>JABWDB010000027.1:0-1496607 GCA_019614645.1 Stratiolaelaps scimitus
ATTTGTCAGTTAGTTTATTTTACATTTTTCAACGCACTGATTAAAGCTTCTATTACGATTCTTTATCCATAGCTAAATCGATTTTCAAATTGACCACACTGGGCGCTAGGAACCACTTTGAATATCTCTACATTTGCTTTTTACCTATATCATATCATGCGGGCAAGCCGTGAGCCTATTGCGAAGCTGCTTGCAGTGAGAGGTGCGGCAAAATGGACGACTCCATTTTACAGTTTTTACAAAAGTTCGAACAAAAAAAATCACGGCTATAAAAAACTGTGATAAAACGCTCGCTGTGCGCTGGTGTCTAGCGTTGTAAAGTGTCAGAGCAACGAATCGCTGCCGAATATATCAACAAAACCGAGTTATTTTTAAACACGATACTTTCACATCATTCATACAGAATAACGATCTTTCATAAGAAGATAACAACAACAGTAGAGAATATCAAGGGAGAGCCGGACTGAAGGTTCGCAGCTTTCAGGGTCGCTGCCATCAGATCGGTTTAGTTCGGTGTATTCTACTGCAGAATCCCGTGGAGAGGGAGAGAGAGAGAGAGAGAAGGAAAAACTGGCGAAAATCAGAGCTTTCAGCAGAGCGGAGCAATAACTTAAAGCAACACCGAAAAGAGAATTCCGTTATAGACTATTACAAACGAAATGTTCTTTAGCATAATAGAATTTTGACAGGACTTAGCGATTTTAACGAACACACAAGTTATTGTCACACTAACAACTTCAGAGAGAAATATATATATATACCCTCCGGAGCTGTGGCCTGCGGGGTTTTGAGCAACGTCTCAAGTCAGCTCACGTAACTACTGAATGATCTATACCGAAAAACCTCATATGCTCATTCATATGTTCAAATATCGAAAAAAAAACGGAACACAAGTATAATTACATGCAATTTACAATCGTTGAAATTTTTCATATGGGATCATCTGCCATTCGGCGAGATGATCGCCTCCAGCTAGAGAGAGACAGAGAGAACAGCACTCTAAGTTGTCTTGTACAGTCAGCTACCTAATTGCAAACCGCTATCTGGTCTAGCTAAATATGACGGGGTTAAATTCTAAGCTAAATATGATTTTCCAAAATCCTGTAAATACAACCTAATTGTAAAAACAACTTTTCTTCCAAGAAGGGCATTCATGTTCACAAATATTTAAAAAAAATCTGTTCATTTTGAATGTGTTTCAGTGAAGAGGAACATTTTGATTGAATTCTATGTTGAATCTAATGCACAAAATATATTGCCCAGATAACTTATTTACTATCATTTACTAGTTCTCCCATTTATATCCATGACATTGTAACCGGAACACGGAGACCCTCTCTTGGTAAAATGCATTTGATGGTATCATCATCAGAAAGAATCCACATTTGGCACAATTCTCGATTAATATAATATTAAATATTACAATTACGTTTGAATCACTTCAGATTTCATGATAGATTGCTCACTTGTATCTGTGACGGTGGCGCATTTGCAGTTCGCTTCTACTGGATACTCGAAATGGCCCATATTCCAGACACGTAGTTGCTGCCGGGTCACACTCAAATATCGTCCTTCAGGGTATTGATACAAGATGAAATATAATAATATCAACAATATTATGTATCGTGTAAAAACAGGCGTTCCGGCGAATTTACGTTGTGGGCTTCAGTTGTGGGCTTCGCTTCGCAATGTTCGCCTTTGAGGAACTCTTCATATAGAGCTCAGCTAGCCCGTTCCAACTGGCTGTATTTTTATCATCACTTTGGACTGTTAGATACGATGGCGTAGGAACAACTCCATGATATCGTTTACCTGTCGATCCAAACGGCACTGAAACATTGCGTATTTCATCTTTTTCTCTTCCTCTCTTTCCATTTTGTTGGATATATATATTTATATATATATATATATATATATCGAGAGAGAGAGAGCTATATCTACCCTCTTGCTAGGCGTTCGGCTATGTAGTAGTCATAAGTAGTCACTATTAGAAGACGAACAGGCAAATAATGAAAGCATAAACGATCGACGATGGTGACGCCGCATGAGCCAGTAGAGTTCGTTGAGAAAATCTATAAATCTCAGGCTTCACAAAGCTCTGTTATTGATATAACGGCCAATGAATGATGGATGCAACAAGGCAGAGAGAGAGAGAGTCAGAGAACATCTCATTTTTGAGTGCTCATATTTCACCGAATCGTCCTGTAGTCGTCAATCTCAGCTCGTAGGAGCTGGTAGTCATAATACATAGCAGAAGTTTTCAAGCATTCCATTTTTGCATACAAGGAATAATCAGCGATACTGATGCGTTTAACCTTAGGTAGTTTGAATTTTTGACGCCTATTTTTATACAACAGAAGTGTGTAGTTTCATTTTGAAGTGTTTAGGCTCGAACTGGGAGGTTCCCCTTATTCAACCAGATGCTCACCATTCAGCATTATGGTTAAGCATTAGTTCAGGGTTCGTTTTTGCAACAGTATTTAATCATGTCAATGAAAGGGCGCAAATCCGTTTCGAATCGAGCATCACCTCTTCATGCCGAGTTCATACGACGTTCCATAATTTGAATTATAATCGATTTCTCCGAAAAGCATTATGTAGATATCAATGTAACCTGCTGTAAATCTACAGGGAATTCGAAACCCTGTAGAGCGAATCAATTTCGTTTTACGGTGTCGAATATTTTCCTTACAATATTATTCTTTTGTTGTTTCCATAAATGTAGCTAGTATGTATCTAATAAAGCAATCAGAATCATAAAATTGAAGATTTGTCACTGCAGCATCACGTCAAATCAAACACACACTTGCGGTGTCAGCTTGGTTGAGCATCAGCGATATGTTATCTACTGTAGTAAAAGAAAAACCTCTGCTCAGTTCATCGAATCCCGTGCCGCAGTATTCTACAATGTCATCTTAAACAAACTGAAGTTGAAATGGCTAGACTGAGTTGGTAGATATTGCAAAATTGTGACTAGGTAGATATGTTAGCATTTCGGGGAATGCATTTGGTACCTCGATGCATTGCCTTTGTGGGTTGCATCAATGTTTGTGTTACGAAGAGGTTTATCCACGTCTTTTAAAGTCACATATCGTTGGCCTTCGTCAGGAGAACGTCCTCATAAAAATTTATATTTCTTGCAGAAGAAGGCCCCCCGTTACCCATCAAATTAGTGACTATAAAGGTTTTGCCGAAGGATCTAAATGGGCGAGCTGAACGGCGTCAAAAGTCCTCTACCCTAAGAAGGCTAATGAGCCGAGAACGGCTTATCTTAATGACGAACCAAGTCAAAATCACCAATATTCAAAGAACATATGCTGTAGTATACGACAACGTTTTGAAGATTCTCAAAACATACGTGGCAATCTCTACGAGAATAAACGTTTGATTCATTTTGTTCCAGCCAGCTCAAGTGAACGTACATTTCGACCAGATTAGTCTTGTGGATATCGATTTGTATGTAACCAGTGGACCCGCAGGGCCACCCTCGACGCCTGGCAACAAGGAGCAAGGTGTGGGCGCAGGTACCTCCGGGAGTGACGCAGAGGCGTTGGCCCAAAATCCTGATACCAGAGCTCAGGGTGTGGTTAGACTACAATATGGGAGAGCTCACGTATGAGGCGACGCAGGTGCTGACGGACCACGGGCAGTTCCAGACCTACATGATTAAGATCGGAAAGACACAGGTGGACATATGAGTGATGTGCCACTCTGACGAGGTGGACGATACTTAGTGCACGGTGACCCGATGCGTATCACTAGCGTCAGCCAGGCAGGGGGGCTTGAGGGACGTTGTGGGGGGACCAGTCAGAGAACTCGTGGCAGATATGATCAATATGTGTTTGTTATAACATGGAAATTTCGAGCGACTTGTAATTTGCAAATTTAATAAACCAAAAGATTATACAGTGTACTTGTAAACACCCAAATGAGAGCGCGAGGGGTGTACCAGAAAAGTTAGCGAAACGAAAAATAATTAACCTAATCATGAGCTGTTATTATATAATAGTTGTACTACTCCAGTGGTTTAGTGGATGAGTAATCAATCAATCATATATTTGTTAGTTACGGAACTGCAATTGTACGAACGGCTAACTTCTCGGTGAATAGTGCTCCCGGAAGCATGAACACCACGTCTGCACTAGCAGGATGATTATTCAATCTCAGTGGGTATTTATATTTCAAATAATTGACCGGCCCGAAATGAATAGTTGAATGGAACCACCAGTACGAACATGCTTCCGAGTATATACATATGTACATATTTATAAGACACAAGGTGTAGAAATAGTAGGAGTCCGCTATTCGTTCACAGCGATTTTCTTCACTTCATACTCAAACTTTTTAGCTGAGGTGAGTGCTCGAGTCTCACGACGGTGGGAGCTCCAGACGGTCGGACATCTTTGATAATCAATCGTCCGACTTACATTGTAGGCTATACCTAAGTTTGACGAAGGATTTACCCAGGTCGATGATTGGAGACGAACCATGGTCAGAGTTAGCGTCCAGCGAAGCCAGAGAAAAAATGGTTGGAACTAACGGTGAGAGGCTGACCAATTTGAGCGAGTTATATTGTTGTTTAACATACGTTCACCAATGAAACATATCGTGATGAAAATAGAAATCAAGTAAACGAAAAAATATTACGTATGCGGGCGATGATGTTTTTCTCAAAGACCAGCTGCTGAATTCAGTGTTACTTCACGAGACCTATGAGACTACGCTAGTTCTCTATGTGGCATTAAAATGTTTAGACGAAACCAAATCAGATCGCTGAGTGAACGCTCCTAGGGATAAGTGGTAAAAATAGTAGTGACTTTATTGAACAAGCACACTAACACGATCATTTCTTCCGTGTTTATGGGGACGACAGCTGGCCCCTTCAACAGATTGGTTCAGCCACAGTCAATGCTCCTTTTGTATGAATTAGTTTAGGGGTTTGAATTTAGTAGATATGGACCATCAGAGTATTTTTCTCTGTAGCAAACAGCGATTCCAGTTAGAGATTTGTTGCACGGCTCTCGAGTGATGGACCGAAAATATGACCGGTTTTACCATCATTCGCCTGGATCAAGATGCATCAGCTGTCTGCCAATTGGGCGGTCAGACTAGCTATTCTAAGGAAAACCCTTCATTTGCAAATTTACGTCGCCACTCAGTTAATTTCTTCGTGAACCTGCAGATAATTGCTAGATCTTGCAGATCTGTCTGTTGTAGCTTTTCGCTTAGCTTCGTTACAAGTTCCTCAGCCAAGTCTAATTGAAATTCAATGAGATTTCTTCGCTGGCTTCCCTCCTCGAGGTAGAACACATACGGGTACGTATACTGGAGCGTGTAACGACATTTGGCTAAAATATCAGCAGCTTCAATGAATTTGTTCCAATCAGTAAATGTGCCTCCTTGGACGCCACATTGGTTTTTATAATAAATCCTTTGAGAAAGCGTCCTGCGGTTCGTCTCCTCTAAACGACGTGATCGAGCATGATTTTCCCATCGACTAAAGTAGAATAAGTACCTTCCAAGGGCAGCTCGGGCGTGCTTACTCTTGGAAATTTCACCCGAACCACATTTGCATAGGTTCAAATCCGTGAGACAATTCCAGCAAAACTGAAATCCGCACTTCGTGCATGCCATATGCGGGCAGCCTCCATTTCTCTCAATTGCGCGATTACAATTGGGACAATCCTTCGTGTACTTCATAATATATTTAGCGGTTTTTGAGTCCTCCGTGCATTGTATGATCCACTTCTTGATTGTGTCGCATGTAGCTGGTGCATGATAGTCATAACCACACAGCCAACAGAACTGCGTGCCGCAACATTCGCAAATGACTTTCTTAGCTTGATGTTCATTGGCTTTGATCACCGCTTGGCAGTCTTTCCCTGGACAGAAACGCAAATGTGGATGGCTACAAATCCACTCATTTAAGGTGAATTGTAGGTAGCGTTCCTTCAGTTGACCATTTGCAGAAATGAGCTGTAACACAAGCTCTCGAGGAGCAAGTACGTCACAGGCTTCATCCATACAAAAGATATCGCCAGGCCGGCCCTCCGTTTCAATCTGAGTCTCAACATGACGCTTCCAGCAGTCAACGCAAAAATGATGCCCGCAGCCAGCTGAGCAAAATTGATATGTGTCCAGATTTTGTTGACAGACGAGACAATAACGTTGCCCACTCCTTACATTATGGCCAGTGTATGTCGTGTCATCCGCTGAAACCACGCTAACGCGTACGCGAGCCTGTTTCAGGACAAGAGGCGGGTCGGCTAAATACTCTTCGATCGCCTTTTGAGAATCCCAGTTAAAGTAGCGTAGCAGCCTGTATGCTGTACCGATGAGAGGCACCTGAACGGCATTTTGGACGTGTCGCGCGGTCGACAGGAACATGCCTTCTACTTCGGCACGCGTCATACAGTCGGACTGAACTCTTTCGAAGTCGGCGACTCGCGGTTTCATTTCGCTGTCGGTGTCGGAGCTCTCATCCTCAAAGTTGATTTCATCTTGTTCATCAGTATCGCTCTCCTCGGGTTCTTGGCAAGTGTCTCTGGTAAGCCCTTCGGACGAATCCATCCTGGCGATACAGATATCTGGCCACGTCCGTCCCGGAACCGATCAGACCACGTCCACCGATCAGCCCTTGAGAAATCCCAATCACCGATGATACTATTTGCTACCACGGAGTTTGACAGATGCACTCTCGTCTCGACTGAAATAGCAGAACATTACACAAATATAAGGATGATTTTCTATACCGTATCAGAGTTTTGGCTTGCGACCCCAAAGTCGAATAAAAAGCAAAGGAGGAGCTATCGAAAATCAGTAAAATCATCCCAGTGTATTGATTTATGTATTGATAAACAAAGGGCTAACAATTGTGCCCTGATAATGTGTTTATACAGCATTTGGATGTATTAGTAAGTATGCCCATGAGGCAGAGGCTCGGTGGGGGCATGATGGATTAGAGAAGTTCTTTGTGGATAGTTTGATGGTATAAACAAGCGCCAATTGCAGCGGTTCAAGGCAAGTATGATTTCAATGGAATGCGTGAATCTAACATAATCGTATGATATTGGCGAGGAGAACTAATTCAGGCATCTCCATACGCGTATCGTCCAACTATGGAGTGTTGATACCGGTACGAAAAATCGAGAAGAATAGCCGGGCAGTACTAGACACGGTGGGCAAACTCACTTACAAAACAACAAAATATAGCAGTAAAGAAAGTACAAAAAGCTATATGCCAGTGTACTAGAACAAAATGACTGTAATTGAGGCATAAAAAGTAACTCTCCCCGGGAACTTATCAATGAATATCATTATATTTATATGAACTTCAGGGTAAGACGAAAGCGTAAATGCCAGACGTAAATGTTCGACTTTTTGAATTGACAACTCTCAACAAGAGACTGTAACATTTGAAGTAAATTTCACCGAAGGTAAGGTAAGCTTTATTGGTTTATTAAAGGAGCTACAATTTCACAATTTCCTATAAGCTCTCTTATATGTTACGCAGCGGGACCCGAACCTGGTCGTATTGGGAAGGCCGGACGTGATTATCTCGGCTGGTGAGTTGTGTGGGCGAGACAAGCTGCCTGACAAGTCCTGTGAGAGGTGCTGCTATCTAGTACCTGGTGTAATGGACAACAGAAACGGGTGCGTGTGGTCTCCTCGGCGGGAAGCTCTCTACTGTAGTTTAGTATTAAAGTACAATTGCAAACGATGAGATCTGAGATAATCTCAAGGTGTTCAAGTTTACTTGTAGAAGCTTTACTTAATAAAAATTAAGAAGAACAGTAGAACCAAAGAAATTGAAAACGTTCATAATATCGCTTTCATAACGAATATACACGTATAACCTCTTTGTGACTTAGCCTATAAGACTCACCAAATTCGAAGCGCCGAGTTAATTTACTAACGAAATATACGTGCAACAATCCATTAACACATTGTTGCACCAGAAACCGTTGGATTATAAGATTTTAAAATAACGAGAGCACAGTAGCTCACTTGTTAGACGGGCATGAACGATATACTGTAGGCAAGGGTAGAAGGTCTGTAGTTAACACAAACGAGTCCAAACGACCCGGTGTGATGCAACGAAAGTCATTGTTTATTTCAAATGTGCAGACATACGACATTCGCGTACACAAATGATAGATATCGTTCGTATTCGAATGGCGGGCATTTTGACACGGGGGCCATCGGCTGAAGAACTAATCGAACATATCATAACAAGACGTGAGAAATGTTTTTGGTGTATATTCTCATAATTATTCGTGCATGATACCTGTCGAGAGGCAGGTACAGCAATAGATGAAGAAATCGATCATAATCTAAGCATATAAACCAAGCAATATCACTGTAGCACGATATTGGCACTAAAATGTAGGTAGCTCAATATAATTACGATTAATGGTATCAATATGACCATTTCAGCAAGGCAACAATCACAAAACCTCGCTCACGAATATCAACAATGCCATCGAATATACGAAGGCATCGATTCGAAGATCCAAAAGGGAGCCAAAGTACCAAGACAGAAGCACGTCAGATGCATAATGATCAAGTATTGCAATGTGACAATGGGATCCAGAAGGGTTCGACGAGAAGGCTGCTGAAGTTGCCCATAACGCAGCAACCGCTGTGACTAGACCCGTTTCGAAGGACGATCTCGTCATGATAGTTTACAACCTTCGTGACATGTACACCGGTAAGGATGCTCAGCCAGTGCCGTCCAGTGAGACAATCTTGGACAATGAGCTACTACCGATGAATGGATTAAAATTCAATCAGGTGGGGACAATGTGGGTTCCAGAAAGAGCTGGCATCGGTGTGTCTCACAAAAACACAACTAAGAGAATTCAATGCCGGTCCCTGCAAGGAACTGAAGTAATATTTTTGACAGTCCCGGTCAGTGCCCCAAGTCAAAATCGGTGTGGGTTTAGTCAGTAATAGTCCGACATTACCAAGCAAATACCTTAGTTGAGAAGCCTGGTCTCCATGAGGGATTTACCTTTAACCTCTATAAAAAAAAAAGGAAAATTGAAAGCGTCAAGTCACAACTAGAGGCAATACGTGAAGACCCGACGAGGGATTCCAATTTTTTGACATAATGCCGCGAAGTCTTCAGGCAGTTCCCGGAGGTAAAACCAAAATCGAGGCTAGGTGTTATTTATGTATGGACGAATGCAGTGGAGGAAGCGAGTGGAATAACAAAGCTCCCTGCACTCTTGGATCTCCCTGTAATCCCTAAGGGTCGAGAGTGGGACCAAAACTTGGCCATAGCTTAGCCGAGTGGATAGACGATTATCGGGGGAAGAAATTCTAGAAGCGTTAGAAGCAGAGGGTGTCGTTGCCGTCAGAAGAGGAACTGTGAAGAGACATATCGGTGACGATCTCCGTACATTCCCTACGGGTAGGGTTCTTCTACGGTTATGTAAAGTCCCTCCAGCCGAGGTTTTTTTGAGGTATAGGGCTCATAGCGTTGTATTGTATGCTGGAACCCCAGTTTCGTACTTCAAGCGTCAGAGACTTGGAAACATTGTTGCTTCTTGTAGGAACGAAACATCATGTAGATTAACAATGTAAGGAGCTGTCAGGTGTGGCACGGGGTCGCGGAGCTAACAGTTACCGGAATTCAGGACCAAAACGAAATCATGTTTTTAATAATTTTTCCGCGATGCACTTCCATGCTGGGTCTGGTTTCTCCTCAGCTATCTGGTGTACTTCATTATTCTCGGACCACTACTCGGTTGTAATAGGAATTGATGTCAGGTCCTCGCTTCTCGTAAGGAATGAGTGTGAGGCTCCAGTCTTAGTTTTGCGACATGACAGGGATAGTATGGTAAGTATTGACAACCGAGTTAGCCAGTTAAGCTTCTCAACGTCTATGATGCCGAGGACACGGATTTTGCTTTCGAATGCTTTAGTAACCTACTTTATAGAGAGTGCGATAACTATAGAGAGGAGACTAACCCCTCACCAGGATAAATTTCAATCGTCCGCTGGGTTAAGGCGTTTGACGAGAAGTGTTGACAAGCTGTACCGCAAGCACTTAAAAAAATTGCTTCGACGGAGTTCAAGATGGTTTACCATAGCCGTCTACTCAGATATAAACGGACACTCCGTATTTGCTGTAAAAGCAAAATAATTTTTTGTACATAGTTCATAGTATATTGTTATGTCATAGTATACTGTTGTAAATATTAATTGGCCGATGTTGTTTTGTACATAGTAGCGGGCCAATTGGTATTTGTCTCAAATTCGAGCGCCGCTTAGCGCTCTCTGCTTCTTCTAAACTCTAACGCGTTCGTAAATAAATGAGAGAGGAGACGGCGTTGTTCATGACTGCGCCGAAAAGATTGTGAGAACGTCTCCTGCCGATCGTACGGATAAGACATGTGTCTTTCCTTAGCATAGGTTAGCAGGTTGCGTCACCGCACGTAGTTTTTCATCAATTCGAATAGATCACACAAGAGAGCTGTCAACAGGAACAGCAATCATACAATTTTCTACATGGTGCCGTCTGATCAGGATGTGAAATTCGGTTTGTTACGAAAAACTGCAGGTATCGCTTAAAAACAGGCGTTTCACGAAATGTGTGAAACACTTCTTGAGTCGATGCAACTTCATGCATCAAAAGTTAAATCAGTGTAGCTACGCGAGTTGAGACAAATTCGTCTCAGTAGCTGAGATTTCGACGTCGCCTACTAAGGCCAGCTTGCTGCGGGACGGATACTCCGTCCGCGCAGTCGTTTTGTGTAAGAGGATCGCAAAGGGCGTCGGAACCACGAATATCGGTGCACAAGCAAGTCACCGCTAAGCAAGTTAACGGATAGTGCGGTGGAGTGAGTCCGCATCAGTGGTCGTGTTGAGTTGTGCTGTGTCAGTGAACATTGCGTGTGTGTGTGGTGAAACCACCATCATGCCAATACAGCATTCACCCGTACGTGATGAGCAATCTCGGGGCGACAACATCGACAACGTTGAAAACACCGCATCGGGATCGGCTCCAGCAGCCAGCGGCAACGACAAAATGGCGAAAGCCCAGACAACGAAGGCGTTGATGGTGCTGCGTGGCAAACATACTCGTGCGTGAAATACGATTAAGAGCAAAGAGGAGGAGCTCGAAGAAACAGATCCATCGTCAAATGAAGGCCAGCAGCGTATACAAGCCTTGCTTACTGTGATTAGCGAAAAATATTGTACAGTGGCTGATCTCAATACTCAAATTATTGACCTACTCGACGTTGCCGATCCGGCATTGGAGGTCGAGCTGGATGACAATGAGTCATTCAGCACGCGTGTGCTAAGCTGTCGGGCCAAATACAGCGTCCTGCTAGGTGTATCAGCGCAGCGGCCGTTGGAGAAAACGTCGGGCGGCTCTACGGCTTCGCTGTCATCGACAGTGTCATCTCATTTAGCGCCAACGGCGCAGCAGCAGGCTACAACAGTAGCAGACGGCTCTTCGACACCTCGTCAAACACAAATTCCGTGCCAGCCTCCACACTACGTGCCTGCCCCCTCCCCACTCTCAGCCGCGGCAGCAGTATGCGCGGCCGGCGCACAACTCGAAGTGAACATCGAACCGTTTAGCGGCGACGGAGATTTCAGACTGTTTACTGCACAGTTCAATACATATCTGGCGCGAAGACCAAACTCGACCGGGGTTCAAAAGCTACTCACTCAGATTTCTCGTCTTCGGGTCAAGCGCGGCAGCTGATTGCTAGTCTCGCTATTACCGATGAGAACTATCCGGTAGCCTTCCGCCTGCTCGAAGACACTGCTACACAATTGCTATGGCAAGAAAACATGAAGTGGGACAGTTCCGTGGCGAATGTCGCACTCGCGAAGTTCCAGACGTGGGCAGCCGAGGTGGCGGTATTGTGTGACCTGCGGATACCACGGCACTACCACCGCGCGAAGAAGAAGGTTGTCAGCTACCATCTGCACGTCTTCGGAAACGCCTCGGTGACCGCCTATGCGGCTGCTGCGTACCTACAGTCCTTTTTTCAGGCGACCTGGCGCATCCAGGTCGCGACGGAGCTGTGCGGACGTAGTGTTTGCTTCGCCAACGGCCACGAAACGAAACGAGCTGCGCAATTGTTAATACCGCTCGAAGTGGCCGAATAAATGCAATAAGTGAAGTGACGTCGCACGAGTGCTTTAATCGTGCTAGTTCGTATCGAATGATGCATACGACGTCACAGAAGTTAAATAATATTGTACTGTTAATTATATGCCATACGGGCTTTGTAACTAATCAAAAACAACAATTTTAATAATAATGAACACTGAGTTTATAATTTGGAGCCCAGTCAGATGGCCGGCCCTCCGGGCGACCATCGGGCGGACTGTTGTAAATATTAATTGGCCGATGTTGTTTTGTACATAGTAGCGGGCCAATTGGTATTTGTCTCAAATTCGAGCGCCGCTTAGCGCTCTCTGCTTCTTCTAAACTCTAACGCGTTCGTAAATAAATGAGAGAGGAGACGGCGTTGTTCATGACTGCGCCGAAAAGATTGTGAGAACGTCTCCTGCCGATCGTACGGATAAGACGTGTGTCTTTCCTTAGCATAGGTTAGCAGGTTGCCTCACCGCACGTAGTTTTTCATCAATTCGAATAGATCACACAAGAGAGCTGTCAACAGGAACAGCAATCATACAATTTTCTACATATACTATTATAAGAGACTATATTATTACCATAACATATTATTATTGGGGACCTTGTGATTGTTGTATACATATAGACATCTACTAGTTGGGAGTCCTATTTTCTCGAGGCTACGTGATCCATTTATATTATTTTTCTCTTAACATATTCTTAGGACGATAACAGGGGCGTATGTATATTGCAAGATACGTAAATAAACATCACATTCCATTGAGTTGAAAAAAAATTGCTTGGAACTCGTTTCACGAGAATCGTTTCAGACATCTTCAGGGAAATTCTCCTCAGCTGTGGAGATTTCTCAATGAACCATGTGGAAGCGGCAATAGGAACGCAGAACCCCAATGTATCCTTCAAAGCATGTCGGGCCAACTGGAAGCTCCCAGCTAATTTTAGATATGCTAAATAGGCATTTTGCCGAAGTCGGCTCGCAGACAATGTCCTTACTTAGCGTCCGGGATGATGTTCGTCTGACCTAGAATCCATTTTGAATGTTCGCAGTTCGTCACTTGCATTTGTCCAAATCAGCAGTTATAAAATTAAAAATGCGCTCGACAACTGTAAGGCCAGTTGGCACGTTGGGCTCACCGGTGCCCGCAACAAACTGATAGACCTCACATCCTCAGCGCGCACTAAATCTCTAGCTCACGTTATCAACTTGTCTATAAAGACTGGATCATCCCAAGCAGGCTGAAGGAGGTAGTCCCATATTTCAAGAGCAAGGGCGAGCCTAGGCTCCCATCTAATTATCGGCCGATCTCATTGATAGACTACGCGTCCAATATTTTTGAAAATATGGTGATAAGCAGCTTAGCACACCGCCTCAAGCTTTCTGTACTTATTCTCTTCTAGCCAATTTAGTTTCCGCTGAGGACGCCCTACCGAGTTAGTCTAGCACATTATGGCGAGAGATTATGGACACTAGAGAAAGAACGAGAAGAGTTTTCGTCGACGTGGCGGCCGCATTCAGTTGCGTGCGGCACTCTTTCTCTCTTCCTTTAAATGTTTGAATGTTAAATCGACTGCGGTTCCACGGTTGTTGAATGGTTTCGTCCATACCTTTTAGGTCTACGACAGGCAGTAAAGGTCAGCGAGGTTGAGTCAGTGTGGCAGGTAATTAACATCGGGAATCCATAGGAATACGCTCTGGGGCCCTACATATACCTAATTCTAACTAACCTCATTCCGCTTAAAATTTCAGGCATTAATCGTTGTAGGACTGTTGCGTATGCAGATGACAACGCCTTACTGTTCCGCATTTGTCCATCTACTTTCGAATCTGATTTACAAGGTGCGCTCACTAACGTGGGGTGGGCGATCCGAATCTTCAACCAGTTTGGTCTTGTTGTCAACGAAAGAAAGATCATCCTTACATTATTCCAACCTTAGCTAACTAGGTGCAGCTCGGCGGAAGCATGGTTTCTTTGTTTCGTTTCGCCCCATATTTGGGCTTGACCATCCATGAGACACTAAAGTGGCACACACACTTCGGGAAGCTTGCGCCCAGGTGTTACGCAGTAATCGCGTCTATAAGACGACTTCGAGAGCTCTTGACTTACAAGATGTTACTGTTGCCCCTCCTATCCCATGCGATTTCTATCTGGGGCGGTGGCTATAACTAAACAATTAGGCATGCCGAGGTTATAAATAATGATGCGGTCAGAGCAATATTTGGCAGACGTCGTAAAGACTCGATTGCAGATATTTTCGATAGATACCAGCTTCTTTCAGTTAGCAAGTCTTACACAATTCATATCTCTCTCCTCACCTTTAAACTGTCGAGAGGGATAATTCCGGTGGCCATATAGTTCCCGATTAGCGCTGTCGAGCAGAGAACGATCCGAGGTGCAACCGTGTACGAGATAAGGAATTTAGTCGATATGCACTTGTCTATCGTATACAGGCAGTCTGTGGCTCATTATCAAAGGAGATTCGGTCGCTCACCTCAACCAAGGCGTTTTTGTGCGCAGTGAGCCAGGCTATTGATAATTGAAGAAGGCCATTAATCACTGATAAGACGGGAAATCCATAGTTCTGTGATTGTACATATTTCTGCGTCTCAATTTGAATGCATGCGTATTGAGTCGGACGTACTACGCTCAGATTATCAATTCGAATTCAAACATCGCCATGGCACATCCGATGTCATCTTACAGACTATTGTTAAGACTCGTTTTGAACTGGACTGGAGAAGTATTGCGCCATATTATTTGTAAATCTCTACTGTGATTTTGGCAGCGTGCACTCGGACGTACACCACAGGATATTGTATTGACCCCATAGAGCATTTGTTCTTTATTAATGACACAGAACGGCTAGCTCTGACAGCCTCACGTATATACGTTAAGGACATCACGTTCAAGTACTGTGGGGACCTCCCACAGCAAGGGTATAGCTTGATACCGAAGGACTTCAAATCTCTCGATGACTGGTGAACTGAAAGTAGCATTCTATCCCGTCCAGTAGTATTTTGCGTATTAGACGATAAGGTTGAATTCTATAACAGCACGTTCTTAAGGTCGCAGGTGGTGAGACAGTCCTTTGACATGAGCTGCTCCGTCGAAATAAAGCTGTTCCCTTATCTGACAGGCCTCAGCTCTTAACCTTAGGTATTACTATGAGAGAAGGAGAAGCGCGAGGGCGCGCGAGGACCTCTCGCGAGGAGTTCGGCCTCGCGAGAGGTCAAACTCGGGCATTTGGTCTCACTGTGGAGGCAAAGCTTAGCGGAGCAGCTTATGTCGAAAGACTGTCCCATCGATTCAAACAGCCATTACGATTTACTCACACCACTTGCTAACTTAAGTTCCCGCATGCTCGATGTTATAGAATTCACTCTTCACGTCTAATATCATATACACAAAAGTTTACTGGAGAGTGTGCCAAATGGATGTCTCGATAGGTTACGCTCATGTTATTCAAGGGAGTCTTGTAGGATTATTCAGAGACTGGGCCAGCCAGGAAGGGAACAGCGATAATCTTCAATCAGTTCTAATTTGGTTACCTGACATCTTCGAGCAAAGGTGAACACAAATGGTTGGGGTAGTTCATTAATCATTCAATGTATCTTATTTTGATAGAGAGACTCTTCATTGCATACTTCAATAAAGGAGTCCATGAAATTATTTGGTGCATAATTTCATACTAGGAAACATCTCAGGGCGGTTAACCACTCCCCGAAACTTTTATTATAATAATCATCATTGCGAATCTTTATTCAATCATCAACGTCACCGACAGTAAATCTCTAGATAAGTTAGTCCCACACTTATCTTCGTTCTCTTTGCGTTCACATCAGCGTTAGATGGTAAGTAGACCTGAAGGCATGGCGTGGTGGGTAAGGGGGGGAAGTATCAAATCGGAGTTTTGTGGAGTCGGAGGTGAAAATCTGAGTGGAACCATGTTTACTTTTATGGGCAGTATCTCCGGAATAACATTTGAAGTAATGGCAACTAATGTGGTCTGCTGCATAGCTACCAGTGTGCAGAAAAGAAGCCACCGTATAACCTCTGTATGTGTCATTAATACTAGGTGTTTACATAGAAGGGGGCTTTCTACAGACACCCTATTGACCGCAGTAGTTGTTTACAGACGGGAAGGGAACAGAGGTCTTGAGAGGAAGTCTGGGATGGGAGAGTAGGGAAGCAGCCGGGAGTCAGTTAACCACGTCATGTCCGTACGGCAACGAGCATGTGTGTTGCTCGTGGCTGGGCTTTTACTCATCTCATCACCCCCACTGAACGGATGCACTGAGCGATACCGGGAGGGGCGGTGCTACTGAACATAAATTACACACAAATTGTGGCAAGGCGATCGCGTTCGCGGATGACACTTCTCTTCTATTCCGTATTCGCCCATCCAGGGCTCAACACGACATTCAGAAGGTGCTTGAGAGAGTGGAGGAAATTGTGCATATATCATGTTTGAAAGGTTTGGCTTCAGTAATGCCAGTCAAACAAGCGTTTCTTTATTTGGCCTGCATCAGAGAGTTATTCGAGTTGCACAAATCCATCTCTGTGAGATAACAATTCCGTGGCCAGAGTCGGACGTGTGCTTGGCTTTGATCCTTCGTGGAGCCGAAGTTCGCCAGTGTGATCCCATTCATGCGATGTACGATAAACGCCGTATGGGTTTCGCCCGGGTATCATGAGGAAATACAATTTGCCAAAAGTTACTGTAGTGTATTCCGTTCATGTCGCCGTCCTTGCTATTAAAATGGCAAATGTAACTATTCCAAATGAATAGTCCTGCCGATCATCCCCATGGTGAAAACAACGACCTCACTACATTCATGATCTTGTAACGAGGTCAGTTAAGAAAAGACAAACATGACACAAACAACAAGCACCATACCCGTGTCTGGGTATCAGCTAGAGTGGACAAATCTCCACCGGCATGTGACACTGATTGGTCGTAATGCTCCTACCACCGGCGTGGCTGCCGACACCGCCGCCGAGCAACAGCTGATACTTCCGGCGTATTGGTGCAACATGTTGGACAACAACTCGGGAAGAATCGTTAAGTTGCCGAGGGGTAGTGATAATAGTTAGTGAAAAGTGGTCCAGCAGCTGCTCTGAGGCGTCGGGGAATTAATAGGCGATATTTGACCAATAATGATACCGAAATGGAATTACTGTTGTGAATATACTAGAGACTAATCATGGCTTGCAAAACTTAGCAACAAATACAGTGTTCATGTTGATGATAATAACGATGAGAGTAGCTTCCGGGCGCTGGCGTTGAAGGGGTAATGTGTGATTAGCCAGCGGAATTACGGACAGCACATCGCTGTGTGGTTGTTCGACGTAGTTAGAGGGCGAAAAAGGCCAGTTTCGGCCAACGCCAAACAAATAAAAGCCACCGCACGGGGCAGGCCATAGAATAGTTTTACTGTAGGGAGTGTAGGCATAAGAGAGCGGTCGCTGACGAGTGGACGAACCATAGACGGCGTTCAAAACCTTTAAGCATCGTCTTGGTTACCGCGTAACCGGGCGTCTGAGCAGTGGACTGGCCAAAGCCAGGCTAGTACACCTATCGCCTACCCCCCCCCCCCCCCGGTTACAATATCATTGGCCGTTAAAGAATCAAACCGCCATGGTCTAGCTTATCGACTGCCTGCTGTCTGGAGTTCGTTTCCTCGCGAGATTCGTTCTATTCGCAACTAAGAAGTTTGCCGAAAAGGCAGAAGAGTTTTTTACAACCAAATGGAAGGAATGTATTCTTTGTTGTACATAGTTATCTTGTGTATACAGTTATGACCTCAGAATTGTATAGAATAATTCATGTGATGTGACATGTATATACATACGTGTACAGATCTATATTTTTTCGTTATCCATTTTTATTTCCTATAAGAAAAAGAGAACTCAAGCTCATATGTAAGGTCGTAAGTTCCATGAATAAACTTTGAAAGAATGAATCTATGTGCTTTAAACGAGAGCATCAACTAAAAGGTATTATCAGCTAAGAATCAAGAGCCTCACAAAATGATCCTTGAAACTACTTACGAGTTATGTATTTTTTTCTAAATATAAGGTCGCGTCTGCTGTATAGAAATCTAGAATATTCGTCATTTGAGACGGGGTCAGCATTTCTAATTATTAAACAACGGTTCACTAGTAAGAATAGTTAGAAGTTAGATCTAAGTATTAGGTAATTGTACATAAGTTCTTACTAGGCGCGCTTGGAGCGTGTTTAACGTATGTAATGATAATATACTTCCCTCTAATATCATTATATATGTTAAAATGCGAACGAACCAAGAGACAACTTCATCCGAGGCAGGACATGAGAGTAGTATAACGCCATAGGTGCTTATACGGTACGAAAGAAAACACAGGGAACCAAAACAACAACAACTGGTGTCAAACCAGTGCTATATAATAAGTCGTACAATTGACGGGCGATAACGATTCAACCTCTTTCTCAATGAGTGCACTTGCCACGCGACCTGCCGTCCAGATGTAACCGCCAGACGTCTCTTTCGCTCTCGCCCTCTCTATCTCTCTGTTCGCCTGCATACACTTGAGTGCTACTTCACACGAAATACATCTGTCCCTTCATTTTGTCCACAACAGAAACGGCCCGAACGAACTCGTGACAGTCGAGAGACTGTTCACCCGATTGTTGGACGATCGAGCTCCCACAGTCAGAACCACCCTCGTAGACGACATCCTTAATGTACTCCTTCGCACGGAAGGCGACCCGATGCGCGTAATAGGCCGGAGCAGGAATTGACACCGCACGAGTGCATCGTGAGTACGTGTGGCATAGCGCGTACGTCATGAGGTAGATCTCGTCCGGTGAGTGATCAGCGTCGTCGTGGACCACCTGGTATCGTGATGGCCTTGAAGTTCCCTGTTCGCCAACGTGAGAGCACAGATAGAAATCAAAAAAGCGCGGGTCGACGATCTTGCTGTCGACCACCGTTCCGGGTGCAATGTTCCCCGATCGTCCAACAGCTTCCCTCGGATTCACCGTCCTAAAACGAACATGATGCCGTTTCTGCACCACGATGAACAACATCGAGGGTTTGAACGTCGAGCTGAGCTCCGAGCAGGCCTCACGGAACGCTGCCAGCTCGATGAGGCGTACAGCATCGATTTGGCCGTCCGAAACTCCATCGCGGTAGATGATGAGCTTAACCGGCAAGCGGCCATTTCGTTTCTGAAACTCCTGTAAGCATTCGCTGAACATTCGTTTAAGATCGATCACCCATTCCACTCGGTTGTTGTCTCGTAATCGTTGAACCGATGTAACGGCGTAGTACTGCGATGGCGAGCTGTCCATCGATGCCACCAGAGCGGCCACAGACGGTGTCGTGGTGTCACCTAACAAAAAATATCATCATATTAACAAAACTATTAACAAAACTGTCGAAAAGACATGCCTACATGCTTTTCCGTATTCAGAGCCAAATCAACACCTGCTGCACGAATGCCACAAGTGACGGAGAATGTGCGTAAAGAATGGGTAAAAAATAACTTCAAGAGAAGTATACAATGAAATCTATACTCTACCGGCCAAAACGAATGCTATCCATGATAAAGGCTCACGCTCGAATTACAAGACTAAGCGTACGTCTAAGGCGGATCAATAACAAAAACATGGGAAGCCTTCGAAGTCGCTCGCTAGGTCAAAGCGGTCCGTGGAAACGCCCGCCCATACTTGCCTGGTGCAGGATGGTTGACATCGAGGCCAATCGCCATAAATGGTTGATTGAACGAAGCGGGTTTAGCGGCTCCACCGATCGTGTTATTTCGACCGCCCATCTTCGTGTTAATCTTCTGCAGTAGGTTCTGAACAAAGGTCACATTGAACTTGCGTTCGACGTTCTCATCTTTGACGCACTGCGTCCGCATGCAAAGATCAGAGGTCTCGGCCGTCGCTTTGATCAGCCCGTATTGAGAATTGCGATGCAATATGATCATCGTCAGAGCTACATTGGGCAGCGTGGCTTTGATTTCGGCGAGCACGTCCGCCGGCGTTCTAGACGGACCATAGTTTCGAATTAGCCCTGGTTTGGTGATCACCATTCCGAGTCTTTTACCCTCTTGCAATAGACCTGCCACCGCATCGTCGACCTTGCGGTGCGAAACTCTTCCCAAGACCGCAACTGCCCAACAATCAATTCTGGCACCTCGGAGAAATGTGCAACTGTCAAGCTTCCAAACACCATTATTTACTTTAACAGTTCGATTATCACCGTACAAAATCGTCGCGGCCTCGAGAATTCGACCATCCACTTGCGTTAGACTCGGACTGATCCTCATCTGGAATTCGTCACAATACTGTTTCGATGTCCTTCCCAGTTCATTTGCAGAGTCCTTTAAACGGGAGAATCGCTCTGAGGGAGCAACGATAGTCTTCTTCATATTTGACATCTGCAGATCGGACAGCTTCTTTCTGCAGTGTTGCCCAGGGGCCAGTTCAAGGCATTCGAGTGGCAACATGTTACCCTGCTTTCCAATCATAGCACAGGGTAAATTTGGGTACATTAGTTGTATTTTGTATCGTCTAGCGAAATACTGCGCTACGGTAATTTTCTGGCCCTCCCACTCGAAGCTTTCTGCGTTGGCACCCTTCCGGGAAAGACCCTCGATGCGATGTTGCCGTTTGTTCTCGAAATTCAACCGTCTAACTTTTAGTAATCTTAGCTCCCTAGACAGCTGGGCACGCTTGTTTTCATTGAGCGGAGCAGTTAGTAACCTCTTGGTGGGGTCAAGGATTTCGCTCACGAGATTAATGAGGGGTCCAGAAACGTAGAACGCTGTGGCGGACATATCGACGTTGACTAAAGGTTTCCATACACCCAGGCGGAGCGAGGTATAGAATCCGAACCACAATTCGCATCCACCTCCAAGATAAGCCCCGCCGCCGCGGCGGTGATCCTCCTGTAATCAGTTAATCAAATAAGCAACTAGCCCATCGAGTCGAACGAATCGATGCGCCTTTTTCGTTGATATGGATACTTAAAATTGAGAATACTTGAATTTAGGCAGAGCCTAACACCAGCTTCGCAGTACGCTTCCCTCGATTCAAAAACGCTTAATAATAGCACGTAGCCGCCAGGAACGTACGTAACTGCTCTTCAGCCTTCAGTACTTCGTTACCGAACAAATGCATACCGAGGTAATCGGTGTGCATTCTCAGAACTTCAACCACTACCTACTCAAAACCACTACCACAGACCATTCTCTCCATTAAAACAACGCTGCATATACCGTTTTGCCTTATCACCACACGCTGCAAATATAAGCAGTGCCTTCAACATGAAAGGTGCGTAAAACTAAAATATCTATATTATACAGTAACTGAACCCTATCTTTCTATTTTAGAATTATATCGCACCATGTTTTGATGCTCCACCCCAATATCCATTAAGAGGGAATAATGTCTGCAGGTTCGTCTGTCCGATGATAACTGTCGTGGCGGTACAATAATTTGGGAATTGCCTGCAGGAAATCGTCGTACTACGGCGAATTCATCTAACATCGACTCGTTCTCTAGCTAGTTTATCTCACCCTATTCGGCGGACTAAAAAATGAACGACCAACTGGGACGAAATTAAGAGTCGGTCCGGTCCGTAGTATCACGTCCAGCGCCTGGATCGAATCTTGAAATGAATCGGGACTCGTGCGCCCCGCATACATAGAAGCAATAGGGTCTAAAGATATGGTGGCTACATGCCGAAGCTTAACCGTGAACTTTCGCGAGGAACCTTCGACTTCAGCCTCGACCTCAAAGGATCTTTCCTGTGAGGTAGCAAAACCGAGACGTAAAATCGGCAATATATTAGAGAACCATTATATGTTAGCCATATATTATAAAACACTATATCGCACTTGGGTAGCTGCCCATTTGCTATATACTCTTCTAACAAAGCACCGCCCCCCAGTTACCGCCACCCCGAGGTCGCAAACAGTGATGTTGTACATCATGCTGTTTTTGCCCAGCACGCTATATCTTCGGGTACGGCCTAAAGGTTTTCGGGCTGACTCTCAGCTACCATTTAACGTCCACGGTACTGCTTTTAGCATTGCTACGTAGGACGGACCCCTAAATGCAAGCGGGTATGGCCTGGTATGGGTATGGCAACCATATATGCCATACCCACACACATAGAAGCAATAGGCCTAAGCTGTGGTGTACAAATCGGAACACTTTTTTTCATGAGTGCAAAGAAAATTAGATCTATTATAGCAATACAATATTTGTAAACTCATATTATTTATATTATTATTATGAATCCATGAGCACATACCTTGAAGCCCAATTCACTACGAACATACATGTTTTTGCGTCCGTCGAAGGCCAACCGACACTTTTCGAATCCGCGGCAGTTATTGAGATGCTCGACTACTTTCCTATTAACTAAAGTCGATGCGCAACGGGCTCTCAGTATCGGGGGAGCAGCTTCCTTGTGTGTCTGCCCATGGGCCCTTATATCAACATCATAGTGATACACATTCCCGCTAGGCAGCTCAACGGCGAATAGGTTAGACTCAAGCTTCACAGGCTTGCCAAGCTTGCCGGGTTGAAGCCTGCTACGTAATGGAGGGGCAGTTCCTCCGAAAGAAAGTTCAATGGTTTTGTTCATTTCGTGCTTGGCAAAATTGGATGTTTGACCTTGTCGATCTGATTTCTCGACAGTACCGAGAGCGGTCGCCACTTGGGACATGGTCATCGCCGCTGAGTTCTGATCGCCATAGGCACCAACGGTCGGAGCTGGAGCCGACACCGGCGTCGGCTGCATAGACGAACTGGCCGAGGCAGACTCATTGTCCGTTTGAGATGCGTTTCCGCCGGGACGACCCCAAGCAGACGACCTCACGCTGCTGGCGGGAACAAGTGGCACTTCGGGTGCCTTCTGTCCAGATGTCGGCGATTCTACGACCCGAACATAGGGAACGCCGCTGGAGGTAGATCCTGCGGCAGGTGTGCGTACCCACGCATTATCGCCAGATGCGGGACTGCCGAGTGTAGGCCATGTAATGTTTCCAGCAGAAGGCCCATTTCCCCAGGCTCTAGGTGATGGATTTCCAGCGGCAGCGGCTGCTCGAGGCGGTGCTACCAGTCGTGGGGGCGCATCAGCTGCTGCTCGTGGGGCTGCGTCTCCACCACGTCCGCGATTGTCGCCGCGGACAGCCGATGACCAGGCACTCGGCCGCGGGCCATGTTCTGAAGTGTTGACAGCAGAACATTGAAAATTCAATTCGCATTCACAGGAAATGAAATGCGCCTATTAGTTAGTGGTGTAAAAATCACAAAAATACACCATATACACCACATATATAGTATATATGCGCAGAGTGATGCAGTGCTGCTTAGCAGTGTGAAGCAGACAGACCGTAAAGATGACGAGAAGACGGTGATTTCTTAAACTAGTGATGCTACTCAAAATTGTTGTTTGTTGTAAGTACCGATAGCAGTAGCAGGTACTAAATGAACAATTATTTTCCACTGGCAATTCGGCCGATTGCAGCTGATGGTTGGATGCACCGGGTGAGTCACTATCTAACAATTCCCGATAAGGTCACCCGTGTTAAACTTCAAACCGAAAGACGCAAGGCGCTAATAATAAAGAATAAATGTTGGCCGAGAGTCAGTCCAAAAAAGTAGAAGTGAAGGTGTCTGGCAATACGCTAGCGACAATTGAGATTAACGAGAATTATCTACACGGTGAGAGGACCCTTCGAGGTCGCACGTTTAACGTAGTCAAAACAGTTTGTGTCTAATAACTGTATCGATGAGAAGGAAGTGGCACTGCTTAATAGAGTGAGCAGTCAAAAAGATCGTGCTATCTGATTCATTATGAGATTCCTGGCTTTCATCACGAAACATCGACGTGTTTAATCATATACCTTGATCGAAACAGCAAGACACAAATTAATCGCGTTAAGATGAGAATTTTTGGGAAACATTCGTTTGAGAAACTTACGGTTATTGCTCATGATTCGTCTGCGTGTAATGTGAATAGTGCACAGAAATGTCGAAGCGTAGAATTACGTTAAACCACAATTACTGCCCACTGCAGCACCGTATACAGATGCAGCAGAGACGAGTGGTGTAATGAATCACGATCGAATCACCATATCCGAATAGATAGCCCTACGAACATCACCAATGATGATGGTCATCGTTCGAAAATGGCGGGAAATTTAATGTCTGACGGTGATTCAACGCTCAAATGATATTTCGTATATATTGCTATTCACGTAGGATTACAAAGTTGTTGAAGGTTACTGAGGTTATTGAAGGTTAAGCCTGCTTCGAAGACAACATCATACTCTTAAAGTGATAATGTCGTAATATGGGCAAAGATCACGGTCATTAATTTATTGAAATTCGATAATAAGCGGGTACTGAGCACATTAATATGGAGTAGATTGAGGGTACGTTGTTTTTTGACACTTATTGAGGGCATGGTCGTAGGGCAAAGAGTGACACTGGTCCCTATTATCCTGTGTACCTGGAATAAGTTCCTTCAGCGCACCCGTATTTAACAGGTTTTTAACATCACTAAGCACCAGGAGCACCAAGCAGGGAACGGTTAATTGTCGGGCCGTTCGTCCAGCCTAGGGGGAGAAGGCATGTGTCTTAAGATGCTAAAGGAGTTACTGGTTTGGACATAGGGTGTATCAGGAATAGGTCCCGGAGTGATCTTATCTTTGTTACTGATCGTGGGAGATGGTTCATCTTTGCTTTGCAATTCAACTTCACTTAGCTTGCCTAAGTTTACTATCGTGCTGATGTAGAGAGGTATTTCTCAACCAGCTACACGAGCAAACTTTCAGGGACGTTCGATGTGGCCTATTTCACGAGTGATTGGGTTCCTTGTAATAATTCTCGTGTTGCCTAATGGGTGATCGATTAACAAATACACCTTTAACTAAATCCTGTGTCGCTGGGTTGTCATCTTTCCACGTATCCGGACCTTTCCGGCCAAGTTGATTGAGTTTCTCTGCCAGAGTTATTTCTCCAACTGTGAGCTTTTGAGTTTTAACTACTTAAGAAACTGTCCCTTGGATTTTCCATCATCACGGATGCTTTAATTATCGAATGGCTCTGACCACCTTTACCTGCAAGACGAATAGCGCGGGGCACTGTCTGCAGGTCTGGCTCCAATTTAACCATCATCGACTTTGCAACTTTTAATATGTCTTCCACATTGACTTTGGGGATGTCGAAGATACATAACTACATCCAGTGCACCAGGTTGGTTCAACCGAGGTTTTGTATTGTGAGCCTTACTTTTGTATTTGATCAGCTCTTCTACCAGCCGTCTATTACTGCATCGAGGTGACGTGACTTCTCTTCTAACCGTTTATAACAAAATTCACAATTTTTTGTTTGTCCTCGATGAAGACTGTTCATGCTGCACTGACCTTACGTTCTTCTAGCCGTTCTGTTTTCGTTACCAGCCGCTCTACTTATTGGGTGATGACGATTCCCGGTTCTTCCCCAGGACGATTGCCTTTGTCAGAAGTGCCACAAGCAGGCCATGTCTTCTACCAGGTGGTCTGCCGAAAATTACAGATTTCTCGAAAAGTTTCTGTCTTTAGCACCGATGGTAAACGAAGTGGCTCTTACCGAATAATTTCGTCGCCCAGTCGTCTCGTTGCACGATCCCCGTTACCCTGTTGCCCTGCACGTCCCATGGTTGTCCCTGCCCAATGATCTTGTCGCAGTTCAACATAGATCCACCTATCTATGTTATATTTTATTTATTCTGTGTATGTTTAATATGTAAGATTATTAGATTTATTATTATATTCTTATCTAATTTCCACCAACCAATTGCATGGCTCTGGTATATCTGTCACTTCAGATACTCGAGCCATTACCATTATGTGCATTAAAATTGGAACCTCAGGCGCAAGCTATACAAACGAAAAGCGAAGTTCTTATTAAAAGATCTCATGCTTCTCTCTCACTAGATCTCATGCTTCTCTCTCACTAGATCTCATGCTTTCGATCGAGAAATGCGCCGTGCTGCATTTTGGACACGGAAATACTAAACAAAAGTACTCCATTGGTAGCATAGAACCTAGATCACAAAAAGCTATTAGAGATCTAGGTATAATCACATCAACTAGTCTAAAATACTCTGAACATACTGCAGACGTTGCTCTTAAAGCTAGTCAGCGAAGCAATTGGATAATGCGTACGTTCACAATTGCCGATCCAAATCTATACGTACTACTGTTCAGAACCTACGTCGAACCTGTGATAACCTATGCTGGGCCTGTCTGGCACCCAGGTCTCAAGAAAGATCAGGATCTTTTAACGAAAGTGTATAAAAATTTTATAAGACGAGTGGCATATAAATGTAAATGTGACAAAGAGAACGTAAATATTGTAGATGTCATCCAGCGTCTTAACGCCCTAGATAAAATCTTGCTTCAAAATGGTTGCAAAAATATTTGATATTGTCGAAACTACGACAAGATCCAGAAGGAATATACTCCCAAAATTTATAGCCACGAAAAATGTGTTAATGATTTATTCCCCTAGAGACTGTCACGCGCACAACACGGGCACGCAACGTGCGCAACCGCTGCCAAAATTGAAAATGCACATAAGTGAGACTTGTAGCAATTATATTATACCTTTGAATAAAGTGTTTGTTATTATTATTATAAAAACGCTGTAGCTGCCCTACAACAACATCCTCGCTAATAGGATACCTAATTGATGCTACGACCCTAGAAATGGTATTATTTTCGAAGGTTGGTTAGCCCGGTATGGAATCTATAGTATTTTACTATATTGAAGATAAGACGTGTCTTATGTCATGCATGGTCCTCGTGGGGAATGTTTATTGGTACAGTGCATCAGTATATCATAACGTGCGGAACACTAACTTACGGAACTCAAAGACAATACACAGTTTACCCCATGTTCAGCTGATCAACAACCAACCAACACTACAGAATCGTCATCACTAACGACGACTCCACACTAATGTTGCAAAATGAAAGGCTTCACAAACTTTTACATCGAATCTAAGAATTCGGTTTTAAGCTTAAGTCAGACAGATGCAGCTTCTTACAAGGTGAGATAAAAATATCTTGGATATATTGTAACCGCTGAAAGGCGACGACCCGATCCAGCAAATAATGAAGCTATTCACTCTATGCCAGCTCCACAGGATATATCCGAATTACAATCCTTACTGGGTATGGCAAACTACTATTCAAGTTTCGTCTCTGATATGGAATAACTAAGGACACCGTTTGATGCCCTTTCAAAAATGGATAAAAAGTTCACCTGGAAAACTGAACACCAATGTTATCTAGAGAAGATCAAAATAGTACTTTACTCAGACTTACTATTATCACACTACAATTCATTACTACCAATTTGGCCCGCCAGTAGATCTCTCAATCCAGCTGAGCTAAAAACTCATAAATAGTGAAGGAAGCGCCTGTATTCACATATGCATTTCTATATGGCCGTAAATTCACTCTCCTCTCTGACCACCGACAATTGCCAACTATGTGGGTGCAAGAAATGTAATTCAGTATTTACCGCCTCTCGATTACAAAGCGGCGCCACCATCCTTTTAATGTACGATTTTGATATATAGTGTATGGGTACCACGGATTTTGCCGGCCAGGCAGATCAGTCTATCAAGGCTAATCCGAACACAACGATCTACGATAGAACGAGAAGATACTGCGATTGGGAAAATTGAACAAGGATTTTCCATGGAAATTCTCGAATCTATAAGTTCTGTATTTCTCATTACATTAAAGGAAATTCAACAAGCTACAAGTACTGAAAAATACATTTCAACGGTCATAAAGGCACAGAAAATAAAGAGTCCGCACAAGAAAATGACAAACTACGATTGTACTAGGTGACCCCCTTTCCTGTCTCTTTAATCGTGGACAATCCTTGTTAGTACGGAAAGACATACTACTTTCAGATTCTCGAGTTGTTGCACCAGAAAAGATACAACAGAATGTGAGATGTTTTTAATTTTAGTTGACCCCTTTTCAGGCTGGCCCGAAGAAACCCTATGTACTCTGCAACAACTGAAACAGCTATTCAGTGGCTAAAGGACACTTTCGCACGACTCAGTAACTCGCGTACGATTGTGAGTGATGATGGAACTCTGTTTACTTCTAGACTATTTCAGGAATTCTGTAAATCTCTGAGAACGACTCATATTCGCACGCCATCAATTCCAGTCGAATGGCTCGGCTGAACGGTTTGTTGGTACGTTCAAGAGAACAAAACTAGGAAACAAGACAATTTATTAAAGATACTGCGTTGTGCATGCTTTTTACATAACGCCTAATTACAAAGAAAAAACACCAGCTGAGTTGTTCCTCTATAGAAAAACACGCTGCCCATTGGATCTTTTAAGAGAGGAACCCACGCAAGTCGAGCGACGGGCATGCGAAAGTCGGACTGTCAACGATAAACTTTTATCGCAAAAAATAGCAGTAGTTTTCAAGATTTTGTGAAGCAGTTTCTCATATTTTTATGACAGACACTCACTTCTAAAGGAGACCTTAGACAGAACCCTCCGATCTGCACACTTCCGAACTGCCCAAGAATAGAAAATTTGCTACATTAATGGGAAACTATTGTTTCAGGCTTGCACCCTTCGAAACTATAGGAGGAGTAGGAGTACAGCCTTTGAGCTTTCTGCATTCACCGGGGAGAGGTTACTGCCTGTTACAGGAGAACCTTGTGGAGGATCATTTTTGATGCAAATATTTTTAATACACATAAAAAGATGCAAAGCAATCTCCCTTTTGAGCGGATTTAGAGACTGGGGTGGTGATACAGAGGGATCTTGAATTTTTGTGAATGTGACATCCTCCATATATGTTCACGGGGTATAACTGCTGTCAATGTTATACGAATAATAAATAAGCCAAATCGTTATTATGACCTTGAAATGTATCCCAGGTGTGTTCCATTTCTTTTTTATAAGATGTCGTATCGAGGAGCGGGGGTCCAACCAAGAGCAATTCTGACCTTTAGCTGTAGCATACCCGTTTGTGATGCGTACTCGGTACGCAGATTTTTAAGAAAAGTAGCATGAGCTCAGTTGTTGCGGATATCTTTATGAAATATGGTATAAATGGTGTAAATATTCTTATATATATCGTATGGTACTTCGTGAATTTACAATGCTTGCGATACCCCACGGATAGAAATTCATCGCTCGCTGACCGTAACCGACTCGATGGCCTGATTTAGTACCTATCATCGTGTATAAGTTCAGTGAATATATCGAATGTCCTGAAAGTATGTGAAAATTGTTTTGGAAGACCTTTTTGCAGATTTTCGACGAACAATCGAGGTAATTGAGTGGTGGTCAAAAAGCGAAGATTATATACAATTTTCCCGACTCTACCTGATGTAAAATATTTGTTGAAAATACGCTTTGGACACCACATAAAATTTGTAAAAGTCTCATTTGAACATCCAGCTGGCTCTGATATTCATTCACTAAGATAGATTTTCCTACATAGCATTCTTCATTTTAATTTAGCATACCCGAGGGACTATATTAGTCATGTCCAAGCGCTACTTATATATATATATATATATATATATATATATATATATATACATACATATATATACGTACTTTGCCAATTTCATAGTATCTTTACCGCACTATGCTGTGGGCGGGCAATCCCTAAGTATTTCATCCTGCTTTACGTGAACGTCGTTGAATGAACAATCTTGATTCGGACTCGAATTTAAAATAAAGGCACTTGCATAGGTGATAGATTTCGGTTTTAGTTCAACCTTCAATATGATGGAGGAATTTATCCTTGAAACGTTGATTGGGTTTTAACTCTCCTTTTTAAATAGTGCCCAACACGTGTCGGGTCGTCTGGCTCATCCGAGAGTGAATTCAAATACCATGTCACTCTAGGAATCGAATTATTTACAATGGCTATACAGATGTGCTTTCGAGCGGTTAAACTTTCGTTTCAAACGCTGTTATGTATTATTATTATTATTGCATTTAACGAGTTGTTAAGTTTATTCTGTTCTCTCACTGCGTGATTCCGCCATAGCATTCATTCAACCGATTTTCACTTAGTCGAAGTTGAATAAAAACATTGCTTACGTGCACGTCAGATGAAACAACTCCATTATGAACAAGACGGTATTGGGGCGCACACTGGCACCTTGTTAGTGACATATTGCGATAAATCGGTTAATACAATGCAAATGGTAAAATTTTCAGTTTTGCAAAGTATAGCAAATAAAAATTATTTTCACATGTGCATATTAATTGTTAATATTGTGGTGTGACAGCAAACTGGTCGTGATGGCTATTATTGTGACACTTTTTTTAAACTATATTACAATTTTACAGTGTTTTCTCACATTCTCTACGTTTATATGAGGCATGATGACGAGAAATAAGCAGGTACAGCACAGTCACGATGATACAGCGTGAAGTCAGTTATTTGAGTTTGACATGTTATACGGGTGCGATTGGCATAACATTCGCTCATTGAAAAGCTCTACAGAGTCCAAAATCAAGTTAAGTGAGTGTTACGCCCAATCAACTGTAGTTGGTTGTGTTGCATATTCAGATTGAAGTAAATGGAAGAAAGAACCCAATTGATTCTATTCTACCTATAATAATAATAATAATAACAATAAGCATCCATCAACTCAGACTTACATAACCGATGCAAGTGAATCACCCTTCAGCTGTTCTCTCCACTGTTCAACGCGAACGTCGCTTATCCTGGTCGATTGAATAGCAAACAGCGTATCTCGTGTCGCCTCAGCTGTGATCCTTCCCTTACAATTGTGTTGTGTTCTCGACCGAGCCGTGTGGATAGGCGTCACAATCCCGGGTGTCGGTCAGCTCTCGCTTCCTGTCCTTGACACTCAGTTGACGACCACACACGCGATTCTGATCACGACAAAGAACCTTTGCTAGACAACAGCAGCATCAGCAGCAGCTGCTGATGCCAACCGTGGTAGTTGGAATTTTCAGTTGCATCCAGAATCAGAAGGACCCGTAGGCGTACTCGTCAAGGAGGGCCTTTTTACGTTTGGTAGGCTCTTATTGAATAGAAACTGAACGCTCATCGAGGTTATATAATAGGCTTATTCAAGCAAAGCGACAGAGCTTTATTTTTAGCTAAAAAAAAGTTATGCACGTTGAAGTTAAGCAAAGGTTTTTGTGTATTCAGGTATGGTTCCTGAGAATTTATAACACGTTAACACCTTGCCGGTAGCTCGAACACACCTTTTGTATTGCCTCGGCGCGAGAAGTCATATATCATCTCTCTGGAGACTTGCTCCAATGCGTTCCAATGTTGATGGTTGGTAGCCTTAAGCTCCTCGTCAATTGGTCAAAACGACAGATATTTAGCGGGCTTATATGAGGAGAATGTGCGGCGGGTTGATTCCGCAACTTGATTCTCTTGTCGGCTAGAAATACTCAGTGACAGTAGCTTTGTGGGTGCGAGCGTTGTCGTGTAGTGACCAAGCAACACGAGGCAAGACACATATAAAGATTCGCTGCCAAAATATTTTTATGCAATTCTTCTACACCTACAATTTGACCCATATCCTATTGATAATAAAAGTACGTCTCAGGGTCGCTTTCGTCTCGGGACAGTCGCGTAAGTTCTACTCACAACAAAAAAAACGCTCTCTGCGCTGACCGCAATTCGCTTGGCATCAATTTCGACAGAATCTCGCTTTCTCATGCAAAGATCATCGTTTACAATAGCGCTGAACCATAAAGTACAACAGTTCCGTGTGATTCTTGGTTTTTTGTCAATTTGGAGCATCGTTCCGATCACCTCGAGTGGCACTTCGGCAGCTCGTTACAACCATACTTTTTTTGTCGGAACTGCAATTTTACAATACTTGAGTTCTCGAAGTAGAAAATAAAGGATAAAAGTATATGTAGTACATGGCATAAAAAAGACATACACGGCATAATAAAGGCTAAAAAAGCACTACTATAAGTTACATGACGTGCGTGATGTACAAAACCGGAGTATTCTATTGAGGCTATCCTATATTATTAGAGGTGCATCACCACCACACATTACACAAAAGATTTAATCGTACACATGAAATCTAAATTTTTTTTATATTCAAATAGTTGATTTTTTTGCAGCTTTCTTCACTTCGCAAGCGAACTCTTTTGCTGAGGTGAAAGATCGAATCTCGCGAGGGAGTGAAGCCCAGATGACCGGGAGGTGGTAAGCTAGCGCATGGCGGCCAGACTCTATATGGGAGTGATGATAAAGGAGATGTCATTCGGTATTTTCCCATAGGTATCCTGAATGCAAGGAGAGCCGTCTGGAAAGTGCATAGCTCCTTGATTCGAGGGAGGTCGCAACCCTGCAGGATATTCGCAACGGAGTTGATTCGCACAAATTGTTATACCATAGTATAGTAACGGGACGAGCAGCAAATTATGTACCAGAGGAAAACCATTGGCTGGTATTCAAAAATTCTTAAGCCACCTCTTTAACTTTCGCACACCGTATCCGTATACTTCTCAAACGTTCAACAATATGTATGAGTTGACGCCTAGGTTCGTATTTACTACGACGGAGCCGTACTTGAAAACGATGACCGCTTTTTGAAAATCCGGCTGCTTTGCTTGAATCAATCTAATATATTATAATAGTAAGCCTATCCTGTAGATACTGATAGATTTCAACGTGCTACAGGAACCCGGATTTTGCTCTTCAACCATAATATCACAGCACTCAGTGCTGAGAATGTGGGTGAGCCATTTCAACTATGTGCTATTATACGGAAGATTGAAGAAATGAACTGTCTTCCCTATACAGTCTTAATCTTAAGTACCTGACCGGACAAATTGCCGATTCCACATATTCCTTTTCTTAACCGAAAAGCGATGCTCAAAATTTTGACCCTGTTTAATGCTCCACCACCAGATCTTATGCCAATCAATAAGAGACTACTTTGTGATAGGTGAGAGATACACTGTGCTGTCCTCGCAGGCAGAAATGACAGAATGCCTGTCTTGGTCAAAAGCACCGTCTGGGCTGAGGACATTGAGCCGCCATTGAGCTGCAATTCAGATGAAGAACAATTCGACACAGTTCGTTACATCAACCATAGTCTGACGAATTTATAGAAACACTGTTTGATCAAATTTGGAACAAGAGTGAGCTTAACTGTGGCCGATGCAGCTCTCGATGGTGAACACGACTGTGACAACGAAAATTGTTCGAGTTGGTTGAAATGTCTTATATTAATTTTATTATATAAAACATTTTGTGGTAGTACGTAAATCAGTTATAAATCCTTGCGTGTCGCAACCTAACAGAGTACATGCAGTTATGCTAAGTTAAACTGCATCGGAGTTTAGCTGGCTTGTTGTGTAAGAAATTCGATTCTTGCCATTCGATTCATCTTGGTCATTTTTACCTTTAGTTGCCCATGCAGGGTAGGTCTCGGTACCATTGTGTAGCATTAATTCAAGGACCTATCATATCGGCCGTACTGGGCGCATCCGGATAGAATGTAGCCCAAGTACTTGTCGAAACGCCGATAGCTGAACGATGATTCTATTTGTTATACAGAACTTCCAGAGCAATGTGGTTCTAACGCAGGCACAAAAGACATTTTAAGACTTAGATACATTCGTTCAAATTATCCTTCATAGTGCGAAAATAAAAACACGTCCTTGCTTGGTCAAAATGTTCTTAGCGACTATGTTTAAAGCTATGACGCACTCAGTTGTATGCTGCCCTAGCCATTTTGTGGATCATATACATAATCCAAACGGGTTATACCAAAAAATTGGCAAAAATATCTTTGTGGGAAAGTATTAAGCATCGCCGAACTCTAAATCGAAAACTATAATCGAACGACAGCCCCACATTCGTCTCAATTAAAGCGTACACCGCTGGAATTTATTTACTCCATCTAGATTGGCATTCTAGCTGTTGCCAGTTTAATTTTTTGGTTTCACAGCTTAAAAATCGTTTTAATTTTCCATCATACATCGATTTAATAAGTTGATACCGAATTTATATTAACAAATTTTGAGCTCTGCTTAATCTTACAGTCCACAAGATAGTGGAAAACTCATTAACCGATTTATATAAATCTATGCGTATGACATGCCCCGGATAAAGCTCCATCCGTCCCGACAAAAGTCAAATTGAAAATGCAAAACACTTTTCCATGAATACAACAAATGTGTAAACACGACCAAAAAATCTAATAAGTTCTGAGCAGATAGTGGGTGTTCGCGAGGTTACGGTAGCCTATGGGTGACCGCACACAACGGTTTGATGGGGGTCGAAGTGAACCTTTCGAGTATTTTTTGCGGCGAAACTATACATTTACATAGCGACGTGTATTTCTGACGGACAGCAAAATTACTCAGAAATTTATCTCAAAGGAGGTCGAATGTTCGTTGAAATCGAGAGGAGCGAACAGTAATTCTAAGCGAACCTTTCTTCCCACCCTATATGCAGACGTTTTCTTGACATTTTCAATGTTTTATGCATGAATTACACGGAAAATTCTAATTAGATACGCATTTACAGAAAAAAAGGAGAACAAACAAACAAAATGTATTGCATGGGTGGCGACATTCGAAAGCGTCAAATTTTTTTGCGTAACCAGTTGTGGCTTAAAGGACCACTCGCAGTAGTCTCTTCCCGTAGCAATAATACATGGTTTGATTCTATTTATAACCTATAGGAGAACGAAGGTTAATGATGACTGAGTCAATTCCTATTCCGTTTTAATCTGTAGTATTTATTAATATAATAAAAGTAATGGAACGACGTTGTATGTGTCTTACTTTCTAATTCTAACATTCAACCGATGTGAAGGGCAGCAAACAGCAAGAACGTCATTGTATGATGTTCTAAAATACACATTTGCATTTATATGCGGCTGTTGTACTGTGCGAGTCAATATGTCACCGCAATATCATATAATCACTGAAGATAATATACATATTACACTAACTATATCTGTCGTCATATATATATATATATATATGTATGTGTGTTATATTTTTGTGTGAGCTACAATTTTGATACAAATTGATGTTTGCTTATGATTATGATTCACGAACATTGACGGCTCCGCGCAGCGGTCAACTTGAAGACTTTTCATCCTGACGTATTATACGTATGTATAAATCTCTTCATATTCACTTCGCCTAACACTACTTGCTATCTGTTCGTCAGTTTTATATCATTCACACATAAGAGAAGACACCTATGAGTTCTGTAGTTGAACAGAATGCCTCAAGGTGCGGCCAGCAGCTTAAATTGAGTCGATTCTTTCACTCTCGCTCGTCCGATGGCTGGAGCTCCTCTTTCTCTCTTCAGGCACTCTTGCTCCTGACGCCTCCTCTGAACAGACGGAAACGTTTGCCGTGGCCGATCGCCGGACAGAAATCGCTCACAATAGGCTCACTAGGGACAGTCCCGTGGAAGCCGTAACGTCCGTACAGTTGATGTCGAAGTGTTAGCCTATATTTTTGTTTGTGTAAAGCCTGTCAATTAGTAGCACGTGTTAGCTGTGCGTAAAACGGTCAAGTAACTATTATAGCTGGTGGCAAATAGAGACTAAGCTGCACATGAACAACATTCACTTTCGTGCTACGCGTCACAGCGTGTACGGAGACGCCGTCGCTCAGGTAGGTGAATTTGTTTCTTGGCGATATCAAAACTTGGAGAAGGTAGATTTAAAAATACATAAATTTTTCGATCGCGCAAGCGGAGCTAGCAAAGTGTGCACACACCTTGACTACGGCGTATCATAATAGGCATATACCCTGTGAGCACAGGATGCACTCGGGAGCGTACGGGGCTAATAAAACTTCATCACTCAAGGATGATATCTTCACTAATTTGGAAAATGGTCTCATAATCATCACCACACGCATATCTATAATTAGCTCTACATATATACAGGGTGTCTCCGAGAAATCAGACGAAATTTGCACGATACCTGCGAGTAGAACACTACAATATCCGAGGAAACAAAAGTATATAGACGGGTACCGTTAAAATAATCAGCATTTCACAGATCATACTATACTTATTGTTCAAGAATGTTTCAATAACTTTGACGGTATGCCCCTAACTCACTGGGTACGCTGTACGCGACATATGCAGAGTGCTGTTAAAATCGGATTTTTTGGAATTATCTTGAAATTGGCCTTAATTTTATTCTGATTTCTCGATGGAAAGCGATGTACCCTATCAGTACGGAGTAATAATACTGCATTCGGTGATTATTCCTTTTCCTTGTCGATTCGAAATTAGACGTGTTGTCATAATCTCCCCCGTTGAGTTTCCCGGCTCGTGATTGATTAAACGATTTCCTTCGAACGTCATTCGTATCGCCTTTCTCCATTGAAGTGACCCGGTGCAAAATCATTATTCATCTCAACTAATTAAAATAGCCTAGACGAGTATAAGAACAGTTGCATAGTTTTAGCTGGTTGTCTGTTCTCAAATCGTGCAAATCGAGACAAGTGCGAAGGTGATATCGGGTTAGTAATACAAGCATTTCGTATTAAGAAATTGCTGTTTTAATATGAATAGCTCTTGTACGAGATTACGAATTGCGATACAGGAAGGTTGCGATGTGCTCCTTTGACAACAACTTTCAATTATATTTCATGGTGATCGCCGGAAGACGTTAGGCTGTGTTTAGAACATTGCGATTGCATTGTCGCTATTTACGTCAATTTACGCGTGCGTTTGAGGCTCGCAACGGTGGCCAGCATATTCCGTATGTTCCACCACCAGTGACACACCCAGACGTCAGAGATCTGAACAATTAATTTCAACATTGCATTGACATTATTGCACCTTGGCCTCTCGCAGTGGTCTCCATCAATAGCCTTCAATTGCCGCCAAAACAATTCACTTACTGAAAGCTAAAGTTGTTGGATTTTGGAATCCCTACGAGAATAGTTGAGCCAACAAATTAACGCACCCTCATATTATATAATAATCATAATGGAGACAAATGAAAAACCGTATCACTAATTCTCGTACAGCGACAGGCTCGCTCCAGTATCGATTCTCAGGCCCCCGGAGTTTTACTTCTATTTTTCTCAGTCCCCCTGCAATTTTAAGCATTGTAAAATTGCAGCTCCTTTAATAAACCAATAAAACCTTTACCTTTACCCTGAATATCGTTTTGTCGCTAGCAGCTACCCGTTATATTTGTTCGGTGTCTCTTTCTTCTTCTTCTTCTTCTGCTAAAAAAAGCAAAAACCATCTAAAAATGAACATCGCCATGGCCTGTACACAAAATTAGCGTTTGTCGCTCCTGTTTTCGATTTGTTTGTACTTGATTTGTTTGTGACGGTGGCGTTCGTGCGAGAGCGCGCGCGCACCCACCATCGCGACACACGGCGCCCGCTCGTGCCCCGTTAACCAACAAACCCCAATGCAAATGGAATCCACCAGACGGCTAAGTCTCCGGCGTAGCCTGGCAGTTTACCACACAGCGGGATGCGTATGATGACGGCCGAGCGTCTTTGTATCCGAGAAGAGCTCCATGTGTGGAATCTTCTTATTATTCCATACAGCTATGCAGGGTGACCCTTGTAGCCTGTCCACCGATTGCGGCCAACGTATTCTAGTCTTGTCCATCCCACTACTCCTGCTGCTTGATGTCCCCGCTATAGGGTAATAGGTATTACTGCTGGGTGACCCTCACAGAATATATGGAAAGTGGTCCGCGAGGGCACCACGACGGGGACTGAAACGGCGCGATGATCGAGCTAGAACGAGGCAGAGAGAAAGTCGAAAAAAAAAGAAGAGAAGAGACAAAAAAAAAGAAAAATGAACATTTGTATCATAAGTACAAAGCAGCCCTTTCCCAGCTGCTGCTGCTGCTGCTGCTGCTTCGCTATCGAACAATTGGCGGGAGGATAGGCGGAGGTGGATGTCGATGCTGCTTTGGGAAGTCGACAGTGGATGCCCTTTCCCAGTGCGCAAACTCCAGAAACAAATGTATTTCTGTCAGAATTGTAGCATCGCATTGAAACGCTCTGACACGGGGGTGGGTGAGCTGGCCATCCGCTGATTCTGTGGTGGTCAGCTCGCTTCTGTCCTGCCCGCAGGTAAACTTAAGGAAAACCACAACACCGACAGGATCTAAGAATAGGAATTTTTCACCTGAGTGAGCAAAGTAATTGTGGTGGAAGTGGCATTAATTCGAATGCTAAGCAGCGTCATCATGGTAAGCATAATGGTCATTATAGCTTGTTGCTGCTTGTTGGTGAAGTTAACCGCCTTCCGTTTGCAGCAGTGAAAACTGCGATATGGTATATCTTGGTCTGTGGTTGTTCAGTGCTTATATGTCGCCCGGGTTCCAGATGAACCAATCTTGTTGCGATACACCGCACTTGTTGCACTATTAGTGGTAGTAATCTTAGTTTAAACAGCAACCGCAGATGGAGAAGATCACAGCGCTTGCAATGAGTGTACAGAGGGTAACGAGACTGATTTGACAATAAGCATTTAGCCGCTTGGATTCGATCCATTTTGGTCAAGATCCTCGCCAAGGTAGGGTCGAAACAGCAGTAACTTATAACTCATAGACCTTGATCTCAAATCCTGCTAACAATTACTGGAACTGACCTCGGTGATTTCTTTTTACATCTTGTGGTGTAATGCAGATTCTACTTGCCAGACATAGGTTCATATTAGCGGTTGCGAAACGCAACACCAATGTGCCGTCACTGTGTGTTCACCTCATTAATACTTTTGATCATATGAAAGACTCCTATAATTAATAGAAAGCTGATTCTGCGACTCATTTAATATGTTAAACGTTTCGTTTGCTACTGTATCGATTCGTATTAGGGGTGCCACCAATAGTGCACGAAGGTTAGGTAATGAAATGGCAGCAGACATTGCTAACCCATTGATCAAGGCCACACGTTATCCCAATGTCGACGTAGAATAGGAAGACTTAGGGATTACGTGAATTCGTAACGTGAAGGAAGGAGATAATGACATCGCCGGATGCTTTCGCTTCCACGTTTTTACTCGATGGTTCCGAGGGACTGGGTCTACTTCTCCTAACAGAGTTGGCACAACTCAATGATACGGTCATTGTGATTTTCGCTGTTTTTATGCGATATGTTGTGTGTCGACAACAGCGTTGACGCGGACCTTCAATGAGCTGTGATGAGTGATTTGTAAACAAAACACCGAACTAAGAACTACGACCAAAGACAATTGTCGATTTACAGCCGAGAAAAACAATCGTAAAAGCAATTGGTTGATTTTTTAGTTTGACATTAGATTTAGACTATGTTGTATATCACAGTAACTTAGAGCAACTTGGCGTTTACTTCCAGGCACAACTTACGCTATGGAATAGAAATATCGTTAACAAATTTGAAAACAACATCTAAGTGTAGCCCGTGTTGTAAGGGATTCCTAACAATAGGGTGAATTAAAACCGTATCAGCCGGATGTACTAAGATCTTGTACTAACTTTAAGATCGAATAGATATTGTGCGATCTAAAATATCGCATGAAAACCTTGGATTATTATTTTTGTACTTGATTATTATTGTGATCATTTTTTGTGGTACTGTCCGTAAAACTGCATCCGCTATCACTTCCTATATTTTGCCTCTACGATGATAGTCTGGCAAGTGGCAGTTACCCTGAATGTCTGAGACGGCACCGAGCGAATGAATATATTTATACACAACATTAGTGTGGAACCCTTTGTACGATATAAGTGTCTCGAGCTCCATTCTTACCCGTGACAGGAATAGAAAACCTAGTATATTTATGTGTGCCCTGGACGGCGGGATGTATTGTGTACACATTGTGAGATTGTAACGGCACTAAAAACGGCTCTATGTAAAAAGCGTATGTTTTCCAAATCTTTCAACCTTGCATCTTAGACCCTCTTCTCATTCCGTATACAACACCATGATGTAGACATCAAACGTATGGTTAATATTGTGTTGAATAGTTAAATAAAACGTCCCGACAATACCAACTATGACTTTTTCTGACCCTTTAATCAGCTGACCGCAGTGAATTATAGGTGACTGATTTGACATCACTCAAGAGATACAAGTCCCGTTTCCTGGAAGTAGATCGCCATTGAGACACTCAGCCAACACACCTACAGAAACGTATTACTGGCACTCGAATTTTACGAATCACTTCACGTTCAGAGAAGGGCGGATACAATAGTTGATTTGACTGAATTGGTTGTTACCAGCAGTGTTGCCCTTAACTCATTTTTATTTTGTATAATTTACTTTCATTTCGTCATTTATCTGATTCCGGTGCATCAGCAATAGTTCCCCACAGACGAGAGAGAGAGAGAGATAAGTCTCTTTTTTTTAGTACTTTCTTATGACTCCCTTCCCCACCTCCAAACATTCACCGGTGGCTGAAATTCGTCGCGATCAAGAACCGTTTCTGGGAGCAAGCATTTTTGCAGTGTTCACCAGCCATGTCTCGCGTTTGACGCGGCGATCTCAGAAGAATCACGCAGCGTATATATAGCGCAGTGCTATATAGCTGTCTATCTGGCTATCTATAGCGTTATTCCTTTTCTTACCGATGTCAAGTCGCGCAACTCACTCACCACCACTCGCGCAGTTACAGACCGACCGGAGCATATCTACTTTAGCAATTACTAAGCCAGTTGACAATTTGATTTTTGTGAACGTTTCCAGCAGGTAGCACGCCGACTAGGGGGTAGTGGTCGTCTGTTTTTGCTAAGACATCACGGCCAAACGAACACATGTACGAAGGAGCGAAATACCTCGGACAGCAACGATCGCTACAATAATTCCGTAGATATCATAATTGACACCCGTCGACATCACGAGTATACGCACAATGGTATATTCGCCCATATGCCACTCGTTATCTCCATTGACATTGGAAGAGTCAATACAGGAGGAACACTGTAATTATATTCGAATTTCAATAACTGACAATTTCAATTTGCAGCTGCGCAGAAAGGTGTATTTCCCGAACGGTCATCACATTCGAAGCTTTAGCAAATAAGCCCTTCGTGCAAGTCAAGAAGAATCCTCGTCGAGTTGAAAAAAAAAAGCCAAGCCGTCCGCCACAGACGCGCTGACGACAAACAACTGATCTGAGACAATGTGTGACGTCACGTATCTGTTCTCAGGATTTTGGTGTTTACTGAAAATTCAGCCCAAGCAATCCCTATAGTGTACAATACCTGTTGCTCGCATTGTTAATGACAGTCGTTATATCTCAACCAGTAGCGTCAAACAGGTAGCCGTGACTTCGTGACGTTCTCTTCTCTCGGCAAGGCTTGATGATATCAGCGGCATTCACACGGCGAAACGTCAATCTTCAGAGGATTAAAACCTTGACTTAGGCAATGTCGGGCTTGTCTACTTATGCACTGGGTTTTTTCATATGCGTCATCTGAGCTCAGTGTAATTGATAGAGGTTTAGCCACGTGCGTCGAATTCGGGCAAGTGATGATGACCGCCGCCCACAATCTCTCGCTCGACCTCCATTGTACCTCGCCTTGACTTCAGAGCGGTGCAATATTTTCGTACAATGATTGTATGATCGTCACCAGCTGCGCTTGTCAAGCGACTCACCGAAGATGCGCTCCAAACTGACGTTCACAACTGGCGACAATTGGGATGGACCCACTTGGATAAAATGGTTCCAGACGATCAACATCAATCTCACATGTGTCGCACTGGTAAGTTCAAGCAGTTTTCTCTCCTCCCTCGATTTCCGATACTCAGCTAATTGTCTGGTAGATAGGTACACAATTCCGGATGTGGCTGTCATTAAGTTTTTGTACGCTAACGATACGTAGATGATGGTACATCTATTGTATTATGCCCTGTTCCGTTATCAACCCAAGCTTGAGTCAAGCTAGCCAGCTGGTTACTCCTTTGCTGTAATGGCGCGAGACCCACCAACGGCGAACGTGCTTCGGCTGGGCTGCGCTATCTACGAAGCGATTCCTTCGTTCGCAACAGAGAAACTGAACGTAAATGCCTTACATTGAATGGTATTAGTAGAGCTACTTCAGAATCGGCCCAGATTCAACTTGAATCGAATTGCACCAACTCCAAGGTGGAGCGCTTGAAAACTAGAAAAACCGCAACTCCTGTAATGGGGTCTGCGTGCATAAAGTTATCACTAAAGTTATGTGACTTTCGCCTCGTTCCATAAATGCACTAATTACTTTCTTATTTTAGTAGAGAGCTCGTCATAAAGGCAGACGCTTCAACGTTGTCCAAATAAGTAGAAGACTATCTAGATTAATATAAAAAATTGAGTCAAGATCATGTGTATTAAATCTCACCGATGTTCAACTATGTTCGTATGTCTTCATAAAGTGTATGAGTTTGCACGCTGCATAAGATCGTGCATCGTAAAGTTTACTTTTATGCTGGGCATTTAATATAAAAATGCGAATATGTGAATCTCAAGCAATTCTCGATGGTATCATGAAAGGGCTCTAGTCATATACGAGCACCTGTACTCTAAGAGATCTCCTTTTGAATATATGGATTACACGTTTACATATACGTGTTAGAGCGTATTTAATTAATTTCAATTTATTCTAATTGTTCTTCTTTTCTGTGTTGCTAATTAGCCTCTAGGGCCACTGGTAACTGATATTTGACCTTGCTAAACATTGGCTCGTAATATATTACACCCGCTTGTGTACATTAATACACTCACGGATAGATAGATACACACGATGGCTTCAGTTGTAAGCAGTGTGCACCGGTGTGAGGACAGTCATGAGACTTAACTGTCTTCTTTTGGGTGTATCACTGCTCCGGCCCTTCTACCGATAAATGGATCTATTTACTTAACCACAAAGACATGTTAGAGAATTGTTACGATTCATTGCATTATTCCAATCTTTGACTATGTGCGCTTCGTGTATTGCACATACCGTTCTGCCGTAGCGGAAATTTCATTATTGTGGTAATTATACTAGGCATCATTTTGCTTATTTAATTGATTGATTTATTTACTGACTGACTCACTGATTGATTGATTGATTGATATACGTTAGTATGTGAGCCTAGATTACGTCCTGCTACCATACTAAAGGTCTATTAAAGGCAATATGGAACCCCACCGCGCCTAATTGCCTTCGAAGCAATTGCTGTATCTAGACATGAAGTAATAGAGAAGGATAAACAAAACTAAAACTATTAAGTAACTATTTCGGAGAAAATGTTGAAACAAATAGTTGATCATGTTTTTGGCTTAGTAGAGACTTGGAAACGAGTCTATATTCCAAGGCATGATCAACGATTTATTTCAGATATGTTCCCACCAAAAACAACCCTAGATTGCTAAAAATGTTATATAAAAATGAGTATACGTAATCTATGATCTGGATATATAGTGGAGTCTAGTGGAGTCTTCGGCCGATATGGTATCTCGACAATATCTCGATATGGTATACACACAACCATCCATATATATATATATATATATATATATATATGAAGAAGTTATATCCCATATGAGAACATCTTATATCTGAATTTTCAATCTGCAGTTGGCCGAATATCAGAAGCTTGCTGCTCCGAAACTTTGAATTGTTTAGCCTGTCAGGACTTCCTGGTACTGGCGAATTGGCAGTATCAAGTCGCGCGGCAAATTGAACACTTACTTCGCAACTGAGAATGAATTGGTGTGATGTATGTGATGAAGAATTCTCCGTGGGAATCCTGGAAAGTTTGTGGGTATATTTGTGAGGTGCCGTTGCCGATAGGCGACGCCAACTATGCCGGCCTGAAATTGTCTGTGTGCGTGTTCTTTGTGACGGGTTCGTATATAAGTGGTGTGAAATAGTCGCTGACTCGACAAAAAAACCGCCAATCTGATGTAGCGTTAACGTGACAGAGTATATCTTCGCGTTTCTCTCGAGCAAACGCCTGCTGCTTGGGACCGTCATTGAGAGCTGTGTATCCATGCTAAACAGAAATGCTAGAGCGAATACCGAGAACTCGATGTCAGCACAAGCAAGGAAATGTCTACATGCTATGCATAGAGGTGTGCCGATACGATAATAAGGCAGGATATCTGATTGAGGGTGGCAGAATATTTTTCTATGCATCCGCAGTTTACAGCCACCTATTTTGTGGATATGATTGAATCGTAGTCGGTAGTATGCGGGCGAGAAGATCACACGGGGTACTAGTTTAAACGTCAATCGCCTTTTTGACCACAAAAATGTGTTGGATAGGGCCGGGCGGATATGAAGCGACAAATTGCCTGATACAGATTAATTTGCAATAAAAATCGACCACCCTGTAAAATGGTGATCATAAAGATTTCACTCGTACGCTACTGGATCTTAAGATTCGTCGCCCAGAGTTTTACTTACTTCGTCTGCTTACTTAGAACTTTATGCAACCAAGTTTATATTAGATCTGTATATAATGTGACACATATGAGAAAATCTGGCATTACAGTGCCTTATGATTATGATAATATATAAATAATAACTATTTAGTAATCTATTTATTCTTCAGAGCACATTCAAATGGAAACTATATAATACTATTTGATCACAATTATCCGTTTAACAGGGATAAGTCCTACACGGCACCGCGACTAACAGTCGCGCGGAACAAGACCCTGATTCTGTAGCCAACTTAGCAACAGCAGAACAAGTACTCAAGAATCTATATATAGTGCTAATAGACGATTTTTTAAAACGGCCGTGTGCTTTCGACACAACGTTGCAAAGGCCGAAGGCTCAGTCATCTGTCATCTTTTACAGATCGTGCCATATAGACTCAAGTTGACCTCAAGGGAGGGTCTCAAATGGATTTTACAATGGTTACCCAGCTAAGAGTAGTTAGAAATTTAATATTGTCATTTCCAATGCACGCTAGCATACGTGTCCGTGTTACTCAGCAGCAACGCCGAACTGAGGCGTCTGCCTGCAAATTAGGTCTTGCTCCTAATCAATGTCTGCTTGCTGCGCGTGAACATTGCAGGGCCTCATTGTTTCTATGATGGGGCCTACTCTGATCGATTTATCCGAGATATTTGACACAACGATCCAGAAGGCCTCCTACATCGGTGTGAGTGCAGACGTCGGTGCTACCGTTGGACCGTTTTTCGGTAAGCATGTAACACTACAAAATTTGAAGGTAAACAATCAAAGCAAAAGTAACATCCACCATTGACGCTGCTACACCATGAAACGATTATATGTAGATCGCCTTCCTACATGGAGTAGAATAATAATTATACCTAACAATTTTAACTGTTTATAATTAAATCTATATACTTTATTAAGCTCGGTGGTGTCCGTCCGTCCGACAATGAGTTCCGTTTCTTTCGGGGGAGTTTTTTTTGGATTTATCTTTTTTGAATATGGTCATGTTTGGTATCATTGTGTAGCTACGGATGAGGGCTATCTTTTTAGGGTGGGGGGGTTGTCGGGGGGTGGGGGTCAAAATGGGGGGGCATTTTATACCATGAGGTCTATGTAGGGGGTGGTTTTCTCTGCACATATCGATGCGTCTCGATGAGGCGAACAACTTTGCAAATAGTTTCATCAGGCTAAAATCGCATTTTCGACCATTTTTTTGCGTTTTTCGAAATTTTTTTTAACATGGTGTTCTATGGGGTACTTCCCCTCCGAATTCCTTTGTAGCAGACGACGCGCATTCCAAGGTAGTAGACAACGCACATTCCAACGTAGCAGACGACGCAGGCGTCGGCAGGGAGCCGAAGGCTCCCGCCGACGCTCATTCAACTGCGGGGAACGCCGTCGGACAGGAGCCGAAGGCTCCTGGCCGACGACCATACAACTGTGGAAGACGCGTCGGCCAGGAGCCGAAGGCTCCTGGCCGACAACCATAGAACTGCGAAAGCCTGAAGAGAGTCACGTGTGTCGGCCAGGAGCCGCAGGCTCCTGCCGACACTCATAGAACTGCGTCTCAGAAACTCCCGTATCTCAATTTTCGGATTTCTCCAACATGTAATGATAATATATCGCGAGCGGGACTAGAGTTGGCCGCAGCCCGCAGGGCAAGGCCAACTCTAGTAGATATTTATTCAGTAGTTAGGAATTAGTTCTAGGGATTATGGGGGGAGGATTATATGGATTATAATAACTGTTAATAATTCTAACTGTTCTTCCACTATTTCCTGCCTAATCATCTTCCTTGTGGCCCCCGTATCCCCATCCCCGCTAATCGACAGCCGATCTGGTCTACCGTCATCTAAACGCCCAGATAGTCTGCGTGGTCTGTGGAGCTCTTGTCGGCTTGGGCAACATCCTGGTGCCATTGGGAACTCTGACATCTGCATATGCTGTTGGTTTCGCCTGTGGCATGCTCGGCGCTATCATGGAGATCGGTGAGCGTTGCATATAAATGAGCACAACCCATGATATATATCCTTCAGAGTGCAAACGTCACATTAGCGTTTATTCGAATGTTTCAGGAAATTGACCTATAACAGCTGTTGACTATTGCTTTCGCAAGCGCAATATGCCCATTCCTGTTAGTATTATTGTTAGAGATTACCAACGTAAGGGTGATGGTCAATGAATCGTCGTTGAACGAAACGACAATGAAACTGTTTAATTGTAGGGAGGAGTTCGTTTTATGGAATACAACCTTTGATCCTTTTGAAATAGGTTCAGCTTTTTTGTCATTAGTGCACGTATTTTTCGGGGCGAACGTCCGGCTTTGATTACAGCTGCAACTATCGAAAGGAACTTCTGTGAAGAACCCTAATTATGTGGCGCCTTTCCAGTGAACAACTGATATGGTCGAGTCCAACGCTTTTAGGAAATACTTCTAAACAGCTTTATTTGTTATGCTTAAATGGGTTTTGGGAACTTGATGAATGAACGCTTCATAAATGTAAACATATAGTGCACACACTTGTTACATTGGTTGATTTCATCTTGGTCACTGGTCGTCACCATATTTTGCAAAATCAAAACCCGCGCATATCTTTATCGTAGCTGAATAGCACGTAAACAAAACGAATGATAAATAGATACTCGTAAATGTACCAAATAGACGCACAAGTCTTTCCAAATCGACATCTATAAATAAGCAAGCTGATAAAAAACAAAGTAAGTATGAAAGCTCTTCTAAATCCTGTGCTTTTTTCTGGCCATTTCTGCTAATAATAATAATACTTAACTAAGCAATCTGATGGATATTGAATTATCGAATATAACTCAATCGGTCGCCTGTTGTTGCCATTATATATATATATATATATATATATGTGCCCTGTCGATTGTCTTCGGCCACTGGTTTCTATGGCACGCACAACCACCAGTGCGTAATAAGTTGTTTATTTCCTTGTCGCCTTTGCCATCCTCGTATGGGTCAACAGAGACTATTAGATATAAAAGCTTTTTAAGATGCTTCTGGCAAAGACGCATTATATAGAGAGAGAGTAGAATCGAAACCGAATGAGTCCAAACCCTCGGGGGTCGCAGCCAATAAAGGAAACATTGTGGAAGGTTTCCTGAATCTAGATCAATGGCACTGCCTCCATCATCCGAATGACGTAAGCAACTGCTCGTTGGCTGTGTTCTCTTCAGTTCTCGGCTGGACATGATCGACGTGGAAGTAATCGTTGTCGATCGCTCTTCTCGATAGTATGATTTTAAAATACATTACGATTTCTGTGTGCGAAGAAAAATTTCGCTTTAAATGTCAATATTTTGTTTAATGATGTACTCGAAAGCGAGGTTCATATAGGCGGCATAGCCTATTGAACGTGGTACAGATATTATGCCAATGAGCAGACACTGCGCATCGGATCGTTACTCGGTGCCCAACGTTACTGAGTTGGTGGCTTCTGTTCGAGCGTCCACCAGAGCGGAACTCGGCTATCCATAGGGATGCCATTAAATCCAAAGCCATTATTTTACCATCAACCAGAAACAATACACACTCCAAGGGGCCAGTTATGTTGTTTTTCACTGAAGCTGTAAACAAACTGCTGCCACGGTACGAAACATCTTTGTGTGTTCACCAAAGTTTTTGAACGACAACATTCTGGAGCAAAAATGCGTTGAAGTCTGATAGATGCATAGCTTACGAATGTCGATGTAAGCTCCCTTAGGGATAGGATTCTTTACCTTAATTTTGGATGCGGCGAAAGCTACAGCTCGAAATTAACTCATGAATCACGGGGTTGACGTAGCATTACCACCTACAGATTCACAGACGGTCAGCGGGCTGGCGTGGGTGGAGCGCCGAGGACTTGCAACACGAAAGTCTCTGGTTTGAATCCCGTGGGGAGCATATGGTTTGAAGAAAACTGAAAGTAGTTCCAGGGCCGAAGCAATAACAGAAGGTCGAAAAAAACATTAGGCAATAGAGCAAGTTTTCTGCAACGAGTTGTCAAAAAACTAAGTTTCAACTTTCGAAACGAAAAACTGAGTATCGTCAAATGCGAAGCTTTTATCTACTGATAAACCGTGCTACCCTGAGAACGGAGGACTATCGGTTAAATATGAAAAGAGCCTGGGACTTCGGGCAACTCGCTTTGAATAATACATCTCCTTGGACTTCTAAGGGTATAAGTGATTTAAGTTGACGAAACGTTTGCACTTGGAACGACAAACACTTTAAACATATGCAATTCGACTTGTTCATCCAGCATAAACTGTTTAGTTAAGCCCACTTTGTATAAAGACATTTTTATTAAATTTCGAAATTTCGAATCTCCTCTCTTAGGTGTAAAAAATTAAAAATGTGTACATTAAAAGTTAAATGTGTACATTAAAAGTTAAATGTGTACATTTAAAGTTAAATGTGTACATAAAATGTTAAATGTGTACATTTAAAGTTAAATGTGTCCATTTAAAGTTAAATGTGTCCATTTAAAGTTAAATGTGTACATTTAAAGTTAAATGTGTACATTTAAAGTTAAATGTGTACATTTAAAGTTAAATGTGTACATTTAAAGTTAAATGTGTACATTTAAAGTTAAATGTGTACATTTAAAGTTAAATGTGTACATTTAAAGTTAAATGTGTACATTTAAAGTTAAATGTGTACATTTAAAGTTAAATGTGTACATTTAAAGTTAAATGTTGCGTTGAAATCGAAGAAAAAGTAAGTGAGTTTATCTCGGAATCTGTCGATATTTCGTATATATATATAGAACCTGTTTAATTTAAACTTATTTATATTTTCAAGGCGCGAAGGCTTGATCGGAATCGCTCAATGGTATTAAACATTAGAGTATATATTGTGCTTGACAGAACAGGACCTTCGACCAAGGCGCTAGTTTCGAAGCGACCCCTTGAAAATTGAGAAGGGGCGAGATTGCTATGCTTGCTCTTAACATTGCCGATACCGGACTCCGGTGGCATTTTGTCCTCAGAAAGCGAGGTGGCCGTATCAAAAAGTGGTCGATGTCAAATCTATTCTATATACTTTATTAAAGCTCGACAATAACATCCGAATTCCTTTGTAGCAGACGACGCGCATTCCAACCACGTAGCAGACGACAACGACGGCGTCGGACAGGAGCCGAAGGCTCCTGGCCGACGCTCATTCAACTGCGGGGAACGCCGTCGGACAGGAGCCGAAGGCTCCTGGCCGACGACCATAGAACTGTGGAAGACGCGTCGGCCAGGAGCCGAAGGCTCCTGGCCGACGACCATAGAACTGCGAAAGCCTGAAAAGAGTCACGTGTGTCGGCCAGGAGCCGAAGGCTCCTGCCGACACTCATAGAACTGCGTCTCAGAAACTCCCGTATCTCAATTTTTCCATTTCTCCAACATGTAATGATAATATATCGCGAGCGGGACTAGAGTTGGCCGCTGCCCGTAGGGCAAGGCCAATCTATAGTATTTATTAGAGCAACGGTGTCTGTCTGTCTGACAATGAGGTGCAAATCGTTTCGGCGGGTGACTTTTGGGGTTTAACTTTTTTCAATATGGTCATGTTTGGTATCATTGTGTAGCTATTGACGAGGGCTATCTTTTTAGGGGGGTGGGGGGTCGCTGGGGGGGTGGGGGTCAAAGTAGTGGGGGATTTTTTAACATGAGGTCTATGTAAGGGGTGGTTTTTTTTGCATGTATCGATTTGTTTTGATGTCCCGAACAACTTTGTAAATATTGTCATCAGGTGAAATTGGCATTTTCGACCATTTTTTTGCCTTTTTCTAAAAGGTGTTTAACATGGTGATCTATGTAAGGGGTACTTTTCTCGCGTGTTTCTGATGCGTTTCGACGAGCTGAACACTTTTGCAATAGGTATACATATACCTAAAGTGGATACTTTTTGAGTTAAAGCAAAAAACCTCAACATGGTGCTCTATGTAAGGGGTCGATTTCTTGCGCTTAATCGACATATTTCGACGAGCTGAACACTTTTGCAATAGGTGTTCCTATACCTAAAGTTGACCGTTTTCGAGTTGACCATTTTGGGGGCCGAAAAACCCCGAGGGGGTCAATTTTTCGCCACTTTTTATTTTATTTGAGTACTTTCCCTTTGTTTGATTTGTTTCGTTTTGCTTTGAGGTCAAAGCTCATCGGGAGCGCCATCTTTGTGATATTTTAAATTACGTCAAACTGTTGTAAATATTTTTTTAATTGCGAAAAACAAAAACCTATCACAAAAAATTGCACTGTTTTCGTCGTTTTCTGATACTTTCCTTTGACTTTCTCTTAACAATGTCAATTGGGGAGTTGTTGCATTTGAGAAGGGGCATGTGTACGTATTTTTCTATATGTCGATTTCGCTCAGGTTTTCTTTTAATTTGACAAATTCCATTTTATTAAGTTTAATGTTCGATTTATTCCTTATACAGAGCATTGAGAGTCCATATTATATCATTAGCTGATGCGTCTGACTAAGCTGAACAAATCAGCAATAGGTGTTCCTATACCTAAAGTTGACCGTTTTTGAGATAATGTCGATTATGCCTTTAGATGGTCAAAAACACTGTAGTGTCTGTCTGTCCGCGTGTCCGCCATATTGAGTCACGGTCTTTGCACGCTCATACAACTGCGGGGGACACCGTAGAACTGTGGAAGACGCGTCGGTCAGGAGCCGAAAGCTCCTGGACGCCGCTCATACAATTGCGAAAGCCAGAAGTGAGTCCCGGTGTCGACCAGGAGCCGCAGGCTCCTGCCGACACTCATACAACTGCGGGGTACGCCGTCGGACAGGAGCCGAAGGCGACTGGACGACGACCATAGAACTGTGGAAGAACGCGCCGGCCAGGAGCCGAAGGCTCCTGGACGCCGCTCATACAACTGCGAAAGCGAGAAGTGAGTCCCGATGTCGGCCCGGAGCCGCAGGCTCCTGCCGACACTCATACAACTGCGGGGGACGCCGTCGGACAGGAGCCGAAGGCGACTGGACGACGTCCATACAACTGTGGAAGAACGCGCCGGCCAGGAGCCGAAAGCTCCTGGACGCCGCTCATACAACTGCGAAAGCCAGAAGAGAGTCACGGCGTCGGCAGGGAGCCGAAGGCTCCCGCCGACGCTCATAGAACTGCGTCTCAGAAACTCCCGTATCTCAATTTTTGAATTTCTCCAACATGTAAAAAGTAACATATCGCGAGCGGGATTCATACAACTGCGAGTGACGCCGTCGGACAGGAGCCGAAGGCTCCTGGACGACGTCCATACAACTGTGGAAGACGCGTCGGCCAGGAGCCGAAGGCTCCTGGACGCCGCTCATACAACTGCGAAACGACGAAGACGACCATAGAACTGCAAAAGCCTGAAGAGAGTCACGTGTGTCGGCCAGGAGCCGCAGGCTCCTGCCGACACTCATAGAACTGCGTCTCAGAAACTCCCGTATCTCAATTTTTCGATTCTCCAACGTGTCAAAAGTAACATATCGCGAGCGGGATTCATACAACTGCAGGTGACGCCGTCGGACAGGAGCCGAAGGCTCCTGGACGACGTCCATACAACTGTGGAAGACGCGTCGACCAGGAGCCGAAGGCTCCTGGACGCCGCTCATACAACTGCGAAAGCCAGAAGAGAGTCACGTATGTCGGCCAGGAGCCGCAGGCTCCTGCCGACACTTATAGAACTGCGTCTCAGAAACTCCCGTATCTCAATTTTTCGATTTCTCCAACATGTCAAAAGTAATATATCGCGAGCGGGACTAGAGTTGGCCGCTGCCCGTATCTATAGACTTTATTAACGCTCGTGGTGTCCGTCTGTCTGACAATGACTTCCGTTTCGTTTCGGCGGATGACTTTTGGGGTTTAACTTTTTTCAATATGGGCATGTTTGGTATCATTGTGTAGCTATTGACGAGGGCTATGTTTTTAGGGGGGTGGGGGGTCGCTGGGGGGGTGGGGGTCAAAATGGGGGGGGATTTTTTAACATGAGGTCTATGTAGGGGGTGGTTTTTTCTGCATGTATCGATGCATTTTAGAGTCCTGAACAACTTTGTAAATATTGTCATCAGGCTAAATTGGCATTTTCGACCTTTTTTTTGCCTTTTTCTAAAAGGTGTTTAACATGGTGATCTATGTAAGGGGTACTTTTCTCGCGTGTTTCTGATGCGTTTCGACGAGCTGAACACTTTTGCAATAGGTATACATATACCTAAAGTGGATACTTTTTGAATTAGAGCAAAAAACCTCAACATGGTGCTCTATGTAAGGGGTCACTTTCTTGCGCTTAATCGACATATTTCGACGAGCTGAACACTTTTGCAATAGGTGTTCCTATACCTAAAGTTGACCGTTTTCGAGTTGACCATTTTGGGGGCCGAAAAACCCCGAGGGGGTCAATTTTTCGCCACTTTTCATTTTATTTGACTACTTTGCTTATGTTTAATTTGTTTCGTTTTGCTTTGAGGTCAAAGCTCATCGGGAGGGCTATGTTCTGAATAATTTCAAATGAGTCAAGTGTGCGTTAATATTTTTTTAATTGCAAATAACAAAAACCTATCACAAAAAATTGCACTGTTTTCGTCGTTTTTGGATACTTTCCTTTGACTTTCTCTTAACAACGTCAATTGGGGAGTTGTTGCATTTGAAAAGGGGCATATGCACGTATTTTTCTATATGTCGATTTCGCTCAGGTTTTCTTTTAATTTGAAAATTACATTTTATTAAGTTTAATGTTCGATTTATTCCTTATACAGACCACTGAGAGTCCATATTATATCATTAGCTGATGCGTCTGACTAAGCTGAACAAATCAGCAATAGGTGTTCCCATACCTAAAGTCGACCGTTTTCGAGATAATGTCGATTATGCGTTTGAATGCTCAAAAACACTGCACTGTCTGTCTGTCCGTGTGTCCGCCATATTGAGTCACGGTGTTGGCACGCTCATACAACTGTGGGGGACGCCATAGAACTATGGAAGAGCGCGCCGACCAGGAGCCGAAGGCTCCTGGACGCCCCTCATACAACTGCGAAAGCCAGAAGAGAGTCACGGCGTCGGCAGGGAGCCGAAGGCTCCCGCCGACGCTCATACATTTGCGGGGTACGCCGTCGGACAGGAGCCGAAAGCGACTGGACGAAGTCCATAGAACTGTGGAAGACGCCGCTCATACAACTGCGAAAGCGAGAAGTGAGTCCCGGTGTCGGCCAGGAGCCGCAGGCTCCTGCCGACACTCATAGAATTGCGTCTCAGAAACTCCCGAATCTCAACTTTGGAATTGCTCCAACATGTAAAAAGTAACATATCGCGAGCGGGAGTCATACAACTGCGGGTGACGCCGTCGGACAGGAGCCGAAGGCGACTGGACGACGTCATACAACTGTGGAAGACGCGTCGGCCAGGAGCCGCTCATACAACTGCGAAAGCCCGAAGAGAGTCACGTGTGTCGGCCAGGAGCCGCAGGCTCCTGCCGACACTCATACAACTGCGGAGGACGCCGTCGGACAGGAGCCGAAGGCGACTGGCCGACGTCCATAGAACTATGGAAGAACGCGTCGGCCAGGAGCCGAAGGCTCCTGGACGCCGCTCATACAACTGCAAAAGCCAAAAAAGAGTCACGGCGTCGGCCAGGAGCCGCAAGCTCCTGCCGACACTCATACAACTGCGGGGTACGCCGTCGGACAGGAGCCGAAGGCGACTGGACGACGACCATAGAACTGTGGAACAACGCGCCGGCCAGGAGCCGAAGGCTCCTGGACGGCGCTCATACAACTGCGAAAGCCAGAAGAGAGTCACGGCGTCGGCAGGGAGCCGAAGGCTCCCGCCGACGCTCATACAACTGCGGGGTACGCCGTCGGACAGGAGCCGAAGGCGACTGGACGACGACCATAGAACTGTGGAAGAACGCGCCGGCCAGGAGCCGAAGGCTCCTGGACGCCGCTCATACAACTGCGAAAGCGAGAAGTGAGTCCCGACACTCATAGAACTGCGTCTCAGGAACTCCCGAATCTCAACTTTTGGATTTCTCCAACATGTAAAAAATAACATATCGCGAGCGGGATTCATACAACTGCGGGTGACGCCGTCGGACAGGAGCCGAAGGCTCCTGGACGACGTCCATACAACTGTGGAAGACGCGTCGGCCAGGAGCCGAAGGCTCCTGGACGCCGCTCATACAACTGCGAAAGCCAGAAGAGAGTCACGTGTGTCGGCCAGGAGCCGCAGGCTCCTGCCGACACTCATAGAACTGCGTCTCAGAAACTCCCGTATCTCAATTTTTGAATTTCTCCAACATGTAATGATAATATATCGCGAGCGAGACTAGAGTTGGCCGCAGCCCGCAGGGCAAGGCCAACTCTAGTCTATATCTATAGTATTTATTAGAGCAACGGTGTCTGTCTGTCTGACAATGAGGTGCAAATCGTTTCGGCGGGTGACTTTTGGGGTTTAACTTTTTTCAATATGGTCATGTTTGGTATCATTGTGTAGCTATTGACGAGGGCTATCTTTTTAGGGGGGTGGGGGGTTAATTAGGGGGTGGGGGTCAAAATGGGGGGGGATTTTTTAACATGAGGTCTATGTAGGGGGTGGTTTTTTTTGCATGTATCGATGCATTTTAGAGTCCTGAACAACTTTGTAAATATTGTCATCAGGTGAAATTGGCATTTTCGACCATTTTTTTGCCTTTTTCTAAAAGGTGTTTAACATGGTCATCTATGTAAGGGGTACTTTTCTCGCGTGTTTCTGATGCGTCTCGACGAGCTGAACACTTTTGCAATAGGTATACATATACCTAAAGTGGATACTTTTTGAGTTAAAGCAAAAAACCTCAACATGGTGCTCTATGTAAGGGGTCGATTTCTTGCGCTTAATCGACATATTTCGACGAGCTGAACACTTTTGCAATAGGTGTTCCTATACCTAAAGTTGACCGTTTTCGAGTTGACCATTTTGGGGGCCGAAAAACCCCGAGGGGGTCAATTTTTCGCCACTTTTTATTTTATTTGAGTACTTTCCCTTTGTTTGATTTGTTTCGTTTTGCTTTGAGGTCAAAGCTCATCGGGAGCGCCATCTTTGTGATATTTTAAATTACGTCAAACTGTTGTAAATATTTTTTTAATTGCGAAAAACAAAAACCTATCACAAAAAATTGCACTGTTTTCGTCGTTTTCTGATACTTTCCTTTGACTTTCTCTTAACAATGTCAATTTGAGAGTTGTTGCATTTGAGAAGGGGCATGTGTACGTATTTTTCTATATATCGATTTCGCTCAGGTTTTCTTTTAATTTGAAAATTCCATTTTATTAAGTTTAATGTTCGATTTATTCCTTACACAGAGCATTGAGAGCCCGTACTATGTTATTAGCTGATGCGTCTGGCCAAGCTGAACAAATCAACAATAGGTGTTCCTATACCTAAAGTTGACCGTTTCCGAGATAATGTCGATTATGCGTTTAGATGCTCAAAAACACCCTATTGTCTGTCTGTCCGTGTGTCCGTCATATTGAGTCACGGCGTTGGCAACTGTGGAAGAGCGCGCCGGCCAGGAGCCAAACCTGCCGACACTCATAGAACTGCGTCTCAGAAACTCCCGAATCTCAACTTTGGAATTGCTCCAACATGTAAAAAGTAACATATCGCGAGCGGGAGTCATACAACTGCGGGGCACGCCGTCGGACAGGAGCCGAAGGCGACTGGACGACGACCATAGAACTGTGGAAGAACGCGCCGGCCAGGAGCCGAAGGCTCCTGGACGCCGCTCATACAACTGCGAAAGCGAGAAGTGAGTCCCGGTGTCGGCCAGGAGCCGCAGGCTCCTGCCGACACTCATACAACTGCGGGGTACGCCGTCGGACAGGAGCCGAAGGCGACTGGACGACGACCATAGAACTGTGGAAGAACGCGCCGGCCAGGAGCCGAAGGCTCCTGGACGCCGCTCATACAACTGCGAAAGCGAGAAGTGAGTCCCGATGTCGGCCAGGAGCCGCAGGCTCCTGTCGACACTCATACAACTGCGGGGGACGCCGTCGGACAGGAGCCGAAGGCGACTGGACGACGTCCATACAACTGCGAAAGGGCGCGTCGGCCAGGAGCCGAAGGCTCCTGGACGCCGCTCATACAACTGTGAAAGCGAGAAGAGAGTTTTGGTGTCGGCCAGGAGCCGCAGGCTCCTGCCGACACTCATACAACTGCGGGATACGCCGTCGGACAGGAGCCGAAGGCGACTGGACGACGACCATAGAACTGTAGAAGAACGCGCCGGCCAGGAGCCGAAGGCTCCTGGACGCCGCTCATACAACTGCAAAAGCCAGAAGAGAGCCACGGCGTCGGCAGGGAGCCGAAGGCTCCCGCCGACGCTCATAAAACTGCGTCTCAGAAACTCCCGAATATCAATTTTTGGATTTCTTCAACATGTAAAAAGTAACATATCGCGAGCGGGATTCATACAACTGCGGGTGACGCCGTCGGACAGGAGCCGAAGGCTCCTGGACGACGTCCATACAACTGTGGAAGACGCGTCGGCCAGGAGCCGAAGGCTCTTGGACGCCGCTCATACAACTGCGAAAGCCAGAAGAGAGTCACGTGTGTCGGCCAGGAGTGTCCTGCCGACACTCATAGAACTGCGTCTCAGAAACTCCCGTATCTCAACTTTTGGATTTCTCCAACATGTAATGATAATATATCGCGAGCGAGACTAGAGTTGGCCGCTGCCCGTAGGGCAAGGCCAACTCTAGTCTATAGACTTTATTAACGCTCGTGGTGTCCGTCTGTCTGACAATGACTTCCGTTTCGTTTCGGCGGATGACTTTTGGGGTTTAACTTTTTTCAATATGGGCATGTTTGGTATCATTGTGTAGCTATTGACGAGGGCTATGTTTTTAGGGGGGTGGGGGGTCGCTGGGGGGGTGGGGGTCAAAATGGGGGGGGATTTTTTAACATGAGGTCTATGTAGGGGGTGGTTTTTTCTGCATGTATCGATGCATTTTAGAGTCCTGAACAACTTTGTAAATATTGTCATCAGGCTAAATTGGCATTTTCGACCTTTTTTTTGCCTTTTTCTAAAAGGTGTTTAACATGGTGATCTATGTAAGGGGTACTTTTCTCGCGTGTTTCTGATGCGTTTCGACGAGCTGAACACTTTTGCAATACGTATACATATACCTAAAGTGGATACTTTTTGAATTAGAGCAAAAAACCTCAACATGGTGCTCTATGTAAGGGGTCACTTTCTTGCGCTTAATCGACATATTTCGACGAGCTGAACACTTTTGCAATAGGTGTTCCTATACCTAAAGTTGACCGTTTTCGAGTTGACCATTTTGGAGGCCGAAAAACCCCGAGGGGGTCAATTTTTCGCCACTTTTTATTTTTTTTGAGTATTTTGCTTATGTTTAATTTGTTTCGTTTTGCTTTGAGGTCAAAGCTCATCGGGAGCGCCATCTTTGTCATATTTTAAATTACGTCAAACAGTTGTTAATATTTTTTTAATTGCGAAAAACAAAAACCTATCACAAAAAATTGCACTGTTTTCGTCGTTTTCTGATGCTTTCCTCTCGGTTTCTCTTAACAATGTCAATTGGGGAGTTGTTACATTTGAGGAGGGGCATGTGTACGTGTTTTTTTATATATCAATTTCGCTCAGGTTTTCTTTTAATTTGACAAATTAATTTTATTAAGCTTAATGTTCGATTTAGTCCTTATACAGAGCATTGAGAGTCCGTATTATATCATTAGCTGATGCGTCTGACTAAGCTGAACAAATCAGCAATAGGTGTTCCTATACCTAAAGTTGATCGTTTTTGAGATAATGTCGATTATGCGTTTAGATGGTCAAAAACACTGTAGTGTCTGTCTGTCCGTGTGTCCGCCATATTGAGTCACGGCGTTGGCAACTGTGGAAGAGCGCGCCGGCCAGGAGCCAAACCTGCCGACACTCATAGAACTGCGTCTCAGAAATTCCCGAATCTCAACTTTGGAATTGCTCCAACATGTAAAAAGTAACATATCGCGAGCGGGAGTCATACAACTGCGGGTGACGCCGTCGGACAGGAGCCGAAGGCGACTGGCCGACGTCCATAGAACTGCGGAAGACGCGTCGGCCAGGAGCCGAAGGCTCCTGCACGCCGCTCATACAACTGCGAAAGCGAGAAGAGAGTCACGGCGTCGGCAGGGAGCCGAAGGCTCCTGGCCGACGCTCATTCAACTGCGGGGAACGCCGTCGGACAGGAGCCGAAGGCTCCTGGCCGACGACCATACAACTGTGGAAGACGCGTCGGCCAGGAGCCGAAGGCTCCTGGCCGACGACCATAGAACTGCGAAAGCCTGAAAAGAGTCACGTGTGTCGGCCAGGAGCCGAAGGCTCCTGCCGACACTCATAGAACTGCGTCTCAGAAACTCCCGTATCTCAATTTTTCCATTTCTCCAACATGTAATGATAATATATCGCGAGCGGGACTAGAGTTGGCCGCTGCCCGTAGGGCAAGGCCAATTATATATATTTATTAAAGCTCGACAATAACATCCGAATTCCTTTGTAGCAGACGACGCGCATTCCAACAACGTAGCAGACGACAACGACGGCGTCGGACAGGAGCCGAAGGCTCCTGGCCGACGCTCATTCAACTGCGGGGAACGCCGTCGGACAGGAGCCGAAGGCTCCTGGCCGACGACCATACAACTGTGGAAGACGCGTCGGCCAGGAGCCGAAGGCTCCTGGCCGACGACCATAGAACTGCGAAAGCCTGAAAAGAGTCACGTGTGTCGGCCAGGAGCCGAAGGCTCCTGCCGACACTCATAGAACTGCGTCTCAGAAACTCCCGTATCTCAATTTTTCCATTTCTCCAACATGTCAAAAGTAATATATCGCGAGCGGGACTAGAGTTGGCCGCTGCCCGTAGGGCAAGGCCAACTCTATATATATTTATTAAAGCTCGACAATAACATCCGAATTCCTTTGTAGCAGACGACGCGCATTCCAACAACGTAGCAGACGACAACGACGGCGTCGGACAGGAGCCGAAGGCTCCTGGCCGACGCTCATTCAACTGCGGGGAACGCCGTCGGACAGGAGCCGAAGGCTCCTGGCCGACGACCATACAACTGTGGAAGACGCGTCGGCCAGGAGCCGAAGGCTCCTGGCCGACGACCATAGAACTGCGAAAGCCTGAAAAGAGTCACGTGTGTCGGCCAGGAGCCGAAGGCTCCTGCCGACACTCATAGAACTGCGTCTCAGAAACTCCCGTATCTCAATTTTTCCATTTCTCCAACATGTCAAAAGTAATATATCGCGAGCGGGATAGAGTTGGCCGCTGCCCGTAGGGCAAGGCCAATCTATAGACTTTATTAACGCTCGTGATGTCTGTCTGTCTGACAATGAGGTGCAAATCGTTTCGGTGGATGATTTTTGGGGTTTAACTTTTTTCAATATGGGCATGTTTGGTATCATTGTGTAGCTATTGACGAGGGCTATGTTTTTAGGGGGGTGGGGGGTTAACTGAGGGGTGGGGGTCAAAGTAGTGGGGGATTTTTTAACATGAGGTCTATGTAAGGGGTGGTTTTTTTTGCATGTATCGATTTGTTTTGATGTCCTGAACAACTTTGTAAATATTGTCATCAGGTGAAATTGGCATTTTCGACCATTTTTTTGCCTTTTTCTAAAAGGTGTTTAACATGGTGATCTATGTAAGGGGTACTTTTCTCGCGTGTTTCTGATGCGTCTCGACGAGCTGAACACTTTTGCAATAGGTATATATATACCATATATATACCTAAAGTGGATACTTTTTGAGTTAAAGCAAAAAACCTCAACATGGTGCTCTATGTAAGGGGTCACTTTCTTGCGCTTAATCGACATATTTCGACGAGCTGAACATTTTTGCAATAGGTGTTCCTATACCTAAAGTTGACCGTTTTCGAGTTGACCATTTTGGGGGCCCAAAAACACCGAGGGGGTCAATTTTTCGCCACTTTTCATTTTATTTGACTACTTTCCCTTTGTTTAATTTGTTTCGTTTTGCTTTGAGGTCAAAGCTCATCGGGAGGGCCATGTTCTGAATAATTTCGATTATGTCACGCGTTTGTTAATATTTTTTTAATTGCGAAAAACAAAAACCTATCACAAAAAATTGCACTGTTTTCGTCGTTTTCTGATACTTTCCATTGACTTTCTCTTAACAATGTCAATTGGGGAGTTGTTGCATTTGAGAAGGGGCATGTGTACGTATTTTTCTATATATCGATTTCGATTAGGTTTTCTTTTAATTTGACAAATTCATTTTATTAAGCTTAATGTTCGATTTAGTCCTTACACAAAGTATTGAGCATCCGTTTTATATTATTAACTGATACGCCTGACTAAGCTGAACAAATCAGCAATAGGTGTTCCCATACCTAAAGTCGACCGTTTTCGAGATAATGTCGATTATGCGTTTGAATGCTCAAAAACACTGCACTGTCTGTCTGTCCGTGTGTCCGCCATATTGAGTCACGGTGTTGGCACGCTCATACAACTGTGGGGGACGCCATAGAACTATGGAAGAGCGCGCCGACCAGGAGCCGAAGGCTCCTGGACGCCCCTCATACAACTGCGAAAGCCAGAAGAGAGTCACGGCGTCGGCAGGGAGCCGAAGGCTCCCGCCGACGCTCATACATTTGCGGGGTACGCCGTCGGACAGGAGCCGAAAGCGACTGGACGAAGTCCATAGAACTGTGGAAGACGCCGCTCATACAACTGCGAAAGCGAGAAGTGAGTCCCGGTGTCGGCCAGGAGCCGCAGGCTCCTGCCGACACTCATAGAATTGCGTCTCAGAAACTCCCGAATCTCAACTTTGGAATTGCTCCAACATGTAAAAAGTAACATATCGCGAGCGGGAGTCATACAACTGCGGGTGACGCCGTCGGACAGGAGCCGAAGGCGACTGGACGACGTCCATACAACTGTGGAAGACGCGTCGGCCAGGAGCCGCTCATACAACTGCGAAAGCCCGAAGAGAGTCACGTGTGTCGGCCAGGAGCCGCAGGCTCCTGCCGACACTCATACAACTGCGGAGGACGCCGTCGGACAGGAGCCGAAGGCGACTGGCCGACGTCCATAGAACTATGGAAGAACGCGTCGGCCAGGAGCCGAAGGCTCCTGGACGCCGCTCATACAACTGCAAAAGCCAAAAAAGAGTCACGGCGTCGGCCAGGAGCCGCAAGCTCCTGCCGACACTCATACAACTGCGGGGTACGCCGTCGGACAGGAGCCGAAGGCGACTGGACGACGACCATAGAACTGTGGAACAACGCGCCGGCCAGGAGCCGAAGGCTCCTGGACGGCGCTCATACAACTGCGAAAGCCAGAAGAGAGTCACGGCGTCGGCAGGGAGCCGAAGGCTCCCGCCGACGCTCATACAACTGCGGGGTACGCCGTCGGACAGGAGCCGAAGGCGACTGGACGACGACCATAGAACTGTGGAAGAACGCGCCGGCCAGGAGCCGAAGGCTCCTGGACGCCGCTCATACAACTGCGAAAGCGAGAAGTGAGTCCCGACACTCATAGAACTGCGTCTCAGGAACTCCCGAATCTCAACTTTTGGATTTCTCCAACATGTAAAAAATAACATATCGCGAGCGGGATTCATACAACTGCGGGTGACGCCGTCGGACAGGAGCCGAAGGCTCCTGGACGACGTCCATACAACTGTGGAAGACGCGTCGGCCAGGAGCCGAAGGCTCCTGGACGCCGCTCATACAACTGCGAAAGCCAGAAGAGAGTCACGTGTGTCGGCCAGGAGCCGCAGGCTCCTGCCGACACTCATAGAACTGCGTCTCAGAAACTCCCGTATCTCAATTTTTGAATTTCTCCAACATGTAATGATAATATATCGCGAGCGAGACTAGAGTTGGCCGCAGCCCGCAGGGCAAGGCCAACTCTAGTAAATTATTTACAGCACAGTGGCTCTGGCTTGCTCTACTGCCGAAACGTCGTCGTCATCAGTCGTCGTCGTCAGCGGTGATTGGAAATTGCATTTCCAATCACCGCTGTCGTCAAAAGGTCTAACCGTCGGCCAACAACCTTCGAAATACCATTTGTCATAAGACAACTCAGCCGGCATGCTCTTGCGCACCGCTTGCCAGTAGTCTGGGGCTCACTACCTCGCGATATTAGAACCCTTACATCATCAAAGGTGTTTGCGCGGGAGGTCAGGAAGCTTGTTTGTAAATAACTTAGAGGTCTCCTCTGGGGTATACTATAATGAAACGAATCAGAAAAAGTCTGTTTATTTATAATTGCGGTTAATACATGGACTGAATATAATTTGTGTGGGCGTTGCCCCTTTTATACTGTTACTTTTATGATAATAAAAAAATGATGTAAATAATGCCGTTTTTAGAAAGCGGTAGCATGTGAAATAATCCATGAGATGACACTTTTTTTCGCTATTATTTTATTTATTTATTATTATTATTTTTTTTTTCCGCTATTATTTTTACGAGAACTTGAGCGTTGTGATAAGACTGCAGTTCCGTTAATAAACCAAGCCTTGTATTGTATTGTCTACGCCCGCTAGCTTATCTCTAGCGCCGTTGCGCATAATGGATCTTTTTTTTAATGAGAGGTTTCGGGGACGCGTAGTGCACATGCGTGACAGAACAGCCGGAACTCAACAGTGTGAGACTCATAAACTCACTAAAACCCATATCCCCCCCACCTCTAGTTGGTTTGGAACGACGTAGGCAATACTTCAAACCAACGGGTGTTGAAGTTCTAATCTCCAGTCATCCCACCCTCCAGGGGTGCGAATTAGTTGAGGACAGGGTGTCAGGCCGAGGCCGTCATGCTCCCGCGGAAGGCGATGGCATTGCCTCTCTTCCTCGCAGCTAGGGAAAGATCCCGCTTGTCCCCGGTTGCGTGGATCAGCCTATGGTAGACTCCTTCGAGGAAGTTTGCAGTGAGGGGGCCGGCTCCGCCTAAGGTTTCATAGGCAAGGGGGGAAACCGGTGGGTTGTTTTGGAGTGCGGCGTACCTCCGTAGCTTGGGCCCGCTATGCATGGGCTACGGCGTAACCGGGGGTGGTTACATAGTGGTTGAAATAAGAGGCTGCTAGAGGCCAGGAGGGAGTCCCGCAGCTCCTCCTGGAGGACATCGGACCATACCCGCCCTAACTGAAGGGATGCGCTAAGCGATACAGGGAAGAGCGGCGCTGTTCCAGAATGGGGGGCCTGATGTTGACCTGCATTAGCATGGAATATATATATTACATATATATATATGCCCTTTCTGAAACTCATCTTTCTCCTCGTGAATCTGAGTTCATGGGTCTGTCCTCATGTTAGGCTCCGCACAGGGCGCGTGTCGCCAAAAATCCTGGGGGTTGCACTGGATTTCAAATCTCATTGTATGGGTATTAAAACGAATAATCTCCACATTAATCCTTGTCCTGTCAGTGTACACTAGCTGAAAGATTATGGGTTGAAGTGTATGGGCTTTTCGATTTAAAAAAAATTTATAATAGGTATAACTATAGGCGACCCTCCAGTCCCGTCAACGCTTGCCTTCGCATAGAATCCTACTCGAAAACAAATTTGCATTAATATGTGGTAACTTCAACATCAATACTCTCTGTCATAATGGTGATACGGGTACCCATCAAGACCTCATGGTTTCCTTTGGTCTCTCTAATATTGTTAGTATGCCTCCGCGAGTTATTGTACAACAGTATAGTTGGATCGATCATATATGGACCGACCTCCCAGAACACCTACTTAAACACTCGGAAGTTCTTACTTTCACGTACGGTGATCATTACCCCCTATTTCTGGTGACTCACCATGACAACTGCAGTTCCGCTCCAAAATCCAGAAGCAAGCCAAAATATAATTTCAAGCTGTCAATGAATGCGTAGACCGAATCGATTCGAGAGCTTTCCTACGCATGTCTAAAATCGCTACTGCAGTTGAGTACTTCAGTGGCGTTGTTCCTCATCTTGTAGCAAAATCTAAACAAAGGATCTTGAGTATTCGTTATAATGTACCTTATTTGCCGCGGACTACCCACCGCAAGTTCTTGGAAAGTCGCCCCCACTAATGATGGATTGGTAACACCCACAATGATGTTACCAACCAGAGACGATGTCTAAAATCTGAGTATTATTCGAAACCTGTTAAGAACAAACTTCAAGCCGGTATCTCCCAATGAATGGTTATCAGTAATACAACTGGAAGGTGTAAGTCCTCAGAACGCTCCACCCTGAAGGTCGATGGTGTTGAAGTATACAATCCCGAATTGATCGCCAATTCATATATTGACTATCTCGCCTCCTGTATGGACCGTGATGCAAGCAAAACTGATACTAGAAGCAAGCAAAATTGATAATAGAAGACCACCGCAGAGGCTATATTTGAATTTTCTGACCAGACCAGTGTACGGTACCTATTTGAGCATAATAGACTTACTTTTGCTAGCCTCCATCAGAATACAGCTATAGTTTTCCGTGGGTGTGGTCGTCTCTTTGATTGGCCTATTGTTGCGCTGATACATATTATGATCGAATGTGCTACATTTCCTAAAAGCTTTTAAAACCCGCAGAGCACTTCCAGTATTTAAAGCAGATCAAGCCCGGTGGCGTGGTGCATTCGTCTACGCCTTGCAATCGGAGGAGACACGTAGGTGCGCGGGTTCGATACCCACGCGCGGGTTGCACATTTATATTTAAAAGGGTCCGTCTTATCAAGCAATGCCGAAAGCAGTTGTGCCGTGGACGTTAAGCTCGGACCGAGAGTCAGCTCGGAAAATTTGTTTAGTATTTAAAGCATATGATAAGCAACTCTGTTCTAATTATCGACCCACCTCTATCTCCTCTCTCCTCTGTAAAGTCTTTGACATAGTTATCCTTGATCAAAATGAGGATTTTGGCGCTAGCTTTAATATATGTCCTGTCCGACAAGTAACGTGGCTTCCGTAAAAAACACGGAACTCTCTGAAACTTTAAAGCAAGCAAAGAATCATTAGAGATCAATACCTAGCTATTCATCTAGACTTGAATAAACCATTTGACTCAATTACTCTCCTAATCCTTCGGTAAAAACTGATCGCATACAACTTCGATGATTATGCTTGCAACTTACTTTTTAGCTTTATGTCCGAATGTACTCAGTATGTACTCGGGACGTAAATGGTACCATTTCCGGTAATGAAAATATGAACTTTGGTGTAGCGCAAGCCAGTCTCCAAGGTTCCCTACATCTTTCATTGTTTCTTAGCGATATCACCCACGTTCGTACTTCTCTTAACATGATTCTATTTGCTGACGGTACGTCTTGCTTCAAATCTGCCAGAACTAATTACCAGGGGCAGCCTCGATCCAGCTGAGAGTGAGATGGCTCGCGGCCGACTGTCCATCAATAAACACAGCCAAATCTGTATTTATTCACTTCCGCCCACCTGGAACCGAGTCGACCGCTTACGGTGACCTTTTAAATATTGCGTACCCATCTCCGTAGTCTCTTCGGCTCGGTTCTTGGATGTATAGATATAATATGTACACCCAAAAACCGATGAGCACTCGTCTGGTGACGCACACTTGCGCCTACTCCGCCCCTAGTTAGCTGTGGCCATGGAAGGTATTTCAATAGTTTGCAATCTCCTCGGTGCAAAAGAATACCTTCTCTTACATCACATACTGTCAGTTCACGTATGGGTTATGGTATCGAATATTTCTGTCTTAATTATAACAAGAGAGTTCGACCCATCCTTGAATAGCAAAACAGAACATCAGGATGTTTGTTACATCCGAGCCATGTGGTCCTTTATTTAAAGGCCTTAAAATTTTGTCATTCCCCTCCAACGCCGAGCGCCGCTATCGTATGCACTTTTTGAAAACCCCGCATGATCTATTTCCCTATATTTGTGATCATCGATTTTCAAGAAATAACACTCGTAGTAGCTGCTCTAACCTTCGTTTATATATAACATAAACATAAGGAACAAAATGGAAAAAGACAGTGAATTCAAAAATCAGGCGATAGGGGATAGAAATCAATGACACGAACAGAAATAATATCGCGATTAAAATAACGACAACCAAGTGAAGACCGCAAAATGAAACTGGAGGGCATCCGCTGTGCATTTTTGTCCGTTCAAAGCAGTCGTGCGCTCTGAATATGTACAACACACGGTTGAGCTAATTTTTCTAACCATCCAAGGGCCGAGGTCAATGCTCGGCTGGATTTTGTGCTTAAATAAGGATTATGAATACCCTTCTTCTTCCTATTAGTCTTTTGCCAGAGAGCACTTTTTTCCTCTTCATGTCTTTAAGGTGCTGAACTTCCCCCTTTGGACTAGTGGCTCATAAGACAGTTATAAAAATATGTATAAATTGGCGAAATTACTCTTAATAATTCATGCTCATCCATATAATATTCCGCCAATCCTTTGGTCAAGAAAGGATAATTTGTATTGTTGCATTATACATGGCCACGACGCTCGCTCGAACCCTTCAACATGAAGAATCGTCGCAAGTGATATATTCGCCAAGGAGCCTGTAACACAAAAGGAAGTAATGAAATATAATGGAATACCCTTCTCCTTCCTATTATTCCTTTGTATTCCAATGGGCGTTGTGGGCCCACAGTTTTACACTAAATGAATACATTATGAAGACGAAATGCGTATAACGTCTAACAAAAAAAAACGTCACAGTGGCTGTCATTCGAGATACTTGCTCGTGACTGAATAACAGAATTTAGCGCATTTTTTGGGAGCATACCGGCATTTACAGAAGGCACTGTGATGTGCGATGGCAGCCATCGTCGTCGTCAGTAAGAAATCGGGATAAAGGCGAAACGAGATGCGTCCCGCGGCGTGTGTTTCACCGCAGTTCGGGCTGAGGGTGACTAATTTTTATAATAGTCGTAGTAGGAACCAGCAGGAAAAATGATAGAACGGAAATAAGCTGTGATCCAACAACAACAACAAGAACGGGAGTTAAAAGCAGAAACAAATTATTCGATTATACAGTATTCGATCAGATTTATTCTAATGGAATATACACATTAAATGTCTCGGACTAAGTCGATCGTTGTGTGCGGCTGTATCATTGCGTACGCCCCGTTGCGTGTATATATATATATATATATATATATATATATTAGGGAATTCCGTTCGAACTTGCCGCTCTTTAAATTCCAATAACTTTTGAACTAAATGAGTTAGAACAAAGATCTTTTGGTATGAGTTAGAGGTACTCCCCAGCTTTATTTACACCGATCAAAACTCCAGAGCTCTGGGAGTTTTGAAATAGCCAAATATTTACCATTTGCATTTCCACTTATAATTTCGTTATCTATTGCTTCTTTGAGTAAGTCGACGTTTGCATATAGAACCCCACCTATTGCCCTTTTTAATGCATGGAAACAACCATAATCACATGGGCTTAAATCAGGATAATATGGGGGTTGATGCCGTCGCTCAATATAGTTCCCCTCCATCCAGGCCGAAATTTCAGCAGTGCGGTGAGGTCTTGCATTGTCGTCGAGTATTGAGTTTTTCGTTTGCTTCTAATATTTCGTAATAGCAAACACCCTGGATATCCAAGGCGGGTATCATCAACACCTTTCATCCGAATCTATCTGGCACTGTCACAGACGCTGCTGTTTCACCTTGTCGGAGCCACTATTTTGCTTGGTCCTTCTCAGGAGGTCTAAGCAGGCTAATCCATGTCTCGTCTATCGACACGGTGTGTTCTAAGCCACTGGTTTGTTGCGTATAAGTCTTCAAATTAATGTCGAAAACGCCACAGGCATTTTCATCTGCTCAGCACTCAGTTTATGGGGAACCCATTTTGCATTGATTTTTTTCGTCTTCAGTATATTGGTGATAATTCTATAACACGTAGTCCGAGGAATCCCAGTTTCAGCCTACAAAGACTTCATGGACCAAGCTCGAGTTTGCTCAAAAGCTACCTTGATTCTGTCAATCCGTTCGTCCCTTGTCGCACCGGATTTCTGGTCTCCGCCTCGATGGTCATTGGTGTCCAAATTTCCACTGCTAAATCGCTCGCACCAACCTTGCACCGTTCGCACGCATAAGGCAGACCTGCCGTACGCGTTCACTGATTATCGATGGATTTCAGCCGGGTGTCCTTGGAGAAACAAAAACTTGATGATTTCCCGTTGATTTTTTGGGGAATTTGAACTTTTTGCTGCAGTGTCCATCTTTCTGATCGTATCGAAGCCACTTAGTGTCCGAAAGGAAGCTACGTTCTGTCGCGTGCCCACTCCAAAAATTAAAGCATTGTATCGCGTAGTTCGGGTTGTGCGCCATTCGAAAGGCGCGCAAATTCGAACGTAAATCCCTAATAGAAATTATGATGAGAAAACACGTTCATTATATGCCATGGATAAAGGTCATGCTAATTATTTTGATTCAGTTACTGCTTGATATATTCCTATTGACCGGCTCACACGGCGTATGAAACAGGCACACATCACAATTTGTGTGCATCCGATGTGCGATGGATACAGAAAACAGAGATGAAGGCCTGTAACCTCTAGATGTCTACAAACCTATTGTGTCGAATGCACAGTTGATATTCCACAAGGGAAAAACACATCTCCGACATAATCCCCTCGTCTTCAATTTCATTCCTTCCTCCCTTTGTCACCCATCGATCCCAAAGATCATAACCGATAACCCATACTGTACCGCATCCATCAATACTCCTCAGTTTCCTTCACCCCCAGACCCCCCAGTCCCGGCGCTAAAAGCTATAGAGGGAATAGACTAAATATTATAGGTTTCTGGCTCAAGGGTACACATTGAAATGGCGAGTACGACCCAGCGCTCGAAAGCTTTATTGTCACCTGACTCAAACCACGTTATTCTGCTATTACTAAGACATTTACTTTTTTTTAAATACATTTAACAATGTTTTGCGCATAGTTCTCTGTATTCGCACGGGAGCATTTCTCACTTATTGTTATATTTTACTTTTCGTTTTTTATGAATTTACTTTTTGAGTTTTCTATGAATTAATTCTTTTGTGAATTTATTTTTGGTGAATATAAGTTATACCAAACAAAGATGTATCGCTCTTGTTAGTGATGCGTTTTGTTTATACGAGAATGTACTTATGTGGATTGTTGTTTTCGCAGGCGCTTATGTCTGGCTTGTCGGACTTTGGAAGGGGTCTCGTCCGATGTTGCAACTGTACTCGCTAATGTTTGGTGTCGGAGCACTATTTGCGCCACTTATTGCTAAACCATTTCTCAGCAAAGACAGGTAAATGTTTGCTCCAGATTATTTTAAAGCCGATGTATGTATAGGTCCCTCATGTATATGATCAGATTTTTCTATTTTCGTGAAAATGGCAGCTCAGAAATAATCATTTAGTTTTCCTGAATTATTATTTCCGGATGCCTGCTGAAGGATATAAAATCATACTAATTTTTATAGAATTAATCTTTTCAGGGACTTAACCGCCAATCTAACCTATGTGGTAGACACCGAATGGGAGACCGACTCGCGCGTAGTCGTGCCGTTCGGGCTCGTTGGAGCCTTCGGAATTGTGGTCGCACTCCTTATGGCTTTGTCCTACTTAAAGGACAAACGTGACGTGAGGCCTGCAAAGGAGAGCGAAGAAGAGGGATTTTGCCTTAGGGATTGGTTGCTGACTAGCCTCGTGGCGACATACCATTTTCTAATCGTACTCTCGGAAACTGCCTTCAGCCGATTCCTCGTAATCTACGCAGTTCAGGTACGATTATCGCTTGAAGTTAACTCCAGTTGCTTTAATTAAGTACTTTATTTTTACTAAACAAGTACGTAGAAATTTCAACTTTCTGGTGATAACTTATGCCCTTTTTACCTCGATAAGCAACAGGCTGGATCCGTACGCCCCTTAAAGGTGGACCCTATGACAAAAAAACATTTGACTAACTACTTAAAATCCATAGGAACGGCTTTACGTGCATACATATTGTGTGTTACTGACAGAGAGCACGAATCGGGCTATTAAACTAAACTTTGCAAGGCTAACTCTCAGCCAACATTTAACGTCCACGGTACCGCTTTCGCGAATCGGGCTTCCACCAAGCATATTTTCATTAGAGAAAGAATCTAAGGTCCTTGCCCTCGTTGGGACCAGTATGTACATGTACTAATTATCTTGTGGACTTATCCTTCGATCAGGTGAACCAAATGCCTAAAGCTGATGCTGCCGTGTTGGTGTCGCTATTCTGGGTCGGTTTCACCGCCGTACGTGTTATCATTATTCCCATCTCCGCAAAACTTCGCTCGGTGTGGCTCGTAGCTGGTGGGCAAATCGTCTTCAACGTGGCCTGCTTCATCCTCCTGCAATTTTCACATGACACTCGAATGTTGTACGTCGGCACCATCCTGTTCGGTTGTGGTTTGGGCCCTCTCTACGGCGGCTCCCTTACATGGCTCACCGAGCACATCGCGTTACGACACGTCTATCTCAGCTTGATTTTGATTCTGACATGCGCCGGCGCAATGATCGCACCATACATCGTAAGTCCGTGGATCGAGGTCCACCCGCGCGTCCTAACTATGACAATCACTGCCGGAAGTACCGCCATGCTGTTCGTGCTTGCAGCGATGATTATCGCGGCCCGGTTGACCGACGGCACGCAGCGACTGCCAATGCCGAACGATGTTCAGCCGTCCCTGGACAACAAGAACATTATGCCATCGGCAACAATGGTGAAAAATGGCAGTATGTCCCAAGACAAAATGGGTGTTGATAACATGGCTGTACAGATCAATGATGAGGCATTAGGTCCTCATTCGAAAATGTAGAATAGCAAATTTAGTGACTTTCTGATGTGATAGCTTTTTTGTTATTGTCATGCGTCATACGACATGGACCGATGTTGATGGGGGGGAGGCATGACTGATCGGGTGTGTACAACATCGATATCAACATCGATCTCGTAGAAGGATGGTGGTGATGAGTTCTTATTGTCAGAAATACGCATATTGTGATATTCGCAGATAGAACAAAGAGGCGAACCAAGCAGAGATTTCGCTTCAGGCGAAACTTTCCCAACCCGTCCACGTGATTCTCCTGTGCTCACATTTGGAGTAAGTGAACCCTTTTGCTTTGCCACTATTTTTAGTGCTGGCTGCGACATTTGTAAATCGGGAGCGATCTATCATTAACTACACACCGAATACTATACCATCAAGAATACATAGAGTAGATTATATATGATTATGATCAGCTGTGTGGTGGTTGCTTATTTGCAGAAAAACGAACGATTTTAGGTAAATTCCTATTTTCGTTTAAGCATTGACAATACGTTTCAACATTATACATTGAAGCGTACCAAACCACCGGTAAAGCTTTTACAGCGATGGTGGTCCTACTAGACAATAATAAATACTCGCGCTCATTTAAGAAATTGCTTAGCGGAGGTCTTTATTTCAGTCTTGAGCTATTTAAATCTTGACCATACTGTTCACTTTAGACTGAAGTGAGTCCGCTGGAAATTTACCAACGATTTTTCTATCTCCGACTCACGATTTAATGGTATTTCTAGCTTGTACTTCTAATAACATGAACGACAACTGTATTAATAACTTTCAACCGATAAAACAGGATTAGAGATATTATAAATTCGCATGCATCTTAGATCGGACGATCGTAAAACAAATTTAGCTCGGTGCGATGTTCTTACTTAGAGCGAAACAGTCTCTTGAGTTCTGACAGCTACCTTGCTTACCAAATACCTTTTTGCACCTTGCTTACCAAAACAAAATTCGTTCAAATCAATCATGGATGTTATCTAAATTCAATCGCCTGTCGATATTCCCAAGGTTATTAACTCACTATCCGATAATCAACCTCTTTCAAGAGAATGCAATATTTAGCCGTTGAGTGTGCACAACTCTGCGGGCTGCCTTTAACCCCCCTCTATCATTCATCTGAATTTCAATATATAAATTTGTTACCAAAATGGCCCTGGTAAGTTCTTATTGTACATATAATTTGGGCAACATTCCGTGAATGTGTCTTAATAATTAACAAAGCTATCAGATTCACCAAACTATAAGATCGTTTGCGCCCGGAGTCTCTAAGCGCACCCTAAATGGAGATTGCGGTGCCTCGTTGTGTGTGTGTGTATGTATTCAAAATCTTCACATTAAAAATTCATAAACACAATAAAAAATATTAATATATATATATTTTTTTATTGGCTTTACGAACATGCTTACGATACGTGCATGTCTATCCCATCTTCCGATTGGAATAACCTGCGGCGATGATGCTAGTGGTGACAAAATAATAATAAACATAGAGATCTCCTTCGAATTCATTTCAATGTTTTACAGAAACAAGCGATCCCTATTCATGCAACTAAATGCTAAGATTTTTACTTATAATAATATTTGATTATTGCTGTTGCAACTGTATGTCTCAATATCCATAAGACGTGTTGTCGTGCTGGAAACTACGTCAAGTTTAGATAGGTTGTTTGTAGCATTCACTATTTTGTAGTTAAGACTGTGGCGATCCAAATTTAGTAACATCAGTGTGATGTTATCATTCGTCCTTATCTCTAATTAATATTTCAAGATTTACAAAAATGCACGCTAGCCCTTCGTTAGCGAGAAGACCTCATCTAGGTACAATATTTTGAGTTAGAACATTTATTGAGACACAACTATATTCCCGTTCCATTGAGTGAGCTTTGGTAACATTAAGGATGTACTGGATATCTAGAGCCCAACGGTGGCAGGTGGGTGCTTGCGCGTCTCCTCTTTTTTATTATATTCTACAGTATATTAAGCTTAATTATTATAAGTAAATCCACTTAGCAAAATAGAATAGCATTGTTTTAATTAAACTACCATTGTAAATAACTGTCAATTTCTTACACTTAGTTGTGTATTGATTGTCCGCTATTGCATGCATTTATAGCACAATATTTGCACCATATAAAAGTCTGCTCTTGGCCTAACTTACTTCTCGACATTAGAGTTGTTCCCTTAATCTGTTCCTTATTTAGATTTGTTTCATGGTATTTTCAAGATGTTGTCGTTCATGGCAAATCGTTTGTGCTCAGAATTAGAATTTATCGGATGTTCGAAACAACTCTAAAAAAAAATTCAAATACATTATAATTGTCAAAGGTATTAATTTCTGCCACAGTTAACAAGTTACACAACCTTATGGAGCGACTAACCAACGTTTAACGCTTTCAAACACAACCTTCCGCCAACTGTTCAATCTCTTAGCAACGTACATTGTAATATCATAAAAAAATCTAAAGTTGAATTTTAAATGAAGACGAAATCCCATCAGCGCCTCCAAGTTGCAACAAAGTTGTTTATTAGCTAACTATCGGTGGTTTTTCTTCTACATATATATATATATGTATGTGTGTATGGGGTTCATTTGAGGGCCCTTAACGGAAGAAGCGTATGCGTATCAGGGAGTCAGCCTTTTCGAATCCGTTAATGCGTCTGTGCAATTCATATAGTTTCATTCAACGTTCAACCTCAGAGGTTACTTCGGAGACTCGCGGAGGCAACTCGATCGGCTGCTGGCTGGCCCCATGATTCGCTCATTGCTGGTTTGTTCGCGCATGCGTCAAAATCGCTACTGTCGCTGCTGGGCGGTGAGCTGCTGCCATCGGCGACGTCCACAAAACAGGCCCACGTCACCCGCTTGGCTGCCCCGGCGGCGCTCAGCTGTGTTTACACGTGGACTTTTCTACAGTGACGGTGGCGCTCTGCCTGCTGTCGTTCCGTCTCGCCTGCGAGGGGGACAACTAGCTTGGTCAGCTTGGTAGCCACCCGCAGCCGTGGTCGCATCAGCCAGCAGCAACAGCGACCCGTGATGCCGCGCGCTATCTAAGCACAGACGGACGACAAGCGGATCGCTTATCGTGGAAAGGAGGCGAGTTACGTTGGTTTGATAGAAGCAGCAGCAGAAGCAGCGGCGACGGCAGCATTGGCAACACCAGGGCTGGCTGGCTAGCTAAGCTAACTGTTACTGCTGATCACTCGGTGCTCCTTTAGTCCCAATGTATTCGTTAGTATTGGCTAACGAAGGCAACGAACCGAACAGAAGAACGGGAAATCCTTCGTTATTCTTATGCTGCTGAACGTTTGACTCAGGCTGTCCAGTAGACTTGCATGTATTGTAGATTCTACGCTGATCATCAGCGACTAAGACTCGAGACGTCGTACTCTGGTATCCCGGTGGCATTTTCCGCTGCCGGTGTCGTGGTTACGTGGTGTTAGTGCAGCGGCAAGGGCAACCAACGGTGGAACGCCGGCAGCGAGCGAAGACGACAACGGCAGCAGCAGCAGCAGCAGAACTATTACACACACACACACACACATACTCGAACCGACGCGGCAAGAGGAAGGGGTGGTGGAATTGTCTGTCATCATCTGTACCCCTCCTCAACAGCAGCAGCAGCTGCTACTCTAGTCATCTCTCGACTCCTGCGTCTATCGACAATATTCTCTGTGTCTATGCCCGCCGGTTTGTTTGTCTGCAATACAGGCAGCAGCCAGACGAGAAGAGGGTAAGTGAGGTGGGTCAAGCCGAGCCGAACAGAGCCAGCGTGTACGTTTCTACCGCCAGCCTGGAGTCCACGCAAACACTGCTGCCGCAACAGCTCCTCATCACGAGCACGGTCGCCGCCGGTTTTCGACTGTGTGCTACCTATCGTCACCAGTGCCCAACACTACCACAACCGCCATCACAACCTAAAAGTAGCGGTTTGATTTTTAAGAAGCACGAACGGACGGGCAAACACGTCAAGCGGAACCGCTTCAATCCAAGGGGCTTCGAGTTTTGCGTCGACAGATAATAACAATAAGACTAATAATAGCTATTTTTAGTGATCGTCGGCTACCCCCCTCCGCTAATATTCATCATGGAGTTTCTGTACATGGTTCTCTTGCTGCTAATTCCCGGAGGCATCATTGGTAAGTGTCGTTTGACAACAGCGTGTGTATGTATCAAAGTCTCGGGTGATTGAGTGATTGCTTACAGTATAGCAGGCGAAAATGATTCATGGCCAACACATGTGTATGGACCACAATGTGCAATGTTCACTCGTGCGGTATCGGCTGGGTAAGTTAGTTATGGAAACGTATGGAATCAAACGTGTTTGTATTATGCTTTCGGCTAACGTGTCGATCACGATCACAAACAAATTTTTCGCGGAGACTGGCGCAAGAGTTAGGCAGCTGCTAGAGTTTTGATAGGTTGACACAATAATTGATCATTCGGTTAGTTCATTCAAACACAGGTGACCGGCGGATGCTGCTATGTGATGGCATTGTCATAACCAATGTTACCATAATACCATCACGTATATTAGCGTATGCAAAAGATTAGTCTCTGTCGGATTTCCTCACATCTTCGAAGTCCAAACAGTTTCCATGGCTAAGCTACCGAGCCGACAGTACCACGCGTGTGCTCATTGCGCATGTTGATTCATCAATCAAATCAATTGCAACCTTTGCGATACTAACAAAAACAGTGGTGATGAGCGCTATTCTCTGAACAGGGTGATCTGAATTCATTACGAGATTCGCTATCTCGTAAAGGCGAGTCTATGACCCGGAAATGTTGTCAGTGTCTTCAGGGGGTCCTGTGGCTCAGAAAATTATTCTTTTTATTCTAGTGGGCCAGCGGGCGGTTCTATTGGCCAGCGAACGACACCACGAAACAACATGCAACACGAAAAACTGGCCAGAAAAACAATTGTCAATTAGTGTTGCTCAATCTATTCTCATATGTGATCTGCACCAAGGTAAAGCGATCTTGGTAGAGCTCATTTAAAATAGTCGTACACCAACGTAATATTAGTAAAGATATCATCATTCGAAAATCAAGTTTTCTCTAGAGTAGTTATAGAAGAATCAAGGGTTGAAGCACTGCCGCTATCGCCAGATTCCGTTCACTGGCCCAATTTCGGCCAGGGACGATGTCTTGACTTGTTGAGCGATTGTTCTTGAGAAATATAGTCGCTCAGCGATTCTTTTCATCGTCACGTTGTCCGCGATTTCAGATTACTTAAATTGAGAGTTCGATGTGAAAACTATGTGATGTGTAGACAATACAATAGCAGAGATCATTTCGTCAGATTCTCATGCGTCACCTTCACTATGAATTAATGAATTAATCAGGCTCAAAGCGCCGGCAGGTGGTATGCTTAAGCGGTGACGTTGACTCAGACCACACACACAAACACACACGATGAAATAAGTCTCCGAATGACGTTTATTTATTAATTACTCTTATTAGGTAGGTCTAGTGTCATTCGGTTTCGTTAATGGTTGACAGTTGTTTCACTGCTGTTCACAACTGTCCCATCGTGAAAGGAAATACAGGAAGCGATCGACAAGAGTCCCGAGCCATTATCTGTGTGGCACTTGGCACATGATTGTGAGCAACACCTACACATGCAGTTATCTGGTAACTTTCGTGGTGTCCACAAGTTGAGTTTTGCACAAGACGGGTGCTTGTCATGAACGACAAATCGCGCGTACGCGTGACGACTAGTGCAAGTGGCCCCAGCCCAAAGGTTTTGCTTCTTCCAGAACACGTCAAACGTGACAAAGCGACAGGCGGCGAAGATTGCTTTCGTGGTTTTCCAAAGCTTGCTCCCTTGCCCACTGTAGACTTGTCCGTCGCTTGCGCCCAACAAAGGAATCAATGATTCACTTGAGAGTGATATACATTTCGACACGTCCACTAGTATATTGTATGCTTTCACCCCAGATGAACGCAATGCATTCGGACCGATCGTTTTACTGTAACTGAATTGTGTCATTTGACCTAAATCGATCCGATTGTTGTTACTATCCTGTCTCTGTTCTATGCGTTCTGTAGGCTTTGTCGCGCGCAAATTGGTTCGACAGTACGAGGAACGAGATAAGAAAGCGGAAGAGAAGAGACTCGCGCGTCAACAGAAGAAGGAGGAAGCCAACCGAAAATCTCAACAACCGAAAAGTCCCCGGCAGAAGAGATCTCAAGCTGGACAATAGCTAACGGCATAACGATGGCATAAAACGTCATAACGACATAAATTAATGTTTGTAACTTAATTCAACGGAGGAAACGAGGGCCCGCGACACAAAGTGGACACACATTCGAACTGTAACAATACTAAAAGTCGTGCCCATCCATAGCAACGCTCCACTTTTCAGTAGCCACCTTGTAAGATGTCTGTCCTTACAGAAGTGACGAATACGGCGGTTACATGCAAGGTCGCTATTGAGCGCTCAGTGAGAATGGGGCGCCTATTCCTTTTATCTGCGTATGACTGTCTCACCCCCTTTCTACGATCTAATGATCTGCTCTTTCACTAATGAAGATATGCTCAGTGTAAAATATACCACATCATAATTAAGTCGTAATATCATTAGCTTGACGACGGGGTCCGACGCCTGACGATGATAAAAACGGATATAAAATGTATTAACTATGCATTGGACGAAAATGGATAAATATACAAAAACAAAAAGCAAAAAAAAAATATATATATATATATATCCACGTTTACACCTATTGAAACAAAAGCGATATAATATATTTAAGCTATGCGCTTCGGGGTGAGCAGTGGTTGGGACAGGTGTTCAGGTCGAGGCGGTCATGATCCGAAGGAGACGATGGCTTTGTCTCTTTTCCGCTTAGGGAAAGAGGAAAGGCGCTGTAGAAAGAAGGACTCCACGCACCTGTTGCCCGTGCCATAGCCTAACCTGTGGCAGACCCCCTCGAGGAGGTTGGCCATGGACCAGCCTGTGGTAAACCCCCGCTAGGGGTCGCCTAAGGTCCCAAAGGCAATAGGGGAGGCGAATCGCCCCCAAGCGCGTAACTGAAGTACGTTATGTTTGTTCCAATAAAGGTTTATATATGTATATATAATATATACTTAGATACGAGATTGTAGACGGGCGAGCTCCACAATGAAAACCAAGCCGTCGAAAGGCGAATTTACTCTGTTATATATCTTAATGGAGCAGAGATGCTTTCCGAATGTTTTATGATCATGTGTTAGGGTGCGTCCCCGTCTCAGGGCTACATGCAGGATATGATCTTCAAGGAAACTAATTACTGTGGCCTTCGTAGCAGAAAATAGATCCTTATATATTCCTAGCGGCTGGTGTATTCATTTTAGTCACGTCGTCGTATTTATAAGTAGTTGAAAAAGACGAAAATTTACTAAACATTGAGTGAATGCTATAGGCATTAATAAAATGTGTGTTTAAATGTTTAACAAAATGAATACAATAGGCATTTATTTACCTGATAAGGTTAATGTGATTTCTTATCATTTTAACGGACCACAATCTGAGATTCTGTGTATTACCCGAAAGCATAGTATATTATTGAGTATTAATATATAATATTATTAGGAGTATAATAATATCATATGCTTGAATTTTATCATAATTAAAGCATAGGACATTATTATTTCACATATCCTCATATGCTCCAGGACCCAGAGCTTGAAGGCCATACCTAAAAAGCCAAGTTTTCAAACCTCTACGCCTCAAACGCACAATGAGAAAAATGCGGAACCGTTCTTACGAAGTCCTTACTCTGTTCCAATTTCCGCATCATGTGTCTTCACGTTAGATACCAACTTGAGTCTTACATGGTAATAATTCAATCAGTTTTAAAATTACTAGCAAAAGCTGAAAGCGGCTAAATTTCTAAGAATCAAAATCAAAGTCTTCACCATATGACAGGCAAAGCTCCATATTTTCAAGTCCAAAAAATTGTTGAGGTGTGCTTGAATACCTGCAAACATGGGCAACCTGCAGTCATGTGTCCAGCTATTCAGAAGCGAGGCGTGAGGTCAGGTAGTTGATTTAAGAAATCCACTATACTAGACCTCGGGTGGCGGCCGGGGGTTGGCAGACGGTTTGGGGGGCACTTGAAAATGATGAGGGTTTTGTGACGGTGAACGAACTACACTGGGCTATTCATGCTCGTCGTAAATAGTACTAGGCAATAGACAGTTGAAGGTTGAGTATGTTACTGTGTACGGCTGGCTAAAGTCAGCTTTAAATTCGACTTTCAGCATTCGTCATTCCCCACAGACATCTTGACCATCCTAGCACCCCTGTCAAATATCCGGAACGAGATAACACCTCTATGGACAAACATATGTCGGTATTTTCAAGACGGCGAACTAACGGACGACATGGTTCGGTGATTCGATACATCTTCGATTTAGTTTATTACTATTGTTATTATTATAATATTCCTTATTATATTTATATTGTTCTTATTAAATAAACATATATAAGTCATTATCATTATTTTTCCGTAATTATATATGTATATATATATATATATTTACATGGTTGAATGTACATTATTATTTCTACTAGCTTTCATTTCATTTTATTCTTATCATTATTAATATTATTATTATCTACATCTGTGCGGATAGTTCAACAGGCCCTCACCAACGCGTTCTCATCCACCTTGTCACCTCCTCGATAGAGGAAAAAACTACCATTTTCTCCGATTGTTACGCGTTCATATTAGTATCGATACAAACTTTCATGAAAATACTCACAATGGAAATAACCATTTCCATCTCAATGGTGTTTGGGCTTCCGTTGCGGAACAACTTCCCACTACATTTCGCTTGGTTTCAATATTCTTCCCTCTCTCTCTCGCGATCCAACGGTGTCACTCTCTGATGTATCATGAGCCACCCGAATATTCGGTTTTTTCTTATCACTCAGAGCCATGTATATATTTCTCATACAGCTATTCGACGCTTTTACGTGCGTAGCGACATACGAATGCAAGTTGGTAGGTTTATTTGTCTAGCAACACCATGAAGAGGCCCTAATCCGAAGAAAGCCCCCTCACAGACGGTTTGCTACTAGCTAGGCAATCCCCAATGCGCCTTTTTTATTATTAAAACACGAACTATATATATATATATATATATATATATATATCTATATCTGCAAGTCGGCCACACTCTCCGCGCGTTGGTGTCCTTAGATACAGTATTGCGACAATAGGAGAAATTAGACGTGAGAGAAAATTTCAAATCATCCAACATTTGGCCGAAGATAGATATAATAATCATAATGATACTAGCAACCTCAAAAAAAATCGATAAACGAGCAAACCATATGCAGCCTCTATTGCGGCAAATGTCACAGGGTATTTTTTACATCGGTGGGAAGAGATCACTGTCGAGTTTTCTGATTTTTTATAATGGATGGCCTGCGTAGTTTATGATTTTTGGTGTCGAACTTATGATATTTTTGGTAGGATGACATCAATAGATCGAACTGTATACTCTGGATTGCTTCGGTGTTAATTTAACAAAGAGAACAGCCTCTATCATAAATGGATGCTGTTCATTATCTCATTTAACTAAAAGATGTTCTTGCCGTCAAAACATTCCGATCCACCACCGCCACATTACTGGGCGGCATGGCCGTATCACATACTTATTTGTTCCCTCCAACAACGTGAATTATATTAAACGACCAGTATCTAAACTATTTAGCTATTGTCATCAGGAGATCACTTAGATCCGAGAGCACTTTGCTGTCAATCTGCCATAATAGATTCTAAAAAAACGGTCTTGCAGCAGGTCGATTACAATTTGGAACTTAGTATGCCTTCATATTTAATGCGTGCCTCGTTCGCGTCAACCTTTACAGAAACAATTGTCATAGATTCCTCCATAGTGATTAATATGATTTTGCTCAGCTTCTAATTTGTTCATCAATCAGCACCAGCAGAAAATGACAACGAGACCTCGGTCGTGTGATCCGTACGCATGTCTACCTAATTTAGCTGTCTTTGCAATTGTTTCAATTTTCGCGATCATTTGATCGTGGCAATTTGCATCTTTTTCACGAATTGCCAACATGAAATTCTGTTCTGATCCATGTCCGATTGGGGCGCTTGATAAAATTTACTTACTTTTACAATCACATGATCTCAATATCATCGAATAACACAGGTGGTGTATAATAATTAACGTCTAGTTTTTGAGCGCATCAGTTATCAGACTACGGAAATCCCGCTAGCATCGTATAGCTGTTGAACCCCTTGCCGTCAGACCCCCATCTTCCTCACAAGAAAGTAGTTTCCAAAAAAATCCCATGTGCGTCTGAGACACCAGGTCATAATCACCGTCATTATCATCATCCGATGACATACGACTGCCTAAACCCTCTGTTCGTCCGCAAGTATTTCACGCACATCTAATACGCAGAGAATGTTCAGTGCAATATTTCAAAGGGGGAGCCATCGGTCCGTTTGTTTGCCTGTATTGTCGCCGGCTATGTGGATGAGGTTCGAGCAGCATCGGGCATTCTTCCTCTTATTTTTCGGAGTATGAGTTGTTTTTTTCCTGTAGTTCGTGTGGCGTTGGAGTATCGATCGATTATTGAGAGACTGAGGTGTTCTCTTGTTTCCTTGGTCACTTTTCACGTCGATCTTGTGGATCTCAACTGGGGTTGTTTTGCCTCGTTTCCGCTTGATCGAATAACAATCTATAGTCGTGCGGCAGCCGCGAATCAAGGAAGATATCAATCACCGAATGTTGAAGCTCTACGCTGTAGATTTGCCTCTTGACCATTTCTCATTTTGTCATTTCACCCATCCAGCTCTATAAAAATGTTCAAGGAGGGCACGCGTTCTGGTAGCATCGAGACCCCTGGGGACGCCTATCTCGCTCTGTCCATTCTGCAGTTGCTGGAGCAGTAAGATCTTGTAGTGCATATAGGCGCCCGCTGTCAGACCCAGCGACGAGCATATCTGTAATAAGAACACACAATAAGTAGATGAGTAGAGTTAATAAATGAGCTCATTAACTATGTACCGTCCAGGGTTACCTTGTACCGTAGAGCAGTCTGGCTTGGAATTTCATCAGAAAATGCGGACAAATCGCTGATTTTAAGTTACTAACATGTATCCCACATATCTAATCCAGTACTTATCCGCAAGGGATAGCTTAATCTGAGGATATGTGATCAATCGTAAATTTACGTAAGCTTGCCTAAACCCCAAAGTTTTATTAATAACATAAAACGGTAAACATACAAAAAGGTAGCCTTTTTACCAGTATAATAATCATATTATACAGACATTCCTTTACAATTAATCATCTTCAGCGGCGATTAAATAAACATAAATTAGAATCTTGCATACGTGACAAACATAGGCGAGCTTATCAAGCACGAAGAAATGACTCAAAGAAAGTTATCCAATGGAATAACATACGAGAAAGCTGCTTCATACCTAGATGGTTGCGCTAAATGATCTAAATGAACAGAGCACACAAAATGCCGCAATTAGATCGCTGTCCCAATTCTAGATCTTTGACCGTGTAACAATATATGTGGGTTTGACTAATCATAATTCTATATGTATAAGTCCGATCATGAAAGGTCTTTTTTTCTCTAGTAGGCCAACAATGAAGAGAACATCAAAACTGAAGAAGGCAATCGCAGCTAAAGTAATCGTAGCAACTTCACCCCTGAATGGAAAACCGAATTACACCAATCGACCTCGACATATCCAATCACTACAGACAAAAGTTCGGCAATAATGATGCTTTTGTGAGCATCATAGGAACAACTAAAGAATATATCAGTGGTACATTTTATCGATATGCACGATACGAGCCTGCGTCCTGGTGCAATTACGCTGTGAACCTTGGTGTGTACGTCAGATACTTCGCATGAGAGTGTTCAGTTCAGGCTGGCCATGCAAGAAGTGCCCAATAACACAATAGTGCAAGACCGAATAAACTAAACATTGCCATCGAGGGGTAAACTCGCCACGACGGACCACAGCGCTTCACTCTCTGTGACAAAGGAACATCTATCTGTGAAGAATTTCCATTCGTATAACTCTCGGGATTCGAGTAGGACGTCTTCAAGCTTCTAGTGCAGTGGGCATCCACAAATATCAACGAGTGAGTCGTTTCCATCATTAGTGTGTAACACAGGTTTAACGTACGCTGCTGAAGCAGAATCTCCATAATTATCCAAGCGACGAATAACGAGCATTTTGCGCTGGTCCTCCGCCAACGAGAAAGCAAGGTTGAAACTGCAAACATATTACCATTGCATAATGTAACACAAAAAAACCTCCCAAAAAGACCTAAGAATTGCTCAAGCGATTAGAAGTAGTACACACCCCCAAATCGCGTCTCGATGCATCTTTACATGTTTGGTGTTCTGCTCAGCAACTCTTTGCAGTAATACATACAGTGGATTGGTATTGAGCACAGCGCCTGTCTTGTTTCGAACGCTTCGCCCCCGATGCGTCAAATGCAATTTGGGAAATTTTGTGCGATATGGGTAGACAGACAAATATAAACAGCCAAGCAGCTCCCATTGAGCAAAATCAAAAACGAAACAACGAAACGAAATAGTATCGTGCATCGCGTCCAATGCACATTGGAACATTCGCAGTCATAACAACAGCAGAACAAGGAATAGACGTCGTTTCCGTGTAAAATCTAACAACGTTCACTATTTGGATGTTCAACGTGCAGCCGTCGTGGTATCGCTTTGACCCGCATTCATTCGCCGTCCCGCCACCGACAGTCGCTCAATCGATCAATCAATCACTCACTCACACAATCGGCTGCGGCTGGGAGAGGGGGGTGTCTGCCACCACCACTATCGACGAAACGATTTCCGCTCGGTCGAGCGTGTTGATCTTCACCTCGATACACTCGAGCTTCACACACTTCGTCATCAAGTTTGTTTATCCTTCGACAAATCCCCACCACCATCAGTGGTAGTGGCTGGTGACGGGCACCACTGATCACTAAACAGATGTGGATAGACTTTTGGAGCAAGAGAGAGCGAGATATAGAGAGAGGTAGGTCCAGAGAAGGAGAGAGCGAGAAATATAGAGAACACAGGACTACAACAGCGAAAATGCACCCTGAGTCCGTCGGTCTGTCTGTCAGTCAGTCAATCACACACACATACACACTCAGATCACTCCGAGTGTCAGATCGGTGATCAGCTGACTGACGCATCACTAGAAGATATGGCAACGTACCCGCCTCTCCTTCTGGGATAGACGATCATCTAACAATCCACACATCCTTTCGCTTGTCCTTTCCCTGCAATAACAACAAATAATTACACGCATGCCGCAGGCATACGTCTCGTTAATTCGCCAACTCGTTACACTAATATACACTACATAAATGCACATGTTGAAATCGACATACTTTAATCGTTGATAGTTTAATCTTACCACACTTGGCAAGGAGTATTATAGTGTTTCAATGTAGATACATAACACGGAGTCAATAATCACTCTGTAGAAACGTGGAGTGTTAACTTACTCTCGCCTTTGGCTTGTTCTTTGGGAATCCCGTCCGGTTAAAGTGGCGACACTTGCGGTGGCGTTTGAGTTTATAGCTGCCGGTGTTGTGGGTGACAGGCGCGCCGTCGTGGCCGTTAGCTTCCCGTTGGCGGCGATGGAATCCCTTGCGATCGCGTGAGACGACGGAGGTGCGCCTGCGTGGCTTCCGCGGCCCGGGGCCCCCTCCGCCCCCGCTCCACTCGGAGACATCTGAAGTGGTGCCCGAAAAGTCTGAGTACTGACTACTCCCGCTGCTGGTGCTATGTCCGACGAGGACTCCCAGAGCGCCAAGGCCCTCGAGGGTTGCCAGCTGTTCGTGATGGTCGCCGCCGCCGCTGCCGCCGCAAGCCCTGAAGAACCCCGAAAACCCAGTGGGGCAAGGGCCGAGGTTTTCGGGGTCCCGAGCAGCTCCGACAGTCGCGTCGGCACCGCCTTGCGACGACTATATCGAACCCGCGACGGACGGACGGACGGACGGGCGGGCGGACAGACAGACAGACACAACAGCAGCAGCAGCAGAAGACGTCAACAAATCAACAAGAGGAGACAGCAGACCAAAGAAAGGCGAACAAACATCCTTCAGAATCAATCACGACGTTCACAACGGCAATGATACAACAGCCAATCATTCAGTCAATGCGTCAGCCATCCGCTCGCTCCTCATTCGCCCATTCACACATTCAATCGATCACCCCAAACAACCGATCAACTACCGGCAGCAGCAGCAGCAGCAGCAACAACAACGACAGGCAATCTGTCCAAGGAAATATTACAACCGCAACAATGGAAACAGTCAACCAACCTGCTTAGCTTAGCTAACGGTTGACCGTCGACGACTCGGTCTCATCCACTCGCTCATATGCATAAACGCACGTCACTGAACAACCAGAAGACCCTCGGTCGAAATGGAGGCTCGGGAGAGAACGGATAGATTGATTTAAAGTCTAATTGTTGAGAAAAATCCAACACTTCCTCTCTAACCAAAAGGAACACTTCTACTAGTTAAAGGGAATAGACGTTTGGATGACCGAAGGCAAACGGGAGATAGGGTCATAAACAGAAGCAATTAGAGGAGATTGCTGGTGATAGGGTGAGATGATGCATACTAATGACGGGAAAGGAAATATCAGCACGGCGAAAATTAGTGCATGTATATCTGACAGACAATTAGCTTAGCTAGAGTGCAAGGAGCAGGAATTAATCAAAGAATATGCAAGTGCGTTACAACAGTTACGGGACATTCGATCACAGGGTTCCAATTCGCAAGAACAATGGTCTGATGAAATTATTGTCATGCACCAACGGATAAACGGGATACTTCGCACTAAGCACATCGGTGAATTCATTGGGTGAAATGGGTGACCTTTGCTGCTTTAGGGAGGGAAATATTTTGTGCTTTATATTCAGGCCAGAGGACGACTCTCACCTGTACGGCTCGCCGATGCATCAATTTGTCTCGCCGTTTCTTAGCCTGTTCGAAATCGAAGAGATCCTCAAGCCGGGTGAGACCATTTCTTCGTGCTCTTGACAAGTCTTTAATTCTTCCTTTAAGATCCATCTGACTTTCAAGGTTGACCATGAAGGCCTCAAGCTCTTTGCCTGATGTATCTTGGAGAAATGGCCGCAATTTGTCCGATGCCTCTCTCCGCATTCTGCCTTCCCTTGACGAGGCTTTAACACCACGACATCCGGGTGAGGCACCGCCTTTGATAAAGAGACACAGCAGATTGTGTTCCCGAGCAATCTTCTTGCGTCGGACCCGTTCTCCTAATCTCCGAGCGTAGCTGTCGATTAGTGCCATCTTAGCTTCTCGATCCGTGGGATCTTCGTCCTCACACAACGCCAACTGACTTATTAGATTCTCAGCGTCGTTATCGTATTCTTTTTCAAAGTCGTCTCTGTTAGGCATATAGCCCATTTCTAATTGGTCATTTACGCTCAACTCTTGAGGAGGCTTCATAGGCGAGTTCAAGGAAGGTGATAACGGTTCGCCTGGAGGCAGCGATCGATCGACCACGTTTTGTGAAGGAGGACCACATCGGCCCCATGTGACCTTTCCTGTAGGCGCAAATTATAAATATTAATTAATAGGGGACATATTATGCATATCATGTGTAATGATGAAATGCAATGATTTGGGCGTAACACCAATGATAGTTTGGTTCGTCTAACAAATTATCGGATTTATGCATAAACCTAAAAGTGAAGTTGTTCGAAAAACCTCATTTTCTTTTGAGATTTTGCAGTTAAACAGAGCAAGAGTGAGAGAAGCAGGAACTTGTTGACCAAGTATTGTGGTACGCTCAATCGGCTATCTTTCGTGTACGCATCTATTATCATCATTTATAGTGTCCTAGAAGAACTTTCCTGTAAACGAATAGAGAAGTGTTGACCTTAACCATCTGAGAGCACGTGACGATATTTACCGAGAAAAACTGATCCTTCCGTAAATTTTATGTTTATTCGAGACGGGTAAAGATATAGGCATAGAAACGATGTACACACCGCGTTAAAATGATAGGCCACTCCCATGTTTCCGATTTTTTTTCTCAACAGTAAGTAACACTGCAGTTTCGCTTTCAGTCATTCAAATATATCACACTTCAAGACCATCCCACAAATATTTGGCTATCCAGCTCACATGTAGACATTTGATATCGGAAATTGTCTTTTTAAGGGTGCTTCAGAATGATATCACACTTAGCGATTGTAGAACACAACTGAGTTCAAACATCGTTCTTTTATAATTTTTTTAAAAGTTTAGTATTCTGTCGGGCCGCCGCTGTTCTCCAGAACAAAAACTAATCGACTGGGCATAGATTCATAAAATTTACGTATGAGGTTTTGATCAATAACATGCCATTCGTCTACCAAAGCTTTTTTAGCTCATGTAGCGTTTGATACTGCTTGCCACCTTTAAAAACAGCTCTCGATAAAACGGTCCACAGGTTTTCTATAATATTCAAGTCTGGAGAGCGTGCGGGCCAGCTCAGTAACTGTATGTCTTGAGTTTCAAAGAACTCCTTGACGATCTTCGCCTTATGAACTGCGGCGTTATCCTGCTGGAAGATGAATCTCTCAGCACAGATCTTCTCGGCGTGATTCCTAAGTTGATCCTCCAACGTAGAAACGTAGCCACGACTATTCATTCGCCCGTCTACGAAGACCAAATCGGTCTTCCCGTTATAGCCAATACTGGCCCAAATCATCATCACACCACCACATCCCGCCTGTCGTCGACTTAGGAGTTTTTCTTCTTTCCTACTGTTATGGAAATAATAAGAATGTCCATCAGGACCGTTGAGATTGAATCTCTTTTCATCAGAAAAGAGCACACTTCGCCACTCCTCTGTCCACGAAATTTGCTCACGAGCGCAGCTCAATCTTGGATCTGTGTTTCAATAATAAAGGATGTTTTCGTTTGAGTTTTCTATGAACAAGATGTTCTGATGCCTGAAGACCTCTTTCCACCTTTCGGACGTTCGTTTCGACTCAAGCCTCTGTTGAAATTTTGCGACAAGTGAAGAATCTGCTAGAGGCTCTTCGGAGAAGGAAGCGTTCTTCTCGCACTCTTGCCTCGGGTCGTCTTGGTGCATTCTTGGTCCCGTACTGTTCAATTTAAAATCACCTCCCTACTTCTTTGTAAAGTTCGCGAAATTTCCGATTTTGACTTGTTTTCTTCATTGAGGTTGAAAAAAATTTTTCTCTCATTTTCACTAAGTTGGCGGTCTCGGCCCATCGGACTGACAAAGAGTCCGGAAAATTTGTACGAGAACGATCTTACAACTCAGTTGCGTGTCAACGGTCGCCCCAGTGGGCTATCATTTTGACGCACCTTTAAAACGACAATTTTAGATATCAAATGTCTACATGTGAGCTAATTAGCCAAATATGTTCTTGAAATGTGATATATTTAAATGGCTGAAAGCGAAACTGCAGTGCCACTTACGATTGAGAAAAAAAATCGGAAACATGGGGGTGGGCTATCATTTTGACGCGGTGTGTATATATGTGGCACCACATATCAACCATATGCCTTAAAAACAAACATGATTATGTCTAGTACACGTACCTATATTTCCGTCAATGTAGAAGTGGCCGTAGTGCGACTTCACTTCGTCGACCGTTCTGCCAACCAACATTGTCTTGATATCCTCCCAGTTCCCAAAACCGAACCGTTCGACAGCGTCGAGGAGTTGGCTTTCTTCCACCGCTCGCCATGCGGAGCGTTCATTAAACAGAGGAAAATTTCCGTCGTCCTGAAAAAATGAACACGAGTCGAATAACAAGAAATATTTAGAAAATAGCAGCATCGAAGTTTGGATGAAGCTCGTATCTGAAACGGATGTGTGTACGTGAAATATTTATCCTATTCAAAAACACGAACATAGAAATCATTTAATAATTAAGTGTTAGCCACGGTATACAGCCACCGCGTACGAAATGAAATATCAGAGAGATCAAGAATTTCGTCAGCAGCTCAGACAGTGCAGAGACGCCTTACAATAATTTCATAGGGATGAGTTCTTCGATGTGTTCCCAATTCCACTTGGCATGCGAAACACTCCGAACATAGATTGAAGGTTGGTCCGCATGTTTGCTGTGTACACCGAACGCGGAGGCCCCGGATATCCGACGTGCAATAAATGCATTTATGCTCTGCAGTTTGGCCACCACTTGAGGACGCACCGCTTGGTGAACAGGTCCCTCCTGTTCCTGAGCCGCCGGAGGGACCTAGCGAAACAAATAAATGAACGAACAACGAGACAATGTTAGTGTCATATGTAGATGATTTGTTGATACTAGTTTGATGCACTGTTAAGCTAGATAACCGGGACCAAATATCATCTTTTCGTCCGGATGTTCCGAACATGTTCAGGCTCCAGACTTAGATATAATATAGATATTATAATATATAACTAATCATATCTTAAAGCAATGCTAATTTTCATTCGGACATATGTCCGTTGTCATATTATGTAGGATAACGCCTGTTTTTGGCAAAACGATTTTAGACATCATCACAAAGAAGCACCTATGTGAACTGAAATTTAATACGTAGCAGAATAAGTCGCTCGCTCAACAGTGAACATTATCAGCGCTATGTAATGAGAGTACTCCAATTTCTAGTATTCCAATTCTGACTCTAATTGTTACACGTCGAGCCTAGTCTCGTGGAACAGCTCGCCAACGTTCAACAATCATTAGCTCATAATAGCTCGCTGTGCATATCCATGTCTTAATATGCACCATGCACTAAAGGTGCCCGCTGAAAACTCGGTAAAGTACGCCTAAAGTACTGAAATTGTACCCACTGCACTCATCGTAAAGCTCAAATTATGAAATATTGTGCTATTGGATCCATCTACTATTGGAGTCAATGCGGTCGATATCTGCCTCCGTGGTTGCACCTCCGACAGTGGTCTCCGTCTCGTACAGCTGCTCTCCTAAAAACCGAACAACTGCAACCTCCAACACTAACCCTCTTGTGTTACCCAGAATATTGGCAATATGACAAGCACAGCGGCGATTCTAGATGTTTCGAATGACGAACCACACACTAATCGGATGCAGTCAAGTTCTGAACACAGCAAAGCGCTCGTGATAAACAACGAACGTAAACACTGATCAACACTGCAACGCGCATCGTCTGGTCACAGCGAATGAGAAGGGAAATTCAACTACACAAAGGGGTTTCGAAAGCAATAGTTGCGTTGGTTGAACCACGAGAGTGATGGACAAATCGAAGAAAAACGCTTCACGGCGAGGTGAGTTTTGCCACGATCCGACGCTGCCCAGCCAACGGCGTTCGTTCGCTCGTTGACGACCCCGCAGCAGCCGTCCATAGATCCGAACTGCGATGCCTTCCGCATTTCACTCTGTTGTTCTCAGCTTTTTGAATAAAACCTGCTGCCACTGCTAGCGGCGTTGACTTTACACCGGCACACACACACACACACACACGCGAACGGCCACAAAAGTTCATCGCGTTGCGAAATTGCGCTCGTGGCCAAACAGTGACTTGATTGATTTGGCCACATATATTGAATTTGGAGAGATTTTGTTTGTACGCAAAGTGTAGTAATATTCCTTGATCAAATCGAGCCCAAACCATTTTATGTATTCGATTCATTGTATAGTAATTGGTTATAAGCTGGTTATATGCATCTTTCCTTCCTTCTACACATAGAACACATTTTCAATGTTTGATTCGATTTATTGACTGTTTCGATGCACACAAGAAACGCTAGACACACACGCACAACTATGTTTTTAACAATTTGAAATAATGTGACATGTGTATGGATGCCCTGCGGATGATCCCTCCTCTATCGATCTCTGTCGAAATTCTATTCCTCCATTACCTCGAAACGTTTCGTTCAATCTCATGAACTTCCGGTCACAGCCCATCGTATGTAACATATGAATTCTAACAATGCCATTATTGCCAAGTGTAGTTGCTGTCACAGCACTAGACCAGGGTTCAAGCGGGTGCTCAGCGAATGCGTGACGTTCGCAAGCATCGGACGTATGCCAGCTACTGCTGTGGCGACGTCTTCAGGATTCGATCTGAATCAGGTTGTGGCAACCAATGTTCCACTATACTCCAGTAGGGTGGCAGTATCGTGGAACAACATTGATTGCAACAGCTACCACTATATATGTTGTATGTATATATATCCAAGCATGTATCATATTAGGGACAACAGCAACAGCAGAAGCGCGTCCTCGATGCTTGGCTGGCTTCGCATTGGGTTGGATTGATTGAGCAGTTATAGCCGCTCTCGCATCGAAGTCGAGCGCCGCCAGTATCGGACGGTCAATCCCGCAGCTCGATCAACATTGGGAATCAGCACCGACGATGCTTTTTGCTGTTGCTGCTAGTTTTGATGGCGGTGGTGGCGGTGGTGGTGCTGCTGCTGCTGCCGCAACAGCCTTCGCTTGAAGGACATCCGATCGCTAGCGTTTCAATGGTGCGATAACGGCTGCGTTCGTTTGGAGCTTAGAAATTATCAGATATCATCATTCCATTATAATAGGGCCTAAAAGCAAACAGGTAGACTCATCTGAAGCTCATCCCTAATAGAACGTACTCGTTATCGCATCAGAGCTGAGTCACTAGTTACTAGTCACTGTGATGGTACGGTTTTTTTTACTCGAAACCGGATCAAAATGAGCATAGAGAGGGAGAAAGAGAGAGCGATATGACAGCAGTGTTGTAGCGGTCCCAATTTATCTGCTGGGCAGGCAGTTGCTCGCTGGAGAGATCTCTTGCCTATGGTTATTACTCTTGAATATTTTGTATGATCAACGAGTTTCGACATCGAACAATACACAGGACACAACGGATTCCATGGAACGCTGGCTACGTCGAAATGCTTGCGAACTGCAGGAGTGCTGAGCACGCCTCATTCAGATATTAGGCTTTAGCTAACAGCATTCGCAGCACACAAGGGGTGACGCAGAGCCAACGCTGTCTGGCAAAAATAGCGTTCACTATTCACCCTAGCCCGGGCCGACTGCCCAACTAAGAAACGGTCCATATCATGAATTCACTATATCGCTCAATGCAACAACAGCCAATCACTCCTCATCAGCTTACCGGGCATTTCCGCTGCCTAATCCACGATACCACGGGACCGGATCAGGGTGAAAAATTGTATATCTCCCTTGAATCGTCGTATTCCCCTCCAACACTCCGATATGGTACCCGCCGACACACAACAACAGCACAGCACAGATTCACCTCACTGCCAGCCAGCACACACATACACACACAAGCCTATTTCTTTATTTCCTTCGTCTATGTATCTCAGTACAGCTTGCTTGCCTGTCTGCCTATGTAGATATCGGCGTATTTTTGATGGAAACAAGCCTGCTCGCTACATCTCCCGGTCGTTTGGTGGCAAAGCTAAATGCAGCTTACACATTGTCGGACATCAGCAAATGTCTAACACACACGAGTCTCGTTCGCCTGTGCCGTCCCGAGTGGTCCAGGCTAAACACGACACAAACGACGACTACTACCAGTGGACGAACACAACGAAGCGAGCGTTTGCTGCCGATAGTTGATGGGAAAGGGGGCCACCACTAGGTGGCGTTACGCGTCCATCGGGCGCCATCGCTGCTCGGATATGTGATTCGGCCCGGGGACTGAAGCCAGATATTAGATAGACACCCGTTGCGGTGGCCTGTAGCTAATGTATGAGGACGAAGCGTGCAATAAAATGCGTGCTTGAACAGGCAAACAATTGATGACGGAGCATTCGAGTTTGGCAAAAGTGGCGCGCCATCGCTGGCAAATCAAATCATCATCGAATCGAGATTTGTAGAGTGAAATGCTAAAACAGTTCTTTGGCTGGCGGGTCGGCAAAGAAAGGTAGATGAGTGTAAGAAGTATGTTGCGCCTCTAAATAGCGCTCATGTATGTTTGTGGTGTTTCCGCGGGAGGTGGTGTCTTTCGCGGAGGCTGACAAGGAGAGACCGGGCCAACCGGGAATTTCGGCTGATGATTTTTTAAATGTATAGGGATGTACCCCCAGGTAGTTTCTTAGGAGGGAGTCAACCTGTGGTAGACGAGACGAGATCAAGAGTCGGTCTTGAGTTGAAAAACCTTTAAATAGTACTTTGAGGCACGTATACAAATAGTTCAGCGCATAGTTAGCGACGGGTGTATTGTACAGAAAAATCGTTCATCCTTATGAGATAGACGAACCGCATTAGGCCACGGACATCCGCATGCTTCACAAGCAAGACGACTGAATTGTTAATTTTTTTTGTTCAAAGAGTATGTTCAATTATTTTCTAGTTATTCGAGGAAATGATCTTGGGATAAACAACGCCTTCAACCGTTGGAAAATGGCTCAAACATTAACGACTCAATAATAAAATTATTGTAAATCTAATAATAACCTCCATCGGCATTTAATAAACGTGCATTTGTGTCGTACAATAAATTATTTTATTTACAATTTTCTCCAAAATTTCATCGTATCTCTACCATCTCAAAATCATATTTTTAATGCATGTACGAAAGGGTCGCTATACGGCTCTATAGAGAGCAAGAGTGTACGCCATTACAAATGGTGAACGGGCGCTGGTGGACATACACAGACTGATACACAGACGCATACTCTATACCACATTTGGGTCTATAAAACACAGAAAAAACAGGGACGATGCTATACGTTTGAATATGTAGTGCCTCGGGCAGTACAATATATACAGTATAAAAATATAGTGCCTTTAGAACGCATTCATATATAAATGTTAAAAAAAATAGGCAATTTGGAAACGGTTCTGTTCCTTGCCCAGACCCTGATGAGCTACCGGGATTGCCCTTGGCGGCTAATTGCTTTAATTTTTTTTTTATGGAGAAGTACACATCCATACGCATAGCATCCTTTGTCTTTGTTATGTGTCTCATGTGCGGGCTTACATAAAACTTGTGGTTCATCCTACTAGGTAGTATATTTTACATGCACGTTCGATCACCCTCTACAGCCGGCACTGATCGCGTTTGGGGTAAGCCCGTCTTCGAATATCTGCTAGCGAGATGCCTCGCTCAAGAGAACAGAGAGAAAGGGTATGTCCCATAGGACATGTTCCATAGAGTCGTCCTTCTCGTTCTCTTACCAGGACACTCTCTCTCACTCTCTCTATTTCTCTGCTGTCTGGTATCATCGAATTTAGAAACATTACCAAAGGGAAAGGAGGAACTCTGTCTAAATATTTACGTTGAGCCAGCACAAACAGGCTGGCGTGAAGTTAGGCTGGTTAGGTTGGTTTTGTAGATTTGTCGGGTTGAATGCAGCCATACGGGTACGTACTATCAAATATCCGACAGGAGAGGGGCTCGGAGCCGGTAGAAACAGCTGATCGTCGCCAGCAGATTCAGAAACAGCAGAGATTCTGTCAAGGATAGTTAGACGAAGCTGAAACGGATGCTAAACAAAAGGTGTTGACGTTGACAAATGAGAATTTAGTGATGTTGTGCTCTCGGACTGAAATGTCCTGGATTTGATATCGATCGTCGGTCATCCAAGGGCTAATCGATCGAAGGAGCAGTAGTCTGAAGCGACTTCAACAACTCTTCACATTAGACCTGCAGCTAGAGATTGGACCATCCTTACGTGACAAGTGAACGTGGAGTGGTGACTGGAAATTTCGTTAAGTTTCATTAAGTTGGTGTGACCGCGCAACAAATCCAAAATGGTAAGTGGTTGTCTCATTTCATTTTAGCTTGATTCTCCATTATTAAAGACGTAATCTACTAGAGAATCATTAAGATCTAGTCCAGAAAAAAATGCCAATCAACTCAGAACTAATTACTGGTTTAGCCTGTTGACAAACGTCAGAGAGGTAGATCAAATCTGCTGTGCAGAGTTGATGTTGTTGCATTTAAAGCTGGAAAACGAGTGAATGAAGTTTACGATCTAACTAGATTAAGATGTATGACGCTGTTCGTATCCCGAGTATGGCTATTACTAATTATACTATGAAGTAACATAATTTTGGGCAGACTAGTATCTATTGATTTAGTAACGTAGTGCTATCGTACAATTCAATAGGGCTAACAGATGATTTTCATTATCTAAATTTTACTGAAGGGCCGTTACCCTTTCCAAAGTTTCAAAAGTTCGTGCATACTTTAAACTGTACTACGGAAGAGACTACCTTTATCACTTTACTTTAATGAAGTTAGTATCATTTATAATTAATCGAATAAAAACACTGAATTGTCAATGGTAGACTCTTAGGTCCCGTTGTTAATGTGATATCATTACTGTGAGTCTTCAGACAAAATGAGAAATTACTTCAGAATGAAGTGCCGAAATTTTCATTGTATTAGATTTGCAATTCTCTTAGATGTGTATATATTTTATAATAATAATAATAAAATTTAATCATTAATCCTAATAATGTATACGACTGTATATATATATATATGACTGTCATCTGTTAGGCGGAACGGAAGGCGACAAATAAATACTACCCTCCCGATTGGGATCCGTCAAAGGGTTCGATCAACAAATATCGAAACAGTCATCCATTGCGTGAACGGGCGAAGAAACTCCATCTCGGTATTCTGGTGATTCGCTTTGAGATGCCCTACAACATCTGGTGCGAAGGATGTAAGAATCACATTGGAACCGGTGTTAGGTGAGTGCCCCTCTTAATTATTGTGCTAATAACCAACCGCAATATTATAATATACGAAATGTATTAGCAAGGCGTTCAGTTGAAAACTGATTTAAAAACGCTACCTCTGCCATTCTACATGATGTCTAACAATAATAGAAATCATTAACGGAAAAGTGTTCAAGTTCTTCAATTCGTAGGTAACGTTCATAGCAATTACTTCTTCACCCTTTCTGTTGATTCATACTTAACCAGTAGTGTTTATTTATAAAACAGGCCATAATAAAAATGTCAGAAGAAAAAATCAGTCCAGAAAATGTCCAGAAAACGGCCTTCGAAGATGCAGTATCATTCACAACTTTCAACTAATGCCTCGTTATATATATAATTAATTTTCTAATAGTAGAAAGCGTTAAATAAAAAAAAATTGGATACAACATGGTACTTTAAATTAATAAATAAATTAAAGGCTCACGTATGTTTTCTTTTGTTATTTGTTCATGGGTATCTGTTTGTTGACCACGTTTTCAGGTATAACGCTGAAAAAACTAAAGTCGGCATGTATTACACAACGCCGGTGTACAAGTTCAGAATGAAGTGTCATCTCTGCGATAATTATATTGAGATGGAGACTGATCCTGGAGTAAGTCCAATTTTATGAGGAATTCTTGTTTTACACTTTTCATTCATATGACCGAGTGATATACTTGATCACGACAAGTGAAAATTAGCTGAAGTTCATTTGCTCGTATGGAAAATTATGGGCCCAATGTTAGGTCGAGTTGTGCATAAGGTAAAGTTAGGTTTAAGATATAAACTCTAATACGAACTTACCTCAAAGCAAAAGACAAAAAGAGGATGGGTGGATAAGTAGTACACACAAAGGTCACAGTCACCCTGTATAATTCATAATGAATGACATATGATTGTATGGACAGCCCTATTGTGAATAGTCAATCTTTCATTATGAATGTGATCTTCGGGAACGTTCTGATAATGCTTTTATTAACATCCGCAAAGCTGCTTCGCAACGACAACTACCTAAGTCAAAGATCTAACAATGAGTAAGCTCGCTAAAATAATTGACTGTCTACTAGAGTTAACCCACCTAACTTTATGACGTCTTATGACTTCGTGATTTATTCACTATATTAATCATAATAATAATAATCCAGTGCTCTAACGCCTCAAGATAAATAGCACAACATTGTTTATTTAGCATAGTGCGGGTGAGAAACAAGCGACTTCAAAGATCTTTCCCTACATGGTGTCCAACGGTAATATTATTTTCTTTTATGAATTACTGTTACCAGAATCTCGATTACAAAATCGTCAGCGGAGCGTCGCGGCAAGAACGACGATGGGACCCAACGCAGAATGGACAGGTCGTGCCGGAAGGTATGTATCGCTAAATCAGATTGTTGACGGCGCGCATGTAAACCAACAAGTATGCTATGTTGTCAAACCCTAACATATCGATACTGACGCAGTTCGTTATATTAACTGTACTCCTATGACAGATAAAGCCGTTTCAAAGCAGCTGGCCTCAGATCCGATGTTCAAGTTGGACCACATGGGCGAGGATGCCAAGAAAATGAAGGACCTTGAACCTGTTATGAACAACCTGGAAAAGTTTCAGAGACGGAAGAAGGATGATTACGAACTAAATTCGATCCTGCGTAGAAAGTTTCGGGTGAGACTTGAATCCTCTTCTTGCTTTCGAACTTTGAACCTTGTTAATATTAGACTATGATTAAAACAGCAGGTCAAAACGTATATATATATATGCTGGATTTTGAAAAAATATTGGATTGAATTTTTAGGCCGATGGTGGGCGAGGCTGGGTGATCGTCACAGCTGTAGGTGGAGGCGATGAAGGTTCAATTCATTGCAGGTGATCATAGTATGTCGTTGTTGTTACTATCCATAAATTGAATCTACTATTAGCGACGTATATCGTAAATATTCTGTGTTTTGCAGAAAGAAAAAAAGGAACGAAAGGAACTAGAAGAAAAAGACACCTTGCTGAAGTCAAAAGCAGCGCTCAACATTAAGCTTTTACCCGAATCAGCTTATGACAGGGAGGTGGCCCAGCTTCTGCGTCTCGAAGCACCCATGGGTACGTTCAATACTGTATCATTCATCTTTGAAGCTGCTCGCGATCATCAACTCCTAACAATGCTCCTCAAATATGGTCATCATTTATCCCCTTCATGTTGCTTGGTTTATCAACAGAGACACGTAACTCTATCGTGACAGAATCAACTGGTTTAGGTTCATAGATGACCCTACGTACCATCTCCTGCGAAACCCCTTTTACATCGAATATATTAGGAGAGGACGTCAACGGTGTCCGCAGTTGAAGCAGAAAGTTTCTTCAAGAACTATTTTTGCGTATGTTCGTTATGCCTGACAGTAAGGTATGTCCATCTTTGCCCACTATGGCCTACTTTGGTTCAACTTCTTGTCCTACTTCTGCAGGTTCAGAAGCGTAACAATTTAGATTAGAAGATTTCGTAGCTTGACGATCTTCGTTTTTGTCACTAAATTTGTCATAAGTTGCATCTTCCTGATTTTCTTTTTCTTATTGCAGATGTAGATCAAAGACGGAAACGAGATCGAGACGATCTCATGTCTCGACCGATCTTCGAGTCGGCGGGATCGGCCTCAACACAGCGGAAATCCGGTAGTCTCGAGAGACAGGTACTACGCTCGAAATTACGGAAGGCAGAGACGCAATCATCAAACGGCAACTTACGACAAGCCGTGAAAAAGGGGCCGTTCAAAATGCTTTACGGCTTTGACGACTTCAGCGAACCGTCAACTTCGAAGAAGGCGAGAATCGCAAGGAAGGACCTTGAAGATAAAGAGGAGACAATTGAAGAAGATGAGATACAAACGACACCGGCGGAGGAGGACGCAACTGTTGATTCACACGGGATTCAGTCAAACGTAGATAATGAAAGCGATGACTACCAATCGCCAGATATAAGGCAGATTAACAAAGCTTCACAAACTGCTACATCTGTTACAGCATCCATCTCACCTACGCAACCGTTTGAACCATCTGAACACAACTCGAAGGCATCGGCTAGCTGTACGAAGCGAAGCTCGGTCTCATTGATAGCGTATTCCGACTCCGATCAGGACAACAGTGACTAAACTCCCGATGTGGTCTATGGGTAAAATCTTAGGGCCAATATATATATATATATATACACACATATGTACGAGGAGAGACAACTGAGCGCGAGCAACTTCAACCGACGCTAGGAAAAAATGGCTGAACGTATTTACAAAAGTATTGTTCCATTATTACAAACTTTCGGTATCAACCTTTCATCTTAATCCTACATCAACAAGGTAGTTTTCTTTGGCTTTCTTTATCGTGTTCAGCCGTTTTTCTTAGCGTCGGTTGAAGTTGCTCGCGCTCAGTTGGCTCTTCCTGTACATATATATATATATATATATAGGTGTATACTGTTTGCATGTAGACCCATTTCTAATAGATATGGGATATTTCGTTAGATAAAGAGTACATTATCAAATATCGATGGCTCGGTTTCCTACCACAAAGCAAGCGCGGTCATAGGACCTTCGCTTTGGACAGGACATGTGGTCTCGTGCTTAACGAATGACAATGTCAATTGCTATTATTTTATTCGATCACATTTTGACAGGGGTATTTGAGGTTTATTTTCTTGTTTTGTTATATATATATATATATATATATATATATATATATATATATATATATATATATATATATATATATATATATATATATATACTCAATCTGTGTGGTAGTCGAAAGAGAACAAGGTTAACTTCATACTGAAATGATGGGGTGTTGAACGTAGCAGCCTAGTGACGCCAGGCAGCAACACAATATTCGAAGTGGACATCAGGCTGTAGATTTGGGACCCAATGACAGCTATTTCTAGGGGAATATTCAGCATAGGATTCAAATTCAAATTCAAACAAATGTTTATTGACGGAACCGCTATATACATGCTTAAGTTCTCGTAAAAATAATAGTTAAAAGAATTATTGCAACGTATATTTTATATATAAAGGGTACACATTTTTTTTTGTACAATATGTAAACATTGGGTAAGATACAAAACAACTATCCACAAAAATATCTACATCTGATTGATAAAAAATTTTTTCACCTCCGCTGCAAACTTTTTTGCCGAGGAGAGTGAACGAATCTCGCGAGGAAGAGAGCCCCAGACTGCCGGCAAGCGATAAGCGAGAGCATGGCGGCTAGATTCTTTAACGGCAAAAGGTATCACAAACTCAGTTGGTCTGCGGGCCGTTCTTCGCACCACAGTGGTAATTGGGAAAGTAATGTCGTTTGGAATACGTCCCTTCGACATCTTAAAGGCAAGAAGAGCTACGTGAATCAAATACATAACGCTCAGCTTAGGCAATTCGTACTTCCCCAGAATGTCGGCGACGGAGTCGGAGCGACGTCTGCCAAAGATAGCCCGTAGTGCGTCATTCTGAACAACCTCTCCTCTCCGAAGAATCATGCTGTAGCCTCCTCCCCAGATAGAGATCCCGTAGCACAACAGAGGTACCAATAAAACTTTATAGAGGTGTAACAGGCCATCCACAGGAACCCCACGCTCTCTCAGGCGACGCAAGTTGGCCACCACTGCGTAGCATTTGGGCATGAAGCTCCCTATGTGGTCCTGCCAGCGCATGTTTTCATGAAGCGTAAGGCCAAGGCACTTCGCAGACGATGACCAGTGCATCGTTTCACCGGCTACCTGTGTCGGCGACACCTGCACATTTCGTTGAGGCGGGCGAAAGAGAATGAGGTTGGTCTTGGTCGTGTTGATTACCAGACCGAATCTTTCGAAGGTGTTGATAACCCCCTCCACCTTCTTTAGAGCCTCTTCGATGTCGAGTTGCAGCGATGAAGGCCGAATTCGAAACAGAAGCGAAGTGTCGTCCGCGTATGCAATGGTCCTACAAAATTTCCCACCAGCGATTTTGAGAAGAATGAAATTGACTAGAATTAGAAACATAAACGGCCCTAGAATGGATCCCTGGGGCGTGCCAATGTCAACTTCCAGCCAGTCCGATTCGATGTCCGCTACTTTCACCGCCTGTCGCCTCGCGGACAAGTACGAGCGAAACCAGTCAACGACACCGGGTTGGCATCCAAGGCACTTCAAGGCCTGCAGGAAAAATGTATGCCGAAGACAATTGAACGCAGCAGAGACATCTAATAAGACGCCCAGACATACCTGGTTGTTCTCAATGGTGTCAGATATTTCCTGCCACAGGTGGGCCATTGCGAGTTCAGTCGAGCGTGCCCTACGAAAACCGAATTGACTAGCTGAGAGAAAATCTATCGAGTGAAGATATTTCTCCAGGCGGACCATCACTACCTTCTCGATCACCTTGGACAAGTAATCAACCAACGAGATTGGTCGGTAATTTGACAGATGCTTCCGATCCCCCTTCTTCTTATATAGTGGTATAACTGAAGCGTCTTTCAACTTGCGTGGAAATGTCCCCCTACTCAGCGACAGATTGGCTATGTGAGCAAAAGGTCTCGCGAGCACCGCCGACGCTCGTTTTACCAGAGCGCTGGGGATCCCTGCTGCGCCTGTAGACCAACTAGCCTTCGTAGATTCAAGCACTGTCTGAATCTCCACACAGTTGACTTGGGAGAACTCAAATGTGGTGTTTCGACAGGGCCAGATCGATGTAAGCTCCGGCTCGATATTATCGTCGATCCGAAGAGAGGCAACCGTTTTTGAGCCCACCGCAGCAAAATGAGTATTTAATTCATTCGCAATCTCCTGCGGACTTGTCAGTTCGCCGGATTCGATGACCAGGGCTGTTGGCAGTGCCGCTTTTTGTCTCTCCCGTCCACAGGCAGCGTTTACAAACTCCCACAACTTCTTTGCATTCCCTTTATGTCGCCCAAACTGCTCTCGGTAAAACGAGCTCCTAGCAATTTGAAGGTCGTGTCTGTATCGACGAAGACTATGATAATACGCCATCTTAGATTCTAAGGATCTATTTCTCAAGTACCAGCGGTATAGTTTGTTCACCGAATGGCGCAGACTCCGAAGTCTCGCATTGAACTGGAATCTCTTTTGCTGTGGAGGTCTACGACTCACCCTGACAGTGAAACACTTATCGTATTCTCTCGTTATAATAGAGCTGAAAGCCTCGAAAGCCTCGTCCGCGTCCACCGCCTGGTAGACACGCTGCCAGCTCAGTCTGCTAGTGTTCCCCAAAAACTTCTCGATGCTAACACCATCATGTTGTCTGACTAGGAGTGTTGACGGTTCCCAACCAGTGGCGACGGGTCACACACAAGCGAGAGTGAATGAGGGATTTTTCTGCCAACTTACAGGCTGGGTTGATACGTACTTTTGTTTGCATATTTTTCCAGATTGAATCTAGGACAGTGAAATCACCTTATAGTGCTGAATAAAAGGCCGAGCAGAGGCCATGTTAACGATAAGGGCACGAGAATAAGCTGATCGACCTAGAAACTTACTTTTTTTTTAGAGAAGGAACAAGCCATTAGGCAGACGTTACTTCTTTCACAACGTTAAGCTTCAACTCTAAATCCCACAGAAGGATCAATAATAAAAAGCGCAAGTTCCACTCTGATTTATGGGTATGACGAAATCTGACGTTGACAATTAGTGGCATATTTTTTGAAGGACTCGTTGAAAATCTACTATTTTCCGTGCACTAAGGTAACAGCATAAGGATGTTCCATGGTGACCAACAATTAGGTATATTATGTAGTATTTTCTCCCGTTTTGTGTACCCCAGTCTGCATCATACGTTCCGCACACGCTACGTGACAAATTTACGTACACATACGATTCTGTGGCGATTATATATATATATATATATATATATATATATATATATATGTATATAAATGGGAACTAGCTCGTCGCTCATTCTGAAGCGCTGCGTTACATTTCCGTGTCCACGATCTCAGGTGATTCCCTTCAAGGCGATTCAAGCTTCGCGCCGTTCGTCTGGTTTGTGTGGTCAACCGCACGCCCAGCGAAGCCATGACCGACCTAACTCGAGCGCGTCATCATTTAGCAGACGAATGTTTTCGCTGACATTTTGGTGTTAGAGCTAAGGCAGGCGAGTCAGCCCGTTGTAGTGTGTGTATGTGAGAAAGCGGCCGATCAGAGAGAGATCATAAACGAAGAAGGCGAGCAGCAACATAAGACATTCGTACTCCTGGAATATACCGTGCTCTTTCTGACCGAGACCCCCTGTTCATTTGTACGATTCGTACAGACCGAGTCTTCAGGCCGAGACAGGATTCTTCAACTATGGCTGCAGGACTTCCCCGACGAATTATTAAGGTAAGTTAGTTTAGTTAGTTAGGTAGGTGGGTGGTTGCTTCGTTGCTTGATGACACCGCTGGAACGAACCGCCGCAGACCGCTCAGGGTGTCTGTCTGTGTCGGTGAACCTTTGTCGTCGTGTGCAGGCGGAGGCAGTGGCCATCCCGGCGTCCGACAGCACTACCAGCGTGTAATAATAACATTGCAGATCTATATATATATATATATGATATCCATATTAATAACCATATGCATGGCGACACTGGTCGGCCTGTAAGCCACCCAAACGGTTCACTATTCGGCAGCAATAGTTGGAACCATTTCGCAGCCGGCGACAGGGTAGACAATTGCGAGGACGTTCTTTATCATCTCGATGGAACATTCGTTAGAGGATGATGGTGGTAAATATGATATGATCGAAATCACCGCCAGCCATCCATGACAGGTACTTTGTAAATTGACGGGGCTCATCATCTGACACCACATCAGATATACGCTTCAAAGAAACACCGCATGCATGTAATTTCATACATGCGTCTGCATCATAAATCGATAGGTAGTGATATAGAATATGGTGGTTTATGCATACTCGCGCGCATGTCTATTTCCTATAAATCGGAAAATAGTCATAAATTAATTTACGTTAGCTAAATGTACTACTACTGTGGGGTCTGACAGAGGGCGTATGGACATGAGAGGATGTCGTCTTCACAATAAACACATGAGGGAAGGGGGAACTCATCGATCTGTAACAGTTCGCTATGATGTCGTGTCCGACTGTCGTCACGAACACGAGACTGGTCTTCACGCTAATATCGTATTGGTAACAAGTATAATACTGGTATAAATGGCCCATGACATTGTCTGAGTCTCTATATTTAATAGATAGCCTCGGATAGTAAGTGATATTTTTAGACGGATAATAATATTCCATATATATATATATATATATATATATACGTAAATGGATGACAAATCACAGCTCTTCGTGTCGGCTATTATTGTTATAGCAGTAGTGTAGTAATGAAATGCCCAATGATTACCTATCTCATTTTATTCACATCCACTCTGTGTCTTTCTCACGGTATGGTGTGCGTGACCTCTCCCAATTTGGCGTTGTGGGACATCATAATAATCTCTGTCATTAACTATTATTAGAACGAATATATATTTAGTTAGAGAACGAACTATGATCGATGGTTTTTCTAGACTCTAGATCTATGAGTCGAGACTATGTGGCACATCATCGGAATGCGTAAAGCGTCGCATTTATGTAAAATGCGTCTATTTTGGCTTGAACTAGAAAATGCAGAAACACGCTGTGGCTGGAGTATGCAGCCCGAAGATGTTGTCGCTGTCGTTTGGGCGGAGTCGCCGGCCTGACACCCGGGGTGTGTTCGACCGGCAGCAACAACAGTTCGCGGTTCCAGTTTTTGACACAAAGTTAGAGACACTCAAGTGACGAAATAGCTACCACCGATATTTAGCCAGCTCTCTCCGGTGGTTACAAGAGTCCATTAGGCAATGACGATAGACAGACAACGACCCAAACCCTGCTAATAGCACTTGCGAAACTGATAATTTTTAAGTGGACAAATACTTATCAAAAATATAAGGTGATGAAATACTCTGGGGTAGCCATACATACGAGTACACTAAATGAACGAAACTTATTTGACACTTATATTTGAAAGATATTGCTCACTTAATATTGTTCATGTGTTTTGTATGTACATCAGTCATAACATCATAAGTTGAGGTAGGTAATGGAAGTCATTTACGTATATAAATTACTCCGGCATGGTTGATAGATATCGCTAATAGCAGCACTAGCAATTGTTGGCTCTCAACGGTGCTAGGGTGTAGCAGTATCTGTGAATGTGGTACTGATCGTCCCTGTACCGACGGCATCAAAGAGTGGAAGGCCGCTTATTGGCATTGTACTCTCATTCGCCTATTATAATAGTCAGATATAATATGATTCTCCTGATCTCGAGCTAACGGACACCTATTCATGGCGTGTTCTTTTTTGATATCACCTCTATGGGGGTTCAGTTCATTCTGTCTCGCTATTGTGATACGTTACGTTAGATTGCTTTACGCTGCACATATGCTACAGGCCTGACTCGACTTGATAAATATACACAGTTTTTTTTATTCCTTGGTGCTACTAATGTCATTTACTATAGACACAAATGTAGATGGGCACTGTTTGATTTGTGTGCGCTGAAGATATATATGTATATTCATTTATCCTTAAGTAAGTCCCACAAGTCGCTTAAGCAGATTTAGCAGTAAGTCTATATGGAGATATTGTTGACTAAGCACTATGAGAGTGTTCACACTATATGACAGTGGCAGTTGACCTTCTCATTCGGTTCTTTACGCCGTTCTAGGAGACCCAACGGTTGATGCAGGAACCCGTTCCAGGTATCAGCGCCGTTCCTGATGAAAGCAATGCGAGATACTTTCACGTTGTTGTTGCAGGACCAGAAGGCGTAAGTGGATTTGGTTTTATTGTGAAATCCCTATAGGAGCAGAATAATAGTAAATGGGATAAAGAGTAAGCGCGGGTACCCTCAATTAACATTTAAGAAATAAACGAAGAGTTACACGTTGCTCGTTTCATAACGACATATGCTACCATTGATTATTGTATTTCCCTCTAGGCTATTTATCAGAAGATTAATAATTTTTCTACTGCTCGAGACCAGTTCAAATGCGGCTAGTCACTTGGTATCCTTGGGGAGGTGCAAAAGTGCTTTGCCGAATAATTTATTATGACCGAAAGTATGGTATTGCTTTATTGACCTTTTTTTTAAAATATACCTATATTCCCTAATTACCTCCTCGAATAGTCGACTTTACCCAGCCATTAAAACAGCAATAGCTAGAGATAATGTATGTAACGTCTTCGATTTTGTCGTTTGAATACAGAGTCCCTTTGAGGGAGGCATGTTCAAACTGGAGCTGTTCTTACCTGAAGAATACCCAATGTCGGCGCCAAAGGTTCGCTTTATGACGAAGATCTATCATCCGAACATCGACAAACTCGGACGCATCTGTCTCGACATTCTAAAGGATAAGTGGAGTCCTGCCCTACAAATCCGCACAGTGCTACTGTCAATTCAGGCGTTGCTGTCGGCTCCGAACCCCGACGATCCGCTAGCCAACGATGTAGCCGATCAGTGGAAGGTCAATGAGGCAGAAGCTATTCGCACAGGTAGGATTAATGGTCTATGGATGGGCGCAGATCATTGCTGATTAGTACTAAGTTGTTCCAGGGTAGGGTTTCTTCAGCATGCTGACACAGGACGGATTTTATTTTCGTTTAAGTGTATCGCTCTTCCATATTAACTGTTTAAGTGGATATTTTGAATAAGTAAAGATGTTATGGAATTAAATAGTTGATGAATATGTTGGTATCATCTTTTGTTTTTTTGAACTTATACTAGAGTAAATGACAAATAGTATTTCTAGTGAAGTCACCCAGTGACCCAACGTGCAAAATCTGACTGCCTCGATCATCGTTCTATTAACGAATACCTCCAATGCGTATTTCGATTGTTCTCTTGTCTTCTTTCGCAGCTCGTGAATGGACCCGCCTGTATGCGATGAACGCAAGTTCTTAAGTTCGTTGAAGTCGAGTATATTTAAAAAAGCGCCGGTAGGGTTTATTTACCTTAATATCATTTGCTGCTGCCGTTGGTATCCACGGTGAGAAGATGTCTGCGAAACCTTTTTTCAAATGAATGAAGAGATGCACGTGCGAAGGAGAAGAGATAAGAGGTAACATCGTGATTCGTCCTCTAGGGTCACTTTGGTGAATATTGCATAGGAACTAGACTGTCTATCTATATTACTACTACGGTTCCTATATTCTTATTAAATGTGGATTACATAGTGTGAGGCTTCTGAATACTGAATGATAGAAAAGAAAAAGAAAAACACTGACAAACAACAAAATGAATCACCCTAAGAACATGACCTCGATGTGGTATTTACTGGTTATTACTGAACTACGTAATGAAAATCTGGATTAGACTAGAATACATAGTACGACAGACAGTTGGTTAGGTAGTTAGCTAGTGGTCGTATGGTGGCCACAGCTAACTGGCTGTTCCGCGCATGTTTCTTGGCCTCCGCTGCCACCACCACCGCGTGGGGTTAATGAGAGGGACGTGTATTATGATGATGATGATTATTATTATTAGGGAGGTGCGTTCGTCTTGAATTAGCAGAGCTGTTAATGGTTGCGGATGAAAGGACGATCAGCACAAAACAGGATCACCGAGGCGTGCGACACATGTTTGTACATATTATTAGAGTAAGTGGAAAAATAATAACAGTAAAAAAGCTATGCTGAGCACGCGATATGCGACACCGATTCAACAGCGGTAGAAAACACTCTGCAAGACAGAGTGATAGAGAATGCAGTGCAGACAGATGGAAAGGTAGAAGCTAATCGAGGTGAAATAAGCGAATTCACACGGCATCAAGCGTTCTGGGATCGTAACAACACGTCGGGGGACTTGTGAAAAAAAAAATGCAGAAATATCGTTGGCGCGGGGTGGAAGGCGTTGAGAATATGTTTGACACCGAGCGGGTGCGTCGGTTGATAAGCAAAGAGAGCCTAAGGACGAGCCGGGAGAAGGGGGCTGACATTACGTAAGTGAACGGGCATATATTATTGCCTCGCTACTGATCGTCAAGGATTTTGGGGGGATGGTTTAAGAGGACAAAATCATGGGAGTTTATCGTCGGGTGAGGAACCAGGCCTCTGGCGCCTTCATCAACTCCCATTGAGGACTACAACGCTGCGGGCCACAGGGCGCCCGCCATCATGTGCCGGGTTTGCCTGAACACGACGATGAGCGATAATGATTGATGCATGTGCCAGCGAAACAGCGAGCGTGCGTGTCTGTGTGCAAGCGAAACAAATGGAGAAAACAACATCAAACAAGGAGTCGAACAGCGACGTGAGAAGGGACATTCATAACAATGATAAAGGTGAATAAATGTTGATTGATTGATTGATACTATGGTTCTACAAAACGGAGGACGCTAGGAAAGAAGGTGGTGATGACAATGATGATGATGATGCTGCTGCTGGGAAAAAAAGATAGAAAAACAAATATATTGGATTGAACGGAATGAGCGAGGAGAAATGGCCGGCGTTTCGCCGGTTTTTAATATCGGTGTTTGTTGGTTGTGTTCGATGCTCAGGAGGTAGCTACCAACGTTCTTTTCAGCTGCAACTTTCCTAAAGCATATATATGATCATAGTCATGATACAAGCAGTCGCCCGTCATCCAGAAAGGTTCGTTCTATATCGATTTGTTCAAAATTTTAAATGTGCACCTATCCACGTGGAGGATTTTTCGACGATTATAATGATAATGACTGTAATGTGCGGGTTTCCACTTATGTATAAAGTAAATGGTCGAGGTCAAACGTCTGGTTATTGCGAGTAGTAGTCGTGGTGGTAATTGACAGTGTGTATGAATGTGAGCTGGATAGAAGTGGTCGTCGTATTTAGCAGCGGTGGCTGGTGCTGAAGACGCCAGTGGGCGAGAGATGGTTGCCTTGTTGATAAGAAGAACGACGTCTGTCTGGTAGAGCAGTATAATATTGAATTGTCGAAAAGTGAACGATAGAGTATAATTAATGTAATACAAAAAAAACGGTATGATGATGATGATGGAATAAAATGAACCCAGCGGGAGGGGAAAAACGACTGGAGATAAAAAGCTATACTTCTTAAGTATGAGTTAATTAATGATGACTAGCGCCTGCACTGCTCTTAAAATGCTCTTATCACTGTGACGTGTGATGATCAAATAAGCCAGCAGATAAGTGAAATACATTCAAGCAAAGCTAATCTATATATATATATATATTATATTTAGTTATTAATAATAGTTATTCAAAAACAAGGCGATGAATTAATTAATTCGGCTTTTCGCGTTGGTATGACGAATCTATTTGAGATAGAACGGAGCGAACACGAGACCCATCGTAGTTTCGTAGAGGGCAAACTGACATAGGAATGAAAACAGAGAGATAATGGTGTGGGAGACGACGATGCTGAGTAAATAAAGAAAACAATGAAAAGGAGATGTACAGAGTGGCAAAATAAAGAGATGATCGTTTAACATAAGAATTGATGCGTCGTAATTTATTGTACTTATTATGCATTAAGTTAGCATGCATGTTATCTGAATTCTGATAATAAAAGGAAAAATATTGTATCATAATGGGACGGGAACTTTTGACCAAGGACATTCAAGAACATTGTGCTTCCCCGTCTCTTCAATAAACGGGCAATGCTTCTTTCGTCTTATGCCACTTTGATTCTTTTTGAGCCGCCGAGAGACGCTTTTTGGGCATCATTGTGTTATATGTAACAATATATTTTCATAATTCTAGAATACGTATAATTATGACTTGAGATTGGTCGAATTTAATTGTCGGGATTATCTAATTAAACAAACTTAATGTTCGTTCACGTGTTGAGGTTCAGGAGTTCCAGCGATTGTTAAACTGGCAACGTTGATTCGAAAGGCCGCTTTTCTTGACATAATACAAATTTGAGGTTAATTGACAGTGATTGTAGTTGTGATAATGCATAAAGTTCTCGTAGAAATAATGGCAAAAGCAGTGTCGCATTATTACACAAAGCATTGATTTTTTTTATTTACATTGCCAGGATATATTTACATTTTCGTTTACATGCATCGGTGCCTTTCGAACAAAATGTTTGCCAGAGGTGAGTAATCGAATTTCATAACCAGAGGAAGCCCCAGACCAGAGGCAAGCGGTAATTGGCGAGCGCTTACTGTTAGATTCGTTAGTAATAAACGGCATTTCAAACGTGGTCATGCGACGGTAAGGACGGCAGACTGATGATAGCAGCGTCATATGGGCAGGAGATCCCCGACGGAATTATATTCTTCTTCTACTACCCTGTCCCTGATATGTCGAAAACTATTTGCACGGACCAAGTGTTGTGAATGCATCAATGACCCTTTCGGCATGCAAGAAAGAGAAGCGGACATCATCGGTTGCACTTAGTCGATGCATATGCGATCGTTGTACGCGCACTATTCGTCGAAAACTTAAGCAGAATAAAGTTTATGAAAAAATGGTCGGAAAACGATTCCTCATATCTCGATGCTAACGTCTGCTCAAGGTGGACTCGATGCGGTCGACCTTAGCAGCCTGCCGTCTGCCCGAAAGGTGCAACCTAAACCAGTCAATAGGGATTGGCATGATAGCATTTACATGAAGATAAAGTGACTTAGCCAGCTGAAGGCGACTGCTGTTATATCTAAAAACACCCCAAGGCAGACCTGTTTTCTCTATGAGTTAAAGAGCTAAAGCAACCAGTATTGAGGGATAGATTGACTATACACACCAGCCGACGAGCTTATTTCACCAACTTGCTAGGAACGTTCATGGCACCGCAGGTCGAACAAGGCCTTGTCTCCTCGAGAGCCTTCTGAACTTCGAACACACTTACATGATTGAGTCCAAATGACGCCTGATTCACCTGTCAGGTTGACGTTAACCCATCTCTGGACTTCTCTCTACCACAGGGTTCTCCACTGAACATCAATCATTTAGAGGTTTCGCCCTGCGGTTTGAATCTGCGCTTAAAGAGCGTGCTCTTAACCAAGTGAAGTGCATGTCTTCACCTTCGACGACCAGTGTAATGAGGTTGTTACGGCTCCTTGGGCTCTCGTTCACTGGTATATTTTGAACAGCTTGTTTATGCTGCGCCCAAGACGTCGAAAATTCGAACTTAACTGAGCTATGAGTTAAACGCTCATCTTCAACGATAGCGATGGATCTGTTGTATTCATAGCACAGCTGAATTAGTGATGTTAGCGTACGCGTCGGATGCAGCATCAATATTCATTGCGTCATAAACTGGGAGCTAGTTAGCATTGTGTACCCGATCTGTAATAGGTCCTCAAAATGATTGCCATGAACCCTAGTTTCAGCAGTAGTTTCGGAACGTCTCTCCTGGAGTGACGAAGGTTTTGCTTCAAACCCAACAATGATTGAATAGTGGTCTGAAATAAGCAGGATTTACCAGACTGCAGACGACACGTGAGGAAAGAGGTCATAGTTCGTCACAGTGAATATTAGGTGGATGTGACTGTGAGCAAAATGCGGAAGTAAAAACTGACAATATCAGGGCAGTCCGACTTTATTTGTCTCCTACGAAGAACGACGAACTGACTGAACGTTGTCGTCCAGAGTGATTTAATGACACAAATCTCCAAACCGTACGATCACGGTCACACGCAAAAAAGTTGAAACCAGAAATGCCATAGCCTGTAAAAGCAACATCTTCTGCATTAAACGGCGAACGGATACGTGCCTTCTTTAAAGTAAAAAAAATACACCAGTCCCACGCCACACAACTTACTTGGGGTCCAACACGCACTTGTTACCCATAGGGGGGATTCACATAATTTAATATATATAAAGAATATCAATTCACGTTAGATATATTATTTAATAATTATATGAATAAGTAAAACAACAAATCATTCTCACTAAGCCTTTCTTAGTCGTCTTCCGAAAGTGTAGGGAAATTTTGTTTTAAGAGGGAGGGGGTAATGTTCTTCACATGGATGGATACCTTAAGGATGTAAATCCAATGATACATACCTTCGGATTCATATGGGTTCGAGCGGCGGAGTATTCGTATTCTACAATAGGCAGCAATGTGAGGTAAGGATATGTACAATGGGGATATGTACAATGCAGTTTCGATATGTAAAACTTCTGTCCAGTATAACCCCCTTTATGGGTAAACCTGCTAACTGCCTCCTCAGAACGCATGCTAGAAAATAGGGCTAGGTGAGTATTAGTTAAGCCCACTGAGCGTTAGGGGTCCAACCTCGGGTCCTAACTCGACCGGACCGACCACTCCTTTTCTACCTTAGGATCTAATACGGCCACCCTGTATTTTAGCTCTAAGTGTAATCATATTGGGCCATCCTGTAACCTTCCTTCGAGCCATCGCGTCGGCGACCATATAATCTACGATACCTTTAATAGACCTGCTCCTAAGCCCATCCGGTTGAGTTTTCCCCTGATGTCATTGACTGCCTCGCAGTGCACGACAGTGTAGGGCTTAGGAAGGTCAAGGAACCTCAGGATGTACCTCCACCAACAGAAAAGTTGTCGTAATCACTCACCTGCCAATTTCGAGTTTCGAGTTCGAGTTTTTATTCAAACGACTGTGCAACATGATAACGCTTTTAGAAAGAACATATGGAGTAAAATACTATAATACGCATCCATATGAAACTTGGAAAGGCAGCTTTCTACTATTGTTTTAACCCGTTGTCGCTTGCATAAAGTGTTGGTATCACCAAATACCTACTCATAACAAGATTCATATGGGTGGAGTTTCTGCGCCCTGCAATCAGCAGCAATATGACGCAGGAGTATATACAGTGCCGCTTCCAACTGAAATCTCTGACGCTGTGAATTATTTAACAAATGTAATAACAGAACACTAACACTCGACAGAAAAACGTAAGAAATATAAAAGGAATGACGAGTACAGACCGATATAGAGTGCAATAACAGTAACAAGGAGCAGAACAGTAAAGACGCAGTTTGTGTATTTCGGATGCGTAAAACCAGGATGACTTCCGGGAGAGGCAGTATAGCTAACCTGAAAATAGGTGAGCTTTCAACACACGGTGGAACTTAAAAATAGAGTGGAGTAATAGGGTTTCAAATGCAAGAGCGATGTGCCTCCAGGGAACTTGAGACTATGGTGAGTCGTTCGGTACTGTAGGCGATATAGTAGGTGCGGTTGATATTCACTGGAACCAGTAAACAGGAGCGGGAAGTAGTGAAAAACGATGGGGGTATTTGGAATCGATAGTGTTGAAATGAGTTTGAACACAAAACAGCCGACTCGGGGTAGGTGTTGAATTAAAGTATATTGAATAAATAAGCAGTGAATCGATGCTGAACTACAGCACAATTAATATATGTGAGAACTGCGGTGGAGCCGACGTTGTGTTCGGCCAGACACCGCCTCCGGTTCGCTGCTTGATCGTATTGTTTTGCAGTCGGTGTTTCCTACGTTGGCCGCCTATTGAGCTTGCAGCGTACCCTGCTGCACTACGAGAAAGGAAAAAAAACATGGGTGGTCTCTCCTGCGGACTTAGTCCTTCTGATTTATTCATGGGTAGAAGACATTGCAATGCGTTTTCTGACACGTATACACATGTGCACGACACATACACGCATACACGTTCGCTGGGCCTGTATGTGTTATCGGGGGAGGGAATTTACATGAGGAGGAGAGGAGGCTCCGCTCTCAAGAGTTTCACGACTGTTCGAGATGTATATGTCTCTGTGTGATTATATCAAGTAATTTCGACAGTATATAATGAAGAAAACAGAAGATAGTTCTGATTGAGGCGTGTTGAGAGCCCCCAAACTGTTTTTGATGAGATTGGTAAGTAGATATCCAGGTAACTATTCCATAAGAAGCTGTGGCCTCAAAGAAAGCCTTATAAGTGTTTAGGAAGCAGAGTATTGAGAGGTATTGTAGTATTTATTAGGCGGGACAGGGCAGCTATAGTAATATAGCGTTTGAATTTCATAGAACTGAAATGGGCAGACCAGTCAGACTTGTCACGCGAGACCAATCCGAAGCAGAGAACGAAAGTGGATCCCTTAACTTCAGGTGCATTTGATTTAATATGAGAACATGGCAAGAAGATCTCGCTTCAAGAAGCGGTAGAAGAAAATGCCCTCTTGGTTTATAAATGTAACTGCAGTTTTGCAATGCTGAAATTCCCTTCATGTTACGTTGCGGGAGTTGAACCTGTCGCTGGGTTATGAAAACCAGATAACTTGAGTCTGGTCAGCATTTAAAACGATTCAAATTAAGCCGTAGATAGACTAAGTAATTTAGTTTATTATTTAATACGGAACTATTTCTAGTTTCTAGAGTCGAGAAATTAACCTCCGAAAGGAGAACGAGGTTGGTATCCGGGCCTAGACAGAGAAATGACCATTTTCGATCTTTGTCTCAATTATTTTCGGTTGAAGTTCGATATTGACGACTAGTTGAGCAATGTTTAAGTATATCGTTTGTATCTCAGAGTCCTTTAATAACAGTGGTTCGACTGATATTATTTTGATTGAAAGAGTCCTTATTCATAATCAATAGCCATATCAAAGCATATATATATATATGCGTAAATACAATAAATATAATCAATAAATAAATGAATGTGTGTTGCGGATAAACAAAAAGTATTTACAATAAACTACATAGTAATTGAATGTATTTAGTTTTTGCACTGCTAGGTACGCGATCGTAAACTGTCACCATAGCAGGTAACAACGTTCTTTATGACCAAACACACTCTAGTCCACAGGCTGTATATATATATATATATATATATATATATAATATCTTGGCTCAAATTATACGTGTAAAAGAGATAGTACATATAACTTAAGTTAAGCGTAGAAAGGTAGATCTGATTGGCATAATCAGTCTGATCATGCTAGGATGTGGCCTTTCCGGCGTACGAGAGGGTCACGTATCAGTCCACGAAATTGCACCTGTTGTCGCGCGTAGTTCCCAAAGATTTAGTAGGATTCATCAAAGCTGACAGGCCTTTGAGGGCGGACAAACGTTTTAAACGGCGCTCCCTGTTGCTGTTGAGGTTCATCCGCTGTTTACGTACTCCGCGAGAGCTGATCGCCGTCATGTCCTGGAACGGCTTGACGGCCACGCAGTGCTCTCCACACGACTCGTTTCTAAGACAGGAGTTATCTGCATTGATAGCTGGGCATCACCGACATGCTAACCGCTTCCGCTGATAAATTCATTCGATGTTACGATAGGCCAGGGTTGAACGTAAATTAACGGTAAAGTAAAAACGACAACAAGTGGTATGGCAAGGATATATGACGGCCGAGAAATGGCCTCTTTCTCTATTGGAATTCATCCGCAATTTACAAGTCGTCCATAAAAGCGCACTTCGCTAAATCAAGGCTGCCGATTGAAGGAAGCATCCTGAGGAACAGGAGAACCATCCACATTATGAGGCCTGCCACACTCAGCCCGTTGACTGCGGCCTTGCGCGTCGTTTGTCTGCCCAGTAGAATATGACGTGCTCAAACAGCAATCCAGGAATATGGCATCGGATTTGGACACAATACCTCGAAATTCGTTGACACACTGTAGAGCTTGGTAAAGCTTTATTGGTCATTACCAGCAACGCGAAACATTAGCTCGAAATAATTATTGGCCCGTTCCTTGTAACCTAAAAACGAAACGAACACCTGCGGGAGATTCCTTCCTCTCATCATGTGCCGTTCAGGTCGTTTTAACGCCTGCCTCTTAAAGGGACGAATTCTATATTCATGGCGGGAGACTTTGCAGTCAGCTCATTCCCCTGTGTGATTTTGATCCTACCGAAACTTAAAACTGGCGTAGGATCACAAATTAGTGCTGCTATAAACAATTACCTCTTTGGGGGGGGGGGGGGGGGCTACGGGAATGCATGATGCACATATGTGTTGGGCGGTCCATACCAACACTAGTGTGGGACTCATAAAGGCCGCACTAAACCCACGTACCTCACCCCGCTCCCCAGATGGCTCGGAAAGCTTGTAGCATTACTTCGACTGTTCCATCCGGGGATTATACAGTCCTACAATTGGCCACTGGATGGGGGCGTCAGACTCAGCAGAGCCGAACCGCTCCTAAACCCCCCCGTAACCTCCCTATCCTCCCCCTCTCAGACTCTGCGATCTTTGCCTGGCTTTCTCCAGCTTATCCTTCTTTTTCATTATAGTTCTACCCAGGTAAGAAGCATAGCCCAGTTCTCCTGGGAGCGCAGCATGGTACTCACCAAGTTACCGAGAGGGCGCGATCGCAATTCAACCGGACCCGTCATGTGAGAACTGCACATTCGAGCAGTGGGCAGAGAAGCACATTCGAGCAGTGTGTGTGTGAGTGTGTGGAACGTAGTCTACAGCTCCGGAAGTACACAAAACACAGATATCCGAGGGGGCTCAGATATCTGTGTTTATACTAAATTCATCCGGGATGATGAATTTGGTCCAGGCGCCCTTCAGTTTGTGGACCGTTTGGGCCTGGGTCCATTTCTCTTTCCACCGGTCTAACGTGGCCTTCCAAGCTCTCGTAAGGTCCAGATCACCATCCAGGTAGCGTTCTCCTCTCTCGCTCGCCAGAAGATCCCAGGGAAGCATTCCCAGGAGGGCCTTTGTGGAGATGGTCCTGTATGCTCGGCACGCTCAAACGCCCCTAATGAGAAGCCAAGTCGTTGGCGTATGCCAGCGACTGGACACCGGTAGGCAGCGTGATCTCCAGAACCCCGTGATAGGCTAAGCACCAGATCTGGCTCCTTCCAGATTTGTGGGAAATGGCCCTCCTTGAGAAGCCCGTCGAATAAGCTAATGAGAACACGCGGCTACTTTCCGACCACTCTCCTCCGGCCACATTTACCTCTGCTACTAACTAACCTCTTCTCGGAAGATCTCGAGAGCATTGGCGTCATTCTGGATGAACCATACGGATTGCGGCAGCAGATATCGACACTCTCTCTATACCCGCAGCCATTAACTCGCTCTTCGACGATCGGGCCAATAGCTTTTACGGAGCCTTCGTCGACCTCAGGTTAACATGTCTGACCAGAAACATTCTATTATTCTAGAATCGGGTCATTGCCTATGATAGGGTCGCCGAACTCGTGCTATTTAATCCAAGTGGGGGTGGAGGCTAATCTCAGCCCGTTAGTTTTGTTCGCGACCAGCAGCTATTTGATCCACGGGATCAACAGTCGCCATTAACGACCCCTTTCTACTTAAAGGGCTATTTCGTGCTTGCCCTGTAGACAGGGGTTACCTTCACTTCAATCATCACTGGCAGCATTCAAATCTCAGCCAGTCGTTCAGCTCAGAAGCTATTTATTATAGTAGTTCAATAAGAGACTGCCGTTCGTGAATTTCCCCCTCATATTAAACGGTGTTGGTTGTTGTTGCGTCACGTACCTTCAAATCTGAATCATTCAACATGGAACTGCTATATAAGCGTTTTCGGAGCTAAGAATTTCAAAAGTGCATACATATACTACACGCCCTTTTCCTTCATGCCTAAAATATATGTCAATTAATTTACCACACACGTTGAGCAAACTCATCATAGCAGCAGCATATGTATATAGTAGTATATCTCTCTATGAGAACTTTAAACATACAATAATTAGAGAATGAGTTGGGGACAGGGTGTCAGGCGAGGAAGGCGATGACATTGCTTCTCTGCACACAGAGGGAAAGGCACTGCAGAAGGAGAGATCCTGCGCTCTTGTCCCCGGGGGGTCCGGATCAGCCTGTGGTAGACCCCTTCAAGCAAGCTTGCAGTGAGGTGACCGTGGTCGCCTCGGGTTTCAAAGGCAAAAGCGGAGAAGACGGCGATTGTCTGGAGTGCAGCGTACTTCCGTAGTGTGGCCCGCTCCGCACGGACCAAGAATAAATCACGGGCCATGAATATCTCTATGAGATATTCATCTATGATGAATTAGTGGCCTAAGGACGACGATGAGTCTTTCCAGTGGTAGTCTCCGCCGTCAGCTGCTCCTGTTGTCTTTGTTAGCTGACTCTCAGCTGTACCCTGTACTTCAAGAACGTATCGGAGCCATTTTTACTTTTTTTTTTTAGCATTATAAAGCTTCTCACACCTGGCAAGAATCCGACTGACTGCTTCTACTCTGACATTTCCTATTTTCAGCTTCTTCATGTTGGTGTATAGAGGGGAACTGCTGTGACACTAATAGCACCCGGTGAAGAACCAGCGGCCTATAGGAAGTGGTCGAGAATTAGCTCTCTGCTTTGCCTTCCCCTATATGACAGCCCATCATGGATATTGAGTGCCCTTAGAGAAGAGCTGTGAGCTATTCCTAAAAATAGACTCCTTAGAACATTTTGGGAAGATTTATAAGCATAAGAATTTTGAATCGTGGCTTGCAACTTACATTTCGATAGCATAGAGACGGTAAAGTTAAACTGAACAGTTGAAACTAAACTTGACAAGTTCCAAGTTTTTTTTTTTAATTTATTTATATATTTCTCCTGTATAATTCTACCACATCGCTAGCAAGCCTTGCTTTAATGTTTCTGATACAGGCTATAGTCTCCTTTGTAGTCAAAATACTATACAAACTATTCCAACGAAAACCTGACTGAAAATGCATACATTTAGAGGAGACTCATCTAACAACGCGATATAGAGTGCTATTAATTTACTTTGGGTTCAACAGCATTAAGAACGAAATGGAACTTAAGTAGCTATCACGTTATTTTAAGAGTTTCTAAAAAGTGCTCGTTCCTAAACTATTCGTCGGGTTTGAGATTGAAAGAATCTTTAATCCATTTGCCGGTCGGTACCTTCAAGAAAAAAAGGGAGCGACCTCCGAGAAACCAAGGCACTTAAAGGAAATCTGTGAGGTGATACAATTGGTGTATTTACCCATTATAGACGTGCATTAGGGTGCTTACTTGAACTGCTTTGCCCATTGGTACAGGCTCCACCTGTATGTATCCATGGACAAGGGTATGTGCAAAGAAGCTTTCCAAATACTCTTCTCAAAAATTGGTTCACTTTATCCTTGTTTTCATAAGACATGGTCATTATTCTTCACCCAAAGTCGTTCAAAGCTCAGGTTAATTGAGTTTTCTTTGAGGCGATTTCACTAAGCAAGTCGCAGAGGTATGGTTTAACCGTCCCGAATTAATAAGCATCAAACTGAGATCTACCCGGGCCCACGAGTGTCAAAATTTAATCTGGTCCTTTCAACGTAACTATTTAACTAAAACACTACTGCTCTTGTAATGGGCGACTTTAACTCTTAATCTCTTGGGATAAACCAACATGTTTACCTCAAGACTCTGCGCATAATATTCACTATGTGGAGTTCGAGCAGAGGTTTGGGCCACTGGTGTACAATTTGGACTCACCCTCAAGTAAAATCATAAAAAGAGATAATTCCCTTGGGAGTCATTGGCACTCTCCTGGACCGCTTCTGGATAATGCTATCCGCTCGTTTGTTTTGCATAGATTCAGTGCCGTGTACAGCGAATGGCGAAGATTGGCCCAGACATTAGACTCAGTAACGTTGTGGCTGACATACGCAAAAATCATATGCGAAGAATGGTTGGTATGAAGACAAGGGTTAGTTAGAACATCTGTGAAGTCGGGTTCGGAATCACTGTAGTAATCCTCTGTTATACCTAATCACAGCGACCTAGAACTCCAAGACACAACAATTTATTCAATACATTATATATATATATATATATATATATATATATATATATATATATATATATATATCATTCGAATTCGAGAGATTATACTCCGGATCCGATATCGTTTTTGTGAAACCGATCAATAAGGATTAGTTTATGGATGAAACGCCCCCAAACAAACACTCACAAATATTGTATAATACAACAGTAGACAGCATTGGGGTGGCTAGCTTTGAGGTGGACAGATATCACTGTTTTTGTCCACATGTTTTACTACCGCTGGTTACAATCGTAAATAAACGGCAAAAGTAACTGGAGATTGCGGCCTGCATAGGTGGCTTTAGCGGTCAGTTTTTGCGAACCAACAAAAGCGACAACTCGAGCTGCCAACTTTCTGCATTGGGCAATCAGTGGCTCCCATTGATTAGTCATGAAACTGTCCAACCAAAAATTGTGAGGACTATTACGGTATTTAGAGGTTCAATTGTTTAGACCAGCAATCTCCCTGGAACTCATCTCGACAGTTCATTATCTGTAGACACGGTATTCTTGTCAGTTCGTAAAAACAATTACATGATTCCATTTTTTGTATTGAATATACGACAAACGGGTTCGTTTCCGTAAGATGAAATATTGTTTCGGGCATCGCCAGCTCTTCTATTTGTCATCTCAACTTTTTCTCGAATTAGTTCGATGGATATATAATATTTGCAAAGCCCAACAATATATAGTTCTAATAATGAATAGTTGTAAACCCGTGCGTTAAATAAACATACGAAAACAAATGGTGACGACACGCCATGCTAGATGTTAAGCAAGTCCATGTTGTACACACACACATATATATATATATACATTATAGAGAACCGAATGTACGAGCATCCACAGCAAGGCGGACACTCCAAACCATTATCTATTCAAAGCACCGGCTGATATTTTCCTTAGTTCGAAGATTTCCGATTATGAGGAGCAGGTCCGCTGCGTTTGCGCCATTCGGGTCCAGGAAGAGGTAACGCCCACCCATCTTTGGTCGGAGTTATAGATAGAGGTGGCTCGCTGTCCTTAGTCAGAATATAACCCTGCGCCAAAGCTATCCGATACGATGGTGATTATTGAGCCCTCACGACGAAACAGAGCCGGCCCAGGGACATGTTCTGACTTGGGCCGGCTATCAACTTTCAGAACAAAGAAGTTCCTGGACAGGTGTGCCCTTAGGGCTATTGTCTGTTCATTCCGCGATACGATGATGTAGTCAAATGGACGGCGGGATGCAATGTCGGCATCATGCCTCTGTATAAAGTAGAATCTTAGCTTTTGGCGTCATTCGTCGGATCAAAGTGTACGACCTCGTTCTCACCCGCGTCGAGGTGCTTACTTTGTATTCATGTGCACTAATAGGCATGTGTCGCATCATAACCCGAGCCAACTATCACGACAGATAGGATTCCAGTTCTTAATTCCGCGAATCGGCATCCCGCCTTTTATGGCCAAACGCTGTAAGTGTATTCAACATATTCAACGGTATGGTTGTCTTCTACGAATACATTTAAAGGCATATATACATGTCGAATACGTGTCAAGGCTCACTATAGCTGAACATGTGTAGCATGTTCCTGTCATTTCTCACTATGCTAGTAATCGTCACTACCATTGTATTATAGACATGCGACTATATATAATTTTCGTAATAATGAAAGTTACACTAAGATTAACTCGCTACGTATGTGATACATGTTTGAAATGATTATCCTACCTAAGTGGAGGGAGAAAGTATGTGAACAAAATAGTGTGAGGGTTTTGCAACTTTTCTAACATGAATAATATCGTAAGTTTTGTGATCTGTTTTATTTGAATTGATGAAAAAAACTCGTTCTCCGTACAGGAGCAGGAGTAGTCCGGAGTCCGAAATAGTTTCAAACGCTGCTTAGTTACCCGTTGGAGACGGGAACCCTGTGGGGAAAGGTGAGGACCACATGAAAGACGGCGTGGATTCTAAGGCCGAGGACGAACAGGATCAACCCTGACGACCCCAACGATACGAAGGACATACACGATGCTACGGTTGCCGACTATGCTGTAGATTATATCGATGATAAAGTGCCTCAAGCGCAATTAGCCGAGGGTGACCGAAGTACAACTCGGACAGCAAAAGAATCTACTGACCATCACTGAGCGAAGATGCAGACGAATGAAGAAATCGACGGCTCAGATGAAGCTCAGAGCGCCTCCGCTAGGCGTCAGCAAGAGCCCGAATCGGGTCTGTGACAATGCAACGCAGACTGAAGGCACATCTCGCGAGCGTCAAAAGCAAACATCACGAACGGGAGCCTGACCGAATAGAACGAGACGCCGCGCCGCCATGACCAGGCTGCCTGGCCCAACCACCATTCACTTTGGCTTGGGTTGTCTCTGCTCGGACCCGACCAACAAGGAAGTTACTCGGCTTAATGTTTCCGGGCTTAATCTCAGCCAAGGTTTAACGTCCACGGTATTGCTTTTGCATCGCTTCATAAGACGGACCCCTTAAATGCAAATGTGCAACGGAGGGAATCGAAGCCGTGCACCGACGTATCCCCACCGGTTGCTAGGCGTACACGAATGCACCACGCCGCCGGGCTCGACAAGTTACTCGGCTTGTAGCAGTTACGTGGTCATCACGATACGTAAAAAGTATAGAAGTCGCCGGGTGTTCAAGGCGAAAGGCAAGTGGCTCACAACACCATTGGATCGCCGGCTAAAACAAGTTTCTGTTTGCAGTGATAACTCCTTTTTCCTATTCGTTCTCTAAATCGTATTAAAAAATTAACCTGATAATTTATCGACGCTTGGTCGCCGATGTTTTTAGCACGCTAGGATAAGTAGCATAAACCACGAGGTCACCTTCATCGAAACATTGAACGGCTTCAGCAGTTCCACTGTTATATTGGGCATCTTTTATTATTGCGGATATTAGCGGTGATCATACGATAAATGCGACATTGTATTCGCTGATCCAAAACTAGCCTGCTTGCAACCAAATTACAGATATAACCAACATGTCGTTTACGGTCGGGAAGCGGACAGAGGTTCTAGAGAAGAAATCTGGGGTGAGAGAGAAGGCAAGCAGAAGAGGGTCAGCTAACCACGTCATGTCCGTACGGCAAGGAGCATGTGTGGCGCTCGTGGCTGGGCTCATACACATCGCACCGGCCTTGGAGAACAAATACTAAGCTAAGCGATACCAGGAAGGGCGGTGCTGTTGAACATAGTCGACAGTTCCAGGATGGGGGGTCAGGGTGTTGACATGCAATCCTATCGAGTGGCACGTTAAGAAATTCTAAAGAATTCACCACCTTTGTCCGAAAGACGTCGCTTTGCCAGCGTGTTGTACAAATCATTTGCATCTCGAATCGGCCTCCCGGGATCTATTGATTAGTCTAATAAAAACGTTTTTTTTTCTCGTTAAAATGCGTTGTTGGTATGCTAATGCATGACAACAACACCGTGACCGCCTACTCCCCTGACCTTCTGGAACTGTTGACAATGTTCAACAGCACCACAGTCGTTTCCAGTATTTCTTAGCGCATTTCTTCAGTTAGGGGTCGGTGAGATGTGTACTAGCCCAGCGACGAGCACCACCCATTAGTCTAATAAAAACTAGCCCCTACCGAAACTTCAACGTGTTCAAACTCCCGCCATAACCGACATTACCCCGGCAGCCGACCCCCCACAGCCTCAGCCAGCTCCAGCAATAGATGCGCCTCCTCGAAAAATCGAAACAGACCTCACTGATGAACAGGCACCAATTTTTTATGTTAGCCCGCTCGACTAAGTAACTCCCTTTTTTTTTATCTCACTGTTGCAATTGCTGCATCTTTTGCAAGAATGATCGTATCGTAATCAATATAGTAACTCTCGTGTTCTGTGGCTCTGGCCCATATGTAAGGAGGCTTGTAGATTCCTCCACGGAAACACAGCTCGTCATAGGAGGCGCTCTACCCATTCAGTCAATTTCGGACCTCTGCTTCGATCTTGAAGCGCTTCCCCAGCATGCCGTATTCCATGGAGCGGAATAGGTGGTGCTCAGATGGGGAAAGTCTGGACTATTTGCCAGGTGAGGCGGGATTTCCTAGCCAAGATCAGCAACAGTACTTCCTTACGTGTCATGTTGTCATGTCACTGCCGGCTGTTTCTTAACCCCCTCCAGGACCGTTTCTCGGCTGTCATTGTTACAGGAAATGACCAAGCCGGCTGTCAGTGTCTCGGCTTGGTCATTTCCTGTAACAAATTCTGTACAGATAACCTTCTTGTGTTTTGCACCTTTTCCAGCACATATAGATGACACACTATAATTGACTGGGCTAGTCCTTCCCTAAGCAGCAAGCTCTCAAATTGACTGGGCCGCATTTTCATTCACGAGATTGAGCAATTCATCTTCCTTGTCTGCCTACGTGGCCGCTATTGATTGTTTCTCGTACTGAGCCCAGTAATTTTGACGGACGCTCTCTGATTTCTCTTCCACTTCATAGGCAACAATCTTCGCGATCTCGACTACACTTTCCGTAGCACGCAAATAGCAGCCATTTAAAAAATGGTCCAAACAAGCCGCAAAGAGCTAGCACGTATCTCCAATATTTTCCAACTTTTTTAATAATGAAAAGTTTGGATTTCCGCAACTATGACAACTATTTATGCCATGAAGCAATGATCCTATTGACTAATCAGGCTTGCCTATGCATTTTCCTAAATAATACCATATATATATATATATATATATATATAAAACATTTGCGGTTTATTTACGGAACTGCAGTTCCAACAATGCTTAAGTTCTCGTTACAAAATAGAATAAAAGTAAGAGTGTATTATCACCAAACTGGTCATGGAATTACGATTTAAGAATTACAATGGATTCTACATGTATATATATATATATATATATATATATATATATATGCGGCAAATGCTAGCATGATACTCATTTACAAATGTTTGTGCAAATATTCGCATTTGCTGGTTATAGATGGCAGCTCAGCAGGGTGAGTGTGTGTTTTTGCGCCGAGTTGTGGTCGTTTGGGAATCGAATTATGACGGGCAAGTTTCCTTCCCGTATTTCCCATAGGGCAAAGAGGCCTATATAGTGTCATGTCAGTCGTTATATAGCTTATACTGGGATCTAAATCTTTGCCCGTTTAATGCAGTCACCAATCACTGATAAAGGCAGCCGGGCCACAAAACGGTACACTGTGCTATGCTAGAGTGACTATAATAATAATTGTACGAATATAATCCTCATCGGGGACTGTAAATGAAACCAGCCTATGATTGAGTGATCTATGATATTATTTCTATCCAGTCACCCATAGTGAGAACGCCCTCTGGACATTACTCTTATTTACGATATCTCAACCTATCTATAAATTCTATGATAACTCTTGGTTTCTTTTTCTGTCGAGGACCGTTATTATTATTATTATTATCGAAGAATATATTGCAATTATTTTTCGACAGGTGTCTGCACTTGGGTGCGATTCGTGCCAAGATTCGTTGTTTCTTCCGAGATTTTTCATTAGGAAAGACATTTTCATATCGCCGTTAGGGTGATTTGCTCTTCCTAACTACAGGGCACGCGCATTCTTTTATTCAGATACAATAACTGTTACCCTTGTTGTAAGCCTTGACGCATCTGGCCTCCTGGTGCTCTCGGCGAACAAAACTTCTATAATGGAAAGTGTCCTTTTTGTGATTGCATCAATGTGGCTATCAAACATAAACATATGTTACATTATCCGACAACGGTGGATAATATTACGGCATGGAGGCTATTGTAACATGGTGGAGACGTGGGAGAAACGTCCGCAGAGTTCATGCATATTATGCCTCAAGCACGGCTCTGTTACAAAAGAGATTTCACAAGAAATGGAAAATAAAATGAACATATATTGGAATTTACTTTGCAGAAACTATACAAAATAAGTCCACCCTTCTTGGAATATGGCCCATGATCATATATAATTAACTTTCCGCATGTATACAATGGCCTCTCGGTGAATCACAAGGATCTGTTATGGCTGTTTGTCAAGAGCAAGTCAAAAAATGTATCAATGTCAGTCGGCCGCCAACCTGTGGTACCAGTGGACTGTGGTAATTCAGTTCGTAACGGTATTCAATCTCGCTGCATACTTTAGAGAATATCTTGATACCCAACTTTAAGTGGATTCGATATCAAAGATGCATATAGAATAAGTAGTGCAACTTGAGACGCATATAGTTCCAAATAGAGGATAGGAGATCTAGAACAGAACGCCGTGAAAATCCAACAGATTAGTGAGCATCCTTGCACGACAAAATCAACACGATCATTGGGGGCTGGTGTCGTTGACGTCTTGAACTTTGTAGACCTTCCATGTATACGCATTTGCAATCGAACGCCTCATGTTCGATTCCAGCTTCAAACCATCTGTTGGTGAGATGGTTCTTTAAGTAAAGCCTTCTTCAAATGGTGCTGGTGAGACCAGCCGCTGTCTCTAAGTTTTTGATCCACATCCCAGGCTTAGAGTACGGCCATGTCCTGTGGTGGAGTGCCACTGTTCACGCTTTTGCAATGCGATCGAATATAACGTTCAGTTTCGCGATTCCGCTCCTAGTCGCTATACTATTGTGTGGCGACCATCACCAACTGTTGATTTGACAAATGCACCCTACCGGCATAAATACGATTGATCTTTAACAAGATCGAGTTCACTACTGTTTTTCTTAGGCGATGCTAAACTTTGCTTGAATCCCACCACCACTGTGAGGATATATTCGCAGCTTGAAATCATCAAAGATAACTTTCAGTGTCTTTTCTCTCGTAGGATTTGCGCAATTTCTCAAGCACACGATATGTATATGTCCGATCTTCATTAATGGCACTTTGATTTTCTTCGAGATCCAAGGTAAGAGTGCCAGGAGATAAAGCAACGCTAAGCTGATTGCACACATGTTATAAAAGGAACTACTTGAATTATGATGATACTGTACGTAGCTAGTTATGTTGATTTCCAAGATCACAATAGCAGTTGGCTGAAGGTTCTTCTTTTGCAGTGGCGGTAGTGAATCTCTTTTGCGAGGAATCCTTTAATCCCGCATGCTGCTTAGAGCGGCAATCATTTTCACTGCGCTGCGTCTAGGCCCCTCTGGTCCCAACTGCCCCAGCGAACCGCAGCAGGTCCCCACCGTCGACCTGAGCTCCCTCTCCACTGAGGCCCTTTCCGGTTACGTCCCTCTCCCTCGAAGGCCCTCGTCCTCAGAGTGGCTGATGTGCGCGCGCGATACGCACGACGCTATCCGGTGCACGGTGTAACCGACCAACCTACCTACCAACCATCGTCTAGCCCTTGACCTGTTCTAGTACCGCCGTCGGCACTTTGTCTGTGATATGTAGTAGTATCATGGTGTTTGTCGACGACAACAACAGCAACAATAGCAAGAGCGATAACACGGTGACGACGCCAACAACAGCAACAATAGCAAGAGCGATAACACGGTGACGACGCCAACAACGATAACGACAGCGTCCATAGAAAGTTTTGCAAGTTTGTTGCCCGTAAGCACGAATCCATCGTGTATTTCACTAAGGAAATGACATGATAGTGTGCCAAAGGATGCAGGAATACCAACCAGCAGCAGGATTTATTATATGAACGGCAACTGTGCAGCAAGTCTATCTTAAACTACGAGTGTGCATTTACACGACCAGCTTACGCGTCATGGATACTTGGAGCAAATGATATAACAGAATGCATTTGGTCGCTGTGGCAAACTTTATCAACTTCCTCTCTCGTGATAGTGGCTTGTATCATCATTTCTCTCTCGGTGATAGATAATTATCGAGGGCGGCTCTCAAATGATTACCAAACCATGATGGATCAGTGATCAGGTTTAGTGAGGGAGTTCCTTGAGTTGTTCAGCTGGAATCTATTGTGTGGGTGTTCTCCCAGTTTATTGCCTCTTGTTATCGTGGCGCGAGTGGATTATCCAACGGATTGCTTACTCAACCGGAAAAGAGCAAGAGACCACGTAATGTGCGAGTTTGTTCCGCGTGAGGCGGTGGAGCGAGCTCCGCGGCGGCCCGTTCGGTGACTGGCGAACGGGCCGGGTTACGGCGGCTCGGTAACGTTCGAGCCCGTAGCAACCGTAACCGAAACCTAAAGCATTGTGAGTGAAATTCGACTGTAACCGGCTGCTGTAATCGTCATCATTGTCTCAACGCAACGCCGCTGTATCGTTTACGGGAACGAAGTTTACGGTCGCGGGGCCATGTAACAACAAGGAAACTAGGAGGAGGAGGAACGGTAGCAGCAGGCACCAGCATGACCCTGATACGCTTCGCGTATCTGCTGGCATCGCTGTGGATGTGGGTAGAGCTGCCGGCGGGCGGGATGTCGATGACTTACCCGCCTATCCGGCTGCTCCTGAACACGCCTACAGCTCAAGGCACAATACTACCACCTCTATTGATGCTGCCTAATGCTACGTTGTATACGGTGTTCGATGAGGTGACGACGTACCCGTACGAAGCAGATACGATGATCTCATGGCAGGGGCTAGGGTTGCAAGGGTCGCAGAGGACGAACATGACCCCTCGGGGGAGTGGTTTCTTTGACAACGACGCGTGGAACTCGACCGAGAGCGTCGTCACGGTCGGATTGGATATGGAGCTTAGTGGTTCGGCAGCATCGGGAAGTTCAGACGGCCTTGACTGGGAGATGGTGTCTGCACCGTCTGAAGATGGAAGCACATTTCAGCAGGTACTGCTCGGCGTGGGATTGTATACACTCAGTCTGCTAACTCTCGCTGGAAACACGATGGTACTCCATGCGATCAGGACCGAACGTCGTCTACAAACGGTGAGTTGGCAACAATTAGCAATGATAAAGCGAGGGTTGCGGCTGACATCGACTGATCGCTAGCAGCTGGCTAGACCACAAGATATAATTATTATAATTATCAGTTCGTTATCGTGTTCTCAGTCAACAGATGAAGCCGCAGGGAACGGTGACAGAAGATGCAATTCTCGGTTCGAGAATACGGGTATTTCGTAGGAGTGTCTTCCAATGAACACGACAAAGCAGTGAAAGCGAGCCGTTTTTTAGTAGTAGTAGATCTTCTGCAAAATGAATAGAAAACATGAGCCTAGACGCGTCTGGGACAATAGAAAGCATCTGTATTTCCGCCAACAGTGAGCTCAGGTTGTCCCTATTGCTCAAGTTTCCCAGCAGTCGAGCCTCTCTGGAAACCAATGATAAGCCTTTCTTCGTCCTTGACATTCGCCCTATCTATCTATCTGTCTATTGGAGCGCTAATGACATTGTTGTATTTTGCTATTGTCCTTTTGCACAGTACACTGACGTGATTTCCCTTCAGGCTCCGTTAGGCGGCTATAGGCCGCAGTTTGGGTACGGCCTTTGTCGGCTATATCGCTAAATGACAGGAGTACGTAACGAAGGATTTCCCGGTCTGCGTTTACCAGTCATCCACACCGCCACTGTGGCGCGGTAGGTCACTTCATTTCGGGTCCTGGATGAAGTTCCGACAATGGCACATCCCCTTTGAACGGGATGAACAGATTTTGCCTTCTTATTCGAGTCGAGTCATGTCATCATTGTTATATCAAAGAAAAGCGTAAAGGGGAAGCCTCGGGGGAGAAAACACATGAGTGTATATATGTATATGCATAATGAGCAAAAGTCAGGCGGAAGTCATGAACGAAAATCGACTATTCTTGTAGATGTCATTTGGCGTTTGTTCGTTCTCGGATCGGCTGCCGGCTTTGTCGTCCAGTTAGAATATAATATTCGGAATGTAATCAGACATCTTCTCATTGTACGCAAGGCAGCGTACATAAATAAACACTTTAATACGTGCCGGGACGTTCGTACACATCACGGCAAGCGACATTGAACGCCTAGCGGCGAAACGTCGTCCTCTGAGCGCGGAACATTAATCCATCTATGTTAACACGTGGGGATATACGCCAGCTGCGAATTGGCCAGTATCGCTGTCTTGTCCCTGTTGTCCGGCTAGTCACACCGCAATTGTATAAGACCTGAGTCGTGTGCCATTATCTCTATTGGGCATCTAGCGGGATCAGTTGACCTAATCACGGGGTTGGATTCAAGCTCCAATCGCTGGGTATTTCAATGCATACATGCACTAAGAGGGGCCGGGTATGCGTCTGTCTTTCCTTCTTGTGAACGAATAACTGAATCGCACGTGACACAAACATGATGGGTCCACTATAATGCTGATCAAATAATAATAATAATAACTGATCAAATAATAATAATAACTGATCAAATAATAACTGATCAAATAAATCACAGGAATCAGCCAGGCCAGGAAAGACGCTGAAATCCAAACCATCTATTGATAATTACAGTGAGTCAGTGGGTTTACGGGAGATGTCATAATTTGTTGTTGCAGTTACTTCCGTCAGAGTTTCATAACAACACCGCGGCCAAACACCAATGTTTGTCCAACCAGCGGGAAGAAGGTCCACCATCTACCATATATAAGTCAGCTATCAGTTGTCCCTCAGGGTAATTCAAATAATATTATGGCATCACCGTCGGAAATTTTAGCTCGAATAGATATAGATCAGTGACAAGCCGGTAGTCCTTGCTTGTGTGGCTGACCAAAGTCACAGTTACCCATTAAACTACCTTGGTTGACCTGGAGGACTTAGGGGCAACGCCTTTGACTTGGAACCATGGGGCCTCCAGTTGCAACCTTGCGGGATAAATGCGAATCGATGCGATCTTGTATTTGCAGATTTGTCAATGACAAGTTACTCTCATTAACGTTCTTAGAGCTGTAAAAAAGATTGCACGAATTAAATTGTGGCTGACAATGCCAGCAGTCAGCCACATGTCATCTGTGCAGAGCTTCTAATTATTCCGCACGTCTTCGTTAGCCTATTGAAGGCGGTTTAGAAGTGTGTTCAGCACATATGTATAAGGCAGACTGTTTGGCTCTCTCATAAATGCGTCCTTGCAGATTCGCTATACACATTCAGTACACACAGCCTTGTACAACATGATATAACATAGTCACCGTGGCAAGGGCATGCAGGGAAGTATCAATTTATGTTCGACGCAGGCTCTTAGATGTGAACTGTAACGCCCCGTGCAACACCGCCACCGTCGTTAAGGGAAGTGGTCAGGATAGCTGACCAGATGAGGTGAGGACGCCACGAGTCACGTGAGAATATTCATTAAGCTGAAAAATCCGCCTTCTGAGTTTGCTAACCATAGCAACGTATCCATTTATAACATAATATTCTAAATGAAATGACCCTCGAGAACTCACCAAGTGTAAGTATTATTGATTTTAATTATGAACAATAATTAAAGCGGAGGAACCGCGTGTAGAAATCACCGCCTTCGCTCTGAACATTATTCAGTGTGCCTAGTTAAAATGCGCAAACACGGTTAAACTACTATCGTAGATGTTCTAACATATATGTATATATATATATATATATATATATGGTAGCGCTTGGCGTAAGCCACCTTCCTTCACACATCCTCTGCGCGATATTATAGCTTATACTAAGATCAAGTGACACAAGACGGTGAACACGGTGGGTTTGTTGTGAAATAACTTAAACCAACTTGCCGTACAGCGGTAGAAAGATCTACTCTACGCCAACACCTTGCAAACTTAATCCGAGTGTATCTGTCGCCTGTCCTTGGACTCGACATTCTATCGACTCACGAGCAGTGTTAGAATAGGCCGTTTCATTCGGCCTCGCCAATCCCTTCGCCGCCCCTGCAGGCTTGCATTACGTCTCGAGACGTCTGACACACCAGGCGACAGCCCGCTGTCTGCACCTCGCCGCGAAGCCGCCCCTGAAATTCACCCCTCGGCCTCATACGAGAACCATCGCCACTCATTAGCTCGAGTCATCCAGCAGTTAACACCACCAGTCAACGCATTGAAAGTGCGCTGACAGCCAGGAACGAATCGTATGTATGTACATTGGGTTGAAAATTGCTGCTTGAGCCGAACTCTCACAGCAGAACGAGTTGAAGCTTCACCGCGTTTGCTGATGCGGGCGAATAATTCACCTGTGGTGGTACACGCGTGGACAGACGGGATGAGAGGGCGTTGATGTCATTGCTCCTGAATATCGCATCAATGGTGAACCGTCTTACGTGGAAAGTGTCAACCTTGCTCCGATTGAAATGAATGATGCTTCATCCAGGGTGCTATTTCGACTCACCTCTTGTGTGCAGTGTCTATCTTGCAGTGTCGGCTTCAGCGTCCCTTCAGTAATCACACAGGTTGCTGACATAGACCATGCTATGGGCAAGGCGACGGGCGCTGCTGGAGTCTTAATATGCTTTGTGACCTTTGAAATGAATTCAGCCAAGTTTAGCGACAGTTTGCATGAAGACTCTACACTGGAGTATCCATCGCGAATGATAAATGCTAATAAGGGCACGCTTAGTGCAATGCCTTGGAAATGGTCTCTAGCACGAGGATGCCCTGGACGGCATTCAACGCGAGGAGGTCGTACAGCGGCAGCAGTTGGTTTCGCCCTGGTTTTGACGTGCGTCATGAGAAGGGCCTTCATCCATTTTCTGCCGAAAGACGCGTTCAGCACTCTGGAGGATGCCTTTTGGGAGGGAAGTCTCATGTCAGCAATAGTGCCTCGATGACAGATAGCTTCTTGACTGTTGAGGGGGACGGCGAGACGATTTTGCATGAACAATGTTACAACGGATGCCTTGCGTTGACGGCTGAGTCTGCATTGAAGATTCTAGCGAAATACACTTGGTCGTAAAAGTTCACCACTTCGTGTCAATAAGTCGGACAGATACCTGAGAAGTACAAGGCAGTTGATCCTTCACTAAATAGAAGGCGCCAATCACGCCCGGACACAGCATGGATTTTGTGCGCCTCTGACAGCGTCTGAAAACATTTCCGAGAACCCTCTCAAAAATTGCGGCTCTAGTCGAGCTGAACCTCGAGTGGAATATATTATCACTGCGAGTAATTGACGCTGTTCGAGTTGCACGCGATATTGGCTTATTGTGCTTACACAACTTGCATTTCGTCTTACAATTCCACAATTAAATAATAGATTGGGCTAAACTTATTCGACTCACCAAATTTGCATCACATATGAAAGATACCGCCCCACACACACAGCTGTTACGTACTGTTGTTGATCTTCAGCTGTCATATGCGACATACGTTAAAGCCTCAGTTATGTCGCTGTAATAAACAAGGTTAAATGCTTCTCCTGGTACGTGCAATATCTTAAACAAAATAGCAACGATCTGAGTAACAAGTTAGGTGTTCGCCTACGCAGGCTTACAATATAATATCACTGTTAATAATTTCTAACTTAGAGAAGTATTCTGCAATGGTTGTCGGGAAAGAGTTTTAAAGAGTGCACCCATAGGTTACCACAGTGATCATTCGATTACAAAGACAGCATATACATACGTAAATGTTACTTGTACGCAACTCTGAACCAGGGGATTCCGAGGTACGCTTCACTAAGAGAAGCGCTCAATGCTTAAGCTCTCTTATAAGCAGTGCTTAAGCTCTCTTATAAGGTGGCATATAAGAGAGCTTAAGCATTGTAACAATTGCAGCTCCTTTAATAAGCCAATAAAGCTTTACCTTTAAGCTTTACCTATCTGCGCCCGATCATTTTTGCGGTAGTATACACGTGTCCTGTAACCTCCGTAGATTCGCCCGTAGATTCGGCCCGTCATTTTATGAAGCAACGGCGAAAGCAATTACTCCGTAGACTTTGATTCGTCGTCCATAGAGTTGCGCAACATTCATAAATCACGCTTTGTAAACTTCGGACATAGGTCATCTAATGATCCACCAGAGTTTCCCAGCGTCCTGATGGACGAGCAAGCTCAGACCAGATATTAATTATCTCCAAGAATCAAATCAAAGCGATGACCGCTTAGGCACCGGCTACCGAATACATTGTAACTTCCTGTAAAGTCATTGTAGTACAGTCACTGTCGGAACTCTGACTTATGTAGGTTATTCAGCGAGCCCTAGTTCACATTGACATCAAGCGAAGTGACAAAACATTGCCTATTTCAAGCGTCCGATACCTTCTGGTTGTCGACAATTGTTCTTGAAGTGACAGCAGATTGACGCCATCGAGCTGGCTGACGCGGGGAACGGTGGGAACGGCTAATTGCTGGATAGGTTAGTGTATTCTATTTCGATCATGTAGATTTGTGATTGCGCCGTGATATCCGAAATCAACTTTGCTTTATCAGTCTCCCTATCCTGCCGGTAGACAACGAAGCCACAGACACCTACGATCGCGTCCGATATTTAGAGTTGCGTTTTTCACTGCTTGACTAAGTGATGAATGCAACTCTAAATTCATGGATCTATCCATCTGTGTCTTATGTACACGCACGCACTTGTTTAAGAATGTTGCTGCTGCTGCTGCTGCTGCTTAGACCCAGCGAAGAACAAGCTAATTGTAAGGTCACGGTAGCAGTGCTCACCGGACGAGGCCCCGGTGAGCACTGAATCAAAACATCACAAAGTAAAAGGTACAATATTCTTTTGCCCTCTATCACTGTTGTGTATGGGAATTCGATAGAAACTAATAATAATATAATAAATCAATAATTCTAAAATTCGCAATAAATATCATTTCTAACCAAGTTCATTAAACCCGCTCAGAGAAATGGACAGGTTTCGAAGTTCAACACTGAGCACATGTATGTGTGCTTGAGGGTCAAATCTTTAGCCGTCTGGTTCAAAACCGGAGCTTTAGCTATAACACATCATAGGTTATCTCGACTTCCCTAACAATACATGTTACGTCAATACGTCACAATGTTTAATGTATTAATTTCAAACAACTCACTGAGATAGACATGGGTCGGGGCCAGCTCCTCGCTGTTTGCAATAACAATTGCTACCGATCGGCACTGCATAGCCGATCATTGTGTCAGCAATAGCCGATACTTAGTCCATTGCTTATGCTGCAAGCACGGCAGCAATGGTTCAGAAGCTCCAATGTTTTTCTTATATAATATTATGCATACGCTTAGCTACGTTAGGGGAGTGCTGATCTGTTTACAGGTGTTATTCCGGCCGTAATGGCGGACTCGGTAGAGAGTTAGTTCGTCGTTGTCGGTCACTGCTATGATTTCAATGAGCGGATGTCCTATTCAGGTTCAATCGGAGGAACGTCTCTTTGATAGTTTCGCGTCAAGCCGGCTGAAACAACTACTCGCATTACCTGTGCCATCAAATGAAATAATTTTTATGGAGCAGAACTTGGCAGCAAAAAACAGACAGACAGACAAGCATACTTATATGGTGTATACCAACATCAAGTATTATGAACTAGCGGAAAACCTATTCCTACTCAAGGTTCCCGGCTATGTTCTCTTACCTGGAAACGAATGTATGTAATAATAGAAATAAATAAGATCTTTTTTATGGCTGACCTGACCCAAACTTGAAGTGCACAACAAAAGATGTTTCTATCACAATTCAAGCTGACGTTTACGATTCATTGGCTACATTAGTCATCATAAGTAAACACGTATAAGTGTCAATGAATTCTGAGCTGTATAGAATTCGTCACGCTTTGCCCCGTGAGGGAAGCCCGATTGATATTGAACGACTTTGAGGTATACACCTGTCGACGAGGGTATGCACACACCAGCTATGCTAGTATATCAAATGGAGGTAAAATAAAATTACGATTTGAGATGGACGAAGTTTTACCATGATTCAGCGACAATATCAAAGTAAACCGTCTAACGTAAAGTTAGTGTCGTGTACATTGAGCTCTGCTTGGTTGCATTAGGTATTCATTAAAAATTACATTGATATTCGTTTATTGCCAGCCTATGCAGCTTTCAATGCTATAAATGACCCACCATTGACTCAAGAGCAAACTATTGACGCATTCCTTTTCGAGGTCTGCGTATGGCTGACGAGACATCAACACACACATATATATATATATATATATGTTGCTTTAGGGTGTGGCTCTATTAGTCTCAGTTTATCTTGCGGGCTCGCGTTTCGTGGAATGTTTTACGATGATTCGATACGGCATGCTTGTATCAACGCTGTTCCGTTGTGGATGTTGCGGCGTCAGCTACGCGTGTTTCAGTTTACCACAGACTACAAAGGTCCATCGTAAATACGTGCATGATATTTAGACGGCGTATCGTGTGTTCTGGCGAAAACGATAAAGCACATCTAATCTGGCCGCATCCAACAGTACCTCAATCGAGTGTCAATCAGGTGTAGCTGCAAAGATGACTGGATTATCTTTTGTCAGAATTTCACTCTGGCCAACTGTCGAGAGGCAACGAGACAGGAGGCTAATGAGGCCTATCGAATTCGATCCGATATATAAGGTTTAATAATTTATTAATTTGATTTGATATAAGCTGTTGTTGTTCTTCGTTCATTTGTTTGTTCATCAGGATGGTGCGAGGCTAACGCCGGGGACTTGAAACCGTAGGGTCTCCAAGTTGAATCCCACAGGGCACGGGCGAATCGATGCAGCCTATATATGCAGCCTCGACACAGACATATATATATATATATACTGCATTTGCTTTCGGCCTTCCTCTATTCGCGTATGGGTCCGCGCGTCGTGTGTTCTCGCGCCATGTGATACACTCGCAGCAGTTGGCTGCCCATGCGGTTTTGTGGCTTGGAGTCCTCGTACGGAATCACGCGTTCATTAGGGTCCTTTCGACATCGGTTTTGTCTCGTTACCCGTCGAGTCTGTTTCTGGTGGAACTCGCCCCTCGCGGCCCAACCCGGCTCAGGCTCGTCTCCGCCGTCCCCTGTTTCCAACACGCTTGTGACCACGTAGACCACGAGATCTGATGCCGATGCAGGCCGCCAGTACTAATGGTTACGTTGGCACCCTGCCTCTGTCGACAAATCTGACCTCGTGGCGGTACGCCTCTTTAGGCGATCTGACCATCCTCTACGGCGCTATGCCACATTGGTCTGATGGTTTTATAGGCGAGTCTGACCACTGTACGGTGCACCTCTGTCGTCTAGCTGACCGTGCACTTCAGACCTGCCTCGGTCGGCGATCTGGCTTGAAAAGAATGGCGTCCGCGTTTTCGGCCTCGGCATACTGCATATATCGACCTTTCTGCAGTCTGCAACCGAGCACGAATCGGGCAGAGGAGCTGACCTGCCTCTGGTGATGGTGTAGTGAGGAGTTCGGTTGACTCCACAGGTTTGTTCAGCCGTGGGCATCGTCGATGCCATAAAAGAGTAAAGGATCAGGACGCTGCCCCGAGACAGACAATAGATGGACTTACGGATAGGGCGCCCATACAATAGCTACACTGGAGTTGGTAGCTACGTAAAACGTCTCTTAGCCGTAACAATATTTATGGAAAAGAAAAAAAAATCTATTATATATATATATATATATATATATATATATATATATATATATATATGGGGAGCGAGATATCTAGCTGTAGAAGGTCAGTTATAATTAATCCACATACATAGCATGCACTCTCTGTGTGGTTTTGTTATTCGAAGGGAAGCCATGAGATGCTATGGCCCCATATGATGGTTTGGTTCCCTTAGAACCGCTCCTGATATTGGCCGAATTGGCTCGCGTTTTTATTGGCAGATTGGAGACGGACGCGAGGGAGAGAGGAGGTGAGAGCAACCATCCTGACTATCGAGAATGATTCGCTCTTACAACGAGGCTGTATCGATTCCTCCACATATGTTGTATATGTACTTTTAATGGCCAAAGTGACTTCTCTAGGTTGCATTGGATAGGGACTGCTGTGTGACCTTCGACTAATTCCTGGATGGCCACCGCACTCATTAAGTATTATATACGCCCACGTGTCGTATTAATATTTCTGCACGCGTTTGCTCTATTGAATGTTACGCCAGGTGTACGCGACTGAGTTTATCAACGTTATCGAAGACCACAACGAAAAGTTTACTACAACAGAAGAATGGGATTGCTGCTAATTTTCGAACAACAATGCTTGTTCGTGGCTTGTCGTTACCCACAATTGATATACAAATGGGGACCTTGCACAGTTGAAGTCGAATCGTCTCCCGCATCTTACCTGATTCTCTAAGAGAAAACACCACTTGTCGTACGGCACGATTTCAACGCCGACCTTTTCATGTTGGCGTCTACTGCTTCTATCTCGGACGTAAATTAGAGCAGAATATCGCACAATTAGAGTGTTTGTTTAGTAATGTTGTATTTTAATTTGAAATGGATTAATAATAATAATAATAATTAATAATAATAATAATAATAATAATAATAATAATAAAGGTACATAATATTTACGTCAGGAGAGCTACGTTAAGGGTTACGATCAGGGTTGCGCGTGGACTCTTTCAAATGGTGATATTTGAAGGGAAGCAGATGGCATCCAAGCGGATTGACGAATTCACCAATTCAATTCGAATAGTCTGGTTAAATTGAGTGTCCGTCAATCTGCTGAAATACAAATACCATATTCAGGCCTGTACGCACAGGTTATTCTCTGGGCATTGGCATTATCGTAAATAGCATTCGATACAATGCTTTCAAGGAGCACGCACATGCTATTGCTGTTAATGACGCCAGCCTTTTATTACTGAGGTCCGACCTAGAGCCCTTCTTATGTACTGGGATTGTAGTGATACATTGTATGATTGTGGTGCGAAAGAGCTCCAAAATAGCAGCGTTACGTATTGGCCTTGAGAACCCACGAAAGCGATACGCAGACTGATAGCCCAAGCTTCTTCACAACAAATGATGCTTGGTCGTCTGGTGTTATACCCAACTCAGACCGTACTCAGATCCCTGTGAACATTTTAAGCGCTGAAATCCACGTCGTCGACCATGTATCACATGAAGGACTCTCCGGAACAGTTAGCATTTCCTATCGTTGATATCGGGGGAGCTCATCAGTGCTCGGATACGATATTGAGGACTGTTTCTCTAATGTTTGGTTCGTTTCTTTATCGACTGCAGTAAGGCTCCCATCAGCACTTTGCGGTAGCGAGCTTAATGTAGCATTGACTACGATCGTGATTCGCGCACGTAGCTATGAATTACTTACTGTTCGATTTCGTTCGATGAAGTTTCTCCTTTATGATCCTCTTCTGCAGAGTTACCCTTACTATCTGTTTTTGGAAAAACGAAATACTCATTTCATCTATAGTCTCATTACGATATTGACACATTTCATGTGAATTCAGTGGGCATCTCGTTAACGCTTTTCGAAGAGAGAGAGAGAGAGAGAGATCCAGTCCACGTGATCTAATTGCCATGTCATTAAGGAGAAGCGTCCTTTCTCATAGTTTAGTTTTAGACAAGTGGTGTTTTCTTTGCGGGTTTACTTGCAAGAGCAAATTATACAACGTGTTGGCTGGATTGTAGGGGTATTGGTAGAACTTTCAAGTCTGAGACTGATTCGACATTGCATAGGACAATGTCCGGAATCGTTCACAAAGTTTTAACCCATCTAATCAGATTTGTGACGCATTGCCCTAGACTAATGAGAGTAACAGACTATCCTCCATAACTTCGTCGCCTGCTCCTGTCTTTTCAAACGTTTCGCTGTTCATTTGTTCATTCGCTGTTCATTAGCTGACTGAGGCTACTGTGGTCAATAGTTGACTAAGCTATTCGGTGAGCATTTTTATGCGATTTACGAACTCGGCGGATATCCCAGACGGCGAGAAATAAACAGGTATTGGTCAAATTTTTCGATCTGGGAATACTATGTCGCAAGCAACTATTCCGGATGTCATCTAGAATTCATCAAGGCTAGGGGAGAGAGTTTTTTTTTGTTAATCAGAAATAGTACTTCACCTCCCCCGGACGGATCTATTTTTTGCGAAATATTTTGAAGGTGCTTCGCTTAACTCGGCTGGCTTTGCAGAATTATATGAATGCACTGCTGGAGCAACAGTTTGAAATGAAATAGCATAATTGGTTTCCTTTCTAATTTATTTAGGGAGATTCATATTGAGGGATGCAACGCAAGAACTATTAAGTATCATAATTTCATTATTAATCATTGTCCGCTGTAGCGTATCGCTTTGTCGATGCGGGTTCACTTGTATCTTCACCCACTGGCGACTTTGCCATTAGTCGTTATCGTTTGTCATTGGGACATGCAGTATCTAGGAGTTCAGCAAAGCTCAAAGCTAGAAATATACCCGCAGTCCTCGCTCAGTTTGATCACTTGTCACTCAATATCCAACGTAAGGCTCAACCATTCAAAAACAATATTCTACCGTCTGCGTGAGGATTTCATACCTGACAATACAAAATAAATCGTATCGCAACATACTAGTCGTAGTAGTATGCTGATGCTGTAATGACGGTATCGAAATCCGGATGAAATATTTTCGGCAACAGATGCAAAATTCCCACCAGCGGAGCCTGCCAATCAATATCCAACTGGTTTGGTCTGCTTGGAAACAATATTGGCGAGGTTCTGCTGAAAGCAGCCCGCTCACGGCAACCCCAGTCAGTCAATCGCAGTCGGTTGCATTGAATATTTTGTTTTGTCTCACCCAAAGGAACTAATAGGAGGAAATGCAGCTAACCTTTGCGTGTCCGACAGTGATTACGTAACAACGGCTCGACACGTCCAGTGGTCTTGCTAAAGTTGATTCACCTACAAAGAAAGAAAAATATGTATGAATATATATATATATATAAATTCCCGATATTCTTTAGGGATCCACGCTCTCTCCCCCTCGGTCTCTCTCTCACTCTCGCCTCCAGTCAGGTTTTTTTTACTGCTAATCGGCACGTATTAGTACCACCCGAGTGCAGTGGCCTCAAATCCGGTTGGCCTTAATTTATGCATCGTCTTTTATATTCATGTGCTAAAGAGCACAGCTGGTCGAGATCAGAATATAATCTGCTTCGCTAATGTATTTTTGGTGGGAACGCGATGTGTTCATGTCGTCGTCCTTCGGTGGACGAGTGACTGTCGACAACCGTTGAAAGGATTTATTGTGCGTCAATTTTTGCACTGTAAGCCCAACGTCATTGGACAGAGATTTGTACAATTGAAAGAGTTCGCGAACAGTAAACCGATTACTATCAATCATTATCTAGATGTATTTCAAGTTCGGCGCGTTCAATTGTCGTCCACTTTGATAATCGAGTGATTGATCATCAATTGACTAATCATCATCATTGATATTAGTAGTAGTGGTGTATTTAGCCGGGGGCAGTTCACCTCGTTTGAAAATAAATAGCAACAATTCACGTGGCAACCTGACAATTATAGGTGATATCATTGCTATCGGTTCTGCATCGTAGGGCAATTAAAAATCATATTGCAGTAGACTAGAGCGCGAGCAGCGGGCCTTGCTCCGCGACACAAATTTCGCCCATGGTTTTTAGTGATAGGGACACTCTGCCGAACATAAAGTTCATAAATAGAGCTGCTGCTCAGATGCTCGCTCCTGATCTACTGGTTCACTAAGGCAGTTCTCCAATTAAAAGTAAATGTTCCAGGCTGACTCACGGCCAACGCCCACGCGATAGCTGCTTTCACCATTGCTTCATAAGAGGGACCCCTTTAGATGCAAATGTGCAACTGTAGCGATCGAACCCGATTGCACAGGCGCACACAAATGCACCTCGCCACGGGGCCTCGACACAGTTCTCCCACTGCAATATTACAGTCATCCCATTAACTTTTCACAGTTTCGTTCTTCTCGTGTTGCAATTAACCCAGTATGCAAGTTACACCGCGCCGACACATTACAACATGAATCCGTAACCATTAGCAACTTTGCGCAATACAGAACTGAGTGAAAACACAACGTTGGATGTTCACAACACAGCCTGAAACTGTTTTGTACTGGATATCGTTGGTATAATACAGCCGAGCTGAACAACAGTTAGAACAATTGAGCAGGATTCCCTTGTTCAACTCACGTACAGCAATGCCATTACTTTTACGTGATTTTCTTGTTCTCCCCATTGGAAGTAGCTCTCCGCGCACGTTATTGTATCAATCCGGAAGCATTCGCACATTTTCGCAACTCGCAGCTCAGGGTAAATGCAGTGAACAGGAGAGTTCGAGTTGGAAGTCGGAAAACGAATCTGGCAAAACGACTGCAGGCTATAGAGGTACGCTAGACCGCTGGTCGTCTTTAGACAAACTCGACACATTTTGAGAAAAAGATAATAAAGAAATCCGAAGATCCAATCATTTTTCATCTGTGAATTCCTGCTAAGTAGACAAGGCTAAAAATAATGAAAAGGTCATCCCAAAAAAGGTCATGATGTTTTTATCAAATACAGCGATCTACAAAACCACAAAGCTGGTCCAATACATTTTAATCAATGGCAATCTTTTCATGAGGCAGATTCTGGCAGAAATGTGGGTGCCACGCGAATCGCGGCCGGAGAGAACAGAGAGAGTTTTTTGCTGTGAGAAGAACTTGTTGTTATTCGAAGACGAAATCGATTCTGAAACGCACACTCAGATTGATGAGACATAGGTCAAATTATAGATTGAGCCTGATAGGAACTAGCTGCGCCAATATTCATATCCAAGATTCGCCTTCTATCGGCTCCTGCCTCCGAACGCTTCCTTCACTGCAGAGGTATATATCAACTTTTTGGCAGTCTCAATATGTGGCTTGCCGCAAACAAGCGCACGCGTGCGTGGCTTTTCCGCGGCAACCCTCGCCCCCACAAAACTGTTATTGCTGTTGAGAAGTTTTTTTTTTGCCGAGACGGGAATTAAGTTGTGGAGTCAGCGTACTTATTCCCTCCTGCCAATCGAAGAGGAGACTGACTGCTGCCAACCACCAAAATTGGAATGAGGTCGAGAAATTACTAAGAGAGATGTAGCATATAACCTCTCGCACAGAGGTCATATGAAGGGTGTGCAAGGGCCACCGACCAGGTGTCAAAGTGTAGCAAATTCTCAGGGATCGTGCTCATAATGCGCAAGGAATATAAAAAAAAATAGCTTTGTTTGAGTCAACCTCATAATATATAGATAGCTAGATAGATCGATCAACATTTGTACTGCATAATTTACATGATTTCTAATCGGCAATACCGCATCACCTAGTATATATTTAATAGTTTAGTATCATCTAGTAGGGTTGCACGTACAAGCATCAAAACACGTTTTAATGCGACACTGTTCATTCGTATACTGGATCGTGATGATCGTCATTAAGGCTTAACGATTGGCTGCTAAGTAGAGATCACCGTAGCGAGCTAAATTGCATTGTACGTTTCAGATAACTCGATCACTCTTATCGGTTGCACGGTACGGTACATAGCGGCTAATGGAACAATGCGACACGTTTGGGCGTTCTTCGTGGGGGTCCGATATCCTTCGCAGTTCCCGGGCGCCGAGACCTTCACATCTCGTTGTCACTTAAACGTTCCCTCGGTAGAAGCTGCTGCTGGTCCTGCTTGTGTCGCTGCAGTAGACGTATCAGTGGAGGCCAAGACAGCAAAATGTCCCTGTGGACTACCGCAGGGCTGCTACCTTTGCGCGACTGCCTTTACGCCCGCCCCGCACAACTGTCTAACGTACCCGCTCCGGTTCTTGTATCTTCTTTGGTGCAATAAATCGGTTCCTTCCGTTGGCGTCTATCCTGGGCTGTAGTATTATGTTCCGCGTTCATTCGTTTCCCAAATCGGATCTGCTCGGGTTCGGCCTCCGGGCCCGATCAGATGGCACGGCAAGCTACGCAAAAGGTGCAAAATACGAATCGGAAGGCGCTTGTCTCGTCTAGGAGAACGTCTGAGCTGTTGGTGTCCAGGGAGACGGTGGTGATGGTGGCGGGCAGCTCGTCTCTCGCTCTTTTGTTCGTCGTTGCACATAGGGCCTTCATTGCGTCTCTGACATCTGCAGCCAAACCGCGCCAGATACTGCTGTTATTATAGTGATTCGGCAGCAGGCAATTTTATTTGTGTGTGTGTGTGTACAAGCAGTGAAAATGGAGCGACGACAAACGCGCTAACAAAATGGAGAAACCTTCAAAAAATAGCTGGTCGCTAAGATTTGCAGTAACGTTTGTCAGATGTGTTCTACGCTAGCTGCGTAGCTTCTTACTGCATGTTGGCCATAGGATTAGAACGTCGATTGCTTGAGGTGGTTCAACAGAACTCCAATCTGTTGCATCAGGAGTAATTCACTTGAACTCCTGTTAATATATTGCTTCAATAGCATTTTATATTTTATTCTAACGACTGCGTCATCAATCGCCCTCTGACGGTTTGCTCGAACGGCTAGGAGACCAATGCTTAGAAATTTTCTTGGCAAATATCGAATTCGACAAAAATGCTTTTTGAGGTTTGCTAACAAACACGACTCGATGGGGTTGGATACGGAAAATATAGAGAATAGTCCGCAGCGTCGAAACGGAGCTCTGCCCATTTGACCATCGCAAAATGCTACTTATATGCAGGTGCGCTGTTGTAGCGCGACAGTACATTCTCCAATTGAAAGCAGTTTAATTTTGCTCAAATTGCTTTTCTTCAAGCTAAAGCTCCCCAGAAGATTTCCTGTGAGTTGAAGACGGGCAATTAGAATAATTTGATGTTCCTCCCAGAACGCAGCGTTCATCAGCTTCCCGGCCGAGAGATGTTTCCAATTTCGATTCCTGGCTCCGGATGGCGGAATTTTTCGCTGCGCCCAATCCGTTCTCCAACGGCCGTTTCGGACTCGTTAGTGTAGTGGCAAACTCGGACTTCGTTGACGGTCGATAAATATTGCGCTACGAACAAGCGTTGGTATTTCTCCTCAATGGGATTCATTTCGTTCAGACCCCAGAACGCGGGTCAGTTTCTAGCTCGAACGTCAGTATCGGCCTGTCGCCAACTATACATCTACGCTTATACCGGGAATCTGTGGGATGTTATCAGCTTTGAATTCAGTCCTTTCGCTTCAAAACCATTTCATGATCGGTTTGCAGATTATCACGCATCGCTAACAATTTGCCGGTATTCGCAGATGTAATAATATAGCTTCTCTGATGCATGTTTTGGCTCATTGCAGGTAGGTTTGTTCGTTCAATCAAATAATCTCGAATCGTCGTATATACTGACGGGCTACGTTCTTTTGTCCAGGGCAGCTTCAACCTGAGTTGGCCTTGACCCCCGAAATGAGCGTGTTTGATCACAGCCAGTCATTCTTGATAACGCGATTTTACAAGCAGGGCCAGATGTCCCTTTCAAAATTCGGTGGTTACCATCAACAGCTATTTTCGTCGAGTGTATGTGGTTTTCGTATCCCCGAGAAAATTGCGTTCCTTGCTTTTCGCCATTGACCTTCAAGAAAAATTGGATTTCAAAAAGGCACAGTCCCCGCTTCACCATCGGATTAAGGAACAAGCCTCTAACACTACGCGGCTCGAATGCCAGCCGTTTTCAAAGTGAACTGATAACTCACCCAAAAACGTATTTGCTTCGTTTCGGCACGCTATTTAGAATTGACAACATGCACTTTCTGACAATGGATTGGGCCGGCTTTGAGTCATCGTAATCAATATGCATTAGTGCCCTGCTATCATTCAGCCGAAGCTGTCGACCTCATGGTACCTACATTGCACCTCGTTGGCCAATGCCGAACTAACATTATACAAAAGCAGTCTCCGATTCGTGAGGGTATGTGTTTTCGTAGTGTATCTAATGTACGCCAAACCACATACGTCAAATGTCATACATTTGACATTTGCGTATAACATGTTTTAGTGCTCTCAGATGCAGAAATGTCTAATATTGTTATAATTATTGATAATACTATTTTTTTTTAGTATTTTCCATAGCTGACCTTCAGCTGTCTCTCGATGACAGGCCTTACTGCCGCTGCATAGTATTATACCCTAACTGCGTCTGTATCTGCATCAACACACAGATGTCAACATAACCATTATGGCATCAGAAGCGGCAGCGGTGTGGTCTGGCTGCCAGCGACAGTCAATACCTTCGCACAGTCGACAGAAGCCTTTACTGCCGTCCTTCTAAGGCTCAAACTGCTATCAGTACTGGGCAACCATTAGCTCTTGCGGAAGAGGGCCAACTGCACGGGCCGAAAATTGAGGTCGAGGTTGACACCATACTCTCTCGTCCGCCTGTTGGCCAACGAGGAGCCTGAGTTCGAATAGAGCGTTTTACAGCACTGCGAATACATCCACTACGACGCCATCTTTGTGCCAGCGGTGTCGTCCACCTCATCAACGTGACCGTCTTCCAGGCTCGTTGCGCCATTCGCTGCGTGAATTGTGATCAACAAACTTCAATTGCCTGGCAGCGGACTGATGGAGCTAGCGAACTGTATACTCCTTGTGCGTTTTTATCACAACCACACACAACTCGGTCCATCCTACTACTAACGGTTATCCGCCCCAGCTGTCCCGGCAACCCCCTTGTGGGGAGAAAGCAGGCCACTCGCTACCGTGTGGCCTGCTTCCTCCTTACAGCCCGACAAAGATGAGCATGATCGCACTGTAACGACAGTACCAACGTCGGACAGGCCCGTCGTGTTGACATATCGAGCGTCCGGAGGTGCCCTCTGCTTGAGTGGGGAATATCATATTCGCCTCCTGTCTATATTTATGTGATACCTATAATATCATATAACACACTTGATGACATCTCTCCATGTCATCAACAGTGGATGACATGACGGTATAACGGAAAATGATAAGAAAATATAAATAATACTTGGATGTATGCGAATATGTATGTATACGATGACGTCTGACTGTGTACTTCTTCATATTTTAACTATGGCAAATTGGTTGAGATTTTTTTTTCTAATAACTATAATATTTGCTTACCGATTAGTGCTTGCTTGTTGATAACGAGAAAACTTGAATTACGATATTTACTATTTGTTTTCTAAAATTTCCAAGGCGCCATGTGGCCGTTGGGCTCATGATGAAATATGGTGATTGCCTATGACACACATCGTTCGCCGAAGTAGAATCTACACTGGTTGTGCGTCTGTTGATGCATGGAATGGGTGATTATGAAACGGTAAGCTCTTTTCAAATGTGAACAACTGAATGGAATATTACAAATGCTCAAACCTGTTGGATCAACCTTATACTGCTGTAGATATTTGGATGTCCGCTTAACTGCCCTCTGTTTTTTTACTCCCATTGAATAGAAACTATACCACCTGTTTCAAGATTATCTTCACACAGTTCTATGTTGAGTCAATGGAAATATAGGAACTTGTCTATTATATTGTATACTTGTGTATGAAGAGGCAGGGGGTACGTGAGACCAAGCTTTTTCAACACGAACGAGGACCGCACACTCAGATCATCCGAGCTTTCAGACCGAGAAGACAAAATGTGATACGTAGCATCAATTTCTGTTGGATTCCTCTGGATGGATTCCTCTTATATAGACCGTGCAATCAATATAGCACAGCCAGAAACCACAACCACCCATGAACATTTGGACAAAATTGTCAAATCTGTGAGAAATGCTTTTACCAGTTATCAAAGAGCTACAAATGCCACGATAACCTACAAAGACGAATGAAGCAAGCTCAATCACAAACATTCGGTTAAAATATAGTCAAAATGCTTAGAATTGGAGTATGCAGGTGCTTTGATCCACCTGTCCGCATCTCCATTATATAATAGTTCTATTGTATTCTGTTATTGTCCTGTCGCGTCTGTCCATCAAACGGGTCCTTATGCGTCCACTTTCTATCTCACAGAGATGTGCCATATAGTTTCGATTTGTATGTGCCCAATGGACAGTTTGAAGACGTTTGAAGAAAATTTCCTCCTCTAAAACAAAAAAAAAACAGATGTGCGATATATTGCATAGCACATACGATATGCAGGTTCGATCTGGTAAACCCTTCGAAGTACTTATAGTTTATTCAGCTGTGGTTAAGGTTAGGTATATACATTTATTCAAACATACAATAATGAGCAATTAGTTCTATGGATTATTTGGGGGGGATTAGATGGGGACCGGGGCCGAGGCCGACATTGTCCCGAAGAAGGCGATGGTATTGCTTCTCTGCACAGCGAGGAACAGGCGTTGCAGAAATAAAGATCCTGCGCGCTTGTCCCCGGTGGCGCGGATCAGCCTATGATGGACTCCTTCGAGGAAGTTCGTAGTGAGGGGGCCGTGCCCGCCTAAGGTTTTAAAAGCAAGGGGAAAGAGGTGGGTTGTTTGGAGTGCCTCAATCATCTTATCTCTATTCGGTTCAGGTTGCCCATTACAGAAGGATATGGAATAGGCAGAACTGATAAGTTCAGTTTCGAGGCCAACGTAAAATTCTCAGTACTTGTTCAAATTTCGGGCTGTTGCTATTGTTGTCAAGTGGTCGTCTGATAAACTACCATTCGGCTTTATGACTGGTTGACCTCCATTCGACATCGCGTGACTTGTATTTGGAATATCAGAAGTAATATCGAATTGATCGCGAGGCTTTCTTAGCTCTATGGGTAAAATTGCGTCCCGTAGATGGTAGCGGTGGGCGTTATGGATTGTTAGACAGGAGGGACATGCGGCTCGGGTTTATATCCTACCAGACGCGGCGAATCTTTTTTCGGCGTTTTTATATATTTCTTTATCTGTGGATTCTTACGAGGTATGACCCGGTTGAAAAATAAAGTAAACGTGATCCCGACTCCTCGTGGTAATACCTAAAGGTTCAGAGCTGAGATATATCACATAGGAGGACAGCTGAGACTCAGCTCAAGATTTGAAATATCCCCTCTATCAGAAACTCCAGGAATCTACAATGAGTTCAATTTAAAGTTTAAGCCAATGAACTACTACTCAAAGAACTGTGATCGTATTTTAATACGTATGCCAAACATACTTAGGAAGGAAGGTTGCCAAGGGGCACGCCCCCGCGTACCCCTGTAAAATTTTCAAAGCACTACACACGTTTCAAGCAAACAACAACTATATCTCATCATTGCTTGAATTACGTCACCCGTATGACCAGATACAACACTTGCCTTCCATGCACTCGCACTGACATAACGTCCACCGGGGATGCTCCACAACGAACCTACTTTGATAAACATAATGTCCCAATTCATGTCGTGTAAGTCATGAAAATGTTCCCGACTTAATTCGCTGCCCAGCTATGCATTGTTATCCGCTCATCTCAGTGTTCCGACATTTCCATCGACAGCTGCTAGCCCAGCCTTGGAATAAGCTAGTTGCTCAGGGTCTCTTTGTACCTCTCTCTCTCTCTCTCTCTCTCTCTCTCTCTCTCTCTCGATCTTTCTGAAGATGCTGGCGCCCGCTGACCGTCTTCTGTTCAACACTCGTGCTACTCGACAAGCCGATTTGATGAATCAGCCCTTCGTCTTCATCCTTTTGTACGTTGCGATACGCTCGTGAACGTCGATCCCTGAGGATTTGCTAACGAGCTTTCATGCGATTCAGCCCCAGTTCGTCTTCGATCCTCGCCGCTGTTCGCGTTCTTCCCTTGTTCCCTATCTCTTCTCCTTCCTGCTTCCATCGTGTACGTCTTCGCCTGGTGATCTCGATCGGCTACCGCCGTACTGGGCTGTTCGATGGCCACGGCCATGGCGCCATCCACTTGCTTCATCGGTGGCGGTACCTCCGGTGTCGTCGGCAATCAGCCTGTCGTTCTCTAGTGGCGAGCTAGATCGCTGGGCTTGAGTTAAATCGGAAAGTTTTCCTGATCCTTTTCGAGTGGATGGCGCGGATGCCTCGCGAATCGCTACTACTACCGTCCTAGTCTTATTCCTGGATTTTTTTTCACTTGATCAGCTGGAGTATCGACGCTCGCCATGGTCGCTCCGTGCCTGAATCTCCGACACTCGCTGGCCGCATCTAGTGGCCCATTTCGACGCATCCCATTTCTGCAAAGTCCGAGAAGGACTCATTGAGAATTCATGGGGACAACCACTCCCCGAGACTTACCTTACATGACTTTAAACACTAAGGGTTCGATGGCAGCAACAAAAAACTGCTACGAGATTTTATTTACATCTGAGCATCTGTATAGCATTGGGAGGCTATAATCCATTGTGAAATAACCTTTTATGGAACTACAACAAATAACAATGTCACCTCACGGCGTTCGAATCTGTGGCCTCCAGTGTTCTTGCAACCATGATACAAGCTATAAACGAGATAGACGTTTGTCCTATCGATCCTTGACTTTCCTTGAGTGCTTGCACACAACTACAGCAGATGAAGCATGTGCTTTGACTGTGAAAATTATTGTGACGATATATATTTTGATCAAAAATGTACATTTGACAGAGTCAACCTCTTGATAACGAAACGTTGGATTGATGTGTATACGCTAAGATGGTTCAAATCGTATTTGACTAATCGTGTATACACGCAATCTTTGTTCGGGACATAAATCATTATTTGCCTTCTGCTGTAGAATGCCTGGACTATGCTGATGATTTGAAGATGTATTTCCTTGTAAACATCTCCAACTAACTCCTATGATCTTCTCGAAGAGGCTATTGATAGAATGAACAAATGGTGCAAGGAGATCGGGATGTCTCTGCCAACGTATAATCGTGTCGTGCTCAAGAGTGGTCCCTCCCCAGCAGGACAACAAAACACTTCCGTGTGTACAGTTCACGCGCACGAGCTTTAGTCATAAAATTGCACAATTAGTCAAATCTGCCAAGGTTTTTGTACACGGGTTGTTTTATTTTAAAGGTCCCGATGTTTGTATAAATTTGTGGAAAGCGTTGACAGTGTCAAATATAATGTACTGTTCACCCACATGGGAGCCTTATTAAAAAAAAACTGTTCAAACTTACGCACTTGACCAACGTCTTCGAAGGGATCAATTGATCCGCAGTCGCCGTTAGTACGGCCGCAACGATCATCACAGGTTGTTCGAGTCGTGGCTGGCTCCGAATCCCGAAGTCCATTTCTTTAAAGCTAATGAATCACGTTTACGTTTGTGTTCGTTAAGTACTGAGAAACCATACACGAGACATTTTGCTTTCTGACCTCCTGCGTCTATCTGCGGTATTTTTCACTTTCCCTAATAATGAACAGGGCTATTTGCAGAAAGGCATCCTGATTTCCTTTCGTTAACCACGGCTCGAACAAAAACTTCAGTGAATGTTGCGATTTCGTTGTGGGTGTATCAACAAACATTAGCATCGATCCCACCAGGAATCCTCTCTCCTGCAGCGAGCTATATGAAGAGAAAATTGTCGACTTACTCAAAGAAGCATTGTAGAGACGCGGGCTTTTAGTCTTTTGTTCGAGATTTGCAAACTGCAACATTGCAAAAGTCCAAATCGTATTTGGCAGCGTTGCAGTACCCTTGTATAGAAGGGCAAGCAACAGTGTGAAAAGGCTCGAATCAGCGAGTGTCAGTCATCTAGAGAAATTGACTAGGGCGGGATCATGATATTACGCTTCAGCGCGTTTTCGTCTCTTTCAAACTCTGTCACTCGTCATCCTCGTTGACGGCGTACTTTCGCTTAAATCGAGAAGCGACGTTTATGGCAAGATTGACTTGCCCATCATAGTGGCAATGATGTCGCTTAGCGACTCCCACTGTGGACCACCCCGTTGTAGACGATGAGTCGGCACCCCTTAATCAAAGCATGGATAGACGGGTTCGTGAGTGGTGAAGAGGCAATCTTATTTTAGGCCTCTATTCAGAAGCTATAGAACAGCGGAGTCGAGTGGCCTAACCGAGCCTCCAATGTAAGTCAATAGGTTTCCGCTCTACTCCGATTCCTACGAAATAGGCTGTCACATTCAACGCAAGGGGGGGACTCAACACTTCCTGCGAGTGTGCTCGAGCGTTTATATTCATCCGGCTTTCTAAGGAATATCCAGGCTAACCCGTTAAGTGCACACTTCTCAGCATCCACAGCGCACGAACTAGAATTCCGTTGCAGGTGAATTTCAATGGATACCTCTATAACACGTATGATGATCTATTAAGTGGACATCTTACTGCGGCAGAGTGAGGCAGATGTCTGGGAGGCCTGTTGCTTTGGGGCTGCAGTTCCTCCACCACAGTCGTTGTTTCATTATAGTGTTTTAATAAAGCAAGATCTTGTATTCCGGCCATTGCCAGCACATCTGAGGGTTACTCACATTTCAACAGAAACGCGTGTATTATATCGCACGTGTCAAGAAGCATACCCGTGCTCTAAGAAACACAAAGACGAGCGCGATCATGATCTAATGGCATCTAAAGCTTTGCTGAGAGGACTAAAGGAACTTCAGTCTCAATTCGCGGCGTGGCCACAAATTGAGCTCATTGTTCGCACATATGCCGAGCCGAACACTTTAAGCCTATTGTTAGGTGTCGTATATTGGAGGACTTGCGCGCGTATGCCTGGTGCAGCAGTCGGCAAACGCAATAACAGCCGAGAGTTTCGTTAAATTTGTCCCACACCGTTAAGGAGATCAGCCAATCTCCAACACTTGGTGCTGGCCTCTACATGTGTGCATATTATTAAGTTCTAGGAAAGTCATCGATCACTAAGTGGCGGCCTCGACTGGAGTTAGCTTCGCACAGATTATGCGCACATAGCACAGCATTCAGGGGCATAGTATCAACAGTACGGTACCGTATGCAAACAGTACGGTAAACGGAGGAGTTTACAATTTTTCTTTTTGGCTTCGTTTGTAAAATGGTCACGAACGAGTCTAGATCATGTTCTGTGTCATTCAGAATGCTTAGGTGATATAACGACTCCGTGTACACTTATCGCATTGAGCCATAATGTTCCCATAAGTGGAGGCTGAAATATCAGCGTATTTGACTGGCTGGAAATGGCCCAACAAGTACAATTTTTGTAGATTGACGCGGAGCTGAAGTAATAAACATTTAACCAATGTAGAAACACGCACCCTCTGGTCATATGGGCTATTCAGTCGGGTTAGTGGCTAGTTTTTAATACCCTCTGTCAAATCTTCGAATGCGCATTGACTATTTGGATTTGAGACGGTAAATAGAGTTAACTTCGAATCGTCGAGAAGTCAATAATAACATTGTTTGCACCGTTTCGACTAGACCGTAATAGGATCTGGAGAATCCATTCCAGAGTAGCAAAATATCAATTTGGGAATGATTCATTTTGAGTCTAGCTTCACAATTGGCTACTTATATTATACAGCTAATTACAAAACGATCCCATAATGCTCCTCGTCTTCTCACTATTATTATTATTAAGTTCACCGGCCGCGTTGCTAGCCGTAGACGGAAGTAAACCAAACCTCAAGTTTGGCTCATCGATAATCCGTATAGGGGATGGTGGGTAATACCTCTCGAGTTTAATCTGAGTGGATACAGTTTTCTGAGATTACAGAAGTGTGCACCGTAACGTCGACTCATGACGTGGAGAGGAAGAGCAACAAAAAGATGCGAGACCAGTTGAATATGGACCGGGATACATATATACGTCATTAGGAGAGATTAGAATCGGAAACTCACCTAGCGTCCAGCTATCATCTCGAATATGCTTCGTACTAAATTACTGCAGAATCTGCCAAAAATTGATATGGAGAGATTCACGACGACCCAAGGTCACTTTTTCCTGGACTTATACGTTTTGAGGGTAAATACAGTACGTTCCGTATCCGGCAATACGTTCTTTGGAATCATTAAGATAGGGGCATGCTTGTATGCATTTGTATTGGCTATCTGAAATGAACACCTGAGATGCATGAATGAATTTCAAACAGGCGATCTTTTCGGGAATCGACTTCGCTTAAATGATAAGGTACAACACTCTTGGCGAATTGTTTCCACTGTCCACTTGTGCAACCTTCATATTTTGCTTATGAACGCACAAACTTGCAGGTGATAGATTTCACCGCATCGAGTCGTTCAAATTTCAGTGTTAGCGTCTCGCTCTCATCAAACTCTTGCCCCTGCCTCAGCCGGCTCTCTATCTCGGTCCATTGTTATGATTACGTAGGTCCATTTTGGACCGCCACAAGAGCCAAACTGAAAACAATTGCTGAAACCAAAAAATCTTTTCTCCCGTCTATGAGCAAACACGCCTATCGTCCATCAGTTCATACTCGGTCGCTTGCATGCGGCTATGCCTGCCTAGCCCAGCGATAATGAAGCCATTTCGTTGCGTATCTCTGTGACGTCGCAGAAAGAGACCGCATGAATGCTCAATTCTACCAGGTGTCGTTGTGTGCGGCATTGTGCTTGTTTGTGGCTTTTTCTCTGTGCGTACGTGTCGCTGATGCTTGTGAAGAGCCAAGGGTCTTCGTCAATCTCGAAAATCTCACCGGCGTTCCAATCCCCCATTGGAATTGCATTGTTCGTCTTATTCCATCTCTGACGGATGGCGGCATTAGCTTTCATCGACGTGATCGCGTAGCAGCGAGCGAACGAGCTCGCGAAAGAACACTATAGCGGGAAGCAAAGAAAGTTTGTGATGAACAACAAAGTGACGCACTCACTTCACTCTCGAGCACGGTGTCCAACGCCGGCCAAACGGCAGACGATTCATAGAGGTACGGAAGCAGGCTGGGCCAGGAGGCAGCGGGGAATGCGATAGCTTCCTGTGCGCAAGAGCGGATGGAAGGGTGTCGAGCCGAATCGACTCGAGTTGATGGTATCGTCCAACAGACTGCCGCTGATGCTGACGTTGTCGGCAACCTTCCGTGTCGGTAGCTGGCACTCGCTGGCTGTATGCTGTTTTGCAGTTCCTCTTCCTTAGAGTCGCTCATAGTCCACTATCATCAGCCAGGTGATGATGGCCTCGTGATGGCGCGTGACGCCCCTATGGCCGTGTGTGTTTGAGGGAGGGTGGGCGGGCGGGCTGGCGGGCGTACTGCTTGTGTGCGGCGACAGTACCTATCTCCGCCTTCTGTGCTCTCCTGTGAGGCCATCTCTGGCCTTATCGGTGGACCTCTAGGGGGCAGCTGAGTTGGGTTGGGGTGTCAGTTTCCCAACTCTGTGGGACGATCGCGCTGCTGGCGGCGGCGGCGGCAGCGGTAGAAGCACCGGTGACGATGAAAGCGGCCTCCAGCAGCCAGCGGGCGGTAGGCGGCCAAGCAGCCTTCTATCCATTTGCGTTCCCTCGTGCCTTCGAAGTGAACTTCGGCCGACAGCCAGTCAGCCTAGACCAGCACAGAGCATAGCTAACCCGTAATGACTCGCCGGACTTTCGCCGCGGAAAGAACTTGCACAGGTAGCTAAGTCATGCCAGCGACGAGCCAGCTGTATCTTTGTCTCTCTCTCTCTCTCGTGTGCTCACTTTGTATATATATATATATATATCTCGCACCAACGGGTGTCTCCGTTGGTTGGCAGGCATTATCATAATCATCATCAATAGTCCCCAGCTTTCGACGACAACCAACTCGATGGGGAGAGAGAGAGCACGGTAAGGTCATGGAGTTCGTTTGGTCGTACGATCGTTCGGTGTTGACCGACGAGCGGAGGCTGCTACCTGCCGGCTCGTCGATCCACTGATGCTGATGCAATGGCAGACGAAGAGGAAAGGACGGAGCCCGCTCCGTCATACGAACGATGATGTCAAGGCGAGCACATTAACACTGCCCCACCTTGTGTCCGTCTGTCTGCCTGTCTACCATAGCAGGAGGAAGCAGCGTGCCGTCGCAGCGGACTGCAGTATCTAGCGTCGAGTTCCTCTAATCTGAGTGAGGAAGCGCGGTAGCGGGGGATAGGTCAGCCGACGGAAATCGCCAGCGATACAGATGTTATAATACACTGTTAGAGATACAGACAGGTCATAGTACACCACCAAACACTTTAATAGATAATGAGATACCAAATTTCTATTATTTTCGGGTTGGCGGCTTAGTTGCAAGAATAAAATAGTCTTTGTTTCGTTCACAAAGAGATCGTCTTTGTTGATTGATCTGGACCAGTCCTTGCTGCGTCATTGTGTACAAATATGCAGCATAATCAACCGAATCATGTTAAACATAGAACTCGATTATTAGTATATGAGAATCCTGTAAAGGCGGCTAAGGATGTGAAACTGAGATACCCTGGTAAGAAATTTACTCAACCGACAACGCAGGGATTCTTAACCAGTCAGCTGGCTGTCTACTGCGGACACCCTTTCGGTCAGGTATTGGAGCCAACAAAGGACAAATGTAGTTGAGGATCGTTGGAGGGCGTTTACTTCCTCCTCGGGGTGTACTCGGTGGCCCCACGCTCCAGATCAGGAGTATTCGACCAGATGACGATGGCTCTTGTGGGGAGGGCCGGTTTAGAGGAGACGGAAGTTCGCGGAAAATGATATTACTCTACACCGAGGTGACAGTTCCCCACGATCGGTCTTGATGTTTCAGAGGAAAAATCCGGGCAATAGAAGTTGGCTGCATTCCAGACGTGTCTGCTATATAAGTAGACTAAGAAGCAGCGTGGCCCTGGTAATAATCAACGTTGTGCTATCCTGTTTCAGCAAGATGGAAGTGGAAACTGTACTATACTGGAAAATCATGAACTGTTATAAGCTTCGTTTTCTGTGAATTAACGAGATACATGAGAGTAAAGTTCGACGTTTGTATTTCAGGTATTAAAATGCGACTTTACAAATCGCAAGGATTGGTTGTTTTTCAAAATGTGAACTACAATGAGACTAACTACAGTGCGGAGACATCGATAGAGCTCTATGGGATGTATCGTAATACTCAACCCCAATTTCTCAAACAACTTGCGGACCGTAGGAATAACCGAATTATCTGAACAAAATAATTGCAAAATAATGAGCTTTCTCTTTGTATTAGTCTCATGGTTCAATATAAACCGAGACACGAATTAAAGAGAAGAAACTCATATCGTCTTTCGTACTTCTATTTCGAATACTATATAATCAATTAGCTCTCGATTCGTCTCGAAAGGATCATCATTTGCGAACATTTTAAAACGAATCCTAAGGAATCCAAGATATTCGACCAAGGGTTTGCATTCAAAAATAATTTCCAGCAAAGGCTCCTTCCACTTGTACTGCGCTGTTTTAGGCATGCAAGATGAAGTCGGTAGGTCTTGGGGAGCCAGATTTCGTCGACATTTTATATTGTAAGATAAGAGGCGAAATACTCTAGAGACTAAGAAGTCAGACATTTCTAAAATATTCTGTCAAACAGATAATCAGGAACCAAGGCAATCGCTTCGAGGGGTCGGTGAACGGCGGTCTAGCCTGTGACTTCCGCCTGAGTTCCACATTCGTTGAAATTCCTCTCGTGTTCCGGTGAGACGAGGCGAAAACCCTATTTAATTGTCATTCACCCAGGGAGAGACTCTTTAGACCCTTCATGTATTTGTATGCCATGTATTTGCTGCGTTCAAACAGCCAACAAAGGGACTGCTGCTGAATAGCTTCGTCAATGGAAGACGAAACAACATTGGCCGATCGAATAGTATTTTTATTGGATAGCTAAGCTACTATATCCTTCTAATTGCGGATAGTAAATAATTTTCTTGTGCCCTAAGGCCTCGAAAGTGTCTTTACTGCATAAGTCACCATGAAGCTGGTTTCGTTTGGAGTGACATTGTATCACATGTGATCGCTGCAGAGCTGTGCAGTTAGATAGCTATCTATCTGTAGGGCTGTGCACACGCTTCTGACATGCGCACTGTAAACGAGCTGGTAGGTGTGTCACGTCAGAGAACAATATCGACAGAAGCAACCTGGCCAATTGGTCTCGCAGACCATATCATCAATTACCCAACACCTGGCTCACCTATTTCTCCGTCCACCCGTTTCTTCTATGTACGAACCTTGTGTCTATTTACTTTAGTCTGAGTTATTCACTTTGCGTTATTATGTTACATTATCGAGCAGCCGCAGTAAAATAAACCCTACAAAATCGGTTAAAACGGATCATTGCGCCCTCACGACCCCAGCTCTGAGCTAAGTCGTGCAATCGGACGTACGTGCAATGGTGGATGACAGACCTGGGCGAATTCGTCTCCCATTGGCCTTCTGCAAAGGTCAACTTAGCAGAAGCATCAGCAGCACCGGCGGAATGAAATGTAATAACGTAAAAGCTGCCCGCCTTGTGTTTCTCACTGAGCACAATTCGGCGCACTACTCGGACCACTTGATTAATGACATTTTACTAGGGGAAAATATCATACGCCGGAAGTTAGAAATTTGGACATACCTGGCCGATATTGGAATATGAGCGTTTTACTTGGTAAAAGATCTTCTTAGAATAAGATTACATGAATTCCGGGCACTGCTGCTGCTGCTACTGTTACAGCCGTATCATCCATCGCGAGAGCCTCATTATTGAGTATGATTTAGTTTCAAAGTTCACCTTGAGGAGTTCCTCAAGGTCTAGCAAGTGGACATGATAATCATGTTCAAAATAGGGAATTGAGCGTGTGTGTGCGGATAGTTATTTCTCAGTGTTTGTAGGTGACCTATAAGGATGAGAGAAGCGAGACTTGCAAGCTCGAACCTCTCCGAGCGTTGCTGCCACTGCTGGCCCATGGTACAGTGAATCCATCAGAAGCGACAGTAATGAATTTGATGGGATCACAGCAATTTGTGATGCCCATATTCAACTCTCAAATAACAGTCTCTTGTATTACCGGCTGAAACGCCATATTTTTCTAGTTCAAGATGGTATACGAACTTTCCCGTGAAGGTCCTTTACCCCCAGGAGAAAGCTCTCCGCTGGCTGAATCGATTTTACTTCCGCCAGATTTAGCGCAAAGTCTCCAAGCTGATTACAGCGGCAAATTTATATTTTACGTACATCCAAGTGTGTTACGTAACTGGGACGAACAGGTAGTCAGGCGACTAATTAATCTCAAAAGACTAATTTTACCTTATGTTGTCTCTACCTCCGATTCTGTATTGCGTTTTTACTCATCTGAGTGTAAATCATATTAGGTTCTTCTTGCCGTGTTCTCTCATCTTATCTTCATCGAGCAATTCGAAACGGAAGATCGTACAGATGTTTTGTTCCTTCCGACGCCACATGAGCCGTGTACTGAGCCGTGAATAAGATAGCAGGCCAGCACATTCGCAGAGTATCGGAGCGGGCGCTCACTAGGGCCTTTGGAGCACGTCTGGTGCTGCTGCTGCACAATACACTGTATCGTTTTGCTCTGCAAGGCACAGAGACGAAGCTAAGCGAAGTAGAAACTACAAAGTCAACCTGTGCTATGCCGCAGAAATACTCTGAACACACAGCAATATTGCCTATAGCAACGAATGCGTACAGACGCCGTACACTGCGTACAGTATACATGAAATGTTGAGATAGATGCAGTTTGCGTGAACAAGCCAACAGCATTGAAAGAGAGTTGGTTGACCTCTTCAAGGGTCACTTTACATTGAGTGTAGGGTACTCGATTCCAGTGGAGCGATTTGCGGATGTGAAGATACGACGGCGCTGAAATCGAAGCCCCCGGGCTTAAATGTGACAAAAAAAACGAATGCATACAAACGCGATGCCGTCGTTGTATTTGCTGGCTGATTAATAACGTTAGTTAGTGACCTTCTCTATCGAATAGAACGACAGAAAGTAGTTACATTATGCTAAATACTATTACGCTGCACGATTTCCCGTGTTGAAACGCTTGATTAGAGACGGAGTGGTCGGATCCGAGCATCTGGCAAATGCTCAGGCCGTTGATCACATTGCATCTACCTTCGGGAGAAATCCCGAGAAAGTGCGCTGGCTACAAATAGCCCATGTGAATACATTAGTTCGACAGGATACAAATGCGTTTCTTTGTCTCACATTAAAATGCCCCAAATAGAAAAGATATCATTGTCAATTCATCGCAAGTGATTTCTAATGGGCGCCGCGCCTTCTTCACTCCGATGCTCTCCATGGACTCCGGGTGTGCATTTGACGATGTTTGCTTTATTATTATTGTTTTTCCACTGGGCGGAGTAAGAATACCCCGGTTTAGACAGACGTCGACCGGTTCGTTTACTAACCAATAAATCACCGGTGCTGCCAGAAACACGATGGTCCTCACCGGTATTCGCGCGGTGGCTTGAATAGAACCCTGGGCAGAAGGCTGAATTATGATGTATCTAGCACGATCACGGTGGGGGTGGTCCATTATTCTCCCTGCTAAACTAAATGCGCAAGCCACTATTAAAATAGAATAGATAGAGAAGAGACAGTGTCACCATTGACTGTCATCTATGCAAAAATAGAAATTCATGTGCATGTTACTAAAAAAAATGCATGCTACTATATGACGAAGATGACAGTTTGCTGAATCAGCACGGTGATTGCCTTAAGTCACTGCTGACTAGATTGAATCTATATTCATCGCTGCCATTGTTTCTATATTTAGCCTAGATTGAACACGACTATTTTTCACTGCTAAGTGAAAAGCTTTCATGGATCCTTTACTCAGTGAAGAGTCCCGAAGATGAGAATTCGCTCATAGTTTTTATCGAAAGAGAAGTAAAGGGACATAATATATATTATGACCACTGATGAATTATATTATTAATTATTTATATCGATTTAGTTTATATATCAGGCAAGATATAATATATATATATATTTGCTTCATTCCGTTTTGCAGCATGACTCGCATCGTGTGAGCGGTATTGCCTGGATAGGTTGAACATCAATCAACAGTTCGTCCCACCTATTTTTGTAGCTGTTTTCAATGCACGCATATCACCTCAATATTAGATTTATGCGTCTATTATTATTATAATACAGTAATACAGAATGATTATTATAATAAATCAAACGTGTGTGTTGTTTATTCAAACATACAGTAATTAGGAATTATTTCTACGAATTGGGGGGGGGGGGTTAGCAGGGACCGGGGTTGAGGCCGACATTGTCCCGAGGAAGGCGATGGCATTGCCTCACTGCACAGCGAGGGATAGGCGTTGCATAAGGAAAGATCCTGTGCGCTTGTCCCCGGTGGCGTGGATCAGTCTATGGTAGACCCTTTCGAGGAAGTTCGCAGTGAGGGGGCCGTGCCCGCTTAAGGTTTCAAAAGCAAGGGGGGAAAAAAGGTGGGTTACCTGGAGTGCGGCGTAGTTCCGTAGGTTGGCCCGCTCCGCGCGCGCTACCGCGTAACCGGGGGTGTTTGCACAGTGGTTGATATAAGAAGGTGCTAGAGTGTCAACCACCGTGCCGTCCCAAACAAGGTGCTGGCTTCGGTGGAGGGCGGGGGGAAATTTTTATTCTGCATTACTTTAGGACAAAGCCTCTCGAACTGTTCATCTATATGACGACAGTAGTACGTTGGATGCCTGCAGGTATGGCGTGGCGGGTAACGGAGACAGTATCAAAGGGAGTTTTGTGGCGTCGGAGGTTCAAACCTGAGTGAAGCCATATTTACTTTCATGGGCAGTATCTCCGCAGTCAAACTTCAAAACTAGCAGTGGCAACTACTGTGGTCTGCGGCACAGCTACCACTGTGCAGAAAGGACGGCACCGTACGCCCTCTGTATGCGTCACGAATACAGCGTGTTTATATTCACGGGATTTTCTACAGTCACTATGTTGACCACGTCCGCTGGCAACGTGACAACGCCCCCGCTTAAAAAAAAATAAAAACGCTGGATACCCTTCCCGCCATTGAGATGCTTCCTCACACCATCACCGAAATCATCTATACGGCTAAAACACTCAGTGATATTTCACCGATAATACCTGTGGGGTATACACCGCAAACTAGAAGTAGTAAACATTACATGCAAAACTAGTTACGAGTATTTCCAGTGTTTTTTTTCGTTGCGAAGCGAAAAGTACGTCATTCTGAGTGCGAGTCGTCATTCAGTATATCTCGTTAGCCCGTTTAGAGACAACTACGCCGTAAACAAGCCGTTTGGACTCAGAGAGCACATTATTTTTAGCGGTTGTTGCTCCGTCTGTATCAAGCGAGTACACAGGTTGATTTATTTAATGACAAGCTTTTTTTCTCGAACCCGCCTATGTGTTAAATTTGATCTTACATTTAGGAGGTATCTCACGTACATAGGTTGTTCAATTACTGGCATTTGTTATTAGGAGCTAAAGCCTGCAGTTCGTACTCTGCGTACCGCTACATGCTAACTCTCGGACGGTGATTAAGGAAGGCGCAGTGAATTGAAAACCACCTATGAATGAACGTATTTAAGATGGTGTGTATTTTACTTGATATCTGTTAACGATACACTGTCATTTTGTGGTAAAACAACTTAAACTTATATTAGGAACACTTAATATAAGTCTAACATGATGTAAATCCTATGTAACATGATAGTAATACCTAAAGGTTAAGAGCTGAGGCCTGTCTGATAGGGGAACAGCTGAGGGTCAGCTCGAAAAAACATTAACATGATGTAAATCGGTAATATATTAGGCTGACCCACAAAAAATGACACTCGTATCGTCTTGTACCGTATTCTTATTATTGGCCGGTTTGAATTCAAATCTCGCGGGTAGTGAGACACAACAATTAGCAAGCAGGCGGCGCGAAAGCCGCTAGCATTCGGCTTTCGTTGGGCGTTCGAAATGGCAACCGGCGGACCATTGCGGATTATTTTTCAAGAGAAGGAATATACAGCTGAAATCGACTGGGACATTATGAACATCGAGGGCGCTCACCCCTTTCCGAATCCCGATTCGACGAACGGATTGAGATAACCGAAAAAGCTTTTGAGCAAACTAGAGCTTGGTCATTAACAACTTCGGCTGAAATTGGCGTGCCTCGTGAAGGATGTCGTCCAATTATTAAAAATAATCTGAGGATGCAGAAAAATAATTTGCTACTACAAGATTTTGAGCCCAAAAGAAAAAATGGATTCGGCTCGATATCTAGAGTTCTTGAAGGGATTCATGAATAATTAGTAGGAAGCCCCGAGTGTGGCTGCTCGATGACAATGATAGGGCACATCGTAGCGATGAATGTACGTCCTGGCTTAAGGCCAACAAGATTGAGCGGTGGCGTCACCCCCCCTTATTCTCCCAATTTAAGCCCCTGTAGGTGGCCAAAGGTATGCAAACATCGATTTGCTCAGAAAGGCCTTAAATAACGAAGTTACAAATGGGAATAGAAATAGTGCATACCTAGCCGTCAGAAGGCTGCCAGGACTCTAGGACCAGTGCATAAATAAAATAGGTGCATACCTCTAGCTCATACCAAACAAATCTTTGTTTTAACTCACTTAGTTTAGCCGATATTGAATTTATTATTATGATTATAAATTTATATGTACGTCTTTTTTTTTGGGTGAGCCTAAAAAATATACATATATATATATCGAGAATCTTTGTCCGAACAGGGTTTGAGACACTTGCGACACTCATATTTGGATACTTTTTCTAATAGAATTTTCTAGAAGTAGATTATATCTCTGGAGGATAAATGAAAAGATGAAGTTCGTCGCTGGCTGTACAATGATATTTTTTATTTGCCGACTAGTTCGCGCTTTCAAATTAAGTGCCCTAATACTTATCTGCAAAATTATTTCTGTACAGTGTTAGCTACAGCGGTAGAGCCGTATTAGTAATTAATATATTTCATCATTTCCATTCATCAGTACATACTCATCTAAGAACTAACATGATTAGGTTTGTCGGCGGCCCAGCCGACAATGGGTCAATGAGATTGATCGAGTGTATTCTCCAATGTGATATCAGGCTTCAACATTATTGCAATATCTATACAAATAGTTCAAATTGGGCTCGTGGCAGCCCCTGTCCTGCACGTAACATGATGAAAACCGTGTACTACGAAACGACGATTAGTAATTAAGTGCAAACCAGAGACTGAGAGTTAGCCCGAAAAAGTTTAGTTTAGTTTAGAGTCTAGGAGGGTATGCTCGTGGATTGAGTGATGAAATTCTACTCTTTACGATCTAGCACATATGGTATCAATGCGGGTACGCGTTGCGCGAACGAACGTTGAGACCTGTGATGTCTATTCCAGCTTAAGCTTCCGGTCAAGAGCTGGGGCTGTCAAATGATACAAAATATTTACAGATGGCAAAAAAGTCCCACCCCGTTAACATATCGAATGCGAGAACTGCTGAGCTAATTGCATTTGCATTCATTAATTCCGCGCCGTCATCCTGTGACTGCTGTAGCTGCACTGAGTTCATGCTATCCCGCGCGACAACAACTGTCATTGCTGATTCAGTTTGTTGTCTGAAAATGTCATATATCTATATGTTGGTCACTTGGTATAAAAGTGATAGGCGATGTTTCGTTCTGTACTGTTCAGAGAGTCAATGTGTAGCAGTCGCGTCGTCGTGTGTTCACCCTCGGAACGCCTCGGCTTCTGACTCTTGAGTTTTTTTCAATACTTAAACTGTTATTGCGACTCTGCTATTTCATGCACTGGAAGATTCTAATTAAGAAACAGGCGCTCATTACCGTAATTCAACTTGAAAATGAAAAGGTCGTATGGCCAACGTTTCAGGTAGCAACAGCATTTCCATATGTTTGTTGATTTTCGTTCGACGTTGCGATGCCACTCTACCATACGAGTTTCATTATTTCTCTGATAACTCTCTCGTGAAGGAGCATAGTGCAAGCGAATATGGTTATCTTTTATTATTTACCTACTCCCAAAAAGATTTAGTGATTTAATGCCATCGGCCTTACAGCTGACTAGTCGAGACCCTTCATTTGCATGAACCTGTGGAGCACCGCGAAATCAAACAGAAGTGACATGCCCAACGGGTCCTCAGAGCGGGTGGGCCGACATCCACCGGCCGTTGGAAGCGGCCCACAAAGGTCTCACACTCGTCCTGCTGCTGTTCTTTGACAAAGTGCTGATTAATGCCCGCCAGGCATTTCCGGCCTGAAGTGTTATCTTCAGTGAGGCCTAACGCGATTGTCTTTTTTACTGAACGGAATTCTACATCTGATTCTTTTGATCACTACTTTTGCCTCCTTCATGGACTCCAGTTCAGAGCGAGTTCACCAGTGAGTGGGCTCATAAGAAAGTGATGCTTTACTGGGGGCGGTGGCGATGATGCAGATATAGGCAAAAACCTAGCAGAATTTTTTCATATCTTTAAAGCACTTGAATCAGGCTCTCAGGTAGCTTATTTAGATTATGCGAATGGAGACGCTAGTTTGCTTTACAGTCCGTTATTTATAGTAATCCGTTAGCAAATCCGTTATTTATAGTAATCAAAACGATTTTAGCTTAACTTAATGGGAGACCAAGGGAGGGGACAGATGTGACAATACCGTGACCGGCCTTTCTAAACTTATACTGTTTAATATATAGTACTGTATATAATTATTTGACTGATCTCCACGGGAAAACTACTAATACTACTATATATATATATATATACAGTGGTGTGAATAAACATAGGCCACCCCCTATATTTCAACAAATCGTTACAAAGAATACACATTTGAGGCATTTATTCTGTGTCAGATTAATGTAGGTGTCAAATAACATACATACCACAAAGAACAGCGCATATGACATCGCATGCAGCCTGCTACAACAAAATGTGTCATATTTCGGTGGTGAAAAATGATAGTACACCCTCAGTTATCGAGTGTTTTCGCTGAATTAATCCAGTTTGTGTTGAGCATTCAAGCAGTACTGTAGTCACGGGACGCGCTTCGAGCCTTACTGATGCAGAGAAAGCAGTTATTACCGCTTTACACAGAGCAGGAAAGACCCAGACTGCAATTGCCAGAGAAACTGGCAAAAATCGTCACGTAGTGCAAAATTATTGACTCAGTCCATCGACGTATGGTACTAATAAGTCTAAAGGAAGTCCACGAAAGATCAGCCAGCGAACTGCCATGCACATTTGTCGATTGATCTCGAATTCGACCATAAGTTGTGAAGCAATCAGACAAGAGTTGAACCTTCAGGTTCATAGATCAACAGTTTTAAAGACAATTAAGCATATCATAGGGGCAAAAATGAAAACAAGACCTCGTCTTAAACTCCGCCTGCAACAAAATGGACGGAGACTGGACATTGATGAATATTGGGGCAAAGTTTTTTAAATAGTATCCTGAGGGTGCACATCTATCTAAAAGGTACTATGTTGTTTCAAATCGTCTTCAGTGACGAGAAGAAGTTAAATTTGGATGGGCTAGACGGATTTAACGATTACTGGCATGATGTACGTAGAGAGTCACGGTACTTCTCGAAGCACATGTTCGACGGAGCGTGCTTTATGGGTTGGGGAGCTTTGCAAACTTGGATTGGCTTTCATCTCATCTCGAACGAATAGCGAGGACTATCAGCAGATGTTGACCAACAACCTACTACCATTTAGTAGCAGATTTCACCGACTGCCAATTGTTTTCTGACAAGATAACGCTTCAATTCACGTCAGCGCTAGTACACGTGCGTGGTTATGACATTGAAACCCTAGAGTGGCCAGCATGTTCTCCTGATCTCAACCCGATGGAGAACCTCTGGGGCATTCTTGTCCGACGGGTATATGCGTCGAATCGACACTATACATCTGTGGAAGCACTACGAGAGGCGTTGTTGGAGGCCTGGGGAGGTGTCAGTGACCAGATCCTGCTAAATCTCGTTGATTGTATGCCAAACCGTGTCTTTGACGTTATAATTAGCAAGGGTGGGGCCACACGGTACTGATTAGCATAAGAAAACAAGAATTAATTCAGCGAGAACACTCGATAACTGAGGATGCGTTATCATTTTACACCACGGAAATATGACACATTTTGTTGTAGCAGGCTGCATGCATTGTCATATGCGCTGTTCTTTGTGGCATGTATGTTATTTGACACGTATATTAATATGACAGAATAAATGCCTCAAATATGTATTCTTTGTAACGATTTGTTGAAATATAGGGGGTGCGTTAAGTTTATTCACACCACTGTAGTATATATATATATATATATATATATAGATATATATATATATATATATATATATATATATATATAGATATATATATATATATATTATATATATATATCTATATATATATATATATATATATATATATATAATACCCTGCAGCTCAGCTGTGGCTGAACCAAGCCGGAAAAATCAATAAGCAGAATGGGAAAATTAGTGAAAGGTATTTTCAATGTTTATCCCTACTAAGCTCTTTTGCTCACATCAACACGCAGCGATGAAAGGGTAGCTTTTTTTATTTATACCAGCCTCGTGTACTGTGCTGCGACGATCGATTTCCCTGATTACGACTACCTGACTTCATACTAAGTTTACCTGATTAATATGAATACTGATTTCACGGTGAATGAATACGTATTTCAGTTGCGGTAACATTCCGTTCTGAAACGCAGATATTTGCAGCAAATTTTAGACTGGATCTGTTGCGAATTTTTCCGAGAAAATTCGGTAGGTTGTAGAAGGCAGTAAGATTATAACAAATAACTGAAAAGCGAACAAATGTGCTTAGGTTCCTTTTAAGGAAGCACTCAATATAGTATAAAACCGACGCACGCCAATCGTAGTTCACGATTTTAAGCAAAGTTCAACCGCCGCATCTATCCGAATAGATGTGGTGGCAGTCAAAGCTTTTCAAGGCTTAATATTCATTCCAACAACAAGCCCTGGCGCCTGCCAACTATGTCAGTAGGCATTGCATTATGTATTTTCGTCTCAAGGTCACCATAACTCAACGTATATATATATATATATATATATATATATATATATATATATATATATATATATATATATATATATATATATATATATAATAATCAGGTGTGCTGCTCAAATCGACCAAATCCACGTTTTCGGTATTCTAGTGTTGCAGATCGTGGTTTCGGTCAAACGGGCGTATTTGGAAAGGCTCGGTCAATAAAAAATGTGTTCCAAGGTTACCAATGCTGAGAAGTTTGGTATTTTTTTCCCAACGCCTTTTACCTTAGTCGTAACAATTTGTCGCCTTGTTTAGCTAGAAAAATCTGTGGCACAATTCTTATCGAGAATGCGCGTCAGAAAGGGTGGCTATAATAATCCTAATAGATTGCGTTATTTACGCTTCAAACTGGCAGATCTATCTTCGGAAAACTCGAAGCGAACATTTTCTAATTACTATTAGTTACGGGCTTTGGCCGGAATACACTGACACCAAAACAGGCCCAAAGGTCTAAGCGGTCGATGGCAATAACCGTTTGCAATTGACCACTTCGTCTGTCTTAGAAAGATAAGAGATTCCAATTATTATCTTCATCGCCGTCAGCATCAAATTGCAATTCCTTTAATAAACCAATCAAGCTTTACCTTACTTTTAAATTATTGCATCTAACCAGATACAATATACAACCCGAAACAGATACAACAACAAGTGCATTTATATGTAATGCTTTTAGTGTCAGTGTAAGCTGGGATGCAAAAAACACCCCCCCTTTTATTTTATTTTTATCTCTTTTATTTATTTTTTTATTTTATCGAGAACTAAAGCGTATTGTATTGCAGTTCCGAAAATAAACTTGATTTTGAAACTTGAAAACCCTGTTCTGAAAATCCTTGGATAGTGATTCAATATAGACTGCTCTCCTATTTGTGCCTCGTCGTATTCGTGAGGTGAGGATAAAAAGTGAATATAATTCTTGTTTCTCTAATATGCGACATTTTTGGTCACATTGAGATGTCATTTGGACACAGACAGTATGTGAGTTCACGAGAATGTTCGCCTCCTTCATAGAGCGATGACAATAGAGCTTATGCAACACCTATTTAATTTTGAGAATGATCTGGGACGAGCTCCTCTAGAGCGTAATGTATTACAATAGCGGATCTTTGGTTGGTCACTAGTAACTCACTTGTGCTGTGTCGATAAAACTTTGCAGCCGTGATGTCTATCATTTGCGGAATATCTCACCATAATAAAATACAAGATACAAAAGGTGCTCATTACCATTCTGCTGTCTACAGTAATGCAAAAACTGCTCCTGTGAGGGGTAATGTTAAGTATTGGGTTTGCGGTGTGAGTTCTATAATAACTCTAACGATGATCAAATATCTCGCTCGAAACCTTCGAGTACTGCCCGAGCATCTGTGTTGCGGGCACAACTCTACCCGCTTCGTGTACGAAATCCCCTGAATATTTTTTATGTGTGTGACTTAGGCCATCATATAGGCATCGCACAGATAAATCCGCACCAACATCGATAAGTCACGAGTTCGTTTGAACCCACAGGGCAGACACAACGTTGAATATTACCACTTACTGGAGCAGTCCCTGCAAGATCAACAGCAAGTAAGGAGCACCTTTGTGTATCTTGTGTTTCATTATGGTCAAATATTGAGCTGCGATGACTTCATTGAAATAGGTTTTTTTGCAGATATTACGAGTACTTGCGAATGCAGTATTTTTACATTACACTCTATGGGAGCATATATATATATATATATATATATATAAATGCAACGATAGTCAAATGTTTTACCTTAGTCATTTTTGAATTAATAAAATTAGTAAATATTTTCCAAATAAATAATCATCATATAGAGCCTGCTTTCGTATTCGCAAAATGACAATCGCGATTTTTCAGCAGTAACCCAATGAAAGGTTACTCTAAATAACGTCTACATCCAAAAGAGCTATAACAAATTGAAAACTCTCTGAACTGGTTTTTAGTGGAAATGCACTGCTAATTTATTCAAACATACAATAATTATGAATTGTTTTTAATCGATTAACCAAAAATCAGACAACATACATAATAGGTATGCAACCAAAGGAATCTAGCCTGCAACTAGAGCAGCCTTCGAAATTCTGGTTCGGTGTACTTTTTTTTTCGTATAATTACTCGCTTAAGCACTGGGGTTGAGCAAATTTAGTTGTCTGCTCGATTACGTATTGATTATGTATCTTCTGCTAGATTACGTATTGCACATGAGCCATTAAACTGTTTTTCGAGCTGACCCTCAGCTGTTCCCCTATCTGACAGGCCTCAGCTCTTAACCTTTTAGGTATTACTATGAGGACCTGTCGGGGCCACCTTTGCTTATTCTCTTCCTTACTCGTACCTAGCAATAATCTTCAGATAAAGAAAGATGATAAAGAACTCCAAAGATTCTCCGCGTCTGACAGGATTTGAACCCATCCCAACCCAACCTTCGGTCTAGCAGCCCAAGACGCTCACCACTAGACCATCCAGGGGACCACATGAGCCGTTAAATGGAAGGTAGACCAAAGTGATTGCTGATGATTTATTAGACAAAATTGAATCTAACCTGCAAATCAACACATATTTAAGGTTTAGGAATGTCTGCCGTAGGCCTCTCTTTGTCACAATTTGGAGAAGATACCCATACGTCACAACAAAACAATGGTTAAAGAAATTCAATCGAAGAAGGTGTATAGTCCATATTTACCAAGAATCCGTAAACCGTTCAGTCGTCAATCCTAAATTAGAGATCTACGGCCGATACAACGCCTCCCTTTTCCGCCTGAAAACGAAACAGCAGCCGTCCACAAAGTGATGTTGCTGATCTTTGAAATAATGCACCCGATTGGCGGTACAAGAGCAAATGCTGAGAGTCAGCTAGAGAAACGCTTCGCTGTGGATCTTTCGAGCAGGGTGTCGTTCTCGGTAAATCAGTGCCTTAATCTTCTATTATATTTTGGAAATGCAGACGCCTCTCCTTTTAAACTAGTTGAGGGAGGCATCCAGGCGTACGATGCGTGGGATCGTTCAAAATTTGCGCAATCAGCTCTTAAACAATGTTTATGATGTCAAACTCGTTAGGGCATAGATAAGAACGCAAGTACAAATCTAATCTTCTCGGTACGTTTCTGCGTGTCCACTATCGGTGTGCGCCGGAAGCTCATCCGAAACAGTAAGCAGCTGGAATGTTTCCAAGCTGACATTTTGTTCAGATAATTAATTTATCATTGCACAGCGAGTTCTTTCGACTTCAATATGAAAGAATTAATTACTAAACTTTAGCGCGTTTTAATTTGAACGCCGACAGTGAGTGAATATGCATTAAGGGCAATCGTAAGGACGGCAAAAAAAACGAGTAATTATCAACAGTAGCTCTGGTATTAGCCCGAAAAGGTTAGGCCTATTTACTTCGTGTTAATTGCAGGCGCCGCCCACACCTAAACAAGCATGCTACCGTTTGCGTGTGTTAAGTTAGCCCTTACATACTAAGTATTATATGTGGAGGCAAGTTTTTCTATATGGGTCGAACGGGTTCGACTTTAATTTAACTCTAACTTGTCTGTTGGATGAAGCTTCTGTTTAAACATTCTATATTGAATTCAAGATGGCGAAACTAAGGACATGCCATAGCATACCTATCACTTGGCACAATTTACAACTAAACTACATCACACGTTTAATAAGAGAAATATTTGGATCTCATTAATTTAAAACCTTGTGGGTAAATAATTAACCCAACTGTCCGTGTACCCCATTATTTTAGTCTTCACTTAGCCTTGTGTACCTCACACAAGGTACACAAGGCTAAGTGATAAGTCCTTACCTCTTATTATGTTCTACTGCCTTAATGTACGAAGTCGATCTGGCTCCATTGAGTAATTATCCCCATAACAGTAGCAGCGTTTAATTTGTGAGTATATGGTTATCAGTTAAGCAAATGGCGATACGGAGTGAAATTTACCAAAGTGGGATTGACGCTCTCGATTGGCTATTCATTTCTTCAAATGTTACAAGACATTATTAGTTTTTACACATTTCGATTTTACTTCCGTAAAACAGATGATAAATTTCCATTTCGTTCATCAAGCTACAACCAAATATACTATCGTCTAATCAGCCCCCTTAATTCCCTTCGATCAGGACCTACTTCGATACGCTAAAAAGGAGGGCGGGCGAGCGAGCGAGAGAGAGAGAGAGGAGAATATCATATGTTACTTCTATACTTATATCTACTCTTTATAATTATTATAATTCATATCTGCAGTCAACATGCTTGGCAGCTCACTCTTACAATAAGTAGAGCTTGCGGTGAGTATGACGGTTTAGAGGGCGGTACCGTCCCTATTGTGTTCAGGCAGTCAGCAGTGGCCAAGGGAACAGAAGTAATAGCCACAAGAAAGCGGCATTAGATGGCTAATGGCGCTTTAGGGGAACCGAAGCTTTGCTGATGAGTTGCTTCAGGCGGTTGCCAATTGGTGGCTCAATCGATGAAAGGGGACTCACGCAGTATTCAGCAAAGTATGCGGGCCAACTGGCCACATGTTAGATCGTTCGGAGCTATTTCGGAGCACACAAATATTTCGTACATTTAATAGCATTATTTTGTTATTTTGAGCTTCTGCGGAAAAGCGAAAACATCAATGCAACACTGATATCTCAAGTTCTTGAAAAAAAACTCATGGGCAAGTGGAATGGTAATCGAAAGCAGGCTGTGTGTCCTTTCGATGACAATGCCCAAAGTCTCACAGATACGGCTGAGATGAAGGCCAACAATATTCATCGAAGGATTCAACCTGCATATTCTCCAGATTTAGGCCCTGGCAATTATGGTTGTTTCCATGCATTAAAAAGGGCAATGTACCTTAGGCAATACGTCAATTTGCTTCAAGACGCTATCGACGAGGAAATTAGGTATGCCAACGCAAATGGAAAATATACTGCAGTCCAAAAGTTCCCAGCGCTAGCTATGGTGTGTCGTTAATAACAGAGAGTACCTCTGATATATTCCAAAGGATCATGGATCTAGTTATTTTTGTTCAAAAGTTATCCTCCCCGACTGTGACCAACAAAGAGGTTCGGACGATGTTTCCACATCAGTATGAGTAAGCTCGAGGATGTAGACTATCATGTGACGTATTTTAGGGTACAGTTGCAAAGAGATGTTTGACCGGTATGATATAAAAAAAGACTCAAGGGAGAGTGTCAGGTGACTACAGGCCGAGAGAATGTATAGGTTAAAGGACCTCTTTTGAATCACAACTTCAATGATCCACCGGATCGTACGGCCAGGAGGCTATTTAACGTGCACTGCCGACCCGGAGTGTCGAACACGAAGGCGACTGTTATTAAATTTTTATGACCACATCCACCGTTGCTGCCTGCATATCAAAGGCAAAAAAAAATTCATTAGAAAAGACTGTTGATGGTGAGGGGAGAAAAATAAACTTTGGACGTCCCTGTGACTAGTACCTTCATTAGCGTTTACAGCCTATATATGGAAATTGTATGATTTTAATGGGTACTCCTATCAAAGATCGAGACACTCTACATGCCTTGTATATATGGAGCGTGAATGAACATGACCATTTCAGCGAAGTGTCCGGTTTAAGCGATATCGTCTAATAGTTTGAGTTGTATGAGATGTTTTTATGATGAAATTCGGGATTCGAATTTCAATGTTTGTGCGGGAACTCTAACAATCAAATGTTTATCAAATGTGTAATCAAATGTATATTCCCGGAACTGCAATATACATACATATGCTTAAGTTCTCATTAAAAAAGAAAAATAAAAAGGTTGATTGCACAACAATAGATGCACGCTCGTATCGATCTCTCTAATCGCGTAATTATTTGATACACCTTTGCGTTAACTACAACGAATAAAAGAGGATTCAACATAGCGTTTTATAAAGCCATTAAATTCTCCTGCGTAATCAACTAAAGACTTAATATAAGCTATATTAAAGGTGCTCAGCGTATTGACTGAAGGTATTAGGCTAACGCGTCGCTTATTATACTAAGTATTTCCGTGAAAGCAGCGATCGGGGAACACCAACTAGGAAAGGCACGAGGCTCAGTAATATGTTTTCGCACAATTTTACGGTATATACAATGTTTTTGTTGACTTGATTAAAATTCATACTATAATATTTTATGTCGGCTGTTTAGCTTTCTCCGCCGACTTAAAATTATGTATTATACATATGGGTTGACCGTGTGAATTATAGATAGTAAAACACACCGACCATCGTCCTGATATTTGGTAACACGGTCCAGAACCGCGCGGTTGGCGTATTTTGTTCCAAAGGTGGATTCTGGAACTTAGACAACCTGCCCTCTGTATACGGAATGATTTCAAACTGTCTGTATGCGCTAAATCGATTGTGAATATTCACGTCCAACTTTCACAGACGAAGAAGTTACAGCACGCGTGGAGACGACACAGGGCATCGATCACGTTAGGACGAAACGAACGGCAAACTATTGTAGAGAATAGGTGGAACACTCATTGTCTTCAGTGGCCGCGTTGCAACCGTGTCTACGCTGCTATTATATTAATGACGACCTCATTTGTCGACTTCTAACCCCTGTTATTGCACTATACGACGGCCCGATGCGCGGGCTACAGCTATTTCACAACGGCGCTTTCAACACTCCAAAATAATGCGCGTCGTTCAATATGTGTAATCCCATAACGAACACTATTTGCTTAGTAAGCTTGCTGTGTTTTGAATCATCGATAATCGATCAGCGAACAGACTAATTATATTTTTAATTTATTTAAATGTTTTTCTTTTTCATTATACCTAATTTTTCCTTATTATTATCAATAAATAAATAAAGCGATTACCTCGAATAGAGTATGTCTTGTCTACACAGAATGTCGTTATCTCAAAGATGTGTCCAAAACTATAGGATACATCAAGGACATTGTTACTTATGTTGCACTGTTACTGAAGGAGAGAATCGGACCACAATTATTAATTTGATATGTGATGATAACGGCTATATGTGTTACCTCGTAAATATCAAAACCCTCTTCCTGAAAGAGCAACGTCTTCGAAAATCCATCGATCATATGTTCCACATGTACATAATCACATATTCCTGTATGCAATTCATACAATGCGCATAACGACGAATTGAGTAGTAATCCACGACGATTATCAGGATCAACCGCCGTCCATCTGTTCGATTTCAACGACCACTTCGATCGTTGTTTACGCAATTGACTTAATTTGGAGGGCTTTCATTGTTGAGAATTCGAGAATTTGGCCCGAGTGGAAGCGGCTTTTCGAAAACGAATCCCTGGGACAGCACCGAACAGAGCTCAAATAGGCTGGCTTACTTAGTGGCGTGGACCCTTGCCTCTCTTCGCTGAGGACACTTTCTTTCTTCGCCTTACGCTCAGCTCGACTCTCAGTTTATGGTCAGCTATGAAAACAAGAAAACTACTCTACGCTAATTAATGTTTGCGCATTGCAGGCCCAAACGCATACACACCCTAAATACATACTGATTCATGCTGATAATGAACGGGTGACGTTGATGCAATGGATTGATGTCACCTTCTTCCCCAGCAGCACCGGCATACATTTTATTGTTGTACTCCTTTACATCGACAAACTTTTCTTGTAGGATTTCACTATCTGATTAAATGGCTGTGGGTGTAGTTATATATCTCTCCATAATGCATATATTAATTGAGATTTAGACTAAATGGACTTCGTCTGATTAGTGTATGCTTATCATTTACTACCCCCTAGACAAATATTAGGGACAGTTGTGATAAGCTCCATTCTGTGATTCAGACTATAAGCCAGGCGACTGATATGCCAAGCTTCATTGGAGTCCGGTTGTCTTTATAAAAAAAACGATGAGATCCTACCACTATGCATGACTAGGCTTTCATTTCAAGACGATTCCAAGCGATTAGGAGCAGATAAAAATGTAAATTGTTCTTCGCCACCGGGGCATTTTCATTTGTGAATCTATGGTTTTCATTTTATAATATATATATATATATATATTATAAAATGAAAGCCACAGATTCACCATATCCTACAACTGAAAATGGCTCTACACGCCACATCTCCGAGGTATAGCACGTGCGAGATAGGTGTGTGTGCCTTCGCATCACAGAACGTACACCGGTTCCTTTCTCCTTTTAGATAAATAAAAGAAGAGACTTTCAGAGATTCACGTTCTAGATGTCTATCTTGATCATGCGAGCAGTGGCATTGTCATACAGAATCCTCTACATTCACCAACGTCAGGGCGGCGCGAACAACGCTCCCTTTGAGCGGGATGAGGGGGAGGGGTCCGCCTATCGTCCCGGTCTCGGGGCAGTATCACCTGCCGTGACTCGGCAAGAAATACGTTTGCGCAAGATATCTGTGTTCATGCTCAGCAGTCAGCCGGCGTAGCCGTGGGAACTGCGTGGCCTGCACACGAATGTAAGGTATCGCCATGCCAAATGGGCAGAGAGCTCGAAAACGCCTTCACGGCGATATCACATTTTTCACCTGGGCTATCATCGTGTTCACAGAGACAGCGAAGCTATCACCGGAGCGGCCCCCGTCGGCGTACCATGTCAACGTCGTTCGCGTTTTCTTTCGAATGGCGTAGCGCGGGCTCGTTCATGTTTCCAGGCTAACCAGATCCGCAACCTTCTGCCTGATCCAAGGGAGCGGCGTTCACCAAGGCGATGTCGGCAGTTCGGGCGACACCATTTCCAGCATCATCACTTTGACGATGAGGGCATACCTATCTCGTCGTTGTTATACGAAGCTGAAGCGGTGGCAGGTAGTGACGCCGCTGTACAGGTCGCTCGTGTCGCAAGGTTTCATTCGACTCCACCAAGTGGAAACTTCATACACCAAAGGAAGTCCCTATTGCGGAAAATCTGATTCCCTCAATTTTTGCTTTTTCACACTGCCAACCTCTGAGGTGAACGGCCTCGCCGACTCGTGTGGTGCTATTTACGTAGTTTGTGTTGATTCGGATATTTTGCATCAGTTGGCAGCGCCTTCCCGCATCGACTTTCCCTCCCTGTCATCAAATTGTATCTGTGCGCGTTGGCGGGTAACAGCAAGGCCGAAAAGATGGGTGACTTTTTATACTTGTCCATTTTTCCCGTTGAGTCGCCCGAACTGCTAGATGCCTCGTAGTGGCGCCACAACATCCTACAGACCTGTCTCGAACTCAAGCTCTGTAGAAACCTCGAACCTCATGCATTCGATGTTGTTCAGTTTCTAACCAACACCCCTCTGTCTATTCGGGTGCACGCGGTGTGGCGGCCTTCGGTGATCCCGATTCCATTTGGACGGCATTGGCGACACTGCGAAGGCGTACCGCTATATTCCCCGAAGGTACCGCTGCCTGCTACCACACCGACACGTTGCTAGTTCCAGCCGCTTCATTTCCTCGATAAGGAGAAATGCGCAGTCAGCGACACGAGAGAAGAGTGAACAAACATCGAATAGACGACGATAGCCTGCTGGACAACGCCAGAACCAAAGGGAATCCCAACCCGGACATCGGTGCAGGGATTGAGTAGCTAGCGACTGCCGCTGGGTTACATCGCTGGTGGTTGCGGGCGCAGCGGCGTCGTTTCGAAGGGCGTTTTGCCACACCGGGGGTTGTTATCCCGTAAATTCCACCCCCTCTCGCTTCCGATTTTCTATTATATATACATCGTAACCATGATGCTGGCTTCTTGCCACGCTACCTGGTGCTCAGAGATCGCTCCGGAGTTTAAACCCTGCGTCATACGTTCGTGTGGACCACACGACAACCGTTGCACGAGCGCTTAATGTATCCGCTTAATGGAATGTTTGCTCAACTTTTAGATAAGTATGTTCAATATGCAGGTCTTACGTAGGGATTAATTTGCTTTTAAAATTTAATTATGTGCCTCGCGAGCAGATTAGATTCGATCGTTTAAACACAAGGTAGCCAAAATTTTAGCAGGTGGAACGTTGCTTCTCGAACTCGTGTATTTTCGTATTAGTGTGTACGGGAACGTCTCTTCCTCTATTTCTAGCAAGGGAAAAACATTGGAAAAAAGACGACGTGTTGGTGGCAAACCGGCGCAATAGGCGATGATAATCTATAATCCCGTAGGGAACCATTTAAAAATTGTCTTCTTAACCGACGGGAAGAGGAACAGTGTATTTGAGAGGGGCTAATAAAAACGTTTTAAAATTATGAGGAATACTGTGTATATATGCCCTCGTAACGAAAGGAAAGATGATGTAATGGCCCGTAATAATTAGATATGCTTGCTTAATCAGATACTGGACAAAAAAAGCGTTGGCTCAAGCCTGGTGCGAACATATATATATATAACACGATATTTCGCACAATGACTTCTTCAAACTTTCCGGACACATTAAGATTTGATTGTAGCTATGTAAGGCATAGTGCTCTAGGAGTTTCGCTATAATTTTTAGAATATTCGTTGGTGTAATTAGTAGTGTCAACCGAAAACGTGGTTTGCCACCTGAAGTCGATGCACGGATTTCACCTTTGGTAGACAAGACACACTATAATATGAGCAAGTATGTTACAATGGTAATATAAAAATGACCAATATGTCTGTTTGTATTATATCTATGTATCTAAGGCCGGAAAATGTTTAGGAAGATGCTTATTGTGTCAAATATGTGATTCGAAAAACTGTACAGGAACACTTTCACGCTGGCTAACGATGGGAGAATGAGTTCTGTATACTAATGTGCGATACTTGTCTGGCCAACTAGCTAGATAAAGAGCTACTTATTTTGGCTCTAAAACCTACTGCGCATTGCAATTAGATGCTTCTCTCCTAATCAAGCCAAACGAGTGGCTGGAGAGATAACGGCCGCCATCTAGTCAAGAGGGCACGTCCTGATATTTTTTGGGTCGTGGATTCGATTTGAATGTGAACCAAATGGCACAGCGACCCTCCCCGAGTGTCACATGCAAAGAAATCTGCCCTAACCTAAGGGATTCACTCAAAATCGTGAAGGGCGTAGGTTCATTTGCTTGGAGTCGGAAGGTCACTTATTTCGTGTTTCGTTGAAATGCTTAACAGGAATTGCTGAACCAGGTCCAAAGACTATATAGTATTATGTGTTGTTGTTGCTATGAGCAGGCTGGGGGTCCGGTAGATCAATCACAGTATCGTAGTTGTCAGGGTACGCCCACGTCCTCTTCTCTTTACCGTTTTTTTATCCTCTCGATGCGCTTTACTCCCAACAGCGACCGTTTGCAGGTAGGTCGTCCTGTGAGCTGACGATACATGTATTTCTACACACTGAGTCCCTGCAAAAGGACAGGTTAAGGTCGAGTGTAGATCGTAACAGGTTGAGCGAAAAGAGTAAAGGAATAAAGTAATTTTATTGCGGGCGATGTTAGCTAGGTGCCATATATTGATATCAGGTCATGAGGAGAACCAAGGTCATAAATGGAATTGTTCGAGCTGAACGAGGGTATCTCCAGAATATATAATAGCATCGAGTTCCTCACTTGAAGGTCATTTGAGCGAGTCAAGAAAAAGGTCTAGATTTCTTTGGGATCATCACACGCTGGCACAGTTATCGTAACAGAACCACTGGGTATCGAAAATTGTTTTTCACTATTCAAGAGGTTCATTTTATAGTCATTCGTCAAATTCGCTGCGAGGATACTCGGCAGACATTGTATGGTTGTTGAAAGCATTCTGAACAGTTAAACGCTTGCAGTAAATATTTCATGTATAAAGTGGTGAACAATTAAAATAAATACTTGCCGATGTTGCTGTGCGGCGACTCAATGTTCACTAATGTATATAGTCAAATGTAGATAGCCAGCCCCGACGAATGAGACACGGCTCGTCGTCGAAACGTTGAATAAACAATGTGATAGAGTTCGATAGGGTGTCTTAGTTTTCCATCTTCATCGAAATTAAGCCGATGTGTTCAATTTGACATGCTGAACATCTACAGATTAGGAACTATGTTTCATCGACCCCGCGTTTGGCTATAGCCAGTACGCAAGACCCTGAAACTCTTTACGCTAATATCCAATTTTTTTTCTTTCCAGGTAAGAACTCAATCTGCCATATATTCGTATAAAAAGAACCTCCAACAGAAATATACCTCGTGAGGGGTCGATGAAGGTTTGTCTTGCACTCGTCACGTAAGTTGTCGTACTTTGTATTGTCCTATTCACGTCGATCACTACAGATTCAAGCAACGAGTTTTCAGTCGAAATCAGCTTTCTGTCGACATTTTTCTCGTGTATGATTGACTTCGTATCAGGTGATCAGGCGATCTTGGTACTTGTATTCCATTCTACCAATGAAGATTTGCACCTCCCGCTCTCAAACCGAAACTCATAAAGTCGATGTATGACATTTGACCATGTTACGCGTGTCCATCTATTGTGTGCTATCCAGCGTTCTATTCCCACGTTGCTAATACCGTGTGCCTTGAGTGCGTCCTCAGCGGTGACGATGAATGCCCCAATGAAAACGATGTACCATACACTAACTATGCTTGCACTGCCTGCTGATGGGAAATATAATATTGTATACGAGCATTAGTCGAACAGGACCCACACACTATCCCGCACTATATATGCCGCGCAGTTTGCCAAGGACGGGTTCGCCGTAAATCCGTCTTTCTGTAGCCAATATTAGCTGGCAAAATGAACATCTAGTACACACTGATTTGCTTTTAGAGTAACGAACACCATCGCCTGGCTCAGTGGCTTAGCATCGATAGTTGCCCGACTATGCGATGATACATACGATATTTTTGAATTATTCTATAATACATTCACTATACATTTTTGACCGACTGTAATGCAACCCAAGTATGATGGATGGAATGCTTCGTTGAAATTCGTGGCCATCCTCCGATACATCGAGAATGCTTTGAATTTGATTTGCATAAGAAAATAACATGCGCATACGTCACCCCCCTGCTCATCCGCGAGACTCGGTTAACAATCTTCATTGGCCATAACTCATTACCGGCTTAACAAGGTCCCTACTGTACGACACAAAGCTCTACCTTTCGTTTACACAACATAGGCTTTTCACGTCCACACAATGGAGCAAGTGTAAACACCATGCACCCAAGCCGCACGTCACACAAACCATGAACGTCCCTTCGTGATTCAACTCTAGCAAGACTATCAATATTCCTACGTTCGGTACTGTACCTAATACTGCATCGTAAACGACATGCGACTGCGTTCACTGCAACAACAATAGCCTTCTGCATACACAGCAAGGAGCTCGAGTTCGGCATTCATCTTGACGTTCAGACGTTCTCCAAACATGAGTCGACTGAAGAACACGCTTTCGCTCATTCAAATATATAATACATAGGTAACAGAGAACGCTGAGTAAATCTAGAATAGCAACGGCGACAGCTGCTCCTCGTCACCTACCTCGCGAGCAACGTCTTCCCGTTTAAATTGGTGATTTTAACAATGATTTATTTTTATTCATACATAATCCTCGCCTCGGTTCCCATCTGAATATTAAGCAGATCGACCAATAATCAAGCACAAATTTCTCGCCTAAGTGAGAAAACTGTTATAAGACACAGCACTCGAAAGACGAACATTAGTATAGACTACTTCTAGAAACTACACGATCTTTAAAAGCCTTGTTCCACAGGTACCGGCACATGTATTGTTCAAACAATCGTGAATATGAACGTGTAATAACTTTTAAACAACCATAGGTTGTTGAGGATCTATAACCACTGAAAGTCGGTATTGATCATCATATTCTATGGCCAATCATCCGCCTCCTTCGGGCCCGAAGCAGTGTCAACAAGAGTTGCACCACAACAGAAACCTTTCAATGATGTCTTTTACAGGTCATTCACAAGTAGGCCGGGTCTGAATGACCGTGGACATCTGAATAATGATATTATATAATCATGAATGTAATCATATAATATATACGTATCAGAATTCAACGATCGGTATCGCTAATTGATGCTAATTAACTGTGAGCGGAGGAAACATTGAACACTGAACGTTTTCGAAGAGCTGAAGCACGCTACCTGTCTGTCACTAACCGTAGTTAGATGGTTAAGCTAGGTCTCCTTTTTACAATAAGCTCTTCCAATGGAAATCGTTTACACAGAAATAAGACCTTATCATATGAAGGACACGTAATGTAAGATAACATCAATAATGATGTATCTATCCTCGGGGTAGGCCTCAGGGGCGTTTATGTTTTGTGTTCTCGGATGAATACAGAACCTGTCCTGGCAGCACAAGGTGGCTAGCAGTTGCCAATGCTCCATCAGGAAGCTCAACAATCGTTGGTAATCGTTGCCGGGCTGAGGTAGTCGCACTGCGAACGTTCCTCTCTCGTCTATTGAAGCACTACGTCCGCCTTGCTACCCTTCGGTGCTTATCACATGATCAAAGTGCCTGTTCCGCGGGTGCAAAGCGGCTTTCTGCGTGGATGGGTTGAATGCTGCACCACATGGACATGCTGTCGCTTCCCGTCAATAGTATAGTGTTCCCAAGGGGACTAACGAACTGCGATTGCTTATTGCCCCATGTTAAGCAATCCCTTACCACAAAGATTACGTCCAAGCATACACCGGAGGATTTCCTCAGTGCAATCTGTGGTCCGCCAGCTCAAGTGATACGTAACGGTCAGGCTGCCATGTCATCTGACTGCTTGTTGTATGAGCTGAGGTTTGAGGCGCTTGGAAAATCCTCAGACGTTAGATATCACTATATCTCGATATGGAGAAACCAGGCTCTCTTCTATTTCGTTCGTTTTGTCCTATAAGCCCTCATTTGAGCGACCGCACAGTATCCGTACGTGGTTGTACACATGCCGTACATGTGTTTGTCCACGCAGGTCAAATATTGACTACGATCTAATCCGACGCGACCAGTCAATGAATCAATCAAACGGTTCATTAATCATACGAAATAATAATAAAGGGTTTCAGCAGACTTCGTCTTATAAAAATATCGATCAAGATAACCAACATTCTCCTTGATAAAAAATATTGCCTGCATACTAGATATTTATCTCGCCGATCTCGCCGACGAATACAGCTGTTGTAGTGTCCTCTATCTGATGGTGTCGATGAACGCAGCAATTTTTGTCCATTGACACGGGATAACGAATGGCTCGTATCAGATTCCCTCGGAAGCGGAATACAGAATATCCGTAGCGTGGCTCGTGTTTACCTCTTCCAAAAAAATGGCCACATACACAACCGAATGAGAACACGGTCAGGAGGCAGACAAAGAGGGAACTCGGAACAGACGAGAACTTATTTGATGTGTCAGCAGATTTTTCCCGAGCTGTGATGTGCTGTGATTCAGTGCGAACGATGTAGATCTGTGGGTGGGACATGCAAAAACGTGGCAAGAAAACGATCCTTCTTCCCATAAATAAGCGATTAATTTTTCACTCTTGGCCGAGCTGGCAGGGTCTAGCTTTTTAAACGTGGTGGTGTTTTCTTTGCATAAGAAGTAAGGTGTCAGCAATATATATATATATATATGTAATTGCTTACGTAAATTTAAGGTGCATAATGTAAAGGTCTTTTTGTAGACTAAGTAACCATGCGACCTTGGTCTATGATGTACTTGTGAGGAGATTATTTTTTGGCTTAATTTCTCTTATGGGGAAAATTGTTTGGTGGCTGTGGGAAACCATACATTTGTTAATGATCTAAATTTTGGTAAGTGATGACTTTCTCCTTTTTTACACACCTAGGTTTATAGGTATTCGTCGAGCTCAGTCCTGTCAGAGGCCTACCTTGCTAGGCTGAATATTTGCCCTGAGAAACAGGTAAACAGGAGGACTGATTCAGGTAGACAGTGAGAACAAATCACGGTAAGAATTTCTGGAAACGTCCTCAAATAAAATAACCAGTAAAGAAATCTTTACTTCTCCTAGTCGATTACAGTTATTATTATTATTATTATTATTATTATTACTACAGATAGCACCACTATTCTTTTGTGCTGAACATATTCCTCGCAACTTTCCGAAAGATTTATATGGCCAGGCCGATATATTGGTGGTATTATACTAAGGTTTTACCGCTATCCCTTCGTGAACACACATCACGCGATCGCTTGCTGTTTTGCTAGTGATGTGATGACCTTCAATGCAACGCCCTTTGCGTAGGCACCTCTATGAGACAGTAATGGTGAAATAGGACAACTGTGAGGTCATATTGTAGGAGAAATATTTAGCAATGAACGGGCTACCATCATCTACCTTGAAGCGAGTTAGGATAACAAGAGCGCACGCACCAATCCTTATTATGTCATTCGGACAACCCAGTCGAACAATGAAAAGACACTTGGATGTGGTCACCTTTGCTGGCTGCCTAAGGTTACGAAAATACCCTTTTTTTTTCGAGCTGACCCTCAGCTGTTCCTCTCTAGGGTGATTTATCCGACCCTATTAAACATTTTCCTGAAATTAACATGAAGATGAAGGATAACATTGCTAGAGCCACGTGCAACAAGGCAATTTTCACGCTTACGGGCATTTTGGCAAGGTTAGGGACTGGGGAGGTGCGACCTTTTTGTTTTAAACATTTTACATTAAAGATATATAGAGGAGGCTGTTGTTAGAAGTATTCCACGTTCACCGGATTATCGTCAATTTTCGTTCACTTTTACAAATAAATAAAACCACAACGAATATATTAAGGCATATTTCTCTTCTTCAAATTGTTGAACTTGATAGGTTCACCAAATTAGCTGTTGAAAGCGCAAGGTCACACCTACAGGGATAAGTGAATTCGTTTATCGTCAGAAGCTGACCGTCGGCTCACACATCGACTGTTAAGCAACGCGACCTGTGGAGCTTTCAGTCGCGATTGCTTGTCAAACACTGGGTAATTCGTTGTCCGGCAGCGGAGGTTCTACGCAATCGTCGAGACTCGAAAGTGAAGAGAGCGAGCTTCATCTTAGCAACATCACACGGTGGAGTTTAAATTGAACAGCAAAGCCTGTCTCCTTATCACAGAGGCCCTCACTGCCCCGTTGCAGTTCCACTGAAGCGACTGTTGCTGCGAAAGTTGACTGTAAAGTGCACCAGTCGTCTGGATTGGCAGGTGAAATGACCCATTACCGGGAATCCATTATCAAGCCTAAATTAACAGACGTAGCTAACGAAATACGTATATATATATATATATATATATATATATATATATATATATATGTGTGTGTGTGTAAGTGTGCTTTAATGGCTGAAGTTTGCTACCAGATAGGTTGCCGACTCGAGTGGTTACCACAGTAATTACATCTGGAGCTATATTACACAGCACAAACGTCTACGAAGACGACGAGACTCAAATGAACATTGCTCACTCAATATACACATTCGCCACACATAGAGTATACCTGCTACTGAAAAATACTTTCGTAGTGCTACGGAAAGTATTAATGTAATATTACTCTCAGCTGTCCCTTCTACAGCTACTTCTGCTTTCTCAGTATTTCTGCTACTTCTGCTTCAGATACCAGTCAGAATAGAGGGATCGACAAGAGTAGCTATTATTAATTCGTCCTCCTGTTTTTTTCCTCTCGGATCTGTTATTTTCCGTCTAGTTTCCGGTTAATGGCGAGGGCCCCAGCTCTGGCTACACCATGGGTACATGTATTAGTATATTCTACATTGGCAAATCTACATACCTGGAATACAATGCTGCTGCTATAGGGTCGATCGTACCAGCATCGAAGTAATGCCCAGAAATTTCCGAGCTCGGGGCGTGGAAACCTGGTTCTAGTTCCTCGCCGGACGTTAGGGTAACAATACAGTGTGCCTTGCTATCCAAAACTAGTTACTTTTAGCAGATGTTAATGCTTGGAGTAGGAGAAGGATTACTGTTTAGTCATAGTGTTGGAGGAGCGTTCCGATCCGAATGCGTTCAAACGGGAACCAAGATCGCTGTAATGACATCAATGAGAGCCAGACACTGTTTACTAGTCAGAAGCAGTGATATGGGTAAAGTTCTCATATCGTGTTGAAGACGTATGGTGCAAACAGTGCTAAATAGAATATCAATGCGACTTATTGACAAACCTAAACTAGCTATCTGAGATGTGCGTATAAAGAATATGTTTGATTCGTTCAGTTAGAACTGGACAACGAGGGCTAGTCAGAGTGAAATTGCCGGACTGACCTGTAAAAGCTTGCCCTCAATATGTGTTCATCTATATATATATATATATATATATATGGGATCGTCGCCGTAAAAGCATAGCAAGTGGTAATGTGAGCACTAAAATCGAGCTTTCAGGTATAGACGGTAGTGTACGACAAAAGGGCTATGGCTTACGGGGACGGATATAGGGTGTGGATGCCAAGTGTGGTTTTATGGTCTGCCACCCTCAATGTTAGCGTGGCCCTTTATCCGTCAGAAGCCTTCAATGGTGGTTCGGTAATGTCCGGAAGCTTTCCTTTCCATGTTGTATCGCATAAAAGCAATGGTAGTCCACCCTGCCTCGAACCGTAGCTCGATGTTCTTTAGTGTCGCTGCTAGTCCAAGTGCAGACTAACCTGAACAGACTAGCTCTCCAGGAATGCATTACTTAACACGAATCTCAAAGTTACATCCGTATGTGACGCGTGAGTTTAAGCACATTGGTATCTCGACCAACACAACCATTGAGGGCACAGGCAGGGTGGAGCCAATTATATAGCCTATTTCTAGTTTACATAATTCCAGTAGTGGTTATCCATGTAATATCCGCTTCGTATTGGAGGTGCTAAAAAAGATACCTGTTTCGTAATTCGACGACAATGGAAAATGTCTTGACCGATGAAGATATGTATTCGACACGCAAGGTAAATATCGGGCTTGGTGTATGAGACACAATGAGGTCCTGGACGCCACCTTCTTCATTAAGGGAGTAATTAAATAGATAGAAAGGACGAAGAGGACACGCACGCAAAGCTCGATGGTAGGGTTCGATAGTGTATGGAACTGGTACACAATGTGCCGCTCGTGGTGCCGGATGCAACATTTATATACGCTCGAGCAAGATGTTTCCAATGAAGATGTATGTTCTGGACGAATGAAACACTTTCTTCGAATCCATCCATTATAGCGAGTAGACCAACAGGACGCCCCTGAAAGATTCACCTAAATTTCAATAGTGGCAAAAGGCAGGCCCAAATGGAACCGGCCATCTTTTTCCAACAAGCGAGCGTCGGTTTTGGAAATAAGTGAAACATGCCGCACATTTGAGACCAATATCTATCTAAAATTTGGTACCATTTGAACTGATGGACAGGTTAGCGACGGAATTTCAATTAGTGTACTAGCTACATAGAACATGTAACTTGAACATATTTTTTGTCGCATCGTACGTCGCTACAACTATTATATTAAGAATAAAGAATAAAAATAAAAATTTATTTTTTCCGTTGAAACTTCGAATATTCCTGAACGTTAAAACAGATAGAAAACAGATTGATTTTTTTAAAAAAAACGGAACCTCAAGGTAATTATATTATCTGGAACCATATAGAAGTATGTGTGTCGAGTTGGGTGTTTGTATCCACATCGTTTAAATTTATTACTATTACAACAAATTGTAACCTCTAACTATCTGAGCAAATGTCAATATTGTACACACAACACCGCACCTAATGGGGCTCGATGAGATTTAAAGATGGCTATCCTTAGTCGCTAATTTCTCGAACGGTTTGATTTGTTTTACTGTACAGTGGCTAATTAGCCTACCTATGGAGTATGCTGCTTTTATCTATAAAATATTTGACTTGGTGCTTGATTTTACTCAAGTATGTATACGAATACTTTCAAATCATTAAAGTTATCAGTGCAATAATAATAATACTTATAATGATCATTACCATTATAGTGGTAAACAAAGTTCGCCTACATGCGAGCAGCCAGTTGAGTGCAGAAGCTGAGAGTGCAGCTTGTATATAACTCGGCATATAAGCAGCTGGGTAGATAATCAACCGATACAAGCGTATGCACTATCATGGCGTTTACGTTATTTCGCTGCGCCATTGTCATTTACGGCGACAGGTGGCCGGAGCACACTGTGGCCCTCATGTGTATCGGGAGTTCTGACGTTGATACAGGAAAGGAAGATGCGTCAGGATCTGACAGCTGAACCGACGGCCGGCAGAGACGCCGGAACAGCTGCCGCCCGGAAATATCTCATCGGGCAAAGTTCCCCAAGTAACACAAACGAAGCATCGACGAAGGCCACAAGTCGCCCTATAAAACATCCACCCTAGGCGAGACAAAGCGGAGCAAACAAAACATCCGCGCTACCTAAACTACACCACCTATCTCACGCGTATCTCGAGTCGCACTAGTTTCATTATGCGACCGCTCTCAACGACGACGCCTGGCCTTGGCTCAGTGCCACAACCACGTTCGTAGCTACGTCCCAGCTCGTAGCGTGCCTCTCGGAACTGAAAGTACCACTGTTTCTGTCTTTAGCTACTCTGCACATACACGCACAACATATTGGATCGCCAGCGCGGAAAATTAATCGCAAGCAAAGACAGTGTATTCCCGACGTAGCGGGAGTAGCAGTTACACACTTTTGCTCCTCAAACCATATCGGTTATCCGGCTGCATGCCTAAGTTTGGTTGAAGGTTCACTTGCGTTTGTTGCTTTACAATCCGTCAGAAGTAGGCGGAATAGTGGTAGTCTCCTTATAGTAGTAAGAATAATAATAATAGAAATGCGAGGAAGACTCTTCCCGGGTCCCTTGTGTCTGGCCACAAACATGAATGTTTATCATCTTTGTTATGCAGCGAATGTGAGGAAGGATATATGGACATATGTACCACATGCATTGACTACATAAGCTTCTGTCATCTTGCTCGCTTGATTCCTGGCTTGCATAAATTGCTGCGTATGACTCGAAACTGAAAATAGCTCATATGGAAACGTTCTTATTTTTTCTTCGTTTAATCGAGTATATCCCGTTCGTGGTATGGACAATTGGACCTAACTGCATCCTTGAATACTGCGTCGCATATGTGATGATAGTTGTCAACGAATATCTAGGCTTTCTTTTCATCGGTGTACATATCCATGTGGGGGTGTCACATTAGCGATAACGAGCGAATTCAGCTGCTCATCTACAAGTACCTGCTATTTAGTTAGCGACTGTTTTTTACCTAGAGGGGCACTTCTTTACTTAAAGGCTCACGCCTATTTAGGTCTTAAACAATGGCGTAGACTCCTAAAATCGATAGATTCTGGTAAGATATTTTCGGATCTATGGTACGTGCTATGGAATAAAAAGAAAACGCGACAAAAGTACACCATAATAGTACGTCTTAATGATAAATAGAGTTACGATCAAGTCGACGGCAAAGGTCATAAAATAAATGCATAGGTGTGCTATAATTGTCCATAACAGAAATAGCGGAAACAATAATAACAATAATTATAATAATAAAAATAATATATTCGATTTCGCTTTTCGTGAACATGACTGCAGCACGCCTCGATAGGTTGTACCCATGTTATTACAATAAATCTATTACATACACTAGTCTAAGTAGCAAGTTTAATATAATATTGTAATTCTGCGGTTTCTGCAACAACAGATCGCATTAACATAGCATATAGGATCTGAGTCACGGCTTATTGTTGTTACGAATATTGTGTTAAAATTATTATATATATTATATTATATATATATATATATATATATATATATATAACATCCATAACAACAATAACCCATGACTCAGATACTATATGGTATATTATATATATGTAAAAAAATGGTTGAAACGTTGCGCGTAATTACTCTTCGAAGCCAATGAACTACGCGGGTGAATATATATACTAGAAAGCGCACACCATCACAAACTCCGACCTCGACGTATGCCTTTATATCTATATCATCGAGTTGCAATGCACACATACAGCGATTCCTTCCTGACAACCTGTAGCCCGGGGTACCACTATGTAATTGACTACGTATGGTGCCAGCTCAAAACAGTAGCATCGTGCAAATACAAAAATAACACACAAATGAACCAAATAGGAGACGACTAACGGTGTGCGTTCGGGTTTCTTCCACGGCGTATGTTGTATGTCCTCTGTAAAAGTGAAGGTTTGTTGTTTGTTTAACTCGAGTGGATTTATGCGAACGGAGTATGGAGAAGCCGGTAAAGGGGGAAGTATGAATCCACCTCCATAAGTATGCCTGACCATTTTTATACCGCACCGGGGAGGCCTGTGAGGACGAATATCCTGTACAGTGGCGTGGGGTATGGCGATCCGAGCTACGCAAATGAATCTTATGGTGGTGTGTGTCCTGCTATAGAAAGGCCTATGCAGTTCACCATCTGCCCACCGAGTGGGTTCTTCATTCATCATCGGCCGGCCCTTTTCTACCGACTACAGGAGATCGTCGTCGCACATTGGCTCTTGTTGTAAACTCCCCGTTCTTCGTTGCAGTTCTTAGACGGCTTGAGCTATTTGGGCGAGCCCTTCAATTGTTAAGCACAGTATTCTAGGAGCGCCTCGAATGCTTAACGTTCTTACTCCTGCCTGCTGCTACTGCTGTTGGCAGACAGAGTCGGCACTTTGAGGACGTACGGAACGAACTCTACTTACATGGGAAAGAAAACCGTAAGTGAGTGGATACAGAGGGCAGGCCTAGAACCGATTGTCCTGGCGCTGCCAATTCCTGTAGGATTTGGCCAACCCTGACAATACACAACGGCTCTCTTCTGTTCCGAGCCTTCGGTAAACTGGTCAGCTTAATCACCTTTGAGATCCTTTTTTTTTAGCTCGCTCGTCCCCTTTGGAGGTCTCGCGTCTCGATGGTTTTCTCAGTTCTCACAGGCAGGAAAGGGGAAAGCAGACCGCCAGCCAACCAGGGGTGCCTTTGTCCAAAGGTCTGACATTGGGAAAACTACGCAGGCCGCTATCTGTGTCCACATCAGGAGGACCACGACCGCCACCGTCACTGTCTTCCGCCACGATCGCCGCTAGGCCGCTGCTTGGACTGCCGCTACTCGCGTTTCTTTTTGTTTCTGACGGCGCCAGCAGGTCCTTATTTAGCCTCACGTTGTTTTCTTCTTGTGCAGGACGACTAGGTATCTCCCATTTGCCCTTCTAAGGCATAACGACCAACGGCAAGGAGATTATTCTCTCCGTGATCTACGTACATATATTTGTTAGACGCGGTATATTCCTTGCTTCTGGTGTACAACTACAAGTATGAAAGAAAGAAACACAGCAAGGAATTGCTTGGCATCTGCGCCATTACTGTGCAAGATTGTCGTTTTCGCAATTGCCCAGGTCGCAGACATACAATACATAGGTTACATACCTGAACACCCACACAGGCCGCACGTATGCTTCGTCTATGACGATGCGGCCATATAATTGAGTTAACAATATGCACAATGCTGGACGCTGAACGATGTAATCTGTTACTAATCTTCATGCATCGACGAGCATGAAACACATATGCACACGTGTGTCATCTTCTTCCTGGAAGGGCGTGAATTTCCGCGTGTCCAAATCGATTCAGTACGGTATAAATAATTCCTCAGAGTGCGCGTTAGCGTCGAAAATGTATTAGTCGAACGCGTTTTTGCCAATTAGAAATAACCTGCATGGCATATTCAGAAGGGAAGGACTTTATAATGACACTGGCGTAAATGCCGCAACTCCAAGAAAAAGTCCATTCTATTCTAGGTATATGACCAGTTCAAACTTCCCGATGGTAGGTGCTTGTAGTAATCTTACGTGGTACTTGCTCAAAATGATGTTATTTTATTGCGCCGAAACTACTGTCCCACATGTTTGGTTTGTCGTCGACGTGTTCCTCGTTGATCGCTGAGGCCATCGAGCCAAAGCGCGCCAGCCAAGAAAAGCTCCATATCTCCCAAAGGATGTTCACGACCCATTCTAGGCGGCTGTTCATCTTATGCTGTGTGATCCGCTTTAAGTGGGTCTTTGGACCACTCCCTCGCAGTGGAAGCCTCGATGAACGTGCTGTCCCTCGCCACTTTGTTTCCGAAGCGCCGATGTCACGGTCACGTCCACGTCGATCCGAGGCGGCATTCGCCCATCGGACGTCGGCAGCTGTTGTTGCGAGAGGCAGCGGGAGTCGCGTCGCAACGGTCGTTCATGAGAGACAAACAGGGAGACCAGAAGCTGGGGAGAAAGATACAGAGAGTGAGAGCGAGAGAGAAGAGCCGAACAGTTATTGGGTCGTATTTGGATGGAGATTGGTTCTTGCCGATTTTGTTGGTCCGTTCAGGCGGATAAGGTTTCACTCTGTTGGAGAGGAGCTCGCCATGTGTGTTTGACGGAGACGATGATGGCGGGCCTATAGCTAGCGTTAGTGCTACAGAGTCCTATAGTTTGTCCGCCCTGTTTCTACTCAGCTTTGTCTACGAACGTTCATGTGTTGTAGAGTGGCACACGGACACGCAGATAGACAGGCGGGCAAGCAAGTAACGGAGAATCGTTTAGCTAGTCAGTCATCTCTTCTAGTTATCTCTACTTTTCCTTCATGGTGGTGACCAGAGTGGCGAGCGACGAACGTGCGGCGGTCGGCCACTCAATAATTACGAGCTAGAGAGCGAACACAGCCGCGATAAACACTAGGACAGGTGGGCCGAACAGAAGCCGAGGCGACGGTATCAGCAATCTGCGTGGAGGCTCTTCTCAACCATTCCTCCCTACATCTATGCACATATTTTCGACACTTGTCAGCATATTCGTCCTTCCCTTACCTTCGCAGAGTACCAGTTCACGTAAAAGCCAACGATGGACGTGTCTGCAGAAGCCCTTTCGCATCGCTCTCCCCGCCTTTTTCTCCCTTTGCACGTTCAAGGGTCGTCGCCAGCCGGGCCGATGGTGGGACAGAGATAGGGAAGAGGATGAATGCTGGGTGGCCAGCAGCAATCGATGGTCTTTGTGGCAATTCGAGAAGTGGAGTAAGAGAGGAACTGGCCAGCGCAGGGAAGTAGGAGGTAGACTGTTGAAAGTAAGGACAACGAGCGAGTGCGAGTGGGAAGTGGGACGGAGGAGGTGGAGTCGGGGCTGGTTGCCAAAAAGGACCAGCAGGATCAGGACCAGCAGTTGCGGAGTGGTGGACATGTCCTAACCGCAGGGCAGACTCGTCTTCGTTCGCGCTTTCAATCTCTCGCTCTTCACCCTTGGGGAAGCTAGCTCGGCCGGCCAGCGAACCTGCCCGCCTACGTCTGGGCTCCGTGGCGCAGAGGTAGCGAGGTTACCGCTTGAGCCCATACTACTACAACCACAACGACGACTGGTACAACGTCTACTGGTAGTGTACGCGAAGTGGGAAGCGAAGTTGTGTCCATCCCGCTGTGCGTGCTTCGTATTTCTAAGAGGTTGACGGCCGGCTCCGCAGCTGATTTGTTGGGCTGAGTGTTTGACCGAACATGTATCCGTGTATGTGAGTGTTTGCGTTTGTGTGGATGTATGCTGCTCTCTTCTTTCGGCTCGGCCAAGTTGACATACAGCCTCAAGGGATGCCACCACTATGGGTACCATCCCGTTCAGTATTGCGTCATTACCAGCTCTACGCTGGCTGACTGGATCACCAGTTAGCTACTCGTCTAGAAATTGTGCTTGGATTTGCAGGGCTTTTAGCTGAGCCGTTCTCGGCTGCGTGTTTGACAGAGCTCTATGATTGGGCATCACAAGTTGAGCTTCAAGGAGAAAAGTGTTTGAAAAGAAGCTGTAGTGATTTTCTGTCACAGAGGTGTTCACTGGATCAACGTTGTGGAACATCGTGACGAACTAAATTGGATATAGAGTATCCCCTGCTACGGCTTTTATTAAAGTGAACATCGGTCACTCTGAGCGGGGCTCCATTTGACTGCCTAACCATATTCCATCGTCTGTACTGCTCTGGTTTTTCATTTTTTGGGTATTTACACATCTCTCAAAGTTGCGTCTACTTATCCACCGATAAATCAGTATGGCATTCTTTGCGAGCTATTCCTCGGCGTACACGTTCTAGACTTCAAACGCCGGATACGGAATGATCTTTTTCAAATGTGTATGATCATTGTGACGCACGACGATATTCGAGCGGCTGCCCGCCTTTAGTGAATAGAGCCGCCACGCAAAAGCTTACCGCCTTCCGACCGACTGGATTAGCTTCCTCACGAGACTTGGGCCCTCACCTCACCTAAAAAGGTTTAAAAAAAATCGCTATGAACGAATACTACTATTATTATTCGTGTCTTATAAATATGTAAATTTGTTTATACTGGAAGTATTTATTCATTGATGGCTGCCGTTGTAACTATCCATTCAGACGGGTCAAATATTATATCGACAGTACTGTGTAAAGAGAACTTAAGCGTTTGTACAATTGCAATTTAGTAAATAAGCAAATATGTTATGTTATTGTGGAGAGTTCAATTGTTCTAGCTATATAAAAGTACAGAATATGATATGAGCGTGCAAAGATAGTGTAGAACACTTTTCGTAGTGATTTTATCGTTACAAAGACTATAATAATAATGACTATGTACCTCTCGTAATTCTAGAAAAGAGAAAACACTACCCCCTTTATTTTATGGATTATAGGCAAACATAACTAAACAGTTCCTTGCCAAGGTAGTGTCGTCCGCAAAGTTGTGCAGTCTATCTTGGAGAGGAGGACTCCCATTCTGAAGAACCGATCCAGCTGAGTACATAGGAGTTGAAAAAAGGCCACGAGGCCCCTGCGCTTTACGATGGTAACAGATCTCGTTCCTATAAACCTATCCTGTGGCCAATGCGGAGGAAGGTGAAGGATGATTTCTTCCAATTCTGCAATGCTTTGTTTTTCTAATGCCTTTAAAGATACGACTTCGAAGACCTTAAACCCTTCTATATCCCGGACAGCATCCACTTGTCCATGCAGCTATATTGTCAATGATGCGCATACCATAGAGGCGGTAAAGAATGCTATTCTATGTCAATTCGGAAATTCGAAATTTTGCGCGAACACGCCCTTTACTCCTACAAATACTCTTCAAATGCATATAAAGTTGCTTCGCCATTCCACTTTCTTATAGTTAAATCGCCTCGAAGGAAGTAAAAGAATATTTTACAGGCTGACTCACAGCCAACATTTGACGTCCATTGCTTTCGGCATCGGTTCATAAGACGGTATGAATGTAAATGTGCAGCGGTGGGGATCGAACAAGTCTTGAGCAAGCAAGTCTTGAGCTATCATTGAAATACACATGCTTAAAAATATTTCATGGTAACAATTACAACAATTTGTTCTAGTCTCACTGGTTTCTGAAACGTCTACGTATCGAAATTGGACCCCGTGGAAGGTGCTGTCTCTACAAAATCTGCTCACCATACTACAAACGCGTAGGCGCTTATCCAGGCAATTACTACGATAGCATTTAAGCCCTATTCTTGTTTCATGTTTACATTAGCCCTACGCTTTCAGTGACGGGACATAGTCTTCAAAGGATTGTCAAGGAAACAATATAAAAACGTCGTTTTAAAGCAGCTGAACGAACCAAGTTCTTAGTAAAAACAACAAGTCTAAAATAGATTCAAACTTCCGGATTTCCATATCTTGTCTTCTTCTGTGAAAGTAAGTAATGCATTAGATATGTCACGGATGAAGAAGATCGAAGGAGTTAGCCTTTGATTCAGCGTTGCGTTCTCTCATACTAGAAATACTCATCAAATCATCGCAGCGGAAGAATAGGGAATCACGTCGCTCAGTGACTCTTTGGCTATCTAACATTAACGGTGTTAATGACCTGAAAATCTTATTGACCCCTCCACTGGACGTTGCATCCCGCGTTGCTGCTTTGACCGACTCACGTACGAGTTTACCTTCGGCAAGGCCCATTTTCTAGCACGAGCTGGTCTTGTTGTCTCCTGGCCCAAGGCGAACAAGGGACGGGACTGGACTAACTCTTTCTCTCAACGCGAAGAGGCCGTTTGTAGTGGTGTGCACTAATCGAGCTAATCACCGCTGGCAAGAGGTTGATTTCAATACCATTCGGAGAGATCCGTCCGAAGGAAGCTCAAACGAAAGCATGCCTATCTAGCCACCAGGCGTGCTAAGCGTAACAGTATCTACATGTGATCTCTTTATTCGCTTGATCTCGAGAGACTCAGCTGAAAAGACTCTTCACACAGAGACTTCAATAGACGTTCTAAGGAAAGGATTGCTAACGCACCTTCGATGTTTCCGATCGATGTTGGTTAACTTTATAGGAATTGTGCCTGCCCACGTTTTTATGATGCAGGTATTAAAGGATTTATTCATTCACTCCTCTTTGGATATCTTATATTGTAGGCGACGTACTTATTTCATTTAGGATTGGGCCTAACATTGTCGAACTGAAGAAGCATAATATACCTCTATAGGCTAGTGTTCCAATATACGTGTAACTTGATTCAGATTTTAGAGTCTGTTCCCGTCTCCTCCATGTAGTTTTAGCAACTATTTTCATACGTCTTCTCAACAGAATGTTCTCTATAAAACTTCTGGTCTATCGGTGAACTGGTTCTTCGTTGATTTCCTTTTTGGGCTGTGCCCGACACGAAACATCTCGATAATGTTCACTTACTATGAAACTATAATAAACACATGACCCCTGCCGGAACTTGCCATGACACTCACAATGACGCTAAATGCACCTGCTATCATGCATAAATGTGTTCGGCCGAAAAGCACTTCACACACATGCAGTTTTACTCTACGAATATCATAACGGGTTTTCCACTCTGAGATCGCATGCCATATATTAAGTGACTCCATTAGCGGCTGATAACCATATTTATCTCCACACTTTGGTACATTTAGATGATTAGTCTTCAATAGAAGGTAAAGTTAAAGGTTTATTGATTTATTTAAGAAGCTGCAATTTTACCATGTTTAACCTCTATTATATGTCATCACGCAGCGAACCTGCGGCCTCCGGCTTCCGACAGCCAGAGATTTAATCGTCCAAGTCACCGCGTTGACGTCCATCGACAACAAAAGCTCAAACGTAACTCTCTGTACCACACAAAATAAGGACGATGAAGGTATGCGAGTACATAACTAGTATATCACAAGTATCCTACTATTTGTCTTAGTACTTTTTTTTGCTCTGACCCTGGAGGCGCCGTTACTTGGGCCATCGTTCGGTACTTGTGTATTACGTCAAACCATATGCTCAAGCTACTGCAAGCACTACTAATTTCTACTACTGGTGACTAAGAAGAGTCGAAACGGCACAGCCTTAACAATTATCGGATACGATAGTTTTCTGTAGAGGTTTTATTTTACGTTGCCCTGTACTCTGTTCAACCCTTTAATCTCTCTGCCCCCAATCTATCTCTCTTTCTCTCTCTCTCGGTGAGACTCTCTACTGTTCTGTTTCGCCGAAAGTCTGCTCTTCCTTTAGAAGATAGAAGGTTCAATTTCGAATTCTAGAGCCGGTTTCGATGTCTTTGTTATGCGCAACTGAACTCAACGGACGGCATCAACAGCTTATGGCCACCGAATAGCCAGAAATCGATATCAGCCCGGGTGAATGTTTATCGCTGTTTTGTCCGGAGTGCGATCAAAACTGGCGTCGCGCCGATATTTGTTGACTAACTTAGAGTAACTCGATTTAAAGGTCTCGAATTGATTTATCTGTTAGACGAGGACAAAATATCCACTCAGAAGCCTGAGATCAAGCGACTCATATAATTAATCGTGGATTAATACATGTATGCTTCAACGAACACCTAGTCCTTCTACATCTATAAGTAAGCGCCCTTTTTTGATTCAGCGCGAACTAGCCCATACGATTTTTCCATGACTATAGTGAGCGATCTGCGGCAGCGTGAGTCGTTGACTTAACAAGAGCTATCGAGGGTGCATTTTTTTCTCTTCTCTCGGAAGTGGACTAAGCCTCGCGTCAGGGTATTTGGGATCTTGCACAATGGCTAGAGTGTTTTCTTCCTTGCAGTGAACCGTAGACAATAAGACCGACATCATGTAAAACACTTCCATCTATCAGTTGGCTCAAATGTTGCTGCTGTATTATTCATAGCACTCGACTACCCATTCAGCTATCCAGCTGATATCGAACTACCATCTATTTGGCTGCAGCTAGAGAATGATCGATAAAACGGCGTGCCCATCTCCCATCCAGCGTCTAACATATACATAGTTCATTCACACCTAACGATTTGTGTAATACTCAATGACAATTGTGAAGAGCCACCTATAGACGAAGTTTAATATCTATTCATTGACTTTTGTCGCCGAGTATCCACCGCCGCGGCCGTATTCTGCATAGGAGATTTCCCTAGTTAAGAGCCTGGTCTCCTCAGAGGTCGGCCAAACCTGAAGTTGATTGGCGGCGTGGGACGGAGAACTCGGCCAAGATGAGGATGAATGCGTGGCCATCCACTTCATTTGGCTGCACGATCTCGTCGCGCTTTGTCAAGCTGAATAAAAACCGCTCGTGAGCGATGACTTCGATGTATGTATATGTACGTGTAGGTACGTGGACACGCATGTAAATACATGCTTGGATGAGCCTTGCTGCTTGAATGAACATGTGAACATATGTTACCTTTAGACACGGACCTCGTTGCCCTCGACGATTCGACTCAGTCAGATACACGCGTCCGCTATGTCAATGGCGCTGGTGAGCTCTTCGTGCTGCGGCTGCCGTTTTTGTTGTCACTCGTCAGCACTGACAGGTGGCGGGCATTGACAGAGTTTGGTCACTTTTGGTCACGATACGAACCGAGTTGGGCGGACGAGCTGGCAGAATTTGCGTTGGGGTAAGGAGGGGGTGTTCGCGTAGACGCCTCGACCCCTTCTCTACTATTCCCCTTTTTACCGATCTTCGCGATGCAGGAGCACTCGCTCGTGTGACGCTTTGAGAGTGATGAAGAACGGAAGCGATGGGGTAGAGTTTCTATTTCGCTCGCATTTTCAGTCGGTCGTTGTCGTCGGCTGCGCGTCCCTCCGTTCGTTCGTGCGAGCGTCTGTCTGTCAGTTCGGGCGGTTTGATCGCAAAGTCTCCAACCGATGGTCGATGTCTGTCTGAAAGGCGATAACGAACGGGGGAGCGAAGTTGATTTTTTCCTTTTATCTTCGCGGGATAGCGCGGGACAGATCCGTATGTGTGTATCGTTGGAGGTGATAACAGGGGGAACAGGAGAAGGTATCGGCAGATTCGAAAGATTCCTCGAGGCGCGGCCGACCCCTTTGGCCGGGGGCGGGGCGATGGGGTGGGTGCGGCTCGACAAAGTGAAACAGGACTGACAAAGATTGACACGCCCATAGAAGTCTTCGCGTAGTTGCACAGCGACGCAAGGGAGAGCAGAGCGACGAAAGGTGCTCCGGAAAGGGACCTCGCCGCATCTGGGTTTGTACTGTCGATTCCCCCGCCACCTCCGAGCAGTCGGGAAGTGGGCCGAACAGCAGAGTGCAGGCCTGAACGAGTAATGGAATTTCGGAGTTGCTTCAACCGGCGCTAACTCTGACAGTGACATGGGTGGTCTGTTGTATAAGGCTAAGTTGTATGTGTGCGGTGAACCCCTCGTACCTCGGTGAGGTTAAACAGCGCTAGCTTACTGCTTTGTCCAACTCATTTAATACTGCAACTGCCGTCTGTTGACTTGATTTGGCGCATTTTCTATTGCCGTGTATTTTCTGCATATCTGTATGTATCAGAGAGCGTCTGTGCTGACGAGTTTCAACCAACAACAACAACAACAACAACTAATGTTGAAATAGAATAACACCTTTATTTAAGATAAAGGTGAGTGTAAGCATAAACGAGACGGCAGCAGCATATACATCAGGTAGAAATCACGTTACGTAAACGTATGGGCTCTCATATGGCCAGATATAATATAAGAAAATGCTTCGCATGTAGAATTTTAACTGGAACAATGAGGCGAAAGAGCGAAGAATCAATTCGCGTTCCCAGCCGTAGATGTCATAGAAGAGAGCATGTTTTTGTTCAAAAGCGCAGTCAAGAATCTTGTAAATGGGTAAGATTTTGTTGAAGAGGCTTCAAGCATTTTGTATGAGCCTCCCACCATAAAGCACTCTGTCATTACAGGGGTGACGATTGTGTTAACATTCAACGGCTGAACCGATCGCAAGAAACTCCCAGTGTTCGATCAGCGTGTGTTCTTGTTGTGTTGATTTACGTCTAATGGCCTGCAGTTCAACCATCTTCCATTTTCTGAATTGATCACGATGGTCCAGATGTAATCCAGTGGAGGGCTACACAGTGTACTGTACAAGATACAAATTTTGACGCCCTGCTAGATGTTGGCGTTGTAATCAATGCAGTTCACGTCGAATACTAATGTAATAGAAAATGGTAATTAAGAATCCTTAATGTCTGTGCAGCAACTTCGATATCTGTGTAGGTGTATATTATACGTGTCAATTTTCAAAAAAAATAATACAAGTCGCCTATAGCGCGATGATTCATCAAGCATTCGCTGACTATGATTTCTTAATGGCTTGAGGTGGATACATGTGTGGTTAAAACGTGTTTGACTGACTGTACTTTTGCTACTTATGTACTCATTATTATTGGAGAAATAGTTGATGTTCCAATTCCGTACGCGATTTCGTTTTAATTATTATAGAATTTTTCCTGCGTAGATGCCCTTTCAGATAACCACGAATGCACCACGCCACCGGGGCTCAGCCCTTAAGGATACTTTGCTGTTTTTTTGCGGAGAAATTGGATTATGTTTATGATTTCTTTCTGAAATAATATTCAATATATCTATGCTAGCTCACAGGTACAAGCGCTATTACATTCGCAAGCTTGACCTAAATGCAGCAATTATTACTTTATTTTATCCATCGATTATTGATCGTATCGGCTTATTGTTGTAACTTATATAACCCTATACGCCCAGGATCTAAGTAATGTGCTTTAATTGAAATACATATATACTATTGTATTATCTTGATTTCTTTCTTGATCCGAACTGAAGCTTATTTGTAGGATAGTTTTTCTTTCGGTTCTATCCTCCGCAGTCAGCAATGTCAGTACCTACTAAGTAGCCAAGTCAACTATTTAGCAGAGGAAATGTGAATAGCTTCTCGAGTTTCCATTTCCAGTGGACCAAGGAGCTCCAGTGAACCAACTATGACTACTTCGCCCACCGGCAGTAAATGATTCGGAACAACGGCCAACACCTCTAAGGAGTTCTCTTCCCTCCTCGCTAAATGTTTAACGCCTAACTAGCGTAAGAAGTCTAGTAGCCACGAAAGGCAGTTGCCATTTATCAACAGCTGCTCAACTGTTTCAACACTTAGTACTCTTTCTCTTCAACCGCTCCCACACCTATTTTCGGTAAGGATGGCATGCTAATGCTCGTACTATAATAAGAATAATAATAATAATAAAAGCACAGTGGGAAAGTAATCTATCGCTGAATTGACAAGTTTGCTAATGAAACACGTGTGCCCTCGCGAGGGTCAGGACTCGACTTCTGAGAGCTTTGTGATCTGCAGCTCAGAACGTACTACACCCTGTGGCTTCACTATTCTTTAACGAGCGTTCCGTACAATATGTTCGCAGGGGTTGTCCTTTATTTGGGATGGAAGAGGTTGTGCTTTTTCTCCTTTGTGTGTTATTCTCGCATGGAGATCATACGAAATTTCTATGAAGCGGCTTTATCGTAGAGGAGATGGATCCTTGGAAGTCAGTCTGACAATTGAAATGTTAACCGTAAATCGTTATTGGATCAACTTCACCTCCAATTAATTCGTTTTAGTGATTTATTGTGAAACCCTGTGATTGTGCCTCACAGTATAAGTACAGCTGTTGGTTGGACTTGAGCGTTTTGTGAAGATTGAGTTGATATAGATAAATGTCAGTCTTTTGCTTAGATCACATCACTCCATATTTCAATTATTAACACATTAGCTGGACGCCACTATATATGCGCACCCGTATAAATGTGTGACATCTGAAATAAAATCATGTCTCACAGTTAGAACCTTAGATGGACCTGGCCCCCCCCATGGCTAACCTAGTAAAAGGGATCAATTCCATTTAGATACTAGGATTCGATAGCGAAGTAATGATACTTGACTTCGACCACCAGCGAACTTAGCGAAGCTTGAGTCCTCTAGAAAACTGCGATATATGCATATCGTATTAGATATCTATTTTTCTTCTAAATGTAGTGAACGACCGGTATATGGTATATGAGTATTTATTGGTGGAGTAATGGAACCTAAACCTCAGTGATTACGTTCTCCGTAAGGTTACGCCGTTTGACAATGCCTAACAACTGTGTTGATAGTTAGATGGATTCCTTTTGGAGTTCGCTCTTGGTGTCATGAGATTGCTTGAACTACGAAACTTCCTGATTTCCTTGTCCTCTTGTATTTCCGCTGCATTCGTTGGCGTGCTATTCAAATAAGCTTCCGGCTGCAGAGGGGAACTCTCTAGACGCCTCTCTCCTACACAACCGGCAAGGTTATATGCATCGTAATAAGCGTAACATGTATATATACATATATATATATGTGTGTGTCAAAGACGCGATGTTCCGCTGCTCATCTATTTGTACGGCTATACATTACTGATATGTGTTATGCCTGGCGTCTCTCTCGAAAGTGAATATCATCACCTTTGTAAATATAACAGGATATACCCGCTCGTTCTAACATACAATCAATAACTTCTCAACTTGGTCATAGCAGAGTGAATGTTGATTTGACGTCAGGATATGATGATAACGTCTGCCCCGTTGTGTATGTCGCTGCCCTACACATTCAGTATAAGGATAGCTCAGGGATTGTTGTACATCGTTGCCTTCTTTATGACGTCCCACTAACATCGGAGTTCCAAGCGGCCATCGCTCTGTCCATCCGTAGTAATGGCTTCCGCTTAGCGTTCGCATCATTCGGTTCATCTCGTTCCTATACGCCATTCACTTCCATCTCAATACAACTTGCTCATTTGCGTGCTTAACTCGCTCACATTGTATTTGGCAGCCCTTGGTGGTCCTGCCGTCGCCTCCGCCGCTCATTCTAGCAGAACAGACTAGTTTTCTTGTAGTGTTCCCAGGACATTATATGGCTTTCATCCATAAGGCAAACGTCTTAGTAAATGACTCCACAACGCTCTGTTTAAGCGCAGTTTACTTAGCTGACAAACGCTGCGTATAAAGTGTTGCCTGGTCGGGCATGCCGTCAATCTAGCAAGGATGCTCAGGGTTCGTGAGTTGCCCGTTGAATGAAGGGCGATCAACATTATCGGCTATGACACCCTGCACTTGACTCGAACCCTAACTAGGTCACCGGTGAAGGTAAAAAAAGAATCCCCACTATTCTTTGTCGCTTACAAATTCAAACGTAATTATTCATCTCGTAAAATTCTACTCAATTAAAACATTTGACACATGTGTACATTATTTTTTACTTGAGTTAAAGTCTTTACGCAGGTGTCAAGGCTTTCGATTAATCCCATCTCTACTTTTTTTGAGAGGAGGAAATTTTCTTCAAACACAGGGACACCACCAGGGATATTCCAATCTCCATTAAACTGGGCCGATCCGGTGCAGAGAGGTTGACGTAGACGACAAAATACCTCTTCCTGTTAAAACCATTCCCTGCTGAGGATCCATCTCTTCCCTAGATATAATCTCTACCAGCATACACCTACTGCACTGATAAAAAAAAAACAGGTGCTTTGAGATATGATCTGTTGGCCATCAGCGACGCCTGATGTAGCGAAAAAAGATGGAAGCTCCAGAGGCCATCACGTTTTGGCAGCTGTACGAAATCACAGTTTGATCTACGCTCAACGATAACGATGGACCCAGCTTGACGGACTCGCCACGGTCACTGCTCACGTGTTTACTATTATTTATCTTAATTTAGCTCACTCGTATAGCATAGCATGTACATTTTACTTCCTTTATTCTCTAATTCACTTGTTCATCATTTTGCCACACATAAACCTGTTCGTACGTTGCGCAACTCTGCCGTCTTCATTTACTAATCGAAGCTAGGCAAACGTCCAGCATGTCTACCCTCGATGCTGTCAGTAAACACGAGCCGCTTAAAAATCACGACCTCAGCAGCACAGCAAGAGTAACAATATAACGTTTAACCTTCGAAGGCCTAAATGTACGCGTTTCGAGAGTGGTTAGCCGAGTTCCGAACAATGTCCTCTCTGTGCCTCCACTTCTGTGCGGTCACCGTGTTAAACACGAACGAAAATGGAGCCACTTATGACAACAATAAAAAAACCAGGTTGATGTTGATACCTACTTGTGTTCATCTAGACGTTTCGTTGACGAACGTGCAATATATGTTTAGCTGCCTATTAGGCTACTTCGTATCAGACGATCTCCATCTCGTTCAGTGTTGACTTTCTATAGTATTTGAGCTGCACAATTTGTTCCATAGAGTCTCACATGTAAACCACGTTTGTAGTTGTAAATTTCTCCAGAAATACAGAAAAGTCATTCTTCAGGAATACAAAACTAGTTTGCATGCTTGGTTGGATGACGTATATATATATATATATATATATATCTACGAATATCACTGATATGCTGTTTGATTTTGATGCATTTTTCAGATCATTAGTGAGAATAGAAGTATTTGGAAACGTAATTTCCTCCACTTTGTAACTTCCACTTCCGTCATCTTTTTCGAATGCTTAACAAATGTTTTTCTAACGGTATTAGGTGCAAATGCGCAATATCGCTCTATGACCCCTGTTGCGGAATAGCTCGGGAAAACAACAGATCAAATAGTACCAACATGTTAGAATAGCTCTCTTGTATTGAACAGCGCTATAAGCTAAGCAGAGGACACATGTTTATCTTAAGAACGCATTTCAAACTTCTGCCCCTATGGTTCTGTTTACACAGGGGTATCGTTTGCTTGTAATAACACGAACATTCGATAGCTGTCAACTCTGCAGTCACTCTCATCATAGCTCCATTCTCTATGACATAGGCATTACATAGATATAGACATGCTATCATAGAATATATAGAAGACAATCACGATAACACACAAGCAAAAACAATATAAAGGACATGTGCTGAAATTTTAACCATGGAAATCCACCTCCAGCACTTTACAATGTAGATGACCTGGATCGACCCGTACAATCGATCTGGACATTCGCGAGGAGACGGCTGCAGATCGACTGAAAGAAAACATAACTTCGTTAGAGCAGAGAACACGAACGAGGCGCGACAGATGATCTCGAACCTTGGGCGGAAAAAGCTCGAAGGTTCGAACAGACATCACACATCCCTTCTCACATAGCCAACAGGACCAAGCGCGCTACACCAAACCCAAGCCATGCAGGTCTCTAGGAAGAAGGTCTATTAACCAACAGACGTAGTAGAAGCTGCCAGTGCTGGCTAGGATCGCAAATCCTGCCCACTTCCTACCCTTCCCTAACCACGATGGCAAGCGACATCGCTTGTGAGGGTAGCTTCCATTCCGAGTAGCTCGCGAATCTATCGTCTGGCTCTGGCTAGTGAGAGCGTATGCCGTCCGAGTCGGCAGCTCGTGATCGTTAACGGCCGAATGTCGTAGTGTTGTACGGGCAACATCGTCCCCCTGCACGTCCATGCAACGAATACCTGAGGGACCGGGGTATCCAGGCGCGAACAGCACGGTGACCAGTCAACCTGTACACGCCTCATAGCTGGCCCAACATTTTTTGCTGAAATAGCCCGTTTGCCACACCTGGTTGGCACAGACTGGCAGTCAGATACAATTACCGCGTCTCGCCGTGCTGGATATCCCAACGATTCACGTAAAGCAACAGCTCGATTGATTTCTCGAGATCAATGTGCTTGTTTACATCTTCTAAAATTAATTTAGCAGAACAGCCCAGCCGGTTATATGTTACACTCTAAAGAGCTGAATTGATTGTGTCAATGTTCCTAGTCTTTATCCACTCATTCAATGGTGTACAAACGTGATTGTAAACACGGCTAGCCGACTTGAGTTAGTCGGGATTAACATCGATACGTGATATCTTAAGCGCTTATATAGTTTCTTACACATTTGGGAATATTTAATTATTTCGTACCGTTATTTTTCGGCATCCCAACTCTCTTCTGAGGTCCAACGACATTTTTAAATTTCATTGCCACTACTGCTACTACGTTTTCCCTAAATCCAATTTTCCGTTTACAGTAGTTTGCAAGCTCGTTGTACAAGCTTTACTGCGCAAATGAGCGCGCATTGTTATTTTGTAAGCAGTGCCATTAATGCTGAGTACTGTATATAACCATAAGATACGATGGAGCAATTTCGTTCAAGCTGTTACCACCCACTGAGCTCAATAGTGGGCCATCACGATGATACTCTGTAGCATACAAACACACGTGCACTTTCGCATATATATATATATATATATGTATATTTGTATATATATATATATATATATGTATATTTGTATATATATATATATATATATATATGTATATTTGTATATATATATATATATATATGTATATTTGTATATATATATATATATATATATGTATATTTGTATATATATATATATGTAGGTACATTGAGTATATTGCAATAACAGTACGACTGAGGGGCGCGCGATGACTGAACGTTGCAAAGTCGCACAGTCAACTCGACCTGGTCTATATTTGAGTAGCGAGTATTGTGTGCTTACTCAGAGTAAGCACAACATGTTCATTCATTAATTTTCTCGTCCGTTGAATGGGTCAGCTATCTCGCATGTCACCCGCGATGGTAGACGTAACGATGCAGTATCTGCATCCGCGGCCCGTCCGCGGCCCGTACTTGTATCATACAAGGATATGATGATATCCTTGTTGGCTTGACGTCCACAGTGGTGTTTGTTTAGCATAAGACATGGTATTGATCAATTTGTTCCGTCCTGTTACGCATGTTATCAGAGTGACTTCGAGATTTAGAGGGGGGTTGCTCGTATTTTGCGTCTTCAGATTGTCACTTGTTCCTAGGGCTACGAAACGGCTTGAATCATCAAAATTTCAGTTGTTTGAACATACTCAAAAACACTTTGGATGATTTTTTGCCCGTAGATCTTGGAACTTCTATGAAAGAGGGATAATGAAGCTCGTCAAGAGGTGGCATTGAACACAAATAAACATACTTAGTTGATTAACCCAAGACTACACCAGATCGATTCCACAGAGACACAGTTACGAGTTAGTTTCGAAAATTGCTCAGCGCCGTACCACAGGCTAACCGGATATTCGGTATCATTATAGCGCGTCCCAATATCCCGGCCTCGTCTGCTCATCAGAACCTAGCTCATTATGCAACAGCTCGCTCGAAGCATCCATGTCGGCTTCCGGTGCGTTAGCCTAAAATCCTGTATAATTTTTCAAATAGACCCGCTCAACATGGCCGTCTCTCGAAAGAGAGGTGAAATGTCATATATGCTCATATGTGCTCTACTGCATATTGCACGACGGATAAATTTATATATTGGACATTTTCGAACACGTCTAGAAGATGATTATCCAAAGTTATCACAATTATGAGTTGTGCTGGCCACTCGTTAGTTGGGTATGCATTCATTCGTTTAAACAATACTTTCCTTTTGAAATCTATTATTAGTAGACACATTGCGATGACGTATCTAAATTCAATTATCTAGATACACGCACTCACATGAAGCACACGCACTATTGCTTACTCACATTAGACTGCACAGGCTACATTTTCATCTCTGATGTCTAATCGCGCCGCTCGTCAGAATCGTTAGAAGTCAATGCAGCTCCCATCCAAATCATTAAGATGTGAAATGAAAATTCTAACTGGAATCACATAAAAAGTGGCGCCATCTTATCTGGCTCGCTCTCCACTAATTGACCTGTCGAACTCAGAGACCTCCCCCCACCTTTCTCTGTCTTCTATCGGATTTTGTGATACATCCTGGTTTCACTGTGAGATAAAGTCACAGACGTCATTCGACCACAACATGCATAGTTTGCACCACAAGCTACCTGATCGAGACAGCATCTACAACATTAATTGTTTGCTGATTTCGCAAACTTCGCTTCGAAATCACGCGATCTACCGGGTCAAAATCGTAATTCTTAGCGATGACAAACCTTCGCTAGCAAACATGGCGAAATGGGTATAGCTGAAGTGACATATGGCTTGGGTTCAAATCCTGCCAGGCGTGGGTGCCTTTATCATTTTTCTTTATCTTCGGATTCTTGCCAGGTACGACATCGTTAAAAAATAAAGATGGCCCCGACATGTCCTCGTAGTAAGACCTAAGGGTTAAGGAAGTCACGCCTGTCACACAAGAGGAACAGCTGAGAGTCAGCTCAAACGAAGGTTTTTAAAAGTCAGCTTGCGGAGGCGAATATGCCCGACGACTCGTATCAGCGACCCTTATCTCCGTCACCGTCAAAGTCATATAGTGTATATGAGGCAGACGAGAGAGCGATTCAATAGATGTACGCTGGATATCTGTACAAGGATATCACTACAGTTGCCGCATTCAAGTGTTTGAGCCATGACTCTTATATTATGGCGCACAATGAATTGAAATTGTGCCCAGTTTCGAACAGTCGTGTCGGCAGCATAACAAGAATACAGTTTTTATATTATAAAGGTATAATTTAGTCTCATTCATTTGATATATCCGCATTTTCTGCATGCAAGTTAGGTTTCCATTTAGTCTGTCGATACGTTGATCTGTATGCTGAATAAGGCTTTGCTAGTCAAAATCTCAAGTGTCTAGTATTTTTCTGTGGCCGTACTAGCAACAAACTATTCACTGTTTTGTTTCACCATCGTCGAATTGTAAGATTAGACGCTCTTAGATCTACACGTGAGAAACTTTGTTGGTAAACACGAGTCGATACAAATATGCAGACTGACCTAGATCCAGTGTAAATCAAATGGGCTAAGTTCAGTTGGCACGTAAGCATTTCACACTGTAATAGGTCAACTCTTACGAGGACTACGACGGGTGGAGTTATAATGAAACATTGGACAGGTAGAGGTCATGAACTTTTTGTACATTGGATGCCTAGCTCACCTACGTAGAATATCCGTTTAGCATAAGGCCGATATTAATGAGGAGCGCCAAATCGCATGCCCATTTTACGGGATCTATTTACACATTCTTCACAACTGTAATTAGTATATTATTCTGAGACACCATCATGTGCTAATTGCTCTTTATGGTCCGTCCCACATGTTGATCCGGAGTTAGGAGGCACCACATTAATTAGTATAGTTACACAAATTAGTAGCACTGCTGTGACTTCGAGCCTATAACGTGTTCGATATTCGTACTCAAAAAATTCCCACAATCAACAAATCGTACCATCTGACATTATATAACGCAAATTCTCTCCTCCAGCACTTTCGATATATACACAGCATAATAACATGGTCAAAGAACATGATTTATTGTATATAGTTACGAGAGTCTGTTTCTGCGTGCGTCAAACAAATACATCGGACTTGACATTGCGTTAAAGTTAACCAACTTGTTGTTCAATTTAGTTTTGATTTCAGCCTGAAACATGCATAAACCCAATTTAAATCACAGGAGTAGCTGCGGTTCTACTACGGTCTCTCTCTTGTCGGTTGCCTGTAATAATAATATGCTTCACTGCGGGGACACTCCATAGGAGGAAGTGTTAAACTTGTTAAAAAAGCATCGAAGAGAAGAATACCTTAAAAATAATATTTTCCTGTAAACGACACTAACAAGCATATTGACGACGCATATTCAAAGACTCACAATTATGAGCAATAAATTCATCTATGCAGCAGCATATTAAATTCATCCGACAAATAGCAAATTATTCTACACGCACGAAACGAACGAAGGTCAGTAAACGCGAACAAGGTCATTCTATATTGTCTTACCCCGCTTTTGCCCCGTTGCGTGATGACATATAAGAGAGCTTAAGCATTGTAAAATTATAGCTCCTTTAATAAACCAATAAATCTTTACCTTTACCCGTCATGGTCATGCTGCAGCATTCAATAAATAGTACCAACAAACCGAGTACGACACGTTTGAGAAAAGTAGAGAAATCATCTTTAACATCCTGAATCCAAAGTCGATCAAATATATAATTGTTCAAAGGCTGACTATTCCGAAGTTCCCGACATCGTCCACATATTTGCGTACAATCTTGATATCTGCTATACGACTGTCTTATGTACAACAAGACCCCTAGGAAATGGAAGTGGCAGACGAAAGTTTACCGAGTACCGGTACTTGTCTTGTAACCACAAGTGCGGCAGCTGCATTACAAAATCATCGGCGATCTTTGCGTTGAACTACATGATCTGGGTAGACGAAAACCAGAGTGGATATGTTAGAACATGCTACATAAAGATTGAACTCGTTCGAGGTTGCCTTGAACAAGACGAAATCTAACATACATAAAATGCCGCTATGGATAGAAAGGGAATTTAGGGAGCGAATTTCAACTAAACTTTCAAACGTGGATTATGTCTTAGGTGTTCTATTGTACTGCCACTAAAACAAAGAGAAAATGATTTTGACAGAAATATACACTGAGAAAAATAACGACCTTTAATTGTGTTTTTTTTTACTATTTATTTTTCTAGATACAAGCGTACGCACAAACACTATATCAAAGGCGAACTGATTAAAATCAGTGTCACCTCAACGAATAACGGCACCACCTGTAGCCTTTAATTCGGAACTTATTAGCCTGCGGCTATAGGTTGCTAACCTTTAGCTAGTCCATATTTGCTAGTCCATATTTGTCACAATTATATAACCAATAATAATTGATATTTAAACGATTGTATATTCTAATTTGTCCATTCAGATGCATGTTGACCCCGCATTTTCGCCTATAGAACACGAAAGCCAATCTCATATAGCATTGAGGCATTATGTGAAGAAAGTTGTGACTCAAAATCGTCGTGGCTAAAGTACTGATCGCGGGTAAAGGCTGAGAATGATGAAGTCTACTGCTTGTGCAACGGCGTACACAGACGGAACAGTCGATATACAGCGGTGGTATTCGGAGACCCGTTGCCGGTCGCTATAAAATGACTTGAACGATTTAGAGCAATGCACCGCAGTCCACTTTCATCATGTGAGATGCGATCGGCATTAATAGAACAGTGAACTCTATCAAAATGGATAGCTATATATGCAATGTTTGGCCTACGCAAATACGAGCTGCGTAGTGCGATTTAGAGCTGACATAAGCTGAGATAAAGAATGACGCGGTTTCAATAAGAACACGTCTTGAAGGTATGTCTACTGCAGCTACATAGCTGCAGTTGTTTTGCAGGAGCCACAAAACGTTAGGCATTATTGAGCCGTTGTGCTTTTGTGTGCCTTTCCATTGTTCTCAATATAGAAAATCCCACATGAAAGATAAGTGACAAGCGGCCCGCTTCAAATCTTCGCGTAGCAGAACTCAGGGTCGCTGTTCTTCGTTTCGAACGATTGCATTGCATATACAGTCAAATTGTTCGTATGTATAAATAAGTAAAATTAATATATTAGTTTTTATGCGTCCGTTCTCGTGACAGCGTGGCCTTGATATCATGAAAGTGTAAAACGCGCGCTGCCTACTCATGATTCCCCATTGACATACTGAATTCCTAAATCGAGTACGTCGTATATTTAAGCCTCCTGTTGAAAAGTAGTGATAAAGTTGCGGTGGTCGTCACTAATCGTTCGAAAATCGGAATACAAGCGGCATCGCGGAAAAAGCTAAAGCAGACACCACAATCGGCCTTTGTAAAATGTTTCGAAGAATGGACAAAAAGGTATCGTATTTGCTTTGCTGCCGGAGGAGACTGCTTCGAAGGGGACAAGTGCAATTTTGATGATGAGTGAAGGTATACCAGGTTCAGTGCAACTTGATCACTACCTTTCAATCCGAGTAGTATATATATATATATACATATATATATATACCTTGATGATAAAGATAGCTCCTAGACGATCCTTCTATATGAGTTTGCTGCGCGGATTAGTTAATAGGGAGAAATTGTCGTCACCGGGTGGTGCCTATCGAATCCAGTTGTTTGTAAGTTGGTTTGCCTAGATCAGAGGAGTCGCAATGAGCCACTTGAACACAAATCCGATGCGGCGTCTTCATCCGATTTGAGAATTGTCTTATTTAAATTACGCTGCCGCGCGAAGACGACACGGGAAACGGAAGAAGATTCACACAGCGCCCGCGAATCGGAACCCAGTGTCTCCTTCCCGCCGAATCACAATCGAATGTGTCTCTAACCCCGAGGAGTTACAGCGCTCTCGAACTTGTTTCGTTGAGTGCAAGGAGGCACCGAACGTAGCTAACTTCAATTAACATATCGAAATCCTTGACAGACAATGCATTGTAGTCGGTGTCAATTATCTGATCTCCATTTTCATGATCTTTGCCGATCGAATCACATGTTCATCAGTACAAAAACCGTAGCTAAATTCATTGCACGAAGCCCCGATACATATTATATACAGATGTCACCTTTGTGATACTGATTTTTAATTTTCTGAGCACCCTTTCAAGAATATATTGTTAGTTCAATATGCATTTCGGGGACTTAACAGATAAAACAAATTTGATGGTTTATACCATTTATGTAAATGTATTGATGTATTGATTAAGGAGATGAAGCTTAGTTTAGTATCTGCTTTATTTATTTTTGGTCAGCCTAATCACCACGACTGTGCCAAATGTATTTGCTGCTATTTTTTTCTCAGAGCATTTTATTCTTACAGTTACCCGCATCCTAGCTTAAATAGGCAACAGGGTTAAATTCTAACAGGGTTTGCACTCACAGATAACATAACATAACATTTGCGGTTTATTTCCGGAACTGCAATTTTACAATGCTTAAGTTCATTAGTGCTTAGTGCATTAGTGTTTAAGATGGTTAGCGATAGGAGATATTATCGTATCGAGAAAGTTTCAGATCTCCTGGTGGTGTCTTATCTTTCCCAGAGTCAAGCCTCGCTGTCGGACAGAAGTGTGTTTAGAAGCATGCTATTATAGGTACTAAGTACTGAATCTTAAGCGGACAATTATCTGCTGAATTGTATAGGTTTTCTTTGGATTTTTTTTTAAGACACTCCAATATGGAAACCCTTTTCTCATTCGGTGTATCATACTTCTATATTGTTTGTACGACTGCTTCGATCGCTCATACGGTTTTCACACAATAGCAGTTAACTTTACTTTGTCCAGTCGACTAATGCAGAACGTCAGTCGATAATGATGACGCTAATGGGCGGGGGTACTGGGGGCCTGAGCTACGAACCATTAACGCACATGGTCGATATTCACGATGGACGTTCATGCCACGCTTAAACGTGTGTACGTGCTACATGAATCCTTGCGATGGTGGAAAGTGCACACAATGGGATGTGCTGGTGACACTTACTATGTATGAATTTCTAAATGATTTCTGAGTTTCTTATTTATGAAATGAATTTCTATGCATGGATTTGATCAAACCGGAAACGACGCGCTCAATTATCCGGCTCTAAATCAAACTTGTAGTTCTCCCCATTTAATCTATCTGTGGTCGGGTGTTGCTCATGAATATTGATATATAGTTGTTCTATTAGAAATAGTAGTGTTCATTGGCTGAGTTTAATGTTTTGAGACAAGCTACTACATACTCAATACTAAATAGTGAACACAAATGAACAATAAAATTGAGCATATGTAAAACTTCATAAGCGTTATTCATTTGTGTTCACTATTTAGCATTGAGTATGTAGTAGCTTGTCTCCCAACATTAAACTCAGCCAATGAACAGTACTGTTCCTAATAGAACAACTATATATCGATATTCATGAGCAACACCCGACCACAGATAGATTCGTACCACCACTAACATGCGGCAAACATTTCGACCGTACAGTCCGGCATACGATCTAATGAATGTTAGCGTGTGAGTATCCTTTAGAGCTACCAACTATTATAGATTGCAGAGTTGCTGTATAGGCTGCTTTTAGGTAGTGCATTGCTATTAACAAGTGGCACATTTGGATTCGCTAATGAGACTGCTGCCTCATACTTTCGAAGAACCAGGGTCCACTAAGTCGAGATTAGGCCAAGTGAAGCTGTCCTAATAGCCCTTAGAAACCACCAGGGAAAATCCTGTGACCCCACCTGGTTCATTGAACCCTAAAATGAGCAAGCGGCCCAATCACTGTCCAAGGCACAGCACAGCGGAGCAAGTGCTTCTAGATCTAAACTGTAGACATCAAGCAATACAACAATTTACACTTGATTTTCGAGCTTCAAATTACCGTTTGCACGCCAAAATGTTGAGTTATAGTGACCATGTGATAAGTCGGAGCATCTGGCACTGCTAAATCTATATAAATAGGACTTTCTATACTACACGTGTGATGTGATCAGGCGTTGTAGATACAAAGTTGTTGGTGATAAGTGAAAAAATATGAGATGGAACTATCGTGCCAACTGTATACCTTGTAGAGCCACTTAAGGTGAATGATTTAAACTTTGAAATGAACTCTGCTTGGCTACCTCGGGAAAACGTTGTAGATTATAATTGATTGTTTTAATTAATAAATGATAGACGATTAAGTGAAGATATGTTTACGCTAGCCAAAGAAAATTTCGTTTCAAAACATTATCTCCTTAATGATATATCTATTGAACTTAAGACCAATCAAGGTCAATGGTGTTTGCAGGCTGATTCACCAATCACTTCCTGACTTCGTGCTGTGTATGCACTTGTTCACACGTGACATTGGTTTATATTATATTTATTAAATAGCACACTCCAGTCTCAATTGTAATATATAACAATTTTGTCCCCGCCGCACAACTGGTGCACATGTGGCGCTCTCAGCCTGAGTGGCTTCTCAAGTGGCAACAAAAATAACCTAGATATACTGCTGTCTGGCGCTATCAGCCTTAATCGTGAGGCACGGACCCAAGTGCCTTAGGGCGGTGACATTGAAATTGATGATTTTAATAGCTTTGGCTTACATAAATCAGTCGCTACGGATTGGAGGTTCATAAGGACGAATGATAAACGTCTTCCGCACCTACAGCCAACAGGCTATGGTTGTAATTTTGGAAATTATACGCTTGACGTGTTCTCACGGCATCAATACATAATTCGACACAATTAGTATATATTTATTATAGTATACAAGGCATCACGTAATCTAAAAATTGTGTTTTTAAGGTATGTAAAGTGCGTCTTCCCGCCTGACTCACCGAATGGACTAGCCAAGTCACCCGGAACCGTTTATGAAATTAGAATGTTATTCTCAATTTACTTCAACGAAAATTAATTTAATAACCAAGAATGAATAACCTAACGATATACGATTATTATTGAGTCGGTTGTCTCGTTATAGCGATCTATGTAACAACATGAAAAATTAAACAGCTTCTCTGATGGGCGGCTTGATGCAAGCAGGTCGATAGAACGACTACAGTAGCACATTTAATGAAGATCGATCGTTGGCTGACATCAACTGATAATTAATACTGATCAAGCTACGATTCCTCTGCAAAGCTCACCAATACAATGCGAAGGGGAGACACAGAAATTTTCTATAATCTTCTATAATTTCCTTTGTTTCAGGTAAGCTCCGGTTGCTTTTGGCAGGGCCATAACTTCACCCGCCATCGTAGGACTTTAAGTATCGAAAAAGCATATCTCCTATCTATTATAGATGCAACGTTTGTGATAGAAACGTTGCTTAGTTCGTGCCAATGTAGTGGTTTTTCACTAGTTCACTGCTCAGATAACCCTGTCACACAGCGATATAGTTACATAAGTATAGGCGTGCGTGTCTAGCTGCACTTCGAATGTACTTATTCACGTGTGATTCTGCTGTAACAAAAACGTCATATTAGAAACCTGCGCTCGAATCCTGTGCTCGAAGGTTAGCGCAAATGTCGTAAATGAGTAAAAACCCATATGCCGTCAAGTCTCACTTGGCTCATATAAGTGTGCCATGTTCTAGAAGATCTTGTGTGCTCTGCTTGAATTACTTCGTCGTCGCTGCACCTCCCCAGTTCTCCCCTGACTTATGGTCATGTATGTAGATCCATTTTGGAATCTTTCTCGTCGTGGGAAGGTGCCGTCCCGGCTGCAGCAACACGGAGGCCGGATTGAGAAAGCCAGACTGCGAAGAAACTCTCTGCCGCTGGCCACGGTGGAGAGCGAGCATTGCGAGGGCCGTATTACGAGAATGGACCGTTAGATTACTGTCCCTATCCGGACTGCACAGGCAGACAGATATACACATACCTACCACACACATAGGGGTATGCGTCCATGACGAGTGGAACCTAGAAACGTGAACCAACGGGCCGAGCAAGCAACTTGCTGGTGGAGAATCCGCCATTGAATGGGAACCATGAGAGAGACAGAGAGAGAGAGGGTTGGCTTGTGGGAATGGGCAGGGAATCTCATTGCGAGCTTCACTGCTGCGCACTGCCGCTGCAGCTGCTGCCGGTTCTGGCGCTCATCTTCTGAAGTCGCTGCAAAGGCTTCTCCCACCGCGCGACTTCTTCTCTCTCTCTCCCTTGTTGGCCCTCGTTGTGGCCCGCCAGCCTCACTCGATCTGCTTCACCCACCAACCACTTCGGCAGAGCAACACAACTTTCTCCACCTGAACTGCCGGATACCCCCGCTCGGAAGCTCCCCGGACAACACCCCTTCGGGCTCCACTGTCGGAACGGTCCCAGCATGCGTCTAGCCGTTCTCCCAGCCAGATGGAGCAGTAGACTATCCCGGGTATGTGTTTTTTTCTCTCCATCTTTTTTTTCGCATAATTTTTTCCTCCGCTCACAATCTATGTGCTGACTTTCATGCTCCTGCATGCGCAGTAGTGCGCCGACGTCGGGCAACGGAAACTGCGTTTCAACTCGTGAATTTCGCTCCGACTTTAACCCACGTAAAATATTCACGGGGAATATAAGAATCTAAGCCGATTTGGTCGGATGAGGTTGCACTAGCTTTCGAATGGATCGATGCAGCTAAGTAGAGAACTCGCACGAGGCGAGCGGGGGGGGGGGCACCGGGGGCACCGGTTAAAGTATCTGCTCTCGTTCATCGCCGCCGGTGCTGCTGCTGGTACTGGTATTGGTAAGGCTACTGTCTGGGCTCGGTGGAATGAGTTCATTTTCGTGCCTGGCAGAGCAAATCAAAGCGAGCAATCGAAGCATCACTGATTGACTGACGCACCATACGTTCTCCAATACTTTCTCAATAATATTTAAGGGAAAATGATCGCCGACGAAATGCCATACAAAGGTATATTGCCACATATGATATAGGTACACGGTGCTGTATAATTACACTGGCGCAAGGAACACATAGAATTAGTGTTATTATTTGGTATTATATCTTTGGTATAATTAATGTGTAATATTAAGTGTACGTTAGGTACTACCCTCTAAGAGGCATAATGCTCTCTTTGGGTAGAAAATATCGATGTATCTATATTTTTTTTTAATTAAAATATAATCTTAGAATTTGCAAAACGGGTAAATCGGCGCAAGTACTTTTGCTTGTTTTACAGATAATTTAGTGTGATATTACGTCCTAGGTGAGCTGAATACAGCCACAGCCGAACGGGAATGTGGTTCTCACGGAGCTCCGTCTCAGTGCGGATAATCAGTTATGATTCGATCGTAGATGAGGGCTTAACCCTCGCGGTGAGGCTTAGATATGGTGCGGCAACATAGCTGTTTGTCTCGCACAGCTCATACATAGAGTTTTGATTAATTCAGATAACCCCCAAGGAGATTATTATTTATTCAAACCGTGAGGAGCACCTGCGTATGCCAACTGAGGGTTATTATGTTAGTTTTTAGTCGCAACAACTAAACATGTATGTTTGTATCATCACTGGATAATGTCGTATGTAATGTCGTATGCGTATGTAATTGAATTGGACGCCTGCAGACGCTTGACTCACCTCCTCTGAGATCATTTCTTTTCAAGGTGTTCGCTTGGCCTGCGGCTCGAGTTGCGGCTTGAGCGTCCGTTTTTCCCTTGTGCAAAAAATACAGTACAGATCAATTAGTTGGAACATGTCATAAATCTGCCTCTCAGCCAAAATGCCATTGTGTGCAACGCAATTCTTTCCAGTTGGTGGCATATTCCTGAATTGGGGGACGCACCCATGAGATAGGTCACGTTAATCATGCATCAGATCCTTACTGAAGGAGAAACTCGGCGACTCGCACATTTCCAGTATCGGATGCCTGGGCGCATTTTTTATCACCAAGTGAAATTGGTGTATGAGATCGCTTTGCATCGATAACCAGCCGTGGCCGAACCATTATTCAGGTGAAGGGTATCATCCCTAGATTAGGATAACAAACTGCACTCCAACCTCGCTTAACAAGCCACCAAGGAATTTGCAGGACGTTTAGTCTCAAATCAGCCAACCGTGTTTTATCGACAGGTGTACAACAAGCATTATTGCTATATATAAATTATCCACCTAGAGGCACGTTGTTCGGATCAAAGACCGCCATTATGGCCCATTGTCGACCAACAACAATACCTATATTATTATATATGCACATATATATATGTATTCCTTCGTCTCTCGGCATATTGGTCACAATTCACCGAACGTTGTTGTCTGTTGCTGTGTCATCCGCATAGCGTTGGTTGCCGTTGTCGCGTTGAGGTCACGTCGTTGATGAAATTCCACCAACGCAACCACGTAATATATGGCACTCGATTTCGCTATAGGAGATATCGTTTTAGCACTATTGTCGATTGTCTGTTATTCTGCTGGTCGTGCGAAGGACGATCGTTGTCGGTTGAAACAGAAACCAACTCTGCTGCATGATCAGAGGTGAGTAGATATATTTCGATCATGGATATATCTGTGAGCAGCTTATTAGGTTATCTTCAAGCCAGGTTGGGTTCTGCTAGGGGCCCATAGGCCAAAACTACTAATTATTTTGTATTTCCGTATATAATTATTTTCGTAGCACTGGACTTCGACTGCAAATTTGCTTCCATGGCCGCAGGTTGCGCAAAGAGGAAAGTTTTTTCATATATTCGAATTAGCTGCCGCTACTTGAATACGGAACACACAGGAAATGCGTAGTTCGTAATCATCTAAGTTGAGATCTGATACTTCAGCGCCAGTTACAGCCAACTAGTAGATGCCCACTGCAATAGCCGCTGGCTGCGAGCCCCCCCTCCTCATTGCTGTGATGTGACTTCCGTGTTGGGTCCTCATAACTAATAGTTTTCTCCGGTGCAGTTTGGAAAACGCTCCCTGTACCTTCGGTGTTCTTGTTGATGGAGACTTCCTGCCGCCTTTCAAAGTGAAACATTACCAAAGTCTATCGCCTGCTGAGGCCTGATGGTGAATGATAAACCAAAACCAGCATTCTTTCAAAAGGTTTAATGCAACCATTCGAAGTGAGGGAAAAAACAGATTATTGCTTATTGGCCAATGTGTACCGGCTACTTATAGAGCATCTCACTTGGAACACTGAAAGTGTATTTAAGACAATTTTCAACTCGTCGTTGGACATTGTTGTATCACCTTGATTTTGATAGGCAGATCAAACAAGAGACGCATTTGGGTCAATTTCAAAATAGTCTACCTGTTCACTGTCGTTGTTTTTCGTGTTCTCCGGTGTCGTCGTGTCAACAGTCATAGTTAACTAGATTTGACTAGCCACGTAGAAGATACTATGACCGACCGACACTATGACTCTGTCGTTATGTGGAGAACGACAACTGCTAGATGCACCGTGGGAATGTTGTTACACTGTATCGTCCAGGTTTCGGTTTAAAACCGTTTTACTTCGTCACTGTTCACCGCACTGACATTAGACTGTTCAGCCAGAACGGCTCAAACAGTGCGTTCGTCTTAGATTTCTGCTGAAATACACATTTCGCAATAATTCTTATTATGAAGCAACGAATCGTTATTATGCTATCATAATAAAGACCTATTTAACTCGGCAAATTCGACCATTCGATCACCCACACAACTGCTGCATTGCACTGCTAAACTAAGGTATCGTTGGGGTCAACGGGAAATGCGTCCATAAACAAGACCTAGATGCGTGTTCAGGATGATTCAAAGCATCGTCTGAAGTCGCGATGTTACTGCTGTTTCTGATCTTAAACTAGCGTCGATCTAAATTTTGCGCAAACTATTGATCACACGAGTCCAATCCTCCACGACAGATTCACTGGTCGGGATGCCTCGATGAATATCGCTAGCCACGATGCAGAGCACTTTGGTCACGTCCATTTTGCCAACAGCCGGAGGCCAGCAGTGCATCACCCCTGGCGTAGAAGGCCAAAAAATCGTGGATGCAAGCAGCTTTTGCTTTTGACGCGAGGACACGTAGTCTGCAGACACGTCAACTATGTTTGCTACACGAAGAGTCCACGGTAACACACACTCCCTCGTCGGCCTTGTCCATGCACATATAAATGGGGGTGCATGGACCTGATTTCTCATTTGACCTTCGAAACGTTCTATGTCTGGTCTTCGGGCAAAACGCAAGGATAAGACTACGTGAGCCGGGTATGCTTGAGGACCTCACGTGCCGTGAACGTTCGTTCGCTAGATGATTTCACATATATATAGTATATTCATTGTCTCTGATTGACATTATCTGCGCGTAGAGCTTGACATATGCCTGCACGTGTAGTTTATTTAATTAGTCGGGTGCGACTTGGCAACTCGGACAAAAAAGCGACCAATAGGCTGAAAAGCGTGTATTCACAGATGTTCTAATTATTGGTTTAAGGTTTTTTCCAAAAATGAGCTGGGAGTCCCAATTAATTGCATTATAGTATTAACTGAGGTAAAGGTAATGCTTTATTGGTTTATTGAAGGAACTGCAGTTTTACAACGCTTAAGTTCTCATATATGTCACGACATGGGACTCGAACCTGCAGCCACTGGCTTTTTACTGCCAGAGACTTAGCCGTCCAAGAACTCTAACAATATCTTAAATGTCATCTTCAGGGAAGTGGTCTTTCTGGATTCTGTTAATTTGGCTGATTAGTTGTTGATCGCTGCTAAGCTTGTGGACCTGTGGACGTCCTCATTAGATTTACTCCAGTCGTGTCATGTCTGCGATGTGTCACTCAACTGCAACTGTACATTAATCTACTAATGCTTTTCTTCCAGCTTTAATCCAGACTTAATCATGAAGTCGTTCATGTTAACGCTCTTATCTTCTTCCAAGAAATCTCTCAAAGCTGAAATCCCACCAGTGGGATTGAAACATGTGACACATTATAAAAGTATCTGGAATTTATATATATATATATATATATACATATTACCATTGGAGATTATGATAATATCTTAATTTGTTGGTAAGTTTCCTGATATTTGTGACTGACATAAATGTCTGGCAGGCAAAGGTATATTGTTGGAGGTTATCTTCGGAAGGCTTTTTAAGACCTCACTCCGTACAAATCCAAACAAGTCCGTACCAATAACGCGGGGAGTGGCCACTTCATTATAGTGGGTATCACTCAATTTCATACATTCGCTCACTATACAAGCCAGTGATATCTTTGAAAGTTCTCAGGACATTGTTTCAACCCCTTCGTCACTAAATTTTTCATTTGCTATAGAAAATATTCTGCCTTGCTAAACAGTAGAAAGACTAGACACCAAATACCATGCGGCTGACAAAGTTGTCCATCTGAACTCGATGTCCCCTTGCACCATACAACTATCCCAATCGGTATCGCAAAGAAGTTTGGTATCGAGTTACCTTACGATGTATAATAATCGTATCCTCTTCTACGAGATGTTGACACATATATAATAGGTCACGTCGTATTGTCATGTCCATAATTTAGGCGTCGTTTTGCAGCACAGGAGCAGGTCTTGGCATATTTAATCAGACCATACTATCATGCTAGGCTAACTATATGCGCGATATCGGACGCGGCAAACAAATTGCGAAGAAGGAGCAGGTTTTTATCAGATGTTTGGAGGAAAGAGACGAATTGTCTCAGCTCCGAATAGCGTAGATCTTACCAGTTTTGTAAAGCACGGTTCAATGAAACCTGCTCGAAGGTCCTCAGAAGCGCCAACAATAGTCGAAAATGACATACATGTGAGGGGGGGGGGGGGGGGGGGGTTAATCATATTCGTGCCAATGAAAAATGACCAATTTCAGTCACGCAAAAGGTAAAGCGATCATTGGTCTATCAAAGAAACTGCACCTTTACGAAACGAAAATTATTATATAAGAGGAACATCAATGTGTCAGATCGAGGAGAACGGTGTCGACCTGAACTGCCCGAATTTCAACGATATACACGTCACCTGTCGTACCAATTGACGGAGACCGAATCGACGTTTCCTAGATAGCTCAGACCCTGGCCGGCGTAAGCTAGGATGATCGTGTGCTCCTTCGGCCGCATGCAAAACCGCTGGGGTAATAGCAGCATGGCGTGTACAGAATTGAAGAGGAAACTCACAACGTGAATAACGCCCCCTCCGATGTTTAGCAATCTCGCAAGGCTATATATGATCCATAGTCTCTGGTCGTGGTCATGGAAGTGGCGTGCACAGTAAGGTGGCTAATAAATCGAACGAACTAAATAAGTATCAGTTGTGATCGATCAGGTTTGATGCAGTTTTCTTTACATGGCTCCACGAGGGAAATATTTCATTTGTTCACGAGAAAGACCCAAGTCATTAGTGACGTCGGATGCAGCTTTACTTGAAGAAAGTAAGCCTTGCATTTTGGAGTGGCTAAGTAACACGCCTGATTTCAATGGTATAAAAAATATGTAGGAACTGTTGACAAAATGAGTCAATCGGCAACGGTTGATCTGATGCAAGCGCAGCCAATAGAGTGAGATCGGCATGAAGATCTTCGTGAGATACTCCGAAACGGTGTCTTGAGCATTGCCGTTATTGTCGCCTGAGTCGGTGTGATTTTGTGTCTCTTTTACTCTCGTTGCCTTGTCCCCTGATAACCCTTTGTAATATCGGTCGCCTTCAGACAGAGCGACAGACCCTAAGCATTTGTATGAGTGAAACTATTGTATAACTCGTTTTGGTCCAACTATAATTCCAAACTCTGTCCCTGACGGCTATAATACATAGCGTATAGCCTATTGCCGATTTCTATTAAGAAGAAAACACAACTCAACTAACATATATAATACACGCCACCAATGGAAGGATGGTCACCCGAAATGCAGGTGAATTTTCACATTAATGGTAATAGATAGATATAAAGAAATGGTGTTCCCTCTAATCCTGATAGAATATGATGCGCTTACGACTGCTTCTCCCAATTAGAGCGCCTGGTTCAGTTGATGATACATGACGAAGACGCGACGGAGTTCGATGTATTCGCTGCAGTTGGTGTTTGGCAAAATTCAGTGGCAGAAAACATACTTCGTGCTCAAATCTACCAGGAATTGCACGGGAATAGAGCCTTCGATGAAGGGTGCCTTTGCCATATATATTGCCTGAGCTAGTTCAAATGGAAGAGTTCATATATAGGCTGTGAAAATTGCGCATTTGTTTATTAAAATTTCTGCTAGTGTAGGCGCCATCCGGACGATAGACCCAGCATACGTGATTGTGGCTTGCCGCGTTTTTACGACTCATGTGGAAGTATTGGTTCTTAACGCTCTGGGTTTTCGAAGACATTTGGCCACCTTGAAAAGATGGCGGCAGCTGGTAGCTGCATTCAAAGTCAGAGATGAACAGACCTCGGGCAGACGGCTGTCGTGGGCCATGGTGTACAGTCGTGCAGTCGGTATCGTCAGAGAAATCCTATCTGATCCTGGTTCTGCACTTTCTTCTCTATAAGACCTTTTAGCCTGGACACGCCATTTCCTTTGCGGACAGTGTTTGTATGTTGTGTGACACACGCAAGTAGCCGGCAGACGACGGTATCACATATCTACTTACTCGAGACGAGTCGCAATGACCACCAATACAAGGACAGGTTTCTCCACCACCTTGAGCCCCCAGAGTCCTGCTTACCGATGGTCACAGTAGACTCAATCCAGCGTAAAGTACTAGCAGGCAAGTAAGACCCTAAACCACCGCCAGCACCACCGCCGCGACAACCGCGAAGGAGACCATCTTACTGGGTGTGCTTGAGGAGATGAAGCTGACGTGCGGGTAGTCAGTCTTTCGTCTCTCCTCAGCCAGCCCTGCGGGGTGCGTCCTTACCGCTGTCGGCAGACCTAACAAGTTTACTTTTCGTTTACAGCGGAGCTTTTCCAGAGGAGTGCAAGAGACCGACGAGACGGGCAAAAGGGAGCACACACCACTGTGGCATTGTACGCGGCTTCGACTCGCAGACTCGTCGTAGGCTTGTACCCACACTCTCCCTAGCGAAGGATCGTTGAGAGGCAGACGTTTGTACCGGATAGGGACAGACAGTGCTAGTACGTTGTTTCACCCCGTGACGATGATATACAAACAGACATGTATATATATATATATATATATATATATAGCAAGAGTGAAAGAGGAGACACAATCGCTACTGCTGCCTTTCAAGTGGAGACCGTAAACTGAGTGGTGAGATGGTCAGGGAGAGTGGGTGAGCAGTAGAAAGCAGAGATATATTATTGGCCTCTGGCAACGGTAGCGGGTGCCAGTAATGGTGGAACCATATATACAATATACAATATATATCTGAGGCAGGGGATGACAGGAGGAGTAACGAGGACGGTCGAGTCGTCAAAGTGCAACATCGTCTTTCAAGTCCCCCGTAACGACAACGTGAAAAGGAGACGTATGGCCTTTGCGTCGCTTGCGGGTGCGGCGGTGCGTGATCGTACTCGATGTTGTGGTGAAAGTAGTGATGGCGTCGACGGTGGCAGTGGCTTATAAGGCTAGTAATTCGACGCGCTTGCCGTAGACGTGATCTGTTGCTACAATTTCGAGTTGGCACTAAACGATACCATTATATGGATGCGGGACATCACTTTCTAAACGAAACAGGTCTACTCAGGTTTGCGGTTTTCAGATTGACCTTTGTTTCCTGTGCGACTTCAAATATCGCATTTGACGCAGAATCAACGATATTAGATTGACGGAGGGCAAGTCCCACATAAAGGTCATACCGGTCATATTTCTTAAATGTGCCTATTCTTAATGTGGCCTTATATTTGGCAAACAAATGACATTTGCTCTTCGTGAATTCAAATAATGCCATGCAACGTGGCTGTCAGGAATCTGATGTCATAGAGGGCTGATTTTATTCGGGAATAAATTAACGAATTCGATATCCGCCTATGGAGCGGTAGACGCTTATCTGTTTGTTACCTGTCGATACTGACCCCACAAGTATATGAAATCAGCCACACCCATTTCTGTGAGTACGACCGCCCACCACGAGTTGAAGCCCACCACAAATAGTGTCCATTGACGAGAATGTCCGCTCTAAGACCCTCCATCGCTTTCCAGTGGGTTTGATCGCGTGCCGTTTTAGAATACCTCAACCCCAGCAATTTAGAACTGGGAAGTTTGAACAATAGGGCATAGAAATGTTCAAAGAAATGACACTTTTTAGACATCACTTCGATAAAGTCAAATTTCCAAGACATACTTGCATAGTGGGCTTTATCCTCATGCTGCTGGCTGATATTACATTAAAAGCAGTTCTTTAGGATTGCTTACGGTTGCTGAAATTACCTATTCCCGTACGATCGGTTGCTTCGGATACGACTGGATCTTGGGCAGGGGATCAGATCAAATCTACTTGATAGCTGAATCGTCAAAATGCAAGCGTTCCCTTCCTTTTCTAGTCCCTGGAACCGTTACGTTTCTGTCAACTCAGCATCTATCGAAGTCTGTCGGTATGGACCGCGTTCTTTCAACAGAAGCTGACCATAGGCCTAGCGTAGCAAAACTACCTGCCCATCATTGTTCATACGTGGATGCATACTGATGAGATCGTTTGCTGAGTACGTGCATGCAAAAGGGGTTGCAACATTATTCGATAACGCGTGCTCAAGAGCTGAACGGAACGTTGATATGCATCGATACATTTGTGAACAGCACAATTCAACTAGAAGAGTGCACAGACATAGTTCACACGATTTGTATTCAATTCAATAAGCGTAAAAGCCGAAAGCTGGTTACATCTGCAGCGTAGGCTGGACAAATGAACAAAATGCGAGTGGATTAAGTGGTATGAGATGATTGAGAAAATATTCGCAGCTAGTACCCCATCACAAAATAAAGTCATTTATCTATGACGGTCCAGCGTTCGTCCCTGCTATGATTTTTCTTGAACGATATTGCATCGACTGATCCATGGTAGTAATTAGTTGAAAGAATGAAGTTAGCAATTAATGATTAGATGGTGGAACCGTGGTTGACACTAAAATTCGTTCTTCTGTCAATATCGGCGCCTCTCAGAGAGAAATGATGTCGTTTCAGCGGAGAGGAACAAACTACGAAAATATGATGTTCTCTAGAACAACCTTATTTTTTTCGTTGGCATACAAGGCACTGAATGAATGCGAGCCCTCATCCTCGCAGTTCTGACGGATGTTGGAGAACGCTCGCGTGAAACATCTGGCGACTGGCAGGGAGGGGACTACCAGTTTCAACGGTTATCCCTTGATTGTTTTCGAGTTGACCCTCAGCTGTTCCCCTATCTGACAGGCATCAGCGCTTAATCTTTAGGTATTACTATGAGGACCTGTCGAGGCCACCTTTGCTTATTTTTTTCAACCTTGCTCGTACCTGGCAACAATCTTCAAATATAGAAAGATGATGAAGAACTCCAAAGATTCTCCGCGTCTGACAGGATCTGAACCCAGCCCACACGTCCCTGCCGTCTAGCAGTCGAGAACGCTCACCACTAGACCATCCAGGGGGGACGGTTATCCTTTGGAATATAAAGGGGTAATGTGACTTTCGTGTTGCCGAGAGCAACAACCTTTAGTTGTGTGAAGAAATCAGACGGGACTCTTTACTGACTTATTTGTGAAGACATAGATGGTAATATAAATTTCTTTACGACACTTTTTGATAATTTTCAAATGAATTGCGTTGTTGAGGGTAATACGTATGTATACTTTTCAACTTCTGGAGTATCAAAAGTGTCTAAATCCATTCGACTTTTTGAGAGATTTGAAGCTCCACCCTCGAATACATTAGGCGAATGGCGAACGAAAACGATTCATCCGTTCACCTTGAGACTATCCACTTCTTGTATTCATGCACTTGTAAAGGCAGCTGCCTCCAAGTGTCTGCCAAGCCTTCCAATCATTAGCAACGTACGCTAATTCCTCAGGAGGATTCGCAACTGCCACTTTACCAGACTTAGGGCATAGAGGTAGCCCATCTATTACCACTTGGTCGCTCTTGAGATCCGAAATAAAAGGATAGGGCATGATTTAAGGTTACAATTTTTTCTGCCATCCTTTCTATGGAGAGTTTAGGAAGAACGTTGGTCCTATGGCTATGCGCGTGAAAGGAATAACACGACCTTACCATTGTGATCCACAATAACGTTGGTCCAACAACTGTTCATTGGAGTGACCTTCGTGCGGCTTCTGGTATCTGTGGTCGTTTTTTTTTTGTAACCAAGTCAAATGCATTAATGTTCTAATTCACCCACGCGTACCCTGAAGTACCACAATTGTACCTAAGTAACGCCGAAAACTCCTGTAGTTCAGCAGGACACTAAAGAAAAATGATTTAATGGGATTACTAAACGGCAGATATACAACAATAAACCTCAATTGCTCTAATTGTTACGACAAGTGCTTGCCTCGGTAAGAGATAGCGTAGCTGTTGTTAATCTACCGTAAGTGTTTACTTAGTTTTCTGTCCTGCTTTACATCACATTAACATGAAACCAGTCGCTTAAACCAGTCATGTTTGTTGCATGTATATATATATATATATATATACGGACACAATTCTGACTAACAAAGAAGAAGTCCAGTAAAGCACGAGTAACATGTGTTTCAAGCTACGCTGCACGGTGAGATAGACTGCTCTGGTACACCTACACATTACATTAAAAAATTGCTATTATTACCATCTTATTGTACGCTGTCTGAGTATTCATATTCGAGAATAGGATGGTCACACGAATGGAAAACGTCGATGAACCGTGGATGGACGTACGCTTCGCTAAAACCCTCTGTACGCTAGTGGAATGGAAGGACCCAAAAACCACAAATAATAAATAAAACGCGATATAAAGTATCGCAATTTAAAAAAAGGGCCTTTTTTAGCCGACATGATATTTTACAGGGTCTTTCTTTGCTCACGAAGCGTGGTCAGCAATGAAATCAAGTGTCGATGCAGAATTATACTCGGGTCCCACGAACAGCCGTCGCATATTTAATTTAAGCACGTTGTCAGCAATGACATAATCGAATAAATCAATTCGATTTTGATTTGGCAATGCCAAACGGTGCCTCTTAAGACGAGTAAGACGAATGCAGACATTTACATAAGTAACCACGTACAGATTTTTACTCGAGAGAAACCTGGAAAAGTATATGGAATTCGAAGACTGCCAATTCGACCAAGGCACTAAAACACCACGAATATCCGTATTGTTGCTTCCGTCGCTATGGTACAATAAGATGACATGAAAACCATATATGTGGACTCGCAGTTTTGTAGTTAAAACAAGCAACGGTGCACAGTTTTCACTGCCCTAAGTTAGGCTGTTTATCTGTATCTAAAAGAAATTCAGTTTGAGCAACTGGAGGAAGATATTTGGTTTGATTGCAAAAATGTTCTCTAAAAAGTGGTAATGGTTCAATAGTTCACACCATGTAATCAGGATAAAAACGATTGTATCTCTGGGTGTCGTTCTTGGTATCGATTCGAAGTAGATAATCCAGAATCGGTCGAATTTCGTGGGTGAATAAGATAGAATAAGACTCCAGCGAATGAGTCAGATCGTGCTAGGTTAGCTTCGATCAGGTCGAATAGCCTAGGCGCTGCTTGCATCTCGTGGTTGGAATGATCACTTGAGACAGGCACATACGGCCGATCGGATGCTGGTTGGATCCGATCGGAGCAGGCTATTTCGGTTGGTCAGTCCAAGAGAAGTTTGTTCCCTCCGCCAAGAGCATTCCGGTAGTCCACACGTAGCGATTGCAATCTGATGGATTAGCCAATAAGCGGAACACGCGAAGAAGATATCGCTGGTTACAACTCTTATATGGATTTAATATCTTGCAGCTCCCTGAACATTTACGGGTTTGAGCACTTTGCGAAGCTGGTGAGACCGAGTCAGCTGTTCACGCTGGTTAAGCTCTATTTGTATCATCGATCCTAGTTATCTGCAGTTACGCCGAACTATGTTCGTTCGGCAGGTACATTCGTGCTAGAGTGTTTAGGCATGTAGACACTTCAACACCACAGCTTCAACTATTATCGTTTAAAGCGATGACTTCGCTTTTCAGATGTGGCCAATCTGAAAAAGGCAAGCAATGTAGTAAGTAGTATAATATATACAATTTGTGTTTTGGGGGGAAATTGCGTTCTTTGCTATGGATACACAGCCTTAGTCCGCCGGAACTCCATAGTTAATGCAGGATTGACCGTCTGGCTGGAGGCGAGTTACTAGACCGAGCCAGAGAGAGAGTGCCTTTGACGCTACGGTGTGCTCTGAGTGTCCGAGTGTTGAGTGTATTTGAGCGGTTGCTCATTTGAATATTCATAGAACCGCTGGTGTTGTCACTTGAGTAGTTGGACAGAAAAATCTTGTAGTGTCAGTTAGATAATGTACACCCTAAACATCAACTGGCTATTCCCAGAGTCCCAGTACAAAAAGGGATCGAATTTGCATAGATATATATATATATATAAATAAGCAAACGCCACAAATATCCAGCCGTGGGCTTGATCACGCGTCTCTCTTACCAAACCCATTTTAATGCCGCTATCGCGAAAATATCTGATTAATAAATAATAATACTATAATAATTTAGATATACAATATTTGGAGCTGAGTGACTGTTATTGGAGCTGCTCCACCATACATAAGTTACGCATAAACATAAGCTAGTTTAATGTTTAAGTCGGGTAACAACGACAAATGAATTATATACTGTACATAGTAGTAGCTTATTTATGGAAAATCACATTTGTAAGCGGCACTTTGCTCTCCTACTGCAAACTGCGCGCAGGGTTGTTACGTGTGTAAGTTCTATTCGCAGATAGAATTTACAATTACATTTGTTTATGTTCTGCTATAAATGTCCGTCTTGCGTCGGCTTTGCGTGCAAACGAGGATTGTCCATATATATATATATATATATATATATATATATATATATATATGTAGCAGCGTTATCATTCATGTCTCTAGGAACCCCTCCTTTGCAACACGCGAGAGTGCTGTGGACTTGCTGGTACAAGTCCATCGTCTCCTTAGTGTTCGTACGAAGACGACGGACTTCAACCAGCACAGGGGCTACTGTGTGTTGTTCGGTGTTTGTGCGAGGGAAATTTGTTCTCGGTCTAGTGCCCTCTGGCTGGTTACTAGAAACGTTTGGTTCGCCTGATTGCGAACTGGTAAAAGATGACGGCGGGAAGATTCTCGTTAGTGGCTTTCTACTGTTTGTGGATTTTGTACCATTCGTTTTGCCTCAGCCGAAGTCGGCGTAACAGGTACGAGGATTTGCGACAGGCTCGTTCCGAAAATTGTTTGCCCCCACATTGTACCTAGGGGTCTGCCGCTGGCCAAGGTAAAGAAAAACTCTTCAGTGGAATAGATGGAGCTAAAGGTAACACAGCAGGCTCCGCACGAACGAACTCGCGGCTGATAGAGCGAGTGTTCTGTTAGGGTAAAGGTCAAATATGGTTATGACTATTATTATTTCTAGTACTGTCTGTAACATAAACTCTACGCGGAGACCGCTGACGACTACACCAACATCAATGTAATCTTATCTGATGATACAGCTAGCTAGTAGTTATTATACAAAGCTCAGGGCAATTCTTGTCATAGAAATTCGGCAGCGCCTGCCACGAGAGGCCTCACCTCTCGAGGGTGTGATTAGATGGCAAAGCAACTCCACTAGCCTAAATGCTTTTTAACATAATACCTTTAGTTACATGTCACTTATATATGTTTGCAATTGTAACGTCTTTTTCCACAAGGCCAAAATCAACCAAACAGGTTCCAATCATGAACGACACACGTGTACCCGGCTGGCTGAGTCTCGATGAGTCGACGTGGCTGATGTACTCTATTCGTTGTTAGCGTTGTTGTCGAACAGTTCGTGTCGATCTGGACAACATAATTATCTGTTTTATCATTTGGTTCGGTAGTATTCGAGTGCGAGAGTATAATGGGGCAGGGTTACGAAACAGCGCAAGGGGCGTCTGTGTTGAGATGCGCTCGTGAGAGAACACCCCCTCTGGTGGATTAGGATCTGATTAGATCAGACACTATGGAGTCGTCTGATGGGTAGCGCCAGATATTCCAAAGCCAAAATAATACAGGGCTACTCTACTCGTATGTGTCTCTGTGTGTGTGTGTGTGGAGAGGGGGGTATGCGGTAGATATAATGAGCTGTTCAATGAGGAAAGCGCCGCACACGTACGCAGCCCGTAAGTTGACTTACTCACGCTCGCTTGCCTCCATCGGCCAATCTATGTATATGTCGGTCTCGTGCCGACTAATAGCTGTTAGGATAGTGTGGTAGTATATTGCCTTAGCTGGAGCACAACTTGAGGAATATAATAACACCCAGTGTAGATTCTATGGGTATACCTACGTAGATATTATTATAGATGGCGCGAGAGAGAGAGATTGGTGCTCATGGATATGGCCGATAGATTAGCAGCAAGAGGCACACAGGTCGTATATAATTGATCAGGTTGGATCGAACGTCGAACAGGATTACATCTGGCCTCAGCAATTGTTACCGCCACAATCAAGCATACGAACGAAACGGCATACTTATCTACTATTGGAAATCAGGATTGTATTCACGACACGCAGTAGGGTCTCGACTGCTGATATCGTGCGGATTTCAAATACTCATGTGGACCTTGAAATCGACGGAAATGGCGTCCGTGCTTTCGCGCTTATCAACGCTTCAAGAGCCAGCGACCGCTGCTGAGAAGTCAAATTAATAAAGGCGAATGGCACTCAAGTTTGCACAAAGGCTCCAGCTTAAAAAAGAACGGCAGTGTCTCCCTTTCAATGATCTCGCGCATTAACTGACCCTCTTAGCTATAGTTCAATATGAGTAATTGATGTTCCCACACACAGACGCACGCACATACAGACTAACCCGTTGAAGAGCCGGATCGAGTTCATCCTTGACACTGCCCCTTGCCCGCTTAGCGTTCCTCGGCGGCCATACCACGAGGTGGCGTATCAGGATCGGCGGCGGCTTAGGCATCGACAATTCCACGATCCATTTGACGGACTCGCTGATCAGTGCCCACTCAATGCCGTTATCTTCAACGAACGACTAATAATCACCGCTGCCAGACCTCGTACTTACCCTGCTCTGCCCTGCCCCCATGGGCAGGAAAGCAACAATCGACACAAGACTCCATCTTCAATGGATCGATCGGAGAACATAAATCTCAATTGGACAAAGAAAATGAAAGCGATCATGACCCCCCCAACAAGCACTGTTATAATGCAATAATGCATACGAGGAGAACCTTCGGAACACAGTCAAATCACTCATGGCTATATATGGAACAGTTGAGATAGGAAGCGTTTCGTCACAACAAAGTACACACAAACACACAGAGATATATTCTACATTCTCAATTTTGAGTTCCAAAGGTTTCGGCCATTTGGTTTGTTTACCGATTTATATCTCGCCTTCCATCGTGCTTGGGACGTTCTCGTTGTCTTTAGTGCATTCCCGCAAACATGTGATCATCTTCATGGTGCGTTCATCTCGCTCTAGGGAATTTCATTAAAGCAACGTGACCTGAAACAAACGGTGCCATGCATCTAATGATTCTTCAGGAGACTCTTTGCTGACTAGATACTCCCGGGTGACCATCTCTCATTTCCACTACCGAACGGAAATAAGCTACAAAGTCGGATCTACTAAGATAGCATTACTCCACCAATCTCATCCGCTATGTATGCGTTACTATAACATGCTGTCTCATCAAATTGTCGCAAATTGGATCTGATGGCTGACTTGTCAGATTTCCAGGACACCGCTATTAGCTTCCTCTGGCCACATTATTCCCTGCAAAAAAAACGTAACATATGCATATCTGTACATAAATAATATCATCGTATTAGAGAATTACAGTAGTAAGATATTCCCATACGCATATAAAGCACAGATTATTGTCCATATATATATATATAATAACTTCCCTATACGTCAACCCGCACATCGACATGGATGAATAACATGGAATGGACGGCTGCACCGATGTCGCCGGAGCGGGGGGGGGGGGGGGGGCGTTCGTGCTTAGCCACAACGATAATTCTGTCATCACCGCATCCGCGTCGCTCGTTGACTCGTAATTACCATTCAACGTAATTAATGTAATAATTAATTGGGCTGTTCTGCTCTACCGATCAAATTATGCCGGCGCGCACCGCGAACGCATCACCCAACCACTGCCTTCGATCGTTTGTCATCTGGACAGCTGATACGAAGAATCAAGATGACGAGGAATGGATTACTGGAATACCATTCTGGGTCGCCGCTTTAACACGTGGATACCACAGACGCGGGTAGGGGGTGGATGAAAACGCGATAGACGAAACCGAATGTTCAGTCACTGTGGAGGGACGCGCGCGCGAGAGAGATAGAGAGAGATAGGTTGAGAGAGAAATGCTGTGTCAGGGCTTGGCCCTTGCGACTGGGTCTAAAGGCACGCACGCATGTCATTCATCATAGGCGTCTCTTGGAACGCGAACCTTATTGACGGTATTGGACATTCGGGGCATCGTCCACCGGGCGAGTAGCAGCCACTGAGCTTTGCGCACGCCATATTAGCTACACCTCTGTTTAGTACCATTAAAACAATACCAACACGGATTTAAATCTCTGTGAGCAGCAAAGCTGGACATCTCTGAAGTGGCTGCATTCACCTGTCAATCGTTCGTTCGTAGTTTTGTCGTTGTATTTAGTTTACAAATTTTTTTATTGTATTGTACATACAAGCATTCGTATGGCTCGAAAAGATAACAGATCGTTGATTCTTTCGCTTCTGGCGATTTGTACTGAAGGCACAGTTTGTTCACTTTACAGGTTATTTTGTCTGACGTTAAAATTTTTATAACACGTGTGTGATATTAGCCTTTTGTAAAATCGCATATCTGGATTTTTGTGTTGGTCGGTGATATGAGGTTAGCTAAGAGTCGAGAGCTCGATGCCACATGTAAGCGAGGCTAGCCTTCACAGCAGTATGTACATTTGGGTATAGCACACATTTAGGGACGGATATTATCATGTCATTATTAGAGCACCACCTTGAGATCCCATCAACGGCTTCCTGTAGATCACGTCTTTCGGATTCGGTTTTCGACGGGCCGTAAAGCTTGAGATCATACGCCTAAAGCTAATGGGTTATAGACCACGTTCTAGTGTTTTTATGTCTAAGATGTAGATACAAATAAGATGGGCCTCAAACAACTACCCTGAGACACCCCAGAGAGGCAAGCACCGTACTTGATAATACTGCTTTTTACACGTACATAAAATAAACGGTTACATAGGTAGTCACATGTACAACAAAAGGACCGTGAGTCAATTCCCAGTTTCTTGATTTTTGCTAAAAGCTCGCCCGGTGGACGATGCCCCGAATGTCCAATACCGTCAATAGGGTTCGCTTTCCAAAAGACGCCTATGATGAATGACATGATTGCATGGCCTTTAGTCCCAGTCGACGTTAGTCACAAACACCAAACCCTGACGCAGAATCGCTCTCTCTCAAACGTGCATGTATTTCGATTTTTCCATGGAATCTGATATAGTAAATCATTACTCCATCAATTGTGTAAGAAAAATCGAAATATATGCACATTTGATTGTTGTTTATATGAAAGGTCCAATCTTGGACCAAGCAATATCTCAAATATAATACGAGGAAGAAAGAGGACTAGGCCCCTCTTTTTTTGTTTCCTGCCGCTTAAGCAGGGGCGAGGGGTGAGTTTATACACCACCCGTAGTGGTACCGCCTTTCGGCATTACTTCAGTGTTTCGATGTTTATGCTTCGAGTCTGGTCTCCTATTACTTTTGTTTTTTCCTGTGTTTCATATATACAAGCTATTCCAAATACGTGTCGCATGTACACTACGGCCTCTGTATACATATCCAGTATATACACACCATTAAATTCCAATATATAGTGTCCGCTCGTGTTATATCTACAAGTCATACCCGAGTATTTATCTGTGCCTAGACTGGTCGATTGTTATCAACATCGGATTTTGATCCCCCCTTGTGAACAGCAGTGACCACAGATGTTTTAAAATACTCTGGTACAATGCCGTCCTCATAGGATATAATTCTCCCAAGTTGTTTTAAAAAAAAACAAAGGAATTGGCTCTGGTGTAAAACTTCATTTCATGGACATAGCTTGGATCTTGCTAAATATCTTCTCTTCTGTTATTAAAAGAGACGTAGATTGATTTGTATGACAGTTAATATCCGTAGAGGCCGCGCTAGACTATTTGTAGACTAGTAGACAATTGAAAAGAAATTTTTGAAAATGTGAGCCTTGGCTTTGTCATCTGTTACAATCGTACCATCCTTTATCAGAGCACATATTCCTTTCAAACGCTTATTTGCGTACCGAAAAAAATGACTTCTAGTCCTTAAAGTCAAGATTCGATTCCTGCAGGATGCGAACCCTGATGGTTGCTTTTCGTAACCTGGTTGCATCAGGTTTCATCAGAAGCGCTAATCAACGGAGTCACAGCTCGAAAATAGCGTTCTCCACGGAATGTGCCATAACCTAGCCTCAATGCTTTCATAATCTCCTCTTTAAAAATCATAGCCACCTTCATCGTTTACAGTAAAACCTGTATCAAAATGAACAGTAAAAGTTATCGCATTCTGATCGCAGGATATCGGTGACGTCAGAATAGACAGTTCATCGATAATATAAGGATCGGTTGCAAGTGGAAGATCTGAGACGTTTCCTTGGGTGAAAACAGCCTGAAAAGTATGATCGCGTCTAGGTGAACCCCCGTTATCAAATGGAGAGGCCCATTTTCAAACACAAGAGTTTGTAAAATTGGCCTCCATCGAGGTCGAGTCATTTTTTTTAGAGGAGGAAATTTTCTTCAAAAGCACGGACACCACCAGAGACATTCCAATCAACTAGTGTAGTGGAATCAGTCACTCCTTAACCATCGAGGTCGAGTCTAAGAGGACTATATTGTACCAGCCAATATCAGGGAGGTTAAAGTCGTAGAGGTCAACAATTGGCTTCGCTAAGTTACAGTTCGGTCAGAGTCTGACAGACTGCCTCAATGCGCTATTGACGCTCTGTAGGATTCTCGGTGTTAGTGGCATCCACACACTAAACGGATGAAATCAAGGTTCTAATAGAAGTCAACTGCAACCATTTCTACATCACACAATATGTTCACGTCACAGAATTTCAGGTTATTCGCTAAGGACACAGACACAGCGATTTCTGGAGTCCCGGTCGCACTGGAGGACACTATAATGATCCCCACACGATATGTAGCTCCCGATTTGATATATCGTTGCCTAACCAAGACTCTGTTATCAGAACAATGTTGAACAATGATGTTATGAAGCCATATGTACGCATGTACCGAGTCAATTGCACCGGGTTTTGCCAGCGATCGAGCATTAAAATACGAGCATGTTGCGGAGTCTGGCGATGACGAGGAGGACGGAGTGGTGGTGCTCGTGCATCCATTGCTGTATTTTGGTCGTAGAGGCGATACCCTCAACTTAGCGCTGGTTTGTCTGTATGTGTGATGTCTCTCCATCCACCGTCATTCTTTTTTTGCTTGCATCCCTGTTGTCGCGTCTTCATCCGCTGCTTTTCGATCCGAACGATCGTTCCACAAGTTAACCTTGTGCCCATGCAGCAAAATGACCAACTGTAGTTATTGCCGCCGGTTGGCCCATCTGACTGCGCGCCTGACTGACTCACTTCCTTCCGGGCATTTTAGCCATAGAAGCGCTCTGACATTATAGAGAAGGTAGTAGTTGATCGGTAGGACTGAACATCTCCTTCGATTCTGAACATTTCCTTCGATTTCCTCTGATGACACCTATTACTGCACCTGCAAAGGACAACATTGCATCATCAACGGGCCTATTACCTACTTCGATCTTCGACTTTCGAACATAACAAGAAGAGTAACGGCACAACTCTACCACAATATTTTATTAACGTGAGAACAGAGCAGGCTGAGAAGCCGCAGGAAGCACAGATATAATAGATACGTAGTACTACGCCCTCGTGTTGTTTCGATAACCTGCTGTCGGAAGAGAGAGAGGGAGAGAAAGAGAGGTGACCTCAGCTTATTCACTCACCCACCATCATCCTTTACCTCGCCATAGTCGTTTCGATTGTCGCGCCCTTACGAGCTGTACGAGTTCGAGAGTTCGAGCTACGGTACAATCTGTTATATATCTACGCATCTCATCACGAGCGGGGGCGGCGCTCCGATGTCAGCGAACGCGGTATGGATTTGACGAAGTATAATAGAAGGAATGTCTCCGGCACGTTGTTGGCGTAAGCGCCGATCTGCATTCGCTCGCTTATCGTATTGTTGTTGCTCTGGGATTGACTGGCTGCCAGATGTAACACAGTAGTTGGCTGGGGTGGCGGGTCCTGTCTCGACTTGTGAAGATTTGGCGACAGTGAGTGCAATAGGGTGCTAATATTTATCACATTAGCAAAGCTACGTGGAATACTGTTGTACATACAGCTTTATGTAAACATAAACGTTGTGCAAAACGAGCGAACACAGGTTGAAGAACGTTTAGTAGCCCCTGGATTCCGTTCAGAATTTTTTCAATTTTCACATGCCGCGTCTACATGAAATCCTCTACTTAGAAACCATGTATGGATGAATATTTAAACGGTGTGAACGTTGTTACATCCTGCTTTATTTATATGATGAAAATCGGAGTGGTCACTGGTGGATGGATAATCGCAGCGTTATATTGTGGTTTAATTACATGAATTATGGTCAAATTATATTACTTGAATTCAACCTAACAATGTTTCCAGATAATTGCCGAAGTCCAGCGGTTAGACTCTAGAATTGTCAATGGTCATCCCGAGGTTTAGGTCGGAGGCATCTTTGACATTTCAAAGTTGGTCCATGCGTTCCGTGCGCTCACGATGTCACCGACAAGCAATCCGTGTTTACGCCATCACATACGCCGTTACAGCTTGGCCTTAAACGATTATAGATAATATATATGCCCCACGGTGTACCATCTGCGCGCGTGTAGTCGTTGGTTGTGTATCTGGACGTGTGTGTGTGTATGTGTAGATGCTGTAGATCTACCTGCGCGTCTCGATGACGCTATACGTCAATGTCCTGGATAAACATTCGACAGCGGGCATTGACCATTCGGCGATTGCCTATTCCTGGCAGGAAGGGCGGATATGGCAGTAAGTCGCCACCTCGCCGTTATCCCCACAGGCGTCTTGAGTAAACATGTCTGACGTGGGCAGCGCCCCTGTTCTATTGTGCCCCTCACTATATCGGCCGGCTGAGCGGAGGGCGGAGAGGACTGGTGGAGGCAATATTCAGTCTTCCGCGTTAGCGGTAGCCAGACCGCCACTGGCCACGGTAGATCTACAGCAAACACTCACTATGGAGTTGCACTATGTTGTCCCGCGTGCTATTATGGCGGCGGCGGCGGATGCTACTGCTGATGCAGCTGCTAACCCGCAAAGCGATTTGTCGTCGCATCTCGTTCGTTTTCTTCTCGTTCAACCCCCTTCTCCGTTATACAGAACCAGCAACGCCTGGCCGGCCCATGTTGTTTCATCATTCTATTCGCTGTCCTCATGAACTCGCTTGAGCAGACTAACCTAGTAAATCGGATTGTGAGGGACGCCCAATGTCGACACAGTTTTCTAACCTAAAATGCTCTTCGTCCTCTCAAGCACTAACTCGATTAGTGAGCACCCGCATACGTCAACGAGGGACGGAGCCATGAAACTGTGCTTTGACTGCGCATACTGTTGCTCCATTTATAGTGCGTACTAATGACAATCCTCTCCCATCTGCACCGTATACGTGTGTCGATCAGCTAGGTACGAATGCCCTGAGATATGTATTGTATCTGAATGTCTCGAGTTCTCCTGCAGTAGATGGTATACCTTGTCTCGCAGAAAGATAAAGCTGACCGCCTCGCTGAATCCGAAGTCAGCCAATATATGTCTGCATCAAAAATTCGAAACGGCCATTCGTATCTCATCAACAAGGGCAAAGCTACATCCTCATGCATGCTGTGCAAAATGTACCCGTGGAAGTACCATGCACCGGCATACACACGTGTCCTGATCGTCTCCTTTTTCAGGTGCAGTCCACAGTACAGCAAACTCAAGCAAATCATTGTTATCCCTGTTACCGCACTTTGCTGAAGTTTATGCATCTTTGTACTTTTTTAGGCATTCAATACTGACTATTATGTTGACCTATTTATTATGTTGACGGCTACTTTTGTTGTTTTCATTCAACTGCAGCATATATTCATTCGTACCCTGAATGACCAATATATTAGGCTGTCCCCAGCAAACTGTCGCCTCTTTAAATGCCAATAACTTTTGAACTAAATGAGTTAGAACAAAGATCTTTTGGTATGAGTTAGAGGTACTCTCCAGCTTTATTGACACACCGATTCCAGCGCTCTGGGAGTTTTGAAATAGCCAAATATTTACCATTTGCGTTTCCATATATAATTTCATTATCCATTGCTTTTGCGAGTAAGTCGACGGTTGCATATGGAACCCCACCTATTGCCCTTTTTAATGCATGGAAACAACCATTATCACATGGGCTTAAATCAGGAGAATATGGGGGTTGATGCCATCGCTCAATATTGTTCCCCTCCATCCAGGCCGTAATTTCAGCAGTGCGGTGAGGTCTTGCGTTGTCGTCGAGTAACCACACTCGGTGCTGTCGATCCCCACACCATTTGTTCATCAATGTCTTCAAAAAGTCGAGATATCGGGGAGCATTGAGTTTTTCGTTTGCCGCTAATATTTCGTAATAGCAAACACCCTTGCTATCCAGAGCGAGTATAATCAACACCTTTCGTCCGAATCTATCTGGCACTGCCACAGACGCCGAAACTTCACCTTGTCGGAGCCACTGTTTTGCTTGGTCCTTCTCAGGGGATCTATGCAGGCTAACCCATGTCTCGTCTATCGACACGGTGTGCTCTAAGCGACTGGTTTGTTGCGTATAAGTATTCAAATTAGATGTCGAACACTCCACATGCATTTTCATTTGGTCAGCACTCAGTTTATGGGAAACCCATTTTTCATTGATTTTCTTCTTCTTCAGTATATTGGTGATAATTCTATAACACGTCGTCCGAAGAATCAAAGTTTCAGCCGACAAAGACTCCATGGACCAAGCTCTAGTTTGCTCAAAAGCTGCCTTGATTCTGTCAATCCGATCGTCCCTTGTCGCACCTGATTTGTGGTCCCCACTCGATGGTCATCGGTGTCCATATCTCCACTGTTAAATCGCTCGCACCAACGTTGCACCGTTCGCAGGCATAAGGCAGACCTGCCGTACGCGTTCACTAATTGTCGATGGATTTCAGCTGGAGGGTGTTTTTGGAGAAACAAAAACTTGATGATTTCCCGTTGATTTTTGGGGGAATTTGAACTTTTTGCTGCAGCGTCCATCTTTCTGATCGTATCGAAACCACTCAGTGTTCGAAAGGAAGCCACGTTCCTACCGCGTGCCCACTCCAAAAATGAACGCATTGTGTGGCGTAGTTCGGGCTGTGCGCCATCCGAAAGGCGCGACAGTTTGCTGGGGACTACCTAATATATGTTCTTTGCCTGAGTAATGATATCATAGAGCGGAACAGGAACCATAGATGCGAAAACGTATCGATCTCCAGTTATGATTACGTATGATATTCCCTTTTTGCGTCTGATTTATAAATATAGTATCCTTTTTATTATATAATTATACCTATACTATCTCGATGTTATTACTAGAACTCGGTTGCACCGCATTCAATTTCAAGCACGAGATGGCCCACATAAGCATTGATCGGATATAATATCATAAAATATTTCAATAACGACGACCTGTTCTGTGGTTATTGTCATGTGATGCGTATTGCCAATGCGACCATCTTTACCACTAGTGGGGATGGAACCAGAGACGCAACCGGACACGCCGCTGATGTGAGCCCTACTACGGATGATATGCGGTTCTGCCCGTAAACTGTCCCTGCAACGCTACTGTGAACCGACCTTCAGTCCTCACCGATTGCGAAGATTGCATAATCGCAAGCACTTGTAATTGTAACTTGGGATAGATTTGGGTAATGAGACGAACGAATATATAATACTACGAAGGGCGTTTCGTAGACCACAGGTGCTTCAAAAGTGTCTGCATAGTCAGGCTATTATTTCTTCACACTAATGTTTGTCATCGCTGTCTTTGTTGCCTTCATCATGATGCATATATTATATGTATATTACTCGCGGACTTCGACCAGTTGCTACGCACACCGATGGGACACGCACGACAACACCGTGATCGCCGCCCCCCCCGCAAGCCGAAGACGAGGAGGTCTGGGAAAAAATGGGAAGAGAAGCAGCTGAAGGTCAGGTGCTGGAGTAATTTATCCCGTAGCTGTATCCCATGCTCCTTCTGTTTGGTTAAGGCTTCCCGTTATAGAAAAGCAATGATCATAACGCTGCCCATTTCCCTCTCGTAATTAGTTCTTAATCCCGGTTATGAATACCCTGTTGCAAATATCCTTGCAATTCTCTACGGGTGTCCCCTTAGCACTTATCCTGGTGTCGTGGTAAAATTTATCGATAGATGTTCTTTGTATCATGTTAAACGATCATATCATGAGCCATAAGCTAGAAGCCTACCCCAGTTCTTTGCAGCCTAATACTGGCGTCCCACCTCTAACACAGACGTCACATGGCCCCACTCAACAGCCGCTAGTACAAGGGCGCTGAAAGAGGAAAGCGTTTCTCCAAAATCTACTAGAAACCTAAGTGGGCCAGAGCCGCATATTGTCTACAATGCCAAAGAGCATGAAGAAGAATTCTTATGGTGCCGCGTGTTTCCATAACTTGTTCTACGTTGTTGTAATAACGTCGTGACCAGGCTGCGTAATATCGCGATTGACGTAAGATTATGCAAAAGCGAAATGGGTAGCGCGACTTTTATGGGCTCTACGCACGAGGCGGATGAGGACTCTGCGACTACCGGTGCATATTTCGTGTGCACTGTTTCAGCAAAGACATGCAATCCTCAAGGGTGGATCGTATTTGCTGCAAGGTTGAGTAGACGTTGGGTAGACACTCTTATGAGATTTGCTAGATATACTGTATCTAGCGGTTATGTGCCGCTGTAGCCGTCGACGCTTGATTCAGGATGAACAACGGAGACTCTGCACATGAGGTATGTGGTGGTTTGTTCCCTTGAACATATCCCATTTCGCCTTCAGCAGTCCCAACTAACGTGCTGATTCCACTGACGCCACCTCCTGATAACGTGCGGCGCTGAGTTTTGCCCCAGCAAATTTGCTACATGGCAATCTAGAGTAGTATCTCCACCTGGTTTCTCATTTTAATTAAAACGCTGCGTATATTTTTTAAGTATTGCGCGACAAGAAGTACGTGACTTTACTGAAGAAAGAAAGAGGAATAGCTACCGCTGCGATACTTTGAAAGTAACTTAAAACAACAACCCCGATGATCCCGAGAGTACTCCGCTATCGTGGTATCAAGGCTGGATCTGTTATACGCCCATTTTGCTGGTTCCCCATTGCAGTTATCTTGCAACCAACACACATGTAGTAATTTGATACACACACGGGTTTAAAATCACACATAAATGTCATGTATCACTCACAAGCACAGCATACACAAACACAGTTTGATGTTAACACTGGCTTCAACTAGGACTCATATTGATCATGTTTGCTTCACGATCGCACTAAACGTCATAGACGTTCGTTGTCAACAGTGACCACGACGGCACTGTCATGGTAACTGTTGGCACAACTCTGGCTTAATTTAAGCTTTCGTGGAATTGTCTTGGAAACAACACCAACGACAATCCAAGTGCACCTTTTCCCACGAAAGTAGGATCAGCGAGTTAGGCCCATCTTGCTTAACGAGAGCTACCAAAATCCTCTTCTATTCGCTACACGGACATAAACACACAGAGCAATAGAGTTTTAATAATAGTATAATAATTAACTGACCACCCCCACCTTCCCTTAGAATAAAAGAGTTTATATATATATATATATATATATATATATATATATATATATATATATATACAAATATATATATGTATATAGAAGGCCGGGGCAATTTTAAAACACACCGGGTCACGCTAGCCGTAAGTAGCGTTGTTATAAAGTTTTGCATAACCCGCTTCGAATGTAGACGTTCAATGCACGCCAAGGGCAAAGAAGACAACTCTCACTAATTCACCCTCTATGACATGCGCTGCACTATATAGTATTGTATTATAAACCGATTTCGATGTCTAGTAACTGTCGAGTGTAACATGCAAAAAAACCGTGTATTAGTGAAAGCGTCCTATTGGCTCAGTAAAACATGGAACGAAGCGAAATCATCTATGTTCGTCAAACATAGTAATCTATGGAAAAATTACATGTAAATATCGAACGGCCCCACATCAGAACGGTAGTCATCTTGATACGAGCAAGCACGAGTCCAACTCGGTGCCTCGGAGCTGAGCAATATTTCCCTGGCACAAGCCGCGCCTAAAACCATTTGCATGAAAGTCGAATCGACGGACGGAGGATTCCGCGAATCATCTTCGATTGAAACATTTGAACCACCGAACATCTATCTATCTGGGCATACAAACACATACGGACCATCCATTGATCGGGTAGATCGATCTATCGAGCCTCACAATTGATTCGCTTTCTCCGTCATCACGTGCTTGGTTCGCGTGAGGACGGGTATCATTTCCGCTATTATATATGCTCCGCCGTCTGCAATAAGATACCACAGACACAGTTGCGCGATTTACCCAAATACTTCAGGCGTGTTGCTGGAAGGACAATAATCGTAATACGAAATAATTAGTCCAGGCATACAGAGAATAGGCAGAGACGGTAGATGCAGCTGTTCCCGCTTCGATGGGAAATCGACACAGCAACAATATTGATTTACGTATAACTCATCAGATTGACTTCGCTCTTTCCATTCGTTTGAAGTGGTGTTTATTGATAGTTACACAGTCTTCTCGGCCTAATCCATGCCATGTAGGTGGTGGATAGCAGGCATGCCAATATGTGCATTTAGCAAAATTAGGCTTGAATACGACGCTCAGATGCAGGCATGGTCCGACCGAGCGTATGTACCCATTTGAATTCGATGTCGCCGCACGTTAAAACGAACCACATTATTCTGGCATAACGATACGCTACAAGCACCGTTAACCAATAATAATAAGTATAATAATGGTACCCTTTTGTTGGTACGATAATGCGTTTAAAAGCACACCAATTATCAGACTAGCATTTCAATAATGGCGGAGTTGTTCATAGTTCGTCTTACCGAAAGGCTGAGGCTAGACATAGGCGACGAGATATTATGAGTAGCGCATCATATAAATATAATAATTAGCGCAGACTTAAATGCGCTTCGTATTTCACTACGAGTTTCATACGAAGAGTCGGGGAAAAAGTCTGGAGAGAAAGTTGGATTAGAGTCGCTCGGCCAAAAGTTTGGCCAAAAGTATGGTTTGACCGATTATGCCATCATCCGCCTGAATCATTGCACAACACTCGGCTGACCTCGACCTGGACCTCTTCGCCTACATAGTTGCGCTAAGAACTAATGCATACTAGCCAACGGCTGCTAGCCGAAAGATGCCTAATGAGTTGCGAAGACGCAATTAACATTCTCAGTTCATTTAACGGCAACATCACCAGAGGTGGCAACTGTGACTAATCAGGGTCATTCAAACGGGGAGAAGCTTCTGTGTTGCTATTCAGATTGTATTCCTACAATTGCCGCTGCAAGCATGACGATAGCGGACTAACCCGAACGGTCCCGAGCTCCAGCTAGCCAGCAAAGTGTTCGAAGAATTATTTAAGGTAAAATAAACTATTATTAGCACATAATAATAATAATAATAATAATAATAATAATAATAAATTAATCATTTATTCCCACGGCATTGGGATCTACATACCTAGGTGCCCCGTACAACGGTACAACAGAGTAACTGTAAAAGGGCGGAACAACCGTAAAAGGTGTAGAGGCAATCAGCTCTTGTGAAACGGGGTACACATGTACATACGCATCTAAGGATAAACTTGTTTATGACTGTTGGCGGACCAGGGACTAGGTCAGTATGATTGATCAAGTGCATTCTCCAACGTGATATTTGGCGTAAACATTATTGCAATATATACATAAACCGTTTGGGTTGGACTCAGGTTGCCCTCTATCCTGCACATGGCATGGTGGCAACCGTATGTAGCAAAGCACACGGTTACACGGTAAGAACGATAATAACATTAGGTAGTTGGAAGCTATTTTTTACATCGAATAAACTTCGATAATCTTCGAACCAAGTGTCATAACCATGGACATTTGACCTGTTTATATTTGGGTCTCTTGCTTACTTCAGTTTCTTAGATCGGACACGATTCTAGAGACCGGAACATCGTTTAGCGATGGAAATCAGTGTTCCGTGATAACATTTTTGTTCCTCGAAGGAGCAAGCCAGAATGAAATTCATCGAATAGATTTGGTTCCAAAATGATGATTATTCCTGGTATTGACGTAAACGGCACTTTTTATCTTAAGTTACTGCGTGAAAGCCAGGACACCAACGCAACCCGAGAGCAGTGCCGCCGGAGACGTAAATAACAAAGAAGAGTACCTCTAATAAAGTACATAGATAAAAATGCTAGTTCATTTTGTTCAAAGGTTATCACAGTTTGTCCGATGTACAAAATAGCTCCGAGCGGCATAAGAATAATAATATCAATATATATATTATAATACTATCGTGTTTGCGTCATGCGTCCAACAAAGATATACACATGCTTTGAAAAAGGATCTTCAAAAAAGAAAATTTTTCTTTGGCGTTCTAGTTGCATATATGTCAGTGTCAGCTGGCTAAAGGTAGTACACAATTGTTGACAGTGATACGTCGAGTTACTTGAGTAGGTGTATTATTTCAGCTAAGCTACGAATTTGCCTCTTGTGGTTGTGTGTGGCTCAGTTGGAGATGAGATGCGATGCGAATCGAACATTTACTCCGTTTCATGCTGCCGAAGTCCATGAACAGAAGCAAGCACGGGCTCAGCAAGTTCCATCTTGGCTTCGAACTGGCGAACGCTGAATATCGAATGTGTGCCTGGCTGGCTGTTGCCCGATAGCGTGATGCATTGTTCCCAGACCACATTATGCCATGGGTTGTATTGTAGCAAAAACGACGCCCGTATGAACAAGGCCACAAGAGACTCGATGAAATTATAAAGTCAAATCGGCCTTTGCTTCTGTCTATAGTCACCGATTCAATCTGTGATACTTCCTTAGTCGGGCCAGTGGGGCCAGCCACGCGTACCCGAGTAAGCTGCTTCCCGCCAGCAGCAACCGTCTTCCGTGTCCGAGCTGAAAGCTCTGACCTGTCTATGGGGGCTAGCTTTCAGTGGGCAGCTACTTGAGATTCGAGGAATACCTATGAGCAGCCAGCGTTGTCGTTTGCTGTTAGCGTTCGGTCAGCGCAACCCTTGAGCTGATTTTAGTGACGTGCATCAGGACAGTGGCAGTGCCAAACAATGGCAAGGCTCTTCTCTACTCGTTCATTTTGGCGCCACATATGCCCTGCAGATCAACTATGCCGGTCTCTGCCGGCCTTATCTTCTGTAATGCATCGTTCGGGATTCACTGTTGACAGTTGAAAAAAGATTGAAGTGACCTTCAACTTCGCCACAAGAGTTAACGACGCCGCTGGAGTCAGTATGCGCCCAGATAACCAGTAGCCGCTTGAAGCGCAAACTAAAATGGACGAGCTATACATACGCCTGCTGTACATGTCTGTGACGAGCTGTGTGCTTCAGGAGAAACCTGTTGACGCCTGCTTTGGGTAGCCGAAACGGCCCAAAGGATTCGCAAGGCCAGTTTAAACGCGGTAAATAATCACATGTGCATCACATAATTGACGTAATGTACATAATATATTTCAATAAAATAATCCAAGAATTAAGAGCTACATTCTATTTCCCGCAGAGAAGTGTATTCTGTAGCAGTATACAGCGTATTTTTCCCTTGTAAATATACAAATAATTACTGTGTATGAAACGGGAGAAGGTGCCCTCACTGGAGGGAGGATCTAGCTCAATACTAGATTTCTATGTGATGCTTTGTAGCAAGGCATCGAGATTCCTACTTCGATCACCATTATCCACCACTCAATTTTTATTATTATGCCTCAAACATGCCAGAAAGCTACTACCGTGATACTAAGATCGAATAACTTAAGAACAATGGACGTAACGAATAAGGATTCTGCTATCCACAAATGAAATGAGCATCTTTGAGCTCTCTTATTTCACACCACTCCTGTATAATTATCCAACGGGAATAACATTCGTTAATGGATCCAATGGGAGCAGACACAATAGCTTCCCATCGTGTCTCCGCAATGTCGATATCCAACAAATAAAAGGTCTGTCTGTGGTTCTCATCGTTCTGTCTATCTTCACGTTGTCTGGTTGTTGAAGCGATGATTCACGCTGCCTAGTTGTATCCACATTAATGAACACGTTTTAATTGGCGTGAACATTCCTCTCGGAGACGGTGGCAGACTCATTAGATCTCGTCAAAGTACAAAATGATGGTAATTTGGGAATTGAAGCTTTGTATAAAAATGCCGGAATCCACTCTGCTTGATACCCTTAATGAATACTACAGCTTAGAGACCCGCTGTTCCGTGTTAACCTCTAAATAAAGCTGAATTATAAGTCTCCTTTTACGCTGTTGCTCACATGAATTATCAGTCGTCTGGGTGGTTATTCACGCTCTGAATGATATTTTCTGTTACCGACCTCGTCCTACTTTTTTCTCAGTGCTCAATGAATGCCTCCTACACGAGAAGTGCTCCCATGACCTAATCTCATTAGATTAACATTCGGCTTAGGTGACTTCGCATGGAAACATTTCATCGGTGAAATAGTTGTAATAGTTGAGTTTTTCTTTTATTTATCATTATGTCCTACAGATTGACTAATACAGATTAGCTGATCACCAAATCGACACCTTTGTCTGTACTTTAAGAAGTAGGTGGGAATAGGTACGTAAGGAAACGAACTAATTTGTAGGTTGCCTAAAAATAGCACGCATAAGAGCTACTCGAAATAAATTTATATATTTCATATTCATCAAGGGTCTATTCTAAGGTACAATGTCCAACTAATTTAGCAAATATCCGTTTATTCCAAGCTATCTATTCAAGGTCCCGCATTCAGCAATGATGTGGACTGCCGTTTGTGTGTGGCACAATACATACGAAGTCTAGCCTTTAAATAGCTATCGCTCTCCGTCGGCATTCACATATGACCTCATAATAGCGAGCTATATTTTTTTTTCGCTCGTGAATCTAATGCAGACGTACGCGTATACAAAAATTAGGTAATTCATTCGGTTCCTCTTATTGCGAAAATTTATTGAACACTAAAATGTTGTCGCTATGCTCACGGGTACGTGGCTCAGAAGTGGATTTTCAGGTTCGTCTGAGGGGCGGCAATCCAGCATTGCTGAGTGGTGACAGCGATAGTTGAATAGCGGCCCTCTTGGGAGCCGCGCTGGCCTCGAGACGAACATTTGATTTATGACTCTCACTCGCCCTCTCTGCTAGACCCGCCGCAAAGGACACAGCTGTCCGTTTTCGCGATTTGGTCGAACGGTCAGAGCAGGACGGCGAGGCTGGCGACGATGGACTACGATGGCTCGTCTGATCCGTAAGTTCAGCCTGCGGCTGACGTTCGGATTGGTTTAGACGCAATTTTATTTCGACCGGATCAACTTCAAATCACTTGTGCATCCTTTACCAAAATGTGACAACACTTCTTATATTTCGATTAGATCAGATATAGTTAGGACACCGATTCAACGGTGGTCATTTCGATCCATTTAATACGCTAAGCATTTTTTTCCTCTTCTAGTTTCGTCCACTAGACAGGGACTCTGGCGGTAGGAGACATATTCGCAGCGATATGTGTTCGACCAGTTCTTAACATTTCTGTTATTTCACGTCCTCTTTGGGAGTGCTACTGCCTCGCTATTTAATCGAGATCAATCAACCTACTCCGCTCAACATCACGATACGTGTCATTAAGATTTGCTTGTAAACGTGGTGGCATTAATCGCCATCTTTCGCCAGTTTTTCCTCGTTTCATCATTGCTGGGTGCAGGCCCTCGAGGCTCGTGATGCTGTACTCATTATTCGATATAGTTTTGAGTGAGCATTATTAACTAAAGAAATGTATATACAGTTGTATAGCTTTGGCGAAAGTACAGTCTACATGATGTTGTTGTTGTAAATACATGTGAAGTTCTCCTGCGCAGTTTCTACCACGAAAGATCGCGAGTAAACTTCCCAGTTCAACCCTCAGTTTACATTTCAGAGCATTTCCATTTCCCATCGAATATTTGCAGTTGAATTGGTGTTGATGAAGTTATAATATAATAATATGGCATACTAGTGGTCAGTGTTGAATCATGTTAAGCTTCAGTGACAGTAAGACTTTGCCAAGGTAGCCGGTGTGCGAAACGAATTAAGAAGATGATTTCTGCCTTGTCTGAATGGAAAGCGTGCATAACCACCGAGTGTAGGGGGCTCCAGTCTCCTTTGCTCGACGAGGAGCCGGACATGTTAATCCCTGTTTGATGTCGTATGCCCAGTATAGGAAGAGAGCCTTTTTTTTTTACTGCGGCCTATCCAGTTACTTTCTAAGGGCATCTTCCGTTTTCATTACAGACAGGAAGAAACTCTCACCGTTCTCGTCCTATGACTGCTGCTATTGGCGATAACTTCTCGTTTTCAGAGAAGGTCCTGGGCAGTGAACGTTTCACATAAAATTTTTCATATATTCTGGGGGGGGGGCAAGCCAGCAAAGAAATACTCTCTTCTTCTAGTGGTTTTTAGTGAAGCCTATGAAATTATTTTGGTTTGTTTCGGCCTTTGATGTGTGTGAGGGTTGAAAAGTAGAGTCGGGGGTGTCGCCGCAATCAGTTAGGATGAACGGATTTATATAGCAACTATCCTAACTCGAGGAGTCTAGGACAAAGAGGTTTCAGCTTTCTTCCCAATGTGCCATAATGATACAGTGCCTGCTTTGCTGAAACGGATTAACTCGGTTCTTCGACGTAGATTAGCGAGTGCTGGGAAGCACCTAAAACCCTCCAGCAGAGAGTTTGGTAGTTGAACGGATCACCTATATAATTAGCGGGAACAGCAGAACCGTAAGTTCGTACTAACTAACAGAGAGGATAAGAGCCTTGAACAATTACAAAGATGACTGCAATGTCTCCATGAAATTGAAGCTATGTGCAATTGGTGAAATCACGAATGCAATATCTTTCTGTGGGGCGTTCGAAAATAAGCGGCGAACCTTTCCGAGAGTTTCAGATTTGGTTTTTGAAACGGATACTTGTCGAATATTTGAGGCACACTCAATGATAATTCTCTGATGTACCCTTTCGCTTGGTTGGTAAATTGCCTCTTTTTTCTGCGCATTGCCCTTTCTGGTGCTCTTAATTGTATTCTCATGATTCTCAATTAGAAGTTCATCGGATTTTGTTTCTGAGGTTGTCAACAGTTTTGTGGATTGCCCGCATCGATTTCGGAGTTACGGTATACCCTCAAGAGAAGTTCCGCGATGCCAGATCACATGTTGCCCAATGGATTCGTCCTTGTATGAAGTCGTACGATAACGAGGAAGCTAAACACGCGAAACCGAGGTGTCGAACATTGTGTACTATACGGTGTAACAGTGTTCGGTGGTTGGTGGAGTCTGCCCTATGATTAGTTCTAACGCTCGAATGGCTTGGTCCGCAATATTTGATTAGACTTTGTACTGTTCAACCTCCTCTTGATTGTATCATAATTACGGATCTGAATATCGAAAATTCGCCAAATCTGCGCGATTTGTATTGGGTTAGTACTGATCTGTTCTCAGTGAGGTAAAAGGAAATTGGGTAGGAAGAGCTGACCGAGGCTCATCGTCCGCAACTCGCTATCTGAATAATAGAACTACAAATCTCCCTTCTTTCTGGCGTTTTGAATTCTATTCTCAATTGGAAATTCATCGGATTTAGTTTTTGAAGTTGAAAAACGGTTTTGTGGGTTGCCCGCATCGATTTTGCCAAACACTGAAAATACTGTACTAGAAAACGCAGAGAAACTGTGGCAAATAGTCTCTAGGGGGAGCTCCAAGGGACTGAAACAAAAAGAGCTCCGGGCCAAAAAATCGAGAATGCTCTTTAATATCTGTGTATCCTCTCAGTTTTCATCCAAGTGCGACACGTCTTCAAGCAGCATGAAGAGAAGAGATCCTCCGGACACATCCATGTGCATGCACATGTGAAGATGGTAAAGAACAATGCCTCAAACCGTATGTGCCGAAACTGTAACAATGATATTAGCGGCATTTCTAAGGTTCAAGCTACACTTTTCTTTGAAATTCTCAAAGAAGCGGAAGAAATGAGGTTGCTAATCTAAGAAATACGTTGATGTTCTAGTAACCGATAATAGAACGCTAAAGAACAAGGTGATATACAGTACAATTCATTTTCTTATTATACTAAGTGATATTACTGGAAAAGGGACTGAATTCGTGGAAAGCTCTCTGGCAGCCAAACACTGATCTTCGAACTCGGGGCAACTCCAACCTGTCAAAGTCTCCCGCCACAGGTTTTGAACCCTTGACTTCCGCCATCGAACGCAGAGACTTGACCATACAGAAAACTATAGCAGTCAAATACCACGCCAGTCAATTCGGCTGGCGTGTGCCGTAACAAGAAGCCGTGTACCAGAGATACCAGTCGTCCTCGCAATCTGTCATACCCCTTGAATCGATGAACCTATCCTACAGGTAACAACGAGAGCGGCGTCTACCTAGAATCCTTCGAATATCTAACAAGGGCAGTTACAAGGAAGTGGCATCGCAAAGGCCGATAGCGTAGTGGACATCCACAGTCACCTTAAAAGTAACGCCCACGTCCACCCAATATCAATGAAACTGCTGAAATCAAAGTAAGCCTCCCAGTACGCGGGTAACCCATTGTATGGAACTGATCGAAGCTGACATGGGAGTGATTGAAGCTGACTTTTACAATCTGTTTGATGAAGACAAATGAGACAATTATCGTGAATTGCGAAATTAACGTGCGTGGGTATCTCAGACGAATAAATCCGAAGTTATAGAAGCTCATCCTCGCAAAGAGTGATGTAGTCGCAACGAATCAGTGAGTGCAACGATAGTTCGGCCTGCGCAATAAGGATTCTGACAAGCATAAGGCTGAAATGAAATGTATGCTATGCAAGACGCGTTCATCCAATGTAATATACGTTCTTAAAGAATTCATTCCAAGTGAGAACTATGACGTAGCATGTATGGTCGAAAGCTGGCTACCAGAGAGTAGTTCACCGAGACGGAAGCCTAGAAGCGGTGGAGTCTTGATTCTGAGCACGCAAATCAATGTAGCAAACAACAAATCAAAATTGATCGTTATATATTATACCATCAAATGACGAACTCCGTCGACGTGAAATGACCGATGGGCCCTCAACATCCGAACAAAACAATCTTACAATTTCGAATTCGCTGCCGCTGGTATTCGTCGTACTCTGAAGGCGGCCGAACTCTCGACCCTATTTAATTACGCTATAACCTGTCCGGTTCGCAGGTTCGTGAATGTACAGCGGGTGTTATTTTCACAATAGGCAAACGTACCGCTCATCATATTAAGATTAAGTTTCTTGTACGCATTTCAGTCAGTGGCGCGACGTAAACAGATGATAGTCCAGATGCCTGTGGTAAAATGCTGAAACTTAATTCATATATATATATATATTTTGAACATTTCGTACATTACTGAAGACACTGAGAACCAGTCTCTAACGTCTAAAAATAATATCAGTACATACATGATAATGACGGATAGGTAGATACATTTTTCACGTCTGTCAATGGAAGTATGTTTAACTAACTGGTCAGTCCGACATTCAGAGAGTTTGCCGGGAAGATACACGAACGAGTTGAGATTATGGCGACCTCGAAGAAGGATTTCGTAGTTCCACCGTTTCTGCATGCAATCACGCCGAAAATGATGAGAAGAATGATCCAACCACGAGGTAATTTTGAGCATAATGATAGAAGGACACCGCGACCACACTGTTGAGCGTTTGCAAGTGCTGGAATAAGCTCTTCTCTTCGAGCGATTATTTCTTTTCTACTGGGGCCACGATAACCCTCTGCAAAAAAAGGAACTCGCGGATATGAGAAAAAGCCCGCTTGGCTCAGCGTGGACTGATGGCCTACGCTCCGCAGGACAGGAATTTGAGAGCAGCCGCAAATACGCCAACGAAGGAAAGTAAGAATACTCAGGGTGGGCGAATGGTAACTTAGGATACATTCTAGTTTCGCGAGTCCCTGGACCGACGAAATAGTTTCGGGACCCATGCGTCAGCAAGCTGGGGCATCTGCCTCCGAGCACGAGTGCAGCAGGCTTTGCTATATAGTGGAACGACGAAACTACAAATTAAACTAGCGCTAACTGTTTCTCCGCAAGAAGTACACCTTTGGAATTACCTACACCCAGCGTTTCCTGACTTCGAACACCAACATCATCACCGCTACGTGCAAAAGCAACGGAGGCAAAGGTGGTGGTGGTACGGATTCATTGCAAGCGGAAAAAGCATTGACTCAGATGAAGACAAAAGGAGGAGAGCAATTTGCCCCGAGGCAAATGGTCTTGATCTATTTTTGAAACGGTCTTTGGCCCGTGCACAAAGCAGCTCCTACGGCGCAAGTGCTACTTTGTCCCGTGGGCAGAGGTTTGCATATAAGCACGCATCATTACGTGCGTGCATATAGCATTTTTATTTTCGTCTCTGTCACCAGCATTGAACGAGTTGCCATTGGGCCGCTGCAATTCCTCCCACGAGTATTCGAACAAGTCCCGCTTCATATTTTCATCAAATGTACGTGTTACCTATGGATAAGGAACATCGTTGTTGTAGCAGTCGACGGAATCTAGGAAAAGTGTTTGAGCCGTCCCGGAAAGGACGGTGGTTAATCTTAGGCGGCACACCCGATCTACTCCCCAATAGCCGTATTCATGGAATTCGCACGTAATTCATACAATGAATTGTGGCGGCGCAAAAAAGGGTCAGTGGATCTAGAGCTGAGAGCTGGTGATACCCCTAGCTGATATACTTCCAGTCTTTTCTTTCTCGATTCCAAGCAGAATCAAAAGGTATCAGAAGTGGAGAAGAATGCTCCAATGCTTTGGAAGGCCTATGCAAAGTAGCCTTGGTACGATCATACATACATATCATAGTAGAGGAACTGGCTTCGCGGTAATTGGTAATTGGCTCGTGTCTATGTCTTATATCTGGTCAGCGCAGCAAGTACAGCTCACTTGTACCTATAACATTGTTTCTTTTATTCTGCTCTGTTCATATAATAGATCCCCTCAAATGGGCTCATCCTCAGAGCGAAACCAACGAGAGCTTCAATTAGCTTAGGCGGCTTTGATATGCACACGTATCCGCCTCGCGCAGACAACTCTATTAGTTACACTCTTTAGTTCGCAGGGACTGAGGCGCCTTATATACCTTTAATGACCTTCTATATAAATCAAGCAGGTGTTTCATACGTTGGTCTAGCCGCTTTGGCTAAACTGGCTAAAGCACTAATTACAAAATCTTCCTGAAACGGATAGAATTTATAGAAGTGAAAAAGTTGTGTGAGCAAGGCGCTCGATAGAGGCTTGCAGTGGTACAGTGATTGGTCTCGTTTCCTCAATTACGGATAATAGCTCGCTGTAACGTCAAACGTCTGACCTGCCAGCAGGACTGGAGTCCGAGCGAAATTTGCCAGCCGGAGAGATCCAGCTTGATTACTGGTCAGCGTCTGTTACCAAATTGGACTTCGAGCTTCCACGACGGGAATACAAGCATCGGCACGGTCACATTAAAGGCTAAAACGTGGGATAAAGCCCTTAAGAAGGACGAATCCTCCTAATCTCCTCCTCGACTTTGATATAGGAACCACCAGTCAAAAAGACGTTTCACATGCACTCGAGGTACATAACACACACACGCACCTATTTGGCCGTGTTGGTGCCGGCTTCGTGGGTGACCTTGCAAGTGACGTGTCTTAACCTATCAAACGGTAGAAGATGAAATTTGAGAAGACTGCGGATCAGGATACAACCAGAGGTGATCTTTCTGGAGTCCTGAAAAATATCCCAGCAGAAAGCATACATCGAAACATGCAACACCCTTTTGATATATAAGGGTGTCTATGACATGGCGAGAAGGCACTTCGGCGAGTGTCGAAAGCAGGCGCCACAAACGGACATAACCATAACCGATGACTAGCAAGAAACTGCACAATCAAGATTTCGGACCACTGCACTAGGCAACGATGTATCAAGCCTTTTAGGTGGGCGGAAATCACCGTTCTAGGTCGAATAACCGGAAATCCTTTCCAAATCGAGACCACTGGTGGGGGACATACTTTAGCTATATGATGCCGCGTCCAAGCACATTGGGCGTAGCTCTCTCTACGGGTGTGTTCGCCACTCAGGCATTGATTTTGCAACGTTCTATTCGTCTCGATATGTTCCCTATAGATAGACTTCTCGATACCCCCATGTTTCCCGGCCGACGAACGACTGGTAACGAGGCCACACAGATGATTCTATGTACCCCTATATATAGATATATATATATATATATATATATAACTCAAAGGGATGCGAAAGTCTCGAGCATCAACCAGTCACAGGGCCGTAGGTTAGATAACTAGAAAAGCTTGGATGTGCCCCCGGGGCAGAAACGCTATACACTTCCTCCTCCTTCAGCTCCTCTATTAAATCCCCAGTGGTGAGTAGTGCATGGTGCTTGAGGTGCATGGCGTCGGTCCTCTTTAACTATTCCCTCCTACATCGTGGCCGAGAACTGCCGCCCACACAAGTGACGGTGCCTTCAGCTGAGGGCACTCGAGCAGGCGTCGTCGAAGAGCCCTCTTTGACCAAAGTATTCGTACGCAAGAACCGACTAGCTAGAGCAAGTGTATAGGACAGACGGTGGCATCACCTAGTCAAACGCTATATATGTATATATATATAGTATTGGCGTTTGCTAATCATGGACTTGACTCTAATTTGTGTGTGTTCCTGCATGTGCCGATGATATGACAGAGTCCCAAGTCGACACCACTACGAACAGGCACAGGTGTAGAGTAGCTTAAGTGATAGCTTCATAATGAGAACATAACAACAACCCCCCACGTCTTTCAGGACACAGTTATAGGGGACAAAAAAGTCACTAAGAACAGAAGCATATCGCATAATGTGCTATGGAGAACATCATCTACACCAACATATTACGATACTCATACAAGATTCGCGTGTCTTTTTAAGGGGTTTAGGGAAAAATGCATTATAAAGACCAGACTTCACGAATAAGCTATTTGTCTAGTCTGTGGGACTCTCACCAACTAAAACCCTGGAGCTTTTCGACTTGGGCCTTGATGCGGAACCGATTTTGTATTACTTCAGACCAAGGCTTGCAGGGGGTCGTCAGCTCATGGATTGGAGTCCATTCTCGGCCGGGTCCATCCTTTCACTCTCGCAGGACGGGGCGGAAGAGAACCGGTATCTAACGGCAGTGTTCTGGGTACTGCGAATGGTCGCAATTCACAAAGCTGCGCACAATTTTTGTGAATATGACATATAGATGATACACACCGAAGCAGTGCAAAAGCAATATCGTGGACGTTAGGTGTTGCTTGAGAGTTAGCCCGATAAATGCTGAAGAAAAGTGTATAGAGCTATTTGCCAATGTGCCACTTCCTGCTCAAATAACGAGTAGAATATTGGAACGAGACATCACTGTAGTTGTGTGTTATACATGCATTCATCGTGTTCAAAATATGTACGAAGTTGCCATAGACAAGAGGTACATATATCATCAAAGGCGACACTGTATATCATCTATGTCAGCTGACTAAGTCGCCCATCTGTTATCTATTATACTTGGTGTATGTGGAACAGCCTCCTGGCGACAATACTCCACGATCAACGGTTGCATCGTGAGTAGCACGATACAGACAGAGTGTAGTCTATTTAACCTGTACAGACAGAGCTTAGTCTATTGTGTATAGAGAGAACAAAGGTAAGTGCTTGAATAAGATAGGGTATTTTACGAAATGTTTGTTTTTAATATCGCAATGAATCGCCTGTAAACCGCAATGTCAATGTTTGAATAAAGGAGCCAAATGAAAGCAGTATGGAATGCTCACGATTAGTACTATTTTGCACTATATGAATCAATATTGTCATATGTTAACTAAAAATATACCTCTTTATTCTGCGATCTTGTTTTCTTAACATCGACACCATGAACAAAGGCCTTCACGTGCTCGGCTCAAAGCGAAAGGCTTTGGAGAGAGCACTTTCTGGCTTTGTTAGTTGGCTTCTCTATTGCGCTGACTCCATTTCGCAAGTGAGGGAAGCGTTCGTAGTCTCCGCCACAGGTACTAAAGTCTCGAAGGATAGAAGCGTATTCGTGAACCTGGAGGGCCTACCAACTTGGTGTTCTTATGAGCCCCTGATTACGACGGCGCCTCCCCTAGGACTCAGTGGTACCTGATACGATACCCTCTTGCGAGTACAGTGTCATGGTAACATCATCAGGTCGCTTGCCATAAGTGAGCGTGAAATTAGTCGGTTAACATAAACTTTAGTGCCAGCAGCTTTAAGCTCGTTGTAGAAGCGTGGCCCGGATGGCTAATGTATATCTCGTTGGGCGTGCTTGCCACGGAAATGTTGAACAGCGCCACGATTTGTGATTGCCGGGTTCGATTCCAGAAATCGTAGCTTGAATGCGTATAGTTAATATTGCCCTGCCATCACATAGGGGTCATAGGGAGCCTATGTTGGAGGGAGCCCAGATATGTCCCGTATGGCCGACCATCTGGATAAGGCCAAAAATAAAAGAGGGCGGTGAATAATCTCTACTCCTGACCAACACTACAGTTGCTCATATAAGCCCCCTCTCCTGACAGGTCCTTAAAGCAATGCTGTACAGTGTTACCGAGCCCTGCCGTAGAAGGAAGATAGCCGTGGGTCAGCTACCACAAAAAGATTTGAGCTCATTAGGAATTTTCTTGTGAGCTGTAGGGTGCGGTCCGACAACCTAAGTCTTGCACTCCGGGCGAGGCTACTGTGGCTATCGCTTTTTGCTCGGCACAATCTTATAGTTATGTCAAGACGTCAAGAGACACAAAACAAACTGAAGTGTGTCCGAGTAGGTAGGGCCAAGGGGCTCAACCTAGAAGTAGCCAAAGCTCTGCTGTGCAGCTCATAAACTTATCATCGTCGGCTGAATTAGCAAGTCCGTGGACACTGTCCGATCAAACGCCAACGTCGATCCAGGTAAGCGTTGCGACCCACATGAAAATGCGGTAGAATAGAACGCCATCGAGGTCGCTGTCTAAACCTTCGTGAGAAAAGGTTACAACAAGGCCACACCGCGGTCTCCCTTGGGCGAGAACTTAACAAAATTAAGCTAAGTGTAGCTAGATCGTGAATGCGCCGTACGCAAAGTTGACCATGGCGATGCGGAGATTGCGGGTTACTTTGCACCAAATCCAAGGATGTCTTCATTTTGATTGTTATTACGTCCTTCGCACGCTTACAAACGTAAGAGTATTCCTAAGGCTCATTTGTATGTAGCAGCTCTACATGAGTCGCACGATGCATACAGTTTTAAATGAAACAGACTGCCTTCTTCAATTACTCTGGTATAATAATAACTTGATTGACAAATCTGCAAGGAAGGGAGAGGATGAGATTGTACGAGACCACTTTGTACACACGTGGGGATTTGGGCCACCCCATGGTTCTAAGTCTCCTGTGTTGCCCCTACGCCATCCCGTAAACTCGCCCATTTATGACAAAACGTATAACCACACCAGTTTTTCAGCAGCTCTTCATTTGGCCTGTCTTACCTCTAACTCGGGTTAATCCAACTACAATCGTCTCAGGTCGCTCTATCCAGTAGAAAGAAGTGCATTGGCCAGAACGGCGTGTGTTAAGTAGGCTAGTTTAGTTTCTTGAATTCTTCTGTCCAGCATCTTTACAACGCACGTTGACAGCGTATATGTCAGAATGTTCACTAGAACACAAAAAGGCAAAAACCAGCCGACTTGTTGGTAGGATTTAAAGTCCTCGTCAGAGTTGGTTGAGGGTGATGACTTCCGTACGTTCCGTTTAAATCCCCTTCTTTATACGTAATCTCCACAGATGACCTCCGAGGGACCGGAAAAGGGGGCGGAATCCATCCCACAGAACGAAACGACAGCTCTTCGGGATTACCTGGAAATATACAATACGAATGAAGGTCGTCTAGCACATCGGTCGCCCACGGGCTGAATACACTGTACTCAGCAAGATCTCAGGCACTTTTATAGACTGATGCCTATCACAACATCTGGTATTGGCAGGACGTCTTAAATAAGGTGGCTCACTCATACAGAGAGAAGAGATTTATTTCGCAAAACTAACCAATGTCGAATGTCACGTGACCTCATTATTATCAGCCCAACAGAGAGCCCAGCTACGAAAGAATCTGTATTAATGCTTTTTCAAAGCGACACATGTCCTGCGACATCCAGATAGAATTTCATCGCTATTTCAGGCGCTATCTAGTATAGTTAACAAAGGTTTAGAGCGACGGACTCTGAAGTAGTGGGGCACATTAATTCATGTACTCGCCTAGAATAGAAATTACCCCTCGGGTATAATAAGCATCCGGCTACTGTGTTACTCTTTATCTCAAAATGACGGCTTGTTTACACTTTGCCGAGCTGCCAACTCAGACAGACAGCATACGATAACGACAAAGAGGAACGCAGGTATCTTCCAACTCATATAGGATAAATAGACATAACAAAGAGTTGGGAGTCCGCTGACTATATATATATATATATATATTAGGCTGTCCCCTTCAAACTGTCGCGCCTTTCGAATGGCACACAATCCGAACTACGCGATACAATGCGTTAATTTTTGGAGTGGGCACGCGGCAGGAACGTGGCTTCCTTTCGAACACTAAGTGGTTTCGATACGATCAGAAAGATGGACACTGCAGCAGAAAGTTCAAATTCCCCCAAAAATCAACGGGAAAACATCAAGTTTTTGTTTCTCCAAAAACACCCTCCAGCTGAAATCCATCGACAATTAGTGAACGCGTACGGCAGGTCTGCCTTATGCCTACGAACGGTGCAAAGTTGGTGCAAGCGATTTAACAGTGGAGATATGGACACCGATGACCACCGAGGCGGGGACCACAAATCAGGTGCAACGAGGGACGAACGGATTGACAGAATCAAGGCAGCTTTTGAGCAAACTAGAGCTTGGTCCATAAGGTCTTTGTCGGCTGAAACTGGGATTCCTCGGGTGACATGTCATAAAATTGTCACCAATGTACTGAAGATGAAGAAAATCAATGCAAAATGGGTTCCCCATATACTGAGTGCTGAGCAGATGAAAATGCGTGTGGAGTGTTCGACATCTAATTTGAAGACTTATATGCCTCTAACTCATACCAAAATATCTTTATTCTAACTCATTTAGTTCAAAAGTTATTGGCATTTAAAGAGGCGACAGTTTGAAGGGGACAGCCTAATATATATATAGCTTCGATCTTCGATGTTTCTGTTACACGTTCGTATCATTAAGGTTCATTTGTCGTCCTAACGCTACTGAAAGTGTAGCATCAATTTACTGATTCATTACGGCTACTATTACGCTTCGTCGGGACTGCAAAAGTCTAGACATATTGTGAACTTAGCTACTCGCCTTGAGCTAGTAAAAATTAATAATCAATGTCCAATGAAGCATCCAGTATTTGAACAGGGATGTCTCCAGGTATATGTTTATGTGGCTACAAATAAATATCGAATCGATATTTAATGAGCCGAGAGAATTCCCCAGGGGCTGGATTCTCAAACGGATCGTTGAAGGATAGAGACTTTACCGAATAACATAAAATATTGGGAATTCATGAGCCAATATGCCGTATCAATTGGATCATGGTCTCTGGCATTGTTTTCTTCTTCTTATCCACTTCAAATGAAATTTTCGTTAGGTTCGTTGAAATTCCCTCCGCCATCAAAAGTGTGCCGCGTTGGCGTTGACTGATATTAAATCGTTGTATAAAACTGAACAACAAAAACATTCTAGTAGATACTGTGAATACCTCATTGCTATATCGACATCAATTGCCTGCATAAGAACCTTTCGTTCCTTAAATTAAATCATCTAAGACCTTGCGGAAACGTACAGCGTTAATTAATTAAGCTCTAGAGGAAAGTCACCGAGACGTCTACAAGTTCCACCGATCTTTCAACTAAACTATTGACCTATCTACGTACTACCCAATATAAGTTTGTGTAATGCTATAATATAGAATTATGATGATCAAGTGATTGTTGACCTAGATTTACATAATATTTTTTCAATACAGCTTGCTCTTTTTTCAACGGCCTTCCTGAGTCTATAAAAGAGTAGTTATCGAAGCAGGTGCATTTGGACAGACGGTATATTGACAAAGAATAATAACCGCTATAAAGTTCGTCTACCTAATTCTTTTTACCTTGCAGGTTGTTTCCATTCAATAAGAATGCGAACCTAAGTGGACCTACTTTCTTTGTTTTGGCAAATACCCCAAATACCCCCCCCCCGCCAAATGAAGAATAGTTGGGTCCTGTCGCCACTAACTGCTATTCACCGTCGTTGGTCGAATACACCTGGATCAAACTCATTCTTGACGTTACGCCCCTATACCAACAAACACGCTATAAAATGAGTGTGTCATGCTGTTTGTTACTGAAGGGATTTCAAGTCGGCGACAATCGGAGGCCACCTGTCTACCAAGAAGTAATAGGTTTGCCCAGCGAAACCTAATTAACTCCCTCAACCACGAGCGTTACATAAAATCCTCGTCAGATTAGTCGTTTATCCATCTGTCAGTTCAAGCGACAGGCTGCTGCATCGAACGCGAATAATACCTATAGTAACACGGCATGTCCAAGTCAATATGCCATGAAATTAGCCTCAATTTTATATAAAATGCTCTGCGCATACTGTGTGTGCTTGTTTGTGTGTTTGTATAGCAGTATATTAGCAGTCACCTTCCGAGTAGCAATGCACAGCCATTAGTATGTTGAAAACTAAGAAGAGCCCTGCTGCTTATGTCACAGTGGCACGAGCTCTAAGTCCCTCTGGGTTGGTCCTCGAGGTTTTGGCTGCTCCAGGCCTGCGGGCCTAACGTTGTGATCGCGAAGGTTGGATGACAAGGCCAGCTGTTGCTAAATGAGTGGTTGTTCTTTAAGATTGTAAGAATTTTAACTACTAGAGAGCCTGATAGCACACCACCGTATGCATATGACTGGCTTAACTATCTAATCTTAGGCGTTCACTGGGATAACATGCTGGCCACTTCAGCATTACTTTATGTATATACAGAATCTATGTTTCAAATATCCATCTGCCTTTACCGAACGTGCATTAAGCGGGTTATCTGTAAGGCTCAACTCACCAATTAAGCAAATTTGAACACAATGCCTGAGTGATACTTCCAATTTAGAAGCTCTCCCAGCGGATACACTGTAGGAATAGTTGCTGCTCGACGTATAGCAAGATGAAGGTTCAATCCTAACTAATCACCTTTCAAGAGATAGCTGTGGCATTCAATTTGATTGATTGTTTGATTTAACTTGAGGTACATGTACTTCTGACACTGATATCGACTGATAGCACAGCCCCCTTGCCGAACAAACATGTTACCTCCTCTTAGATTGGAGTCGTCTATGAAACCGCTGCTGGATTCCATTGGAATTGGCCTCCGTCTGCGCTCGTGTGTGTGTTTGTGTGGTCTAGGCCAACCGAATTGGCGCAGTGATACATTCTAGTCGGAGATAGCACTTTCCAACCGTTGCTCTTTCTACAAGAGCGACAATACAAGCCGACAAGCTTAATGAAGCAATTGTCTTTAAGAGCGGAGCCTAGCTCCACACCAATTGATATTAACGACATGTCCTTGTGCTACCTAGACATTGTCTCTGTTTAAGTGACCTTGCAGATATCCGAGTACAGGAAATTAGATAGCAACAGTTGGGCGTAAAATAGAGATAGGTTTGGCAGGATGACCTCTAGGTAGAGTTTCGTCTACTGGCTACCATTTAGCTTACATCGCTACTAGATGGTTATCGCTTACTATATATCGCTTAACGAACAATAATAATAATCTCGCTAATGTCCTTGCCCAAATGGCAAGCAATGGGACACCCGGTGAGATTGTTTGTATGGACGAGAGATATCAACGGAAATGGCACAGAATATCCAGGAGTTCTAGGATCTTGATCAGTAGCAGATGTGTAGTCAAGCTTCGGTGCTCGTTCGCAATTCTTCTGCGGCTAGTTACCCTCAGAGATCTTACTTTACGGCAGAAAAACTTCGACGTTTTGACGTCGACCGCCTCTCTCTCTCTCTGACGGGAGCTGCCGTGCGTGTCAAATCTCTCTGGCATCGGCTTGCAGTCAGTAGCAGCAGCCGCTGTCCGATTCTCTTCATTTTGACTTGCTCTCATGTATAGACACTACACGAATCGTCGAGCACATCGACGCACCCACAATCCATCTATCCACAGAATGGAAGCTCGGAACCACATACATATCCATGATACACAGACGCGTTACCTCCCTCAGGGCATATTGGGATCATATCGCGATACGGTTTCATACGATGCCCTCAGAGGGGATGACGTCCGGCGACTTCCAACATCTCATCAGATCTTTCGCCGGAACCCGATTTCCGCCTTTCATTCGGTCCCTCTCTTTTTCTGGAAAATTGTGCAGTGTTATTCCATCCGTTTCTGCCTCCACCTATGACAGCTACGGACGTATTCGGGTACGTCAGACACACTCACTCTCTCTCTGTATATATATATATATATATATGTATATATATTATATATATGTATATATATATATATATATATGTATATATATTATATATATGTATATATATATATATATATATATCTTGTCATCGTCAACGTCACGGGATATGATAGTGATGATAGGCCGCTACAATACGATTAGTATTTGTTCGTTTCATTAGTGCTGCTACACAGGCCGGCTGTTTGTTTGTGATCGCAGTCGAAGCGGAACCCTTCTCAATTTCTTCCGTTCACAGAACGGTTTCGTAATACGCCTTCGTTCACAATCGACACTACGATCATGCAGTGCGACTCCTTCAGCACTACTGCTAAACACGAGCACTCCCCATACTCGTTGGCCAAGCGTAACCATTATAACTAACCAAGGCCCGCAAGAGACTGGCTCGGATCGGCCCTATAGATTTAAGCGGTGGCGGATAATATAAGCGAAAACGAAGATCCAGATTGCATTGGAACCTCCCTGAGTAGTGAAGAAATTTCAATCTGAATCGTGACGCCAGGATAAATTAGTCGACTCGCGTGGCGGGTCGCTTAGGGAAACTTGGAACTTCTACGGCGACACTGGGTTGTCCCTTGTGTCCTCGTCGTGGTATCTGACGTTTGACCGGTGTATAAAACTGATCAAAGTGCTAAAGAAGAATGAGAATGAACATGTTACACAGTAAATAGCAGTAGTAATTAGCGGAAGATTGCTTTTCTCAACCGTAAGGGCCTAATCGATCAGGCGTGGAAACTACCTCCAAAATATTACAAAGGCGTCCAGGGTTAAAGAGATGTGAAAGAGATTCGTCGTTTCCAAGTCGTCTTTTCCGATGGCCATCTCCTCCGTTCAGAGACCTTACATCGTAAGGCCTCTCTATCTATACCACGATTCTATGGCTGCTAACCGCAGATCGCCCGTATATCACAACAAAGATATCGGCCTGCTTCCGAAAGTTGTTCCTCTGCAGCTGACTTGCAGCGAATCGTTATAACGATGGCAATACCAGAGAAGCATAACCTGGCTCTGCTTTCACAGGGCTCTCATGAAAGTAAATCAAACATTATATCACGGCTTGGATGAAGTGCTTGAAGACTACTTACATTTTGAGCGGTTGAATCTCAACGTTCATATCACTCGTGACCCAGGCATGCTGATCTATGCTGTCCTCGACTTTAGTCTAGTTCACAAACAGTTTCGCGAATTTTCCGCTCAACACTGGTGATATTCTATCATGTTTCAAGTCGCACTCCCTATCATCAGGGGTTAGCGAGTCGTGTGGTAGAATTTCGCCAATGTCTTTCACTAGTAGGACCTTGCACCACTATCGAATTAGTGGTTATCTCTTGTGCCAGTTAGTTATTGCTCGGTAAAATTACGCTTATTGCTATGTGTATGTTGATAGTAATTTTATATTCACGTGGTAGAAAGAAGGTTGCAGGTTTTTCTAGTATTTGTTGTATTTTTCGCCTTATTCAAATTTTGCGTCGGAAAACGCCCCCTCGCGTGAACATCGCCATGGCCTACCTTCACTGCAATTTGAGGTCATCTCGCCGCGTGGACCGCCACAAACTTATTTATCAATCAAACCGTTCCCTCGGTATTCTAACGAGAGTTTTCGGGTCGTGTGTCCTGCCTGTGCTGTTGTTTTCTAGAATACAACACATCCGATCGATGTCGCAATGGACGATCGGATGACAGCAGACGCCGATGATTTTTCTAACTTTACGACCTTCAAATTGCGTTTGCTACACTCATGAATGTGACATTTTAATAACTATTTAGTACATTGGAATTAGTTGAGAGTTGACGGTCCGGCGTAATTCCGATCCTGTGAGCGTTGATCTCAAGGAATCGTGCTCTCACGTTCTCTCACGATCTCTACAATCTTGGTTTTAGCTTATACTTGAGAGTGTCGTAATAAGTTGTATGAAAATGGTTAAAATAGGTTAACCATTGTGAACTTTTTAAATATTGCCACTCCGCGGTGGACAAATTGATTGCCGCACCGCCCGCTGATCAGTAGAGATCATTAAGTCACCGCCTCCAACCGCCACATGAGGTTACTATGAAAATAAAAACAGTCGTACGCCAATCTCCAAGAGCGGCGGAGTGCGGTCTCACAATTTTACCCGAAGTTAACCGTGGCTTGTTCATTGGGTGGCCCCTGTAGCCAAGTCAGTAGGCTGAAACACTTCGTAAAACTCTACTAGAATACGATCACGAGGTGGTAAGAATAGTTGTAGACTAGTCAATCAAGAGCAATCGCGGTTGACTATTCGATCATCCGCTAGCTAATACAGCAGCCCTAGTAAAAACCCTACAGATCCTAAAAATCCTACATGTCACATGCATCATTTGTATGTAGCACCCATGGGAGCCAGTTTGGCTAGGAACCATATCGATCGTTCGTCAGAATCATCGAACTAATTTGCTCTGTTCAGGATGTGTTTCCACGAGTTGGGTATAATCGATTCCTCCTCACTTGGGGCCTTGTCTACACTGGTGTAATTTTCAGGATCGCATGATTATATAGTGTATGTATAGATAATGCGTATATTGTGTGATTTCTGAAGTGCCAACAGGGTTACGGTTAAGTAGAAAAATACCAGAATTCAACTGGTTGGTGCCTTTCCGCACGATATCAAGAGTAGGACCACTAATTTCGCTACTGCTTGGAAAATGTCAGAGCTCACTACATACATCAAATGATTATAAACTCGCTGTTGATTCGTCCTCGCTCGGTCCTCTGATCCGTTGCGCTGTTTGTACACTATATCACCGTGTATTCAACAGGATCGCATGTGCTAGCACTATCTTTCCTTTTGAAGAAACCGCTCATCAGCGAGGTGTTCATTATATAATACTGCAGTATATGTTGGCAGAAAATGTCACTACCCGGATGGCGAACTAATCACTTGAGTCAGCCACCAGCTACCATAGAAAACAATAATACACGTATACCGTAGAAGAAATACAATAACGATGAGTAATCACTTATTCAAGCATACAATAATTAGGAATTGTTTCAAGGGATTATTTGGGGGGGATTAGTTGGGAACCGGGGCCGAGGCCGACATTGTCCCGCGGAAGGCGATGGCATTGCCTCTCTGCCTCTGCACAGCGAGGGACAGGCGTTGCAGAAGGAAAGATCCAGCGCGCTTGTTCCCCGTTGGCGCGGATCAGCCTGTGGTAGACCCCTTCAAGGAAGTTTGCAGTGAGGTGGCCGTGGCCGCCAAAGGTTTCAAAGGCAAGGGAGCAAAACAGGTGGGTTATCTTGGAGTGCGACGTACCTCCGTAGCTTGGCCCGCTCCGCACGCGCTACCGCGTAACCGGGCGAGGTGTCTTGTAACAATGAGTCGTATTTTTACAACGTATTTACAACGAGCGGAGAAGGCGCTACCATGCATTCGAACAGTGGAGTTATTTGAATTATAATCGTTGATTTATTTGATATTCCTCCTGTTTATTCGTTGAAACATCCCGCTTGTTACAACGAGTAGCGGGAACGGAGAAAGGCAATATTTGCTTTTATCACTTTGATAAAAACAAAAAAAAAAATCAAATTAACAAACGTTTATTGATCACGGATATTTTGGCCCAAATTGTGTCGGACAATTACAACTAGTATCCCGCTGAAGCTATTCTGCTTGACACGATAGTATATACATATATATATATATATATATATCGTAAGTCACGGTCCACGGAGCTTGTCTTAGCGCATCTGTATCAGGAGATCGTGGACTCCATCGAGAAGGGCCAACTATGCCTTGGCGTCTTTTTAGATGTGTCGGCCGCTTTCAACTGCCTCCGGCACTCTGGAGAAGTTAGAAGTTATGCTTGAGAAGTTAGGCTGTGCTTCCACGATCGTCGCGTGGTTTCGCTCGAACCTGCTCGATCGGCAGCAAGCGGTGAGGGTTGGAGATGTTGAATCTTCTCCGCAGGTGATTAACATTGGTACGCTACAGGGCTCTATTCTGGGTCCCTTTATGTTCATCATCCTAATTAACTTCATCCTTCTGAAGACGGTATCGCTCAAGGCATGCAGTGCAATTGCGTACGCCGATTGTTTCGTATTCGGCACTCCGAGATTCAGGGAGACGTGCAGGAAGCTCTCACTGTCGTCGAGGTAATGGTGGGGGCTATTTGAAAGGTTCGGTCTGGTCATCAACGCAGGGAAAACAGGCATTACCCTGGTCCGCTCACCGCATAGACCCGGCATGACCGGCCCTGTTCAGTTTTGCGGCATGAGCCTGGCTCTGTCCCCGTCCGTGAAATGCTTAGGTCTGACTGTGCATGAGACTCTCAAATGGTGGAGTCATCTGGGGACACTGCTGCCCAAATGCTACGCGGTGATCGCATCGATCCGTCGCCTTAGAGAACTGGGCGAGCCGTCGAAGTGTCTAATTCTCTTGTACAAAACGCTATTTGTGCCTATGATATGCTATGGGCTGTCCATATGGGGTGGTGGCTTCAGCGGGATCCTTCATCGCGTCCAGGTCACTCAGAACGATGCCCTCAGGGCAGTGTTTGGTAGACAGTGTAGAGATTCGGTTGCCGACCTCTTCAGAGATCTCGACCTCCTACCAATCGAGCCACTCGATTTGAGATGCCATTTACTGTTAGAGAGTCTAGTCGCCATGCTCTGGCTTACCGACTACTAGCGGTCTGGACCTCACTCCATCCGGAGATTCGGGGCCTCCCCTCAGTAAAATTATTTGCCCGTGAATTAAAAAAAGAATTGCGTACACGCAGTAATTATATCACCGATGAATTGTTTCTGCGACCTGATGGCTTTATTGTAATTATTCTGCTGCTGTGTATATATTTTACTTGTCAATAATTGTGTTAAATATCGACGATTATACCTGTATATATTGTTAAACTTTGAATAGTGGGCAATTATAGCAATAGTTGTCAGTCAACTGCCACAGGTCTCTGTCACCGGGGCTAAATATGCGCACCGGACTGTGGTGTGCCTGGTTTTTACAATTATTTTATTTTATTTTTTTCAGATTATCCTGACCGTGTTCTAAGTCAGATTATCCTGACCTTGTTTTATACACACCTTTATTTTTTTTCGCAAGAACTTAAGCATTGTGAAACTGCAGTTCCGGAAATAATGTCAGTGTATTTAACCAAGCAGTAAAGCAATTCATACAGAATATGATTTCATATAGGCATTTACTGATTGATTCATTGATTATTTGTTATCTGTGTATCCTTTTCTTGATTTTCAGGTCAGCAACATGTTCATCATGAGCTTGGCAGTGGCTGATCTAACTGTTGGCCTGATCGTTATGCCGATATCATCTGCATATGCCCTAGCCAACGAGTGGCAAATGGGCGATTTCATCTGTCTATTCTGGCTGTCAGCTGACTACACCGCATCCACGGCATCGATATTAAATTTGCTTATCCTCTCATTGGACCGGTATGTTGTGACACATGTGTTGCAATCATTAGTTAGTCCTTATTATTCCTCTGTGTGTGTCTCTGCAATTCGAATCAGAAGAACAAAGTATTCGTATATATATATATATCTGTATATACAGGGTAGCATGGGGCTAGATGGGACAGAGGCTATAAGAGACATGTAATTATTGTTCTGCAATGGTGTGAATAAGCTTAACCCTCTATATTTCAGCAAATCGTTACAAAGAACACACATTTGAGGCATTTATTCTGTGTCAGATTAGTGTACGTGTCAAATAACATACACATCACAAAGAACGGCGCATATGACATCGCATGGAGCCTGCTACAACAAAATGTGTCATTTCGGTTGTGTAAAATGATAACGCACTTTCACTTATCGAGTGTTCTCGCTGAATTAATTCGCGTTTTCTTGTGCTAATTAGTGCCGTGTGGCCCCATCCTTGCCATTTACGTCAAAGATTCTGTATTTACATTATATTTATTTATAATATAATATCAAGACGTCTGATTTTTATTTCATCATTATTATAACGTCAAAAACTCTGTTCGGCATACTATCAACGAGATTTAGCAGGATCTGGTCGCTGACACCTCCCCAGGCCTATATACTATTATATTTACGTATACTGTCGATTTAACACATATACTCGTCAGACAAGAATGCCCCAGAGGTTGTCCATCGGGTTGAGGTCAGGGGAACATGCTGGCCACTCTAGGGTTTCAATGTCATGCCGTCCTAACCACGCACGTGTACTAGCGCTGACATGAATTGAAGCGTTATCTTGTTGGAAAACAATTGGCAGTCGATGAAATCTGCTCCTAAACGGTAGTAGGTTGTTGGTCAACATCTGCTGATAGTCCTCACTATTCATTCGAGATGAGATGATAGCGAGTGGGAGTTTGCTAAGCTCTCCAAACCATAAAGCACGCTCCGCCGAAAATGCGCTTCAAGAAGTACCGCGACTCCTTACGTACATCATGCTACTAACCGTTAAATCCGCCTAGCCCATCCAAATTGAACTTCGTCTCGTCACTGAAGACAATCTGAAACAACATAGTACATTTTAAATAGATGAGCACCCTCAGCATACTATTTAAAAAACGTGGCCAAATGTGCATGGCAGTTCGCTAGCTAATCTTTCGTGGACTTCCTTTAGACTTATTAGTACCATACGTCGACGGACTGCGTAAATCATTTTGCACTACGCTACGACTTCTGCCAATTCCTCTGGCAACTGCAGCCTGGGTCTTTCCTGCTCGGTGTAAAGCGGTAATAACTGCTTTCTCTGCATCAGTAAGGCTCGAAGCGTGTCCCATGACTACAGTACAGATTGAATTCTCAACACAAACTGGATTAATTCAGCGAGAACACTCGATAACTGAGGGTGCGTTATCATTTTACACAACCGAAATGACACATTTTGTTGTAGCAGGCTGCATGCTATGTCATATGCGCTGTTCTTTGTGGTATGCATGTTATTTGACACGTACATTAATCTGACACAGAATAAATGCCTCAAATGTGTATTCTTTGTAACGATTTGTTGAAATATAGGGGGTGCGTTAAGTTTATTCACACCACTGTATTATGACAACGGAACGCAGATTTTATAAATTCATATGTACCATCAAACACCATCGGGCACATAAACGTCTGAAATATGTTGCTATTTCGTTTTTGCCAAGGACACTTTCTTTCAGTCGAAATTCCTATCTGTATGGCTGTATGGGACAGGTAAGCCGTAATTTATTTTTATTACATCTAATCAAATGGCCTGAGAACTGTGAAGAGGCGAAGTAACCAGTTTAAAACATGTTCACCCAACTCAACTGTTATTTTTAAAACATTCTGTTTCTAAAACAGCGAACGTTTTTTCGAACACGCAGTGAAAGCACACTGCTTTTTCGAAAGCCAAATCGTTGAGTTACATTGTCTGACCACCTTTGGCGCAACATTGGATAGCGTGTTTTGAGACTATTTGCGACGACGGCTTGCAAAGATGGTCTTTTAGGATTACATTATGACACGATCCTTCACTCAACGAAACAGTAACAGCCTCTTGGTGTTTGAATTATACACTGTTGCATTGCTGCATAGGCAACATGTGATATGCTCCATGCGAAAATATTGTTGCTGTTGTAGTTGTTATTTGTATGTACATATCGTTATCTTTGATCCCCTCTGTGCTGTATGTTCCGCATGGTTCTGGTTAAGATATCATGTATTTGATGTAATAAGCAGGAAACACACGTGAGCTGTTCTTGAATTTATAAAACATTTTAAAATCACGCTCGTTAAGAACAGCTAAAATCTCTTTCCATATAACAATTCAGGGACTGAGACATCCACTACAATCTGTGCGGCTGTGATTTTTCTACTTGTTTGAAAAACTTTCTGTGTCCTATCAAGTTCGTGTTCGACGCTGGTAACACTTACCAAGCCGTTTGCTATGAATTTCGCTTTTTTAAATAACATGAGCTTGAAATATACATTGCCGATTTTCCATCCGCTCATGCTTAATAGCCGCTACATGCTAGCTGAATTTTAGATCGTGTGCCGTGAGGACCCCTAAATCTCGAAGGAAATTAAGTATTGGTGGCCATCTTTGACAATTACTGGAATAATCATTTTCTTTTTCGGATTACTTCACCCGATATAAGGTACCGTATTTTTCTGGATCGGCAACTTCAGGACACATCGCACTTTGTACATTCGTAAAAATCGTCAAATGTCGGCTGCGGTCTCGCACCTCGCACTCGAAAACAGGAAAAGTGCATTTTTTTTTAGAAATCGAGTGGTCCACTTGACAATGAGAGATTTGACACTCTACAAGCGTGGTGGGCCATCCAGAGCGGTAGACAAACTGCTTGCCAAAAATGAGATACTGCTTGCTTGCATTGCTATCTTTGTGCTCATAACGCTTTCCACGATCTTGTGTAGAACCGATGTGATAAAGTGAGGGCAAACCCTATTTTCCTGTGCTTCCGAGGGGCACCCCATCTGATGTATAGGACATATCATGGCATAATTGAGGAGTCCAGAAACAAGCTGTTGGTCGTGCCGTAAAGTCTGGCGAAAACTGAGAGATAGCGATATACAAACTGGGTATCCTACAGGCTTGTTTGCGCAGGTTACAATTCTATCTGATATCTCGTTTTTTTTTTGTTAGGAGCCTTTGTATTCGCTTATGCCTGTGCTCCGGTGATGAGTCATCACCCTCGAGGATCTCAAGAGTAGATGGGAATTTATAAGGGTGGGTATCACCGAAAAGTTTATGGGCTCTACTTCTTCGCTCGGTGGGTAGCTTGTACTGAAGTGTTTCTTGAAAACCACAATCTTGTCGATAGCCTCAGTTGCTAAGGTCCCCTTGGGCCTTCGGACTGACGCTAGTGAATTGCAAATGCGGATATCCATTGAAACTGGCTTAGGACTACTGGTAATTGGCTTTAGGAGAGTGTGCACTCCTGAGATGTCAGAAGTGCCCCCCCAAAGTAATGAAGGAAAAAGAACGGCCTGAAGTGTACCCATATTTCTCTATAGTATTATCAATATTATTGTTATATATTGCCATGCTCGGTAATGAAACATTGTTGATAAACACATGGTTGACCACATACTAAATCTTAGTATGTGATCAACCATCTGTTGCCACATACTAAGTCTCACGTAAAATATTCATTCATAAGGATCGCAAGGACGTCAGCCACCTGTTTACGTTAATGCGAACGAGCCGTTGTGGTTGTCACCTCTCATAGGCAGATATCATAGTTAGAGATTGAAGCCCCAGAGAGAGAGCGCAAATATCCGTAGAACGGCCAGATTGGGCTATTGTAGTTAACGATCTTTACGAGCCTCGATGGAATAGCAAACGAATGCATCTTACTGTTATAGTGGTCATATAAATAGAAACTACATATTATGAAGGAATACGTATGACGAAAAATCACTTGCAAAACGGTAATGATGGACGACAGAGCCAATATTGATATCATGGTTGAGGTTCGTCGCAACCATTAGACTGGGTGTGGTCCCGATCGAGTGAACGACCAACGTCAAGGTCTTAGAATCAATCATGTAAATGGCATATTCCAATAATAGTCATAGTGATAGAAATGTCACACACCTACAAATTGAAGATGCGACTTTGCTGAACTTTACATTATCGTATAGGATATATGGTGTGACGTCGATGTCGACGACATCACCCAAAGGCTTAGTATTATATAATAGATGATAAATATCCTGAGACAAAACAACAGTTGAATGAGTCTACGTAACACTATATATGCCCAACGAATCACGCCTGGTGAAGTCGCTAAATTTACCACACCCTAACCGAGAATAGCCATAATTGAAGACGCAATAGATAATTCTCAGCGGACGAGTCTAAGGTGAGGAATACGCAATACCTGCTGCTCCCTGCCTCCTCGTCTGTCGCTATGCCAATATTTCCCGAGATGGAAACACATTTGGAAATCATATTATTATTATTATTATTATTATTATCAGTCCGGGGAGTTAGCGTTGTATTCGAATGGAGAAAGACGATCCTCGTTCGTACCTTCGGTCGCCGCGTCTTCATCCTAATATGCGTGTTAGTCTGGATAAGGCCACTGCAGAGGGAAGAATGAAGTCGGAAGGAACTGTTTAGAAAGGAAACGCATATGTGAAAGATAGATAAAGACATAGAGAGAGCGAGGGAGAGAGAGATATTTGCGACAGTGGGGATTCTCAAGAGCTCCCACTAAAGAGCTAGCAATATTAGATGGTCTTAGCGGGCTGTTAAGATCAGCGCGTTCACGTGGGAACAGGGAGCGAAATCATAAGCACCACAAGAGTTAGAGTGGATACGAATGAAAACTAGCTATAAATTACTAATCTTCGAGAACGCATTCGATATATGCGGGAATGAGTTTCATATTTTCATTTTATCGAGAAACGAGCCAACACGACAATATTCTGCACAGTAATGGACACCGACAGAGATTTGCAACAAATCTTCGGATAGGATAATGTTATTCGAATGCAGAATCGAACCTTAAAACATGACCTGCTGTGGTGTACAGAATTCACAGGATCTAAGAGGTTGGTTACACCCTCTTTCATCTAGACCATAATCGAACTTGTACAAGTTACAACGAGAGAAGCATGATGCACAGCGTCGCAGTTCACCGTGAGGGTAAAGGTATATTGGTTAATTAAACGAGGTGCAATTTTACAATGCTTAAGCTCTCTTATATGTCAAAGGGCGAGGTACTCCCTTTGAAAGACTGCGCAGAGTCAACAAGTGAGGGTCGGCTTCAAGTCGTTTGTTGAAAACCATACGCTCAGCTACTCAGTTTGCATCAGGCAAACTTGGGAATAATTATCGACGTAACATGGCAATGCGCCATACATTGAATTCTTATTACTTAGAACTGGATGATTTGATGTACCTCATAACACGTGCAACATGTGTGGTAAAATATAATGCATGCTAATGAATATTCTACAATTAGATAAATATAGATATATATATATATATATATATAGTGTTGAGAGTTTTCTTAGTGTTGTCGATTGTCCTTTTGGTGCTTGTGTTTCATTTTAAGGTACTGGTCGATCACATCACCACTGCGGTATATGCGTAAACGGACGAAGAAGCGCGCTCTGGTGATGATCGCGTTTGTCTGGCTCGTCTCGGCAATGTGGATTGTGCCTATTGTGTTTTGGCAGAAGTGGTACCCGGAGGAGCCGGGCAGAGACTCGTTCGGCAACCCCGTGTTCGCGTCTGAGCAGCTCAACTATTCGAAGGACTGCGAGACGAAGTTTAGTGACAATGTGATTTTTAAACTGACAGCTTCCATGCTCAACTTTTACATTCCCATGGTGCTCATGATTGTGTTATACTTCAAGATCTTCATGGAAGTGAAGAAGCGGTCGAAATTCGCTATCGGCGAAAACCAGATTTGTTATGCAACGCACGCCGTCTGCAGCTCCCCAGGACGGAGCATTTCGCGGAAGACGCTCGCCAAAGATGTGGACTTTGTTAGCGACGGCAACGAATCATTGTCCGTACACGATGACGGCAACAAGATCGGCGGCACCTCGAGCAGTTCGTCAGGCTCGCATCAAGGTCACAGCGGGACGAACCACAAGCATCTCGTTGTTAGCACGGTGGTTGCGAAAGAAAAAAAACGACGAAGAGCTCGCAAATCGGACGAGGCTGTCGCCGGCGACGGATTGAGCTCGGAGGGCGCCGGCTCCGATTGGGAGCCTGAGCGGGACAGTGGTAACAGTGGTGATAGCTACAAGAGTACAGTGGCTGTTCCACTACCATCCGTACCTGGACATGGCAGCGCTAATACGTGCACGCCATGCCTCATTCACGTGCGCACTGATGGAGCCACCGGGGCACCGGTCACTCACAACAAGGCGCTCCTTGAGCGAAAAACTAATATGCGTACGTCACCTAATGGACCGAGTCCAAATGCAACTGTGGTAAGTATTGGTGCTGTCATAGTTGGAATGCGCTTCGTTTCTTATTATTATTATTATTGCAATAATAATAGTTATATATATTATGATGAAATTGGTACACCATTACACCACGTAAGAGACGCTAGAGACACCTGTAGAATTTGAATGTTTTCCCTGTCAACGGTACCGGTGAGCTGTTTCCCAAGTAACAACGGTGATGATTGCTCTATTCAGTCATCTATGCTAAATATGGACTCCAGCAAGACGCTGTGATCTACATCTCCTCGTAATGACGCTGAGAAGACTTCAACGGACGTTACCTCAGATGTGGCGTCCACGTCATGTTCATGTGATATCGAAGGTATCCAGGTTCTCCTAGAAAAGGCTGACCTAAGTCCGCTCAAAAAGGATTGCTTCTCCTCGAGTCCTGTTTTAACGATCTCATCCCCGCTTACATGGAGAAAAACGCCGACATTAATTGGAACTTACATAATCGCTCGGTACCTGCCAATAGGATGTGGCTCCAGAACCAATCGTAGCATTGAATCAAAACAGCAGATAGCACTTATGGCGTTGACAAGCTGAGATTCGCACCGGTATCCCAGATACCAGCAGAAGCTCGGTCCGATGACTCCCCCCTTCGTCAATGCTCATCCAATTAAAAAGGTCAAAGCTCCTTTAAACGAACGGCACTACACACTACTGTGCTGCTTTAGAGGAAGAAAAAAAAACCTGCCGTGAATTTTCGGTCTCTCATCGTATTCTCGTATAGTACACGTGTGGCCACAGCAAACACGTACACACAATTCGAGTTCAATAGCACAAGGCTATTCTTGGATCCAACTTTGCATTTCGACTCAGTATTTGCTGATGAGCGGTTTATTCATTCGCATCCTTTCGTGTGTGTGTGTGTGTGTGTGTGTTTATCGACTCTCACGTTTGCGTGCTCATACGCGGCTCGTAATTCGGATCGGCATTAGCCAGATTATTAGGACATTTCATTATTAGTCTCGCTGCCCAATCTGTCTCTTGCGAGCGCAGGAAATGTTCAACTTGTCAATATACGAACATCTACGCTACTGAACGAATCCTTCCGTAGTTGAGCTATTCCACACTGACCGAAGTGGAAAATCATGTTGCGGACTAATATGATACATTGGAACACCTGAAAGGATCATTAAACATAACGATGGCCTGCAGCAGGTTCCCTTGAAGTTGCATTCTTTGGGACTGAAATTGAGATTCCGATTGCCTTGTCTAATGACTGTTGGCTTTGGGAAAACATTAAATGAAACGTTGCATTAGAAGGCACATATTTTGCTGCTTTACCTTGTTACCTCGATCATCTAAGTCGTCGAAACACACAACAAGCAAGTCCTATGGGAACCGTATACGAATACTTCTGACTACAAGTGGCACATAGAAAGCGTGATCTATATCGACGTGGTATTCCCTGCAGGGCACTGACTGAAGTAATACTTTTGAAAGTCCCAGTCAGTGCCTCAAGCCACAATCGGTTCTGAGTTTAGTCAGTAAGAGTCGGAGCCTACCAGGCAAATATCTTAGTTGTGAGACCTGGTGTCCATGCAAGATTTACCTTTAACTTATTTGAAAAAATATATCAAAGTGGTGTCAGAAAAGCAGATGTAAGGAACAAGTGACAAGACATCTTTCGAGGCTCGCGGCCTTATATAATATGATATAGCACGGTAATTAGTAAACTAAATAGTTTAATTCATTAAGGTAGCACCGCGAAGTCATTCTTCTCACAATATTCATGTATATCAAATGAACTATTCTATATTTGTGTTCGAATGCACATAACGATCTTGTGATGTTACGATTCAACGCCTGGCTCATGCTCTGCGACTTCAAAGGAATATTTTCTTGTGTTACAAGGATCAATGGTTTGACAATAGTCGCTAAGCCTCGACTGGGAATCGAATCAAAAAGCTCGTGGTTTTTTTATAATCACACCCCTGCCCTTATTAAATTCACTGTTAATTCCAGGGGCGTGTTGGACACCGCCGGACGGAACAAAGCTTAAATATTGTATTTGCTATGTAAGGACACTTCAACGCAAACTCATTATTGACCGACTGAAATACGACACGGAAACGTGCAGATTGCTAAAGTAAATCCTTGACCTCTCGGGCCACCACCACCGGGTACACCTTGGGCACCTTTCCCAAACTTGACAATCCATGAAGTCCTGCTATTTTGCACTAAGCTTCGGCGGTCGTTCTCCAAGTAGCGCCCGAAGAATATGCTAACCTTTGCTATTCTCTATCCATGATGCTGATGTTGTGTGGTCAGCTCGCGTTGACCTTTATTGGAAGAAAGAAGGAGGGAGCATGGGGAACGAAAACTGGCATTAATTCCACTATTATGTTGTTGGTCGTTCCGAGTAAAGCTCATGGCGGTGGTCTGAGAAAAGCGCTGTCGCTTCTAGAAGACGTGTGGTCACGCTCTGAAAGTTACATGTAGAAGCTTATATTCTTCGAAGATTATATCTAGATTAATTTTGCTCGCAGTTTCTCGAAAACAGCATTGATAGCCGTTCCGTGACAAGACAAACATTCTTCAAGTTTTCCATGCTGCGTTTGAATTTATTTTTACCTAGATCGTGACATAATCGTAGACACGAGCCGAGTCGCCAAAATCGTTGATTACAATTTAATAACTCTCGCAGCATTTGAGTCTGGCTGTTGACATACTGAGATCCTTCCATTTTTCTTGTGTCAGATCGATATTTTGATATATTCGCGCTCAAGGTTGACTTTTTCTTTATTGAAATATCCCTGCCATTGGCGAGGCGCTTGCAATGAGTCCCGAACTATAATATGTCCGTTGTCGCATGCACCCACAAAATGGTCATCTAGACAAATTTCTGTAGATGGCTAACCATCTGCAAGTATCCACCATATTATAACAAAAAGTGAGATAGGAGATCGTTGAACGGAGATTCGAATTCTCTAACATTATCGACACTTTGTGATTTTCGACTCGTTTCATATTCACAGATTCTTCCAAGCGCTAATGGCAACAACAGCAGTTTCTATATGTCGAGAAAACGTCGAAAGAACCGAAAAGATGCTGGTAACTCGGTTCGGGAGAGCTACGAACTTAGCGAGAAAGTAAGCACCCTCCGTCATGCGACAAACAACAATACCAGCAATAGCTATCATTGTGAAACTGTATTATCTAAAGACTCCCGTTGAATTGACGACCCACCTCAACGAGTCATTAGCTTCTGTACGCAAGCGATTAGTAGCGTTAAATCGATCTGTGCATCGTCAAAACAGTCTTTTGTTTTGCTTATTTTTTGAGCTGATTCTCCGCTCCTCCGCCGAAGAGCTGAGGGCCAGTGTCAGGATGTATGGCCATCTACCGTGAATGAAATAAAACCAAGATCAAGGTTGAAGTTTCAAAATCAAGTTGATTTTCGTAACTGCAATATCATAAGCTTTAGTTCTCGATATCGAACGGCAACTGCGAACAACATTGCGAAAACCCGTTATCATTCCTGTTCGATAGGCAGATACTTGATATATTATTCACATAAATATGTGTCACAGATTTGGCCATAACCGGGTATTTGTTGCTGACATCTTCGCGGCCTCGTTACAGGTCGGCCGAGGAGGAGTGGTCGCCGCCGGCGGCGGAGGATCGAACGCCTCAACACCCCTGGACAATAATCCCTCAGCGGGAAGTTCGATGAAACGCTGCCGGGCACCGTTTCGTTTACGGGTGACTCGAAATAACTACGCAGCGAATCTCGGCCAACAGAAAAAAGCCGCCCGACAACTAGGTTAGACTTACTGCTTCTGTCACTGTTCATGCTATTTAGTATTGTACATTTCATAGGATGCAAGAAATTTATGATAGGCTACTCTTACTGAATTACATACTGATTAGAAATCGAGTAAATATGGCGGATATGATTTTATCTATTATGCACATCGCCACACGGAGAGTGTCGATGTTTTGCCCTTCTTGAGTGTCGTCTAATGACTCCGTTCGCCACGTGGCAAATTTGATAGGGGCTTGTCTATTTATTAAGAGTTTAATCTGACATTATCCCCTGGAAATGATGCAGAACAGAGTACTTTGTTAATATATAGTCTTAATTGTTCACCCCAGAACGATCATTCTCCCCGGCTTTCGCCTTGGACATTCTAACTTGCCTTTGACGGGGGGGTCATACGCACCCTCGTTAGCTTTCGTAATTGAGAGAAATACAAACATTAAAGTTTCATGTCATTAGCATCTGCTGTTGCGTAATGAAATCCGATAATGAATCTGGCCTATTATAACTAAGTAATACCTGCAGCATTCGGCTCCCAAACGTTGCGCGTGTCCTGCCCTCAGCCCACATCGAGGGACGCTGATCATTTTTTTGCTGCAGAAAAAAAAATAATCCACATGCCTTTTCGTAATGCCTTAGCTACTATATATATATATATCATTTTTTTTCCATCGTACAAGGATTAGGTATGCTGACAGCTCGCACTTTTTTCGCAGTCACCAAATTTAGCCACAGATTGCAACTGTCTGATTAGTAAAATCTATGCAAGTGACAAACCATTTAGCAGTGATTCAATTGATTGTAGCATTGATGTGACTTTTGGGTAGATTCGACCCCATGTCTCATGATCTGCATGTTCAAGCCTAAGGCTGAAATGCAGTTCACGGCAAACGATGCGAACAAATGCAATAAGCCTATGGAAAACGATTACCAAGCCTGAACACAATAGAGGCGTCCATTCGATACAGTATTCTTATTTTACCACCATTTGGCCAAGAAACATTGCTCGAGTGATCCATCTATGTCGATGGATAGCCCGTACCCCGTCATACATTCATACGTGCGAAAAGTCATCACTAAACGAATCAGATATATGTGCATACGATACAGTATACACGTCTTCTGTCTTCTGATAACAACTGTGTTGGAAAGTTAACTATTGACCCTTGAATAATACAGCGAATGAGTGCATATCTCTGTATAATATTTCCATTGCCTGTTTGCACGGTAATGTATGCATTATCAGAGAAGTGTTCCCGAGTCGCCTCTTCGTGTGGTATAATAGATAGATAGATAGATATACCATTATAGCAACCTTTGCCACATTTCGCCACCTGAGCTGATAGAAACTACGAGGATGCATCTTGTGATATCTGAAGATATAATGAAAATAGGAGCGATTTACCACCTTCCCGCTTAGTTATGCGAATGTAGAACCATGAGGTGGGCAAATGTCGCTGCGGTGTCTCTGAGGGAATCTGTTGAGGTAGCAGTTATTAATAACAATGATATTCCTGCTTTCATAATTTATTACAGTCATTTACAAGATAGCGTTCACACGTTGACAATCATGGCTATTCGTCTTAAAGCGTATCGCGATATTCCGCAGATGAGACACCCGTCTAGGTTTGCCGCTGACGTCCTATAACTATAACATTAGCGTAAGGAATTATGAACAGATGACGTACGTGAACTAATGTTGGGAAACTGGTTTATTTATTTGTCAAACTGTATCTGTCTGATGTGGCCAAGTGAAGTCGTGCAGCTTGCAGCGGTAGTAGTTGTATTGCCTGGCTTAAGTCAATGAATTTTTAAATTTCAGACCATCCACTCCCCCATCAGAATATGTCGCTGATTGAGCTTTGATTTTTTACGATAATTTCAATGCCAGATATGGTGTGCCTCCAGTTGGGGTGGTTCATTTACGGCTTTTTTTTGTCATCATATTATAAGTCCAGAGGTGTGCAATGTATTCCCAAACATGTTCCATACCGCTCAGGTAATCAAGTTAGCTCAGGGACAATTCGACTTTATGATTGGCATTTTTCTCAGATTCTTGATAAAACTGTCAAAACAATGTCTTATCGTAGATAGCAATATGCTTGGTCGTCGAGAAACGGATTGTGTCAACTCGAGAAGAGAGCGTATTGCAGAAGCACGCAGGCGATCCTTCAATAAGACGATATAGCGGATCACCCTTATTAAGGGTCAACTCGAAATATCCATGTCCTAGTCATTGACTTAAGTTCATTGGAAAACACAACCAATGTGTACCAAATCTTCACGCTTCTGAATCATCTAGTGTATCTCCACTGCAAAATCTATTCCCAGTGTACCCGACTGTTGCATCTGTTTTCAATCTAAACCCCCTAAATGGAAATGTATTCCTTGAATACAACGCTGTAATTCACCATACCGATTCGCCGACGCTGTGCTTATGGCAAAATATCGAATTCGCCCGCTCTCCATTTGAAAGTTATTGCCTCTTTGTTCTGCCGTGCGTTCGTTTTTCGTTCGCAAAATTCGCTTCTGGCGCCCACACGCTATCCGTGTCTTTACACATATGTGTAAAATTGTGAGCACACGCGGCAATGGTTCGTGCAAAAAGAGAAAATCCCCACTGGGCAACCAAACAATTTTGCAATCCGTCTACATAAAGAAAGCGGAGCCGAAAGAAAACGACACGCGCCTCTGGTTGCGCGGAGCTTTCGCAGCTCATGCTGCTGCATGTTGGTGACGGAACCTTGTGTAACGAAAATTCGACCCTTGAAAATCTACGGTTTCGTCGTTGGCTCAAAATATTGGAAATGAATCTGTTGTTTGCGGATGTTATATTGTCAAAATCAAACTCATTTTGAGTTGTTGTAATTTCCTAGATGGTATAGCACATGTATGCGAGTCCGTAGGGCCATTTCCTTAATAACGGAGTTGAGAAGGCACGCCTGGTCGTCCATAGCTCGTCCCGTTAAGGCGCTATTCAAATGGAGCCTGGTGTCGTCGAATTTCTAAGGAAGTGCCTCACATTCCGTTAAAGCTGGAAGCTGATACTGCTGACGTTTTCTTCACTGATGGAATTATAGTTACCCACCACCAGTGGCGCTGCGTGTCCTTTTCGCGCACTCAATTCAAATGATGATTTCTTCTGATAACACAGCCGGAGGCGCAGTCAGTGTTATACGAATCAGCTTAATTCTTCCACTGTCATTTATGATGATGAGAATGATCCTAATAATGTTGTATATTTGTTCAATAGAATTCTATTCATACGACATTTGAAGACCTTAGTAACAGAACCGTAAGTCCTGTGGCTCGAACTACAGGTCCTCTAATGACGAATCCGAAAAATACGATGACATTCTTTAATCAACACTCTTTGGGCGACACGACTGAACGATTGAGCAACTTCAAATGAATGTGCTGACAATTCAGAGCCATACATAGTAACCAAGGGTATAGCAATATTCACTTTTCATCTAAATATTATACCTTTCACTCTCACCCATACTTGGATAGGTGACGACGGACCTGGCGGTGGCAGCGTTTCGGTTTCTCTAATTAGTTCGCGTCAGTCTCGAGTAGAAGGTAGCCACGAAAATAAGTGGTACAAAGTGTTCGCTCAAGTGAAACAAGCGTTCTTGTTGAGTGGCACTTGGCCACTCACGCTAGCCCTTCTGTCTAACAGCGGTTGTCCAAAGAGGCTAATCGTATAAGGTCAACTGGCCAGCCACCTGTGGTCTCAGCTACGGCCGGAACCTTGGCGAGCCTGGAACTCGAAACCCCCGCCGACTGCGACAAGAGACCTCGTCGAGACTTTTCTAGCCGTATTAGGTGGAAGATGATGGAGGCAGTGTTGACTCTTCCTTTAACCCCGTACCCGCAACCGGCTCCCGCTTGGCCCCCAGAATCTAGGAAACTGTTCTTTCCCGCTGTTCCCGTTATTGTCACACTGTTCCCTTTACCAACATCTCCTGCAGTCTAACCCGTTAAGTGTGTGTGTGTGTGGAGTGGGTAGCCACTGTGCTGACGTTGCTCGACTGCGGGAAGAACTGAAGCCTCTGCCGCGCTCTTTCCTTTCACTGGGATTCGTCGGTCTGCACAGAGTCAATAGAGCAGTCGAATAGAACGTTGTCTTCCATCGTCCACCAATGTCGCCCTCTGGTGCGCGGATCACCTAGATGTGAAGGGGTCTTGAGGGCTGGGGCGTATCTTGCAGAGGGGATTTGACGGGGTTTCCAGCTCTCCCTAGACAGCTACGCTCAGCTGGGTCTCATCACTGCTGCTGCACATCGTGTGAACGGTGAAGGGTGGCTTTGAGTGGCTGGAAAGTGGCGCGAGCATGAGGCTGAGACAAGCGAGAGAGAGGGGCGAGCTTGGCGAACGTCTCCTTGCTCTAGCTTCATTGTTTGTTTACCTTTAATTTTGGCACGACCTAAGGTGTCCCCTTCTCCTACTACTGATGCTATCGTCGCAAGCACCATCAGGCAGATCTCATTCATATAATAACGTTGTTGTTGTTATTGCTCAGCTTCTGCTCATCTCAGTTCTGCCTCACACGTTGTAGTCCACAAGAGCCGTTACAAGCGTTATCTATCTACCTTATCACTTCTGCTGTCTACCTCTACCGATTCAAGTTTGGATGTTGCCTGTAAACAATCTAAACCTTCGATTTTTCATCTGACTGGCTGAACGTTTCCTCGAATATATTGTACATCTGACTACCACCACTGTTTCTGTAGTTGAAGAAATGTCTTGGTAAAGGCCACAGATACTAAACATCCTGGGAACTGGAACCTGGCAGCCAATGAGGATCTGGTAGCTAATAACCAGCCCTTGTGAGAGGCTATTTGGGCGAAAAAGGCTAGCTTGCTAGCAGACATTGTAACAATATTTGATGAAGCCAAATGTTGCCAAATATATGGCATCCCTTCAAAGATAACGCTGCGATGCCACTATCCGTCGGCGAGCCGCGACCCATCGCCCTGACAGGCCGCAATTGAACCTTCCTTTGTCTGGAAAAACAGAAGAAAAAGTATGTAAGGGTGCTTCCGCATGCTGGGGGGCGATGACGAAGATCTATTTCTTTTGACATTGTGTTTCGCACTGTCCCGAAGAAGTGACTCCAAATTAAGTAATTATAAAAAAGAGTGGAGTTTTGTTAAAATTGTATCATACATAACTACAAGTTGTAATTTGGGAATGTTATATATTTGAACATATCGACTCTTTGAAACCATCCGCTTCATTGGCACCTCCAGAGAGTGTCAACAACGTGAACAACGGTTCGACATATTGGACAGAATATAAAATGTATATTCTTACTTTTAACCGATATTTGGCATAGATCTCCACAACTGAAAGAAAGCACACTACTGTGGTATGATTAAGATTTGTTTGCAATTTATACGCTGTCTTCAGTCGCGGTTAATGATCACTGCAAAATAATAACTGTGATCGTAGGCGACTGTCTCCAAATATAACCACTTTCCGTATAAGAACATCTATAGTGTTTTGGGTAAATTTTAGCTAAGGCGGTTTGCTTGAGCCATTAAAGACACCCTACATAGAGCTCCACGTGTTCAATTTTTTTGCAAATTCAGCACTAGAACTGATGAGGGAAATTGCAACCCACCGAAATGTGCCTTGATAACCGACGACAAATTGACGATTTCATCGTACCATACATAAAATGACGTAAAATAGATAATACACAAATAAAAGAGCGGGTAGCGGATCGAAAAGGGTTTAATTTGTTCGTGACTATATTAATTGCTTCGTTAAGGTCGTTCCCGGACTCGAGCCCTGTTCAACAACGAACAAACAGTCGTCGAGTCTCCTTTTTATATTATAGTGGGTGTTAATTCTTAATGTAGTTAACAGTGTAATTGTAATGTAATTAATAGTGAATATCCTGCCATGGCTTCAGAGAGGTGTGGATTTTCCTACCGAGATTCCTCGTAATAATGCCTAAATAAAAGACATAATTACCAGTTACCTATCACAAACAAAAAATACTTATCACAAGTGGAACGTGTAGGTCGCCTCAGATACTCATAACGTCAGAGTCTGAGACGACGCTTTTGATGTTCAGCTTGACTGAATTTGCCAGTGGTTACTTGCTCGACATGAATCCCGGCTGCGGAAAATTAATAAAAGCACTTAAGGGAGGAATTGCTTGAACACGTTATTCTCGATCGAAATGTGGTTAAAACGAATGTCAATTGTACACAAAACCCGTACCGCCAAAAAAATTCTCATACTGAACTGGATGACTAGCAAAATCCCCCACAAGGATCAGGAGTTGGTTCGTCGACACCTTTACTATCATCACGCAGCTCCAGTGTGCTCCAGGTCATCTATTTTTATAGATTCCTATATATATATAAGTATAACAACGTCCGCTCCCTTGAACGCATTAGCAGGCCAGTACACAAAAGCATAATCACAATGAGATTTTTTCGGCACAGTTCATCAATGAGGACAATGCAGAACACAAACTTCTGATACTAATTCGCAGAAGCTTATTCACTAGATATACTTCCCTCCCGTTCATTCGAGTGTCAATTAAAAGTTGCCGTAGTAAGTTAATATTGGACGACCCAAACGTTGAATCCGTGAGTATATGAGCTCGGGATAAGCACCTGAAAAGAAAGTTGTTCGGGACTGTGCTATACTCGAAAGATGAACCTCTATCCTTCAGCTTACCAAGCGTATAGCTTACGTTTGTTATACATTTGCCAATGTTTACCTATCGACCCAGTGACCTATAAGCTTTTTAACTCAAGCTGCGCGACCTGGGAACTATGATCTTCAATTTATATAGAACTAACAAACTGTGGCGATGGTATTAAATGGCGAAAGAGACGACTTCCACAGGAAAGGGGTGACGATAGTTATAGTGAAAACGCTTGTTACACCTTACTAATTTACCAGCAAACAATGTCTGCTTATCATGTGCGGCTTCGAAGGGCCGTCCAGCTTATGATCGACGGCTCCCGTCTGTGATGCGCTATATAATCACCTTGTTACCGACGAAGTAATATCACTGCGTTATTAGTGAACTTTACCCACTTCAAGTTTTAGATTTGATTCTCAGTCAGTATACTAAGGTACTAAAAGAAATTTGTCACTCGGCTCGTACACTAATAGATACAGGAGAGTTCGGTGTCGACGTTGAACTCAGAGTAGTTAGAAAGCTCATTTTCTTCACAACGAACGTACTCGACAATAGATAACCATCAAATGGATGGTACCTGTGGATAATTGCAGATATATTCTCTGGATTCAATTCGATTTCAAAACTTGTTTATAGTACCTTTTTAAACATTTGTAGGGTTACACTGGGGCATTCTCTACTCTGTACTCAGTACAAATGCGTTCGCCATCGATCGCCTTGTTTACCCCGTTTTTTAAGTCCAGCTGAGGCCTGTAGATTTCAAGGGCAGCATTCAGGCCTTGCTGTTCATAAATCGTATAAACCTCTTGTGTACATATTAGGTTTGCGTCGAGTATCGTTTCCAAGGCTTCACAATGGAGTGTAAACAAACAACCAGTCCCGTGTCACACATGCCAGATGGCCAACAGACGATTTGAACACATTAACGGTGGCACAGCTAACTCTACTGAGCTAGTCACTTGCTCGGTGTCTCCATGTTCAATAGCCATTATCTCATGCTGCTTTTTACTATTGATCTAACTGATGTTCATTGACAATGATCCCATTGCAGGCGTTATTATCGGGGCTTTCGTCGCGTGCTGGCTGCCATATATAGTTGTGTTTATCACGACCGCCATCTGTCCAGCTTGTATTAGTTCATCTCTGCATACGACGGTGATTTGGCTCGGATACCTGAATTCAACGATCAATCCATTTCTATACGCGCTGTGCAACGCCAACTTCAAGATTGCATTCAAGAAGATGTTCTGTCACCACAACCCACACGCGTTTATGCTCGGCCACCGATCAGTCGACAACAAAGCCGATAACAACCACATGTTTGCCTGATGCCTCGCTCGGAAGCTGTTTCGCTGTTGGGTACGTCGCTTCCGCTTGTCTCCGCGAACAGCGCCAGCACGCCCACCGGCGACAGCAGGTGTGTCACTCGAGTACCATTGCGGCTAGAAATAAATTGATTGATATTCGGCTGGATGGATGGGACAGACATCGATATGAGCTGGCCATAAAAGATGAAGCATACACAAACGCACATCGTCGCACCCGTTCGGCGTTTCTGTGCAACGCAACCTAGGAAGCGGCTACAGCAGTAGGGAGGGGGACACACATCCGTGGCCTTCCCAGCTTAGGGAAGATGTGAGCTTAAGCATGAGTGAGTGTGCAGCCAGTACGGAGCTAGATCACACGAAACACAATGGAAGGTTCAGGCGGAAAGTGGAACCGACACACGTAAACCTGCCGAAACTAACAGATTATATGTAGCCAAAGCCAATATGTCGAGAGAAAACCAACCCTGTACCGAGCAGGATACTACAGATATAATAACTAAAACGGTATTGTCGCTGGCTGTTCTACACTGCCTGCGGTCAGGTATATTGTATAGTGGTAGGCCTGATACACTATTCGTCAGGCCTACAGATGACACGTGGTGTTTTTCTGTTATACTGATGATTGTGGTGGATACTCGATCGAGTATGTGTGCAAATGCTGACGTGTGCTGTGTGTGGATAATTTTCAGGGTTCGAACTAGCTATAAACGCTTGTACCTCCCACACATCCAAACCGTAAAATCAGTAGCGAGCAGCGACAACGTTTAGAGACACTAACGAAACAATCAAAGTTAGGTCTACACGTTGATGATATAGCGGCGATTTCTGATCAGCAGGATTCAGGGATGGTTTGGATTTGATGTTTGGGATTTCGTTCAACCTCATTCAAACATGCTGTCTATCGAACGCGCAGAAGTCCCATTCATATGATTGTGATAACGTCTATCCCCTCCGCGCGCAGCTAGGGTACTTGTAATCAATGTCTAAATAAGGAAATCCAATAATAGCCGCGTCGTAGGCTGTATCAAACAAGCAAACATGAACAAAGAAAACACGTTCATCTATGTTCGGAGGATGCTGCAATCCGCCCCACTATGAATACGAACGAGATTGTTTTGGTGGCCAACAACCTCTGGGTTATTCTATTATTATTTTTCTTTATGGAACGAGGCTTACGTCCCGGCGGAACTGTGTGTCTTCTATCAAAATCACAGCCATGAACGCCTTCACAGCGGTCGGTCCGTACCAGCGAACGACGCTGAAATCAGTGAAGCTTTTGCTGGGTGCAGGTGTGGCCCTGCCCGTTTCATGTCTAGCATCTAGAACCTCTTCATATATCTCCGCAACTTGGGTTTTTCATGCATGTGGAAGGTGGCCTTGTCTTATGTTGGAAAGCGAATGTTTTTGTGAAAATGAGGGTCGTACGAATGTAAATAGCCGCCACTCAGGCGGATAAGCGGAGGCGAAACGAAAATAACGCTGGATTTGCGCGTGGTGGACCGTTTTTATGCAGACTACACTGGTTCATACTGTTACTGAGCCCAGCACTGAGAATGATAATGTTTGTAGTAATAATAAAACAAAAATATAGCGGTGGCGTTTGTTATTGTACTGAATGGTTAATATTATTAGTTGTTTGGTGGCGTATTCATAAAATAGCAATGGAACGATTGTGTAGCCATGTATATATATATATATACATACATATATATATGTCAGGGGAAAGAACAGAGGACTTTGGTTTCTCCGGTTTCGACAACTTCGCTAAATATTTTGTGCAGATTCTACATAACGAGCTTCGATTCGTACTACTTAAAACTGCGTTTTTATGACGAAATTAATAAAAGTGAACTTTGTCACTTCGTGATGTGAGCGGATCTTACTAAATTTGAAAGGACTGAATAAAAACCGACTCAACTCATTTATTGGTTCATTTCTAATATCGAAGTTTATTACGCTAATCTGATGATGATACAAGTACAGTAATAATCGTATATGATCATAGTGATTGTTATAATTACTTGCATGTCTTGTTGTATTTGTATTTAACGTTGGCAATTTCTATGAAAACGTTGTGTTGCCTTTATTGAAATGCACAAAAGTATTCTCGGCGTGTCTTCTACTGTCTACAAAAGTGTGCACCCTGCAGGCCACCCTACTTGTTTGCTAGTTCTTTATTTTATTCTTACACAGACTAAATTAATATGTTTTTCATAAAAATATTGTCAAATATTTTACTAGAAATTCGTCGAAAATAATATACTTTGTTTTATGTGGCCTCGCCTAAGAACACTTAAAAGAAATTTGTAGATTTCCCGAGTCAAGACAAGTTTTGTTCCCCTATTATTGTAACCCCCAAAGAGCCAGCGTAACAGCCGAGAAACCATCATTAAGATGTATGTTCTTGTAACGAAAAAGTGATTGTTCATTTCGAATAACTATTAATAACTGTTACTGTATTATCATCGGAATTAGTGATGAGCTCACTGGGGACGGCCGAAGCACAAACCTGCCTAGACCACAGTACCATTAATGGTATGCAGTGGCATTGTCCGCATATTATGGTCATCTCGTGAAGACCACGTGCGGCATAAGAGTAATAATGAAACTAAAAAAACCCAAATTATTATCACGACAATAATAATAATAATAGTAATAATACGAATACTAATAAGTATAATAATTATCTCGTATATATAGATGATGTGGCTGTACGATGTCTTCACTTCCAATAAATGCATATACATATTACCTGCTATTTTTCTACGGCGAATACCAGCTGAGTGAATAACCCTCTAACAATGATGGATGAATGAACAATAATAATGGCACAAAGCATGTAGAACAGACGTGCTGTGAACTGACATATGCAGCAAATGACAGTCACAGATATGAAAAATGAGTGTATAGATTGATATGTCACGGGTGAAAAATGTTAAAAGACATTTTCAGCTGTATTTGAATCAATAACACATGATTATGTCACGTATATATAAATATATAGTATATTTAATTAAAAACATGAACGATTGCGTCACGATAACCACAATGTTTCAATTTCCAAAAATGTAGTTGAATATATATCTATATAGATATACATATAGGTCATCAAACATTACGTGATTTTGTGCTTAATAACTAGCATTAGTAGAGGTCGGAGCGATACATTCATTATCATTTTAGTGCTGCTTGAAGGATTCTCAACCTGTGACTCTTTAGACAAACAAGAAAATTTAAAAAATGATCCATATTTGAATAAGATAATTCGTGTCCGTGTGTTCGTTAGCCGAGCTTACTACAATCGATCAAATAGATGAGTTCCTTCATGGTTTTTCTCAGTGAGATTCCCTAATGGGCGAGCTTTGACCGCCCCCCATGTCAACACGAGAGATGAACTTATACCGATGTGTAACAAATCGCTTAGCGTGGTGATTTATACGAAGGGAATATCCTGTACAGAGAAGACACAATCTCCTACTTACTTGAAGACAGTATCTCTGGCTGCCTGAATTATATTTGAAATCGTTTAAAATGTATGCGATGTGAGATAGTCTTGCGGAATGTTTCTGAGTTCAAATACACCACCAGACAAAGCTCGTTGGATAATCGGTCTTGTGCAACATTGTATTAATGCAGAGATCCACAGCATAATGGAGACTATCTGTTACAAAGAAAACCTAATTCGAATTATTTCCGAAGTTGCAGATCATGCAAAATCTGCCTATACTCTTATGGCTAGCCAACAGCTCAATATCCCATTGACACCCAATCATATAATCGGATATGTATTATTTCCTCTTTGTTTGGTCGCTAGATTGAAGCAGGCTCAGCACAGTATCAGGTGCCACTGGGTAGCGGTGAGACTTGGCAATAAGTACATTTCTGCTGTGGTACTGGCCAACGCTCGTTGTTGATTTGAGTATTTACTTGTCATTTACGTCGCTTTTGACGCTGTTCCCGAATGATGACCTTGTATTTAGCTTGGTAACAATGGCCGTTTGAGTAGTGCCTGTTCTAAATACAAGGAGCCGTATTCCAAGCGAGGACGACGTTTCTGGCCGCCGCGTATCGCATGTGTCGACATATTCTGAACGACTTCGTAAGTCGTTGATAAATTATTCAGCTTCGTTCTGCGAATATTTTCTTCAAGGTACTCCTTGCCTCCTCATACTCCGCGTGCGAAAGCCAAGCGATCTGCTATTAATGTTTATCTCGTTGCAAGCCATCGTTGAATCCGCAGCGGAGGCAGACCCCAATAGGTCGTATCTGGGTATTTCCTGATTATTCGATAGGCCTCATTCAGCATTTGTCGCCCGGTTCCGTAAACTCAGCACTGTTAATTGCTTTCGCGGCCGGAGACATGGGAATCGCCATAAACGGGGCGCGTCAAGAAAGGCGCCCCCAGGCAGCGAGGCTCTCTCTCTCTTTCTCTCTCTCTCTGCTCCTTACTTGAGATGCTGCACTGAATGCCTACGAAGGCGTATGTTAACGAGGCTGACGTCAGTTTCGATGTCAACAACATATTGTATCTGCATCTCTCCACGAAGCATTATTAATTTCCGCGATATGACAATGCATGTCTGGAGCGCAAGAATGTTGATCTTCAACATCTTCAGAATGATCTGGATTCTATTGTAGACAGCACAGATTCTCCGAAGGCATCAGCAGACCTTGACAGTGCTAAACCTTTGTATGCTCCCTGGATGGTCTAGTTGTGAGCGTCTTAGAGTACTAGACCGGAGGGACACGTGTGTGTTTGGTTCAAATCCTGTCAGACGCGGAGAATCCTTGGAGTTCTTTATCATCTTTCTTAATGTGAGGATTCTTGTCAGGTACGAGTAAGGCAGAGAATAAGCAAAGGTGGCCCCGACAGGTCCTCATAGTAATACGTAAAGGTTAAGAGCTGAGGCCTGTCATATAGGGGAACAGCTGAGGGTCAGCTCGAAAAAAAAAAAAGCTATCTCCTTCCAATCGAGTATACGAGAACAACATGGGGCTGACGAGAACCCGATTGTGATTTCTGCTAGTGTGGTTATTCCTTAGTAAGTACCTTTGATTGTATGACTACACTACTGGTCACTCGAGCTAGCGCTAACGTTGGAGTGCTGTAGACTGGTAATCCCTGAAAAGTGGTGCATTAAATGTTTGAATGTTAAAAGTTAAATGTAATATTTTGCAAGTATTCATAATAATTGTATTGTTGAACATTGCGTTGCATTTTCCGACCAATGGTGACCCACTAACGACAGATTATCTAACCTTAGATACTAGGCCAGCCAGTCATTTGAGATACAGAATGGAGGGACTTCAAGCAAAGCGATGACAAAAAGACATTTGGAAAAATCTGTTCAGGACACCTGACAACTCATACGACATTGGTCGTGGTCACTATCACTCTCTCAATATTCCGAAGCACTAGATAACTTTTTGCCATGTAGAAATTACTGCCTTGGTACAGTATTGTCGAGCGAAGTTACTGATCATGTTTGATGACTTATAGCTAGTAAAATATTGCCATAGCTGAATATCAGGATCCGAGCGATTTGTGCAATACAGTTCCTTACCGTTAAACCGTAACCGGAAAGTGCGGAAGTCGACATCACGAAAAGCAACGATTGTCTAATTAATTATCAATAGCAATATATCATACAAAATCAGAAATTATTTGCATGGACAAGATAGGTGCGCCATATTGTAAAAAGTAACTAATGCACCACTTGTAACATTACCTGTATATTCTACTATTGAGTGACATTAAGTGATGTACGTGGTTGACATTTCATCATCCAGCCATGACACATCCCTATTTAAAACATGAATGATTAAATAAATAAAGTATTTCATCAATATAAATACAATGTAAAATATATATAAATAAATACAGTACAATTCAGATGATTGGAGCGTGGACGCTTGAGTATGTTGAGGATTTAAATATAGGATGACTATTGCGCGCATGGGATCAAAATAATTATTTAAACATTTCGCCATCAATTAAGATAAATTATCCAAGATTTCGTGAAAAGCCAGTAATTAATTTAACTTATTAAAGTAAAATGCCAACACTGTGTGTTTTGTTCCAACAAGTTGATTCAAACTGAAGCTCTGACCGAGGTAATATCCACATAAAGGCTCGTTCATCTCTGTATAGAAATCAAGGTGCATTCGCCTCAAACTCAAATTACCCCAAACATTTATTAAGAATAGTTTCGTTTGAGAGTGATTTTCCATTTAAATGACCTGTCAGAATTGCACAATAATAATGAATTCTTATGCGAATATCAAATGTACATTATAAAACATACAGACGATGGTTGTCACCATAGCACATGGGTGACTCTACCATATGAACTGATCTCTCGCTACGCTTAATCTGCAGTATGTATCCCCAATGTAACGCTGGGAGCTATTGTTAGCGTGCTGCCGACCACCTCGAAGCTGAATAGCTGTCGAAATGCTTCTTGATCCAATATCCATAGAACAAGCCGATTTGTGAAAAAAATCATTCCATGCGTGAGTCAGCGTTTCCTGTAGACCTGTAAAACAAATTAGCTACCTACGGTTCTTATGAAATCGTCCGCGTTAACGTTATATACGTATCTGATAGAATTACGACGAGCAATTTTCAAACAATTTCGATTCAAATTCCTGCTAATGCTGAAGTTAAAAATCATGGTCATTGTTCAGTCTAGCTACTGGTAGTAAACATGTGCTTAGATTGAAATAGATAAATGAGAGCAAGCGTGCAAACCCGCATAATATCTAATAATGTAACATATATTTGTTTATGTCATCTCGCTCATTTTATTATATCCCCTCCCTGAGGTATCGTTCAGTATCCTCAGGAGAGTAGTGTAACGTGCATTCAGATGAGCTTCATCCTGTATCATGCCAAAATGACGGGTTCGATCAGCAGTAGCAACAAGGCTTGAAAACAAACTCGTGATATAAACTCAATCGGCTCCCGTGCTGATGCGCAGGCCTGCGTAGAAAAAAGGCAGCCGAGACGGCCTCAGGGGAAAAGAAATTTTCTCACAACTGTAATTTCCATATGAGTGATGAAATAGTTGGGAGCCCACAGAGCACAAACGTGTACAGAACAATGGTGTCTCGATAGAGCGAGGCGACAAAGCGATTCGGGGACGATATACGATCTCTGGCATCGCGGGCGGTCAGCCTTGGCAATGTCCATATCTTGAGATATCATGTGATGTGTATAAATATACATATATAGATATACATAGATATAAAGATAGATAGATACATACAGAGATACAAACATACTACAAGAACAAATGAAGCATAACATCAAATTGTATACATAGAAGCAAGTGAGGTAGGTGAGAGCCCTAAATGGCAAATGGTGTCACCATACGAACAATACGCATCACCAACGAAGATCTCTACAACTGTGTTGTATATACTGATGAACTGGGAAAACGTGTGTGTGTATATATATACATATAGTTGAAAGAAGAGAGTTGATGTTATCATATGATAGAGATCAGTGGAAAGCCTAGGAACGCTGTCTATATTATCTGTATAAGACCGAATATAATGACGAAGTCAAATAATGGTGAAAGTATTTAATTATGTAGGAAAATAGTCTTTGGGAAGGTATGAAATAAATTTCATCAACTATTAATGCGAGAGTCTTTGTTCTGTCTTTTAAGTTATTATAAATATTATTATTATTATATTTTTGAAGTTCAATGTAACTGGCCACAACGGTGGCATCTTTACAACGATGCATTGTCTATATCCAGCGAACTATAATATACGATATATTTGAAACGAGGTCGGCGGGTGCCATAGTGTAATTTCCTTGTTTGACCAGCGACCAAGTTAGTTAAAAAATATGTAGCAATGTCACCTATCTGAACATTTCAATCTTCACAAAGCATAATTGTCTCTCTTTGCAAACCAAATAATCATAATATCAGAAAGCGAACTTGTTCCAGTGTTTTTAACATGACGTATTGCAGTAGGCTTGACTTGAAGATCATCTTGTTTCTTTGCTTCGAAACACCCGCCTGAGTTTATTGTTGCATCAAGTGATCTATAGTTGCGGCAATCGTCATCATTCTATAGAGGTGCAGAGATGGGACTTGGGCTCACTGTTAAATGGAATTGTTATTCTTGAATTCCCTTCAATTCCCTTCAATTGAAGGGAATGAGTCGTATTTGTTCGATGAATTCTCCTTCACACAGTTGAACAATACAAGAGAAAGGGGTGCATCGATTACGCCACAACAGCGAAGCGAAGTCGGAAACGAAATTCTTAATTGTCCAACCAATTTGATCCCATATCGAGCGCTACTTAATTTCTGTTGCACCTCTCTTATGACGGATCGCTCTTAACCAACGAACGGGCCTAGCGCTCGCTAAATCGTTCATTCGTTGGATTCGCCAAACGTGCCGTCATGTTATTTATAGGTGTTCACTGTGTAACTTCTCTCATCTCGGATCGGCAGTCGGGTGACTGTAATATATTCAAATTAGTTGTAGGCGAGAACCTATCACGTAGACTTCCGGACTGAAAGGTTTCGGGCCGTGCGGGATAAGTCAAACATGCAAACGCACGCTACGGTAAAGGAGCCGGATAGCAACAGCGGCCGAATATCCTCCGCTGTTGTAGGACTCCGGAGAACCCTTTTCGATTGCTCCTTCGTCCAATTTTAGCGGTTCCTCTCAGAATGTTTTTCTGTTTTGGCTCGTTGTAGCTACGTGCTCACGCATTATTGATGATCGAGCTAATGAACGTAACAATTAGAAGCTGAACATCGTTTAGTAAAAAAGCGGAACAACGTAATGAAATACATTGAGAGCCCTGATTACCTGGTGCATTTAAAAGCCAATATAGAACAAAGATGTGCATCAAGATTTTCTTTACTTCGTTCGAGAATAATTTTTCGTGTACATCAGCTGCCTGACCCCTCTCGGGAAGGTGCCACAGACAAGGTATAATCGATCTGCGAGAGTATGGTGGTTAGACTCTTTTAAGGCATAGGCTTTCACGAATTCATGAGACAAGCATTCACACTTGAGGTATTAAAAATGTTACGGAATAAATCTAAGGAAAAAGATAACAAACTTGTATAACGTATGAACTAACTTAATTGATTTAGTTCATTCGATACACGAGTTTGTTAAATCAATGGCCATAAATCTGCATCCTATCGTACCAATGTCTGTAGCTTGAAAAAATTATCGTTACGATAATATTGTATAGTACCCCACCTGGTTATGTATTCTTACGTGTTCCTTGTACGTAGTATCCATATTCTGACAACTAGTAAATAGGTATTCTCCTTATAAATACACTATTAAATAGTATAGTCACGTAATGTACGTGGGGCTTCCAAAGTTGAATAGAAAACAAATGTCAAAACGATGGTTGCCGGAAAAAAAATTCGTGTCACAGTTCATGTGTCGATAGTGTTACTTTTCTCTGAGGAGTGACCTTGAGGCACAGTTCTATTTCGCCTTCAGCTTTAGACACGGCGTTGGACTGCGTTATAAGTTTTCCAGAGTTTCACCAAAAGTGTCACTAAGTTTCGACGTGGGACGACCCTTCTTCTAGCAATGCTAACGGAGCCCAACCGAGTTGGTGAGGCAGTACCAATCTTTGAGGCAGCTAACGTGCGAATACAATGCGTCTGTTCCACGATAGGGCTCGCTGAAAGGCTGGTTGAAGGACTTACTGAAGGGCCTATATCACAAGTAATAGGATGCCCCCTATCAGGAGGCGAGAGATAAATATCTTACCATATGGAAGCGTGTGTGTGTGGCAGAGCCCCAGATCTAAAAAGTTGTTTCGAGTCGAAAGGAGACGTGAAACGGGACCTGTAGAGAGTGTAGAGAGGTACGAGCGAATACTGGATAGAACCGACCAGTATGTTTACGGCCTCGTTTGGTGTCACCGCATATTGCCGACGGGCCGTATCTTACAGTGTATCGTTGAATATGATCAAATACTGCTCAGTAGCATATATATATATATATATATATATATATATATATATATTAGGCTGTCCCAATCAAATTTTCGCGCCTTTCGGATGCCGCACAGCCCGAACTACGCTACACAATGCGTCCATTTTTGGAGTGGGCATGCGGCAGGAACGATCTATACGATCAGAAAGATGGACACTGCAGCAGAAAGTTCCAATTCCCACAAAAATCAACGGGAAATCATCAAGTTTTTGTTTCTCCAAAAATACCCTCCAGCTGAAATCCATCGGCAATTAGTGAACGCGTACGGTAGGTCTGCCTTATGCCTGCGAACGGTGCAAAATTGGTGCAAGCGATTTAACAGTGGAGATATGGACACCGATGACCATCGAGGTGGGGACCACAAATCAGGTGCGACAAGGGACGAACGGATTGACAGAATCGAGGCAGCTTTTGAGCAAACTAGAGCTTGGTCAATGGAGTCTTTGTCGGCTGGGATTCCTCGGGTGAAATGTCATAAAATTATCACCAATATACTGAAGAAGAAGAAAATCAATGAAAAATGGGTTCCCCATAAACTGAGTGCTGAGCAGATGAAAATGCGTGTGGAGTGTTCGACATCTAATTTGAAGACTTATACGCAACAAACCAGTCGCTTAGAGCATACCGTGTCGATAGACGAGACATGGGTTAGCCTGGATAGACTCCCTGCGAAGGACCAAGCAAAACAGTGGCTCCGACAAGGTGAAGTGGCAGCGTCTGTGGCAGTGCCAGATAGATTCGGACGAAAGGTGTTGATTATACTCGCTCTGGATATCAAGGGTGTTTGCTATTACGAAATATTAGCGGCAAACGAAAAACTCAATGCTGCCCGATATCTCGGCTTCTTGAAAGGATTGATGAACAAATGGCGTGGGGATCGACAGCACCGAGTGTGGTTACTCGACGACAATGCAAGACCTCAATGCACTGCTGAAATTACGGCCTGGATGGAGGGGAACAATATTGAGCGATGGCATCAACCCCCATATTCTCCTGATTTAAGCCCATGTGATTATGGTTGTTTCCATGCATTAAAAAGGGCAATAGGTGGGGTTCCATATGCAACCGTCGAGTTACTCACAAAAGCAATAGATAACGAAATTATATATGGAAATGCAAATGGTAAATATTTGGCTATTTCAAAACTCCCAGATCGGAATCTCTCCCGGAGTCGGTGTGTCAATAAAGCTGGAGAGTACCTCTAACTCATACCAAAATATCTTTATTCTAACTCATTTAGTTCAAAAGTTATTGGCATTTAAAGAGGCGAAAGTTTGAAGCGGACTGCCTAATATATACAGTAGGCTGACCCAAAAAAATGAGACTCCTATCGTCTTGCGCCGTATTCTTATAATTGGCCAGTTGAAATTCAAATTTGGCTGGTAGTGAGACACAACAATTAACAAGCAGGGCGTTGGGCGTTCGAAATGGCAAGCGGCGGACCAGATTCCTCAGACTTGCATTTTCAGAAGGAAAGTGTCAGGTTTATGTTCCAAGAGGAGAGAGGTCCATTTGAAATCCATCGAAAGTTGGTTAGTGTGCTCGGCGACTGGGACATTAATGAACATCGAGGGCGACCACCCCTTCCCGAATCTCGATTCGACGAACGGAATCGAAATTATCGACAAAGTTTTTGGTCAAACTAGAGCTTGGTCATTGACGGCTTTGTCGCCTGAATTTGGCGTGCCTCGTGAAACATGTCGTCAAATTATTAAGAATGGTCTTACGATAGGTCAAAATGGGTCCCTCATGAACTCGGTCCTGGCCAACTGAAAATGCGTGAAGATATATAGGCAGCAAAAGAGTCGCTTAGAGCATACCGTTGCAGTGAACGAGACATGGGTCAGCCTGTATAGGGGACCGGAAATAGATCAAGTGAAACAGTGGCCACCCCCAGGTGAACAGGTAATGGCGGTAGCAGTACCAAATATTATAGATTCGAGCCTAAAGTAACGGTAGCACTTGACATGGATTTCAGCGAAATTTGCTACTACGACATTTTGAGCCCAAAATAGAAAATAGACTCGGCTCGATATCTCGAGTTCTTGAAAGGACTCATGAATAATTGGCATGACAATAGGAAGGACCGAGTGTGGCTGTTCGATGACAATGCTAGGGCACATCGTAGCAATGAAATTTCGTCCTGGCATAAGGCCAACAAGATTGAGCGATGGCATCACCTCCCTATTCTCCCGATTTAAGGCCGTGTGACTATGATTGCTTCCATCAGTTAAAGGGGGCTATAGGTGGCCAAAGGTATGCAAACATCGATTTGCTCTGAGAGGCCTTAAATAACGAAGTTATAAATGGTAATAGAAATGGTGCATACCTAGCCGTCAGAAGGCTGCCAGAACTCTGGGACTAGTATATAAATGAAAGAGGTGCATACCTCTAACTCATGCTAAAAAAATCGTTGTGTTATCTCACTTTTTTTTTTTTTTTTTTTTTTGAGCTGACCCCCAGCTGTTTTTCTATGTGACAGGCCTCAGCTCTTAACCTTTTAGGTATTACTATGAGGACCTGTCGGGGGGCACCTTTGCTTATTCTCTTGTGTTATCTCACTTAGTTTAGCCGATATTGAAATATATGTGTTTCATTATTTTTGGGTCAGCCTAATATATATATATACAAAGCAATACTTTTCAAAACCCTTTATTGCATTAATTTTATACCTCGTATATCACTTATATTTTGTGATTGTCCATTTTATTAAAATACAGTAGATTGCAGGCATGCCTTAGCACCAATATCAAGATGTGAACTATATATATATATATATATATATGCATACAGGCCTGGTTATTTTACAAAATTGCCTAGCACTACTGTTCTGTGGTATTGAAAGTATAAAAACTGAGACACGGGATATACTAAAAATCAGCACAAGGAAATACTGTACATCTTGGCCATCGCTACTGTAAAAATGGCTACATATATATATATATATATATACGTCATCCAACCAAGCATGCAAACTAGTTTTGTATTCCTGGAGAATGACTTTTCTGTATTTCTGGAGAAATTTACAACTACAAACGTGGTTTACATGTGAGACTCTATGGAACAAATTGTATATATATATATATATATATATATATATATATATATATATATATATATATAATATATATATATATGTTAAGCCACGAATGAACAAATCTCAAGAGTAGCTCAATTCGTTCGCCATAAGTTTGTAAACAGGATCACTCTATACTTGAAAATAGTTGCTGGTGTGCTTTTGACTAGTGAATACGAAAGGCTGTTTCCCTTGTCGCAGATTCGATCGCGCGACTCATCCTTTCTTGAATGGCCCCTCCGTCACGAATTCGTCGGTTTGCCACTGGATGCGCTACAGGCTTCCGTGAACCGATCCGCGGGTGGAGGCTTCAAGCGTAAGGGCCTTACTCTTTCGGATCGCGCATGCGTCGGGCCGGGCAATCAGCCTCATAGGTCCGAAAGAAACGGATCACATCAGAACTAGGATAGGGAAGCTTTATCCCACGGGCAGCACTTGCACTTGCCAACGCAGCGAGCTGATTCTGTTACTGCTGCCACTGTCAGGGCCTAGGTTGTCGCGACCGTCGACACCGTATTGGATCGCCAGCGAGACGCGCGCACTCCACACTTTGGCTTCTCTCTCCCTCGTCTCCAATTTCGGTGTCGACTCCAATTTCGCTCAACTTGTTGCAAAATCGACTCCTAGACTTGCGTCGCTATCTCGGCTAGTAGTGCTAGTAGCGTGTCTTACTTGACTCGGGTGGCGTTTTCTATCTTCTCGTGGGAATATTGTTGTAGTAGATTCCTCGCGGCAACCTTGTCCAGCCAAACTGGTGGCATCCACTCCTAGCAGTAAGCCGCAAATCGTTCCACAGCAACCTCAAACAAAAATCGCTGCGACTGCTGTGCTAATATATATATATATATATTACAATAAATGTTGCAATGAGCCCGTCTGCTACAAGGTGGCTTGTAGTGGTTTCCGTCCATGCGCGGATTTACACACAAATTGCAGTGATCGGCACATTGATGTTGAAAGGGCGCCGCGTAAATTAACGGCCACGTTGTCAGCCCAAACATAATCGCACACCAGACAGGTAGTGCTCATGTACACACTCATATACTCATATGGTTATGGTTATTATTATTATTATTTTTATATTGGTACATATCCCGCTACATATAGCAGGGATTGTTATGCGGAGCATTTTTTCGGACACAATGTCCACGATAGTCCGCACTATGCAATTGCAAATAACAATTATGCGCGAAAAAGGGCTGACAGTAAAATTTAAACAATTAATCCGGATGGCACAATTTCCTGTGCCGAGACCGTTTTCAATGTCACAGTGTATACCAGAGCGGAACCGCTATAACAGCGCATAAGAAGTTCAAAATCTCCTAAATGAATAATTTATGGCAAGGTCAAATAGGTTTAAATTGAACTGTTCGGTACAATCAGTTGATCGCTGTTGACCAACCACCGGTCGTCACTCGCATGGCGAATTGAAATACCTATCAAGGCCAACAAATCATTCCTCATGTTTAGCATTTGCTGACAAATGCACTTTTGTCCTGCACTTTTGTCCTCCCTGTACATAAAAGGTAGACGCTAATTATACCATAGGACCAGTATTAGTCCCATTGCAATCAGCAACAAATCTCGTTCAAAGCTCGTTCAGTTATTAGTGCTGTGTCGATTCAGTTCAAAAACGCATTTTCGTGTATACGTTTCTTTGATTATACCTCACGGGTGCTCTTTCGGCAGGTAACGATTCGATAAGGAGATGCGAATGCAGAGAGGGCAAAGGAGATAACCCGCAATACTTCACCAACTCCAGGTGACCCTAAAGAGGGGTGCGGCAAGCTGGTGACACTAGACTCTCGCAGCGTTTGTCCTACAAGAGACAACAGGAATCAGTCACAAAAGACACTATATGGTTAGAACGTGAGCAAATCAGTTGATCTGCGACCCGAACGTCCCTTACCCCGTAATGATCTCAATAAATAAATACCTGTTATGAGTATATTTGATAGGTTGAAATATGCACATGTACGAGCTACATAGCATGAAACTACTCCGAACTGTCGCTTACGAAGTGGCCTCCAATGGTTCTCGTCTCCATCTGCACCTTACTCCCTCAAACAGAAAAAAAACAGCTTACTTGGACGCAAAAACAAACAAAAAAAGCAAAAAAGTCAGTATATCAGTAAATATTCAGCGGGGAGTTATTGTTTGGCCAGAGGCAGTGAGTCGAAAACGCCGTGCATATATTTGTTCCCAACAGTTGGGGTCGCGTTTTCCATATAACGACCGATCGGACCTCGGCAGAAAGAAAAGACGTGCCTTGAGTAATGTCTGCCTTCATGCGCCGAGTCACAACGAGCTCCCTGGTACAAAAGTTTTGTTTCTATTGACTTGAAGAAGAAAGCGGGTGGTGATGGTGGCTGAACGACTTGTCCACGATGTCTCGCGAGACTTCGTCACCGTGTCCAGCATATCCCATCGAAATAGCTGTTTTGGATACTATATATATATATATATATATATACACACGGCGTCAAAACTATAGCCCATGTTTTTAATTTCTTTCTCAACCGTAAGTAGTTGAGGAAAAAATTAAAAGTTTGCAGTTTCACTTTCAAATATACTCATTCAAATATATATCATTTCAAGAATATTCCACGAATATTAGGCATACGGGCCAGCTCAGTAACTGTATGTCTTGAGTTTCGAAGAACTCCTTGACGATCTTCGCCGTATGAACTGCGGCGTTATCCTGGAAGATGAATCTTTCAGCACAGATCTTCTCGGCGTGATTCCTAAGTTGATTCTCCAATATAGAAACGTATGTACGACTATTCATTAGCCTGTTTACGAAGACCAAATCGGTCTTCCCGTTCTAGCCAATACCGGCCCAAATCATCACTCCACCACCTCCAGGTTGTTGTCGATTCAGGAGTTTCTCTTCTTTCCTAATGTCATGGAAGTAGTAAGAATGTCCATCAGGACCGTCGAGATTGAATCTCTTTTCATTAGAAAACAGCACACGTTGCCACTCCTCTGTCCACGAAATTTGCTCACAAGCGAAGCTCAATCTTGGACCTGTGTTTCAATAATAAAGGAGGTTTTCGTTTGAGTTTTCTATGAACAAAATGTTCTGATGTCTGAAGACATATTTGCACATTTCGGTCGTTCATTTAGACTTCAGCCTCGGTAGCAATTTCGCGATAAGTCAAAAATCTGTTAGAGGCTCTTCGGAGGAGGAAGCGTTTTTACGCGCACTTACTCTCTCGGGTAGCCTTGGTGCCTTCTTGGTTCCGTACTGTTGAGAATCTTTAGGAAAATTCGAAGTCACCTTCCTGCTTCTTTGTAAAATTCGCGCGATCTCTGATTTTGACTTGTTTTCCTCATTGAGGTTGAAACTAATTTTTTTCTCATCTTTACTAAGTTGGCGGCCTCGGCCCATCGTAGCTTTCGCTGACAAAGGGTCCAGAAAATTTGTACGAGAACGATCTTAGAACTCAGTTGCGTATCAACTGTCCTCCCACTCGATAAACACTAAGTGGGCTATCCTTTCGGCGCACCCTCAAAACGACAATTTCCGATATCAAATGTCTACATCTGAGTTAGATAGCCTACTATTCGTGGGATGTCCTTGAAATGTGATATATTTGAATGACTGAAAGCGAAACTGCAGTGCTACTTATGGTTGAGAAAAAAATCAGAAACATGGGGGTGGGCTATCCTTTTGACGCGGTATATATATATTATATAATATATTTGTATTTAAAAAAATTCAAAGTTTGTGGTACCTGTGTGCTTACATAATTTACATCGCTAACACTCTCTAGGTCCCCAATTTCGATGAGGTTGTCAAAGTGTACAAGAAACAATACATTTTATCCATAATATCGATTTCCTAATTTGTATTTATTTTCCCAAACTGCAAACCTTACGTGCGAGTCATTGGGTGCCGACGACACCATCAAGCCCGCCGTATCACTCAACTATGGCCATTCAACTCAGACTGCTATGGAGAGGTCCTGCCAGGTTCAGCTCGGTCACGCCCCACCATCCTAATATACGAACTTCGTCCTGGTTGAGAGCATCGACGAAACCTTATTACCATGAAGGACTACTAATGTTGTTGAGCATGACCCTTTCGCTACAGCTACATATATGTTTGGTTTATGGAAAATTCCGAAAGATGTAGTTCGCAGTTGCTTTTCTGCTGGTACGTGTGTTAAACTTATGGGAGTATCTCGTAATGAGAAAGTGAACATATGTTTCGATATTTTAACCAAGGATTTTTGGATGCATTTATTTCTTATTTCAGGCAAAAAGGCAAAATGCATCGCAAACCCAACAAACATATTCGCCGCTTACACGGAGAGAATGCCGTAGATTGCCACAAGCTTAATGTACGGGTGCCGCACGAACTAAGTGAAAATAATTGAATGGACCGAATTTCAGTTTGCGATTTGCTGCTGGAAACCCATTAAAAGGAACCATTTTTACAGTGGACGGTCAACGATATCAGCTGAGAAGGATGATGGTCGAAGCGCGAGGAGGCTACTCACATTGTTGTAAAGGCTGGATGATACACGAAGAAGTGTATGACGCTTTGTAGCTGATGGGATTGGAAGGGAATGATCTATGATGAGCTGTTGCCACCCCAAAAACAATTGATTCGACCAAGTATCTCTCAAATTTCGCCAAATTACAGCGAGCAATCGATCTGAAGCAGCCCGAATTGCCGACTAAATGGGCGTTGTGTTCCACCAGGACAACAAGACCATCACGTTTCTTTGATAAGCCGGCAAGAATTACTGCGCCTTTGCTGGGATGTTTGTTGCATTTAGCCACAGTACAGCCGGGATCGTCATCACTTGTTCCGGGCGCTATAGAACAATTTGAATCCCCACCGTTGCACATTTGCATTTTCAAGGGGTCCGTCTTACGAAGCAATGCGAAAGCGGTACCGTGGACGTTAAATGTTGGCTGAGAGTCAGCCCGAAAAAGTTTTAGAACACTTTGAATAATAAGACCTTTACAGGCTTAGACGTCATGAAAAAGCACTTGGATGACTTATTTTATCAACGCTTAGTTATTGGGATGAAACGTTTCCGGGAGTCTTTTTTAGCCGCTGTACTTGTATACAGAGTATATTTAAACAGACTGATGAGGAGTTTCAATAAATAAGCCAAAGCCTAAAGAAATTGCTAAGTGGTAATTGGAGTTGTGCTTTTGGCAGAAGTGCATGTTAGATATTTCGCGGAATTCATCAGGTGCTCAACCAAATTGCACGCAAGGCATGCCAAACGTAAATGATTAGAAGCCGTTCAAGCTCTAGCTTCGTCTGGCTGCGTAAATGTGCTAGTCATTAGTGGCCGCTCCAGAGGTCGGTAATCAAGGAAACTTGTAAAGGCCTCACACTCTTCTTAACGCTGCAGCAAAGCGGAGGGGGTGCATGAACTCTTAACGGCTAAACAGACAGGCGCTGGTTAAACAAAATCGCCCTTCACAGCCACCGACGCTCTGCTTTCATGGGCAATTTAAGGCCGACCCGGCCTTCCTGGGCTCTGTTATCACTCAGTGCCAATCATTGTCTAACCCGTCCTTGCCCATCGTCTTTGTGGATTTCGCTCTCGCGTGTTAACTCTGTTCGTCACATGAGGGAATTTTTCTTCCGCTAACCACTACTTGCCACGCAATAATCTAGACTAGGATCTGTTTTTACTGGATTATTAGAAAACATTCGCTCTAGCTTATCCAGGCTAAACTTCCTAATGGTTCGCCATCCAACCGAGAGAATGTCATTATTAAAAAAACAACTTTTCGTGTATACATCATATGAGCTTGAGGAAATTATAATAGGTAGGGGGACAGTCAAGTCGATTCACATATGCCTGTATGGTGATTTGGGAGGGCGTGGTTATCAATTTAAGATTGCTTGAATAAGTCTCCTCTCATGTGAGATCTCATTTTCCCCACAGCACAACACCTAACTGGCAGTTGTGCACAGTGTAATTACGTATACGCGTCAAGCAAACGTAATAATCCACGATTCATAAGGCTAACGTTTTGAAACGAGAGAATATGGGAGGCGTTATTTCAAAATTCAGAGCACCTCGTCACTGCATTGCCTCACCGATCGGGTCACATACGAGTGGCCGCATGCCTCTAGCATTGTTCCTTCAAGAAATACAATCTTATGAGCTCAACCCACGCCCGATAAGACAGAGAGCAAGCAACGGCAGTCAGAGCATGAATATATTTGCTGCCATAGTGAGGTTTCGGATGTGGATAATTAACCTGACTGCGACCAAATCCTATGGCTGGGCTCACATAGACGCCATTTCTCATAACGCTCGGTGGATGGCGATAACTCCCACCACCTCGCGTAGTCCTCTCTCCTTAACCTTCGTCTGTGATGCTCTTTGCCTTCGATTCAACTCAGGTCTCGAATCCACGTCGAGGCGAGCGCCTGCACTTATTAGCCCGACGGTACTTTCTCGTGTTATCACGTCGATTTAGCGAAACGTGGCCGGGGGCACTTGCGTCCCTGAGTAAACACTGGGACATAGTCCATCGACATCGTTCTTGTACTCTGAGTCTCTAGTTTGTCATAAAATGTTGCATAGAAACGAAAAGTCCTTGGCCGCCTCGTCCAACCGGCCAGTTCTGCTCCGTCGATCCTGTTTCTACTGTTGCTGGTGGGCCCCTGCATGACGTTGGTGTCTGGGCGACTGTCAATTTGGTATTCACGGTCGGGAGGTCCTGCCAGTGGCCTAGGAGTCCTACCGTGGCAGTCGGCTAGATAGTCGTGGTACCGATGCGTTTCTCACGGAGATCGTGGATGGAAAATGAATGGGGAGCCCGAGGAACGGGTGCTCAATAAATTTATCGCGAGATACCAGGAACAGGGCTGGCGAACAGCGGCTTTGCGTACTGCGTATGCTATTTTAGCCAGCTAGCTATCAGGGGAAACGTAATTACTGTCTTCGGAATTGTAGCAACCGTTCCAATGTAATGTGAGGTGGAGGCCGATGGGCGAAACTGTACAGTTCTCCTCAAAACTCAAGTTGTTTGATTATAAATACAATAGTCGTAAGTATTGTGTAATGCTGTGTCATTGACATCAAATCATTGTGTAAATGAGAACCGATCGGCTGCCATTGCAACTCTCGATGCTAATATTCTCACTTCTGTTGTGCCAAAATCCTCCTTTAGATTCGCCTTTTGGCCTACGACACCATTCGTACTTGATCCTTTCAACATGCGTAACAACAAACTTCCTAACTTCTAAAAGCCTCTTGATGCTAAGCACCCCGCACGAGTTTGGCGTTCGCCTTTGACTAAACTTGTTATAAAGCATTTTTGCCGCCGAATCAGGCTTTGGAGCACGCACGAACCGGTGGTGCCGAACTTCACGCTTACTCATCTATGTCACATTAGATGGGTTTGAAGGGTGCAGTCTTTACACGAACGCATCCGAATGTTTAATACCAGGCTGAAAAAAGCTATATGTCAGTTGAGTTGGGATTTGTGTGATATACAGATGTGTAATAATATGTTCAAATGTGATTCGGTGTTGCGTGAAATATTGATAAGGATGTCTAATTTATTAGTGACGCACTTGGGTAGAAGGGGTGGAGACAGTGTGCCGAGGAAAGAAATTGCATTTCCTGTTTCCAATGTGAGGGAAAGTCGCTTCAGAAGGAAGGACCTTGCGCGAAGAGCAGCCTGTAGGTTTATAGGTTGATGAATTTAAAAAGAATGAGTATTGACTTCGAGAAGGAGATTCAGCTCCCTGTCGTAACATCGACATCGGGTTGCGTTGCGGTCACATCGAATGATACTTTTAGATAAAAATTGTGTTTAGTATAAGGGTACTGGGCAGATCATGTGTTCCTTTAGGACACATAAGAAATAAGATATTCATCTTCATAGCGTTTACAAAAAATATATTTCTGCCTGCGCTGTACACGCTCTCGATTTGAACTGCTAGATTGTACATGTTCACTAATGAAAGAACGTAAGAATGCCAATTTTTAAAAACGTGTCCGAAGATAATCATACAAAATCTTCTATCAGATGGTTTGGTCGCTCTTCATCGCTGATTGGAATCCCGGCAGTGAGGGTCGGCCAGCATAACATGAGTCCGTATATCTAGGCATATATTTATTTAAAAAGTTTGTATTGTTGGCATTTCTTTAAAAGTTTGTACGTACAAGGTTAGTCTTTGCCCCAATGAGCGCGCACTGTCGGTTCTTCCATGACCTTAGTCTAGACCGCATCCCTCTGCATCGCTCTGGGCAGACGACAAACAAAGGTGAAGAACCAACCTAGCGGAAGGTGGAACACTCCTCCCGGAAGTAACGAACATAACGCGAGGAACAGGTCCGAGATATATGAACGCCGAAGCAAGGAAACACGGTAAGAGATAACGCATAGCTATGAGTACGGGTTAAATTAACCATTACGATAGTCGATTTTGCTTTTCTGAGATAACTGAGCCCAAAGTAACCACTACACGTACTTTACAAACAGCACAATATTTTTGTAATAATAATAATATATAGAAAATGTATGTTACATCATATTATAAATTTAGCCAACTTCGCGCTAAACGGATCGAAGAGGGCGCTAACTTTAGTCTTTTTTCTCTAGCGATGGAGTTCGGATATTTTTGTGATGATAATATTGACATCTCGGCTCACGATTCAAGGAGCTCTCAGAATACAATAGATCAGATATATGGTTCGGTCAAATATTTAATTCGCTAAGTAAACTGATGTTCGTGAAGCATACATTCCTATTCTTCGGTAAGTGTTTTCCAGGTGTCATATTAAGCATTTTTCTAACAAAGTCTCGTCAGGTAGCGTGTGACCATTGCTTTTAACCATAACCGTCTGCCGAAACTTCGGAGTGTTGTGGATTTCCCTCCAGACATTTCTTGTAGTACGAAGGGAAGTATAGTTCGTAATTATTTCCTATATAAGGTCCTCCCAGAAGAGCAACAAATGTAAGGGTTATGAACAATAGTTAGAGACGTATACACGACTCTAAATTTTTTAGGAAAGCTCAACGCATCAGCTCTCTAACGATTTGAAGCAATACCACTATAAGGGAGATATATAAATTTACAGGAAAATGAAATAAACATTGAAGGGAGGGTCGCCTGTAAAGCTGGCAAACTTTGTCTCCCACAGGGTCGTGTAACTCTCTCAATATTTGTATGTCGATTGCCCTATGTGATACGCGACCCATCCATCGCACGTTCTCTTTCGTGCATAAGCCATACCAGCGCCGTGTAACCGGTATTGCATTTGTTCTCAATACAAAATTGGCGAGACTAAATCGGAGAGAGTGTATTGCCGTCGGCAGAGTTCTCAAACCGCCACGGCTGAGGTCTGACTAATTCGTACACGCGGTGAAGACATGATGATTAACCCACATACTGTTGACTCTGTTATATGAATAAGCGAGTTAGCGATCTTTGCTAGAAAACTCTAACGTAAAGGAGCAATATGCTTTCTTAAAATATTTCCAGCGTAACTAATTTGGAATGAGCTCTCGAGATCTAGGGAGTCGCCCCCTGACGAAGTTCTCAAGGGCTAACCTTTACAAGTGTCACCTAAATATAAACAGGCGAAATTTCCCGAGGGAAATACCAATAAGGTTTATATGCACGCAAATTAGATTATTCTGGTCCCGATCGGCTAGCCATAACAGAAACAGCACTTACAAACGTTCTGCAGGTCTTGCGAAAATACACAGCTATGCTAAATACTGTCCAACCTAGGAGCTATTCATGTGGAAAGGGTTTCAATGAAATCCAATTAAATTTGATTGCATTGAAGTTCACAACGCAATACGATCGAAATTGGTCCGACGGAGTTTACGTTCAAGATAATTCTCTTGTTGTTCCTGTACCTGTAATACTATACAAGAATTCAGTCGTTTGGGAGTATAAGCTTACTATGATAGTTTAATGCGTTGGTTTGCGACTATGCTCGATGCGCTAATGAGCTATTGACAAATGTAAATCTCTTTTTGCCAGACGCTTTGGTAGCGGCAACCAGCGGCAACATATTTAGTTTGTTCCTCTTCGACCTCTTACTTTAACCGAACACATTTCTGGCGAGTATCTCGCTACCTCGTTCAATGTTTTTGTTTCTAAAAAAAATTCTTAGTCGATGGCAACTCGTAAATTCTCGAGCGGTCAAATGGGATTTAGAAACCTCGAATGCGCTAGCTTTTGATGAAGTTCCGAGTGCAAAGGTTCGCTCACGAGCAGAGTATTGTATCGTACGACATTCTGAATTAAAACTGCATTGGTCATATGTAAAATGCAGGTAGTTAGCAGCCTTTAAATAACTTGTGTCCTATACATCTACGTTAGCTTTTGGTCCCAAGTTGCCCGGCACAATGGTGCATCCAGAAATTTAATTGAATGCAATCTTCATAGCGAGCAACTCTGAACTCCCCATCTCCATATCAACCGTAAATAGACGCCGGCTTCCCTAAAGCTCTATTTATTGTATGGATAATAGAAAAACGCGAAAACTTGAAAAAAAGCCATATTTTACAGACTCTTCCCTGGTTCATTCTTCACAAGCCCTTGTCAGTGGCAATTAGATATATGTTCGTACAAAGTTTCGTATTTGTTGTTTTGTAAAATATCCATCATGATCAAATTAGCGCAGCACATCTTCCACAATGTGTGAACATGTTGTGACCTATACCAGTCCGAGAATAGAACCTGTTAATTACCTCTAGATAAGAGGATCTGAGAGGAACTGAGATCTTTTAGAGTATTGTGACCTTTACATTTCTACACACAGGTCAATATTATAATTACCACTATATAAGGAAATCATTCTTTGTTTCGGAAGTGAATCAAGTCTAGAAGATATATAATATTTATTCAAACATACAATAATTAGGAATTCTTTAGGGGGGGATTAGTTGGGGACCGGGCCCGAGGCCGACACTGTCCCGAGAAAGGCCAGAAATAGACAACTCCACGGTTCAGATCAAACAGCATTATACAATCAAGAACGACCCGAAAGGCACTAAAGGTAGGTTTATAAAGCTAAGAGCCGCATCAGTTTTTCTTCATTCTCTGGCAGCAGGTCGAAATACACCGGTTTGTAGCGCCATTACTTCAAGTACTTGTTAGGAGAAGGGGCTCATGCGAGAGCAATTTTTGGTGTAAGGTAACGAGCTAATTTAAATTGTATGCATTTTTTTAATAATGGACAAAAATCCTCCGACGGCGCAGACAATTATTTCTATGTTTCCCTGTCTCATGTTTATGCAAATGTAATGGGTTCACATATCTGGCTTTTCGAGCAGATTTGCAGATTTCGAATGAAACAGTCTGAAGCCCACTGATGAAATAGAAACATTTTCTTATATCTTTACTGATACTGATATACTACTCACTGATGTAAAGGTGAGGCGTCTTTCGATGCGAAATTAGTCGCGTCCTCTTTCACTGACGAGGACTTAAGAAATGTAACAGTCGCTGTTTCGTCAATAATCCACACTTTGTGCTGTGTTGTGTTTGAGTATATTTAATCTCACGATTGTGGATACGTGACCACGGAACTGCTGAAACGCACGAGGAAGGTTAATGAATTTCGAATATTCGCTCCGGTTCGATGTGGTGCTGCAAAATTTTGCATAATTGTGATAACAAGCTAAATAGTATGTTGTAGTGTCTATTGGAGAAGTCATTGGTTCGTATTTGATGACACTATTGCGTTCTACTTCTCGTGACTATCGATGCTATGCCTATTTCCTTATATGTTCTGGCTTGGCACCGTAGCAGCCCTTGCTATGGGTTCAAAGTAGATCTCCAAAGATATGTGGCACAAGAGGCGGAACCTTAAGGTACAAAGAGCGAACTGTTACGAGCAACATCATGCTCTATGGTAGAGGAGACATTCTTTCCTAAAAGGGCCGTAGAGTACGACATTCATTAATTATCATTAAGCGAATGTACTTGGCGACTTTGGGTAGTATCGTTCCGCCAGCTTCCAGAATAGTTCGTGTTCCTTCGTCGAATGTCAGCAAAAAGCTGCTAAAACTTTCAAGGCCATTCGTGAGAAGATGAATGAGGAAAACCGAACCGGAGGTGAAGATACTTGGTTAAAAAAACAATCACCTTACTAAAGGAATAAAGAGAGAGGGTGGATATAGAGGTAGGGAAACGGATGTAATCGGCATCAATACCATGGCCATTGAAATGAGATAATCGGAAGCCAACTTGATTGGAAGACAATGAGATCGTGTCGGAAGTCATCGGGAGCAGCGGACAATACTGGGGGCGGTTCCAGGGAAGCAAGTTCGTCTATGAAAACAAGGGAGAAACTCACTGACTCTACTGATCAAGGGGAACAGACGGTCTAGATTTCCTTTCGTAGACGGATGCAGTTAGCTGCATCGGTGGAAGAGCCACTTTCCTTAGGCTGAAATAAGAGGTCTGTGGCGGCATGCCACGTTCTCCCTGTCCATGTACAGTCCGGAAAGGTCGGGTTGGCCAATGTACTCTTGCCTATATTACCGTTCACTGGTAATTTCACGAGTAACTTCGTTCGCCAAACATTGTTACCGTGAAGCATCACACCTTGCATCACACCATCAACAGCGTGCCTTGCTGATCAACATGATAATAAATAGGCAGAAAAGGAATGGAGAAGCCTAGTGGAAAATTGTGCCACTTATTGTGACGTATTGTTCCAGCTGCTTATCTGGGAATCTATAAGAGAAAATCAATTTACGTATGCGAGTCGCACAACCTCGTTTTAAACGTGATGAGTGAATTTTAAAAGTCTTAACAGGCAAAACGAATTGTCAGCCCTGTTGGGAGAGATCCCTAAATTCCCGGAGCAACTGTTTGTCATCTTCAAGACACTGTGGTCTACAGAGTTGGCTCTAATTGCTTTTTTTTTTTTTTTTAGAGGAGGAAATTTTCTTCAAACGCACGGTCACCACCGGAGACATTCCAATCTCCATGAAAGTGGGCCGATCCAGTGCAGGGTTGACGTGGATGACAAAACGCCTCTGCCTGCTAAAACCATCCTCTGCTGAGAGTGTATCTCTTCCCCGGAGTCGGCACGCTTAGCATTACTCTCTAATTGCTAACCATTGACAACTGGCTGTACAGACCGCTCGCCGTCGCGGCTTAACTTGACAATAACCCCCAGGGTATATATCCCAGTCATTCTTGATGGTAGCTATCGTTCCATTTTTTCTATGTTCCTAACATAGATTTGATTCAGCCAGAGCATCTTTTCAGAGTGGTTGATTCCAGCAGCGTTTAATTCAGAGCCAAGGACATTTACTCTGAGCTCGTAATCGGTCTTACTTTGCTGCAAAGCTCCCTTGAATTCTAAGTGTATTGTTACAGAGAAAAAAAATACTAGACGAAAGTCCAAAACATCATCAAACATTAGGGTATTTTACGACGGGTCGGTTTGTTCGGGCTGGAAGAGGTGTTTTCAGCCTTTTCGGGGTATTGCGTAACAAGATAGAGACTGTGTGTTTCAGGTAAGTTCCGGGGCACACCTATCACCGCAATGAGAGTGCCGTCGACTATAGCATAATGTTTAAGCTCGTTCTTGTGCTCTGTTGCCCAGCTCAAACGAATGCATCCATGTTTCCTTGGCTCACACAATCGTAAATATGTAGCAGTAAATAGCTCCTGTTGATTGTCAGTGAAGGACATAGCTAAGTCAGTGAGGCGGTACAGTGGTGTTATCGGCAGCTTCTGTTGTTTAGATTGAAATGGGTTTGATGCATGGCTACCCTATACCTGTATTCTGTTCGAACCTGTCGAGAAAAAAATAAGAACTGTGTATCTCATGTTTTCCATGGATTATATTGAGGTTAATAAAAACAGTAATCTATCTTGTAATATATTCGGAACAAGCGATTTCCTAAAGGTCGAAATATACTTAGTCTAATTTTTCGTGAGGTGTAGTCCGACGAAATATAACCAAAATATGGGTTTTTCTTGTTAGAAAGCGTCACAACGGCAGCTAAGCATTCCTGGGATTGAAACGTGTTTATGCCTTGAATGGAAGGGACAAAGCATCAAACTTTTTTACTCTATATATATATATATATATATCTATACTGTCAATGTATATTATATCAATATACAATACAGCATATACTGTTTCTACCTCTCCTGCAGGACGTGCAGATCCAATGGTCAGCAGCTTTTCAGTGGTTTTTGTTATGCCTCGTTGGCTTCTTTGTGGCATATGGATCTATCACACAGAGCCTATCAGATCGATCTGTTCGAGATGGGTGTGTGCGTTCACTGTGTGATTATTTTCCTCCTCTGTAGCACATCATCAGACTGCATTGTTAACACGTACTGACTGGACACCCACGAACCGGATCCTGGAGATGATCGAGAAAACGCTGGTGATATCAAATGAGCTTGAATAATTCATCGGACACTGGTCGGCTCCTTCATGTCCTCTGTCAATTCACCTCTATCTATATCGATGAGTCGTTATATAGGCACACCTTCCTTGAGAACTAAGAATGATAAGTGTTTGTTTATTGAACTACACAAAATATTGGCAACTCTAATGCGATCGTCTGTGTTCCAATCACCTTTTTTTTTTTTTTTTTTTTTTAGAGGAGGAGGAAATTTTTTTCAAACGCACGGTCACCACCGGAGACCGAAAGTGTTCCAATCACCTAAAGCGTTTCAAATGTACATACTTGTAGAGGATTTATCACATCATATGCCACACCTTTCCTCACTTATTGGTCACAGTGCCATACGATTACTCTATGGTTATTTTGAATTGAAACACTCGACTGGGCGATTTCTTCACGCACAACGTTTTCGGGCAACTTTTGAAAATCAATGCTAACGTTCATCGTAAATTTTACAGACACGCTATGAGCAAATAAATACCATCACAACCTGACATGGTGCAATAACATTAATTTCCTCTGCTCGCTTATAGAAGGGACAGCAAAGGAAATATGCAATCCGCAGTGGGAGAACTCGGGGTATGTTTAACAATTTCTGCTAGCTTTGGAGACTCACGTTTTTCTTATACACAATATGCAACAAGGTATTCTAATGAACATATTGCATTTTATATGGGCACAGACGGAAGAATTCCTTCTGATATGTCCTGCTTATTTCAGATCGTTTAATCACTGGGCCCTGAGCGATTAAGACTTTCAAATATTTGTTACGCATAGGAGCATTTTCACTCCGTCTAACTGTTTGTGACAGGGCCGGGACCAGTTCTACGATGCCACATTGCGTAATCCGCGTCACTAGAGCAACTAACTACTTATCGTCAATTGAGTTCCAGACCGACGCCCCTGTATTATAATAGAGAAACTCTTCCATCTGCCTTGTCACTGAGGCGTGCTTCGAAATGCTTCATAGATATGCCACATTCTACACACATTGCAAATCCACCTTCACGCCATTTGCGAATGCGTCGTAGCAACGCTTAAAGGTTTGGTTTTATATTTCGTCAGCTGTGGTGACTCAAGTTGCTTCGGCCATTCTGTAATCTGGAGAAGTACTATTGCCTCGGCTGTTTCGGAAGGTTTCAACCACGAGTGTCTGTGGTGTGTGTGCCCTAGCATTATTCACAAGCGGGAGGCACAAAAATGAGTTCGGCCCGAACGTTCGCTAATGAGAAACGTCGAGTCGTCGAAGAGCAACGAAGTATACAGCCCTCGGACGTGACCTTTAGAATGCCTGACCTCTTACTGGAAACAACGGTTGCACGCGCAGACACCAGTTCCGCCAGCGAAAACGTTCCAGAGTGATTTGAACATCGCTAATATCGCCGTTTACTTAGTAGTGGATGCCTATATCGGTTGTACGCCAAAATGATAGTGTGAAACGCTTATTTTACGACACTGCTCTTGGCAGCTATTGCAACGAGTGAGGCGTTGTGGGTGGCTTATCCGTGATACAGCACTCAACTTTCGTTTGAATGCGTGCAATTATCATTTGAGTTATTCGAATCACTTTTAGACTCACTGGAATAAACCGTACGCAGCCTACACTACCGGGAATTGGACGAGGAGTCTCATATCGGACCTCAGGACATGGTACGACCACAGCCGGGAACTCACCTACCATATCACACACGTGCCACTGTCAGGCCACGGCCAGTTTCAAAACATATATGGTTAAAATCGGCATGACGGCAGTGGATACCTGCGTGCTGTGTCCCTCAGAACAGACGGGCGACGTGACACATACACTATTCACGTACGGCAGGCTACAGGAAACAAGATAAGACCTGAAGACCTTCGGGCATTTGATCGGTTGTAGAGGATCTAGCCTAACTAAAGGCATCCCGACAATGCAGGACTCTGAAGACATACTGACTAAGTGGTTCCTCGCCTTTGGGGGGAAATTAACTCATAAAGGTTATATGGAATAATAATATGAATAAAGAATCTGCCTGAATCATTAATGATCGAGATAGGAGTTAAACTTCATTGAGTGTCACGTGGTTGCGCAACATCCGCTCACTCAGAAGCTTTACAGGACCCCCTTTCGACAGGATAGTACTCTTTACACTGATATTATGTACTGTGTCAGGTATAAGCTGGCCCCCATAGGGTGGAAAAACATGTCGAGAACTTAAAAGTTTCCAATGTTCTAAATCTTCGCAGTAACAAACCCGTTTAAAATGTTTGGCATTGTGAATACATTATGTGTTTACATGGTAAAGATAAACACACCATCAAAACACGTATCCATGTATAAAACTTAAGTAAATAAGCACATTATATGAATGAAAAATGAAATTGAAAAGAGGTCCCCGATTTAAGAAAAACCTGCCATGAAGACGACTTTGAATAAAGAACCCGATCAAATATATCCATCTATCCGTGTCTTCCGATGCTTTGCTTTCACTAATATCGGTACGGAGATATCGAACTCGCTATTCTTGCGGACCAGGCAAGACTCTCGTCTTCTGATAACCAAAATTTTACACTTAAATTTTTACACTAATAGAATGGCACGCTAATTTTTGGATTCTCTGCTTGTCTTGCATGCGCAGCATTTAACGTGTCAACAAATTAGCTGGATCCACCAAATGAAAATAAAGAAGGCCTATCAAGTGATGGTCAGCTAATAGATGGTAAATAATATCCGCTCATAAATAATAAATAAATAATCTGCGCTTTCACTATCGTATACTATGAGAGCAGGCTTTTGACAAGGCTTTGTGAAGTCCTTTTCACATAAATGTCTCAAAACACCGTAGCACGCATTGTCGTAGCACGCAGTGTCGAGGCCCGCGGCTCCTTGTGCAAGGAATACCGGCAGAGCGGAGGGCCCTCGCGAACATGCCATTAAGCATAGTGTGTCGCGGATAAGGACCGGAGCTGCGCTCGCACGAGAGCCCGTGATAGCAATTCGCTGCAACAGGGTCCCCGCAACGCTCGCAGCTGTGGGGCGCAACCACAGGGGCACCGAGGCGGGGCCCACACAGAAGCGGAGGGAGGAATCTCTCGAGAGCAGTGCCAAGGGACGAGGAGGGCAGAGTGTGGAGCCATGCCCCTGTACCAAGCCTGTCGACGGCCCGGAGGCAAGCTTGGTCAGCAACGTGTGGCGCAGAGGCCGGGAGGGAGTCCCGCAGCTCCTTGTGGAGAACATGACACATACCCGCTGCTTGCTCTGCTGGCCCTGAGGGACCCGGGCGCGGACGCCCGTCTGGTCAAGGGTAGCCTTACGGGAAGCGGATAAGTGGGCGAGAGCCTCGGGGGGGAGGACTGTAGCAACCATGTCGGCGACCGCCGTGAACGAGGTTGCGTAGCAAACGTCAGCCAAGCGGTGTACGCTGAGGATGCGAAGGCCACCGGAGCGGACTGGAACGGCAGCTTGCGACGCCGCTGCCGGAGGAAGCTGGAGGTTCAGAATCATCGTCAGGGCGTCCCGCACATGTCGTCATAGGCGTGAAGGGCTGAAGCCTTAGTGCCGGCCGGGCTTGTCCTAAGCAGGTGCTGCATGCGCGCCGCCGAAAAACAGGACCGAAGGAGGAAGAGCCCCTGGTGAGCCGCCAATAGGGGCAGTCTGTCGAGCATCACGGCAGTCCTCTCGAGGCAACGGTCCAGGAGAGGCCGAATTGCCTCGCCCGTACGAGGGGAGCCGACGAGCTTAAGGGACGACCTCGGAGTGAGACGGCACCCTGGGAGCAACCGCTTGAGGTCGGGGAATACATCCCGGAACACGTCTGTGAGGGCCATGGCGACCTTTGGGACAATACTGAAGACGCGGGCCTGGTATGGCCGCCTGTAGCCGCAGCTGAGCGGTTGAGGTGGTAGACTTGGCTGAGGTACCGAATGAACCTCCGGGTGCCGCACCGTTATGTGCCTATTAAGGCCGCGCCAGGTGAATCTACCTTCGCAATGAGGGCGCGGGACACGCGGGGGCCTGTAGTGTCGCGGGATGGTGTGATGGGATCTGGGTTCATGAAGAGGGGAGGGGCTTGAGGGCGGCTAGGAGGGGGACGAGCTGAGGCTGGAGGACAGGGGGCTAAGACTTCAGTGAGGGACCTCAAGGCTGCAGCGATACCTGGCACAGCTTTCGCCGCCTTGGGGTTTCGGGACTCCGCTCGGGCAGGCCGACGAGGGGCAGGTCGGCGGGGTGGGGCGGGGATTCGCGTCGGGTTGGGCAGCAGGACCATGGGAAGCTGAGCACCGTCGAAGGGGACCACAACACCTCGAACTGCCGCAGCATACGAGCGGGTTGGCGACTGGGTCGACACCGGGGCTTCGATTGGCAGGATAGACGCAAGAGGCGAGGTGTTCTTTACCTGGCCGCAGTCACGAGCCGTTGACGCTCGAGGAGGTAAGCCGACAGAGGGTACGACGGCGAGCCCCAGCGATGGGCACCCTTGCAATTGACGCAGCGGGAAGGACGGGTGCAAGTCGCGGCGAGGTGGCCGACATCGCCAGTTACTGCAGGCCCTGGGCAATGAGCACCGGGCCGCGATGTGGCCCATCCGGCAGCAGTTGAAACACAATGGTGGGCGGTCAGGTTCGACGGCGACCGGATGGAACCGGAAGCCAAGGAACACCGAGGGGGGAGGCGGCCCGCTGAAGATGAGCAGGGCGGGCTCTTGCAAGCGGCGAGCTGAACCCAACGTGGCGGGGAGACGGCGGACGGAAATGACGCCGAGGGGGGCGAGTTCAGCCAGAATCTCGGCATCAGTAAAGGCCGCGCAGACGTTCGTAATGCGGGCCTTGGTGTTCGAAAGACCCGAACAGTGTGCGGACACCGGGACGCCTCCGAGGGTCGTTAGCCTCATCGCCTTGCAGGCGAGCTCCAGGGTCGCCGCCCAAATGATAAGCCCGTCGGCCCAACCAGCCGGAGTGCAGCCCGGGAGAGCCTCATGAGCGCTCTTAAGAAGAGCGAACATCTGACCCTGCTCGAAGGGAGGGGACGGCCCGCGCGACGCTTGGCGTCCTTCGTATGCTGCTCCGTGAACGGCGCAGCGTCCTCCTGCGCGTCGACGTCGTCGGCCGCTCCAGGCCTCGGCCTCTTGAGCGGCGGAGCACTCGCCAACTCGTCTGGAGACATGGCCATCAGCGCTCGGCATGGAAGCGCCGGACGCACGTAAATCGGACTGGTATCATAATTCAGTTTGATATTATATTTACTAAGACAAAAGTTTTCTTTCTGTTGGCTCTGGACGATATTTGATGGAACACAGTTTGGAACCTATCTGGAAAGTGGGTTCAATGTACACTTTGTTTTGTGTATAATGGCAGCATAATTGCGAATGTCTCTGATGATAATGATAAATACATATTCTCCTAACTTATTGCAAATACTGTTCAGCAAATCCAGCCGCATTCTTGAGGTTGTTAAAGTATTTGTCGGCATTTTGGGATTATGATGGCCGAATCAACATGTGGGAACTTAGTTACGGTAAGATACATAGTTAGCTCCTTTAATAAACCAATAGAACCTTCACCTTCACGTTTACCTTTAAAATAGGAGGTGTTTTTATGCTGTTCTAAAATGATGACCGGAATGCAATCTAAAAACGTGGTGATTTTGTCCTATGAAGAGCCTGATTCGTAAGCTGAACTTTCAGCATTAACACACGAAAAATTGCTAGATGATCAAACCGATTCGCCGGTTTGGGACAAAGTGGAACCGGGTCGAACATTATCCGACACTCTCTCGAACTCTCGAGGGGTCTATTAAAATGAGCAGAGCGAAAATTAAGTGATACACATTTGGTTTATGCATTTGGTTTTCTATTTTAAATACACAAGGGAGTCCTACAGCTAGTCTCATGGTGAGCGTCTTGGATTTCTAGGCAGAAAAAACGTATGGCTTGGGATCAAATCCTGCCGGACGCGGAGAATCCTTGGATTTATTTTTTTATGGATTCTTGCCAAGTACGACTTGGTTGAAAAAAAATGTAGCAATGGTGGCCGCGATATTTCCCCGTAGTAGTACACTAACGGTTCAGAACCGGGACCCGTCACAAAAGAAGAACAGCTGAGAGTAATCTCAAGAAATGTTTTAGTTACACAAGGGAAGCCCTAGAAACTGCCGATCTCAGCTCAAGTAATATATCGCAATTCACTGTCCGCCAACTATGTTTTGCCTTTGGCGACGCGAGGGCTAGACCTCGATCTCCCTGAGCGGTTACCGTTAACTTCAAGGGCAAAATATTCGTCTTATTTACCCTCGTAAACGGGGCCACATAGACGGATTACAGTAGTTTTTTAGGCATTATAAGGCTTGTTAATTCCATCTTGGTATTCTACGCCATTACTTGTAACGTATTAAGGCGGTAGCCATCTCATTTGAAACGTCTTTCACACTCTATCGGCCAGCCACAAGGTGGAAGAAAACAAGGCTTGCAGTCTCCTACTGTGACACAAGCCATGATATGGAAAAGAGATAATGCCCCTTGATAGAAATAAACGAAGCAAAGAAAGAGGGCGACTCTCAAAGAGAATACCTGACCACGTTCATCTATTGTGCCTTTGACAAGGAGGGCTAATAGAAGAATCAACCTGCTCTTTGTGCGCCCCTCAAGTGGACAGAACAGCAGGCCCCGAGTCGGCGAAATGTTTATCGCGTTGGCAGTGTGAAGTACTTTCGTTTGAAGTGGAGTAGACCACACTTGGATTGCCCATGCATCCGTGCTCATTGTTCTTACAAGTTGGTAACAGCTGCTTTTCCTAACATAGAGAACTCTCTAAATGAATGCTGCGCACAAAAGGGTTGCGTACGCTGCTTGGCCGTGATTGTGTTACAGCAACTGTAACTGACCTTAAAAAAATTGTTTTATCTCCTTTGTTTTTTCTTTGAAATAGTATTCTGATTTGCCTGCAATATGTATTGCGCGCTCATTGGAAGGCGCGTTACTAGCAAATCATTAATTCTTTTTATTCGATAATGAGATCGAACTTTGCTATTTTTGCCTGGGTGAAGGTTTGTGGATAGATGAAGGCACCGTCTCCCTGTATGATCGCTCTTCGACTATCGCAGGATATCAGGATTATACTAAATAGAACCACATTAATACTTCATCGTATATGCCTTAGCTCTGATACCAGCCATATATATATATATATATATATACATGTATCTTGTTGGGTTTTAAAGCAACAGGTCACATATTTAGATCATATATCCGATGACAATGATCTAAAATATATTTTGTTAAACTGACTGAGTTAGAGATTAAGAATGTCGATTTCATATTGTCGCTGCCTCACGAAGGTGATAACGTACCTCTGCGTGACACATGAGAGAGCTTAAGCATTGTGAAATTGCAGCTCCTTTAAACCAATAAAGCTTACCTTACCTTACGTATCTCTCTCAACGTCCACGTTCGCTGGCTTTCTTAGTAATAATTGATTATTCCTTTATTATTACGTAGTATGTTACTTCCTCTGTTTGATATTTTCAAAAACAGAATCTATAATACATAATATCATCTACTATCAAATGCTCTATATGCTAAAGAATAATAATTATTACCCGCAGAACTTCTGAGGACATGAGCTAATAATGATTGTGACAACGGCAACAATGTTAGTTACAATTATTGGGGTCTATGTATATTTTACACAGGCTGGACGCACTGAAATGATGTACCCATCAAGCGAACAGATCCCATCGTAGCCCAATATGAGACGATACTCCCAAAGGTAAGAAGTCTTATCGAGTCGTACCGGAACGCTTCAGTTGTAGTCAAACTAATTATAATACAATCCACAAGTGTTTACCGTTGTTTAACGTTCTGATATTTTCCGATTCAGTTCGCCTTTCTCACCTCCAGTAGGGCAGCACTTTGTCGATGACTGTTGACTATTCAATGTTAACTTATGTACATTAGTTATACTTGAATATAAGTTAAATTTAACAGACGTTTTGTAATATCAAAGTTTTTTTTTTATAACTTACTCGTCCAGTAATGATTCTCCGCATACATTGCGACGGATAGTTTTCCAACTGTCAAACAGTGCACATTACAACTAGTGAATTAAACGCGGTCTCAAGACTTTGTGTGAATACTATCGTATTTGAATCACTTCGCGTAGCAACCCCTAGCCTAGGTACGCCGATCGCTTCCAGTCCATTAGAAATCCTATTTGGAGAAACTCGTTTCAAATAATCTTTCCCTATTGCCTCTCCTAAACTGGTCCAGGAAGCGATTGTCTCTTGGGCAGCTTCCTTCGGGACCTTCGAAGCAAGTCCCGATTTTACGTCCTTAGAAGCTAAGCTCAGCCTTACAACCCCTTTTGTTCGAGATGTATAGCCTCGTCCTCTTGCATGCTGAAGTCTTCTTTAAAATGTGTTAACTTCGTCTGGAAACAGTGAGCCTACTAAACGTATTTGCCCCACCGTTCGACTCACTGACCGAGCATTTTCCGGTAGTGCAACCTGCCAAGCCATCAATGCTAAAAGTTGATCCACTTACTGCTTGTTGACATTTGTTGCAATCAGCTTGAATAAGACCTTGCACCTATAAACGAACCTCGACGATGTGTTGTAAATTCTCGCCCGTTCGAAAAGGATTTGGCATAAGCCATTAACCGTAGGTTCTTTTCTGTCTCAAGCTGGCCGTTAACAATGAAGAGTTACGTATTCTTGGTTGGGCCAGTAGAGGGCGTAGGTGAAGTTCGTGACTCCTTTACTGCTAAATACTGCCTGAAATTGTGTGAAACTGGCTTGACTTTGTTATCATGTATTATGTATATAGTATAATGTTTAATATACACTAAGAATTTTTGCTTTTGTTTATTGAATATTTCGTCGATTCTTTGAGTTGCTTATTCTTGTTACTATTATACGTCATCGTGTATTTTTTTTTGTATCCGGCATAGGGGCGATAATAAAGAATAAAAGTAAATTCTCTACAATAAAGCGTGTCATCTTATCAACTAAGCCTTGATTAGTTTCAATATCATCATGATCCATACAAAGGAAATTTCATTGGCTCCCTTCACATGATCTGATCTTAACAATGTGAACAACAATTTTGCTGATAAAAGCAAAATACAACAGGTACAACAACATACGCCCGCAGATAGCTAAGCGCACACATCAATTAGTAGTATAACAAGCAGAATGTAGGCAACAGGTGAGAGTCGGAGGTGGATGAAAATATAATATCATCGACGTCTAGAAACAACGTCAGTAACATAACAAACAAATATCGAAAATCAGTCCACCAGGATCGATCGAGAGAAAGAGAGGTATCGTGTGGGCGAACCTGCTCATCTTGCTGTGTGTATCTATGCCTGTGGGTTCACCTGGTATTGGCTAACAGTCCATTCATGGAAATAGATCAACATATCGCTAACGAGGTCGGGCTGAGATCAGAATGCTTGATACGTATTGCCTTCGCACTTGACTGCCATTTGTCCACTGCCAACGGCCGGCTATTTCGCCCCTTGTAGCTCTGCCCGTTCAGCCACCGATTGACATATGATCGTGGTAGAGGTTCATCCTTTGCTTCTTTCTCGATCTTCAATCGTTCACTTCTTGCTGATCGATTGGGATGCTTCTCTCTCGACTGAAGGTTGCCATTCGACCTCCAATAGTCTCATCCAACCGGAGCAAGGTGCAACTGGCATGAACGCCCATAAAACTGTCCGAGCACTGTTGAGTGTACGCTCGAAACCGAGGATTAAGCGAAAGCGATAACAATCACTATAATAAAATGTAGCATGTGGCATCTGAAACCACTAAAAGCTCTTTATCTGATGTTTGCCCTAATATTTTAAGATTGGCTTTGGCTCGCTTATTTATATGTGTATATACCATAGTTTACTTAGGACACTCAGGACCGCGTCATACAAACGCTTTCAACAAATCAAGTGAAAAACTGAGAAATAAAATAGAAACCAGTTTTAGATTGGAATCATAAGGAACTAGGTTTAGGTCGATCACATATACACCCATATATACACATACACGGTGCACGGTGTGTGCACATACACGGTGTGTGTATGTGTGTTCATACACATTTGGGGCACACTGCTTCTATCGCTGTCGAATTGAGGCTTGTCTGTGAAACTTTCTCCTATTGGTTACGCTTCTGGTGACTTTCATATCACTACAATGCATAAGAGTGATATGAAAGTCACCGATGTATGGAATCCAACCCCCACTTCCCTCGATAGAAAGAGCGATTACGTCACATTCTCTCAGTTAGTCTACTTGAACATGGCAAAGGCCTAAGGCAAAGCGGTGTCACATGCACGCTGTCACCAGGGCAGGTTGCAACTATAGTGTTCCCGATAACTGAAACATAGACTGACTCTATCTACAACCTAGCAACTTTTCAAACACTTTTCAGTGATAACCCCAGCCAAACCGGGAGAACACAACCACCAGAACAGTGACAGGCAACAACCAGCTCAATGCTGGTCGTATTTTCTGTGGTGGCTTTACTCGACATGTATCGATAGTGGTTAAAGTCTGCCATTAGTTAGACTAGGTTGTCCATACACGCATATGAGAATTTGAAACTCTTGCGACCTTCGAATTCACTTGCCTATACTCTTACCATCAACGGATATAGAGATCGAAATGACGATGCCCGCATACTGGAAATCTGCACTATTTACAGCAGTCTCAAGCAGTAATCCTGCTAAAGTACTCGATTTTTCCTTAATTAGTGTAACACCTTTTTCGAGGTCGCGAACGCTGTTTTGGACGTAACCCGAAGTGTTAGAAATGTTGTGGTTCTATAAAAATATTGGCAATATATTTTATTTCTTGTTTTGTTTTCATTATATTTGAACTGTTGATTAGCATATATATATATATATATTATTTATTTTTGAAATTTAGAATTAGACCTACATCTTTATATAGATCGCAAACAGTAAAGGGGAACATGTGCAAATATCGACCCACTCTAAGTTTCTTTTAAATGAAGCAATGCCGAAACTTGTACCGCGAACGTTACATGTTGGCTGGGGGTTCGCCCGGAAAATTTACTCTAATTATCTTGGTTCAGTGCGGTGCGATATCAACCGGAAACAAGAATGCACAAATTTTCCAAGGATGCCTCTATTAAACACTAACGATAGTTTGCGAAAACATTGCAGTTTTAATAGAAAAAAAAACTAAGAAATCCTTCAAAACCGCTGATTTTATCAATTTCAGATTAAAGTGAGCTTTGGGCCCGAATGCTTCTCATGCCCGTAAAAAGTTAATAGTCAGTTAATTAATTCGTACTAATAAATAATTAGAACATTTCCATGTTGGAACACGTTTCCCTATCTATTAGCTGCTATAGTCGAATTCGAATATATTTATTTCCGAGGTCGCGGGTTCAAATCCCGCGACGTGGCACATCCTTTGAAAAAAGGGTGCCATTATACTGTATTTTAGATATTGTAAACATGTCACACGCAAAATATGCTCACGTCAGCTCATAACCATGTTCATGGTGAATAAAAGACAATAAGCAGTTTAAGTATAGCTTGAGAATTAAGACATTTTCCTTGACTCCATGTTCCCATAAACAAATACGGAACGCCATTTTTCTTGTTGGAATACACAGTGTTATGTAAATATGTACTTATAAAAAAATGTCACGAGGCATAGTTCCACGGAGAGTTACAGTCGAAAAGAATTAAGCTTGTAAGCTATTTTAGGGCAAGACAACAATTTGCTCTTCCACTATCTACGATAGTAGTGTCTCAGAAGTTTAGTCGAAACATGGTACAGCCACATCGTGGCGTTTGTCGAACGTACTGAGCCGGAAACTTGCTGATTTTCAAGAGACGTTCACGGGGCTGACTCGACAACTCAAAGGAAAAGAGCATCGCGTTTCAAGACGCCAGGTATTGCTTAATATAAAAAAAGTATATTGCTAAAATTCGATTCTTTGGCCAGCGCTGGAGTTGACATACATATTGCCCCAGCTGCATTTAGTCCCGTCGAGCGGAACACCAGCATTCAGCCGCTAGATACCAGATAATTGAGCAAATTCTCAAATTTCGTAATTCTTCTACATGCTGCATTGAAGAACACAACGTATTGCATTGAATTGAACATGTAATTGAACGCCTCACATATGGTTGATTTGGTAAACGTTAATAAATGAATGGAAACACTAAAAGCCAAGTATTGTTTGTACTCGCCAGGGTCACGCATGAAAGTTACGGCTCAGCTGTTAGCTGACACGGTTAGCGACGCGAGCATACCGCCGCCTTGTATTTATCGGCAGGCACGTGTAAAGAGAGAGAGACGCGAGAGAGAGACTTCTGTTAAATATCCCTTGGCTTTAACCAGTGTCGGGTGACAAACGCCATACAGTGTAAGCGTAGTACCCTATGAGGCGTTCGTTGATCCGACGCCAGGCCCACAGGACATATTAAAGCGTGTAATGAACAGTTTAACGCTGGTAAACTAAGTGTTCCTCGGAGATGCGCAAAGACACCGGAAGAGACGGACACTGATCAGTAGCTGGGGATAATGCGATAGGGCGGGAGGGTGGTAGCTATACCATTAGATGATTTACTGCCTGTTAATATCCCCCCAGCCCATGTTCGTCTTCTCTGAAGCTCCGCTTACCGGTTCCACTCTCAGCCGCCACCTTGTAACGGCACCCATGAGCGCTGTCAAACGCATAAGGCAGTTTTCGCAGGGGAAGACGGTGCTGAAAAAAGCGCACAGGAGATGGTGTCTAGTTGCGAGGACTAACCCTTCAGGTAAGGCCTCGTGCTCCTCACCGTCAGATGGATCTTCCGCATTATATAACCTGGAACGCCAGGTCTCTGTGAATGAACGACGTTCAGTAGCTCTCGATTTAGCTATCCAGAAGATGGTTCCTAGTTTAGGATCAAAAGGCGACATCCGACCACGTGAACGTGTTTCTTTTTCTGTATCGGGAATGATTTTAGGTGATCAACAACGACATAACGATATCAAGAGAAGTAGGTTCAGTGGTGTTCACTGTAGAGCCTGCCTGCTTAGTTCTAGCCTCATTGTCCTGACCGATTTCGATATTATAACTGTGAGGGTTTTTGCTTTCAATTGGCAACGTCGTTAAAACGCTGGAGCTCGTCAATTTTGACAAAAGAAGGCTACTTTCTCAGTGACGTGCAATATCTGCACGCATTCTGCACGCGATCAGGGATAGTAAGAACACGCAACATAAATAATAATATTGTTTCATTGTCTGGGAAATACAATTGGGGCTGTTAGGGGCTCATGACGGCGCCTATATACGTGTGTACACACTGTATTCACTTGACAGTGTGGCCATCGCTAAAGCCAGCTCCTCCGGTGAATGGTACTATAATACCTTTCCGCATTCGTTCAGCGTACCCAAAAGGACGATGTACGCGTGTTATCAAGCTCACACGGTATTTTCCAGCAATGCAACTCTGCAATACTGTGACATCTAGCGAACTTTCAAAGAAACACATCTGTTCACCAATTATATAGATCAAGAATGCGCCTGTCGGATCTAGCCTTACTTAGCCCAAACGGTTTAAGACTTTGGGGCGACCTTGAGTATTTCAGAACAGTAAGAAACCGAATCCAAAATAGAACAAATGACTTATGGTATTTATTAAAATACTTATATGGAGTCATGCTGTTATTTCACAAGCTTTCCAGATCTAGCGACAAGAACGAACTAAATCTGTCTATATAATCAAGTAAGACATATGACATTGCAGGCTTTATCTGCTAATTGGATCGGACCGTTTCGAAATCAAGGAAGAGTTCAACAGGGTGCAGAAAGAGAAAATTCGCTTAATTGTTATTACCTATCAAATAGCGATGGGAAGCCTTCCATTATCTAGTATATTTCCTGTTTTGTAGAACACTCAGTCGTCCATCTAATGCCGCTCGCCTATGTCATCATTCGTCAGCACACTGTCCATCGATATCCACCTGACATAAAGTTTTGTTGAGGACAAAAAGTAAGCTATTACTGAAGTCCCGAAAAGTATTGGATTATAGCAGAATATAGAAGATGTCGAAATTAGCCATCTAACTAGTAATACTGTCATTCAAATAATAATAATAGTTATAATTTGTCTAAGCGTCTCAGCAAATCCAAATTCCCGCTCCAATTTTACTACCTCGAGTAAAATCTTATTAGTGCAAATGTTATTCACATGGGAAAAAACGTATGCACTGATGTGGACTAAATAATTTTGGTAATCATGCTGAATTTTCTGTCGTACAATTTCGTTTCATTTAGTATATTAGGTATAATTAAATAGAGCAAATGCTTGGAAGGGAAGTTACATACGAATGTTTGTGTTATTTTTATAGGTATATTATAATTATTATTATTATCATCATTTCACAAAACCTGATTTACAATGTGCGTAGTATGTACATAGTCACCCGAACTGATTCATGTCGAATTATTGACGACACCAATAAATGTACGTGTCAGATGACTATTCAGCGCAGATCAATCTATGAATTATACATAAATAGCAAGCACGATACAATTATAAATGACATCTGCTGCATGTAAGATACGCTGCCCAGACGTGCATGTAAAATGTAAGTTAACGATCGTCATTTGATTATCGTATTGATGGGGAAAAGACAAAAGAGCAACAGAGAGAATCATTGAAGGGGTTAAAAGTAGCGGATCGAACCCAACAATTCGCACTAAATTGCATTGCACTAGAATACTACGTACAGGACACTACAAGAAAATGGGGGTAGGACAACGTTACGCACATTATCACAGGTTAGTGGATACGCGTAAGTTTGTATCAGAGAAGATTCGAATAAGATTCGTTTGTCAGTCTCTGAGTTAATGATGAGCTGAGCTTTGGCGAATGGTTAGTTGGCATGAAGTTATTTTCTAAATATGTTCTATAACCAAACAGCGGATTGCCTACGTTGACTACCCGCTATCAGAGGCGACAATTCCCTCCAAGGAGATCTAGATATTTATAGTTTATTCAGCGCATTCGTGGAACTCTTTGGAATTACAATTCTATACTATATAAGTATTATACTTCAATGGAATGGAACAGACCAGCTCAAGAGTACCGATACTCCTCAAAGTTTCATTAGGCTTGTTTCAGGTGGCGTGTCTCGTTCCCGAAGTTTGTTCGAAGCATATACATACCTTGCATTTTTCAATCTACTTGCCTATCACCCTGCTGGAGTATCCTAGACGATATATTCTGCTCGACATTTATTACGTTTGGTCTCTTCGAAACCTCCCGGTGAATAGAGAAAGCATATTGATTGTACCGTATACCCGACCAGTCGACATCGTCCACGACCCGAAACGTGTGTATCTAACTGCTAGTGGTGAATGGAACGAACTTTCACTGGATATAGGAACGCTCTAGGGGTTAGAATTTCTATTAGACAATCATCTAACATATACTGGCCTCCTCCTGAGGTCCCCGCCTTCCTGATCACGAATGGCCAGGCTGCATAAATAAACAAACGTAGCAGTTTGTCAACTGTTGCAACCACATCGCCATAACATATTTAGTTCAAAGGTTTTGTCCCAAGCGTGGAGCACTCGGGGAAGAACCACGATATTAGCATATTTGCGCTATTTCCACGGCCTAATATAAATTTATGCCATTTTGAACTTCATAGTTCGACGTTTTTCTACTATGAAGTTTACTTTAGTCCTGTCGCATACACAATCAATATATATATATATATATATATATATTAGGGTGTCCGGTTCAAACTTACGCCTCTTTAAATGCCAAGAACTTTTGAACTAAATGAGTTAGAACAAAGATCTTTTGGTATGTGACATTTATTTTGCCCGCAGCCGTCTAGAAATATCTAGTCTTTTGATATTTTTACCTTTACTAGTGGTGCAATTGATAACCGCGCCGAGCTCGCGGGCCCTATTCCAAATTAGGTAATGTGCAGGCTCTGTTTACACCTGCGGCATTCCATTTGCCGCTCCTGATCGGACGCAAATTTGCCGTTCGACCAATCAGCGACCGTTATCTATTTGAAATGTGTGTTGTGGCTCGAACGCCACACCTATAAAAATAGGTGATTTAGTAGTGTAAAGTGTGTATATTATCACGTGAATTGTGTCAATTGATGAGAAATTATGAGGAACACCTATTGGAATCATTTCTGTGGTATGTTAATTGCTTATGTGATTATTAGAAGAGGTCTAGTGCGCTGGTAGCAGAATTTCGATGTCAAGGAATTAGTACTTCGCTTTCCTGATTGAGTGATGGAAACTTCGCCCTGAACCAATCGAATTGTTTGAAGTGGCGCTGAGGACCACTAGCGCAGGCGATGTCGGAGAAGACTCGGCCTCTGACAATAGAGTGACACTAGAAGCCGTCGTAGACGGTCGAAGTTTGTGCAATACAGCCGCTGCGCGGCGGTAGCCTCTTGCTACTACCACTACTGTGTTTTTACTGACAGCCCCACTAGCGTAGACAGTGATCCCCCGTTTGGTCGATCATATACGATCAGCATCCAGACATATTCGGCGACCGTGAGCTGCCCTCACGGCCAAACGATCTTGCTACACAAACGATATCTCTGTTTGTGTACCACGCCACCGTTTAAACGATATCTCTGTTTGTGTACCACGCCACCGTTTAAACGATATCTCTGTTTGTGTACCACACCACCGTTTAAACGATATCTCTGTTTGTGTACCACACCACCGTTTACCTCTCAGTATGAGTTAGAGGTACTCTCCGGCTTTATTGACACATAGATTCCAGCGCTCTGGGAGTTTTAAAACAGCCAAATATTTACCATTCGCATTTCCATCTATAATTTCTTTATCTATTGCTTTTTTGAGCAAGTTGACGGTTGATATGGAACCCAACATATTGCCCTCTTTAATGAATGGAAACAACCATAATCACATGGGCTTAAATCAGGAGAATATAGGGGTTGATGGCATCGCTCAATATTGTTCCCCTCCAGCCAGGCCGTAATTTCAGCAGTGCGGTGAGATCTTGCATTGTCATCGAGTAACCACACTCGATGTTGTCGATCCCCGCACCATTTGTTCATCAATCCATTGAGATTTTCGTTTGCCGCTAATATTTCGTAATGGCAAACGCCCTTGATATCCAGAGCGAGTATCATCAACACTGCCACAGACGTTGCCGCTTCAACTTGTCGGAGCCACTGTTTTGCTTAGTCCTTCTCAGGAGGTCTATGCAGGCTAACCCATGTCTCGTCTATCGACACGGTGTGCTCTAAGCGACTGGTTTGTTGCGTATAAGTCTTAAAATTAGATGTCGAATACTTCACATGTATTTTCATCTGGTCAGCACTCAGTTTATGGGGAATCCATTTTGCATTGATTTTCTTCTTCTTCAATATATTGGTGATAATTCTATAACACGTCGTCCGAGGAATCCCAGCCGACAAAGACTCCATTGACCAAGCTCTAGTTTGCTCAAAAGCTGCCTCGATTCTGTCAATCCGTTCGTCCCTTGTCGCACCTGATTGCCGGTGCCCGCCTCGATGATAAATCGGCAGATGCATACACGCATTTTGCATTCGTTACTTCTGGATAACTGCAGCGTTGGGTTTCAGAAAATCGTAGTATCTGGCATAATTCGACTAACGCTCGCCCGTGTCCGATGCCCTTTTTTGAAAACTACCGGTGGAAGAACCATTTCATCGGTATTTGTCCCAAAAAATGAAAAACTAACCTTCTCCATTTTTATTCCTTTCGCATAATATTTCAACAAGTTTAAGCTCACAGCTGTTGGTGACTAGTTAGTGCGTACTTGTTTGACCCAATTTTCGAAGCTGTGCACCTAATGGTCTGGAAGATGTTTCCGAACGACGCCTTCGATCGCTTGCCGCTTATCTCGAAACGGGTGGCCAATGTTGCTTGAACATGATTAACGAGACGCTCTTTATCCACTGCCATGCTTTGGCGTCAACGATTATCTTCGCCGATTGCCGCGAAGTCGCACGCTATATTGCTACGAAACGTCCTCGCTGTCGCCTCTTCAGCGGCACAATTATATATTATATTATATAGGTCTCTCTCTCTCTATATATATATACATACATATACAGCTACAGGGTTTTAGACTGACATAAACGACGAAGTAGAATAGTTGCGGGTAAAATTTGAGTTTTTTTCAGAAAGTACCTTACAATCCCTTATGTGTGAAACATGATGTTCGAGAAATGACTGCCCCCTAGATTTTATTATCCCTACGCATTGTCTATACGACCATTTTTGGCATTAATTGGACGTTATTTTCGAAATCAGATACGGTAGCGGGCCTACTGGCGTACATTTTGGTCTTCAAAAAAAAATGCACAGCAGTGTGGATTGTGGGCATGAGCTGCCATTGGACCATATGTTTCTGACAAAACAGTCAACGGGGATCGCTGTCGATAAATCTTGACGTTCTTCCTGTGACTAAAACGTATCCAATTTGACTTAGACAATAAGTGGTTTGAACAGGACGGCGTGACCTGCCACACTGCGAGCCCCTCCATTCAGCAAAAGTTTGGTGGGCGCGTGATATGCGAGAACGCAGACCTGGGCTTCCCGGTTCCTTTGGCTACCCCGTTCGTGCGATTTTTTGAAGACCAAGGGGTGCGCCAGTAAGCTTGCCACCCTTGACGGGCTGAACGAAAATATCTGGCAGGGGATTTCGAAAATGACGCCCAATTTATGCCAAAAAGTCATGAAAAGTAGTGTATCTCATCCAGAGAATGCCGAGAAGTCCCGAAAAGGGGAACCAATCTTCCGGACATCATCATTCGGACATAACGGCAAGGTACTTCCTAATAAAACTCGAATTTTGACCCTACCTAGTCTTCTTTGTCGTTTATGTCTGTCTAAGACTATATATATGTATATATATATATATATACATATATATATGGCCATTTTTACAGTAGCGATGGCCGAGACCTCCTTGTACTGATTTTTGTTGTACCCCATGTCTCAGTTTTTCTAATTCTAATACCATAGTACAGTAGTGCTAAGAAGGGAAGTTTTGTAAAATAAACAGGCCTGTTTACTTCGTGATTCTTTTCCTATGGAACTCTTGCCCTGTTCCTTGTAGTATTGACCAAAACTATTCGCCCCACTTTCGGTCTGTGTCTTGAAAATCACACTCAAAGTGCGGGCCGTTCTTACACAAATGCCTGCTGATGCCTTAACGTAACTTTACCGCGAGTTTACACAAACCTTTTAGCGCTTGGCTGATACGGACACCTTTTCTGTGATTCACGTCCTCTGTGAGCTCCTAACGTCAACCAGCGAAGCTCGTGTTTGTTCAATGACAAATAACGTGGAGCTTCTAGCTTCGACTAAAAAACTGCCTTAGCCTAGCGGCTGATATCGATGGCCCAAAAGCCAACTGGGGTGAAATTCGTAAAAGAGCTTTCTGCCCACATGGGCAAAGAGCAAGGTAAACATCTTAAGGTTCATACTAGTAACTTTGGATTCGACCGCAGCCTAGTTGAGCCTTATTTTGCTTGACATGAGCTGTCTCCTTATTCTGGTGAATATCAGGAAGCATGTGCTAGTTTTGAATGAAACAGTTGGCTGAGCGGACTGTCTAACTCCGGTTGGCGACTATTATTCGTCTTCGTGGCAGATATTTACCTTAGGTCAACACCAGATACGTAGCTGCTCAAGGTGGACGACATTTTCAGTCTAATATAGGATCTTGGTGGAGAGTCTATCACATCTATGCTTATTTGGCACTGAAGAGCTGATTTCGAATTGCGTTTGGACCTTTTTTTCAAGATCAAAACTAAGTACACCTAAATTTGAATTTTCAATTTTAAATTGCGGCTAAAACCGGCAGCATCATCAATCAGGGAAACGTTACAGCAGGATAAGACAACGCTAAGCTACAGGGGTTGATCCGAGGAAGGATGAGAGATAAGCTCCAAACGAGAACAATTCTGGCTCCGGTCGCCTTTAGTGTGCTGCGACGCTCGTCCCCCGAAGTACTTCCTTACTATCCGTTATCCTGTTTGCTTGACCTGCTCGAACATTTCACTAAGGCTCAGCTGAATCTTTGTTCCGAGGCCTATGCTCGTTGGAGCAAACAACACCCCTTAAACATCTTCAGAAAATATATATATATATATATATATATATCAGGTGCTCCACACTACTCAGCTGCTCTAACGTTGTCTAGTAGAGACCCTCGCGTTATTAAATACATGATAATACTATTGACAACCTCTTTGAGCCCTTTACGGAGGTTGTCCCCAGCGATATTTCTATTTAGACTTGGAGAAGGTTCGTTTCCCACTCTCTGCGATAGACTTCACTTTAACGCCTATGGTGAAGTTGTTTAGTACTGAGCAGAAGTGTAACTCAATCAGATTCACCTTGCGAAACAACTTTGATTCTCCTCGTCGTTTTGTTTTGTTCCAATTGTCCAAATGTGTGATTTACTCTTAGAAAGTATTAGCACGTGTTTTAATATTTTTGCCAACGAATTATGGTGCCGTTCTATGAGGAAACTTAAGCATGAAAAACAAACGCATGCTGCAACCAGTCTCATGCATACGTTTGCGAACCAACGTCACTGAAACATCATGTAAGCTCCTTTCAACTGATCTTTGAATGCCATATTTCGTGTAATCTAGAGACTAGCACATCATCTGAAAGTATCATGTGTTGAGTTCCAGACAGATCAAAGCATCGAGTGGCATTTACACAGATGAGAATGAATTCTAATTATCATAATAATCATGCAGGATACTGACTAAGTGATGAAGGAGTTGACTAAAAGCATGTTTCAGGAACACATTGAAGTTCGACTGCCAGACAGCTATCGACTTGTGAGACCAGGATTGTTAGACGATTAGAATCAGGCTATGAGACTTACATATGTCCATCGAGTTTCTAACTCATAAATTTCAAATTATATACTGCATGCTTATAATAGTAACAACAACAATAATACTAAGATAAGACCAGTAAGTCACAATAAACCATATTTCATGCTTCACTCTCTGCTTCGTACCTGTCGAATGCGCACAATTCGTAGGTGCAAGTTAGTACCTCGCCGTGGCTGCCCTCAAGGAGGAAGAGATTCTCCTCCCGACAGTTAATCTCATAATGATGCCGCCATAGGATAGGTGCAGAGAAGGTGATTCTGGAGGTGCAAGTATCTGCGGCAATCGATAAAAGCATAAGACTTGTCGGAATTCAAAATGGGATTAACGTCTATGGATAGTGGAAATATGTAAGCGCATATGTGGCTACTTTATCAGTACTAAATATCAAATGCCTATACGCCGTTTGCATGCAGTCGTATGCATGCAGATAAGATGTTTTTGTTTATAAAACAGATTTTCGAGAAGGGAACGTGTCGCTTTCTCTGTTCCAGTGATCTTATACAATTCTAGATCCACCCCGTTTGATAGGCTAGAACGGGTGCAAATAGCTTAGTTGTGAAGCCTGGCGTCCATGCAGTATTCACCTTTAACCTCTATAAAAAAAGAACAGATCCACCCTGTTTGCTTTAATCGCTGAGAAAACACTAAGAAACTAGTAGATTCTACGAATCAAGGAGTTGACACAAATCAACTGATTTCAACTTGAGCGACCTTAACCGCTGTTTTTTTACACTGCTTGTGAGAGAATCCTCAAATGTAATTACGGCAAAATATCCGGTTGAGTGGACAACCTTTCATCGGCAGAACTCAATTGCAATAAATGGTCCTTTCTGGACCTGAATAGCCTCCGCATAACCTAATTAAATAAAGAGACGCGCAGCAGTGACGCAATTGTATAGGTATGCTCCGAGTTGCACTTGCAATGATCTATCGAATTTCCCCGGAGCACTCTTGTTCCAACCGAAATTGAAATTATAAAATGATGCGACAGACCGTCGCTCTGCTGTTCCCGTAGTAAGACTCAAGTCAACTCCTCGATCCAGTCATCGAATTTGTGAGCGGAAAGCGGGCAAAATGGAGAGAAAATAATAGCAACGGCTGAATGCCATATGAAGATTCGAAGCTCATTATGTAGATATAACAATGTGGCTAATTATATACTTGTCCTGGTATGAAGGTAAATGGTAAATGTTTATTGGTTTGTTAGAGGAGCTGCAATTTTTCAATGCTTAAGCTCTCTTATATTTCACACTCGCATGTCATGTCGCTCTCTTATGTATGATTGTTGTTTTCTTCTGTTAAAAACCGCTTTGAGGGATGTGCATGTATTTTGCAAACGTAGCAAAAGTCGAAATAGTCAATCTGAAGCCTCTTAAATTGTTTGGCGTATTTTCGAGTCCACGATGCTCCTTCTTGTGTGTGTTGTTGTTTTTCAATGTTTTTCACAAACACACGAAGCTTCTCTGCCACCATCATCGCAGCCTGGAAAACCATGACTAAGATACAACCGCTTAGAACGAATGCGAGGTCCACGAAGAGAGACCTCCCTCTATTTCAAAGATATATACATAACAGTGTCAGTATCACACTTAATTCTCAGACATAATGGGCTATTATTTTAATTTGCTCTGATATTCAACTCTCAATACTAACTAATCCGAAATAATCCGATTTCGTACTCTGTGTTCAGATTCACGTATGGTTTAAATTTCACAGTGTATGCACCTAGATATTAGCGTTAAACTATTTATCTAGGATTTTTTGATGACTTGCGTTGCATTTCTTTATGCCCCAACTGCGATCTATATTCCCAGATATTATTATTATTATAGTATTATGCAGCTTTAGGAACGCAAGTAGATTTATTAATAAAACTTCCCCGAATACCGCCCTGCTTGACGTAAATAGACGACACTTAAATAAATACGAAGCAGAATTTCTAAGTGAGTGTCTAAATGCCATTGAGCCCCATTGGATTCCATTAGATAAATCAACCGGCTGTTGTCAACGACGGGGATTGGAAAATATTAGATTCGTTATTTCAGTCTTGTGGATGACATGTTGAGAAGCACACCCTTGGAGTTGTAGAACTACCATACGAATATATGATAAGGTTAACCTTTAGAAATATTGAAAGATAGAATATAGTATCGTAACACACAATACGCTATACTTTTTTCCTGCTTGTGTAGTATTTCAATATATCTGCGTATCACGTTATCAACACGGATTAACTGTTGAACAAGAATACAATGGTTGATGACGCAAATGTGCGACTTTTATGTTATTTCTTCACCAATGTTAACTACGACTTCCTGTTTTCGTTTAATAAACACTGCTCTGTAACTTTGATTTAAATCTAAATATATATGAAAAAATAAAATATATATAGGTATAAAAAAATCAAATAGGTATAAAACTCTACATTCGATATATTGAATGAACATTCCGAGTTTGGGAAACTCCAAAGCTATTCTTAATTCTACCTCCCCTCAAGGACCACATTCATTTGGCGCTAAATACCAGATTTTCAGTGCCTGTATATATTCATAAACCGGTACTACTGAACACTTGCAAACTATTCACACGTCCCCATATACATATTATTTATATTGTATAATAAGCTTCTTCAAAGTAGCTTCATGTGGCTTCAAAGCACTTTCTGACAGATTGAATCACATAGAAGAGGCATGCCATTAAATTGACCCTCTCTGATGGATTGGAAAATCTATACATATAATATATAGTATATCAGGCATTTAGAATAACTCTGTACCGTGGACGTTAAATGTTGGCTGAGAATCAGCCCGAAAATCTTTAGAATAACTCTGTGGCTGCAAAAATATAAGAAAAAAAATACAAATATCAAAATCTGTGTATTTCTTAGTATTCGGTATATGCGTTGAGGTGCATCACGATTGTGCCCGTCTTAATATTTCAGATATTGAGAAAATTGGAGAATACGCTGAAACACATTCTTAGGTAATCCGAGCATAAATCTCATGTAAATTATCAAAATATTGAAGTTCGACGTCATCTGTGCTCGTCATGAGCCCGTTGTTCATGACCGATTTTAATTGGATGTCGTGACGCACTCACAAATGACGAAGATGCGCCATACATGGTTAGTTCACACTCGATCACATTGCAGATCTATAATTATTATGTGCTTAACTATTATTACTTATATTATCCTGTTGAATGAATGGCTGTCCACGATTGCTGTGAGGAGTGTTGGATCAAATGAGTACTATTTGACAAGCTGTGAATGCTGGCTAGAGTACACAAAAGTTTAGTGAAGAGACATGCACTGTAATTGGAACGAATTCTGTGTTTGTCGTTCAGTATCAAGTTAGAAGCATTAGGGGAACGCGAGTTGTAAGCATTAAGGATTTTGTACGTATGGTTCTAGACTGCACGGGGGTAAACTCCTTTTTTTTTAGATTTTTTACCAGTTGCTTAGTTGCTGGACCGCCATAGGCGAATGCTGGCTTTTGCGTATAACCTTTAGACAATATCAGACTGTCTATGCTGGTATCGGATTCAGAAGGAAGAATCTTTTATCGTAGGTAACTTACGTGACTGGACTGCCACAAGCAAAAGGCAAACAGAGCATATGTGAAACACCGGCGATGTCCCGTGTTCTAGGAACACCTCTGTGGCTTATATAGTGACTTTCTTCACTGAAATAATGTAAACGCAGTTCCAGTAACCATGGGTGCAGAGGACTAGGGTTTTAGCTCGCGCGAATTGCATGCTACCCGTAGCCTATACCCTGATGTAAAGCATAATGTATTTGCCCCAAGGCACTAGAAAAGTAGATGTATCTATAGCGCTTTGTATATGTTATAGATGAAACTCTCCAACTTCTTCATGAGGTGAGCAGTTTTGCCCGATAAGTGAAGACTATTTTTCGTTTTTGCATGAGTTCGTCTTAGGGTGATCTTAGGGTGGCCATACACTGCGCCTGCAGAGGCCTATTGCCGTTTATGGTTCAGGCTCCAAGTGTCGACGGCCTGATTCAAGCTTAAGCAAGGCCCGATGTGGCGATGCAGCTCGAGCTCGTGGGCGGGCAAGTGCTCCACAATATGCAAAATAGAAATGTGTGTAATAGTATAAATAATTATAATGGGTGGCTTTTCTATGAGGATACCCTTATATGATTTACATAGTATCATTATCTGCTGTCAATCACCACAGCAAGGTATACGTAATTGACGTCTAAAGCTTGTCATATCTTATGATAATGACGATGTCAACCCGGCTCAAGAGCGGCTATGGCCATTCTAAAAATAGGCCACGCTTGCTCATCATCCAAGGTACACGAATACGTGTCGTGGCCATGTCTTAGTGGTTTGACCATATCAATATGCGGTACGGAGACCTCGATAATTCATTTGCTGTCCATCGTTCAGACCTCACAAACTGTACTAACAAACATTGAGTGACCTACAATGTTAAACCTGTATCGCTTTGATGTCGTTGTAATGAGAACGATACGCCGTATGAATGTGCCGCTATCATTATGACTGTTCGATTTACAAATAGCATAGCGAAGGAACATTCTCCGACTCTTCACTAGCCTATCCTTCAAGTCGTTATAATCTTCGTTTCTTTACTGGATAGACCACGTTGTCTCAGCGGGAAAAAATATCGCTTGGTATGCGATGCTTTCGTTTATAATTAGAAGTATAGAAATGCAACAATTTAATCTAATTATACCGCTATTCCGTGGGAAGCTCGTAGCGTTTCAGTTAGCGTTAATTTCTAAAGATGATACAAATACCTACTTAGCCAGCTACAACTATGCTTATATGTCTGTGGACAAGGAAGTTTTATGGACGAGTTCCATACTCGATTGCTGCGGGTGGATTAACCCACTGGTTGTCTCGAGGTGCCGCCGGAAAGAGTCGTTCTGGATAAGAGAAATATTTACGAAATCCAATATATTTCGAGGCCGAGATTGCTTCATACTTCTGATCCGCCTCCCATAGATTGGCACTTCCCGTTACATCCGGCAAAATGCCGCTGCTCGGGTTAGTCTAAGCACACACCCGACTTTGCTATCGGGCCCTCGGGAGCCGTTTCAAAAACTCGCTCGCGTCTTCTACCGCGCCTCAAATAGTCACAAGCGCAAGATGTGGATCTATCTTATGATGCAAGTTTTACTCGCGTTTTCAGCCTCGGCTCAGCCGCAGATTAATCTCGATGCGGCCACTAATATTGCTAGCATTCTTGCTTCAAATGTGGCAGCCGAGCTGCTCAGCGGTGGCGGTGGTGGGCCATCTAACGCCGCTGTGTCAGGGAGCCTTTCATCGAAGCTCAAACCAGTCCAAATTCAGAAGGCAATTCTCAAGGTCCTTAAACAGATGACAAGCTCAAGCGGAGACTCGTCGCCAACTACCGAATCAGACCCGATTATGGATGCAAAGTCGGCTTTCCTCGAGGCGCTGGCAAATTTGAAGGCAGGAGACTTCTTGGACGGATCAACTAGCGAAGCATCAGACGCGGCCAGCACAACGCCGTCATCAGACGACACAGGAGAGTCAGAAAGCTCCGAGCCTCCAGCAACCACTGCACCGCCCGAAAGCACATCCGACAGTAGTGGGCCCTCGTTACTCCAGTTGTCAAAACTCGCTGGAAAACCTCTGTTTGATCCACTGAAGTTTTTGGTCGACACACTTGGAAACGATACCGCCAACGGCCGAAGTTTAAGTCACGGTGATGCGTGATTGTAGTGCAAGCAATTGGAGATGCATTGAAGAGATCTAAACAAAGACCTGAAAATGACTATACTGGAGAGTCCGGAATTATCATTATAAATTAGTTGTGGTAAGGTTAAATAGCTTTGTTTTACGGTTCGGGTCCTGAAGTGTATCTTAGATTTGATGTTGTTCGCATAAAATAGATATGGCCCATTCACGCCGCGTAACCGCGTTAATATATTTGTTTGACATATTGCGTGACGCTCTTTTCAGAGTTTGTGCACCTCTTAGATTAATTCGAAGCTTCTGATCATATGCGTGAATGAGCATCTTACACGCTATCTATTAAGAACCGCGAATTAAACCAACGATACCTAAGTAACGGAGAATGAACGTGTTATGGCTGCGACAACTGGTCGTGACAGGCCGCTAGACATCATTTACTATCGAAAACTCACCAGAGACTAGGAAAATTTCATCGAGATCACGCTTACGAGGAAAGCATCGCATTGGTGAGTTGAGTGCGAAAAGGTCTCAAAACGTGTAAAGATATATTCTAGGCAGGTACCGCACGACAGATACGTACAATATGTACTATAAAGTGGTCAAAATATGGTGGGTTAGCCAAAGTTAATCGGTTTCGAAGGAAACACTTCTTAGTCTACCGAGAATGTGTTTTTAGACAGCAGCGTGTATTCTGAATAAAACAAAATCTGAAAATGGTTAGCTCGGAGGACGTCACAGTTTGGTTTAATTGGTCAAGGACTGGAGGGATTCTCAGGACGTTGGCCAACTTTCTCGGAGTTTTTGCTTTATAATTGTTTTTCTTTCTAAAAACGCGATATTATCTAAAAAGATTTTTACGAAAAAATACTAAGTGAAAATATGGAAGTACGCGGAGGTAAGCTTTCATATAGCCGTCAAACCAGTTACCCACGCCCAGTCACCCATGAGGTTACGAGCCTTTGAAAGGCTGGAGATGAAACCCATGGTTTAGCTTTAGCGACAATTTATATGAGCAGTGTTCTGCTAAGTCTTTGCGCACGTATTATGCAAATTTTGCTCCTTTTCAACAAGCGTTCGAAATAGGTGGCCTATACAAATAGAGAGGGAAAACATGTAGGCTTAATAACTGGAAACATTGGCTCCATAGTGAACAAAAAGGTAGATTTACATGTCAATCCTCACACCTTTATTTGTACACCTACTCTTGTCCATCGCACCCGAATTGTATTGAATGTATTACTCGAATTAGGTAATATTGTATTATAATTATTTCCAATATCTAGCAGAACTGTGGTCGTAATTGATCGACTTTATTAAATTCGTCCAGTTCACCAACTATATATAATATATACTATCGAGATGGCAGTTCGATGCTACGCCACATTTTGACATCGAAGAATACAAGATCCAGCTCCTTCAATGATCCAGCTCGCAGCGGCCTGTCGTGCTGGGCGGGCGAGCCGCAGATATTTTTCGATTAAGGACGAGCTTCTTCAAACACACTCGGCAACTATTCTAAGAGTCCTGTATATCTCATAACTTTTCTTACCTTTTACCCTCACTTCCTGACATAACTGCGGCATCATTAAGCCTGGGATGACGGCAAATTGATAGTCCTCTCGAATCGGCAACTTGATGTTAAACACCGGTGCGCTACATCGAGGGCTATTCGTCTATGCGCCGCACGCATTATCGCTCCCTATTTTAAGATGCAGGGTATTTTCGTCGACTGAATGAGGGGACAACACATTGAAGAGGACTCGTCAACAAATATAGGCACGGGACCTTGGGACACTTCAGCACATATACGAGTTTTGTCGTCAACGGAACCCACGTACGGTGTGAAGAGTAAAAGGAAATTGTTTTAACTTTTTTTCTCACTCTCATATCATAGTACGTCGAGAACATTTAACTGCATCGTATTGGCCTCGTTTTTTGGCTGACTTAATTTCACTTAATTGATTTGAGCTGGCAAAAAATCTCTTGTACAGGTTGATAGTGAGAAAAATTATATCGCTTACCGTCAAAATGATTAAAAAAGTCGTAACAATGCACATTATTTAAATATGCTTTTTGATCATATAGTAAGTTGTAAGTATTGGGTTGGTCGATAAGTTTTGGCGAGTTTTTTTAAAACGCTTCTCCTCACCCACTTTACGGGCACTGCTTGTTTACATCCGTCACTCGTTTGAAAGCCCTCTTGTTCGTCTCAGAGTAGAACATAGCGGCCATTGGTGTACACAGCATTTTACTTTTCGCAAGGGCCCCAAACATGGACGTTCCAAGTGGAAAAAATGTGCATATTCGCCGCCTACTTTTCTATGCGCTTCTCCGAAGCCAAGAGGCAGCGGAAGCACCTGTTCTGTGTACGGCGAGGATGTTATCAGATTGCTGAATATTTAATGGCCAAACTCAAAAGTGGCATTCCGGACATTGGGAATTCATCCTCATCGAGCATCTGACTTTGGTGACGAATATCTTGAGACGCTGTTGAAGTAAGACGGCCAGCAGACAATGCGGCAATTAGCCAAAAATATGGGTGTGAGTAACCACACTGTTATGCGTTTCCTTCACTCACGGGAACTAAAAGGGCATGATCTACTGGAAATTCTGGAAAACAAGCAGAAGGTAAACCAACATGTCCATATGGCTCAGTTGCATCGCGTGGCTTTTGGCTACTCAACCTAACCATTTTTGGGATAAACGCATCTAAAATTGGTTGACTGGCGAGTGAAGCTCGTAGACAATGATTGCAAAGATATAACGCCTAAACGGCCAAACAAAAGGGAGAAGTAAAAATCAAAACCGCCAAGGCTTATTGTCCAACGAAATAGAATTTGTTCAATTACAAAAGTGGGCGACACATGCACCCACTGAACGTGAAATACATCTAATAATATCCTTAATAGAATATTTAGGACAAGGAGGTCCCACTTCTCCAGTCCCTGTGGGTGCCCAAAATGAAAGTTATGTTGCCCCTATTAGATATCTGAAGAAAGTGTTTGCATTAAAAATTTTGTTGCACGATAACCTTTCTCCTGATATCTGTACAAAGTTTGACGATGATATCCCTGGTCCTCCCAATGTTCCGAAGGTCACAGATCTAAAGTAGTACTCACTCATTAATGAGGTAAATTTTCTGTTCTAGGCTTTTCCGCTGTATTGGCGGCATTTCCCGACTGACACAAGAAGGTGCCAAAGTGTTGGCCGCGATGCAGTCCCAAACCACAATTTTACCTCTGGAAAAGAGTATTAACGACATAACATGAGGACGCTTCCCATCAGAGCGACAAATACTTCCACGTTCACGGATCCAAGAAATAGTTGTGTAACGAAGAGCACCGGCCAATAACACATTTAGTAAAGGGTGTTTATTAAATATTTATCAAAGAGCCACAACCCGCGCTTTTTATAAAAGAGAGTCCATAACGACTAAGAGAATCAACCGTTTCTCTGCAGCAGCAGGATTACTACACAAGATTACTTCCCAAACGTAAACCTGGGAATACATTGACGCGAGGACAGTCGGTCTAGCTAAACAAGCATCTGCTGTCAAACCAAGCCCATCCATCTCAATAGGATGGGATGCTTCTATTTGCGCTATTGGGGAATGTTGAATGTTAAAGAGGACAATGAATCCATGAATTGATCACTGAGTAAGTCCAGCAGATCACGATCATCTGACATATTACAGCCTCTCAGCAAGTGAGTAATTCTTCCAACAAACAATGAACTTGTTATTAAACACAGACATTGTGTGCTCCAAATGTGGGCAAGTACAACCCAACGTTTTTGACGTTGTGATTTTAGGCGTAATCAAATCCGTCAGAAAGTAAGGGATTTCCTAATAACCCGATGTTGTCTCTTCCGACTTCTTTGCATCGAGGTAACAGTTTTTTCAACTGTTTTTTCGAGCTGACCCTCAGCTGTTCCCCTATCTGAGAGGCCTCAGCTCTTAACCTTTTAGGTATTACTATGAGGACCTGTATGTATGTATTTGCATCGAGGTAGTATGTTGCAAACTGTGTGCACTAATGAAGATCCTGTAAAAAGGTCTATAGAGATGGTAAAGACTTCACTTTTGGTCGATCTAGAAATAGGTTATATTGAGATTGAAATACCAATATTTTCCTAGTATACGCTCAATCTAAGATGAAGTCACCAAGGTACCAAAGGTTTAAAGGAAATTTCAAAGAATCAACCAACTCATTGAAGCCAGCCTGCATAAGTCAGGGCCAAGCGGATCACCTTGTTGAATACCAGTTGCCAACGATAACATCTTTTCATTGCGAAATGGCGGAGATGGTTCATGATATGCTTGGTCGGATAAATGAAACATTACATCGCTCACCGCGTTGAGCATTAAGTCACGACGTAAGGAATTGAAAGAGTTACGAAAATCGAGCTTAACTAAGATAGAACGACCTGAACTACTAAGGATGAATGGACGTGTACCATGAATTGCAACTTTTATGCCATCCATGGTTGCAAAGCCAAGCTTATGAGGCCCCAAAGAGTCTATCTAGAAGATCTGCGGATAACAGCGTAGCTACGACAATATGTAACGTGGAAGGACACACAATAGGTCGTATTTCGTAACAAGGGCAAAGAGGCGGTCACCAAATAGAATAGGTTCAACTTTGAGTGGTACGGAACCCCATCTTACAATAAAAATAACTGCTGCTGGCACAGTTCCTAGTTTTGTCACAACGTCGCCCAAGGCAGAGTATAATAAGTCCCGAAGGTGACGAAGGCCTAAACCACCAGAACCTGCCTCGGAGCTTCCTAGAAATCAACTGAACGGCTGCTAAAGATAAGATAACGTATCTTCCAGGAAAACCGAGTTCGGTTGTTGTGGGAAAGCGAGATTGGAAAGGGCAGGGTGATGCTTGAGTTACAAGGCGGTATAAGAGATTAGACCGAACGATTCGAGGAAGTGACATTTCATTTTATTTGCTTGTAGGCATTTGTAGCAAAACATGGGCAAAAGCTAGAATATCAGACCACGATCCAGAATAATTTCACGGTTTTACTGCAAGGAGTGTATCCGTCAATACTTCAGCAAATACCACACGTAAATACTAGGGTACGATTCTTAATATGCGAACAGTCCATGAACAGTCTTAAATATCTTGGGCGGGATACTCAGTAAGTTCTAAATGAAGAGGAATATTCCGTAATTCGGGGTGCCTAGCTGCGATATGAACCGGAAGTCCTCTACGCATAAACAATAAGCCACAATGTGGATAAGGTACTCATAATTGCATCGATGGTCCTGGAAGCGAGTTAATATTTGATGAAGTGCTCATTTAGAGGTGGAAAGTTTAAGAGTGGCAGACATTTGAATAAGCCGTAAAGGTCGGGTCGATACGTCACAGATTAATCGTAGGATTGTAGCAATGTAGGGGTTGATAATCTTCAAATATCTATTACAGATGATAGACTAGTTTGTTGTGTTTTGTAACTTCGTATCTTTGATGTCTCATTACGTGATTTCTCAGCTGTAAAGGAAAATATGTTGTGAGAGCTATAGATTCGACGAGTTCTTAAGTGCTGTTTTGAATTTAGTGATCGCCTATGTTTAGGAAGAAGTTCCATTAGGACTGAAGTACCTTCTTCTTCAACGGTGATACGTCGAAGGCAAGCTGCATAAAACAGTTTATTCGCGGACTGAAGCGCCAAATCAGAACTCTTTTTAGGGTAATTTTCTTATTTTTTTGAAAAAATCGATACCATTTTCAGAATACCAGATCTTGGACATTCTGAAAATCTCGCACCACGAGAACCCTTGCAATTAGGCCAACGAGACGAATTGTTACATGAAATAGTGATCAGGCTCGCCACAGTTTCTACATGCTTTGGGCAGAATACGCCGTTCTGAAATGAGGCATATCACACAAAAATGAAAGCAAACAGGCGTGCGATCAGTTGTAAGTATAACAAGGTTAGATCATACGGAAGTCTAGTCTAACAAACACGTTTGCAGGTGGAATTCTGTTATAAACCAATAGTTCCTTTCCAGTGCGCAGTAACTCCCAAGGAAGAAAGATTAATTCTCCGAGCGTAGGTGACGCCCAGATTAGAGGGTTCAGATTAAATTTCTTCGTCAGTAAAAACTAAGCTCTTGAAATATTGTTGATTCGAGCTTCGAAATATGAAAGGCCAGAACAATAGCTCGAAATTTGTATGCCATCCAAAACTGTCAGTGAATATGCTTTCCAGGCCAATATCATCGAGGGTGCTCAAATGATAACATTGTTTGTGTCACCTACTCAGGTACAGCCTGGAAGTAACCTGGGAACCGCCTTAAACAGTTGGAGCATACTACCCATTTCGAACGAGAGGATCACTGATTCATTATCGTTTCGTAACTCGGGTTTGTTCGTAAAACTACGTTAAACAAATTGTCGTTTTTAATTTAATGTTATTTCCTAAGTGCCTGGACTTTGCGGCTTGCTTTACATTTCTTATTTCCTCCAGACTTCTTTGATTCGCGAAAGTTAATCGAAGCAGGGCTTTGGTAATGTTTACTTGAACAGCTGGTGTTCGTCGGCCGTGTGATGTCTAGGGTCACGGCTGCGATCACGGGTTTTGCTGGTTTACCTGGTCCTGATTCTAGAGCGAAACCAATCCCTGGCTTACCAGGGATGCAGAGATCTCTCAAGAGTAAGCTCAAACAGAGAAGCATCAAAATGACCACAGAAGAATAGACCCACAGACGAATTGCATCGGAGCAACGATACGAAGGTGCAGATCCGTCTGCTCAGTCGACTCACTTAATCGAACTGATCATATGCTATTTTGCACTGAGCAAGCAGAGCCAATTGTACCGTGTTGTGTCCAATGCTCTCAACGGGTTATAATTAAATGGATAATAATACTATCGAAGTTATATAGTCAATAATATCCTGAGTAGACAATAACGAAGTTCACTAACGGCTTGCCATGATAAACAATAGTCTTATGGCTGCCTATAAGAAGATCATCTTTCTCTTAATCACTCTCCATATACAGATACGTTATATGTATATACATATATATATACATATATTGTGTAACAAAATTTCTGTTTGTTTGTTCTGGCCGACCTAATCATATCTCGTAGCGAATTGACATCGCTCATTTAGCTGCAATCTAGTCTTAGTTCCCCGCTCGCTATTTCCGCTGACGATGGTCCACTCAAGGTGCGCCGGCCGTTAGGCTCTTGCCCTATCACCTTGCATACATGCATACCCGGCTATCTATCAACAACACATGTGGAGATTGACCAATCACGCTATCGCGTATAGAGACAGAATGACTCCAAACCGGCATATCACTATGGCTATAATCACCACCACGAACGATGCTCCTCGCTTATTTATATCTTCTCTCTCTTTCTCTCTCCGTTTACCCACTCACCCATACGCTAACACTCTCGCTCACTCGTCTATTCAGCCTGGTCCCCGCCCATATGTGGCTCCGGCCCCTGCCCTCCGAAGGCAGAACAACAAAATCGCGAGAAGGAAAGCTAAATAGTAGTCGTAGTTGTAATCGTAATGTCTGTCACTTTATCCACTCTATTCTATACACTACATATCTACCCATATGACGTTTTGGCCATCGCTGCTGTCCGGCCGCCACTGTTGTTGTTCTATGGAGTGGAGAGACTCGACTCTATGTGCCGCTTCTCTATCGGAGGTGTCCGCTTGGTGGGGGGCTGTTTCTTTGTTTGAGTGACAAGAGACGACTCGCTCTTTTATCATCTGGAAACGACTACGACTTAGTCGCCTGGTGCGCGATCGTGGCCTTTGAGTTCAAGCAACACAAATATCGCGATTTGTATTAAGTAAGTCGATTACAATCTAATTAGAGTAATTAGACAATCCTACGGGATTCCGCGCGGTACTGAGTATACTGCTTGAATAGGACAATTAATTATTATCTGATGTGTGAATATTGTCCCGTTATTAGTTTTTTCCTTTTCGATTTGCCATGCGTGATACGTCCCATATTGTTTTTCGGATTCAATTTGAGGAAGTCTTAAATACAAGATTACTTTCAGTATAATTTTAGTTGCTTTCATGTCGTGAATGTGTGCAATATGGTGCAGTTCTGCATATTACCTTTGAATCTTGATTGACCCCGCAGTGTTTTCACTGTTGATTTGGATTAAAAAAATTATAAATATCTTCATCGTAGCTTCTCGCGATGCGGTTCCCCCTTTAAATCGTTCTCTTTAACCAAACGTTGGATTACGAGTGTTATTGTTTTCGATGGTCTCTGCTGGCGTTACAGCCATCACTCGAATGTCCTTGTGATAACGGCTGAGGCTGTCGGCGACGACGCCGACAGTACTTAGGGGCACAGGATGCATCGACCGCTAGTGAGCGGATGTCCCGGGCTACAGATTCCGATAATAAGTAACGAGAAATGACTGATAAGAGATTACGGGAATGATGTCTAATAATCCCAACGGCGACAACACTTCAAAATGATCTCAGACTGACTCTTAGATGTTCGACTTATGTGACAGGTTTACACGTTTCGCATTTTGTCGGTCTCGAGGGCCTTGTTGGATCAATCTGACCTTTCCTCCAATGGACGTTTGTGCCAGTAGAATACTTTGTCCTCGGAGAATCGTAGCATTTCAGCGCATCGCTATGGTGTCTCTCAATTCAGTCGTTCGTCTAATCTCTACCAAAGCATTTTGGCATCGCTGAAGGTTCGATTCAGTGATAGCAGTCCGAACGGTAGCTGACGATTTCCATGGCCTCGTACCAGGACAAACCCACATTAGCCACTCAGATATGCCAGAAAATTCTCTTTGAATTAGGGACCAGTTTTCTTTTGCTGGTAAAGCCGCTCATCGGTGCATCCCGTCAAGCATCTCATTATCCTCGGGTCAATCGCCTTAATCTACCACCATGTGTGAATCAGCTGTTGAGTATAATACAAAGACCGATAGGCCTCGCCAAGTTCACCGTGTCCAATTTTAGCGTGTTTGAAGAACGCAAAAATCACAACATGTAGATGTTTTAAAGGAAGGCTTCTTTAGAAGAATTACACGTATATGCGTCCATTAGATTATACGGTCAGTCCTTGATTTTCCCACAATGACACTTTCTCCATCCGTTTGATTGCGAGAACCTCTGCTGGTCTGACTGGAAGTCCTCTCTGCATGCAGTTACTACTGTTGTCACTAGTTAAATACATATGTGAATATCGTCTCAATTGGGGTTTTCCGATCCATGCCACGATTGGCTTCTAGGTCACCTCTGCTGTTAACCATTTGCATCCAAGAGGTCCGTCTTTGGAAGCAATGCCAAAGAAGTACCGTCCATGTTAAATATTGGCTGATAGTCAGCTTGGAAAATTTAGTTAGACTATCTTTCAGATAGACAGGCCCGAGTAAGCAACTGTGCTATTTTGTATACCACCCAGCGGTAAATGTCACTGAAACAGTGGCGGTTATCTTTAAACATTACCAGGCCGAACTCAAGTAGGGGCTACCAAAGGATTCTCGAATAGCTCGGTCTTGTTTTACACTGAGTTGGATCGGTGGTTAGGGTTGGAACTCCAAACTAGTATTATATGACAATCCTCTATGAATCCACTTTCTAATTCTTTCTTACTATATAGTTTCTTGCTTATGTTAGACCCCAGGGTGTCTCCTTTTGCCTCTTGATTCAGCTGTGCACAGCACTCTTTCTTCATCTAGTATCATATTGTATAACATTTGGCAGTGCTGGCTACAGTTATCTTGTTAATAATAGCAGAACAGCATTATCTTCAGGTGTTGGGGGTTTTCTGCCCAGTCTCTGCTTTCTCATCTTCCTCATAGCTTTCTAATATAACCGTACAACCAAAAATACGCCACACTAATTTTCACAGTCCAATTGCGACTTGTAAATTAAGAGGACCTTCAAGCCCATTAACTCTCTGCATTCTTTGTTGATAATTTATGTGCCATGTGCGTTAGTAGTTAACGTGTCATACAGTTGAACATACAGTTCGCGATTGTTTCGTTTGCTTGCAGTGTGAAATACAGGTGTGAATAAAGTTAATTAAATCCAAAAAAATCTTGAATAAATAAAATTTCGGTCATGTCCAGGCTGCTAAGACAAACATATATATTGTTTTCCACCTTCTTGCACCCTCTGAACAATTGACCAAAATAGCTTCATATGGATGTTCAGTGATTATCTGTTGACTGCGATACGAGAACCGCGAATTCACAGCAAAAATAATCTAACGTTGCGGCTTACCATCCATTTATGCGTCTAATATATTATAGAAGTTACCTGAGCAACATTCAAACCATGCCGCAATGTGCTTACAGATACAGATAGAGCTTTTTTATAGAGCTTCAATATAGGTTTTTGTGTGGTGCCCCAGGCAGACATAAAGATTTTGATGTCATGTAAATAATTGCTGCAAAAAATACGCTGCAAGCTTTCGTAGCCATCTCGAGAGGGCAGGTGTCAGAACGCGGATTCTTGAGTCCCACACGAGTGTTGGCATAAACCGTCCCACGCATGCGTGCATCAGGCATTCCCCTATTCTCCTCCCAAAACCATAAGTACCCGATTCTAAATTTTGGCTGAGTCTGAACTATATTTGCAGAGTCAGGTTGTTTTGCAGATGTGCCAATATGTGACTCAAGGCAAAAAATTGGTCCAATCAAAATAAATAATTAACCAATAGAACCGATTCTGATAAGGCAAATGTAGTTAAGGGCTTCTTTGTAGTTTCTACAAAACCGATGCAATTCACGGGCAAGCGGCATTTGTTCATCCTTGTTCAACTTGGAAAAGAAGCATTAGCCAAACCACACAGTTACTCACAAAATGCTATTCCACTCATAGACTGTACACCATTTTTTTTAGATCTTCTGATATACAAAACACAACAAGGAGCAAATTTACTCGACACAATTTTTCGGGGGGGGGGGGGTAGAGTTTTGCGAACAATCGGAACTGACTGAATATATTTTATGTTTGCTTAATGCGTCTCCAGACATGTTAGGAAGTGCCTTTGCTTTCAACAATTATATACTATAATGGCAGAATTTTGTGGAAATACTTTCAAGTCCGCCTTGTTCTGTGCATTGTAAAATATTTCTTGCCGAAGATAGCAGGTTATTGTAAATGTCTGCTCTTTGACCCAATAAAGGTGAATTTAAGTGAATTTTATACCGTTGAACATGCACGCCCCCAACATCTAGCCTGCTTTCATGAAAGCTCCATCTGTCGAAATAGTGTTGTTTGCCACGAACCTCTGTCAAGGCAAAGTGTTTTCCACAAATTTTCTCGTATTCACCCTTGTCATCCGACAAGGGTGAATACGAGAAACTTTTTCTAGCCAGTTAACAACGAGTAATCCAAATATATATGACCATATATATATACATATATGAAATATATGCACAACAGTGGTGTTGGGTTAGTTCGTGACAGCCGAATTGATTCAATTATTAACAATTTCCATTCCCCAAGTCCATTGACACTGTCCCCTGGATGGTCTAGTGGTGAGCGTCTTAGACTACTAGACCGGAGGGACACGTGTGTGTTGGGTTCAAATCCTGTCAGACGCGGAGAATCTTTGGAGTTCTTTATCATCCTTCTTTATCTGAGGATTCTTGTCAGGTACGAGTAAGGCAGAGAATAAGCAAAGGTGACCCCGACAGGTCCTCATAGTAATACCTAAAAGGTTAAGAGCTGAGGCCTGTCAGATAGGGGCAGAACAGCTGAGGGTCAGCTCGAAAAACGGTATAAGTCCATTGACACTCGAAAGCCTTCGAAAGTAGTGTTTTCTATTGCCAACAAGAGACTAGTATTTAGCGAGACTATCAATCGCAGTGCCGCTAGAAGGCCTTCCAGTAATGAATTTATATGACGTCAAAATATGTGCGCCGACCATAGGTTTCCGAATAAGTAAATGAAAGATGTTAGCTATTGTCTTCCTTCTTGGTCTCTATCCGTAGGTTTATTTTTTTTTTCATAATAATCTGTAAGATTCCCTGCTCAATGAATGTTAGGATATTTGAGAACAAGACCGATCTCACTTTAATGAAAAACTCTTGTCTCGTCTACAGAGCTTCCCCATTTATAAACGCATGCCGCTCCTATGTGCTCGCTAGATGGAGTGCAGACAATGAATTGTTCAACTGTCAACCCTGCGTTCATCCGAGACGGCGGCAACTAAGCCACAAAATTTACAGCAGTCGCAAACAAACGTTTTTCTGCAAGAGGAAAGAAATTCGCAATCGTCTTGGGAACATTTACGAGGGTTCGACTGTACATTTACAAAGAAGGTTATTTTTTATTCATAACAAATGAATAATCTGTCAAGAATGCTAGCTAGAAGGGCCTTTGATTGTAGTTCACTGAACATGAGAGAACCATTTTTTTGGCAGCTCGAAGAATTACACCGCGAATATGTAGAATACTCAAGAAAAAGTATCCTAATTTTAACTATTCGAATTTCTTGAAGTTGAAACCAAAGTTCAATCATAGAAAAGGAAAAGACTTCGCTATATATGAATACGATTCTTATTCGTTAGGTTTCATAGCGACCGGCCATTCTAATTTGGGATCTGGATCGTTCGCGTCGCAAATAAATGTGCGGATATATTTCTAGCAGCTTTCCAAGTCTACTTCCCTTTGAATTGACTCTAGTTTATTATCGTACCCTCGTGGCTAACTTCGACAGCCCGAATGGTTTGCTTCCTATTAGCATATACATATCTTGCTGCAGTTGGCTTGACTCGGGTGTTCACATTTCTCTAGGAACACTCTTCAACTTCACATCGCTTCCCCCTAGACAGACTTGCTAGAGACATTTTCAGACGAAAAATAGTTGTCACGCTACGTCATCGTATTGCAACAACAACAAAAAAAATTAGATTTATATTTAGGGGAGATCGTCCGAATCAATGGAGGCCCTTGTTAGATGTCGATAATGAATGTGTTCAAATTGGACAGTTCTGAACAGAACAATGGTGTGTTGACACAACAACAACACAGTCTTGGCGTACTACTGTTATTATTCGTAAGAATGGAGATGATATGGAAAAAGTTACATGTGAAATGAAGCTCCGTCTTCTGAAGCAAACAACTTCATTCAGCCGATGTTTGACTGTCATGATACCTATTCGAATGTCGATAGTTTTCCGATTGTTAATATTTTCCTAGTGTTATTTTTCCCCGAGAGTTTATTCTCGCGGTATCGTTACCGAAACTCTACGCGGAAGCTTTGCCGCTTTGGCAGACGTAGATCTCGTCGTGTTCGCTTACAACTGACTTGTCTCATTGTTGGCGTTTCAGTGGGTACTGTTCAGGCTGCTTTTACAGATCCCAGATTACAGAAACATGTTATTGTGTGATTGTTCGAAATTCATGATATTGTCCAGTGCAGGAAGTATTGAGTGGTGACTAATCAAGCAGCACGTATTGTCTCGTCCAGATGGTGACTAAATGGAAACTTCACTTTACCTGAGTCGATAGCAAAGAGATATTCAATTCAAATGCTAAGGTTATGTTGGCCAAAACGGCTTGAATGAATCTAGTTGTTGTTTCTTTTATTTTATCTGTTTCAACCGATAAGAAGATCGATCATAAATAATAACAATAATAAGCTGACCGTTTACTCCCGCTCGGTTTGTGATGCGTACAGAAAGATTGAACGAGATATCCTTTGAAGCGTGCCGCATAATCCATTTAGAAAGTGGAACACCTGCCAGACAAGCAGTTCACCCGAAAGAGAGCTTGCTGCACAGCGCTCTTAGAGAAATGAGCCTCTTTTGTTATTACTTTAATTGTTACATTATGCACTTAAGTCGTGCACTCATTAGCATCCAATTCAACGAGTTGACAAAGCACATCAAGCTTCAACTCGCTCGTGTGTACTTTACGCCATTTTCCAGTGACTGATTTTCAAGCATGGCTGTTGCAAACGCATTAGCGACATATAGAAACCTTATCGTAAAGATAAACGCATCGTTGTGATTTTTAGAGAATATGCTTGTCATTTTCTGTAGTAGTATTTAAAATGGACTTCGTTAGGGCTACACAAGCGATGCATTTCCTCACACCTGCTGAGTTCAAGTCATCCAAGTTTTCCATCTATCTGCTTTTGAGACATTCAACCTCAAAAATGATTCTATTTGGCAACAAAGGCGGGGTTCGCGTGAGGGCAAAATCACCTGACTTTCGTGTACAATCTCAGCGCGCAAGTCCATTGCGATTGCATGTCTAGAGTAATCAACTGTTTTTAAAAACTATCATGTTTAAACCTCGCAGCTTCAAAGCTATCAGCCATTTTAAGATGTGCGACCGGTTGTTGTCCTGCGGTGTTCAAAGCCCGTTGACGAATGTGGAGAACTCAGGGTCAAATCGAAGGAGAGTGTGAGCTACGCAAATTTCCGTTACTTCACGGTCAAACATGTTCAATTAGTTTCAAATGAATCTATGGTCGAACAATATTACCGCCCGAGAATTGCTATCTGCATAAAGAAACGGTGTGAGCTATATGTATATGAATGGGAGGTCGTCCCAGAGAATTCTGTTGCTTCTCCACGGTGGCCATTGGGACAATTCTACGGACGATAAATTTTGAGTAGTTATCGCTATTTGAGATCTCAGCTGAAATCATTTGAAGTCTGCTTCGACAGGCAACTCTCGGCATAGTTGACAGTACCGTGGGGGGTGTTTTTGCATTAACCGTACTACCACGCTAATTGAGTACGCCTTATGATTAGTCTGGAACTCACTGAGATTGGAAACTTAGAATGGGTAACAATTACGGAAAAGGGGATCTAACCGAATTTGGATGTGGCAATTCTAAAATAAACTAAAGCAATTTGATTTTCATTACCCGCCTAATACTCACCAATTTTGAATATGGAACTTTTGGAAAACTAAATGGCCAATGCTACATGCCAATGTTTACGGCCAGGGCCCCATCGCTGCCAATTTCCTCAAAGGGATCTGCTACAGAGTGGTTTGCGCCACCGGGGACAAGCCCCCAGGATCCTTCCGTCCGGCAGAGCCTTTCGCCCTCTGTAAGGCAAGGAGGCAACGCTATCGTCTGCCTCGGGACCATGACGTCCTCGGCCTTACACCCTGGCCCTAACTGTGTCACTGTTTGATATATTACAGTATGATACAAATTCTCCTTTATAGACCAAAGGGTTGATGGATTATTATATATTATACATATTAAACGCACACAATTAACATTACTAGGCCTAACCATACGAAACACAGGTTGCTTGATATTTGATTGAGTCCTAATAAGACTACTATTCTTTAAGTGTTATGCACCAGTGGCTCTGTGTTCCCCCCCAGCTTGTGCCCGACCATATAATTTATATCTGCCTTGAAATTTCATGACATTCGTCACCTAGACCACTTGGAAATAGTGTTTCTTTTTTCTGTTTCAACGGCATTGTGTGAAAGAAATTACCTCTCCCTGGCGGCCTTTCTCGTTGTGCCCCCATTAAGTGCACAATAGAAGATAAAGTATAACTGTTACTGATATTCTTTCGAGAGTGACGAGAGGCATCTTTGAAACCACCGAAAACAGCATTTTATCACCCAGAAGAGTCCTTTAGATCAGGTCGGCTTTACCATCGACAATCTGAGACGTGTTGTGTTTGTTTCTAAGTGCTCAGCAGATGTAACAGTGTCGATGTTTAGCTGGTTTAGTTGCAGACATCCAGATTACCTTTTGCATGAAAGGCATAACTGCATATGCGAGTGCTGCTGTGATCGTTTTTAAGCATATTTTTTCATACAGCTCCGCACATTGGATTTGCTTGTGGCTGGGAAGCGTAGAAATAGGGTGCGGCAGAATTGTTCCTTCTTGTTAATTATGAGCGATTTTTTTTAATATACGTTAAATCATCCAAGTACTTAAAAATATGGTGTGAATTCTACTGAATTTCTAATCCTATACACGTCGCTCGCTGTAATTTGTAATTCAAAATTTATCTAGATCTCATACACGAGCGTATGAATTACAAGGTATTATAGTTTCCGGCCAACGGCGCGCCATCCGTAACAAACGGACAATCATAAATCGCTGCTATGTAGGTATTTAACTTTGTTTGTGACCGAACAAATATTTCACTACTCGTTCTGATGAATATTTGAGTTGTCTCACTGACCTTGAGTACTGAAAGTGCGTATAGATGTTGCAGCATTTTCGAAGTAAACAGGAAGTAATGCGCTTTTTATAACCTTTTTAATAAATGATTTACGTATGCACCACAGTAATTTCGAGTCGCGGAGATGTATCGTGAATGTTTTGGCCGAAATCCTCTTATACCGGTAGCCAAATGCACGAATCGTGCGTATTCGATGCGGGAATAAATGAATTATCAATGCAAGCATCGACAGAAATTGAGTACCGTACAATGCGCTTGAATGATCGCTTGTCTAATGAGCTATTTGTAAATTGCAGGAACAGCACAAACCAGAAATATGGCCCCTCAGGATAACCTCACGTGCATCCTTCATAAGAAGGGTGACATGCGCCTTGTAAGTTTTCATATTTACAAATATAGCGGAAGCCTGTTGTCGATAGCATTGTTATTATATAATGTATAATAAGGTTTTTATTGGGCTGGGCTCGGAAGCCATTTGCTGGATGCATTTTCGATAAATATATATATGTATATATATATCGCAACCAGTAGGAAAATGTTGTCAATTATGGGTACATATGCCCAAACATTGGGGTCTTACGAAGGGTTCTAAACCACTTACTCGAGCGTTTCAAAAATGTAATCATCCATAGTCATAAGGCAAAACGTATAACAGAGATTGAGCGCTAAGGGCTTTAGGCTTTCGGAGGAGAAGAGACGGACGAAGGTGCACAGGCTCGATCGCCATCGTTGCACATTTGTATTTAAAGAGTCCGTCCTTAGGATCCCGAATGTTTAAGTTTGAGAGTCAGCCCAAAAAAAGGTTATGGTCATTTTCTCGTCCCGTAGAGTTTTGTGACATTTTAATTATGAAAATCTAACTCATAATTCGATTCGACAGGATATAATTTCTAGCATAACTGATACGGTCGCCTGTGAGAAGCCAACACCTTCATAAGGCCAGTGTTAAATTGAAATAATAACAATATATTATTTGATGCAATCAACGTTGTATGAGGAGTGCCTTACTCAATTTTGTTGCCACGACGCCAAGGGTCGTTCTTATTCAATTCAGCCCTTTTTGGTGTACAATCACCCTGTCACTTTAACCTTGTTCGCAAGTGCGGCCTGCCATATGGAAATAGGGAACAGGTTCTGCTCCTATGTGCGATGTTATATTATGCAGCATGTCTGTAGTCGTGCCACAGCTTCACGCTACATTCGTCCGTAGGTACTAGATCGAATTTGCAGCCGAAACAGCTACGCGTGACATCTGTTCGGCTCTATCTCTCACGCGATCATCGTTCCATCTACGGCCTGACCATTTCTCGTCTCGTACAATATTTAGGGAGCCTCGCGTACACTGCATTGATGCACCTTCAGAATACAGTTTCAGATTGGTAATCCTATGAGAAATGAATTCATCGTACTCCTTCTGGCTACGGTGCACTCAAATGTTCCATTGAGATAGTCCTTTTTTTTTCAAGGGGGGGTGTTGGCATGCTAATGCATGTCAACACCATGGCCGCCCCCACCTTATGGAACTGTTGACGATGTGTGTACAAGCCCAGCCACGAGCACCACACATCCTCCTTTTTTTTTCCTTGCATGAACAATAGCTTGCATTTCTGTGCGAGCTCGCTTCGAAGTTGCGCGAACTAACGCGATCGCATTCAACGTTAGACTGATGAATCAGCGATTTGAGGGGAATTCATTTTTTTTACAACTGCACCCGCAACTGTTGGGCTGGTGGGCCTTTGTTTTACTTGCTCTGTATCCTGGCTACATGGAATGGGGTGTTCATTCTTCCGGTGAATAGCGATTTTATAGCGATAATTTATAAATTGCTGCGCAATTCTGTCAAGATGCGACTGCGACCGTTGCTCAATTTATCTAGGTATAAATGTTTCACCACCGGCTAGTACTGATCAATCTAAAGTCGACGGTTCAGTTTACCTTGTTTGGTTGCTAACCAATCGACTGTGTCAACTCGAAGCCATAGAAAACTAGAATAAAAAAAACAGTGCCCGAAATTACGAAACTAATTTCAGCAGTTTTGCTGTCACAATAATATGCCGCACGCTTAAATAGGATACCGTTATCGAGGACAGTTGATCTTGTTCTGGATACTTTGTCATTCCCTTAGACGGTGCAGTGGTGAGTGTCGTAGAGATCTAGATATAGAGAGGGTCACCGTGTGGTCATGTGCCCCTCCAAGGTGTATGGGCATACCTTTCTTGATCTGTGGGTTGTTCTCTGATGCGAGCTGTTTAATCATTTGTAAAGGTTTGCCCGATAGGTCCTTGAAGTACTATCACCCAAAGGTAGTGCCGAAACCTGTCACATATGTAGATAGGTGGAATGGATGAGAGTCAGCTCAAAAAAATTAGGTTCAATAATTAGGTTACATAATCAGGATTGAGTACTGTTATTACGTTGTAGTTAAATTAGTGTCAAATTGCTGGCCCTAAATGCTAAAATGAGACATGTGTAAAATATGGCGAATGTTGTCTATCTGCCCATACAGGAACAAACACCAATTCCGGAGCCCAAGCCTGACGGTAAGTTTACCTGTCTTCAATCAACACTGTTCGTCTGTATTCGTTGTGCTGTGATGTGAAATCTGTATTCATTCGTTTGCCAGCCTCTTTGTGTGGCTATCTCGCTTGTGGTAACTAGTTTCCTGTTATACATGAGCTATTCATAGAATTCCGATTGTAATTCCGATCCTTATTTTAGATTTTTCACACGATTTTCAGCTCTGCAAGAATGTGCAACAATGATCATGCGCAACGAATTCAATCAGATCTTGTTACATTGACACACAATGCGAACTAATACATATATACTCAATCTACTCAAGCATAATAACGTTACCACTGTGCTTCTAGTGATTCCTTTGCTTGATGATGTCTAGCACATTCTGTGAGGTCTTGAAGTGTGTGCCTTGTATTTCACTGCTCCAGCTTACGCATCAATGTTCATTACTTGAGTTAATTGAACTAGTTCGCTCTGACGCAGTGTGCATTGTAAATACAACAAAAGAGAATAAATAATGAGTTGAGCCCCTTGGCCAGAACATTTGAACGGAGACCTCCCCAGCGGTGCTAACTTCCCGCTTTCAAATCATTGTAGGCCTTCGGCGTTACATTATAATCATAGATGTAGAACAATTCCTAAATGAGAACACTCTTTAGCTAAATAGCTGTTTTTAATGGAGGCGTCTATTTTGTCTCATTCAAGACATGAGAGGAATCGATCACAGGGTGAAAGAACACAAAGCACTGTACCCATTATACGGCCTAGAATACTAAACGACAGTATTTTCTTTTTAGATAAGGGATTTTATTATTATTAAACATAGTCGTGAGTAGCGTTTGAGCTCTAGCTCATGTGTGAAGATGAATACAACATTATCCCACTAAGGTGGAGTATATTATTTTGTGTATGCGTTCTATGTGAAGGCTGTTATTAGATACAAACCACATTAATCTTATACAATAGTTGTTTTTTACGGTATGGCTGTATCATTACGATACGCCTCATGCAAGAATCTAGGTTGCAAATGCCGATCCTCGTCATCACGATATAATCATTGTAGGAGCTCCATTCATGAGACAGTCAGTATCTACAACTAGGTGTATCTAACAGTCGTTCCGTGTTTTCTCTGACCTTGCAGAGGTTCAAGTGTCTATTCGTAGTGTTGGTATTTGCGGCTCTGATGTGCATTACCTCGTGAACGGGGCAATCGGTCAATTTGTGGTTACTAAACCGATGATTCTCGGACACGAAAGTGCTGGGATCGTCAGCAAGGTGGGCGCGAATGTTAAGCATCTTCAAGTTGGTAAGTTTCAAATACTCAGATCGCCGGATCCTTATAATAATGATGGCGAGTGTTACTGAATACATGAGTGATGAGCTTTACAGGTAGCTCTATGCGCTCTTTGACTGATTGATTTGTGTCAGAGGTCTAACATAGACAGGTTACCAGGGAATTAGTTCGTGCAAATATATAATTACAAGTGTCCGAATGTAACACTCACCTATGCAATGGCAGCCTTACGACAAAACGACGTGAAGAGATGCGAAGCAATAGCGGTGTTGGATGCCCGCTTGTGGATTGTGTCACTCACTCGGGTGGTTGGTTACGCATTCAGTGGTCTTTGTTAATTCCCCCTTCAAATGGCCGCTTGAATTAACCCAGAATTAAAATACTTTCCGTAAGGTTTATCCTATTCAAAGCGTGCCATTTGCGTGTTTCATTAGATGACTCATGGTGATAGCAGTCTATCATACATTTTGAAACCAAGCAAGTGTTAGCGGAGAAATGTAATAATATACACTGTGTGTGCTTATGTGTGTATGTAACGAATACAGATATGCACGTCTCGTTCAGTATATAAGAAATTCGAAGGCCTGTTTTTAAAATGAGGGGACCTGAGTTCCCGCACGGACATGTAATAGCACCTAGAAATGATTACACAATGCAATGATGCTCAGGCGCCTAACATTATTCTCCTTGGAGTCAATGTTTGCCGTGACAAGAAGCGCTAGTCAGCGTGTCTGTGTCTGACCTGTTGTTTTCTCTGCTGGCGGCGGGATTCAGGTACAGAACCCTGTCTCCCCTCTTCCCGTTCTGACTGTTGTGCATCTAATCCTCCCACGAGATAATATGCATGCTACGCACTCGAGTTCCAGCTGTTCATCAGCCGTGCGACGAATCAAGAGAGCGGACACAATGTCCTCGGCGGGCAGCGGGTGGAAAAAGGCAGGAGAGGTCAGGGCGAAGCCAGACCTCCGTGCAAAGTGAAGAGCACATGTTGAAGGTGGAAAAACAGAACGAAGGTCGTTAGGGAAACAACAAAAAAGTAACGCGGAATTCTGTGGGACGAGAACGTGACTCGCTCTGAAGAGATGACGGTGACATCGCGCTTTCAGCTCTGAGTGCCTTGTGTAGAGGGCGCCCGGATGAACGGGATCCGTTTGGAGAGCGTCGTGCAGTCAAGATCGGTACGTGGTCAATGACGACATGTCATTTCGCTGCTGACAGGCGCACTCTGGCACCAGTCAGAGCGACGTGGTCGCTACGGGCCCAACAGGGACAGAGCGGTATAAGAGATCTATTCGTCATTCTATTGACGCCGCATAGCGTCCGGACTTTGTTGAGTTGACGTGGCGGTGGCCGCCTTCAGAGGAGATACCCTGAGAATCGCCGCAGGCGTTATACACAATGCGTGTGTCCAGGAAGGTCAGAAAGGAGACATGTGTGATTTCAGGATTATGTTGGTAGGGGTAGGTCCGTGAACCCTCGGAAGCCATCATCAGCCATCGAGAGTCAGAGGAAAGAGAGAAAGAAATAACGAGAGAGAGAGAAAGAGAGAGAGAACTAGAGATACACAGATAGATAGTTAGAGGAGAGAGAGTTCTGAGCTGTGTGAATACATTTGTAGTGAGCACAAACAATCATCCGAATAGAAACTGTTCTTTGATTTTCTTAACGAGTGAAGGTTGGGCGTCATTTAGAACGTTCACCATCCTTCATATCAAGGATGGAATGTTATTTAACGATAGTTGCTAGGAGGGGTGCATCGCTGACCGCGACGGCAGAGGTCACAGCTTCGACTCTCGCTGTACGACAAAAGAGAGCTTAGGCTTCAGTGGGGCGCATCTGTAGTCGAAGAAAAACAAATGAATATAGCAGGTAAAACGATAACAAAATTTTGTTGTGTTATCCCAATGTCAAATAATGATCATAGCCTATTGGGTCTTGAGATGGAGCATATTCGATCCGGAACACATACTTCGCAATAAGTGGGATACGCCCATATGCGAGTAAAGCAAATGAAAGTGATCTATGTCTGCACCACAGCCATTATTATCCTACTTATGCGTTCAATTATCCCAGATTGTGAGTTAGGTAAACGAACCAGGCTAATATGAGGCGTTCAATGTTGGCCAGGTCAGTTTCAGTTCTGACCAAGGGATTATATGCGTGGCTGAGCATAAGGGTCAAGACTCAGATATAGTGCCCGACCGAGCTCACCCTAGCTATCGGCCACAGCATACAGAAGAATAGCGCTAACAGGCAGAACAAATATACGTAAATATGACTTGCCATACGGACTCCACCCGTACATATTTAGGTTTCACCGGTGTGAGCCACGGCGTCTGCCTCTGCGACGTCCGGTGCTTTGATTGATTCTGATTCCGGTTATGTTACACTTAGCCATGTGGTACAGAAGAGAGTTGCTGCTTAGTTGAACGCGTCCCGCTCTAGTTCTTCTGCGACCCTTCTGCACAGATCTAGTTCCTCTTTCTTACTGGGCTATTACAGTAAGTAATACAGTAAGTTCCTCTACGTACTTTACGTCTAGGGTGACCTGTGGCTCGTGACGTCCGTGTTTTTCAGAAAGCTTCGCATTCAACATAGTTTGGAAAAAGTTGAACACACGGCTTGGAGTGAAATAAGGATGAAACTCCATTAGATCACACAAGAAATCAGATCCAAAAAACGCTACGTGGACTGTTGGCGACCTACGAACTAGCGAAAATCGCGTTTTGGTATTAGTATACCAGAGTAAGGTAAGGCAAAGTCCGTGGGTTGTTATTGATCTGCTGGTTGCCGTTGGTTCGACTAAAATACTACTAAAATACGACTATCTTGCAAATAAGATAGAAGCATGTTGAAAATATGGGGAAGAAACCCCGCGTTTGTAAAGGAAGTATTCACCATCTAGACAAGAGCATTCCGTTATCCGATATAAAAAATATATATTTGAAAGCAAATCATGACCTGTACACCTATTACGGGCTATATGAAAAAGAGAATGATTACTGAAAAACAAATATCCTACCGATCGTTATTAATCATGTAAAAGGCATATCTTCGTGTCAAGCTCCATGACATCAAGATCGAGTTCGAGCCGTGCTGCGTGACATGTAAAAAGGGCTTAAGCATGTGGAAATTGCAGCTGAATAAATCAATACACCTTAACCACAGAGAAATCAGAACGAAGAACTGCTTTTCATGGATGTAATAAACAAGCACAGTCAGAGATCGAACTTTTACAATAGAGTAATATCGGAGTGGATAGATAAACTGTTTTTCGAGCTGACCCTCAGCTGTTCCCCAATCTGACAGGCCTCAGCTCTTAACCTTTTAGGTATTACTATGAGCACCTGTCGGGGCCACCTTTGCTTATTCTCTGCCTTACTCGTACCTTACTCGGAGTGGATAGATAGAGATGTAGTACATGTAATATATATATATATATATATTATATATATATATATATATATATATATATATATATATATATAGCGGTCAACGGGGAACGGAGAGACCGGTTGCTTAAATTGTGAGCAACCGTAAACTGAACTGAATTCTCCATGGTGTAGAGGAATCTGTCCCGAGTGCAATGCACTCAAACCGCGGTCCTTGGTCCAGAAGGTGAACGCGTCTTTGAAGTCAGTCAGATTGAGGGACGCAGGTTCCCATTGCAAAGCTATAAAATGATTTTCAACGAAAGTCTTAATTTTGCAATTTCATAACGTATTTTGATCAACTAAAGTGCGTTGAAAATCCTGAATCAAATCGAAAGTTAGCGAATATTGAGTTACATTAATTAATTTGGGAATACCACACTATACGTAGACTAAAGTTAAATAATTAAGAGCAGATCGATGATGAAAACCAGATTGAGCTGATTCCTAAAGGGTAGGAATCTTCAACTTTTGTTTCACAAAAAAATCCGGTTTTGGTACCATTGTACCTGGACAACACTATCCGCGCAATTTGAGTTCATTCAAAATGAATGTAGCCGAACACTGCGTTTCCTCTAGACCGATCAATGCACCGGTGTTTCCAATCTATTAGCGATCACTTGCTGATTGTCAACACCAGATGAACTAACAGAGAGTTACAGCGAGAGTTTCGCAGACCAGACTCTTCATGTGGAAGTGACTTCTTTTTTCAAAAGAAGGCTGTTAGGCTTAATAGGCTGGACAATCGTGGCTGCCAATCAATAGACCTACTGGGCTAATTCAAACTTCTCACGAGTTGCTTGTGCATATAGGCATGTGTAGTAACGACGAAATGTCTTGAATTACATCGTTTGCATCATGGCTTGAGTCTTGTAATGCCATTCATACTGATCATGAGAGTAGTTCCAGAAATGTCCGATATCTCCAAAAGCATATGCCACACTCTATTTTTACCGGTACCAAGCGAGTGTGACAGTTAACGGTCGCTATTTTGACCACCCTGCTAATGTCTGTCAAGTCATTATTTTCTCAAATTTTCAAAACACCTCTCACTCCGTGGTCCCATTGGGGGGAATGTTTCTTATACTGAGTCATATCACCCTTCAATATATAACCTTCTGATTGAAAGGTAGTGATCAAGTTACACTGAACCTGTTATATCTTCACTCATCATCAAAATTGCACTTGCTCCCTTCAAAGTAGTGTCCTCCGGCAGCAAAGCACCTACGATACCTTTTTGTCCATTCTTCGAAACATTTTACAAAGGTCGATTGTGGTGTCTGCTTCAGCTCGTTCCGCGATGCCGCTTGAAATGCGATACTCGGAAGATTGAGCCTTAGTTTCGACGTCGTAACCATGCACCCACGTTTCGTCCCTTGTGATGACACGCTGTAACAAATCTGGCTCCTATTCGATCGCTAGGAGATTCGCACGGGCCACTTGTTTACGGATCATAATCTGGTGCGCGTTCAGCTTTCTCGGCATGAACTTCGCACAGAGCCGTCTCATGTCCAAATGAGTATTCAGAATGGCGTCAACTCTCTCCTGAAAGATGCACAAACTGTCTGCAATCTCCCTCTGGGTGATTCGACGGTTTCCCAGAACAATTCCTTTCACTTTCGCAATGTTTTCGTCCGTAGTCGCCGTCGATGGACGTCCGGAGCGCGGGGAATTCTCCAAATTTTCTCGACCTTCCGGAAGCTATCTGTACCACCTGTAAACTGATGGCAAAGCCAGTGTATGACTTCCAAATGCGTTTTCTAACCATTTCGTGGCGTCGCCGCAACTCAAACTCCAGAAGCCGCACTGCAGGATCTTCATGATTTCGCAGCAGGGCCCCGACATGACTCACTACAATCTGTCACACTGCACCAACCAGACAAGCTACGAACTATGTTGTTATCGCTGGATAGCTGACGAAATTCTGAATCATTGGAGACGGTTGCATTTCGATTTTCGAACGATTATCGACGGCCACAGCAACTCGATCACTACTTTTCAATCAGAGGGGTATATATGATAGGCATTTCTGGAAGATTAACCATACCGTATATATATATATATGCATATGTATATATATATATATATATATATATATATATATATATATACCATACCGTACACTGTTATGCAGAGCCTATAGAGCATAAGAATTTATGTTGTAGCAATAGCGGATGATCAAACGCTCCGATTTCTCGAGTTCTATAATGGAGTCCGAACAGCACAGCCTCCTCACGACATCGTCGTTCAAAGCAGAAAAGCGAGAGAAAACGCCGTCGTTCGCGTTCGGTGATGACGTCCATCTCTTTGAGATGGATCGACAGCCGTTGCCACTTGGCCCGTCCCAATTTTTCCTTTGCTTCTATTTCATCTTACTCTCCCGTTTGCTCTCCGCGCTCTCCGCCCCCGATCTGCTGCTCCAGTGGTGGGTATTGTATTAGATGTCCAGTGCGTAGCCAGGCCTTGTTTTTGTTGTTCTTTCAGGATGCAATCGGCAATAGCACAATGTTGTCGCTGGCAGCACTGTGGTTGCGGGTGTTGCAGGTCAACGATGGTTGTGATGTATCCTTCATCCCAGGCCCCCAGCTCTTAGCCGTTCTCGGGCTCGCAGAATTCGTTCATTGTTGTTCCATATCGCCCACATTTGTTGATCCATTGTACACTGCGTACAAACAACATGCCAGTGGATAGAGGCCTTCAACAAGAGAAGCAAGGAAGGCAACCGTTGCTTGGCTCGCAGATGTGCAGCGTATTACTTAACTTCGTTTTGAAGATGTGTACGTATATCTTCAACGGGACACACGGGGCATCTGCTATTTTTCCCAGATAAGACGTGATCTTGTCGACGAGTCGCAACGCGCTGCTACAGTGGCACATGTTGTTAGGAGCGCTATGAAATTGGACTTTGAGGAACGAACAAATAAATGCCCACGAAATAAAAGGAACGTGAAATATACTCTATCCAGCACCGCATACGAATGTTTCAATTGATAATGCCTAAATTCGTACTTTGTGATATCGTTCTAAGTGTTTTCTTGATGAGCTTACTCGTCGATAGGGGTGTGTCGGACAGCAATTTGACCAACTGGTTTTATTCAGAACAACTATAAGTTAGCAGGCCAACATGCCCATTCTGTCTCTCATTATTGAATAGTTATCAACAAATTGCAAACGACGAATTGCGAGGGGTACCGTTTGGCGGAATACTTTTTTTCAGGCTCACATTCTTTGTTTCGGCTAGAAGCATTGCTATTGCTCAGAAGTACCTCAGCATATTTAGAGCTGAAAGGGCTCCATGCTGGACTGACGGTGTTCGCCGGAAAGATGTGCGGTCAAAGAGTTCGATTTCCCACAATGCACAACATGTATCATCTCTCGTCTCGTATATTCATTGATGGGACTCGCACGCAGTCATAATGACATGTGGGCTAATATTTATAGAAATTATAATAGTATTTCTGCCTTGCTGTGTAACGTATTGTGATCGTGTTTGGAAACGACATATGAGACTGATGCCACGAATGCAGCTTTACAGAACAGTATACACTGCAAATAAACTTCTTGGGCTAATCCCGGTCTTCGTTAGCACATGCCGATAAAAGCCTACAAATTGATCACCTGTTATTTTACATAAGTCTACGTGGAGCATTATTATATATATACTTTTATTATTAGTGGTACTATTAGCAATGCCAAAAGCAGTACCTTGGACGTTAAATGTTGGCTGTGTATGGTCAGCTGAGAAAATTTATTTATTTTTTGCTATTTATTGCTACAAGTTTTTCAACTCGCAATAGACGCCGTTTGTTAGATAGACCCAAACGTGCCTGTACCCTGATATACGCCTGCAGCTAGAACTCGTGCAAAGATAAGAAAGAACACAATAACAGCCAACTCTCTTGGCTACTCTGCACCACACGATGCATAATGGGACCCCATACGAGACTTGTCCTTCTCGCTATATCCTCTTGCATGTTGTTATTCAATGGGACGCCACCCCAGTCATGCGTGTGCTTCGGTGCGCCCCGACCAACCTAAGCTAGCCCCAAGCGCGGCAGACTAGCCTGCTATCGCCACAACGGAAACAGGTCGCTGGGAAGATGCGATGTTGTTTTGGTCGCTGATTTAGATAAAATGATATCGTGTCTCGACTACGCCTGGCACTGATCTTGTTACCTTGTCAGAGGGTATAATATGTGCGCACTTATCCAATTGGGCAGGCTATAACCACGCTCAGTTTCGTACAATACACAGTGGTTTATGAGACCCCTTACTTTATGGTATATACAATAAAAGCCTGATATCTTGATAGCCTGCTGCGGTTGACATATTGCATACAACCATTCTATGCAAGAAGGATATATTGGTGGCCCAGTGACACTAATCGCAATTTCATTGTCCGTCGCATGTGTGTCACAATATGCTCGGACATAAAAATATCCGAATGACTAAGTTGATATAACTATAAATGCATTTGCTGGGCGATTTTTCGATTCATGCCTATTGTAACCAGTTAGGTGGTCAGTACTAAAGTAACACATATTACAATTAATTCGTTTTTTAATTCTTCGAACTCATTTGTCAACATACCAAAAGCCTGCGTTAGTTCGAATGGCGACTGTAGGAGGAATTATTGTGTAATAAAGTGAGGACACTTTGGGACCAAATCTATTCGATGAATTTCATTCGGGCTTGCTCCTTCGAGGAACAAAAATGTTATCACGGAACACTGATTTCCTAGCACTAAACGATTTTCCGGCTTCTGGAATCGTTCTAAGAAACTGAAGCATAACTGACACGCTACATGTAATCAAGAGACCCAAATATAAACAGGTCACCTGGTTATGACACTTGGTTCGAAGATTATCGAAGTTTATTCGATGTACAAAATAGCTTCCAACTACTTAATGTTATTATTGTTCTTACCGAACCGTGTGTTTTGCTACATACGGCTGGCATCATGCTATGTGCAGGATAGAGGGCAACCTGAGTCCAACTCGAACTATTTATGTATATATTGCAATAATGTTTGCGCCAAATATCACGCTGGAGAATGCATTTGATCAATCTCACTGAGCCAGACCCTGGTCCGCCAACAATCATAAACATGTTTATTCTTAAATGCGTATATACATGGTACCCTTTTTTATACAAGCTGGCTCTACACGTTTTGAAGTTTTATCCCCATGTTAGGTAACTAGGTATGTATAACGCAGTACCGTGTGAACAAATGACGAATTTCGAATAGAGTTAGGAGTTTCGGAGCAAACTCTTAGCTGGTGCCGTTGCAAGACAGACACCAGCTTGAATGACCCACCCTCCTGTGATATCCCCAACCGCCACACACATTTCTCAGCTCGTTTGTCTGTACCCATTGTACCTCAGGAAATGTTAGGAGCAGCGAACTCGTGCAGACAACAAAAAACAAGCCAATATGCTCGAGTAACAACTTTTACGTGACCCAAGTGGAAGTTGAAGCGAAAATGAATGCTTACTCGAAAGCAACGAACATTTGTTAGAATTGTCCACACATAAGAAGACTAGCAACTAAACATTTTCGGCGACTCAAGTAGAAGAAAACCATACACTTGTACCTCATCTGTATGCTAGCTGCCTTCATTCGACATGGGAGCCAAGTACAACAGTGCTTTTCATGCGTTGAAACACGAAACGCAAAGGAGATCTTAGCTCTTTGAAACCTGCACGCCCCGAGGCTAAATCTGTTTCAAGAATTTATTTCAATTCAGAAATCTCTTTGCGGACTACGGCTATGGTTAACAATTGACAATATCCGGCGGATCTCTGACCGTCAAAACATGTCCCGCAGGCAAACCTGTCTAAGTTGTCCGAGCTATCCCCTTACACAGAAAGGAATACAATAAAAATATATTTGAAATATAAATATTGACTGTAAAGATGCTTTGAGTTATTAAGCGTCGATGAGTATAGTTCCATCACAACTATACCCGAGATATGAAAGGTGATCATCACCCGAACAATGTCTGCCATTCTTCCATTGTCTCATACGCATAATTGCTTGCATTACCTCTCGTAATATTATTGCGAGTATCCACTTATTCATCTACATCGTGTCATGTGCGTCTGAGACAATATTGAAAAACGTCGATATGTAAAATCCGAATGATAGACATCTGGATTACAAAGCGGCAAGATGATGTGAATGACTCCAGTGAATGGTTACTAAGCACTCGAGGTAGAGATGACAGACACGGTGTATAGCAGAATAGACATTTATTATTGTTGTAGAAAAGAACTCAAATTGAAACGAAACTAGTAGAATTTACAAATTTGTATTCGATTGAATGCAGTCCCTTCAGAGATTATTGCAGCTTAAAATGTAAACACTGCTATCAGCAATTACTACTCTTAATTAACCTCTATATTCGTTGCATGTTTGAATTTTCCATTAAAATGTTCCCGTACCACTTTTGGACGGGTAGACCTGCCATAGATTCTGCACTGGTGTCGACCCCGGCGGTGTGGTACATTCGTGTACGACTAGCAACCGATGGAGACACGTAAGTGCACTGGTTCCATCCCCACATCGTTGCACATTTGCGTTCAGGTGTCCATCGTACGAAGTAATGCAAAAGAAGGTTAAATTTTGGCTGAAAGTCCGCCTGGAAACATTATTAGATTCTGCAATGGTGCAATACTTTGCAATGACAGCCGTGCTAAGAGTACACTAGATATGCAAAATATTGTCTCCGGGAAAATATATGCTGAATGCAAATTTGTTCAGAAAGCGTTCTTTAAGTACGGGCTTAAAAACTCATAATGGACACTGTAATGCGCGGATTCCACTTCCGAGAACGTTCCAGATAACAAACCCTTGAGAACGCAAACATCGACAGCCAACATTATTAGAATTAGATACGAGAAAAAAAGGTTAGAGCAGCCACCACGAGTATTATTCCTTCTAAATCGTATTCATACATATTCCCATATATATTATATATATGGGAAACCGATGATTCAAGGTTTTCAAAAATGTGCAGGCAATCAAGATACAATGTAGAGGGGAATGACAAAATGTCAAGAGCTTTAAACAAGGGACCACACGGCTCTGGCGAAGGAGCGCCGAGGTCGATTAGATAGATTCGATCAATGCCGTGGAACTTTTTTTTTGATAAAAAAAGTTATTCACAATCATGAACGATTTTTTTTATTATGGCAAGTATGATTCCTGAGAATTTATTACACGACGCCATTTGGGCGGTGGCTCTTGCGCACCTTTCGTATGACCTCGGTGCGACGGGCCATATACTATCTCTCTGAGTAGTTTCTCGAACTCGTTCCAATTTTGGTGGTTGGCAGGACTTAGTCTCCTCGTCACAAAAGCAACAGAAGCGTAACTGCCTTATATCAGAAGAACATGCAGATTGACTCCACAACTTAATTCTCTCCTCGGGCAAAAGCTCCTCAACACGAATAACAGCTTAGTGGAGACGATCCTTATCGCAAAGTAGCCACGCACGGGCACACTTGTTTGCGACAAGCCACGCATCCACAAATTATAATAAGATCCACCACGTTCTTTGCCGAAAAGTTTTTTCCACATGTCCGGTAACGGAGATTTTCCGAGGTAGGCGTCGATAGAATCCGATAATTTCCTCTAAATTCGATAATCATAATCAGCGTTCTTTTATCGCCATGAATCTGTTCAAACATGCCCTTGGTTTAGCTATTATATATAGCTATAAATAGGCTATAAATATTGGCGAAGCTAGTTCCTCTCGGGCCGCGTCTGCAATTTGATTGCCATGTCTCATCAATCATGAGAACACGTTTCAGTGGTCGTCTTAGAATAATAACACCGAAATCTCTCTGCTCCGGTTGCGATTCGCCGAGTACAACAGTGCTGTATGACTCGCAAGCGAGAGCAGTGGCTCTAACACAGAAAAACACACTTTCAATTTGTCTACCGCCTTCTGCCGTTTTCGAAAATTTTTTCGGTAACCGCCAGTTGCATTTTGATTTGTCCAGCCTGACTTGAACCTCGGCCACCATTTTCGTACACTCCCTTCCCTTCCCGCAGGGCCTAACAACTTCACCAAGTTCAAGTGAATTGGGCAGCGCTGTGGTCTTGAGGAACGTGAAGAATTTTATCAAATATCGTTGTTTTTTAAAAGAAGTGACATTTGAATATTTTATTAAAACCCATTGGTCTAAATTCTCGTCAAAACTAGTCCACAAATTTTCAACAGCCGTGTGAACAGCTACACCTATTTTTTAAAGCACGCAGCTATGCACACGGCTTTTTTAAAAGGCCGGCGTCGTTCCTCGAATCAACCTAATAGTTTAAGAGAAATCTATCTCAAACACATCAGAGTTCTCGGACTTACATAATTCAATGTTCAATGTGTACGTATGCCGTTTAAATAGCCTAAGGTTTAACAAACTACATTGAAATAAGACTGAGGAACCATGCAATGACCTTGTTGAGACCTATAGAAACTTTTTTTTCCCGCCCTATGATCCCGAATAATTGCTTAACAAGATATTCGTCATCCGCAATCAAATTATAATTATACAGAACGGCCGTTTAGCGCCTTCCTGTATGGTGGTCACGTCGGTTAATAAATGTCCTCGAAGCGCTACGAATAGAATGTGTGAGGTCAATGGTTGTTAATGAAACATGGCCAACTTTTACGTATTTGCTCTTTGCGTAAATGTGTTCCTAAGCATACAACACTCAGAGCACATACACTAGAGATACGTAACAACTAGACCTCCGATTAGCGAACCAAATTAAGTAGAGAACGCTCCACGATAAGAACGCAATATGTTGTATCTTATCCGTTTTCCGTAAGTACTCTGAGTTGACAATTTCGATCGTCAATATGTATTGCTTCGTAGTTATGCGCTTCAATGAACGTGAATATTGATTGGTATCTTTGATACACCATTTTTTTTTATCTACATATATATATATATATATATATGAATATGGATGTGCCAGGCAAGCTTTTGCACTTGAAGACTTTCGTAAGTCTCAGACGTACGTGGTTTCCTGCAAAAATCGTTGACCTCATTCCTTATTATATTCCTGATTATATTTGTCGTCAGTATGGTCCATCGTTGCCATTAGCGTAAGCGTTGCAACATGAAATCCAATCAGCCTTTTTTTGCAACGGTGCCGTTGTATACGAAGATCATTATTTTTTTCTAAGATTGACAGAAGCACCCAACAAAAAATATATCATATTAGCAGGCAGCGTGCCGGTCATACCAGTCTTATGCTCGCCACGAATACTTGAACTCATAAAACGCCCGTAGAATACAGAAGACGGATGAGAGGCGGTCAGCGCAGTGGTCGGTGTTATTCAAGACTTAAGTGGAACAATTCAAGGCGAGCTATTGTCTGTAAGGGCTCCTAGGCATTTCATGAGTGATTCACGGTCATCATTTAGAAATAGCTTTTGCTTCTATTGAACACATCCATCTGAGTGTGGTATTATGTGGGGCTACCTTCAGGGAGGTCAGTGTATTTGCCCTGTCGTTTGCAAAGTTCACTATATGTTTGCGAACCAAGTCCTCCCTTTCAGAGGAATATTTGATAATTTCTCCTATTTACCCCTAATGTTTCCTATCGCCGACCCCCGTTTCCTCCTATGTGTCTCTAATATTGTTTCTTTGCTTCAAGTTGTTATCGCTTTGATTTGCAGACGAATCGCATTTGGCGCAAACTCTAGCAATTTCCGCAAGCTAACAGTAGAGACCCTGGCCTTTAGGTTGTTGACCACAACTTGACCTTCAATTATTTTTTCCTATTGACTTCGTTCGGAAAAGTGGTGCGTTTTCTTTGAGTTGCTCAATATAACTTCTCCATATTTATATGTCAGCTGTCTAAATAAAAACTATCACTTTCTAGTAATATCTAGTCCAACTCATATGTTATTCCGAGGTGTCCGAGGTGATTTCCATAGCTCCGTTTCTTAAGGTAAGATTGAAGGTCTTCGGTTGTCAAACGTACTGAATGTTCCCACGCATCGTGTGCTCTCTCTATTTCGATTAGATGATCAGACCACACACAGTGGATTTTCGATGTCTGGTTCATTGTTGGTTGATGTTGCAGGTGTTCACAAATAGCTGTGTGGACTTCGAAGTCCTTTTAGAGAAACATCTATTGCCATAGATTTGTGTGGGCGGATGACTGTTTATGGGCTGTCGTGAGGCTTGTGTACTCTGTGGTATAGTGCCCCTATGGGAAGCTCCTCTCCACGTTGGAAACTATTGGGATCGGTAAACATGATCCATTACGTTTGAATCCATCTGAACAAACTCTGCACCGCAACCGATACAACCTCAGACGATCTGGAGTCATTTCAGCTCCAATATTGGATCTTGCAATGCAGCCTGGTGTTCGGCGTCCGTCTATTCAATCCTCCAAAACGGGTCCACTTGCAAATCGTCGAATCGTGAATTTTACATTGTAAGCATATTACATATATTTCACCAATTTGCTTGCGAATAAAAATAATAATAGTTTTAATCCATTTCTGTTTCCCAGAGTATGCGCATATATCAGATGACCCGAACCAGATATAATGTTGCCATGGGAAGTTCAGGGTGAAGTTTGTTTTGCCATGAGTTCGCATAATGAAAATGGTTTGGTTCACATAAAAGTTTATATTTAACTAGACACCTTTGCTATAGATAGTTAGGTACGATGTTTTTTTTATTCGGAGTGATTACTGTGAAATTCGTATTGTATGCCAAATCGAGCTAGCTATTAACGCCGATATGTATTGTTCTTATTTCGACTGTGTTTTGGTCAAGAGAATGGAGATTCTTTTCTGGAATAGGTCGTGTCTTTCTAGTCAAGATACCCAACCCCTAAAACTAGAGCCCCGGATACATGTTCGGCTGCAAAACGGAATATATTTTGGAACTATTATAGCACATATTGCATCTCAGCCGTAGTATTTATTCGGCTGGGAATGTTGTACAACAGTTTGAAAACGATCACAAAGCAATTGACAGACAGTGAGTACGCAGTCACGCTTCGTGCCAACGAACTGAGTACTGTTAACCATGTAATAATAATAATAATAATAATAATATAGAGCAGTTAAGAAAGAAGAAACAAAAGCGCTTTGCATTTCACCTTCGGACAACGTCGCCAGTCTCTCAACTTCACAAGGAAATCAGAAAAGTTTATAATTGAGATCTGAAGCCGTTCTGGAGTGTCCTACCACATTAATGTTGAAGTGCTTTGGCCGATCGATCATAATAGATATTTTGGGGGGCGGCGGCTCTTAAGTCAAAAGTTGTAGTTGCATAGCGAGTTTAGAAACCAGCATGAGTGCGCAGATTTATTCTAATAATCTGAACACAGATGCAAATAGGCTTGCGAAATGTTACACAGGGCACTAAACTAAAACGTCGAGCGAAAATAAATCAGAAATTACTTCAAAATGCAGCTATCACATTATTCAGTGATTACTTCAGTGGTCTAACTTAAATCCCACAGAAAATCCGTAGGCTATTTTAAGCAGCTAAGCTCTATATACAGGACAGCTCCGAAAGCCGTGCGCGAGACCAATCGAAAGTCCGCCTCTGACCACAATCGGACGACTCATACTCACGGGCGAGTACTTCGTGCAGAAAGAGGAAGCATATCAAAGGCTACCCTATGGTGGATAATACAATGGCAGAGTCGCAATTATGGCTGCGGAAACCTAAAGTTAACCTAAAGTGCGAGGGGACTTTGCTTGCTTTAGTTTTCTGGCAAATTGTCAAAGAGGAGAATACTTTTCATGGGAAATATCTATCTATTCTTAGCGTTAAGCGGATCGCTTTGTGCGCAGTTGAACGATGGCATCTGTTTTCAATTGAATATTATAATAATGGGATTAGAACCGGCAGCGCTTTCTTGCCATTAAAATGTAGAAAAAACCACGACCCCGACCGCTCAAGATTTCTAAAGGTCTTTGGAAGATATAGATCGATATTACAGGATGTCACTTCGCAACCGACGAATGATGAAATGTCAGTGATAGTTGTCGTAATCCGTCACAAGGCGAATATGGCATCACTTCTATTATGGAAGCATACTTTAGGCCGCCTATTTCGCTTTGCCTTGATCAGTGTGCCATCATGTTATTTCCTGACAGGTGATCGCGTCGCTTTGGAGCCCGGAATACCTTGCCGTCGCTGCGACGATTGCCTTGGTGGACGATACAATCTTTGTCAGGATATCGTTTTTTGTGCTACGCCGCCCTACGACGGGACCCTGCGCAGGTTCTACTGCCAAGATGCGCAGTTCTGCTACAAGTAAGCTGCCTCATTTTCTCGAATTTTGAAAATTGGCACAGTAATCGCTTTCTCGGCCATGATGTCAACAGCTAGAAATCGCACTAACAACATGTTTTCAGCCCTACCGATGGACATGGCAAATACGGTTTGTCGTCTTTGCCCCGTCATGCTATCTGTGAGACCTTGCCATCTCATTTTTCAACCTTGGTCGAACAACCTTAATTGTGCGCACCTCGGCAGAGCTTCAATACCGTCAACCAAGCCAACCTTCACCAACCAACTAAGCGGTTCCCACTCCGGTAATTGAGTAAACTAAGGTTGCGATCCAAAGATTTTATGTGTATTTTGTCTGCGTGTATTGCACAGTATCGACAGCAGAAGACTTGAAAAGTTTTACAAATACAGACCTAAGCGAGAGTTGGGAAATAATGAACAACCAAAAAAAGAGATACTCTTGTATTTTAAAGCAAAACCTAATGATGTTATTCCTACTGTTGATCACGAAATTCGAAGGACAGACTGTTTATCTGCGCCAAAGATGTCTTTTAGATTAAGGTATCCTTTCCAGATATAGTTATAGCTATCTGCGAAAATGTCCAACTTTGCATAACGTCTGTTTCTACTCTGGTAGAAATAATTAGGGTGCAACGCAAAAAATGTTACGTCATAATAAGTAAGACGCGTGCTCTGCTATAAAATGTCAAGACCGCACTATCCAAATGTTTCACAAATATATCAGCAGGCGATATTTGACAAAGATACGAAACAGTGGTGCAAAGTTGGCTCTATTGACGGTTTATTCAACTATATTTAGTGGTTTCCTTTAATCCTTTTAGATTTGAAAAATCATGCCCTAGAATAAGCCTTAGTATGATATTGATTAACCTGACGCCGCGGTCCTTCTCACAGTTGGACCTCCGTGTTCTTTGCGAATGGACGTCGCCCGAATTTTCACGGCGATTGCTGAGCGGATATGTTCGACCTAACCTGACCGCCTCCAGCAGATCCTAGCAAATGTTGGTTACGGCCGGCGTGCCAATTAGTGCGAATCACATAGTGTATTTCTGAACTCTCCACGCTCTGTCCCACGAAAAATGGCGTTTTGCGGGATTCGATGATCGCATGACCGTGTTGCTGGCGTGTCGCCGATTTCGAGAGACAACTTCGATATTCTAGCTCCTCTCGATCTCTGCTACGTAATAAAAATAAGTTTCCGGAGTCAAGCAGGCTGTCAAAGAACGGCGATGTTGCTACAACCATCGTCGCCTTGTGGCATCTGGATAGCGAACGAACCTAATCAGGAAGTTCGTTCAGAGATGTTTTCGGAAATAATTCTCTTCCAATTGTGCCCTGCACCACGGACATGAAAGCAGTTTTACGGCCGTCGGGGAGCCAGAAAATTGATGAGTCCAGCCTCTGAGTTTTGCGCCGCAGCTCTATGACTTCTAGTCATACGCAGTGGTGGTGTCCTAAGATTGTTAGAACAGTTCGGATGGTCTATGTTGGCAAACAACAAGCGAGTTTGAGCAGAGAAGTCCAAAGGGAGTCACACAGATGAATGTGCGTAGAAAGACCATAGAAAACTGCCTGTCCTTTTCTGTTTAGTGTTCCTTTTAATTTCTACTTTCAGACCCTATGCGTATCTGCAAGTACTATATCAACGAAATATCCAACTTATTGGCAGTGGTTCGAGCGAGGCCACCGAAGTGTTTCGTCTGAAACGTTTTCATGGGAAAAGATAAACCTAGGTTGACCAATTAGGTACCTCAAAAACAGAAATACCCCACAGCCGAGGACGTGATAACGAATGATTACCTCAAGGAATCACCTAGTCTAGTCCCAGCGCCCTTGTCTACTGAGTACCTCGTTTATATGTGCCTTGCTGATCTGGGTGCAATAGTCGAAGACTGGCACAAAGCGATAATCTAGCGGTGGCCCTCAAAGGTGAGGGAATCAGGCTAGAGCTGACCTTAAACTGACCTTCTTAGAATTACTGAGTTGGATACAGGCTTGCGAGACAAAATTTTACCTAAGTTAGGAGCGACGTCGTAATTAAACATTATGGATTCTTCCAGACGAAGTCAAAAAGTTGGAAAGTCGTGTCCACCTTCACTCATGGGAGGTTTACGCCTTTCAATATGGATTACAAGGTTACACACGTCACAAGCTATGACAACTCGCTACATCTCCTGCAAGGGGTTTAAATAACTGAATATGATCAAAGCATCGTACCTTCGACGGATTTTAGCCAGGAGGGCGCACAGAACAAGTCATAATAAGCCAGTATACTTAACGACAAATACTCCTCCCTCTGCTTCAAACGACGCTTTAGTCACGAGGCTAGCTAAGTATACCGAACCCACTTAGACAGCCATAGCAAACAAAGATGTGCGACATCGACCCTGACTTCTACAAAACGAATGTGCTGTAGAATGGAAAATACGAACAGAGTTCAAATCTAGCTTCGTGCTACGCAGTGTATGGGGATTTCACCATGAACTGCGCCCGAGAAATGGACTCGTTCGACTCAGCGGACAATGATGTTCGCTGCCGGCATTGAGGAGATACGCACGCGCTCTTCGTCAATCAATATGTATCACCTTAACAACTATATATCATTGTCTCTCATCATGCCCAACTTGATGAATGCGCGCGAGCATACCCACACTAGGCTATGATTATACTTACGTATATATATATATATATATTCACGCAAGTGTAGTCATATGTGGGTATGCTCGCGCGCATTGACTTGAGTAATAAACGCCTATGATTAATAATTACAACTAATAATAAAATATCTCCTTTCTTATGACTGTGGTGCAGCTTGGCTCGAAATAAAGGGCAACTTTGCACCAGTTCTTGACATTCGAACGAAATATAATATTACCTTGGCAGTACAACAATTTATCTAAATTCGGAGACGTACTTCAATTCATATTTTTGAATTTGAAAAATACGGAAAAGCGGTGAAATAGTTGAGTTAATTGACGGTAGCCTGTTCTATAGTTCTTGCTCTTTCAATGAGCTGAATATATTAAGCCAGGCGTCGTGTTGTACTTTGTGTCAGATACCCTATAGATTCTGGATGTACTGTGCATCTCATTAGTACAACCTTGAATACACGTATCAATGAACCTCGCAAAAACATCGTAGTATATAATTATTAGTCATCAAGATGCTGGCAACAGATAATGAAGCATGTATATATAATACTACACCACTCAATGTCTTCCCATGTTCCCTGTGCACAGAAATACGAGGCTGTATGCCAGACACGTATGCCTCGAACGTGCATATATATATATATATATATATATATATATATATATATATATGTATATACGAGATATTTATTTATAGCGATGTGTTATGCGTTTGTTTGGCAACGACGTCGACGAATTCATATACGCGCCACACCACATGCCATGCTATAGGGCGTCACAAGAGACGCGACCGCTGATAATACGTGCACAGCAAAGCGTCTGGCTGTCCAGCCTTGCTGCGGTAGTTCACCACTTTTGTGGATACACGACCCAACTAGGAAGGTAACGTCAGGTGGGAGGGGGGGCTTGGCGAACTACACGTGGAGGGATAAATGGAGACAATGCTCAGTCGGCTTCCTCTGCCTGTTCAGCTTCGGTTGCTCCGTCCCCGATCAGAAGCACCAGCAACAGCAGCATCAATTTGTGTCGTCCATAGCAGAGCTGTGCTATCGGAGGCGATCACCTCCGGCTGAAGGGATAGTCGCTGCGAGAACAAATAGATTCGCTTAAGGAACACCGGTACACGTCCCCTTTGATTAAGCTTAATAATCCCCCACACACGAGTGACACAGGCAGTTAGAGAGGAGGCTAGGTCGGCAAGTAGCGACTCTGCTTTCGTTGCCCGATGGATCCTACTTGCGCTAATAACCCCTTGTGTTTCGTTGGCTTCGCGCTGCTTCTTTGGTTAGAGCTGCAGGCGGATGGATCAGCGATCTTAACATAATGAGCATGATAACGTAGTGTATAAGGGCGACAGCCAGTGGCAGCATAAGGTTGCGAGGGGCGTGTACACAGATCGGCTGGCGTGAGATCTAACAGAAAAGCTGTGATTAGATACCGATTAATTGAATTATGGACTGCTATCATTCCGTAGAATGCGTGCTGTTGTGATGATATTATGTACAGCTGTGCGTGGTCTTGAGATAGAGAGTTACACTATTGTATAATGCTATTTGGAATCCTATAACGTTAAGTAATAGAGGTAATGTTCAAAGAAACATTTGTAGTGAATTGAGAGAAATAACACACAGCTCACCAACTCAGACTACATCGAGTGAGGCGTGTCGCGCAAATTTACTAGTCAATTTGCTCATTTGTTATTTTCTGATTGTATGCATTTAGAACAAATAGATGTACATTGAGGTACATGCGATGTCTCTTTTGCTGGATAAATAAATAACAGTACACGCGCCCACTACGAAGCCCTTTGAAAACCCACTCGAGCTTATGATTTTCTAGGAAACGACTCAAGGGCGTTGTACTCAGTGGAAGGCACGTCCTAAGTGACGAACTGTTGCCTCCATGTTGAGTGCAGGATGAAAATAGTTCGTGGTCGCGAAGGTCGGATTACCTTCGAAAGTCTCTTTTTGTTCCCCGTCTTATTTCGAGATTCTTCGGGCAATTCGTAACACATCAAACGAGTTATAACGTTACATTGTTTTATAAATATTTATTTACGAAGCAACATCGTAAGATTCTGTATATTAATGGTGAATCTCTCGAGATCAGTTCAAGAAAGGCGCGCGCAACCTACGTAATCTGAAAACACCGAAATAGAATAACATTATGTATGTTATTCTAAAACAAATTATCTACAATTCATATATAAGACATTAGAACATAACTCCAGCATGGGCATGGCTGAGTCTTTTATTTACACAATGTGCACAGAACTACGTGCTTTCGGTGTTAAACGTCGCTTTCGACACGCCATCATCCGATTATGTTACGTTAATTGACGCGGTGGTTAATAATAGTCTCAGCTCAAATAATTATTATATATGTTCGTTACACTGAGTTGAAATTACTCATGGCGTTGCCGAGTTGAACCACCCTCAAGGGGATTCTGTTTTCTCGTTATTTTCAATATTCAATTCGCTCTACTATTGAGCCTGATCCGGTCGCTCGAAGTCCGTGACTCACTTTGCGCCTTTCGGAAGAGCGAAGCAATATTCGAGGAGGCACAGTTTATGTCAACAAACGTTCCACTGGAACTGTGTATTTTCTCAGCAGAGGCCTGGGTTACTGTATGGCTGTGTCAGATAGCGATGGGTGTCGGCAAATGCGGGAGAAAGAAGGACAAATGAATGGCGGATATAAACTTGCGCGCTGCGCTGACGGAGCGCTTCTTCCAGCTCGGCAAACGCGTCCCTTTTTTTTTATTTCTGTCTCGTTAGTTTTCTTATTTTTGTAGAGGCTGCAACATTGTGGAATATGCGGACACACCGGCTGATTTTTCCATGACCGCGCTGCGTGGCTGCCTGCTTTGCTGGCCTTCCAAGCTAGCAGTCCTATGAATGCCGATGGATTGCACGTTCCGTCCTGTCGTCTGGTCTGCAGAAGTCCTAAGTCGTGGCATCGCGTCGACTATGAGGGCTTCAGTGAGACGAAGGTGGAGCGGTGCAGTTGATATGTACAAGGGAATTATTATTATTATTATTATTAATGATTATTCGTCCCGAATGTCCGTTCCAAGCTTGCGACTCGACAACGAATTCCCGATCCTCCTCCATGCGTAACCTCGTCGTTCCGCTGTTTCAAGTTGGGTTTGAAGTGCTCTCAGGAAAAGTGCCACCTAAGGGTAGGGTAGAGTGGTCCTTTTTTTGAGTCAATGCAGGCAAAAGTCTCCCGAGGCACGGAATTGCCTGACCCAACTTAGTCGACTGACTGACAACTCGTTCAGCAATCTATCCTCGGCAAGGCTCTGTGGCAATCCGCTTCCCTCAAATGTTTCGCGGCACATTTCTGCTCCGCTTAACAACAGCAACACCAGCTCGCAGGTCCACACAGTGGCTCCCCGTGATGGACGCGCCCGGAAACGAAACACGTCTAAAACCATGAACGATCAAACGTTCTAACACTAGTAGGAAGCTTCTTTTCCGCGTTCATCCAGCTAACTTCCTTACTGCTGCTGCTGCGGCCACCGCCGCCGCCGCCGCCGCTCTGGGGGCCATCTGCTTAATAGATTCGCGACGAGCGCTGCATGGCTTACGAACACTGGACCCCTGAAGCTTACCCCGTCCCAGCTTTTGCCTTGTCTACCTCTTTCACTGTTAGTAGCAATAGCTGCAGCAGTAACTGGGACGATCGGCCACTGGACAGACAAGATACTTCGACATCCGTAGCTGTCAGGTCAGCTTCTTGGATATCTCTTTCTCTCCTGTCGTGTTGGTCTCCCCATCGTAGACTGAACGCACTTTGGACCAGCAGGGCAAGAGTCATCACGTTGGCGGCTCACGGTTCCCTTGTCTCTCGTCGATCCGTGAACAGACTCTGTCCAATGTTTTATGTCCACTTGTTGCAAGAGTTTTTCATATCAAACTGAATTAGCTGATGTGTCTGTCTATTTATATATAAAGACCTACGATTGACTAGGTCGAAGTAACCGCTGTCATATTGATACATGGCGAGACTACGACAAGCTACGTATATAGACTTTGTATTCTCTCAGTTTGTATCTATATATATATATATATATTGTTGCCCTGCCACACTGACTCTACCAATGACTGACAGCATATCCTTCGAGTGATTAGAGCGAAGGGGTCCATGCCGATTTACCTCTCACAGAAATGTTTCCATACCTTATAGTGCGTACGTCCGGTGTGCGCAAACAGCAGAATCCGACTGTTCTTTAACTATGCATAGAAAATACCGTGTTATCGATATTTAGATCTTCTCTTAATATATTTATACGAACCAATTCAATTTATCAGTGATCTTACTCGCCTTTTGAGGCATACAACTACCGATATTTTGTGATGAACAATATGTATGGATTCCTAAAGACACAAAATAAGATGTAGTCCGCCGGGCTTGTACATCTAAAGTTAGTAACCAGAGTTATTTACCCAGCAGAAGAAGCCGTTACTCAGTCATGTATCTCTGTGACGAGCGGATTATGTCCCGAGGACTCAGCGAAGCCTAGTTTGATCCGTATCACGCACATGGAATTATTCATTGGAGTCTACTACTTGAAGGGAGTCGAAGAGATCTATCTATCCATGTAATGACGAAAGGTCACATTTCATACTATGCAAATCGACTTCCTCGCGATACTTATGTCTACGTATCAGGAGAGACATGATGCTATTGTCAAATACAATACTACAGGTTCAGGCTATTCCAACCCTAACCGTTTCGACCTGAGAAAGTAGATGGTTGATTTTGTCTGCCACTGTTCGCAAAAAAGATCGTAAAATGTCGCGCGATTGTGGAATATTCCCGTGAATTAAAACAAGTACAGGGCTTTAGGTACCGTGATGCAGTACTGTCGTTTATAATCCATTCCCGTGTGCTCTAGGACACACTCAGATTTGCTTGTTTTCATACTTTGTTGTTTATTTTTGGGGTTCCGCCCACCAAATAGTAATTATATTTACTATTCTTAGTGTGGCTGTTTAAGCGAGAAGCAAGTGAATGAAGAGCACCGGTGTATGCGCCGGGTGAAGGATCCACTCGATGCCAAGAGACAGGACAAAGTTCTTTTGAAAGCTTACAGTGACGAAGGCAGGTGCTCAGGATCCGTTTGCAAACTGGCGACGCCGTGCTGGAGGGGCATAAGGTAACTCTGTGTAGGTACCGACCTAGGTCCTTGAAGGTGGGCCCCACACACGCACACACACGAGGCTGCCTCTCCCGAATGAATGAGACCCTTTTGTTCACAACGCCTTTATTAGCGAAGCCAGTAGCACAGTTTCGACATTACTGGCTGGTGAGCAGAAGCTTCCAAAAAAAAGGACAGCGACATACTCTCATTCGGGATGCCCCTATCACTACGGTCCTTGCCGTCCTGGTGTGCTGAGACCGTGCAGTGGAAACCAAAGGGTGGTGGCTCAACCCGCGGAATAATGGGCAATAGCAACAACGGTAGTAGCTGGTCCTGAGGGACCTGCGGGCTTCGGTTGGACCTGCGCTTGCCAGAACACAACCGTAAACCGGAAGGCAACGCGCAACAGCAACGTAAGAAGGTGACATGACGTGACGATACTGGTAAAGCAGAGGTTGGCGAGCCATCGAGTCGCCTAGAACAAACTCTCCTGGAATGTCGACAACACATCTCTCGAAGAAAGGGCGCGCGAAGGAAGGCTTGGGAACACCAGCGACGGCAGCAGAAGCAGCAGCCGGCGCCCTAACGCGCTGAGGTCACCTGAGCAGTGGAGACAGGAACACAAAGACAGAGGGTGTCACGGCTACTCTTCACTGTGCTATCTCTTCACTGTGGAATTTAATAAACATTACAATGTATGCCAGATTGCTAATGCGTGAAAGAAGGGAACGAAGTTGGCTAAGCAGGAAGCGGTCCAGTTTGATAAAGGGCACGGATATCGTTGAGTGGTAGAGAAACTTCCCTAGTGAAGAGAAAATTCCTCCTTGGAAACGCTGGACGACAGTGTATCCGATATGCATTCGCCATCAATTGTCTTGGGATTGAAGGCTTATTGCTGTTTCCACGGGTCTGTACCTTGTGTGTGTAGGTATTTTTAGTTCTTAACCAAGGTGTCATTTTCGAAAAACTCTGTGAAGGTTTTTCTCGCCGTTGTATCCACCCTATGCGTTTTACCGTTCCTATCGCTGAGTTGTGCCTGTTACCAGATAGGTCGACTTCATCGATAAATAGACCATGATAGTCAAGTTTCAGAGCATGAACGCAAGTAGGTCAAAAGGGCCCCGTGTATGTATGTGTGCATGCATGATAATTACATATCCTATCAGTCCGGTGTCGACAAGTCCCTCGGAGTTCAGTGTAAATCGACGGCGCTTTCATCAATAAGTTGTAGTGACCAGAAAACGCTTGCAATGAGTTTCATTTGACATAAGCAAAAACAGCGTCTTAAAAGAAGTGAGTTAATTCAAAAATAGAGGCGTGAATTTTTCTTGTTGCTTTTAATGAGTTCGGAAATTTTCTTTCCTTTCCAGGCTTCCGTCTAATATGAGCCTTGACGAAGGCGCATTTATTGAGCCGTTATCGGTTGCTGTACACTCGTGCAGACGCGCCGGGATTCAGCCTGGTCAGCGTGTTCTCGTTACCGGAGCCGGTAAGTATCTTTTTGAAGATGCGTACCTCCGACTATGCGCGTTATCTATAACACTGACCTTCTATCTTATCACGGAGTCATCAGCGGCCTTGTGTGGTTTGATTCTCATTGATTAGTTGTCATGTTTCTCAGAACTGGCTTTTCGCCCACGGTCGTACACACATACGTCGCTTAGGAAACGTAAGGACCTCGCCAATCTACAAGTGAGCTGGTTGGCCTTGTTATGCTTAACCCAATAGCCAGCCCTATTCCCAGTTACGATTTGATATTCCAACTCCAGCTGCTGAGTTCTTCGTTGGTTCAAATTTATTTTTGGCGTTTTACTATGCTAAATTTCTTACCCGAATAGTAGTTTCTTACCCTTTGTAGTCTGAAGGTAGGGATCATAGTCCGAGTGGTTCCTTTATTGTAAACTGAAAAGCTTGATTGCCTGTGGTATACTTTTAACACTTCGCAACTCACTGCTTCTATGACCTACATACATGTAATGTCCGACAAGATGCATGTAACGCGAGAAATAAGATATATGAATTTGCCACCAACCGCGAAATCCCTCCTCATGTGAGATCGACCAATTGTGATTAATTAGTAAAAGGGCAGGTACATTTTAGTATATTGGCAGATTTTCGCGGAGGGTTCCCCAACGAGAAAAGTTGGTATAAGACTTTTATGCCTTTGTGGTGGATAGCTCATGTTAAATCATATATTCAACCTAGCCGTATTACGTGAAATGGATATTATAGTAAAGAAAGGTTCTTTACTTGGACGGTTAAGTCTCTGGTTATCGGAAGCCAGAGACCGCAGGTTCGAGCCCCGCTGCGAGACATATAAGAGAGCTTAAGCATTGTAAAATTGCAGCTCCTTTAATAAACCAATAAAAGCTTTACCTTTACATTTTACCTTTCTGTAATCAAAATACAACAATACATAAGTCAAAGCAATCGTCAATGTGTACGTTCCTATCATATAACTTTTCGACGCTACTTTTATTTAAAATAATTCTTAGGCAAGGTCAATAATCCAACAGGGCAAGGTTGGATTATTGAGCTGACCATTCAACATGTGTCATTTTCCAGCTGGAAACGCATAAACCGCCACATGCTCTATTCGGGTACTAGGGCAATTAATCGCACATATATTATACTACGAGTCGGCGGTAATCAGCCTTTAATTGAAATGATAACTCGCTATATTGATTTGAACAAAACAGACGCAGGCGTGTCTTTAGCGCGGCATACGAGTGACTTTACTCAAAGGATACCGACTACCGAACTAACTTACTTGACACAATATATAGTAAATATCTATATACATGAGATAATGAGTAAATTTTACCAAGAATACTAGAAAGTACCCAGGTACAGACGGACCTTCATATTATTTATTCATGGTTTATTCATGAAACTGCGGTTATTATTACACTGCTAGATAAAAAAAATATTGAATATGATCATTACAGTTTCTTATTACAACTTCGTCTGCGAAATCCTTCTATTAGACCTCAACCTCAACCACAGCACACGCAGATTTATTCCACTGCCTCTCATTTGCATTCAAATTTAGGAGAACTAACGACCACAGTGCTTTGTATGCAAAGGTTCAGGCGGGATCAGTAACTGCCTAGTTGGCCTTCCAAATCACATTCGCACACTTTCATCTTCAGTACGATGGGTACAATAAACATCCCAAGTCGTTTTCCCTTGTATCCAGGAATCAGCCAAGTCTCCTGAAACAATATATACAACCGTTAGTAAGCTCAGCCTTTCCTGATATGCGCTCCAGCCTCTGAGTCGATTGTGTCAGCTTCAGTTACTCGTTTACGCCTGCGAGCATGGCGTGGTAGATAGGGGAGGCAATATCAAAGGGAATTCCGTGGAGTCGGAGGTTCAAATCTGAGTGGAGCCATATTTACTTTTATGGGCAGTATCTTGGCAATAAGATTTGTTAAGTAAGTAGTGGCAAGTTATGTGGTCCGCGGCACAGCCTACCACAGTGAAGGACTGTACTGGAAGGAAGGCACTGTACACCCCCTGTATGCGTCATGAATGCTGCTGTTTATATCGACGGGGCTTTTTACAGACACCCTATTGACCACAGTAGTCGTCTACGGACGGGAAGAGAACAGAGGCGGTCACGGTGTTCCATGCATTAGCATGGAAAGACCAACCCCGTGAAAAAAAAGTTGCTCGTTCACATTACCTTATTAAATTAAATTATTCGAAGTAATTTTGGTATTTTTAAAAAAATGTCTTATTCAACCATCATAATTCAATATATATTTCCTAGAGAAGACGTTGTACGAACACTTTGTCACAAACAGGGTTTTCACTTGGAAATTAATTAGCTCACTAATTCAATAAATATGTTTTAAGCACAGTATCATACTTGGAGTATCTTAGTTTTCACAGATAGAGGCTCGTCTTATCTCGCAGCTCATCCCCATTCCCGAACAGAGGGTGATATTCTACGTAATGTCACTTAGCTTAGATCACTACTACGGCGCTGTTGGCCATGGAAAACTAATATGGGAGATCTATATCGAGCGATCTACGCATTCATTGAGCGAAACTTTATTTCCTTAGGGTTTCTAAGATTAAATACTTTATTTCCGGTTTTCAACTAAGACAATCGCCTGAAAAGCACTGCAGGTCCAGCAGCGGGCGGTTCCCGTTTCGGTACGGCAGCACTGAACAGGGTATTAGAAGTTTTACGTCGAGCTATAATGGTGCGCGCTAAAATTGGTTCTGACAAAGCTGTGCTGCTATGGGCATAGACGATGAAAGGGCAATATTGGAAGACAAGGCAGTCTCTCGCTCTCTCTCTCACCTATTATGACAATGAAATTGGCAAAATAAGAGTTAGCAGAGACTAACTCATCTGCTGAGTTAGGTAAACATTCAAACACTCAACTCATGACTCTAATTGTAGAGGCAAATAGCTCCCAACATCCATTATTGTTGTGTACATAGACAGAGCGAGTTAAGCGTTACGTTTACAATTATAAAATATGAACATGCCAAATTATTTCGAACCTGCCATATATCCCATAGAGGGATTTTTGTGGAAAATGATCGATTCATACTGACAAATATGAGCTAAAATGCTGGGATGATGGTGGTGACGCACCCTCTCGTATTTTAGGAAATTATTATTATCCGATTAATATGTATGTATTTGTGTTTTAAAAAATTACAATGGTCTTGTATGAACGTCTGATATAACAACTATACGGAGTAATTATAACAATTGCACCTTCTCCACGAGGCTGCCTAGGGAAGGTACAGCAGCACAGGTCGCTGCGGGGTATTTGGGGCACGCCTCACCACGACTCATGAAGTGTAAAACCCCTCTGTCCCACACAACATGTGATGAAAACCATGAACAGCGAAACGTGTAACGGCATGCCGATTTGTCCCACCAGTTAGCTTCCAGGTTTCGGTAGTCATCGCCTCCGTACTGTAGAAATCGGGATTAATTTCTGCCATCTTTCTCTCCCATATAGTGATGAATTCCTGATAAGCTGGTTTGGAGGGAAGATTAAATCTGCGTTTTAGATCTTCTACGAATAGGGGCGTATCGCTCGCTTGATATACAGATCTGTGCAGCGAAGAACGATGTTGGCACAGGGCTCGCTTTAGGAACGAAGTCTTAATTCGATCTAGCTTTTCGAGCTGCCTTGACAATAGGCGCTCCCAAATGTATGCCATAGGACGCAACCGGCGACACTTTTATCTCGAACAAGGCTAACGCCGTTCGCAGTGGGAGTCTCGACGGCGTTCGTATTCCCACAATCGCAACCATCGCAGGTCGTCCTCTGTCCGTGATGTGCTCGACGAAGGAGCGTCCGTTTGTGTGCAACACCACTCCTAGGTACTTGAAACTATTAACATATTTCAACTTTGTTCCATCGAGGCGGAGCGGATCGGTGGCAGCGAGACGGCCTCCCCTGCGGAATTTCATGGCTTCCATCTTGTTCACATTTATCATTAAACCAACCTCGCTTACGTACGCGGACAATCTTACTGGGGCTTGCTGGACATGAAACCGGCTCCTACCGAAAATGACGAGGTCATCAGCATAAAGCAATGTCTTTACGTGTCCTGCCCGATATTGTATCGCTTAGCAGCAAGGAGAATAACAACGGACTCAGATTGTCCCCCTGCGCCGCTCCGATTGATTGGATGAACGGCTCCGGTTGGGCCACTCCATCATCTATGCTCACCGAATTCTCCTCTAGGGTGGCTCTGATCAGCTGAAGCATGTTCTCCGGAACTCCACATTGCGTAAGCTTCACTGGAATTATATCCCGGGGTGCCGTATCAAAAGCAAACTTGAAGTTACTTACAGACTTGAAGTTACTTACAGACTTGAAGAAGCAAACAGTGCTTGTTTCGGCCTGCCAATAACCCGATGGACCTCGGAAAGCTATATTTTGTAGGCCGTGACGGTGGAATGTCCGCGACGGAATCCATGCTGCTTCGGAGGGATACATAAGCAGAATTCTAGGAACCTCATCAGTCGACGCGTGATTAGGGGGGCCAATATCTTGTAGCAACAGCTCTTCCAAACAATTGCTCTCCATGAAGATGGGTCGTGCGGGTTGGCTTTGCCCGTCAGGATCACACTAAGAAGTGCGTCACTCCAGCTCGTTGGCAGACGGCCATGACGTAGATAGGCATTGAAGTGACTTGTCCAGCAGGGGAACATATCAGCCCCGTTTCTCAGGTGCTCATTGAGTATAAAGTCGGGTCGGGCTGCCTTGTTCGACTCTAGATGCTCCAGAGAGCGTAGCACCTCGAACTCCGAACCCAATTCCTCTCGCATAATAGTGGTTTGCTCGTCCCAGAGACTGTGGTATGATGGAACGGTTCGAGGAATGGAGTTTGCCGCCGCATACATACTCCTGAAATGATCTATCAGTACAGACGAGCTTATGGGATACGAAGTTGGCCTGTCTCTCCGCAGCCATTTTTGTGGCTCCCTCTCTGCTTGAGACAGTAACTTGCCCTCCTGAAGTGCCTGGTGTTCTTGTCGGGCGGACTCGAGAATCCGGCGATAACAGCTTCTTATAATGCGGAGCAGCAGGTTCATCGCCGGGTGTCGTTTGGCCAACTCACGTGTTTGGCGTAAAGCTTCAGAAGCAAGCTTACAACTCTTATTGAACCAAGGACGTGGGCGACGTTATCTTGGTTCGGTCACGGATGATTTCAGCACTTCAGTGAGAGTGACGGTGTAAGAGTAAATGTGTGGCTCGCGCGGGGCTGAAAACAGGGCTGTCGTTTAGGCCCGGGCTTGGCTGCATCCAGTGTCTTTGGAAGCCCAGCTTTTCTTACAGCAGGCGTTATCTCTCGAGCAAGAAGCAACTCGACTCCCACCGGTACATGCCATTTGAAAGAGCTTTCCTCACTGAGTGAATTTTCTTTTCCTATATACCGAGCTCGTTCGGATCGTATATTCGACACGAATATGACGATCTCGATAGTTATCTTATCGAGCTCTTCTTCGTGGCTTTCTTGGCTGTTCCTTAGTTATTGGAACCTCTCCGATTTCGATTCCGAAATCAGCGGCGGGTCAGGTTGGGGCACACGCTGTGTGATGTCCGCTGTGTTCGCAGATCCTCTAACGCTTGCTTGAGAAATTCTTCCAGTGTCGGGGGCACAGGTGGAGGGTGCCACACTTGCCCCGACGATCGTTCGTTAAGTGACCGCGGATTGAGGCGGTGATTCGAATACTGGGTCGGGCGCGCGCGGGGGTCGACAGGTGGCCTCGCGAAAATTACCTAATACCTGGGTATTTCGTTACCATTTTCAGTAGATCCATACCAATGTGGCGACAGAGGCAAGTGCATTCTGAAGAGGCGATTGATCCTAGTCAGTTGTAGCAACAGTCGAGTTATAAAAATAAACGTTCTCGAGTTAAAAAAAATTGTAATTAAAAACTAAATATCTTTTTAATTGACTGCAAAATTAAAAGGATGTTGAACTGAGTTAATGCGTATGTCGGAGGCCTACGTCTTAGCAATTCGAGTCGAACCACCAGTCTGGGTACACTATATGCCAATATGTCATGTATATATATTGAGGCTTTGCCTATATGTGTTAGCCAAGTAGAAGGGTGTGGCTATTTCTAAATCGAGAAAAACCAATGGAACGACCTTCGGAAAGGCGTAGCTGGTGAAAAATGCCTCTTTCGGTTTGCAAAAATTAAACTCGCGTATCGTCCGAACTCTCGCTGTCGAATTCTAATAACAAAACTACAACAAATATTTCATAACATTTCCTAACGCAGCTACTGTTTGACATAAACAGTAGCTGCGTTCCTTTATAGCATCATCACACAGAGTAGACGGAGAATTCTATTGCCACCTAAATTACACGTCAGCGGAAGACACTTCACAAATCGTTGTCGAACGACGGCGACGTCATCGCTCATAAGACGCGAATGCCATATCTCAACCGAGCAATATCGGAACTTGAGAGATTAAAACCTGCATTTAGCTTCAAGAGACCTGCCTTCCTGCTACTTGTGGTTTTTGGCGCCATGGAACTCTAAGAAATATTTATCTAACCGTACGCTGCTCCGAACGGGCGGGAGGAGGTCTAAGCACAATAAAACCGTGATGTTAGACTATTTCGAACGTCGAAACCAAGCGCTATTTTTCATTTTATATAACTGCGCTACGACAGCAAAATATTATATAGCATACACTGATGTTTTGGCGACAAACGCTGGAGCCTTGTGCGATTATCAAAAAACATATTTGTATGAGAATGTCTTGTATAGAATGACAGGCGACCAAACTATAACGAAATGAGTCTCCTTTAATGATCCTTTCGTCGTCAGTAAGTGCTACGTGGCTCCAGCCTTTTTGGTTAACGACCTTAAATTCCTGTTCCTGGCGTTAGGGGTCATAAAAGAAAAAGGCACAGCAGGTGTTACGTGTTCGAGTCATTAAGCGTTTGTTTTGCATGAGAGCGTGTGTCATAAAGCTCCCGAAGTAACACTATTATATATCATACTACACGCAGGCTGCACAGACATTATTGCTGTAGAAGGAGTTGGAATAATCGTCCAGCCTTTTGCTGAGTCAAGCATACATTTTCATATAAACAATTGAGTAAATAAGATTTGTGGAAGCTCAGTCGCGCTTAGATTGTTGAACTATCGATTCATATCTGTATCGTTTTATGTGTTCGATGAAATGCAAGTCCACGAACGGGACTTTGGGATCATTAATTGCCACTCAAGGAACTAATGGCTGAAAATCCGATAGGAATAGTGAGAGCAGTTTGATCACTCGACGAGCGGTATCTCGTTGACAGAGGTCTAACAAATGAAGGCGTGGTGGTTGTGCAAGCACTCGCCCCTGTGGGCATCTGTCAGCATCATTCCGATATAGGGCCAACAGGGTAAACTTCTCCATAAGGAAACTCGATGTCGATAATCCGATGCGATATCGGTTATGGAAGTTCAGATTATATTGAACGGAATCTAAGGGCGTCGACGGTGTGGCCTCAGATTGACGTCTCTGAAGCGATAAGTATATTGAAGTCTATGAGAATGTGAACGAAACCGTAGGCGACAAAGCAACAATTGAAAATAGCCTTAACTTGAAAATAACCGGAAATAGAGTCTGACCAACGTGAAATATTATGTCTTGTAGCGGTAAGCTGGGTATTCGACCTCTTTGTTCAACGACAAATTTGTAATAAGAACTGACCGCACTTTAGACAATTTTGCTATGAATAATTATGCCATATAGAGTACAAAGGACTGGACACACGTAAAGCGTCCATTAATTCCATGCATCCATCTATTTACATTAATCAAATATTCCAACTTTGTACAATACCCACGGCATTCTAGCACCAATCCAAGATTAGTTACTGTTATTAATTCTAGCTTCCTCCTTTGATTATTAATGATCTATGTATCGCGTCCGCAAACCACCACAGTACAAGCTACAGTGGTGTAAATAAACTTAACGCACCCCCTATATTTCAACCAATCGTTACAAAGAATACACATTTGAGGCTTTATTCTGTGTCGGATTAATGTACGTGTCAAATAACATACATACCACAAAGAACAGCGCATATGACATCGCATGCAGCCTGCTACAACAAAATGTGTGATATTTCGGTTGTGTAAAATGATAACACACCCTCAGTTATCGAGTGTTCTCGCTGAATTAATTTTCGTTTTCTTGTGTTAATCAGTACCGTGTGGCCCCATCCTTGCCATTTACGTCAAAGACTCTGTTTGGCATACTATCAACGAAGTTAGCAGTATCTGGTCGTTGACACCTCCCCAGGCCTCCAACAACGCCTCTCGTAGTGCTTCCACAGATGTATAGTGTCGATTCGACGCATATACCCGTCGGACAAGAATGCCCCAGAGGTTCTCCATCGGGTTGAGATCAGGGGAACATGCTGGCCACTCTAGGGTTTCAATGTCATGCCGTCCTAACCACGCACGTGTACCTGCGCTGACGTGAATTGAACAGTTATCCTGTTGGAAAACAATTGGCAATCGATGAAATCTTCTCCTAAACGGTAGTAGGTTGTTGGTTAACATCTGCTGATAGTCCTCGCTATTCATTCGAGATGAGATGATAGCGAGTGGGAGCCTGCCAAGAGAGGTGAAAGCTCCCCAAATCATAACGGTCCCGCCACCGAAGTTGCGCTTTGAGAAGTACCGCGGCTCCTTACGTACATCATGCCAATAACCGTTAAATCCATCTGGCCCGTCCAAATTGAACTTCTTCTCGTCACTGAAGATGATCTGAAACAACACAGTACATTTCAAATAGATGTGTACTCAGAAGACACTCTTTAAAGAGCGTGGCCCCAATACTCACCAATTTCCAGTCTCTGGCCAGATTTTTGCGGGCGAAGTTTAGTCGGGCAATCATGTGGCGTTGTTGAAGACGAGGTCTTGTTTTCATTTGCGCCCGTATGATATGCGGATGACGCTTAATTGTATTTAAAATTGTTGATCTATGAACCTGAAGGTTCAACTCTTGCCTGATTGCTTCACAACTTATGGTCGAATTCGAGGCCAATCGACAAATGTGCATGGCAGTTCGCTGGCTGATCTTTCGTGGACGTCCTTTAGACTTATTAGTACTATACGTCGACGGACTGCGTAAATAATTTTGCACTACGCGACGATTTCTGCCAATTTCTCTGGCAATTGCAGCCTGGGTCTTTCCTGCTCGGTTTAAAGCGGTAGTAACTGCTTTCTCTGTGACAAATATCACCTACCCGACGGTCTGTAGGGTAGGTTGCGATAGCGTGATGGTATTCGTGATAGACGGGGTATTCGTAAATCTGAATTTCACGCTTCGCCAGGATGGTGCTTGATCGTATCCCGTTACCTATCTCTAAAGACAACACGGTTCTTTGGTGCGTACTGATCGCCGTCTCGTACGTGACTGACTCTCCAGAGACCGGAGAGCGTCTGCTTTATTGTTGCACCAAGGATACAAGTTTGGTGCGAAGTTTGCTGAATGCGTACCTATGTACGTGTGTCGCACACACGCTCAGGACAATCGGAGCGTCATAATTATTGTACATTTCATTACAAGTCCCGTGAATGAATTATTGAGCTTTCGATTTCGGCAACACTAATGTAATAGAACATCACAATTATTGACAGTCCACCCTGCGAGGTATCCGGGACAGGTTACCTCGCACGGACCCGTTTACTAAACATTATACAATTTCTAACGGACAGAGAAGTTGGGCTGCACGACGGGTGACATAGCCATTTGCGTATTTAATCGTATATGTCCGTATTACACCATCTCGTCCGGGGTGGCCTTCTAGAACGCGAACCAGGTTCCACTTGACTCGAGGGATGTTGTCTTCCTTCAGCAAACACACATCACCGACTGCGATTGTGCGCGGCCGTCCTCTATTGTCTATGTTCGCAGTGCGTAGCTGAAGCAGATATTCGCGGAACCACCTGGTAGATAGCGATTTGAAGTAGTTCGTCCTTTGAAGGAGCGTCGAACGTAGCTGGTCGGGGTACGGCTCGTCTGGCACCCTACCATTTGGGCCGAGGTCGTCGAGTGGTATTTCTGAGCAGAGCGCAGACCTGATGGGGCCTCCATGGATGAAGTTGGCAGGCGTGATCGCTGGCGGGGCGTCCACGTCACCACTGACGTACGTGAGTGGTCGGTCATTGATCACGGCGGCGAGTTCCGAGACGATGGTCCTGAGCTCTTCGAAACAAAGGAGACTCCGACCGAGCGTCTTAAAAAGCGCTACCTTAAATGTTCCAACCAGACGTTCGACAAACCCGGTGCGCCATGGCGCGCGAGGACAGCTGAACGACCATTCAATCCGACGCATTGCGAGCAGTTCGCGAGATGCCGGATCGCGCACTGAGTTAAAGAGCTTCTTGATGTCGGTGGCGGCCTTGACAAATGAGCGCCCGTTATCAGAGATCAGTCGGGTGCAGCCGGGATGAGCTGCGATGAAGCGACGCAGGGCGAGATGGGTGTCAGATGCGGTCATCGTGTGTACCAGTTCAAAATGCACAGCACGGGTGCTTGTGCAAGTGAACAGCGCGACGTAGGCCTTTGCTGTTGCGTCCTTTGTGCGAACGTAAAATGGTCCACAAAAGTCCAGTCCCGCCGAATTAAAGGCAACTAAGAGCGTAAGTCGCTCTGGCGGCAGCGGGGCTTGGACCTGGTCGGCAGCGACCCCATGGGCCTTTCGACAGGTGACGCAACGATGGAGGATCGACTTGATCACCTGACGGGCTCGGGTAACCCAGAACCGGCGCCGAAGCGCGGAGAGGATGACGTTCACGCCGAAATGAGCGTTCACCCGATGATGATGCAAAATGAGCAACCTAGCCAGACGTGACTCTCCCGAGAGTACAATTGGGTGAGTCTCATCATGGCTTAAGTGCCGACCCTGCGTCAGTCGGGTCTTCACTCGCAACAGGCCATCGTTGTCGAGGAACAGGTTGAAAGAGGCGAGTGGTGACTTCGTCGATGGTCGTTCGCCACTCCTCACTGCTGCCATTTCGTGCGCGAAGTAGTGCTGCTGGGTTACTTTGATCAGCAGTCCTTCGGCGGCTTTGCGGTATTCGACATCCGACGCCATGGGTGGTATCTCAGCGCCCCTTTCCGTGCGCTGTCGGCACAGTCGGACAAATTTCTGCACCATAACCATGACTCGGATTGCGCTTTCAAGGCTGCTGAATCGGTTGAGATCGATGACGGCTGCAGCAGTGGTTGCAGCGGCGGCGATGATACGGCGTTCGCAGGCGATGTAAGGTTGTTGTTGATTTTCGGCGGGGCGCAATTTTTTACACGGCCTGTCTTCTTCACGAAGTTGCAGCCATTCTGGGCCCGACCACCATTCTTGATTAGCCGCGAGCTCCGCAGCCGAGATTCCTCGAGTCGCAATATCCGCAATATTGGACACTCCCGGCAAATGGTACCAGTCGTCCGGAGTTGACAACTGCTGTATCTCAGCTACGCGGTTGCACACAAATGTTTTCCAACGCGCCGGTTGCTCCGCGGTACACCAGTAGTAGGTCGCCGACGAGTCCGTATAATGGAAGACTTTGTCGACCTTGATCATGAGGCCCTCCACTATGAATGACCGTAGCCTGGCCGTCATCAACGCAGCCATGAGCTCCAGTCGCGGCAGAGTGAGTGTGTTGCGTGGTGCGAGGCGGGACTTGGCCATCAATAGCACGCAGTCGCTGGTACCATCGGCGTAGTTGGTCTGCAGGTAAGCCGCAGCTGCATAGGCAGCTTCGGACGCGTCCCCGAAAACGTGTAGATGATACGTTTTGACGGGCTTATTGGACGGACTGTATTGGCGGACGATGCGCAATTCGAGCAAATCGTTGAGCTCCATCGCCCATCTTTTAAATTCTTCGAGTGGTGCGCCTGCAATCTCTTCGTCCCGCTTCAGTGATTGACTCCCAAAGCTGCTGTATGAGTCGTTTGCCACGGAGGGTGTACGGTACCAACCATCCAATCGGATCGAAAATGGATGCGACGAATCGCAGCACCATGCGTTTGGTCGCCCTGGAGAGTGAGGTGGTCTGCCTGGCGAGTGACGTAAGCTGGACGCGAAGATGATCGGAAGCCGGAGCCCATACGACGCCAAGTACCTTCAAAATTGCGCCCTCGTCAGAGCACGCGCCAGCCGACTGCATACCACATGTCCTGAGGTAATCCACCACGCCGGGCGAATTCGTTTTCCATTTCGCCAATCGCATGTTTGCTGACTCGAACCATGTCAGCGCTTTGCCGATGAATAGCGTGGCCTCAGACGTCGTGGGAAAGCTTCGGAGAAGATCGTCGTGGTATAGTGATTCACCCAGCCTATGTACTGCGGCCGGGTCCACCCGTTTGAATATATCACGAAGTGTCGCTGCCAAGAGGAATCCGCTTGGGACGGCTCCCCACGTAACCTTCTTCATTTGATAGCAACGTATGCGATCGTCGTTTGGACCTTGCCAGAGGAATCTGAAAAGCGGGCGATCGCGTTCAGCAAGGTTGAGCATCATGTATGCTTTCGTGATGTCCGCCGACACGGCTACGCGGTGCAACCTGAAGTTTAGCAGTAGCTTCACAAGGTCAGGGTTGAGATTTGGTCCTGGCAGAAGGTGGGAGTTCAGCGACGTTGTTCCGGGTGCAGATGCAGAACAGTCGAAAACTATTCGCCACTTCTCTTTCCCGTCTGCCTGCGTGATCACTTGGTGGTGTGGCATGTAGTAGGAACCGTCGTGATCTCCAGCCCGTGCGCGCTCAAAGTCCGTCACTTCTTCAGCGTGCCCGTCGTTCAAGAACGCCATGATCTCGTCGTTGTATCGCTGGAACGCGGTAGCATCGCGAAGCAAGGATCGTCGCTTAGACGTGAGCCGTCGCACTGCGGTATCGAGGTTGTTAGATAATTCGGAGATCGAACTTCGCTTAGGCATAGTGACTGTATACGCGTTTCCGTCGTAGATCAACCCTGCATTGAATTGCTTCACCGCCTCGTCTTCTTCTGCCGATTGTGCGCTGGCTGGTGCATCGGTGACACCCACGGCCTCCAGGGACCACAGCCGTTCCAGGTCGCGCGCTGGCTTCGAGAGAGCAGCTGCGCAGCATACCGCGTGGACACGCGCAACGTTGACACGTGTCGTTCCAGTCGAAACCTTTCCGGCGATGACCCAGCCAAACTTTGTGTCCGTCCCCACAAGACCCTTGGTTACGTCCAGTAATGGACTCCGACGCACGATACTGTAGTAATAGTCGATGCCGATGAGGATAGCCGGCGGGTCTGGGTTCGCTCCGTCGAGATGCGTGGGGTCGGCGAGCTCATGCGTTCGCCTGAAGGTTGCGATCGCTTGCAACTCTTGCTTCGAGCAGCGGTTTGAAGGATCCACTTGGAAATCGTACGAATAGGCTGAGATGTCAATGCGAGTCGGATCGTCGTGACAGCTTTCCAGACAGATTCGGTAACGTTGCATCGTCGCTGTTCTAGCCCCTGCCACTCCCTTGATTGTAAGCTCGGCTTGGCTCTGCGGACGAACTCCGTGGAGTTTACCAACTGTTGACGGTAGCACAAACGTGAGGTCACTTCCGGGGTCGAGAAAGAGTCGGACGGGAAAGCGCTGACCGCCGTGTACGATCTGAGCTCGGGCGGTCATCACAAGTGAGGATGGCATAGCTACACATGACATAGAAGACACTGATCTTGAGGTGGCTCCATTCAAAGTAGCAACGGCCGTGGTGGTCGGTCGCTCACTGGGGGGATGTAGGACTGTGTAATGGTCCCGTCCCTGACACGTACGGCACGGCACTTTCACACCTACGCACTGTTCGCCGTTTAAATGTCGTCGGCCGAGACACACAAAACAACGATTTTTCCGTTCCAGTACAGCTCGTCGCTCCTCATAGTTCATTGCACTAGAACACCGAGAGGGACGATGCGAGACATCGTTGCAAAATACACACGCTCGAACATTTCGTTGGCTTGAATTGGTACTAGTGGTGGTGGCAGCTACCGTTGTTCGACTCTCATATGGTGGCGGATATACAGCTGATCGGTTCGAACGTTGCCGCGGGGGGTACTTCGGCCGGTGGTGTTGCATGTTGGGCACACTGCCCTCCTTATCGGTTCTATGAGGCTGGTAAGTGAGCATTACTTGTTCCTTATGGTTGGTGTACCGACGAAGGTAATCCACTAAGCTTTGAATACGTTTTGCCGCTGCGCAGCCCGACATTTCATCAGCTGTCTCACTGGCGTCGTTGGGACCACCGCTTGAGCCATTCAGAGCAACAAGTTCGTCTCTTCGCTTGGACTCAGCATGGTCGAATAAAATTTGTTCGGGGATCGCTCGGCTTATCGCTGCCTCGTAGGTAAGCGCAAACTGGGCCAGGTCGACGTTAAGACCCTCCATCTGCAAGATAGAACCTTGCACGTTGTTCAGTAATTGCCGTAGGCCCCTGACGTCACTTGTTGACTTCACTACAGGCACATTTAGAACGCGGTCAAGTGTTCTGGCGCGCTCTATCGAGACCTTCCCAAAGTTTGCATTCAACAGATGGAGCGCTGTGTCGTAGTTGGAGTCGCTGATTTGCAAATGTTGGATCAACTCTCGCGCAGGTCCGCGCAGCAGTTTCAATAGAGCAATCAACCGTTCCGTTTTGGATGCCGATGTGCGCCTGGCCATCCAACTATCGTATTGTTGACGCCAATGACGGTAGTTGGTTTGCGTTCCGTCGAATGGCTCAGGTTGCGTGTCGAGCGTCGGCGGCGGCGGGCACAATGCGACGGAGGTCACAGCAGCATGCTGAGCATTGTTGGACAAGATTGCCTGCTGATTGCTAGCTGCACCGACATCTGGTGACCCAAGATGACAGGCACGACCTGAGTCTCGGCCGCTCAACAATTGCTGTAGTTTAATGACGTAGCGATCCATCTCTGAGTTGTGGACACAACTCTCGTCGATGTCCCGTTCCAGTGCTTCAGCAGACATATCAGGGTGGTCCTGCACCTTGTCGTCAAGTTCTTCAATGACTCTTTGGCGTACTTGGATAAAACGCATAGCCGCATCAAGCTCCAAGGCGGTAGCTGGCTCACTTTCATCACGGTTAGTCACAGCTTCAAATTCTTTTACTTGCTGATTTCGAGTTCGTGTCCGGCGTTGTTTTAAGGTGCTAAGCCGTGTCGATGATTGATGAACACCGCTTCCTGCTGGCAGCGGTGGTTCCGTGGTGTTTCGTTGATTCGGGGGTGGGCTATGGTCAAGTGCCATATTTCTTCAACTCGTCCACGATACAGTTACACGTCAGAGTCACAGTCACAAGCACAGTTTGTCACAGTCACACTAGGGGTTGGTCCCTTAGACAGCACAAATCCACCAAATTTTTAGGCGATCCAATTACACACCTTACAACGCGCAGGTCGCTGGTTTATGCCCTTTCTTTTAATTACTCAGATCGGGCGTAATCTTCAATGCACATTTGAAGACAGATCTTTACCCGACATTCTGTAGGGTAGTCTTCTATAGGGTTAGGTCGCCACTAAACTTCGCAAAGTCACGCATGACTCATCGCAGGGCACGGTAATGCGCGGTCGGGGGGGGGTTGTCGATTGGTTTCGGCAAATTCGTAATCGAAATGGCCTACTCTGCAGTGAAGGTGGGTAACGGATTGGTAGTTTATCCTGGCCACGGCACCACTGACAAATATCACCTACCCGACGGTCTGTAGGGTAGGTTGCGATAGCGTGATGGTATTCGTGATAGACGGGGTATTCGTAAATCTGAATTTCACGCTTCGCCAGGATGGTGCTTGATCGTATCCCGTTACCTATCTCTAAAGACAACACGGTTCTTTGGTGCGTACTGATCGCCGTCTCGTACGTGACTGACTCTCCAGAGACCGGAGAGCGTCTGCTTTATTGTTGCACCAAGGATACAAGTTTGGTGCGAAGTTTGCTGAATGCGTACCTATGTACGTGTGTCGCACACACGCTCAGGACAATCGGAGCGTCATAATTATTGTACATTTCATTACAAGTCCCGTGAATGAATTATTGAGCTTTCGATTTCGGCAACACTAATGTAATAGAACATCACAATTATTGACACTCTGCATCAGGCTAGAGGCTCGGAGCGTATCCCATGACTACAGTACTGCTTGAATGCTCAACACGAACTGGATTAATTCAGCGAGAACACTCGATAACTGAGGGTGCGTTATCATTTTACACAACCGAAATATGGCACATTGTGTTGTAGCAGGCTGCATGCGATGCCATATGCGCTGTTCTTTGTGGTATGTATGTTATTTGACACGTACATTAATCTGACACAGAATAAATGTCTCTTTGTGTAATAAATGTGTATTTTTTGTAACGATTTGTTGAAATATGGCAGGTGCGTTAAGTTTATTCACACCATTGTATATGCCTCAGTGTTCCGCAAGTTTATGTACAATGACAGTAGAGCACTATCATATATATATATATATATCATGATTGGTGGATCAATTGGAATTATCTGACCGAACAATAGAACAATCCCTGATGGGAACACGCGAGATCAACCAACCCAATTACAATTACCGTGTGGTTCGCTGGACATTCACCACAAGTTTAAATATAAAGTGTATATCTAATTTGTTTCTATTGAAAACCTACGTATTACGGTTACTATCTAAGTTAATATATTGCAGATGTTTAAATGATGACGTACAGATACCACAAACAATTCGTTGGTGAAGGAATTACAGCAATGGGTATCTATGGGTGGGACATATTCAGACCAGGCCAGATCTTCAAATGAAATTACACACGATACATCATCAGTGCCACCTTACTGATAAAAACTAGAAATTGCGTATGCTTCATTCTTGTTAACTAACTGGTGGGCAAGGCCTCTCAAATCGTTGAATGGTTAAGTCACGAGGTTATAATTTTGTTGACTGAATAATTCCGCCATGCAAATGAGACGCGATAGACTGAACACTTGAACAGGGGGTCGCTCACAGCATCGCGGGATCGTTCGATGGTTGCACGCATCTGAGCCTCATCATTAGCACCAATTAATCCCTGAAGTATGCTACACGCGTCATTAATACACGCTAATTCCCGATGAATGCTAAGTTTTCGTCACTACGCTTTTCACTTCATCCTCTCCGCATCATTCACTTAACCATTGACGTTGGGATTTAGTAGAGATATCCACAAGTCAAAATCCTACTTGAAGCCCTCACCTAACTGAGTCAGGGCTGCTATCTGTAAGTGAAGCCTTCACGTACTTCTGTTAGAAAGCGGAGGGCAGCTGTCCTTCTTTGCCTGGGGGCCAGTGAACGAAGAGTTTGATTATGACCAGGCCTATTTAACTTAGTATGACCTTACGAAACAGGAGTGTTCAACAGAATGGATTTAATCATTCAATTTTGCTTTTTCTGAACGTTGTTCAGGCTTCTTGTTTCTGCATGCGGCTTATATCACAATGACCAAGATAACGCTATGTAGCGTTCCCTTAACTTTATGGAAAGATGTTTTTATCACCTTACTTACATGGTATAAATATGAACGGTCTCGGAGTTGTTGTTCCAGCACGTTGCAGTGGAGAGACACCCGGTATGCAACGGTCATACAGTTTAGTTTCTATCTAGTCTTGTTACATTTTAATTATTTTTTAATTAATGTCGCAAGAACTGAAGAAAACTGTTTCTAACTTGGGAAGGTACTCGGAGTATATACCTGTACAATTTATTACAAATACCAGCTGTGGCTGGGTTAACTTCTGGCCATGTGTTCAAATAACTTTTTTGTCCGATTCCATCTCCATTGAATAGAACACAGAAAACATCGAATAAGGATAGTTTTTTCTCAAAAATCAGACCAATGACCGCAGTGGGAGATAAGCACAGTTTTCTCGAGGGAATACGAACATTGTACAGATCCGCTGTATGAAAATTGACGGTTTTAAGATATCGTGTGGCACTAGATAGACCTATCACGGCATGATTTCAAAATAGTCAAAATTCTAACCTAAATGACACGTCGGGGGGATGTTAATTTAATTGATCTATCCACCACAAAATTGTTGATCGTTCATCATAGGTCAATCGCAGGTCATGTGTATACCAGCCTTGAGGTACTCGCAATGACCTACAGGCATAACTTTTGTGCTAATCCATTTCGAGCGGTCACTATATTCGCCCAATTCCGTTGCTCAAACTCCCAGTGTCGCCGTTAATCCCAATCATAGCACGTGAGCTTAAAAAATATATTGACCCACCTGTTTCCAAAGTTCGTCCTGGTGCTGGAACAGAATGACTCGATGCATTAGCACTCGATTACTGTTATTGTTGTTATTGCACATACAGCCTCATGAATGCGGGTGCACTCTGCCTCTCTCGAATCGCATATTCATCCGATTCGCGTAAATAAATAAATAAATATTGCCTGTCAGTACGTGCTCTCATCTCACAATCAGACATTGGCCCATCTCGATACGTTTCGTGTTTGGTCATAATGAAAATTCAGGGGTTCTCATCGGCGATTGAACGCTGCGGCGTATTTTGTCACTCAACTTGTTGTTGTCTGACTTGTTGTTGCAGACTATGAAGGCGTCACATCGGGGTCGGTGTGTACCGCACCCGCCGCACATAACAAATTTACTATAACGCACAGGTGGTCACCGTTTTTGATCTCATGGATTCCGATAAACTCCAACCGTTAGTGCGTGTCTGCTACTATTTGTTTTGATGTCACATCGACATTTGGCCGGCGCTTGTATGCATAAACTATAAAGTTAACTTTTGGAAAATTCGAGGCGCAATTCTCGTTTCCAGATTTTACACTTTTCATTTTTTAGGTTCAAGTCGATACAGGGATAAAAATTTAAAAAGAGAGATGAGAAACGCGGTAGGTGAAATACTAGATCACAAAGGATCACAAGTATTGCGATATATTTCTCACAATTTTATCCCATCTTTACAATTTTATAAAAGACCTGGAGTTATATAGAACGTTTTGGAATATCTACAAGCAAGCGAACAATCCTGTTTATCAAAGCTTTCTCAAGGAAAGTTTTTTCCTCACTTATTTCGAAATTTTATTCCGAAATTACCTTTATAATATATATATATATATCCCTTTCAACCTTCCAGAAATTGTTGGGCAACACATGCATGAAGCATACTCGTGTTATTGCGCAGTAAGATTCCTGGAGCTCTTGAGCTCGTAAATTTAAATTATTAAGTAAATTTAAGTTTTGAGTTCTATTCATGATAGATTCCTGGTCACCATTCGAAGTTTCCTAAAAAAACGATCACCTTATATAGACTTCGTCCAAGTGCGGAGGAAGAAGGCAGCCGGAACACGTCCTGATCTCTGGTCCCATATTGAGCAGGACGACACACATATGTATCCCATGAGCCTTGCTATCCTCATGTAAATATTAACATCATCGGATGTAAAGTTTGTAGAGTCCATATCTGCAAAGTGCTGGTGGGACTGTAATGTCGCACATATCGGTCATGACATGATAAGAATGTTCTTGAGCTGACAGACTAGACTGTTCCGAGACGTACAAATTGAAATGGCTAAGAATGTTTACCGTATATATATATATATATATATATATATTTATTTGTTACGTCGTTTGGAGCTATTTTGTACATTGAAAAAAGCTTGATAACTTTTGAATTGAGGCAGATAAAAATTTACCGTTCATACTTGACTTTTTGCGTATATGTAGCTCAGTGCTGGTTCCGTTTCCAAAACAGACATGAATCTAATAACTGAAGCATCGTTTAGTGCTAAAAATCACCGTTCAATCGAATTTTTGTCTTAAAGAAACAAGCCCGAATAAAATTTACCAAACATTGATTGGAATGTGTAAGGGTGATAGACCTTCACTCGACTTTACCTCAGGATATCCCACGAACGAACAAGTTGCGATAATTACCACAGCCTTTCACTAATCTAGAGGTTGGAATATAATGAATTATATCACTATAATCGAATCGGTCAATGCAAAATGGGTCCTTCACGAATTGACTTCGGCATAGATGGAAACACATCTGGTATATTCGAAATGTTACCTAGAAGACTATTAGCAACAAAAAACTCTGCTAACGCACACTGTTACGATCAACGAGTTTTGGGTGTGTTTTTCTACCGGTCACCCGCGGGTGATCAGGCAAGAAACTGACTTCGAACAGACGAAAGGCCGAATAGATTGGCCCCAAAGTGATGCTTATATCCGGTATGGACTTTAACCGCATTTGATACATCGATTCAACATGTTATCTCGAGTTCTTGAAATGACTCATAGACAAATGGCACGGGAATCGAAAGCATACACTGTGGTTTCCCGGTGACACCGCAACACCTCACCGTAAGGATGCAATAACGAATTAGATGGAGGTAAACAATATTCGTCGATGGATTCAGCCTGCTTATTGTTTTTTTTCGAGCTGACCCTCAGCTGTTTCCCTATGTGACAGGCCTCAGCTCTTAACCTTTTAGGTATTACTATGAACCTGCATATTCACCAGACTCAAGCCCTTGTCATTGCAAAAGAGCCACTGGTGGTTTATAAAATGTTGCGTAAAACGAACATCGATTGCTTCAGCAAGATACCGACAGCGAATTTAGGTATGCTAACGTTAACGGAAAACATACTGCCGTTCAGAGCCTCTTAGGACGCTGGCTCCGCTGCGTAAATAATAAAGAAGTCCTGGTATATATATATAATATATATATATAACACAAAAAAATCTTAGGTATTTTTATTCAAAAGTTACAAAATAGCCTCAAGAGACCTGTGAATTTTCGCCTCTGTGCATCTGTAGACGTATTTATACCTATTATCGTGGGTCGAAGCTTCTAATCCTGCTGTGGCCTTTGGAAGAGGTGGGTTTTTTCTCGCACCGGACATTTCCCGTAGTAATGCCATGCAGATATGTTCCCACCAACGAATGTCTACTGGGAGCAGGGCTGGACAGGGAGGTAAATCGGAAGCTCAATGAGAGACCCAACATCCGTCATTATAAATCATACAAGCTAACAGTAGTCATGTTGACAAGATTCATTCATGCATTCGTGTTGATGGTTTATGTATTAATAATTAATTTTCGTGTCATTTCCGGGCGTTATTTCCTATTGATAAATAATTATTAATCCAAAACTAATGCGCTTTGATTTTAAACCGCATAATCGAATTAACATTGAGCAAAGCAAAGCGATCATTGCTATTCGTCTCGTGTTGCAAGCGTCGTTTTGGCAAAATTAAAAATTCCCGGTGCCGCCCGATGAGGGGCTGTGGAACTCCCCGAGAGAATAGTCACTATGTCACCGATAATGTCGACGGTTAATTAAAAGGTTTTCAGTGGCAAAAACTTTATAGCAGACCTACAGCAGCAATCCGTCTATTCATTTGTCTACCTAGCTCGTGGTATAATTAAATCGTGAATTCGTAGCTTGACGAGAGACTCCAGTGTTTAGTCGAGCGGTGCGTACGCTAGCATTTACTTAGAGACGCGGTTCGGGTTCAGGACCTCATTAGTCGTGTATGATTGTAACGTGATTTATTGAAATTTGTTTATTGCAGGGCCGATTGGCTTGCTGAATCTACTCGTTGCGAAGGCGTTCGGAGCTTCGCGTGTCGCGGTATCTGGTGAGCACCTTCGTTCGTTCATTAAAGAAATATTATATTATTAACATATACACTATTGAAATACAACCTAATGGCATGCAGAGCAGTAACCAGCTAAGGATTACCTATAGTGTTATGTTCATTTTTTTCCAAATTGCGTTATTATTATAGTCCTGGATATTGCCAATATGCCCCTACGTTTCATTCGTATATTCGTCGACGAAAGACGATGAAAAGTGACCTATAAGTCATCTATTTGTAGAATATTTGCATATATGTATATATACTTATATATATTATACCAGGGGCTACAAACGTGCTCATTTTCTTGCCTTCGAATGACCCTCAATTACAGTATGTGAGAAGAAAGTATTTACTTCGCAATGCAACAAAAGTAGTTTAATAAAAACCTCCCGAGTTTTCTCCATTAATACCTATAGAGATTTCGTACATAGTTACTTTGTAGTTGAATCACGCTTTGGTGTGTCCGATCAGTGATATCATGCATTGATCGCTGCTGCAGCCGAAGACAACTCGTGGCCTCTAGTAATTAACAGACGGAATGATCACGCTTAATAATCGACTTATCAGTGCGGATGCAAGTGCGCGGCTCTTTTGCACAGGCGAAATGTGAGAGAATGATCTAGAACCGCAGACGAAGCCCCGTGCTTGGTCGTAGTAGACTTCTTGGCTTGATTAATCGTCCCTCTCTCTGATGAGGCATATGCTAACATAGCCTGCAAATTCACATCGTTGTTCTCTGATAACGAAATGGATATGTCTAGACAGCAGATGATTGACATACATAGATATGACTGCAACACCAGTGTCCGTATTAGTATTAGAAAGAAAATGCAACAGGGTTAACTGTAATTGTTGCGTTAATGTAACTCCTTATAATTGGACTCAGGTTCGATGGTTAGGTTTGGTTCTATTTGGAAACTGCTGGTATATGCATGTGAAGTAGGAAGTTAATGAACTAACAGTAAGATGCATGGTTATATCCAGTACGCCAATGGGCGAATTTAAAAATGAAACAAGTACTGTTATTCTACAATCATGACTTGCTAAAGAATAGATTGTCCCGTACAAAAAGTTCTCAGCCGAGTTGATATATAAACGTTTGAACGAAACCATGACAGTTCGATTTTCACGATGTCTGTGTCTTGCCTTATACAATGCTCCCCATTGCAATTGAAATCGGATGGAGACAATGTACGCCATACTGTATGCTCAGAGTTATTCGGTCAGCATTCATGGGGCGCCAGGGAGGACAATGCTGCCCTCGGGGTGCGATGTAAAATCAACAACATGAAAATCGACAGCTGTGAATACTGTGCTCATTTTTGCAGCACGGCAAATTCAGATTCTGCAATTTAAGATTCATTGGCTCTCATGCTGCGCTGTATTTGCTGTACAAGGTCGACTACGTCGAGTAGGTAGACATACTGCTTGATTCAGGCCACATAAAAAACAAGAAGGTTACCGATCTGCAATGTCAGACAAACAACAGCTACATCAAGCACAGCTACCAGAATGGAGTAAGCCTTAATCAGATCGAATATATAGAGAATGTAAATTTTTAACGCGTACAGAGGTGGTGACACCTGCAGAGAGTTTACGAATTTTTTTGGGAAATTTAACTTTTTCCTGACAAAAAAACCTTCTTGAGAACCAACCAAACATCCGATACATCCAATCCACGTCGGCTTAACTGAAAATAGTGCTTCTTGTTGACAATTCATGAGATTCACAATTGCAGGTGCTCCGTGTTACTTATTAGCCTGCCAAAGGCTAATCTGACAAGTTCACTGAGATGATCACCACTATCATACGACGAGCCTAGAGGTGTCAAGATACCATAGAAATACGCTACGTATGTATAATCAATAACGGATGGATTTAATCACATTTTTCGATTGCCTACTCGAGAAATCCCCCGGGCGCAACAATGTCAATAGCGAAGTGCGAGCAATTCGCTTTGATTCTCAATCTGACCTCGGCGAGGATACTCTGAGCACAGTTGTCTCTCCCTTAAACAGTAGTCCTCACTGAGTGGATCAATAAATACTTGCTGGGAGCCCAATAGAGGTCTATAGAACAGCAAACATCGAGTAAATATAGCCATGTCACCATGTTGCATATAGAGAAACTACCGCTCAATGGATTCTGCCTCCCTCTCTGTCTCTGCAGCACCGCAGTGCACAAGTTCACTGGTTAGAAACGAAGCCGAAATAGCTGAACGTGACTTGCCGGCGAAGTGGTTAGCAGCTTCTCGTTGACAAGGCTATGTCGCATCCGAACACGAACCTTTTTCTCTCTGCGCGTAGATTTTGCTTGCTTCATGAGGTGGGTCCTTACTACTTTCACTAGAATTTGGTGTGGACAACGTTCCTTAGACCGTTATCGACTCTGGGATATATCAAATTGCTGCGATTTCCCCGAGGAACATGAATCTGATTTACTTAACTTTCCTTGAATGTCACTAGAATGCGCAATACTTTCATCGGCCTTCGTTACATATAATAATCGATAATGCAAGCAGGCATTTGAACTGCGGACCTCCGTTTATGTTGGTTTCCATAGGCCACCCTCAATGACAAAACGATTTGGTAAATGTCCCGTTATTTGCCAAACTGGCAAACCCACGTGGTTCGTATCCGTGCCCATACCACCATAGCTGTCGACATCACGGTTGAGTGAATGACAGAAATGGTATTGCTAAGCTCTAATGTCCCCTGCAGGGCGCGTGCTGCTTGTTTGCTAGATACGTGAACGTCTGGCTGAAGCCTAGCGCACGTCCGAGCGAGAAGAGGTGGCCATTAACGCGTTGACAGTAGTACCAGCAAAAGGGTAGAAACCGTTATTAATGCAAGCTCGGAAACCTCCGGTGTTCGAGCGGACACCTAAGCGGGTAGTGCTGCGAACTTTGGAAAACTTTCTACCATTAGATAAAATGTTCTATAAGTAGATATAATAAGGATGTCGGAGTTCACTGTTATCGTGAACGAACTTAGGAATATAACACGGTAGGGACAGATCTGACTGAAGTTGTTCGTTCCCAGGTTAGTAGATCCACTTGTAGACTATAGCTTATTTAGTTTATTGGTTTAAGTATGACTATTTCTAGGTTCACAAATCGGAAGTTTGCAAAAATCCGACGATAATCGGTGGAGTTCGACACGTCTTATCGTAATGCATCCGTTTCCTTCATGTAAATACTGTGAAAATCAAATTGGCATAAGCACTCCTTGTGATATTGTTGCATTATCATCCTAAAATACGAAAGCCATAGATCTTCTTAAGCGAGTTCTTCATTCGTATCTGTCATTCATCATGGCGATTAAAAGGTTAGGTTAGGCTAGGCGTGCCCCTGCTTGGACCTCGTCGTTTGAGCACTTCCATTTTGTCACCTTGTCAAGCTACTTGTACCTACAATATATCGGATGAAGTAACAGACTTTGACGGTAAGCTACTTATTAAAAACCAAATTCGATAGTGATTTTATGAGGCAACGCTCTCTTTGCTAGGAGACTTGGTATAATATATTGTGCGCCCACTGAAAATCACGACTTGAGTGAGATAGTGGCAAGTTAAAGGTCAAGATTTATTGATATCTCACCTGAGTGTAGTGCATTTGTATTCGCTTGTGCCTCGAGTCTATAACTATTTTTCGATCAATGAATGTTACGACTTCTAACTCATATATGTACCTACTCCATTTCCTAACATTATATCAAAAGGAGATGTATAGGGTGCTTCATATGGGCCATGGAAGCTGGCTATGAGGGCTTAATTACCCATTACGGGCAGATCGAACAAAATGCTGATTTGTCCGAAGTCTGCCCTGGATATGGAAAGTTGAGCCAAAACAAACAATTCGTGCGTGATTTATTATAAAATACAGAACGATGCAATTGTCTATGGGTAAACCCACATAAAATTGTGTATGCCGTGTTTATTAGGGAGAGACAGTTTCAATCAATTTTAGACGTATGCAGAACCATATAGAACGCTCTGACGTCAAAACAGTTCCACTTTTTAATGGTGTAATACACGACATGCACGCAGCTTGGGGAAAATCCTATATTCGTTGCGCAATAGTAGAAGAAGCTAAGAAGTTGTCTGGAACAGCCACTGTTAGTGGTTCTGCCAAATAATTGCGCCAAATTAAAGCCTTGGCAAGGGAGACCCAACAGAACGTCGCGTCAAGTGTAAATGACCACTGAGAATTCAATATTCGGCCGCTTCGTATAGTAATCATCATAATGCAGTCAATGCCATAGGCTGTGAAAAAGGGGAAACATTCGTCTCAGCAGCTATTTGTTCACCTCAACTACAGCAATTTGGACGTAAAATCACCGTATCACATACGAAGGCTATTAAGGCGAAATGTTAGAAGTACCATGCTCGAATGTGTCTCGAACCTCAACGAACCAACGGAAGAACGAGTTACTTGTATGCGATCAAATTCGTGAAGCTGTCGACGCTCGGATTCAAGATAATGTCGACTAGTGCCGTTAAGCCGCATTCGCGGTGATCAAATATTCATAACATCGTCGTCATTGTGCATCTAATTTCAAACGGCTTCCGCTGTGGCTCTGCGTAGGGCTACATGTAACCCGACGTCTTTCTACACGGAGAAGCTGAGCAGAAATGTGGTGATGAGACACGGTGGCTGTTTTACAATGCGCGATTTCGGTGCTGGCTGAAAGCGTTAGCGCTCTTAGGATACGAGGCCTCATTTTGCTTGTTCATGTTAAAGGCGAACAGAGCGAATGGGGAATTATTACAGTTATTGCTTTACGCGCACGGTTGTTTTGATAGCTGCTGAGCGAACGATGCTATAAGCGTAGGGTGTATTTACGATAGGGGATTGCCATACATTCGGTACCGAACCGAACACGGGGAGCTACGCTATTCAAACGTCGCTGCCAGCCGCATATATAGAAGAGATTGGCACTTTGAACCTGTATATTTATGCACCCATGAGAAAAGTCATTGAATTCTGTTAGTATGTAGCGCAGAAGCATACCCGCCGATATGCGCTATATGTACAAAGTATATTTTGAAGAGGTGTATCCTTGTGGCGCTTTCCCGGAAATGAGCAAAATAAATGGCGTTTCTTGCTTAGACAATTACAAATGTCTGTCGAGTTTTGTCATATGAGCTTCGGCTATCCTAGCCTCACCTAAATAAATAAATTTTCCAGGCTGACTCACAGCGAACATTTAACGTCCACGGTAGAACTGCTTTTGGCATTGCTTCATAAGACGGACCCTTTTAAATGCAAATGTGCAACGGTGGGGATCGAACCCGCACACCTACGTGCCTTACCTAACATAAAGCAGGTGACCCAGTGACGTAAGTGCAGAGTCACCCCTCTCTCGGATTTTCACAGCGGTCAGAAGACAAAGCGGTTCCGAGGGAAATGTTGCTTTGGTAGCCTTAAAAATGTGTTTGCTTTAAACATCAGTGATTGGTTATAACGTCCAGATGATAATTGCTAAATTAACTAGTCAAACGTGTATTCGTATTATAAATCGTGGGTTATAATTGCCAATGTCTGCATGCGGCGAGGCTTCAGTGCTTGCACCTATGATACATACATGATCCTCGTTGAAAAGCTTTTCAACGTCGGCTTTCCAACGCTATCCGGCGACAGATCCGCTGAATAGATAAGAGCCAAAATTGTAAAACTCACGTTCAAATGACTGCTATTGTACCCGCTCAAGCTCAAATCGTCTTGTTAGATACTAAAATGACATAAGAGTTCCGCCACTAGATCTGGTAAGAGATCTGATGTAAAATATATAATCCTCATCCTAAACCTCACAATCCCCTGAAGTGCGCTAGACAAAAACACGGCTGTCAACGACAAAACAACGAGTGAAATAGACGTCCTTTCAATCGATGGGAACTGGATCCTCCCACATGAAATTCGTGAATAGAAATGAATAAGCAAAAAATTCAGCGTCGCAAATAATATTGGTTCAGTGGAGAAGTCCCGGGTGTCGCCTACCTGTCGTAGTTATAGTGATATCCATGGACCGTAAGTTAAAAGTTTTGCCACGAAGTTTCAGTTCGTTAAGTGTGGCCTTTGCTATATGTTGTGGTGAATGGTTGACTCATCATGAAGGGACCTAAACAGGTTGCGCCGATGAGGCATAGCTGGGGTAGATGAATCCCTAGAGAACACTCCACTTCACTATCCATTAGTATCTCAGCCATACGCCTCCATAAGAGATCCTCTCTCACCTAGTGCAACCGGCCATGCTTCCGCCATTGCTGGTTTATTTTTAAGTGGCCCCATAGCGTTTAGCTTTACAGCACCGAACTACATTCACACATAGACACCTTAGGCACCTACCGTGGCTTATATTTATTTCGTGGGGTAAGTGTGTGCATATTGCACCATCCGGTGTTGCAAGTGTTCCAGTAGGAATATTTAGACATTATACGGTGGATATGCCGTCCTCAAGAGTTAGTATTATAATTTCTATAACATTACCTTTACCATTCATTGGCAGGTTTAGATTGCACAACGATTTTCCTTCTTTGGTACCGTGCGGGCCTTTTCGGCCTCGCTTTTTGCTAATATAGGATACGTATAGCTATGAGATAAATAAAAACATTATATAACCTCGAAACATTGCTAAGCTCGAAAAGGATTTTAGGTATTTTGATTCGATTTGGCCTGACATAAACATTTTGTGCTGAAAACGACATGTCTATGCCAAATCACGTTCACGTTCAAAAACGCAAACAGCTGATGGTGACAATTTGTGCTAGCTGTAAATCTGGGTAATATCGCGCCCTCAAATGAGCTGAGATGTGCTGTAAAGTTCGCTTCGCACACGAAGTGGCAGTTATCCTATTGAGCGATGGTAAAGCCGAAATTTCACTCGGTCGCTCGGATGGATATCGCTAAGAGTAGCTCAGATGTGTTCCGAGTGTGAATGTATACTATGATAGGGGAATCTGTGTATGGGAACGGGTCGGTGTCTTATGTGTATACATAAGTCTTAATCTTGTATACTTGGTCTTTCATTAAGCTGCAGCTGTTATTTGTATTGTTATAGTGTAGTTAAATGTTGGGTATCTGCGAGTTATTCTTTCGCCACTCTCGCCAACTTTTTTCGGAGTCCTTTCGACTATCGCTCGATGCGCGCGCTCGCTCCGGAATGGCCTTGATCTATCCAGCCGCCCCCATATCCAAACGCTTCATGCACTGCAACAGCAAAATAGCAAAAAAAGCTGCCGATAAGCTACAAATTTGAATCAGACGAAAAGCTCAGACGACCCTCAAATATAAATATCATAATGAATTTGTGAGAAGAACTTGAATGCATGTTTGGCTTCGCTAGCGAACAAGAATTTTATTCTACGGAAGTGCCTGTTTTCAATTCGTTGTTTCTTTGTGCTAACAGAGGCCTTAGATTGTCGGAGACGTAACGGCTGCAATAGTGTCCCAGTTCCAAAATACGATTGGCTTAGTCTTCACAAGAAAAAAGGCAAAACGTGGATCTTCTTCAACTCGTTGAGTATGATTCACAATAGGATGTAAACTAGGGCCTCTCAATCATTTTCCGAAAGCTGAGCCCCATGTTTCAACTCGATCATAGCACTCCCCCGTTCAGGTTTACAAATAGGCCTAGCCATAATCAAATCGGAAAAGTATACACACGTGTACAAATCGAATCGCCTCGTGTATTCCTATGCAGGGATACATAGGAATACACGAGGCGAAGAAAGGCTCTTTTATATTTTAGGAACCAGAGCGAACATCGTTAAGACTTGCGCAAAAGTCTTCCTTTATCCTACATAACGACATCCTAATAGCGTTCATCGATACCTTGGTTCAGCTCGATGAGAGTATCATTGCCATGCAAATGATGATGTATACAACATGATCATACACTTCCTGGCAACTTCACTGATCTAAGCATGAAGTGTTTCAAAATTCCAATATAACACTTTTCACCCTTGTGTCGATTTCAAAACACCAATGCAATGTGAGCCCCATGAAAATATATGTATATTGTTTAAAACATTAAAAATCTGACATGATACTACTGATGGAATACAACAACATAGGCCTAACTTAGAACATGTCAAAGAAAGTAGTGAAAAAGAACATTTCTTTGCTGATACCTTTTTTATTAGAAGAAGATAAGTGTAAATTTTACATAATGTATGCTAGAACTCAGTTTGCATTATAGATACTACTAGGTCGTACGACTTCGCGAAGTGAGCTTAAATTTTCTATATTGAATTTACGTGAATGGTCATCTTGTCCATTTCAACAGTGGATATGTGCCGTTTGCACCGTCGCCGCACCGTGTTTCGTAATGTTATAGTGGACAACGAACTGCCTCGGTCTAATAGTTCACCAGCCAGACAGCGTAAGCTTGCCGGTAACTGCAGGTTTGCCTTGCGATGGGGCCCTTGTGGCTCGTCTGTACCCAACGATTGATATAGTATGACCGTATACAATTATCACACAGGATCTATGCTTTATCCCAGGCCGATACAAAGATGGATTATTGTCTTTTTCCGATCTTATCCAAACGTTTTAAGATTCTCGGTAGAGATAGCCCAGAGGTCATGGATCTCGGCTAGCCATTATGGGCCTTTGTCTGGGGTCTCTCTCAGGGGTCATTTGAAAGGTCAAACATTGGTTTGTGCCAATCGCCTACGGTTGCTTCTCTGGTAAAAGCTTCGTCGCGAAGCTTTAATGAAATATTTACAATTCAAATAATGGAAAAATAATTTTTTTTTAATATGAAACGCAGGCGAGCGAAAGATATCACACTGTTGATGAATGTCGTTATATTAAAATCTCGCAATGCATTTCGTGAGAAATCTAGAAAAAGCATCTAAATTGATTGCGTCTGCAAAGTTGTAATGTTTTATCTGGTTTGCAGTGCGCACGAAACGTCGTGATCGTGCGAACCGCTAAGCGTACGGATAAAACAGTTTTCCCTTTCCGTGGCAAGGGTTACATTATAATCCTCCACACTGGTCTACATTGTTTTTTGTCACAGAGCGATTTTTATCTACTCGTTAGAGAGCATTTGGCTGGACAAGCTTTTTTTATGACCAGATGAAAGGATCTGGTTCACAGAGTCGTTAATTGTCAATGGAAAAGGAGTAGGCCCCAAGGAGACATGTATAAATCTCGATCGGCTTCGTTCCTTCGGGTCTTTTTGCCTCACGCCTGCAGATAAAAACCCTTGCAAATTCTTCAAGGAGTCCCAGGAGACGTACCCAATAATCAAACAGGGGTAGCCTAACCGGCATATTTAATAGTAGCTTTGAAAGCTTCTCGACATGGGTCACTCGCGAAGGGCGATCGGAGCGCAGAGACTATTTTATTAACGGCAGGAATTTGCTCAGAAGATACTATTGTGACGTGTTGCTCGTGATTCTCGTCCCAAGAAGACGTTGCTTCTTCTTTGGTCGAGCAGAGGCCATGTATAGCCGACACTCAAATACCCCTGTGATCGGCTCATGTCTTCCTGAAGGGGGTTCATTCATTCCATTTATTCATATATAATACATTCATTAAAAACTTCCGCCAGTGTTCAATGGAGTAAGGTTTATAGATTAGCTACACTATTACTGATGTGTGAAATCCATTCTTCTACAGACATCGTGGACACGAAACTGGCCTTGGCACGATCTCTTGGAGCGGACGTGGCTGTGAACGTGAAGGACCGCTCTGTCGAGGATACTGTGAAAGATATTCACGAGGCCATTGGCGGAGACCCACACGTCACTCTCGAGTGCACTGGCGCGGAGAGCTGCGTTAGACTTGCAATAAAGGTACGTGGTTGAGTGACTTTGGAGCTCATGTTGTATATCATTGACATAATATGAATGCTGACCTATACTCACGTATGTTCTATAGTAAATTGAAGTAAATGGCAACACGATTCTATTTTTGAGATTCAAGAGAGACGCGAGCAACAACAGAAACTGTTAAATCTAAAAATTAGAGAGTGTTTTTTGACCTCTTGTGGCAACACAGTGTGCGAATCCTGTTACGGCGTAAGTCAGTTGGCTTCTATTATATATGGCCAACAGTTAGTCATAAAGCCTCAATGGGAATTTCAGTACATGCTGTACTCGCTTGTCAAATGACCCATAATATGAAACAGACGCGACCCTTGTGTCCACCATACACCACAACAACGACGATTATTTTCGACTATAAATGAGCGACAACAAAAACATTTGTCTAGTTTAACCCCCTAAGGTTTGCAACGTCTGTTTACATTGTCACGTCGAGATTACGCATGCCAGAGGGAATTTACAGGTTCCACATGTATGCGTTATAAATCGATCAATAAATATCACTGAGATCATAGGTGCACCTTACATGACTAAGCTTGTCAAGCCTGTAGCGGCCAACAATGTTTGTCTGTCAAAACAGGCGAACAGCCTGAAGGAATTCAATCGGCTGTCAAGGCCAGAAAAACGGCCCAACGTTCATATAATAGTAGTGCCACGAGAACTGGTGTCCTCGTCCTTAATAAATCCCATGATGGGGAGCGTCGGTGTTTATGAACGGATTGAATAAGAGAAATAGCGAGAGAGAGAGAGAGACTGACTATGCGAGCAAATGGGCCGCTACTAATCCTTAGCAGAGGTCTTGGAGCACGAACGTCGAAGAATCTAGGTACTACTACAAGTGAGTTGACAATGATTTTATTAGATATAAATACAACAGTGGCGACGTTTGAAGGCTAACATAAGCATGCCTTTGAGATCGTTGTTTGCTGTTACTGAACACACACCTTGTACGTCATTTATTCGATAACGAGTTGTACGAACTTTTCTCATAGATCGCCATCCTTGACCACTGGAGATCTTTGAAAGGGTTTTGGCTCGTAGGCAAGGGTGTCCATTGCCACTCACCGAAATCAGCTTTCTTTCAAAAGCGTTATCGGCGCAACATGAATTTTCCATAGAACTGTTCACTGGTAGACGATGAGGATCGCTCGTTGATTAAACTTGAAACGATATTTTCAGAACCGCCACGCCTTTAAGACAAATTGCCGTACGGCATATGTCGAATGGATATAAGCAACTGAAAATGACTAGAGGTCGCATTCGTTCAGTTCCGTCCTGCATAATCGACAGCAGTGCGCGACAACGATCGTGTCTGTAATAGGAGAAAGAGGTCGGCTAATGTCTCCTTTTCAAATTGAAACGGCCTCTTTGCTGATCATCATAACGGCCTTAGTTTCGATTTGTCCCAAGAGACCGTAAGCACGAACGCTGCGGTACGAGTGAAACTTGCGCTTATGGCATGAGGCAGCAGAGACGGATCTTCCCTACTGATTACCAATAGTCGAGCTTTAACCTGATATTCGCCATTGATTGGTAACGCCCACAAGGAGTTCAGTTCCTCTGCAGGGAATCCCCTGACGTTATCAGCACGCGAGAGCTCCGGTGATCCCCAATCCACATTCATGAATGCTGTTTTGCTTAGAGAAAGATGCAAAACTCGTCACGGTGTCGTTTTCATGAGAAATCTACTCGAACGAATCGGGCGACATTTGTAGAATAATAAATCGCCTTCAAGGAGACGGAAGACTCGCTAGTACTTGTCATGTCTTTAGTCAGCAGTCGAACAAATATCAGTTGTTATTTATGTATTCTTGACTTTGAACCAGTTCGGATTTTCATTCGAATATGTAAGGCGTGGAGGCAGCAATGCCTCAAGTCATCACGTGAAGCGCTTCAAGTGAACCATTTCCAACTAGAGACCAGGACGTGAGTCACAGTCGTCGCTTAGGCTGATCGAGCAGAGACTATCTAATCTCACTTGTGAACTCGCTGTGCATTGGGTTGTATCGTCTTTTCTTGTTGTGATAGGCACGCAAGCCACACGTCAGCTGCAAAGGGACTGCCGTATCAATAGATCGCGGGGGAAATGTATACTTTTCCATGGTGGCTTACCCCTTGGCCAAATACATTGAGGTAGCTTTTCGACCTGCGCACGACAACCACCATCACTTTTAACCTTAGCATAGTGCTTCATCATTGTCAAGAGCATAGCGAATGACTACTAGATTTAAAAGAAACTTCCTATTAACGTCTACGTTTCCAAGGCTACTTCTCGCTACTGTACTAGACTTATCATTCCATCATAGAAGTCAATCTGTTCCTTTAGTGTACACTAGTTCCAGAACAACATGATTTCTAATACTGGGTGTTCACTTGGTCCTAACTTACTTGGCCGTTGATTTACGGTTATTAATTGAGGTTTTTTAATGAAGAAAGCATCGTCACCGCCAATCATCTAAAGCCGTTGTTACCTATCTCCTTGTCCTGCTTGGCTTGTAGAGAAAGTCTCCTCCAGAGCTACAATTTGGTAACTGATTAATGACATCCCTACATATAGTGAAAACGCTAGAAGCTGAGTAAAATATTTGTTAATTATCTCTCTGTTTATTATAATATTTACCACTGTCTCGTTGTTACTATGATGTAAACTAGATTTCCGCCCCGCCGTCCCTAGCCGACTTCACAGATATTCTATGATCTGTAATACTTTTCTAATTAAGCAATTAAAAAATGCTCTTATTTATTTCATCTGGTGTCACGTTACTCTGTGCACCCTGCGAATAGATAGAGATGCTGAAGTGGGGCGAATGTACAATAATAGTACTGTAATAGACGTTGTGGTTATAGCCCGGAAGCCGGAAGTCTCAGCATCTCTCATCTCTCTCTCACTCTCTGTATTCTCTTGGAGTTCCTTCGAAAGCCATTTGAGCACAGGGTGAATGACACCGGCCAGTGTTCTACGGCGAAAGCTAAAACGCTCGAAGGCGCAGACTCTGATACTAGCAGATGTAAGAGCACCGACCAAATGAAATGGTCGTCACGTTCGTGCCGGTCTTTCCTTTGTCCATTGCTCTCGACCGTCCGCCTACTAAGCGTTAGAAGAGCGCATTGTCTTTATTCACCGACGTCTCTTATATTCTGCGGTTGCTGTTTCTGCCAAGTACCGGTTGTCTCTACTTTGCTATGGTTGATGTTAAAATAAGAGCCACCGATGACCATTTGCGTTTGCGATCCTCTACAGTATGTGTCTTATATCCTTCGTAAAAATATAATGTCGATTACGAGGTGTCACATTGCATGTTAACGGGATTGCACCTGTATTGAGTAATGAAAGTGCGAGTAGTTCTCGTTGTAAAGTATTGTGTAATGGACAGCTTTATCGATTTATAAGCAACGGACTTCATTTGCTTAATAATTTGCTGTATTGGCAATATTTTCGAACGAAGTGCTGTACATAATAGCATCGCAGAACACTAACGGAATTTACAAACTTATCAGACGAAAAGCTTGCCGGAATAAGCACGCATATATATGTATGTGTGTCAAGCTGGGTGGTTAAAATCCTTAATTATCTATTAGGGCATACACTTCAAACGTTCGCGTCTTTCGAATGGCGCACAATCCGAACTACGCGATAGAATGCGTTCATTCTTGGCGTGGGTACGCGGCGTGAACGTGGCTTCCTTTCGAACACTGAGTCGTTTCGATACGATCAGAAAGATGAACACTGCAGCCGAAAGTTCAAATTCCCCCAAAAATCAACGGGAAATCATCAAGTTTTTGTTTCTCCAAGGACATCCTCCAATTGAAATCCATCGGCAATTAGTGAAGGAGTACGGTAGGTCTGCCTTATGCCTGCGAACGGTGCAAAATTGGTGCAAGCGATTTAACAGTGGAGATATGGACACCGAAGACCATCGAGGTGGGGACCACAAATCAGGCGCGACAAGGGACGAACGGATTGAAAGAATCAAGGCAGCTTTTGAGCAAACTATAGCTTGGTCCATGGGGTCTTTGTCGGCTGAAACTTTGATTCTTGGGACGACGTGTTATAGAATTATCACCAATATACTGAAGAAGAAGAAAATCAATGAAAAATGAGTTCCCCATAAACTGAGTGCTGACCAAATGAAAATGCGTGTGGAGTGTTCGACATCTAATTTGAATACTTATACGCAACAAACCAGTCGCTTAGAGCACACCGTGTCGATAGACGAGACATGGGTTAGCCTGCATAGACCCCCTGAGAAGGACCAAGCAAAACAGTGGCTCCGACAAGGTGAAGTGGCGGCGTCTGTGGCAGTGCCAGATAGATTCGGACGAAAGGTGTTGATTATACTCGCTCTGGATAGCAAGGGTGTTTGCTATTACGAAATATTAGCGGCAAACGAAAAACTCAATGCCCCCCGATATCTCGACTTTTTGAAGACATTGATGAACAAATAGCGTGGGGATCGACAGCACCGAGTGTGGTTACTCGACGACAATGCAAGACCTCACCGCACTGCTGAAATTGCGGCCTGGATGGAGGGGAACAATATTGAGCGATGGCATCAACCCCCATATTCTCCTGATTTAAGCCCGTGTGATTATGGTTGTTTCCATGCATTAAAAAGGGCAATAGGTGGGGTTCCATATGCAACCGTCGACTTACTCGCAAAAGCAATAGATAATGAAATTATATATGGAAATGCAAATGGTAAATATTTGGCTATTTCAAAACTCCCAGAGCGCTGGAATCGGTGTGTCAATAAAGCTGGAGAGTACCTCTAACTCATACTAAAAGATATTTGTTCTAACTCATTTAGTTCAAAGGTTATTGGCATTTAAAGACGCGAACGTTTGAAGTGTATGCCCTAATACCTAGAATCCGTTGTGTTAGGATATGTTAGGCTATCAGGTATCTGACGGAAGCGCAGTGCGGTTCTACAACGGTCTTATTACAAACAAATGTGAAGAGCGATCTATAACGCTAGCCGTCGCATTGATACGCTCGTTTTAAACGTATCTTAGCGTAAAACGATCCCACACTTCAACTTATCGCGTTTAAAGGACAGAGTTGGCCAGAACTCCTACAGGGTCCGCCCAGGATAAGACTCAAGGCATATATGAATGAGCCATATATCTCTTATATAACGGAAATTTATTCAAACATACAGTAGTTCGGAATTTCTAGGGATTATGGGGGGGGGGGGCATATATCTTCTATACGCCGCACAATAATTACAGTAATGTCAGCTGACTTTAATGGCGTTTCGCTTGATCGCCCTTTGATTGTCCTACTGCTACTAACGGCCAACAATTTACTTTCCATTAGACTCTTGACCAGATGCACAGTATCTCATATCGCGAGTCAATTTGTCGACATCAAAATCAGACAAGAATCATCACGCTCTAAATTAAACGATTAAGTCACTTACCTTGGGATCGTTAATGCTCCGATGGGAGCATTAAGCCAAGGACTTGTTCTTCTTCGATCCTTCTATGCTCTCGTACGTGTGTAACAACATATTATAACAACAAGCCAAAGTTCGGTTTAGATGACATCGTCGTCCCGCCCCAGCGACGCTTATGAGTGTTTAACTGTTATTGATGGTGGTGATGCTGGTCGTTCTATCTGTCCCCAATAGGGATCAGGAATATCTAGTGTTTATCTGAGGGCGGATATCTGGTGCGTTTCATCATTCGTATCAGACTTTTGCAGCACAGGCACCAAATAATGGTAATAGGCACCGTAGGAGATAGTAAGATTTTCGCTCAGAAGTGTGGCTAAATCCTGCCATGAGAACCTTTTTAGGTATTGGCCTTGACGACAATTGCTTACGTAATAGTGTAGCTATTCGCATCGTGGCCTCATTGGGTGTGGAGGACACGTGTAGCGAGTGCGGGAAGCCAGTAAATTATGAAAATGATAAATGACACCTGCGCACAGGTTTTTAGGTCAGATCGGTGTCCGAAGGTTGGTGTCCAGATGGACACCTACCCTACCACCGGGACAGACGCCTGGTATGGGACGGCACGAGGACCCATGATACGCGATATCGAGGGCACGCAGGGCAAATTAAGGAAAGACGGCGATCTGCGGGTGACAATGGCTTAGTCTAGGCACATTTGAAACGTTTAGCCTCCTCATTGTCGGCTTCGCAGACGAAGTTTGCCAAAGGTTTCGCGAAACGGCGGGGGACTCCTGTGGGGTCAGTTTCATCCAAAATGTCATGTATCTATTGATAGATATTCAAGATTAAAACGCCATTGCAGTCCCGTGACAGATAGATACTTTGGACGCTTGGGTCATGTGAAGATCATTTAGTGGGGTCTTGCTTATAAATATAATACGTTCATCCAAGATAATTTTAACAACAACAATAATATTGTTCCACTAAAGTGTACATTGTATGTAAACAATAATAATAACAATACAACAATGTTAGTATACCGAATCACAATAAATCACGGAAAATACATTGCACAGAAAAGTTACACTCGCTGACAGTGTTACCAAGGCTCATTCATGATCCATTTGAATGGTTCACTCGTTCTATTCTCTCAACGTCGCTCTCTCGCGTCAATAATGATAGACAATAGATATGTACGATATCGTAGTCCACGAAACGACATGGGCGTCCTCTAACATCCCCGGAGCTACGGAGTGTGCCTATCGACGACGGGGAATTGAAATCAACCTCTACACATTGGGTATCGATACTGACATGCGATTCAGCTGTACGGTAAATTAGAGATCGACATAGCTCGCTGTCAGCAGCTGCTCTCAATTCTCACAGGGACGTTTGCACGATGTTATTGCCGTTGTCGTGTCGCAAGTACGTGGAGCGTGAGAGGTGTTGTTCAAGCATTGCTGCGTGCTCAGGGCCGTCGTCACTCCCTTCTCGTAGTGAAACAGTCACGCTCTTGAGTTGAACACCTGATGGGTCTGTCGAACATGAGCAGCATCATATACTAGCTAGCCTATGTTCGCCGTTGCTTCTCTACCATAGAACAATGGTTTATCATAGGCTATAACAGAAAAAAAACCTACTAGAGAGTCATTTATTAAGCAGCACATTTGAATGCTCTTGAAGTGACAATTTCACTTCGGACGAGTTAAGTTTACAAATTACCAAGTGTGTATATATATATATATATATATATATATATATCAATCTTAAGTTCCTATTTCGTACCCTGCAGCAAATATTAAATAGCTAACTTATAATATGATGTATACTTAGTGAGTGGGGCACTGTCAGGGCTAACAAATGCATATCTATTTTGATATATTATTCAAGAGCTAGCACTTGCTGGACAAACTTGTCGGTGGATTGCATCTGTGAGTGTGCCATTGGATTGGCCAACACTGTTGCAGGAAGTTACGAAATCGGCCGGAGGTCAATGGCAGACTTACGTCCGCCCACCCGGGTGGCCACCAATTCGCTTTGATGCCGAATTGCGAGATCGCAGAAGTGCCCCTCTTTAGCATTGATTACGATGATCGACTCCGTGCAGCATACAAAGAATGCCCTGGGACCGCGAGCTCTACCCGATAGACACATAGTCTAGAAAACACATGCTAATATTTTTCCTGTTCTACTTTGACAATACAATACAAGGTTTGGTTTATTAACGGAACTGCAGTCTTATCACAACGCTTAAGTTCTCGTAAAAATAATAGCGAAAAACGATGGAAGAGCTTCTCTGTTTCGAACGAACCTAGCTGCAGCATTTTGCACTCAATGCCATGAAAAACATAACTAACACACTGCAAGTGAAGCGAATAACGACCATAAGAACACTGTGTTATGTGTCATTAGAAGTACAATACATTTAATTTAAGTATGTGAGTTGCTGTCTTTTGACCGTGTCGATTACGTCATATTATGGCAACAACCTATGGAACAAATAATTTATAAATTGACTGCTCTCGTATGCTACGATTTCACTTGTACCGTTACATATCTAGCCTTTGTCATATCTACGTACACTAAACGAGCAATGCAAGGCCAACAAACTAAGCGTTATTTCAGCGTTTCCGGACCATGTATTGTATAATGCATGCTATGGATAAATGCCCCGAATTGTGAATCACAGTGAACTGTTCGTGTAGCTGAACGCTGAATGGTTTCACCTGTTCGAATTATCAATCTGACCTTCCTCACCATTCGTATGGTCACCATTTTGGATCACCATAGTCGGTCGGCCTGCTGTTGGCTATCATTAATGAGCAGCGATTGTTTTCGACTTTTGTTGTTATCGACAAAAGAATGCTTCTCTAACTAAAATAAGCTTTAGCCCAGAGGCAATGGCCGGCGACTGTGGCGGTCGTGTGCTGCTGGGATCTATAATGGTTTCGCTTCCGCTTGAGTGGGAGCCAGCCTTTTGTCCTTACAGCCTCCCTGCCTGAACGCTTGCTTCAGCCTGCCAACAGCTCCTGTCACGCAAACCACTCTCCTATTCTCTGTTATCCTGTCGGCGTCCTTTTCGACGACGGCAACAGCAGCAACAGCGGCTCCCCTGGCTCAGGTTTGAGCCTGTTCGCGATGAAATGACCTTGGCTGGCAAAAATCGATTCAACACGTTTCCGTGAATCTACATTTTCTTCATGTGTACCTACGTAAGAACACGTGCAAACACAGTCACACGTGTGTGCTCGAAGAACAACTGGCGTGATTAGTACTATAATTCAACGAAATGGGAACAAGACAGACTGCAACTAACTAGTACGAGTTGACCGGATTGAAGTATGCACTTTGCTGGAAATTAAAGGAGCTTTAGAGAATTGCATGATGTGAACTTGGCCTTCATTTTGGTCAGGCTCTTTTTGCAGTGAAAGTTTGGCTTTGACAAGGATGTACCCCAAGGTGGGAGTCTTCGTTTCTCATATTTTCAAAGTTCCTGATTCAACAAAGCGAAAACGTGTTACATTCAAGGTCATCTATGTTCTAGCCAACGGGGAGTTGATGGTTCAACCCGGACCATATGGCCGGACCATATATGTAAACTGCTAATATTCTGATCTTGAGAAACATCTGTTCTTACGAGCACTCTTATAGTAAGTTTATACTGAATCTATGCTTCTAAGTTATGAGATAGAAGCATAGGATCAGTATAAGCCTCAGGTTGATACCGCTTCGCTGACAAAAATGGACGTGTCTTGCAAGTAGAATTTCTCAAGTGTGTGATTTTCTTCCCCAGTGGGAAAACTACCAAGAAGTTGTGAGCCCTTCTGGTAATTGGAAGGAATCTCTGAAGCAGCTGCACTGATACTTGCCTGATGGCGAATGGGATTTGAAAACGGCTTATCGCTGTTTCTTGCGTACTCTCGAATGCTGTGGTAATGTGCATGAAGTTAGATAACCAAACGTGTGTATAATAAGGTATTAAAATGTCGTTTTTTATTTCATCGACAGCATCGAGTGAGGAACATTGGCCTTTGAGTGGTCCTTGTGATAGCCTTCTGTAGCTCTTTGATCCCTGCAATGGCTTTTACACTAATTGCGTTCAGAGTAAAGGGCAGACCCTTCAGGTATTAGTTCCTAAGTGCAATGAGGGAGACACTCGTAGGGTAGAAATTATTGCATAGTTAAAAGAAGGTCAAGAGGTTAGATTTACTGGCAGTTAGCTAGTTACTAACAAATCAGTCTAGACCTGATAGCTAAGAATTTTCTCATGTTTGCAACACTTTCTGTTTAATAATTTATATAATTTAGTGAAGCTGAGTGGTTTGGATGGCCCCAATTTGACGATCGACGATCTAACAACCACCTTTATTTAATTTGGAATGCCCGCGTTGCCATCGGGCGTTGCCACCGATTTCGACTTAAGTCAGCACATGTTCAACGAATTTTTAAATGAGATTCCTTTATATAATCATTCATGTTGAGTAGGCTGCGCACGTCATGGGTCTCCACGCGCAATGTTAACGGGCTTAAAGTGCAAAAATATTTATGTCATTGCAGATATAAATAATTTTAATGTATAGAATATTGCCTTTAGATAATTCGGATTTAAATTGGTGCGACGAGTGCACTGATTATTGCCAGTTCTACGAAGCGTGCACAAAAAGAGCAGGCGCCGCTTTAATATGACCAGCGTAACCCGAATAGTTATTTCAATCCGCGTTTTGTTTCGGGTATGGAACAATGGAAACGCCATGTGTAAGGAATACTTGTTTTGAATAATACACGTGTACATAATGTCTCGAATACGCCGTGAACCCTATGCCCTTGTAAAGATTACAGAATATCGTCCAAATGCCAAATATAGCACATATAATTAAATTCGAACACCCACCACGTTGTTACATGAGGGAAACTTCTGTCAACAGCGACTTCAACAGCACGCCCCTCCAGATATATGTCTGTCAATATAGGGATCGCTAATGATTCTGGAAAAGTTCAGGCAACCCTTAGTGATTAGTTGGTTCGTCATATATCATACACATCAACGTTCTACCAGCTTCAAACTCTGCTGGTGCTGCTGTTGCTGACGTGTTCGCTCTCTCGCTTGCTTGCTTGCGTGCACATCTCAACTTGATATAGCGCGGAACGTGCGATTCAATTGGTGTCTGTCTTCGTATCGTCGTTGTTGTATTCACCGCGTGCGAGGACACACTCTCGTTACATCCGTTAGCTGGTATCAGCCCCAGCGCGGTAAGTAGCGAACATGGCTGGCCTTGCAGCAGCATGGCTTTCAAGCAACTGGATTCAACCCATTAAGAAGTAGGCCACCATCTGACTTCACTTCAAAACGCATGTTAGAATGATCTACGAGTGAATATACACAAGGCGGTATATAGACACACTCAAGTACGTGAGTGTCGTCAGTGGGACGGGTCGATTGGTTTATGCAATCTGAGCCTGATGCGATGAACGGTGGAGTTTGCTGCTTTTCGAAGAATTTACCTCGAGGATCGCCCGGAGATCATTAAAACGGGCGATCATCAAACGACTGCATGTCGTAGTGCTACCAATGTTTCGTTATGATTACAATTCACTGTTCATCAATTCTACATTGCCATTCTGTATCTAACCCTGTTTAACTCGTCTTGCTTCAGTGACACACGCCTGCCTGCACCCCAATAACGCTCACTGAAAAACATCGAATAGAGAGAGAGAGAGAGAGAGAGAGAGAGAGAGAGAGAGAGAGAGGCGAAGTAAGGATATTAATTACGGAATTTCCCCCTTTCTCTACGATGCCAAGAAACAATCTTATGTAGAAATGCAGTCGAAACAAAGAGAGATCGGAAAACGAGTTAATATCATGAGAGACAGAGGGACAATTTCGGGTTTTGTTCGGCCTCAGTGATGTCAGTCAATGATCGGGGAAGCGAAAAACAATGGGAAAATTCAGGTCGATACAAAAGGTAACTCGACAGAGGACTAATTGATCCTTGTTGCCATCCGAAAGATGGTCAGCGCATTCTGATACTGTCTGCGTCGTCGGTTTGTGGAAAATAGTTGTCTTGTGGATCATGCCGGAATATTCGTTGTTGCTGAACCTGACTGAGCACAGTTATCATCACATAAATATCACGTTGGTACCTGTTGATGTCAACCAACCTACAATTGAATAGAAAATATTCGGTCAGGCTGTCCGCACTTCTTGCACCGCCACTCGGCTCAATGATCAGTGCACCCATCTTCAGTACAACAGTTACTCTTTCGTTTGCTTGATGTACTGGTAGCGGGTCACCCTAAGACGTGACGGGCTTTCATCCGCGAAGAGCGCGAAATGAGACATCATGCAATCTCTGATCAATGAGAGCCTGACCAGAGCTTTTCTTTCAAAGTCCATCTCGTGCGCCCGAGAATCACTGGCTCCTTGTCACGCGGACGGAATAACAATAAGAAATAGAATATAGCCATAACCGACAAGTACTACTACCTCAATCATGTGGCCTGGAAACGTTGGGAGGCCCGGAGACCCAACAATCGAGACCCCATATACAAATAGAAAACGTATATTAAAGGAACTGCAAACTTCACAATGTTTTAGTTTTCTAGCCATGTCACGAGATCGCGGGACTCGAACCACCGGCCTCCGGTTTTTTTGCACCCTGAGACTCAGCCACGGTCCAAGCCAAATAAGGGAGAGACCTTCAGTGGCTGTAAGGGAGTTCCGTCCAGGACACTTTTCAATGCAGACGTAGATGCAGAACATGGGAAAGGAACATATAGGGAGTGGTCACCTTCGCCTCGGTATCTTGGGAGTATTCTTTGATAAGGTCGGACTGTGACATTTTAGGTCATTTTGATCCATGACCACTGGGTATAACTGGGGGTGCTATGGTCTATCTAGACTAGACTCTCAGTTGATGCATAACTTAAATGTATTTCTGTTTCATACAGTAATATTAGCCGGAACGGCGTCTCTTTTAAATTGTGTTCATCTTTTCTACTCTTAAGATATTCGAGCTGACACTCGATATGGCACAAAATATCAATATTAACACTAAACTGCCATCGTACATGGTGTCTCGTGATACTTACAGTTATCTGACTGTTGCATATATATGCGTCAAATGCGTTTCGCGTACGAATCTCGATGTTGCAGTGTTTAACACTGCCCACTACTGAGGCTGTTCCTGATGCCAATGTGGCCCATATAATGGAACATTTTGCGTGGTCTCATTCGCTTCGCATGGAACGAGTCGAATGAGTGTAATATCTAGTAATTTTCTCACAGTTTGAACTGCTAGTGTACATTTTATTAGAGTTGTTATTAGTATTACAAAACGAATATGTGCATAACCATCTATATGAACAGTGTCGTTAATAGACACATGAAGCTGTATCTGTTCCTCCCTCTGTAGCGAGAAACTGTTTTGCCCAATGGCTGCGTCAGGCGGACTTCCGAGAGTCGCGAGAATGGCGCAAGCACCAGCATTCGGCGACTTCAATATCCGGCCCTCTGGCCTTCCGTAGTCCCAGTAGCGTCCTATACGACCGAACCCGTTGAGTAGATTCGAGAAACAACCAAACTAATAGACACCGTCGGTAAACATCGAGAGTGTCCTTCAAGCCTCAGGAACCCCACGTTCCTCGCACTCCATCCTCTCGCCGCTCTACTTTCACTAGTTTTGAGCGTCCCTTGTTCTCCTAGTGGCTCTCATCATGTCCCTAACGTCACGCTGACACGTCCTCGCTTGCTTCACGTCTCTTCACGTTAGCTTGCGTTTGCTCTAGGATAGACACATTCGAGAGCGGACACTTTCCTAAAGGCATGGTATTAAATAGCAGACAAGGTAGCACGCATGCCGTTCACTATTCCTCGTGCCACCATAGCCAGTACTTGTGTACCGCGTAACGTCCTATTGTGTAATTGTTATCAGCTGACATTTAACCGGCTGACGACAATCACCTCGGGGTTTTATTATATTGGCTGTGTATTTTTGTTGCCCATCATTGTATAATAGTCAGTTGAGCTCGTTACCCGACTTGGAAATGGGCAGAGATTCTTTTCAATGGCTATTTTCGGGTTACATCTGAGGTAAAAGTAATGGTATATTGTTTTATTAAAGGAGCTGCAATTTTACAATGCTTAAGCCCTCTTATGTGTCACGCAGCGGGGCTCGAACCTGCGCCCTCTGGCTTCCGATAGCCAGAGACTTAGCCGTCCAAGCCACCCCGCTGTCAAATCAGACTCAAAAAGAGTGGCCTATTTGACAGTATAGAAATAAATAGTAATAGCCAAGTCTGCGAGTCGCGGAAGTAGTGCATTAAATGATCCTTTGAGATATCCAGCTGACTCCGGATTTCCACAATCGTAATACATCAATGTGGTCCGACGAATGGTTTGGTAAACTCGCTTATATCTTATATAAATATACCAATATACTGGATAAGAAAATTGAAACTTTTCCAATAGAAGCATATATCTGAGTATCAATTTTTCGAAGCGAAATGTGAATCTTGTGTTTGGTCAACTGACAGCTGAATTCAAAGTTCCAGATAGGATTATCTTTCTAAGCTGTTCGGCTCTCAGCCATTATAGGAAAGTCACAGACCTCATATTAAAAAAAAAATTACACAATTGATTATAGAGGTGTCTGGCCCCAGACAATGGTCAAGTGAAAACTCAGAGCAGAGCCGTTCGACATCGGTTTCAGCCATATCCAAAGGAATCTGCTAAACGAAGTCGTGGAGGAGTTTCATTGCACGCAGTAGGTCGGGAATGTTAACTTTGTCAACAAAGGCGACTTTACGCTGACGCCAAGTGCTCGGTAACTGCTAGCTTTTTTCTCATATGAACGACCCGCCTGATGGCTGAGGCGATAATGTCGATGGTACTACCGCTAGTTGAACATGTCACGCTCCGCGGTTCGTGGAGCGCGCGCAAATTCGTTTTTCGCATAGAAGCAATCTAATGCACTGAATTAGTGTCGCTGGCTCCAGCCAAGGTACATTATAGTGCCACACTGAGGCCGCCAAAGAAGCTATTATATAAAATACCAATATAAATATGCCTTTATTGACCAAAAGTGGTGGTGCAGAGTCATATCACTTGAGTTTCATTGGTGAACTGTTTTTCTTGAAGGTTTGGTTTCAATTTGTTTATCTGGATGAGTACCTGTGTGGTGATCGGCACCAATGCCAACACGGCCCTAAGTTAGTGCTAGAGTGTCAACCACCGTGCCGTCCCAAATGAGGTGCTGGCCTCGGTGGAAGGGGATGAGAGTGAGGCCGTCAAGGCGGGGCCCGTCGGCAGTTGCGAGGCTCTGTGGCTCCCTTGTGCAGGGGATACCGGCGGAGTGGAGCGAACGAGCGTGTCATTAAGCATAGTGTCGCGGATGGCGACCGGTGCTGCGCTCGCTCGAGAGTCCGTGGTGGCCATTCGTTGCAACAGGGTCCCCGCAACGCTCGCAGCTGTAGGTCGCAACCACAGGGGCCTCGAGGCGGAGGCCCACACAGAAGCGGAGGGAGAGATCGTGGGGAGCAGTTCCAAGGGACGAGGAGGGCAGCGCGTGGAGCCATGCCCCCGCACCAGGCTTGTCAATGGCCCGGAGGCGAGCTTGGTCAGTAACGTGTGGTGCTGAGGCTAGGAGAGGGTCCCGCAATTCCTTGTGGAAGATCAGACCATACCCGCTGCTTGCTCTGCTTGTCCTGAGGGACCCGGGCGCGGACGCCCGTCTGGTCAGGGGAAGCGTCACGGGAAGCGGAGAAGTGGGCCTCGGGGGGGCGGACTGTAGCAACCATGTCGGCGACCGCCGTGAGCGAGCCTGCGTAGTAAAACGTCAGCCAAGCGGTGCACACTGAGCATGCCGAGGCCACGTGAAGGACTGAAGCCTCAGTGCCGGCCGAGCTTGTCCTAAGCAAGTGCTCCATGCGCGCCGCCGAAAAACAGGACCGAAGGAGGAAGAGCCCCTGGTGAGCCGCCAACAGAGGCAGTCGGTCAAGCATCACGGCAGTCCTTCGAGGCAACGGTCCAACGTAGCCGGATGGCCTCGTCCGTAAGAAAGAAGCCGACGAGCTCAAGGGACGACCTCGGAGTGAGGCGGGACCCTGGGAGTAACCGCTGGAGGTCGGGGTGCGGGTCCAAAGAGAAGATCTCGCACTTCGCGGGGTTGAGGGCAAGGCCGCTGGGTCCCTCGTAGTCGAGTACTCGCTGGACGTCGGAGGCGACGGTCGCGGGATCGCCCGCCAACGTTCCGTCATCCATGTACCACAGCCGCAGGCGAGACTGGAGGGACGCAGCGGGGGCTGGAGAGCCAGGCAGAAGAGGGCTGGGCGCAGCGGGTCCCCCTGCTAGACCCCGCACTTGGAGCTGATGACGGCGTTGTCCACAATCAGATGGGAAGCGCAACGATAGGCTAGGTCAACCACAGAGGCCGAGGACGTGCTCAGCAACCTCTCGCACAACGAGTTCCCGGCGGACCGTGTTGAATGCATTGCGGAAATCGAGCTTGACCAGGGCCGCGGCCGGATGAGCGTCGATGAAGCAGCGATGTCAGTCCCAGACGCCTGGCCGCACCCCAACCGGGTTGGGAGTGCTTCCAGTGCGGTCGTCTTGCGGCGCGCTACACTTGGCGTCCTTCGTAGGCTGCTCCGGAACGGCGCAGCGTCCTCCTTCGCGTCGACGTCGTCGGCCGCTCCAGGCCTCGCCCTCTTCAGCGGCGCGGCACTCGGCAAGTCGTCCGGAGGCATCGCCCTCCCGCCCGACACGGAAGCACAGGGCGCACGCAATCCACCACTTACAAACAGCACAACGCAACGGCGGAGAGGCTGGCAGGAGCTTCGTCGTTGCGTGGCACGAGTTGCTCTATCGATACTAGATAGAGCTGGCTAATTCCACCGATTGAATATGTATACGAATGACAAAGTTATACCCATCCTTAAATTACGATATTTGTTCCACCTGTTTCCGCCCGAGCCCTGTGGTCATTTGTTTAAAGCTCTTAACACTTTGCCGTTCCCCTCCTACGCCGACAACCTCTATTGCCTACACATCTTTAAAACCCCCGCGTGATTTGTCTTCCAACATTTGTGATCTAAGATTTCTTTCGCTTGTCCCGTCCTCTAACAATGTTGGCCATTGATGCTTGCGTTCTCAAGGGTTTGTTATCTGGAACGTTCTCCCGTTGTTGTCCGTACTTAGAGAACACTTTCACTCACAGAGTAAATTGTATATACGCCCAATTCTCAGTATTATATATATTTTCTTTGAAACAATATTTTATATATTTAATACTTGCTTATCACGGCTCTCTTCTCATATAATAAATAATGAGAGCATTAATAATATTATAATGATAACCATATTAATCCCCATAGTATAACACGCCTGGTAGATAAACTATCGTTTCCCTGTTGTGTTGATACTTTGACGCAAAAATTGTAATCTATATTGTATATATTTGACCCGCAGTTGTAGCAAGTAGAAACCTTGTAGTCTTTTTATTTTTAGTTATCGTTTCGCGAGTACATGAACTGTACAGCTATCTTTGAACCCTTGTTGTTTAAGACTAATTTTTGTTCTACACGCACGGACTCCTGTTCATATACCCACACCAAGGCGATTTCTCACCCCCCCCCAGGGCATTATTAATTATAATAAGAATTAGATAATAATAGCAACGTGCAGAAGGAGCACCTCGTCGAAGGCGCGCGGTATATCATGCGGCCCAAGCGATTGCATGCACCCAATGTCAATGACGGTATATTTTGCACAAGGTATACCGTCATTAACATTGGTTTTATTCCCTCTCTTCTCGAATTGAAGAGAGGGAATAAAACCAATGTTACCTATAATAATAATAATAATAATAGTAATAACGATAAAAAATATTTGATCATTACGATTATATTTTTCAAATAGCTGACGTCGTCTTTATTGCAGATATGAAAGTTACCGTTAACGATATTCGATTGTATTCCTTTGAGCGTATCCGTCATCTTAAGATTTCGCAAGGGGTCTTCCTTGCAGCCTGTCCTAGTCATTAACGAGTATGGCTGGGACACATGGAAAGATTGCTTGACTTTCTGTCGATTCGCACTCGATCTAAAAGCTGCTAAACAGAGAGGTAGCGATGGCATCATTGTGTCACAAACACAGTTGTGAATAGAACACAAGAGCATTGTTCAATTATGAACTATGGAACGATAAATAAGTAACTAACTGCATTATAATAATAAACGTCAAGTACCAGATTACACACAACAATACGATTATCGTATTCATCTTCAGAGCGAAAGAGCAATAAAATTGGTACACTCAAACGCCGAACAGAAATTGTCATTGCGGTTTTATCTTTTTCCACATTTGGAGGCGGAGTAGTTTCTGCAGCAGTTTTTATGAGCTCTTCTAGTCACATAGATGCACGCATATGACGTGCCACATGAGCATATATCAGGGACGTACTTAAAAGCGGAGCGGGATTCGTAACAGGATCGAGTTGAATCGAGTTGCACTGTTCTTATCAGGCGAAAATCGACCACCACAAAATGGTCGAGATCATTCGGTGCTTACGTCAGCCGCCGGCTTTGCCCAACCCAAGTGTTAGCAGTAAGAGCCATCACGCCTTTTTAGCTAACGACTCTAACAGTCCTATGTATAGCACCCTTGACTTATAAATCTACGAATGTTGTAGGAATGAGTGCCCGGTGGCGTAGTGCATTCGTGTGCGCCTTGCAATCGGAGGAAACACGTAGGTGCACGGGCTCGATCCCCACCGTTGCACATTTGCATTTAAAGGGTCCATCTTATAAAGAAATGCCGAAAGCAGTTGTACCGTGGATGCAAAATGTTGGTTGTGAGTCAGCCCGGAAACTTTTGTACGACAAAGTGCTGCGGATGTTATGGTTGAATAATAATAATAATAATAATGTCATCAGATGGAATTATTTCATAGATAATTGGTCCAAGAAGGGCAATTGACCTCGCTGACTTCAGAGACCTATGACCACCGGCAAGCTGCTGCTGAACTCATGGCTATCGCAAACACACAAATCACAGATCAAATAAAAAATTATGTTTGATCTCGTTAATGCCTTCATTTAGATTAAAAGGGGATGTGTCATTTATAGACTCGCACATAGATGTATCTACTCGCGGACTGAACACAGCGTGAGCGTAATATACACCACATTTAGAAGTTTCAGCAACAGAATTGTGCATTCACCATAAGCAGTTTACTATGTCGTAAAGCATGTCGTCATAGCGTTCACAAGACACAGCCCACAAAGGGCTATGTAGTAGTAGTCAGTCCTTCATGGTCGGAACATTGGGACGTGGCTTTTGGTGGCGAGTTAACCCGAGTTCTGGATGGGAACAACGTTCAATGTTTATAGCTGCTGCATTTTGGTGGCTGCTGAGATTTGACCAAAAGAGGAACCTAAACGCCATCCGTCGAGGCGCGGTTATACCCACGAGATGCTAATAATAATTGGAATAATACAACACATGTTGTGATAATAAATATCTGACGAAAAACCAACGCTGCTGCTGAGCCCTCTTACGGGACCGTGCTGCATTTGGACAACACGCAGTGCCGAAAGACTCTATACAGTTTGCCTGTTCGAACTCCAGTTGGAAAGGTGTCCGTAATAGTTACGGCACGCTTACTCTTCTCTACTGAAACAGAAGTCTAAAATCATTTCGTGAATCTGTACCAGCCAAACGCTGTGCTCATAATAGTAATTGTTTTTCTAGCTGACCCTCAACTGTTCTCCTATCTGACAGGCCTCAGCTCTTAACCTTTTAGGTATTACTATGAGGACCTGTCGGGGCCACCTTTGCTTATTCTCTTCCTTACTCGTAGCGGGCGAGAATCTTCATGCCGAACGTTTGGTGTAAAAGCTCACCCAACAAGCATACCCCCTTGTCTTAAACCCACAGATTCAAGGTCAGTGTGGCGACCCTCTAAAATGGTGGTGCCTGCAAACGAATAAAGTACCCTATCGTTTTAATCATCTATTATAGTATTTATTGATAAACAAAGGGCCAATAATTATGTCAACAACAAGTGACAATGTGTGTGTGGTTAAGATTTGGGTATATTCGCAAGTATGCCCATGCGCTCAGGCCCTTGCCAAGATTTGCAAATTATCACCATCATTCTATGCCTCTTTGTAGGGCTACCTACGGGTGGCTCGTTCTGATCTTCTCTTAGAAGAATCGAACAAATCATCTATCGCAATTCTCTTCTCATTCAGCTGAATCGATTGAGCCGCCTCCGAGTGGGATAAAGCTGATGTATCATATACCTGGAACACCTCAAAAGGGGTTGCTTTTCTGGCTAAGCGTTAGTGTCAACGTGTATTCAAACTAGTATTAGTGATTTAGAGAACATATTGCACACAGAGAGAATCTTGCGCAGCACTACGAATTTGAAGGCTTGATGGCAAAATCCACACGGCAGTGACTGAAACTCGCTTGAGAGTAAAGGCCCTTTGAAAATAAGTAAGTGAGAAAAAAATATGTCATGTATGCTATGACTGTAATTACTTCCAGCTGAAATTATGATATATATGATACCAAGTAATCATCCAATGCAAAGCAATTCGCTGCGATATACTATAATAAATCAGAGTGGCTGAGCCGGCGTGCCCACTTGCCCTTATGGGGTATTACAGCAATGTTTTCACTAGTTTATGAGATTAGCATTATCTGCTGTGCCTCTATCTAGTCCTCCCGACATAGACAGGTCCACCATCCCAGCGTATACAAGGGATGCTACATAATTAATCACTACCGTTAATCAATCGGATCTCCCTCGTTAGATGTCGAGTACAAAAAGACATACTTGTCTTTGCCATGTGTAGCATACGTATGTATTCGGTAATAGCTTTTACTATTGCCGAAAGGTGTAGAGTCAAAGAGATTCAATGGTAACATGTCGGTATCTGGACGAAGGTCAGAAAAGAAGCCATTCTTCATTGCATCATATAGGTTTGCGTTTGCGGGCGTATTTCCAGATATACCATCTGATCTATACTATCTGGTTTGCAACGCACAGATATGGATATAATGTAGTATATGGCAAGCGCGGAACTACCGCTGGCGTACGTCCAAAAAACCGAACTACCAGATACTCATCGAAAGACACACAGTGAACCAAGACCCTGATTGATTTTGGCTATATAAGCTCTAATTATATAATTATAATTACAGAATACGGTATGATGGTGATGTTGGCCTTTCAAAAATCGTATCTGATCGTGTGAGCAATTTAGGGCTTCGCTAAGCGCAACTTCGACCTGAGATTACACTGAGGCACTCCTTTATCAGTCACACACTGTTGGACACAGATCGTGTTCGTTATGCGGCAATACAATACAAAATTGAGGTTTGTTAATGCAACTGCATTTATGATACCTCTTAACTTCTCGTAAATATAATAGTTAAATGATTGCCGCAAGCTCCCATATCGAGGCTGCACAGCATAACACTGGAACAATTAGCGCCGTATTCACGAGAAGGAGACCCTCAAGGCGGAGCACAAGTTTCCGGTAGGCTACATTTCATCATCTCCTGACAGGTTAACCCCAGACATTTAGCTGTAGTAGGACAAAAGACGAAGCCGAGTCCTACTGCCTATTCCTATCACTCTGTATATCGGCAACTCTTTGTGCCGTTCGAAATCGTCCTTTTTTTTCTTTTTTGAGAGGAGAAAATTTCCAAAATCGTCCTAATTCCATTCTATTTACAATAAGATCAAATGTTTGAAGCTATCAATGAAATCTTCAACATGCAAGAGAGAGAGCACAGCGGACGTCATCGACTGTACTTAGCTGAAAGCAGTACCGTCTACACTAAATGTTGGCTACTTTGCCAGATCAAGACGAAATTTGCAACGAGGTGTTGTGCGCGTATGCGATCACCGTATACACGCTCTGTTCAAATCGAAACGCAAAGTTCCTCTGACGGAAAAGTGAAGCTCGCATCTATTTAGTTGACCACAGTTACATGGACTATCCCATATATTACGTTGAGTTTCGTATAGTGTGAGCGAAGAGAGTACCTTGTGAATTTCAACAGGCCTAGCAACAATTGTATTTGTTTCGCGAGGTGCGTTGACTCGGAGGGTTTCCGATCCCACGGGAGCTATTTCTTCATAACTCTAATTCATAGGAGACAGAAAATATAGCCACATTATCCAATTGGCCGCTCGATACTACCATTTATGGGTCGCTGCTTTATTTCTTTGTGGCTCTTACTGAGCAGTTGAACCACACTATTTGGATAGTTTATTACTAAAATATAGGATATCCTAAAATCTGAAAATATATAAATTGAGGTCGAAATCTATTATTTGGTTGAAAATGAAGTGAGTCCAGAAACATTTGGACTAAACTAGATACACATTTTGTTTACACTTTTGTCTTAACGGCAAATGCTGCTATGTGATGCGGCGACCGTGGAGCGAGTGCATATCCAACAATGGCTTCGTCACTACTTAGACGTGCAACTGAGACTACGAGGATGGTAGATGATATCAGACAGGCAGGCGCAGTATTTGATCGAGCTTGTCGATCGAGCACATATATTGGTCGTGACTTTGAACCTCCTGTATGCATGAGATATATCCCTCAACGAACAAAAATGGGTCCATATGATCTCGTTGAAAGTACCGTTGGCAACGGCGTGACCAAGGGAGGATGATGTGCTCTAAAATGAGCAGCTCCAATGCGGTAAACTGGATCAAGAAATTCAGAAAAAGGCCCTACACAGATGCAATGCAGGTGCTAATGTGTTCTCGCTACGGACAGAGCCCATGCGGCTTTGGGGAGCGGGAACACACCTCGGCTGGAAAAATTCTGTTGCGAGGAGATTGAAGTCTATATGGTCCGTCGGATTACCATCTCTTCAGGTTCGTGCAGCGCGGTCTGGATGGCAAGCAGTTCAAAAAGTAGACATTTTCATGTAGCGTATGAAAATGGTTCTATAATGGATCGCTCGCGTGGAGGTTCCAGTCTGGCGCGGCGAGATCCATCTACCACCCGAACGGAGGGCGAAGGCAACAGAAAAGGAAGAAAATTAGTAATACTAGTGAATTCAGTCACTTGAAAAATTAGCACCACTTTAGTAGGCAGGTAAATCGAACTTGCTTACCTTTCTTTCCGACAAAATAGGCCTAAAAGTAGGCTTCCAGTGCGGGTCAGGCACAAGGTCACAGCTTGGGGAGGAGGCTATCACGTAGGAAAAAAAAGAGTAGATTTATTGTTCCAACAGCTGCTTTCAAGTGTTATAGTTGAAACAGGTGTTCCATGTATTAACTCACTACTTGTTTAAATAGAAGTCTATTTCTCAGCTGTAACATCATCAGCTCCCGTGAATGGCGCCAGAACATCATGAGTCTGAATATATAATAGAATATCATGAGTCGGTGCATACGCGAAGTGTGGTTGTCGATGTGTACCCTCTAAAACGCCGATCAGTGCCTCGCTGTCCCTTCCCATGATACGAAACGTTCACAATCGTTGATGCTATGAGCATCTTTTATAATAGAGATCAAGAAAGTATTTTGCGTCCAATCAAGTACTTATTGATGATGTGAACCAGAAAATAATATATACGCAGTACGAAAATTCGATCTGTTGGGTTGTAGCCGACTAGGTCAGGTGATTATGCGACTGTCAGCAGCCTTCGTTAATCTTCGAACGCGGTTCGTTCCATATTCAATGGAACGTACTGAGGCTTTCGCATTGGTAGGTACACGCTGGTATACTGCTCACAGGTATGGCCGGTCACCATTGTGCCAAACAAATATTAATATATAGTTCAAAGTGAGCGGGTCCGTTAGTGTACCGGAAATAGAATGACTTCATTGCATGGCGTATATCGTTTCAATATAAGCATTTGTGGTTAAAAGGGATACTTAACAAAAATTCGGCTCTTTTCGGCTATCCAGCAGTCTGTACAAATTCGTCATTTTACTCTAGTTACCTATCCAAGGAGCGCAATCATGCGATCATCTAGAAGATTACGTTTTGAAACTTGTCCCATTTCCAACAGACGTAACGTGCTAGCAGATTCATGCTCCCACTGCGCACATCATTCGGTCACTGATGTTGGTGACATATCGTTCATACAGAGGCGCCATGAATGCTCACTGCTGTTACGACCTGACACTTGAAGGCTAACCGCCACTGGCTGTCCGGGTTCATCCCACCGGTAGTTAATTCATTCCCCTGGGAATCCACTGCGGTTGTCTAGGGTCCCGTTGGAATCTTAAAATACACTGTATAGCGGTTCTGTGTATAATAAGGATCAGATGGTGACAAGGCATTAAAACGTCACTAACGTGCACATTCATCCACCACCACATACGAATATATAAATAAGTGACTCACAAGACTTCAATGCGCAGTGGAGGTTAAGGATTTGTGTCAGGTAAATCTAACCATTTAATATTAGTTGCACCTTGTGCCTTACTTAATAACCGCTGGCTATTCACTTTTCATGAAGCCTTGGTATAAATTAAAAGTCTTGTTCTACAATGTTCTATTGCCGATGAGGCGGAGCTGATGGTGGGCCGAATTCAGTTGCGGGTTCGGTCTCGAACTTGGACTCGGTGATTTCTTGAAATCATTATCTCTAATATTTATACCCAATATTAGCACAGACCCTTCCGCCAATAAAGTCACACATGTTGCCCCGACGGAATGTTTTACTCATTGCAGATTTGTTGGCTCTGAGAGGTTTTAGACACACGAAACATTCGGTAGGTTTCATCGTATGGGGTCTAGTCGAACCAAAAAGGCATATGAGCTAACTGTTTTTATTTTCGTCAGGCTACTCGTCAAGGAGGCTGTGTGACTCTGGTGGGCATGGGACCGCCGGAAGTGAAAACTCCACTCATTGATGCGGGAATTAAGGAGCTCGACATCCGTGGCATCTTTAGATACGCCAACTGGTAAGTTAATTGTTAATACGGCCTACGCGATTCTACTAAATAGATATCATTGCTACTGATGTTGTGTACTTACATTTGATAGTGCGCATTGTGTTGCACAATGTTTAATATAATACAAATTTAACAATTGAGGTGATATCTTGTCCGGTCTAACCATAAGACATAGTATCACCCTTCGGTAGACGAGAGGTTTGTTCGTTATGGCCGCTAGGGGAAGTCTGATGTCTGGATTAAATGTCCTTGCGAAAATATACGATACGTAAAGATCAGAGTAGAGCTCCAAGTTGACCGTGTCTCCAAAGGATCGCCTTGTAGTCGTGCAAATGACGTGGTAGGATCAACAAAGGGAGATGTGAGCAATTGAAGCGTGTAACAACAGATCAAGCCTGTCTTGTCTATGGGAGTAGGTCTACGAAATTAGATATCCAGAGTTGAACTTTAGATCGTACGACGTCAACTAGATTAATGAATCACTTGATTATTTTAGCTCCAATATATATATATATATATATATATATATATCGATCTATGTATATGTGTTGATCTTATTTATACAGCTCGATTTGAAATAGATTTGGTAACTGTAGTATTGTTGTAGTATTTCAATTGAATGTAAATTAAAAATCGCCAAAGGTCCGGCGGATCTTCGAAGAAGGCATAAAAATAATAACAGCGGTTCAGGGGGCCTGGCTGACATTGAATATGAGGCATAAAGCCCGAAGCCGGAGTTGCGGTCACGTACATAAATAGAAACATCGCGATCTGACAGCTTGGTTCAGAACTCCTCCGACCTTCATTAGAATTCAAGGGAAGGGATTCATGCAGGACGATCTGGGTTCTGAAGAGTCGAATCGAGAGAATTATGAGGTCCGTTCTGAAGAGGTCGAAGCTCGTTTATGCCTTTTTTAAGAAAGACACATATATTCGTAGGCCCAGAGGTACCCGAACGCGCCGGAGAAATTAACTCTAAGACGGTTATGGGAGGAAGCCGCAATGATTTGAGAATATATTAGAGGTCACCGTGGAAGCTTCAAGCGCTTTTTCAGAATAAAAAAAAACAATCGAAACACCTTCAAAGCAGTTGCAGGTTGATGAATTAGGAGCTCATTAATTGCCGGTCGTTGATAATAATACTCCCACGAAAGGGGTTGTTGATGATGATTACTATACTATATAAAAGGTCTCTTTATGTTACCGCGGCGACTACCTCTCGGCGAAGATTCGACTACAATTGATGAACAACCCCCAACAACGTCTCGATGGTGAGAGGTAGATACATGTGATAGGCTGATGTAATATGGATTTGCTTCTCGTATCGTTCGTACGCCAACACGACTCTGGATACAACTCTCCAAACAACTCGGCCATAGTAATTTAGCCGCTTAGCCAGAACTAATTGTTTTGTTTTTGGAGCATAATAGACAGAATACTAAACTACACTATATATAAGCCTCACATTCGCGTTCGTCCCGGCGATGAGGATCACAAAATATATCCTGGTGGAATATCATAAAAAAGCAGAGTCCGCGTACATCAGAGATCCTGGTTGCCGATTACAGAATATAGGTACTTTGATTATGGCGGTGTTATCAAACCCAGCGAATACTTACGTGTCTTTATAGAAGATAATATGTCACAGTGTCATTCTACTCAGAAATTGTCTTATTTGTACGTCAAACAACAACAACAATAATAATAACCTCAGCATCATAAATTGACTTCCCTACTGACATAGTACATTCATATTATTTCGTTGCTTTAAATGTATTGTGCGTCTGCTAAACGATTACAAAATCTTGCCTATATTTTATATATCATTTTTTCTTCAATCATTTTCTAGTCATATTCAGACTGTTCGCACATAAATGGTCTACTTTCAAATTCTTTAAAATATCTTTTCTTCCCTACAGCTTCAAGTTAATAGTATTCTACTCATGATACGAATTAATACGTCCTCGCTGTGACTTCAATTACAAGATCACACATGTATATACATACGCCATGGTGAGATCTGTAAAGCGAGATTGCTGCAGCAGGCCATCTTGTCAAGTGAGGACCATCTCTCTTAGCGCACGTCTTAGCATCTGTCCTAGAGACAAGTAATTATTAAATAGATAATCTTAACGCTGCGAGATGTTGCCACCCAAATGTTTCCGTCCGAACACAAGGTCGCTAGAAATATCCACCCTCTATAGCCGAGCAATGAACACTGACGTTATTATTGAGAACATGTAGAATTTCTTACAGGTAGAATGCTCACCACCCAATAGAACATCTTTATAGGCTGTGTTTCTTCATTCAAAGCAGTAGCATAATACTACACCTTATAAATAAGTAAATAAATAATATAGATTCATTTCACTAATTTGAGTTTGTCCCCAAGCAGATTAAAATACATTTTCCTGCAGATAGAGGACTCAAGAAGCCAGATTGACTTGGTGTTTAAGAGATTTCAGATTTTGCTTTCCCAATCGACATTGAATGTGCAAAACTTTTTCAATGTACGAAATAGTAATAATTGCCTGATTGGTTGGAGTCCCAATAATTTTACTACCTCATTCCAACTTTGTTGTTTTTTGTTATTTTCAAACGTTTATTGTATTTCAAAACAGATTCACTCCAGGGAGAACTCTTTCTTAGTTATCTTATTGCGAATCGTGCTGTAAAGCAGAATTCATAGGAATCGATAAGTTACGTAGCGAAAAACCAACAAATGATTTATTTCCCATTATTAATAAATGCTTCTTCACTTAAGCGACAACCCTCTTGATTTAGTTTTTTTTCTCAAGTGTCAAAATCAAGTTAATTTTCGGCACTGCAATATAATACGCTTTATCTTTCCTTTCTATGCTGTCTTTCCCGGAGTTTCCCGAAATCGGCAGTTCTTTCTAACGTTCCCAATCTAAGGAGAAGGCATAAGTCAGCGATTATCTACATGTTTTAGTCATTGTTCTATTAGTTGCTGACTGATCCTTGCTTACGATGCAGTTGTCCGGTTGACCTTAGCCTTGAGAAAGCAAATAATCGCCGCCATTCGTCTTTTTCACTTGAACATCCGACGGGATACTTACGTCACTCGTTAGGCTAACGCAACATGTCATGGTGGTGCGTCAGTACGATGTTGTCAGGTGTGCGTCTCATATGTAACTAGGTCGCCCGACGCGCACTGTTTGTAATGCGTAGGTCAGAGGTCGTTGGAGCCTCTCAAGGGCTCTGTGGACACGGCTAGCTATTAATGCACCTTACGTAAGGTTGATTGGTTTGACCTCCAGCGAAGCCTGTGGAAGGTGCTTTTACTATGGCTGCAATTGTTCAGTGTCAATACTGTGACCAAAGGCCTCTCGCCAGCGTTACAGGTGTACTTCTTTGTAACTGTGGGATACGCTTATATTAAAGAAATCCAAATAGTTTTTTAGTTAGGCAAATATTAGATGAAGGTACAGGAGTCGTGAATAGACTTTTGAATTTTGGTGACACTGACCTGCTTTTGTCTCGTTCAGGCTGGGTGGAACGACTAACTATTCAGCAGGTTTTTGTAGCACGATGCTAAAAGAAAACTGAGATATGTTTAGAATGAACGACGATTTTGTTACATTTCCCAATGGGCGAAATATCCTGTTGAAATATGCGTAGCTCTTCCGTCTTTCTTCACAACTGTAAAGCAAAGCAGCGCTTGGTAGGGTTTGACATAGCAAGCACGCGAAAGCCTGCTGCCGCTAAACGTTAGACTTCATGAACGTTACATTATTTTGGACGAGCTCCATGTGCTTACAAGAGGCTCTTGGACTTCCCGCATTCGCGAAAAAAAAAACAACACATTAGAGAAATCTCTTTATCTGTTTGTACGTTGACTTCGATGGTCCCCTATGCGCGGGTACCCGCAGTGGCATTACCAATGCGAGTGACAAAGACTGCTTGTTGTATAGCCCCCGTCTTGAGGATATCAGCATGTCCAGGAACCCAGAATCACTTATGGTAAACGGTAGACGCCCTGGACACCTTCTGACTTCGTATAGCTTTGTGTGTACGCAACACAACGATAATCTCTGTCTATATACGTCTACATGGAAAGTCTATAAAGATTACGCGATATGGCGGGCTGAGGCCAAAGCATTAACTCAAAGCTCTTAATTAGTATGTAATATTGCGTTCTATACTTCCTTCATCATTAGTGTGTGTGTGTGCCGTAGATATAACGCGTGTCATAAATTCACAAGTAGTAACCCTACCTCCTAGGAAGGCATAGAAGTGTTAGCTACTTTAATATTTAGTGATGAAACAGGGTTCAATTAACGTTATTAATGGGGCAGAAACATTTTTCCTGAAGTGAACCCCCAAAACTTTGCTGGGAATTCAACTTTGAAATCCACGCCCGTTTTGTGGCTATCAGAGTAGTAGCATATCTCCAAGTTCAAATCTTACCGTGGCTGCCCTCACATAGATATGGATGTTGCATTGTGAGATTTCCCATAGTGATGCCATAATATGGATAGGTATTGAGAAATGTCTGAAAGTAGAAGGACTGAAGGCTAGTGACAAACGAATGTCCATAATTACAAGGGTTATTTCAGACCCTCATTCAACTGACATCTTAGATCAAGACGGCTTACATCGTAGCTTAGGAAATTGATTGTGGATCTTAATTGATGACATCGACGAATATCCGTACTATGGCGCTAAATCAGTACGGACAATTTTCTCCGACAATAACTGATGTTCGCTACTGAAAAGTATTAATGCCAATACCTGATTTTTGGAACGTGATTCGATGCCTATTACAAAATCATGTAGAGTATTTCGGCCTATTCTCAATATGCAAGTGGCAGATAATGCAAATATAGAGCGGCATGTTTTCGGCAGTGGACACCCATCAGGTCCTGATCATGTTGCGCCTCGACATCGCTGCAGCATCAAATCCCCTTCAGGAGAACGGCACTGATTTCACAAATTTAAAGCTAAACCTTCGAAATCTACCAAAGAACCTCCTGGTGATACCAACTCTCGGAGTGGCTATTCAACCAGTTAACGTAACCTGTATAGGTCGTTAACACTCTCAACGAAAGAAAATAAAACAGCTGTCGAGGCAGCATTTTTAATAGAGTTAGAAATTCGTCCTTCCATTGACGGCGCGGTGAACCTTTATACCGTAACAATTGCAGCTCCTTTAATAAACCAATAAAGCCTTTACCTTTACCGCGTTATCATTGGTACTAGCGGTATCATTCAATACGGTAATTTTCTTTGGCTCTTTGTCTGTCTGGAGTATTCGTGGAATCGAGTACCGGTTCGCATTCACAGTTGCACCGCGTTCGAAGTAGCTCTTCCTAAAGCGTCCCTCTCATATATCACCAAATGCACAACACCATCTGGCCATCTGGTTGTGTGGGGTGTATTAAGGATTCTCTCTCGCGCTGGGGATTGTCGCAGAGGACAATTTTTCATGCCCGGTAGCAACTTTGGTGCACAAACTTCTTTTTCTCCCAATAAGCAATGGATACGCGTATGGTCAAGCGGTTATAGATTGTACGTTCGGTGAGTTCATGTGGGATCCACTTTTGATCCTGTAGGATTTTCCCAAACGCATCCAAGCGATCGAAACGCACCGGTAGCTCCCAGCTGCTGTACAAAGCGCCTTCGAGCTAACTGGACTGAAGTTTCAGTTGTGGTTTGTGGCTCAAGTCGAACTCTCCGGTTTTACAGCGTTGAAACCAGTTTCGAGAAACTCGATCGGATACTGCACAATTGCCCTTCATTATAACGCAAAATCTTTGTGGTCTCAGTTGCACCTCTAAGTAATGAAGGAGGAAGGCAGTGTCGGACTGGATTCATTGTTTCAGTCTCTATAGTCGATCGCACAGTATACGGCGAATAAAAACTCCGCCAAAATGCAAACAGCGCCGCGAACACACAACAGCTACGTGAGGGACTGACACTGTGGCTATCTTTATTCCACCGTGGCCTCAGCGAGGTGCGGAGTTTCCCTCTCGATGTCTTCAGTCGTACTAATGTGGCCACAAGTATAAGTAGCCAGGAGGAAAGTCTGATGCCAGTCGCAAATCAAAGTCCCAAGAAGAAGTTTGCCAATATAGAAGCTAGCGAATTTACCCTTTTTCCAACTTGGTATTATATGAATTCAACTTAGGCTGGGTAATGGCCCACTCCAATATCCATCAGAAGTTGCTTCCTCCTTCCTCCATAGCCACATCTAGCCTATATGCGCATCAATTGCCAGCATTAGCATGTGGCTGTTTATCAAACGTCTTGCACTCGACCTGGCGATTAGACAAATACTACGTTAGACGTCAACACGAGACGAAAAATTGGAAATACGTAAAAGGCTACGAGGTGATACTATGTGTCCCTACGCGTCCTTGATGGCTCTAGCTCTTTCAAGGCCGAGAAAGCTTTCCTGTTTCCTGTGAACAGCCGATGAGTAGATTCGTTGCCCATCGGTCGTGGTGGCTGCGACCCAAACCATACAACGCATAGAGTACTGCTGCTAAGAGGAAGCAAATATGATATGTGATCCTTGGAGGTTATCCAGAAGAAGGCCGGTAGCCCGCCTGCTCGCTCGGACGCCAGAGACGAACGGCTGAGGTAAGAGCTTTGCGTTTTGTCGTTTGCGACTCTCTGCGTCATTTCGCCTCTCGCGTGAGTCAGCCGCGGTACATCCCCTTCTTTCTTCCTGCGCATCGGGAGTCAGGCTACGTTACGACGCCGATCGAATGAACAGTGAGGGGTAGCTGCAAGAAACAGTCGTCGTCGTCATCGTGTATTGACTGCGGCTGGTATACGCCCGCTGACATATGGCCACAGGAGACCTGAACAAAGTAGGACTGAGCGTCGCGTTAGATCGAGAAGAGAGTCGTTTGGCGTCACCTCGCCGTAATCAGAACGACAGAAGCAATCGAGTCTAACTAACCACCAGTACGACAATGACGATGATGATTATGATGATGTATGGACGGAGAGGGTGTGCATGACACCTTTCCAATTCGAAAACAAATGTCATAGAACAAGAAATTTTATCGTAATACAAAGTACAATTATATTGGCTACAATAGTCGAGAAGGTCAAATCGATACAATTCAATAGAATTATATATGTCATAGGTATAATTCGATAGAATTAAATATGTATTATACCGTATTACAATTATGAAAGTTCGCCTGGATACATTCGTCTAGCCAGTTCAGGATAGTAAGTATCCAGAACGAGTTGTGCTACTCGGAACTGTTAATGTTTGTGGATGATTTGCCCTGCCAAGCGTTGCAAACGGATCGTAACTGCCTGTGAACAAGTGGTAAAACACCGGGACGGTGGAATTGGCTAAGTTTCACTGCCCGGGGATCGCCTGGCAACCTCGGTTTGTTAGAGGTGCGGTGTCTTCTTCTAAGCAAGATGAAACGTAGTGCTGATAACATGTGTTAGTTTCAATTCTGAAGTCAATACAAACAATCAAAAATGTATTTCTCTTTCTTGGTTGCTTTCTGCTAATATAGAAAAATCTACGAGGAAGGGGGCGTTCTATTTACACGTCTTGGGGGACCGGTGACACTTGGGATTCTCGGTTACGAAACTTTCACAGCTAAACATACTCACTTTCTCTGTCTAGCACGAACAAATCCGTTGTCGGGCTTGACATCGCAGTGGTGCATAGAGGTAGCTTTTCACTACATTAGCACACAATACTCGATTCGTATTCTGCAAAGCTATCTCCGTCCTTCTCGCGACGACGCCATCAAGATACCCTGTTGATCGATTTGCTCTATCGAGAACTTTAGGTTGTGCAGGATAAAGGGGTCTCTCGAACAGGCGCCGATGTGACATTGTCGCGAGCTCTTGCCTGTGAACTGGTTCCTCACCAAAGCGCAGACAACGCACGAGTTAGGACCCCAAACTCAAATACGACCAACATGATTTTATGAAGTCTGTATTTAAGTACCTTGTGAGGCGTATTGCATGAACTGAATGAAATTCTTATAATAACAATATATTATTATATGTATCATTATGCTATACCGCCATCACTAACAGATAGCAATCGATGGTCGAATAGGATACAATGCCGAAGAAAGGCAGAGGTGGCAAAACAGATTTATAATTCGCGCTATCTAGTGGTGCAGTACAGCCTTGTTTGATTGGTTTGCATCGTTAGTGAGAATGTTCAATTAATTCGAGTGTCACAATAGAGTGCGTCAAGGTGGGTCATTTTGACCCACCTTGACGCACTCTATCACCTCATCACTGACCACAACCGGATGTTGAGCTCAAAACCGGTTTCACAGGCTTCGAAATATCTTTAGTGACAAATTTACAACCAATCCACCTTGGCTGACATGAGTGTATAGATGAACATGTATTTTTTTCTTCGATCAGAGAGAGAGTCTCTTATGACTTTGCCTTTGACCCACATGTTTGATGTCACGTGCGTGTCAAATTTCTCCTTGGTTTCCGATGGCACTAATACTCAACTCTTGTTTGTAAAATGTTTTAGTTATCCTACAGCGATCGAGTTGATTTCAACCGGCCGAGTTAACGTGAAACCGCTAATTACTCACCGTTTCCCCCTCGAAGAGGCACAGCGTGCCTTTGAGACAACGAGAACAGGCGCTGGAGGTGCTGTCAAGGTCATCATTGATTGCACCTTGCCTCAAGACAAGTAGAACTGAGTACTTGCATCAGGGTTATCTTTTGGCTGCAAAACCTGTTAAACATTGACATGCTGCGGTGTGTTGAGACGTTATGAGTGTACTGTTTTAATGGGTGATAGTAGCACTGAACTGTAGTAAGATTCCTGAAACATATTGTTGTGTAGCAGATTAGAACCTAATAAATAAACGCTTAAGTCTATATCCGTGTATTTGCTCTAGGTTGTGATAAACAAAGTGTTCCACAGGACTTAATGTTAGAATAGTTCCGTTATTTTTAAAGCGGAAAATTATTATTATAATTATTTTTTTTTTATAACTTGCAAATGTTCTAGCAACTATATCGATTTTCACTGTTAGGAGTTTTTCTTGAACTGATATAAACTCTACGACATTCTATGATACCTTATCAATCTCTAGCAATTTCGGCAAAGGTTCAGAATACGATTTCTAAGTGAAGTGTAAAGTTGTAGCGTTTAGGATCCCCAGTCATCTATCGTGAAGATGATCTTCGATGTGTCAACAAGCGTTTATTAGAATTAAGAACGACTAGGATTTCTCTGCACAATATCGACGTGTATCACACATACGATCATAGCGCACGCGTATTTTAGCGAATTCTCGTTAGCATGTTCTTAAAATTCAGGACGCATACACTGCTTCGCTCGGCCTCGACTTTGTGGAAGAAATTTAGCGCCGGGAACGCTGTGAACACCATTTCTGTCTACATAGCTGCTAAGCGTTGCCTCTACACCGAATGTATGGGCTCATTTTCCATTGGTGTACGCATCATATCAAATTTCTCTAAGCAAATCTCTGGGGCGAATATCCTGGGTGTCAGTTTACGAAAAATAGCGGATTTAAAGTCGACGAAAAACGCATAAAAGGTGGACTATTATACATTACCTATTGTACACAAGTAATTCGAGTTTTCTGAAGCAATGCTGAAAGCAGTTGTACCGTGGACGTTAAGTTTTGGCTGTACATCAGCCCAGAAAATTGACTTTACTAGGTAATTTTGAGTTGGATCCATAAAACATACTTGTACTCAAGTGAGAATACACATAGGGAACGTTTTGGACATTGGCAGTATATTTCCAAATAAACTGACTGATACATTTTAATTCTTGGGGGTGGTCGGAGCTAAATCTACGACCTTTAGAAAACTCCACTTTGTAACCGAGCAACTATAATGGACGAACACTTATAATGGAAAAGTATATTTGTTTGATTCACGTTTGCTCTGCTGTACAGCAGTCAATCATTTGTAGCCCTGGTCGAAACCTCGCGAATGCCGAGAAGTAGACTCAATTATGAATGTTGCTCTACTAATGCAAAAGTCAATCAAGTAGTAAGTGGCGCCCAATCAATCTGCTTCACCAAAACAATCCGTAGGATAAAGTGGTTTGTAAATTTCAATTTACTCAAGGGTTATATAAAATATTACTTTGAAAAAGTGGCAAACAGATCATGGAGGGGTGAATGAAATCAGGGATTAGAGAGAAGTAGTAGCTCTTTGCGAATCAGGTCGATCGAGTTCACGGGTAAGAACAAGTAACGTTTGATATCGGAGGAGAAATTTCGTAGAGGATCGGGCTAAAAAATACCTAAACCAATACATAACCGTTGGGAGGAAAAACTATAATGGTGTATTCCCCAAAGACTCCTATAACTTTTACTGTACGAAAGTGTCTCTATAACTATTAAATTATTTTGGAAAAGATCACAATTTAAACACCTATCTCGTTGTTCCATATATACCCAAAAATACGTCGATTGAGCTGACTCTCAGCTGTTCCCTATGTAAAAGTACTCAGCACTTAACCTTAGGTATTTGTTTGAGTATGTGTCGGGGCCACTTTTGCTTATTTTTTCCACCTTTCGTACCTGGCAGAAATCCAGAGGTAAAGAACTCCGAAGATTATCCGCGTTTGGCAGCAGGATTTGAGCCAGACATAACCATGTCCCTCCTGTTCAGTCTCGGAAGGCGCTCACCACTACATCACGAGGATTAGAGTCCCAATTAAATCTACTATGTGGGGTTACATTGGATAGAGATGGGGCTATATGGTAGTGCAATGATTGCATGCGAAACGCCAATATGTGCGACACAAGTGCTCCAAGTGCCGCTATAATATTATTTTAGTTGAACATTAGCAAATTGTCGTTTGTAGAGGACACAGATATTGGGAACCAAGTAAACTGTATAATTATCTTATTTTTAATATGCGTTAATACCTAAATATGTATTTACAGAGAAATTAAAGAAAAAAGAGCACGAATAGTTCCTGATACAGTCAAATTTTGTTTCCCATTAGGCTGCGCAACTTGATTACACCCTGTACTTGAGTGTGACATCTGGACCCTTGCTGCTCTCGCTACCACTCACACGTGGTACCAGGCTCTATACGTATTTATTATTTCTACTTCCGCTGTCAAATGACCGGTGGAAAAAAAATGAATGAAAAATGAAGAAACAGTGCGCCTCAGTCAACCCTGCCGATTGAAATTTCCTTGGTAAGAGAACCAGCTATTTGGCACAAAATTTGTGACCCATATGCATCTTAACATGGGCGAATAGTATTCCTTTAAAGACATAACGCGTCGTCGTTTGAAAAAAAGCACTTTTCCCATATAGAGCCATCTTCCTCTACGTCTCGTTTGGAGTACAAATATATTTCTGAATGGAAAGCTAATTATTATATATTATTATACATCATTCATTCGTTCCTTATTGATTAGCTAGCTTTTCTTTTAGATCTTCTATCTTCCCGTATACTGTATTATATGTACCGCCTTCAATATAAATGAGCCACTGTAATCAGGAAGACCTTGTAAGCAACCAAGATCCTTATCCAGAAGGATTCAATCAGCGTATGGTACACGATAGTACATGCAAGCTATATGGTGTTGCGGTGTGAAGCGTACATGTGATCCTTGCAGGCTATACAACGTCATAGAATATCTAGTACCAGTTACTGACAACCATTTATTTCTTATTATTGTGTGTGTCTTAATATATGCTATCAAATATAACAAACGTAAGCTTGGAATAGCAATAGATACGAATATAACAGCAGGTAAAATTGTCCATAGAATTTCAGTATCATGACACCAGAGACTAAGCCGTCAGGGCGGTGGCTCCGACGGCTAGGTCTCTCTGGCTGCAAGAAGCCGGAGACAGCAAGTTCGAGTCCCACGACGTAAAATACGCGACGTGAGAACTTCAACATTGTAAAACTGTAGTTTCTTTCATAAGCCAATAAAGCCTTTACCTTACAGCATAGAATAATCTCAAGGGAGGACCAACGACTAATCGCCGAATGTCAAAATATAGGCTGCTACGTAGAGTCCGGATGCCGCAGTTGCTCCTGTTCTTCAACAAGTTTCGCAGTGCTATAAAGTGTGATTCTTGCAACACTGCGTAGTTTATATAAAAAAAATATATATAGAAGCTTGCAGGTTGCGCCGCTCTATCAAGGAAGACTAGATTCCTTCTTCTAGGAACTTCTCACTACATTTTATTTTTTATAGGAACAACAATTGTGTACAGTATATATATATATATATATACGTATGATAATAGCGAATTTCGTACATTTCAAAGGCCAGGATAGTGCTGTTTGCTACAAGAAAGTCTCATATATTCAAAGACTCACAATCATGATCAATAAACTTCATATAATTTTCCTATATATATATATATATATATATATATATATATATATATATATATATATTAAGTTTTAGTAGAGTAAATAAGCTATAAAGACGCCAATTTGGGTACGCCCTCGTCCACCATTGTGCGAGGACTATGCTTGTAGAACATGAAGAGACCTTGCACCTGAGCCATGCTGACCTCCTGGTGGTGTTCTCGAACAGCAGAGACAAACTGCTGAGCTATTGCCTCCCCTGCTTCTGGATAGAATCGGCGGAAAATTGCCAAAAGCTGAAAATCGGATGCAGCCCCTATGAACTCTTTCATATCAACACGTCCAGGCCTTATGAGGGCGGGATCGAGACGCTCGATATAATTGGTCGTCATGAATAGAATGCGAGCCTCGGACGACACCACACCATCGAGCATATTCAGTAGGCCACTCAAAGTGACCCGATTCAGCCCATCGTAGGCCACAGGATTCTCGCGCTGTCTCTCCCTAGACACGAAGCACGCATCGATGTCCTCGAGTAGGACAATTGTTTGCTGGGGTGTAACGTTCATTAGATGGTTTAACCGGTCGTCCGTTAAGCCCCGATCGCTGAGATTCATCACGCAGATGCTATATTCAAGGTGACCTGCCAATGCTGTAATGAAGCTGCTCTTACCACTTCCCGGTGGCCCGTAAAGAAGATAGCCACGCCGATATGGAATTCCCCGTTGCGTATACCATTGAGGTGTATTGATAAACTCGTTAACATCATGAAGGATCCTCTCCTTGGTGCCTCGATCGAGGATAACGCTATCGAGCTGTCTCCGTTCGCGCGGATGACCAAATTGTCTCCACTCGGATCCCATTGGCGTGTACATAATTGTCTTTCCGACCTCCTTTTGAAGGGCCTCAGCACGCGCTTTCGCCAGTATGTCGAAGTAGACCTGTTTATTTTTACCGAACGCAGTCAACGTAACGGTCTCATATGGCAAGCCCATATGCAGATCTAATGTGTGCTGTTCCCGAGCTCGTTCAACCCGAATCCAAGTGCCATTATGGTAGAAAAAATGCGTGCCCACGCTAGGAATAAAGTCGAAACTCGTTTTCACCTTGCCCGTTTCGAGTTGCTGAAACTTTGTCTCGACACTGAGGTGCTGCGTATGACGGGCGTGGTTCGTAATCCACTGTAACAACCACTGGTAGCTCTTATCGCGGCAGGGCACCTCCAATGTCATCATATAGTGTCTCCGAAATAAGATCATTCCAACTTGCATGCCCTTACGGGCAACAGCGGTTAACATTCCAATACCGAATAGGCCGGCACCTGCACCAAAGTACGGATTGTCACCTAACCCGAGCACAAGGTCTTGTATCGTCATTCTTGCGATTTATCACTGCCGGATAACTGTAGCTACTACTACTATTACAAGAGAGAATTCAAACAGGTATTGCTTAGCCTCTGTAAGAAAATCATCGCTCACCACTTAATAACATTTTTACTTTCACTAGAAAGCAAACGCGGTCGGTGTTGGTTTCGTGTCCGCGCAGGCAGGCTGGCTGCTGTTGTTATTGTTTGAATCGCGTAATGGAAGCATTGCGCTATCGAACGGATGGGAGTCGCCATCTTTGTTTTGAATTGCCGCGCATGCGCCAACCACCGAACGTCGGGACTAGATGACGTTGAGCACAGCCTGAGCAGAACGAACATGGGTGACACAGATTTAGCTGATTGGGTTGCAAATAGCTGCAAGCAACATGCAATATATAATGAAATGCGAATATACTTAACGAATTCAACAATGAATACTATATCGACAAAATTACTATTTAATACGTACTGAACGTAACGAGCTTCATCCCCAAGCGACGCCTACAGCATTTCCGAGCAGTCGTGGCCGAGTGGTTAAGGCGATGGACTCGAAATCCATTGGGGTCTCCCCGCACAGGTTCGAATCCTGTCGGCTGCGAAACTTTTTTTGCCGTTTTGAAACCTTTTTTTTTGTTATTTATTAAAAATACATTTTTGGTTTGACATAAGTTTGCAATTGGTTAAGTAGAAGACCTTCCAATAACGATTTGACATTTTGTAACCTAAATATGTAAGAACAGTCCGATATTCTGTCGAATTTATGCCAACAATGGGGGGCGCATACAGTTCAATGATGGGCTATTATGTAGATCGTGAGGACACCCAGCAGCAATATGCTGTCCTCGCAGAAATTTCGTTGTATCTAATGAGTGAATTAGTGAAGAAATCTGGTTGCAAAATTAAGGTAAAATGTCTCTAGCTTAAATCTGCCCTTGGAGAATAGAGAATATTTAGATTTTAATTGTATTTTTATATTGTCATTTGATTCGCATTTATGGCGATTACGAATCGCCTTCTATTTGTACGTATGTAACTATTACTCGCTCACGAACTGCTTGTTATGGCTTGCTTGGTTCACTCCTGAGAATCAACAAATGTCTACGTAACTTATTGTCATCGATACATCTGTGTTGAGAAAACGTTGTCTTGAACACTGTCGTTTTGCACTGTGTCTATTTCAATTTAGTTTACCCGAAACAACTACATCTAATAAATTTTAATGGTTTAGGTGTGGACCGTTATTTATATTTGGTAACAGACGACTCGTTGATAATTAAATCAATGCGGCTATTACATACAAACCCAACGTCGCTGCTGTGCATATAGTTATTCGTATTACTCGTTGTTAACTGGCTATTGAATAAACGAAAATTATTGTTAACAGACGACGATTATTGTAAATTTTAAGTCGCACAATCATAGTCGATATCTGACATAGAAGAAATAAATAGACATTATTTCTTTTCGACGATATTATAATAACATTTTGCTATATTTGCTGTACGACTAGTGACTCGACCTGATTGATTTATTCATTATATGACATATTCTATTCATCGGCGACTACAATGTACAAACAAAACCTAAATACGTGGTACGTAAATCTCATTAAAAGTACTGTCGAAAGCGGATCCTAATTAATAGTCACTTGAGGCTCTTAGCATGTCTCTTCTGCTTAACGGCAGTTCCTTCAACTACGTCTGAACTTGAAAGTTGAGGATGATAGAGACGAAATACTATCTATTAGATATATAATACAGCTGTCAAGAAATACACGATGCCAACATACTTGTGTAGATCTACTGATATATATATATATATATATATATATATATCATACCGATCCCCAAATGGGGAAGAGTATCAATAACGTAAACCTCATTAATTATTCACACGGTCTTGTATTGTAGATCGCTAGGTACTTTAAAGTAAAATGGTACAACATTGAACACGATACAAACAGTAAAATGTGTGTGTGTGTGTGGGGGAGTTAGTCAGCTCGTGTAAACAGGGCACTTACACTTCGAAGATTAAACGTGTTCAGGGCTGGATCAGTGAGAATAATCGAGTGCATTCTCCAAGGTGATATCCTGCGCAATCATTATAGGAGAGATTTACATAAACAGTTCGAGTTGGGCTCGTGATAGCACTCTCTGGTCCTACACAGGACATAATGAAAACCGCGTATTGCAAACGAGTTACAATGTGTACGTTGGTTGTGAGTAGCCTGCATTCATTTATCGTTAATCATCGCACCCGTATTATAAAATTCCGGGTCGATATCTGCTTGTTCAATCCATATATGGGAGAATCCTTCCAAAGCCCTATTAAGAGATTTTAATAATTATTAGTAATAATAAATCTTCGGGGCCAAACAGACAGTCAACATTTAACGTCCACGGTGCTGCTTTCGGCAATAATTATTAGTATTCTACATGCATCTAATAGTCATTATTATATGGTCTGCGAAATTCTGATATTGCATATCGTTGAAGTCAGAAGGCCGAAGTGGACTCGCATAAACGTGGGGTCGGGTCGGGGAGATTTTTAAAGTAAACGAGATAACTCAACATATATTACATGCAATATACAGAAAGAAAGAGGGCAAGCAACGATAATGAAGGACTTTTATCTCGAATTCTACATTCGGGAAGACAAGACTCTGGCCGCGGAGACAGATAAAGGTGCCTTAGAACGGAGAACTCTGTGTTTGAAGATTAATGAAGCTAAAATATGCCCGACAACTTTAGTAGCGCGCGTGGAAGACCTTTAGAACAGCACCTTCTATCTATGTGTATTAGATCATGCAAAGCAATGGCATTGAGTGCATACACCTGTATATGTTTCTCGATGCCACACGTCCCTTCCTTAGGTAGCTATACCTAAATAGAGAACGGTGCAACTATCAATGGCGACTTGAAAAAGACGAGAAACACCCTGTGGTCGATCCCTGTGTTGATAAATTCTTCATGGGAGATAGAAAATATTTATTGTAGTTGACTTCAGAAACTAGGTGGCTCAAAATTAAAAGAAAAATGGGACACATATATAGGTTAACCGTTATTTGTATGCTAATCATATATACAGATGACAATTTGAAGAATGTATTGTTCGTATAGTCGCGTCACACTCGTGTAAACGTTATACGAAGTGTCCAGTGCTGATATTGAGTATTTTCCCATTATTGATCTGTTGGTCTCATGGCCCACCTATGCATTGTTTCAGCTTATCGAATGTTTCAATTTACATTTTAGTGTGTAGCAATGTGTGTCCTTGGTGTTTATGGCCACTATAGCGAATACCGAAACACACATTCTCTACTTGAATGGTTGGTACAAAACGTCTCGCTCATATGGTGCATTTACGGCTTTCGCAAGACTATTCCTACAGGCAACCTACCTAGTCGCATTGGGAAGAAAATCGATTGGGCGAGCCTTCGTTTCATGGCATGCCATGTTCTGTTTGGGTTCAAATCCTGCTTGACATCTCTTCATAGTAATACCCATCAACCTAAACTAAACATTTCGGCCTGATTCTCCGCCGACATTGAACAGCCTTGTAGTAATATCTGAAGGTTCAAATCCTAGGGCTATCATGCAGGGGAACAGCGAGGGTCAGATCAAACAATGTTTATTAATCATCGTGGCGTCGCCACAACTTTGCCGAATATTTCTCCACTGTCGACAGCGCCGGACGGCCATGATTCAAAACGAATGGGTGAGCGATTGTTCAACGCGTGGATGATTTTCAAAGCGAGGTCCGTTGAAGCCTCGGAGAACATTTTGCTTACAATGTTTGAAGCTTCAATAACAGAATGTTCGCCTGTGAAAACAGCTCAGTGATGTGCCTGATGTTGGCGGCTGCCGGCTTGTCGTGTTGCAGGACAAATGTCAAACAGTGGCCGGCCTTATGTATCGGTCTTTAATCGCCATCGTTGGTCGTATAATATCGTTCAACATTCAGTCACCCCCGGGTGTTCGTTTTATGTCGCTTCGTATTGTATAGAACTAATTGTAATTGTAACATGGCAACAGAGCGAGAGAGTTGACAAAGCGAACATTGCATTTGTAAGAACGTATTAACCAAAAACCTGACACAGATATTAAAATGTCTTATGTTGTTTAGTTGTCGCGGCTCTCTGTTTCAAAATCTGCTTTGGTTGTTATCACACATGAAACTGACATAATAATATACACGGGACAACCCTTTGTTTAAGATTAGTGCACGATTATGCGCTCTATGATATGAACGTGACGGCCAAGAAATTGTGGATAAAGAACTTCATAAGGAGACTACATCTTGAATTATTCTGGGCATTGTGTATGTGAAGTATCTTAGTTTATATTTTACCATAAACCTGTAGCCAAGTTAAACACCTGCGCAATTAATGTGATCATTTATTCAACTCACTTGCCGTTGTCAACCCGTAGAAAATGTAGCCTCGGAAACCTAGGCACCGTTAATCTGTTTGATTTGTATGCAATATCACTTTGGAGTTCTATTTAGTTTTCTGATATTTAATAACATTCGTCACCCTTTTGGTTTGCGCCATTTTCGACAATATTTCTGGTATCCATAATCACATAACTTAATGTTGGCTTTTTCGCCACCTTCTAAACCTCAACTCATTGGTATAATGTTTATTAGTCACCGTGACTTTGTATCCGGTGACATTCGCAGTGTTTCCCCATAGCGCTATATTGTCATAACAGCACAATTGACAGAATCTTCTAACGGCAAAGACCTTTTATCCTCTCTTATGCCAATCCCTGACCGTCGTTTATTTAAATAGCTGACTTATCGCGCCATGTACGATAAATCTTCAGCTTGACTATTATTGGCCGTCGCGATAACTGAGTGGTTGGAACGCCGGACTTAAAAACGGCCACGAAATCCTGGGTTCCTCGTTACGATTCAGTGATCTCTTCAAAGAATTCGAATACCGAGAAGTTACCTTTGACTATCATGTGAATTGCTGCTATGCCCACCAGTAATATATTCTTCGAGGTTCCCACCGCGGTATTTGCAGGACCGTTAGCGGACGTATTGATGCTGATAAGTTTCAAAATACACTCCTTTGAAACTATCTATTCAAAAATCGGATCTCATACGATATCTATTCATCGAGAAATATTTCACTTGAGAAGTGAAATATTGTAATTATGTTGCATTTATGCTTATTGAGCAACGATTCTAAATTCTGCAGTAAGTTAGCGGGCGACGACGGTACTGAATGACGCGACAAACTGCACCCATAGACGATAACTCAGCCGTAAGGTTGCACACACACACATCGATATATATATATAGGAACGCATTATGTGTTTTGCATCTAAAGCTCGATCTCAAAAGAGTTACCCTTGCTTTGGCTGTATGGTGCGCTGCTACATTTGTGTGGAGACTCCGATTACAATGTTGGGCTGTTGGATTCTCTTATAGGCGAGATTTGCAAAATCAATAGAGCGGTAGCTAAACAGGTTTAGTATCTTCACGTTTTTGCCGCTGCACCGACCGTAAGCAAAGGATGTGTGCTGACGAAAAGCACCTGAACGTGGGAGCCAATAGACTAAACGGCTATTGCTAACAAAAAAAGTGTACATTCGATAACCAAATACTATTATGTAATATATATATATAACTTTTCTTGTTACACACCCGAAATATAACACATTTTATTGTAGCAGGCTGCATGCGACGTTATACGCGCTGTTATTGGTGGTGTGTATGTTATTTGACACGTACATGAATCTGATATAGAATAAATTCCTAATGTGTGCTCCTTGTAACGATTTGTTAAATATATGGGGTGCCTTAAGTTTATGCCCACCACTGTATATATTTTACAGGGTTTTGTTTATTGTTTTAGCAATTTATTGTTTTCCAAGAATCTCCAAGATATCTTAACCAGGACTGATATAGAAGTTTACTATGTTCGTTGGTACAACTTACCCGGTTTGAACTTACTGTTTTTCTAAAGGATTTTCGGATTTTGATACACGGAAAGGGCTCAATTACTATGTAAAATTTGTTGCATTCACACTTGTTATGTTGTCTTAGGTGGCTACACAACAGAGAAATATATATTTCTACTGTTGCAATCGCGCAAAGTGCAATGTATTCCTAGTTTGTCTTATGCTTAGTCAAATTTAACTTTACTAGGGACATTTCATGTATATAGAAATACAGATATGTTATCGCTTTTTCATATTTGCAATATTTACGCATACATAGTCTAATTAGAAATGCTGCTGTTTGTAACACTGAAACAAACGCTACCAATTCTGCGCGCTTGACAATTGTGCTCTCTAAAAGGAGTCGATATTGTTAATAATATTCGTTCTTGCAATTTACACCGATGGCACAGTTTGAATCGTACGTTATTTCGCCGTTTATTTACAGCAGTGGAATTATACAGATAGAAACCTAATGCAATGAAAAATAAGAAATTTATCAATAAGATACTAATAATAATAACCGCAATATAAGGAATAAATTAAATCCGTAAGCACACATTTAGTGAACGGTCAAAACGACGAAAGTTAATATAATACTAGACCAAAAATAATCTTTAAAACATATAGAAATCTGCAAAAGATAGAAATAAAATATTAAGTGATACCGGAAGAACGTGGATCATGTCCGACCATACCGGAACGTTCGAGTACTGTGCTGTGTTCCTCATCATCAGTGTGCTATTGATGGGGAAACGTAATTTTTTCATCGTTTTCTGTGTCTTCTAACCTCGGGACAAGACAAGACCACGAGAGGTGGCAGCTCAAAGGGATTCATGGGGAGTTCGGTACAATGTGATGGATTATGACCTCTTTCTCTCTCTCTCTCTTTCTTCGATCGATGGATGAAGAGTGTACGAAGGAATAGCAAGGAAGAAGAGTAGATTATTGTGGAAGATATTTTCCTCTTGAGGAACTTGCAGTTTGTAGTCGACAGAAGCGTTTTGTCGACCTCTGGAAGCTTCAAGCCTTATTTAAAGAAGTTGAATGTGATAGGGAATGTGATAAGACCCTGTCATGACCCGCGAGAAGCAATCAGCTGGTGAATTCAATATTAACACCTGATGTCACGAGCAAAATTGAGAGCATGACCTTTGTCTATAGCGTGCTTTCATAATGCTGTGCTGATTACGTTTTTTACGGCCGAGCTAATATGCTCACGAAATAGATACTCCTATATATGGAGCTGTGCAACAATTGCAATTCACTTGGTGTATTGCACGATATTAGCGTTGGTATCGGGTGCTTGTTTGTCTTTAGCTTTCCTAAGATGTTTCCTCGAATATCTAACTAACTGATTATTTAACCAATCAAGCGTTTGAATGTTCCGAATTTTACTGCTAATGTTTGTATCGTCTAATGTTCGTGTGTGATAGACGAATCATTTTCGTAGTAGGTCCCGTGGGAATAATATATTGTGATGCTGATGAAGCCAGCCGTGGCCGTTTTATAGTTTTTCGACTATATTTATTCAAAGCCGCGAGAATAATCACTATTGATGAGGATAGTCGTTATTCTATAGAGCTCTATTTTAGAAGGCGTCCATTATAACGTAGGTCAAAAGCTCTGTACGAGAGAGACCCAATGACACGTGCCTTGTGTCCTATTGAATGAAACGAACTCCGCTACATTCTTCCGCTATAAATTTCTTCCTTTTCGGAAACGAGAAGGCAACTCAGAAAGTGTAAAAAACAGTTATGCGGTTTAAAGCAAACAAGCATTTGGTACCAAGGCTGATATGGTACACCAAGTGAATTGAAATTGTTGCCCAGCTTCATATATCGGAGAGGCAATAAGAAGGCTTAAGTACCGATTTCGGGAGCATAGCTCGGCCGTCAAACGTACTCAGCACAGCGTGTCAGCATTAGCTAAGCACTCTACCGACAAAGGTCATGCTCCTGATTTTGATTCAATTAAATAATCGGATTCTTCAGTTGACTGGTTCACGCGGCCCACGAAAGGGGCTTATCACATTTCGCGAATATCCAACGTTTGTAAATAAAGCTTCAAACTCTCAGATTCTACAAAGCTGTTCTGTCGACTACAAAATTCAAGTCCGGCAAGAGAAAAAAAAACACCTTCCACATATAATCCACTCTGCACCGTTGCTATTGCTTCCTCCATTCCTCATCCAAGAGAAAAATGAGAGAAAGTGAGTGACTGTGAGAGAGAGAGAGAGAGAGAGAGAGAGGCCATACTCCATCATATAGTACTGCACTCCCTATGAATCCCTCTGAGCCTTCATCTCTCGTGGCTCTGTCCTCTGCTGCGGTTGAAAGATATAAAAGATATGGGAAAACTTGTTTTGGCGTCAATGACACAGTGATGATGTTGTTGTCAGTTCTCGAGAGCTCTGTTATCAGCCGACATTATTCATGTTCTTCTGCGATCACGAAATATTTTATTTCTATTTTTTTTTGTTGCACAATTGTAATATTCTTTTGAACTAATTAAGAACATGCACTTTTTCGAGTAGCCAGAGTATTAAGCGGGCGGTACCTTCACCCATTAAATTGGTATCTCATATTCTAGGTATTATTATTATTTAAACAAATTATTATAGCCTCATTTATGTCCTGTTGTGAAAGATCTTCGTTAGGCAATATTGCTTCTGTTACTAAAAATATTATCATTTAGTATTTCTACGTTATTATTATTATTATTATGATTGGGTCCTCGGGAGCTATTTTGTACATCCAAAATTCCTTGATAACCTCCGAACCAAGGAGAAGACAGGGAAGCCTTCATCCGACCTCATTTCGAGTCACCTCACGAGCGAACGAGTTGCGACAATTACCATAGCCTTTGATCAAACTAGAGATTAGACTGTAACCTCTTTGTCGGCTTATTTTGGAACTCCGCGAAAGATATAACGAAAACATTGAAAATGACCAAGAATAATGCAATGGGTAAAGAGGGTCCGCCGCGAGTTGAGTTCGGCGCAGATGGGAACACGTGTGTGGAACACGTATATTCGAATTGTAACCTACAAGACTATTAGCAACCAAAAAAACTAAGTTAACGCGCACTGTTGCGATATACGAGCTTTAGGTGAGTTTGTGCTGGCCGCCTGAGAGGGATAAATCAAGATATTGGCTTCGAACGGACGCAGGGCTTTTGGCAGTGCCGAATAGATCTGGTCCCACACCGATGATTATACGTGTTTTCTTCGTTATCGGGTTTTATTAATTTGAGTTACCAATGAAAAACAAATACATTGATTCAACACGTTATCTCGAGTTCTTGAAAAGACTCATGGACAAATGGCACGGGAATTGAAAGCATACACTGTGGTTCCCCGGTGACACCGCAACACCTCACCGTAAGGATGCAATAACGAACTGGAAGGAGGCTAACAATATTCAATATCGATGGATTCAACCTGCATATTCTTCAGTTTAAGCATTTTGCAATATAATAGAAAATAGCTCCGAACGGCCAAAACGTGACTGATCGATATTGTTAACTGCCCACATGGCTGGGTTACTACTCGGTGTTACTATTATAGTTAAGTATAATATTATGTTGCATACGTATATACAACTTTACACATATAATAATTAGATAATTAGTTGGGCATAGGGTGTCAGGCTGAGGCCGTACCACTAGTTTATATCGAATAATTCTAAAACTGCTCTACCGTCATGGTTTCACGGGAGGCGATAGCATTGTTTCTCTGCATTATAGTTAACCCTCCCCATTTTCCACACACAAATTTATCGTGTCAAATGGTCTTCATTGAGAAAGCAGTTCAAATTCACAACATCTTAGACCAGACTCAAGAAACACACATACACACACACACACACATGCTGCCTGCTGCTTGGCAAATCGCGCACGAGTCGCACGAAACAAAGATTGTAATGGAGGCCACATAGTAATTCTCCATTTGATACAATCCTTCCCTGGTCATGATTCAGTTTTAGAACAATGGCGATGCCACGATTAGATGCGTACGCGTGGCGGAGAATTACTCGGGCCGGACCTGCCCGCAGCGAACGTGCCTTCGGATACAAACATTTTAATGAGTTTGCCAAGGCGCACAGGAAAACAGTGGGAAATTTAGATTTCGAAAGGCTGAGGAAATCCGTGTTCAGGCAGTGCCGGAACAATCGGATTGTTAGGAGAAGTGAACAACGGGCCAGAAACGCTGCCGTCTCACGGGTGGGAGTCATTCAGGTGGCAAGTAGTAACGGATTGGGATGAAATTGAAGTGTTCCTTCTGGCGAACGTACTGGGAGAGTTGAGGGATGGAAGAAAGGACTAACTACATCGGTTGGTAGGGTCTTCCTGGTGCTGTGTGACGCGTGCGTTTTTGTCGTCTGGACCACTTTTATCGACATGATTGGCAGCTTCTGATTCGTCCAATTGGCCGGACAAGTAGGCGTACCCCGTCAATGCTACAGTGAGCGATGTGGCTCTCGAATAATTGTACGATTAATATTATATTGTACGATATTAATGGAACGATGTCACCTCGAGTTCTCATGCGTGACTGCAAGGACGTGAATGATTACAGCACGTTCAATATTTGCGCTCGCTCAGCTTTTAGTCAAGTGGGAGTGAGTTAACTGTGAGCTCATCGTAGTTGTACAGTCGATTCAGTTCACGCATGAAGCGTGCTGGGACTGGACTACACATTTATAGTCTGCTGTTTCAGTCAGAGGACATAATGATAAAAATACTAATAATAATTGGGTAAAATAGACGCATCTGTGGATAGATAGCAGCTAGGTACAATTTTTCAAGGATGACGAAAATCACTGAGAATACCCCGTATATCTGTGTGAGTCGATGAACGTTGTTCAAGGCGGGGAAACCTTTAGATTTCGGCGTCTATTATCCTTTTTGAAATGGTGAAATACTTATGAGCAGACGTATCTGGCCCGGAAATTGTTCTCACTATAAGATGCAACAGCGCAAATCGTAAATAAACTAGTTGACTAGGTTGTTTTATGCAATATACAATGCATGCATTAAGGCTATGCATTAATGCAAACAAGACATTTGAAAAGATTTAAATATTAAATCAAGCGAGTATGATTAACTCTTGTACGAACACTGATGTTTGTAAACAGAACACTGCAGTCAGACGATTAATTTGTAAACAGAACACTGCAGTCAGACGGTTAATTTGTAAACAGAACACTGCAGTTAGACGATACCTTCTGTCATGACGTCAACTTTTCACGTCTATGCTCTGGAACTTGAATTGATTTGCTGAGCTCTAAATATTCAACGGACAATTCCAAATGGACACCGAAAACAAGTTTTCGAATTACAACCTATTAAAAGACGTATTTTTCGAAAACTCCCTATTATTAAATGTAGAAAAAGAATTATAAGTAACGGGAATTTTGGATACTTTACAATAATATAATAATAATAATATTACATATATTGAAACGAGTCGCCGCTTTAAATAAATCTGGAATAGCCTTGCGTTATTCTTCATGAAAACAACAATAATGCTTGGTGCCAATCTCCAACGATTTGGGAAAACGAAATGCTACGGTGTCTTCTAACCGAGGTGTCTTCGAGGTTCTTATGCAGCTATCGTCATCATCGTAGTCAGTGAATGCCTTTTTCAGAGCGGACCTCATGGGCAACAGGAATAGGAGATCTTGCACTTACGCATGACATCTGAATTTTCCAGTTCTTGGGCTAACACAGCTTGGCTTTGATATTAGTAATGGAATTGACCTTTCGGTGTTTTGATCTTCAAAGCACTGCGTGGCTTGTTGTGAATAGTTAAAGGCTTTCTTATTATGATTATTATGATAATTGTACTATGTCTGTCAGGTTATTGTTCGTTGTCACTCGATTACGTAAATACTTGTATATACAAATTAAGTAAGAGTCAGCCGCATAGTGATAATAATAATAATAACAATTTTGCTATACTTTACGTATGTTGTCGATTTCTCCTTAACTGATTCTCAGCTGTTTCCAATGTAACGGGTCCCCGCACTTAATTTTTAGATATTACTACTAAACCGGCCGTCTCTGCTTATTTTAACAGCTCACTCCTCACAATAATCCAGAGATAAAGAAATCTGCTAAATAAATAAAAACATTTTTCGGGTCTCTCAGAAGTTTATATTCCAATCCTTATGTCCCTATCCAGCAGTCCAGGGATGGGCACCAGACCATTAAGTATACGCATGTTGTAGATCTAATACGGACCTATGGTTATTTTTATAACTGAGAATGCTCATGCAGACCAGACACCTACAACTAAGGTATTTACCATGAGACTCCTGCCTTATATTGTGACAAAACTACCCACTAAACTCTCGCTCCACTTAAGGTTCACTCTCTACAAGTCTGGATCTTCGTTGAACACTGGAGAGGTGCTGAACGCCTACCGGGTTATTTGGCCGGGGTCATCCGTCGGATTTTCCTCCTCGGTACACGTGCTTTGTTCGGCATGATTGCTATCTCACGTCTCCTTTCAATCCGACCCGTTTTGTAAAGTAGCGTCATGTCCCACGACTAGCCTTTATGGTCGTTTACGCTCTAGTCTATAATTTTTTGTTATGATTTCCCTTGCGTGCATTTTCCCTGTCTTCTATTGTTCGGAGGACTGACCTATATACTGGGTAAATTCACGCATGCCTTTGTCCAGTAACTCTTTAACTTTTGCGTCTCTGCTAGTTTGCCTCTAACAGGTTTGGAGTCATTTGCCTATTGATAAGGTGTTAAGAATAATGTGATTTATCCACCAGGTCTGTCCACCTATTTCCAGATCACTGGGACAATGTTTCGTACTGTTGCCCCTGTTCGTACGGTGTGGAGCCTAAATGGGGAAATATATAAGATTTTTAATCGACAGCCTTCAATGACTTATGACTCTTTCACTAGAACGTTTACCAATTTAACTAGATTGTTCTTGTTGCAAACAAGTTTATAATGTTTACATTTTATTGCTTGTTTACAATTGTTGTTTTCTTCATTATACCAATGACAAGGCAAATATTGGAAAAAACTATTTGTTATCTACTTAGGTTTCGGGCATATGCTCATAGTATGCGACAAATCGTTTTACGCATCGGTAAGCGCATTTGTCCCGTATAAATATAAGTTCAACCATGTCGTCGGCTTAAGCTTCGTTAAGGCACAAAAAAAAACAGAGGCTGTGGTGCAATGATCAACTCCTAATACCACGTCATCTACGTTCCTCCCCTGAGAATACCTCGCATGGGGAGGTAATCGAGGAATCTCAGCTCGTTTTTTTCTGCTGTTGCTGCTGATACTGCTTTTGCAAATGTGATTATTGCCAGTTCACTACTTAGACCAGCCTATGGGGTCGTCGTCGCCCCGGGCGAGTTATTGCATCCACTTTTTTGTGTGAGAGGTTTAAGGCTAAAATCCATCATGGACACCGGGCCTTTGTGTTCTATGGGTCATTGAATGCGTTCTTCGCATTTAGGAGGACCACGAAGAAGAGGTCCCTCGTCTTTTCTGTTCTCAACCTTGGAGATGATTTTGTGTATTGCACTGATGACAGAGTGATGGTTCCTGAATCTGCGCTCTAAGAAAGAGAGTAAGCCGTGCTCCTCTACAAAGTTACTTAGTCTTGCTTCGGTTATTGAATCAAAACACTTGACTAAAGTTCCTAGCAGCCGTATAGGCCGGTAGAATCCCCCTTTCGGGATAAGGACTATTTCGGCCCTTTTCCGTGTGACCGGAAATATTCCTTCTCTTCGGTATTTTGTTGTTGTTTTTACAAATATTTCGCAAATGATTCGAGCAAGATTTCGCAGCTGCAGCATAGATGGCATAAGGATCAGGGAGTCGCCCGCCAATATTTCTACTTGCTGTTGACAATTTTGTTTTTGAGAACCGCTTTCTTCCTCTTAAATTTCAAGATGGCGTTAAGTTTTGCCTCCTTCTATCAACTCGACCTCTCTTCGAGCGTCTTTTAGCTGCATTTTTGTCTTACTGTTTTAACTCCTGATTCCACCAGTGGAGAAACTAGGTTTATCCTCTTCGAGTGTATCTGAGCTTTCTTGGAGGTCCTTGTAATCAGACTTCAAGCTTGATATTTTCGTCACGCCCCTCGTTTCCCAGTCAGGGTTTACCTCAAAGTCAACGCAGTAGTGATCCCTTCCGATTTCTTCCTCCTCCTCCATTACTTGCCAATCATTAGTTTGATTCGCAACGATTGTTCCGCATATGATCGGATGCTTGCGATAATTCACAGTTACAAGGTTGTGGGTTGCTATTCGCGCAAGTTGAATCGTTCCCTGAAGCCAACCGCATTCGTGTATACCTGAGGCAGCCTTGATGCCGTGACCGAAGTTTTGAGTTGACGTAATTAGATCGTCCAGTCATTGTTAGAGTTGTTCAACCGATGTTTCTTGGTTTCTCAGGAGTGCAATATCAGGCCTAGTAAGTATGTGCCTCTGTACGAAGCAATCTCTTCCAGAAAGCTGTGAATTGTCTGACTGCGGTTACAGTTTGTTTGAATGATACTAATCATTTATGCTGAATTTCGGTACAGGGTGGCCAGCAACTGGAAACATGTTTAATCGTTCTATTGTCTTTGTTGATGACCATCCTGGAGCCTTCGTCGCCTTACAGCGGAGGCGTTCCTGTTTCTGCATAGTTTCTACATTGGGAAGCCATGCTGTTCCATATCGCTTCATCCACTGTATTGTCCTCTCCTACAATGAGTATCCTCAAAGCTGCATCTCACTGTGTGCTGACTCTAGTCCAAGTCGTTGCTGGATGTACTCATTCAGGCCAGTATTTCGCTACTAACTCTTTTAATTGTTTAGAACTTTCCTACACATCAACATGTGTGTTAATCAGATCGACTTCTTCGTCACTTTTCATCCTTTCCGGAGAGACAGTTCGAGAGGCAGAGTGCGTGGTCCTCAAGACAGCCTTTTCGTCCTGCCGGGGTATGCTTTTCTTTTCAGCTCTTTCGACTCCCATGGCTTCAGCCCCAATATGACGCCCCCCCCATCTCTTGATGTCGGTGTAAATATTGGATGTAAATATTATTTGAATCTTCTCCTAATTTTCTTGTCTCCTATTTTTACTCAATCTAGTTTCTCGATTCTTAGCAGAATTTCGATGCTGGCGATGCAATCTTCTCCTTTATCCTCTGGAATGTCGTTCTCACCGGCGCGGCTTTCGGGTTGTTCAGCACTGTGTATGCCGGGAGTCGAGAATGCTGGCCTCCTTAATGTGTTCGCCTTCAGCTGTGTCCGCCAGGCTGGTAGCTGCTACGGTATTTAGCATCTATCGTAGAGGCTCGGGGGTCCGCGTAAACGGCCTGAGCAGTTCGATTATCGTTTACCTCCTGTTCGGGAAATGGCCCTGCCCCTCGTTTTTTTGTTCCCGACCCCAAACCAGCCTGTGTTTCTAGTCTGTTATCCCAGTCTTCAAGATGCTCTGTGAGGCTTAAACCGGAAGTGCCAACCGGAAACCGAAACCACCCGGACACTAACACATCCTCGGGTACTTTTCGGAAAGAAACTCTCAGAATTTCGCACTGAGAAGTACCTACACACTGTAGAAGTTTACTATAGCACTTTTACGCAGTAAAGACAATGAATGTTCTGTATCCATGGAAAAGCCGCCGGAGAAATACTAATACTACAGTGATATATATATATTTATATCACTGTAGTATTAGTATTTCTCCGGCGGCTTTTCCATGGATACAGAACATTCATTGTCTTTACTGCGTAAAAGTGCTATAGTAAACTTCTAAACTTCTACTTCTATATATCTATATATATATGTATATATATATATATATATATATATACATATAGAACATGTAGTATAATTTATACCCAAAAATAACCAATAATTTCCTATATATATATATATGGTATGCAACGAGATGTCTTTCGTTCTTGCAAATTGTCGGGAAATGTGTTTTTGTCCGCATTTATACCGTTGTACCCTATGCTAGAGTCTCCGCGATGGAGCCAACGGCCTCAGAGGAGACAGATACTCCTCTTCGTCGTCGGCATTGTCTTCTGTCACTTCTAGGGTGTCCCTGTCGTATACTACTAGCTTTCGAGAAGGTTGAAGGCTGACATTGTAACGTCGACCTAACTTGCCTAACTAAATACATGGATGTTTTGCTAGAAGTCCTTGTACTTTCGGAAGTTCGCACCAGCTATAAACAAAATGCCACACAGGACGAAAATTCTAACCTGGAAAGTGTAGCTAGAGCTGTCTATGGTTAAAACAAAAATAGATAAAGGGTATGTAAAGGGGGGCATATAAAGGGAATCCAGGGGTATATAAAGGGTATACTTCGTTTAAAGGGAATCCATAGAATGAGTAGAAAGTTGCGTTTCCCGCTATAGTTTATCCTCAAAATAGCCATAAGCACTTTGACATGGCCGTAGAACAACGTTAGATGCGTAATTCCTAATAGCAGGCTGACTGCGAGTCAGGTCAATTCTAGACCATATCGGACTAGCGATTGGGTAACCGATCGCGAAGGTTTTCCTTCCATAGCAAATTACTTCTGGTGAACGCTTGTCTCGCTAGAATAGATAACAAGCGTAGGAGTAAACTTTTACAGTGGTAGTGCACAAACGTGCGGCATTCCACCTACATAGGGTTTTGTGTCGTGGTTACGTTTGAAAATTTAATTTTGAAGAAGTTCTAAGTCGATGGAGTGACTGTGGGACAGTTTCACCATTAACTCGATATCATTGTTATCATACCCATAGGTATAATTCGATATGATACAATAGATATAAGTCTATTTGATTAGTGTGCACGCATAGAGAGGACAGGGCTCAGAACCCGCCCCTTGTATCCGTGTAACGTTTGCGACTGATCCAGATTACATCTCTTTAGATCGCGCTTTTTCGTAAAAGACGTCTGGCTTACACCTTGCGTTCATCGGATCTCTCCGGTTCGGAAAGATTCGCATGTGCTGCCCCAGAGGGCACATGCGAATCTACGCGGTTTTGTACTTGCAAATTTGCTAATAATGTTATCATATTATAATTATTATAAAAATTGTCATCGTAAGAATAACATGTGAAACGCTGGTGAAATACGATAACCGGAACGGAAATCTATTATAAAACCTTATTTGCATGATCATTATTATAACAAGTTGTCCTTCAGGCTAGTGAATTCATGCATGCAGAATGAAGAACGTGCACAGTGATCGGTTATTTAGCCGCATGTCCCATCAAGGTCCATTTGGTATTGAGAATGGGCGCCTGTAAATATGTCACAGGGCTCTAGAAATATATTAGTCGACCGTAGTCTACCCATGGGTTGGGCAACTTCAGCACACGGAAAGTACGAGCAAAATGTCCAGCAATATTGATTTTGTTTGTTCGTAAGTAGAACACACGACTACCACTATTTATTGACCCTGATCGGACCGATTTAACTTGCGGCGATGATGTTTTTTTCCTCTAAAAATAGATTTCCTTTTCAAATGATCACAATGGCCACTGTATGTGGACGATTAATATTAAATTAGATAGTTTATTGATTTATTATTTTATATAGGCTTTTTTTGCTTTTATATACACTTCCTACGCTTTTACTGAGGTAGGAACAATTTGGTTCGGCTGGTAGCCGGCCTGTGTTCTAGCGGTTTGCGCTCTCCGACTAAATTAGTCTACTTTTATGAAGTGAGATGGTGACGTTTTATTATCCATCGTCGATATATCAACGAGATTTAGTTTCACTCGTATCTACCCTTTATTGCTTATTGGCACAAATATTCGCACCCGTAACCTTACTGTGTCACTGATCGTTTAAGCAACGAAATTACCTGGGAAGTTACTTGGGTGTACTAGGGACATTGCATGGAGTTTCATCATTGTTCAACGTTGCTTTGCAGTTTTTCTTAAACCGAAACAAAAAAAACGAGCTAGATTATATACCTACGTGACCACCAATCCCGGGCATGAGTCTGCGCCACTGGTAAGAAAGATGTCTGTGATAAAGAGGACGTCATTGTTTGAGCAATCGAATTCTGAGTATGAAAATGGCCAAAATTGAGCATTTTTGGGACAATCGTGATTTACTTTAGCCATCGGTCACAGCGAACTACTACAGATACACCATACGGTTTTAATTAATGGAATAATTGATATAAATTCAGATGCGTACGCAAGTCATATAGAGAGAGGCACTATATTAGGCCATTTGCATCGTTACTGTCTTTTGATAGTGGATTGTTTACATGCACTATTGCTTTCATCGCATTTGTTTACCTAGGATGTGAAATTAACTAATCTTTTGTATTTCACATAACTGGAACAGGTATCTGCGGCAAGGTGGAAAATTGAACTACTTGCAGTCCACGGTTTCAACCGAAGGCCTTAGCGGTCCAAGCCACCCGTGCCGAATGAGAATGACTCTGCACTCCTCTACCGGCTACCGGATATGATCAGCTGATCATGCCAACTAATATCGCGATCATCACGAATCATCATTTGCTGTTGTTCATAAACAAAGTTTGCGAACCATTAGCACCATGAATATTTTAACACAGCGAAACAGAGACCAAGATTCATAGTATTATACCATACCTCTTCTATCGGACCACACAATAATCAGAGGGCACTCACACGACAGTCATACATGCACACACAAAAATACACAGGGCATGTCTGCGCAGACGGCTTCAAGCATGATATTTGTCCACAGTCGCATATAAGATTCACTGTATCTCTAACATCATGCAATTCCATTTTCTAATAGTGCATCTGTATCTTCCCAATGCTCCCTAAATATCCATACATCTTGAACAACGATTAGATCATCGAATGCAATATATAGTACGTCATCTAATATAGATTATAATAATACAAGATCTGCCCCATAATGTCACGAGAGATCGTAACAGCCTGTGTCATTAAATTGTTATTATTATTATTTGGTCACGGTCATCAACCATTGTGCTTACGATTCGTTCAAATCTTCCCTTAGTATTCATTATACCCTATAGGTATAAAGTGTCTGTTTATCGAGACCAACATTGAGTAGGGTCTTATTATCAGGCTATCACTGGTTGCTTCTAAAAAATCGGCTAAAAATTGTTTATCTGCAAGCCGACAAGGCGCTTTGCTCAATATACTAACATCCACTCGACGAACATGCAATATGTACCATCTATTCACCAATTACATCCATTCATCCCTTTGAGAACACATCATTAGTCCTTTATACTTAGTACTGTCGTACTTTGTCTGCTTAAACTATCCTTCTCGACTACACGCGGTAAAAGCCGACACAGTGTCTCTGTGTGTCGGTCGTCAATCAATTGAAATTTATGAATATCGTTACGAGGTATTATCGCACTTTCAAAGCCTATGCTACTAATTGCATAGGTTCACATAAATTGATCAGTGACTGACACCGTGTAGACAACCAATCGAGCATCTGCTGTTCAGGCGTTCGCAGCCAGACGGCAGTAGTATGAGATACCTCCTTGGCTTGTCTTTGTTAAACTACAATCAAGAGGTAATTACTATTTTAAAGAGAAACACTAGGGTCTGATCTGTCAAAGTATCCGTCTGCGTTATTCCCTTTCGTACTCTAACTAATCCGTTCATTCGATGAGGACGATTCCGCTATCGGGCTATCTTCGACGACGTTCAGCGTTCGATTTTCCCCGTTCTCGTGCAGCTGATTGCGACGCTCCTGAAGAAACTGCAGCTTTAACAAGAGAAGCCGTTGTTGGAACTGCTGAGCTTCGTGCAGCTGTCCAGCAACCTTCTGGATGGCTCGTAAAGCCTTAACGAACTCGCTCGTTGCCTCGCTGCGAAGTGACCTCTGACTCCCCCTTGGTATCGTCGTTCGACGGTGGCGGTGCTGTTGTTGTTGTTGTTGTTGCTGCTGTTGTTGTTGTTGCTGCTGTTGTTGTTCCTCAACATCTTCATCATCATCATCGTCCTGAGATTCCTCTCCACCTGAGTCGTCCTCATCGGCTATCATCATAGTGGGCGTCACAAGTTGATAGCGCAGAAGAGAATCAAACAAATCGAACAAGGAAACAAACGATCGAGTTCTTAGTTAGCAGAGGTTATGTGTTGAGCGAGCTTTCGTCGAGCGTGCATCGGTTCGCTTTTGTTATTATATTTGCCTGATTATAATTTGGTCGAATCACTTCAATAGTTGTCCTCAACTTGGCCTAAAATAATGGAGACACAGTACTGAAACGGATTGGTCTAGGCCACGAACTGGATATATTTATTGTGTGCTAAACAAATGGTCTTATCGGTGTGATGCTTGATCGCTATCAGCACAATTTTTGTTGGTACTCCATTTACCCAAATTATCTGGAATCTGTAGACGAAAACTACATAATCAATAACGCTCTAATATAGACAGGTAGGGAGTATGCGAGATGCGTTATAAGGTTAAGAAAGGGTGATAACTGCATGGCACAAAGTGGGTTTTACCTGAACATATACGAATAATACAAATTTAGCCACTCACTCTCCTCCAATGTGAATAAATTATTTGCACGTATCAGGTATGACTAGCTCAGGACGGCTGATGCTGACACGCGCAGATTGTTCCTTTTTACTTCAAAGAGATTCCTTAATGAAATTTTGTCTGCAATTTGCGAAGCAGTCGCATGCTATTTTTGTTGCTGAAGAGGTGCAATGCTTTTCAAATCGATAGATTTTCGCGGCCCGTCGCATCCGCACGGTGCTCGTTACACAAAGGGTGTTATTATCGGGTACACTTTACAATCGATCTGTATCCTCTGATTGGGACGGTGATCACATGTTCAGGATTTTGTACCATAAGGGATGATATGAGCATGAGATCACATAGTCGCGTTCCTCTCATCGCGCTCAGTGATGTGCGATCTGAACTTTTAGTCTGCGCGAACTATTAAGCGGGGTCGTTATGCGGAGGTACACCTGGGATCAGTGCACTATGAATATGATAAACGGTCCCCAGGAACACAAGCGCTTTCTCCGCTATTGCCAGAAGTGGTCTTGATTCATAGACGCATTTCTGTGTTGATAGAAACGTTTATTTTGTCTTTCCCATAGTGCAACCGAATCAACATGCACAGATTTCATCTCGATGTCCTCAGAGTAGACTTTTAGGTCATCTGTATATACTTTGTATTTAAGAGGAAAACCTTCAAATATTCGTTTCAGATCTCAGCAGAATATTTTATACAGTACTGGACCTAAACAGGTACCTTGCAAGATTCTAGGGCAGGGTCTGGCAGATGCGAGCTCAGTGTTTCAGACTTTTCTTGCAATATGTGATTCTTGAAGACCCACACCCAGCTTCTGACCCTGGAGCTCGTCCCTAAGGGCTATATCTCCGAAATAGTAGGTTGTGATCGACTCTGTCCAAGGTACAAAAAAAATCGACGTGAACACTGTGTAGCATTTACGATGATTAATCTGACTGTTTCTAACGAGATCTCAAACTTCGCCTTGTGTATTAACTCTGCCTTTCAGCCTATTTAAGACTTAGCTTGTTTCTAACGAAGAAGAATGCTTCTTGGTCAGTGTCCTTCGACGATTACAATATTTTAGGCAAGCACAGCGTGGTAAGCACAAAAAACGTCGCGATGAGTTGATAGGTCCCTAGGAACACAAGCGCTTTCTCCTATATTACTTTAACCTGTTGTCTCCACAACGGCCTGCGTGCAGTGTGGCCCCAACTGAGCTGGTGAACATTGCCAAGAACAAACACGTCTTTAAGAGAAGTCGTTCACTAATATGAGAAACTGGCTATACCTCTCATGTTCACACATGTTGGCGCTGTATTTAATAAGTGTCTGGCAGAAAAAACCGGCATCACTCGATTCAAGCCCCTCTAGATTCTACACATTATTTTCGTTAGGTTTACATGTACCTCAACTAGGTCGGGTTTGTAATGTACAATTGTTATATCGCCCTGACCAACGAAGTGAAATTCGAAGACTGATGTATTATCGTAATCCTTTAGCTTCTACAATTTCATTTCTTCACATTTTACACCATAATTTTTCACGTCTTTATCTATTTACTAACGGGTACTATGTGCAACAGTTCAAAAGACTCCAACCTTTCCTCAAGGCGTAGCAGAAGCATCAATTGGTCACTGTCAAATAACAGTCCAAAAAGAAGCAGTTTTCACTTGTTTTACGGGGCCGGCTTGTCGGCTTGGCTAAATGCAGTGTCACGCGAAAAAGGTAACCTCCTTCAATCTGTTCAGCTAACGCTTGGCTGGCATTCAACGAGTTCGTATCTATCTCGTTCTCCCTTCATCTTGTCCATGTGTCCAACCAAGACACCCGCCAACCAGCATCAGTGTGTTCCCGCTTTATCTCCTTCTCTTATTTTCTATGTCTATGCTCGCTTCGCTGTCTGTCTTTATGTCCCCTTTTCATTCGTTCATTCACTTGGACTCTCTGCTTGACACGTAGTAGCCTAACATCACATAGCAGCTCTGTCGACGCCATCCTTTGTTATCCCGCTTGGCTTCCACCCTGTCCGACCACCCTCTCGCTCGCGAAGGGACCCCGGGTCGACCCGAGATGATAGTAGCGCCCATGGGCGTCTTCCTTTTTGTTGCGTTCAGCTGTTGTCTTCCCTTGGCGCCGGCCCCCCGTCCTGCTGAGCGGAGAGTGAGCGCTTCTGGGATTTCCTTCGGAAACAAAACTATTGGAAAATGGACATTGATCAGTCAACGACGTCTGTTCTGTACTGCAGAACAGCCCTGTAGTTTTTCTCTCGGTCTCTCTCCCTCTCGACTCGTTGTTGGCTCGGTTTGCGGCCACGTCGACGACGACGACGACGGGCGCGTTGGGCCCGTGGAGAACTGCTCCTTCGTTGCACCGCTTTAGAAGGCCCTGAACGCACTGTCTGGCTCAGCGTTAGCCTGCGGCACTGGCAACTTTGAGTGAGGCGGGCAGCGCACTGTGCCTGACAGGGAAAACCGATGCTTGGTTGGGAAACTCCACGGAGAGGAGGGCGGCAGAACGGGACATCGGCCTAGTGAAGGGGAACAAACTGTTTGAACGGCGAGCAGAACGTCACAAGGGTGGCGTACCGTCATAGAGAATTCGTATGCGCCGTTCTGCTACCGTTTCGGACGCTTAACCAAGTAAAGCTCAGGAGCTCTCCGAATGAGAACGACAATGACGAGAATACGGCGAAGCACGCGCGGAACAAACACCGATGACGTTTTCGCTGTCGATATCTTCTTGAAATTGATCGTTTAGCTTCTGTTTTCATCTCACTCCACCGTATCTTTTCCTTGGGTCTCTCACGGACCAGCATTGACGTAAAGAAATACAAACATTTGTTCGACGAAATAGAAACGCGGCGAGATTTGTCGCTAAGAAAGGATTGATCGCTTAGAAAAGGTTCTCGGCTTTTTGTTTCAGTTTTTTTTCAACAGGGGCAAGCTAAGCAACGGCGAAGTGGTGGTACGCTCTCTTTCTAAGGATAAGTACAACATTTCTCTGGACAGGGTTGCCCTCGAATGCTGCCGGCAAAACCCTCCCGCACTTGCCATGATGATTATCGTGTTGTTGCTGTTGCGCCAATTGAGAAATGCTTTGTACCTTTTGTAACCAACTTACAGCAGGTACGGCTTGAGCGGGCGCATCTACCATTAGAAATTGTTCTCCGATCCTTGGAGAGAATAGATCAGTCAAGCAAATTTTTTTCTCGGCCGGTAACATACATTACTGCGATCCCTGTCATACGGCTGTTGCTTTTGTTCGTTTGGGTCGGACGGTGTTCAAGGGTGGGTAGAGAGCGCTGGTGGCCTTTGGAAAAATAGCGAGACGCGAGTTTCACTGCCGTGTGATCCGGCCGAACAGTGGGGCCCGCCGGTGCTAACTCCTCGAGGGCACGACGGTGAGACGAGGAGCTAACGGAGTGGCGGTAGAAACCCCAGCACCCAGAGAGGAAAAGGGGAATAATAAAATTTAACATTCGAGCCGTGCACTTGAGCTCGCTGAGCCCGAGCGCCATACACACACACACACCGGCGACCCAAGCATCAGCCGGCCCGCGGGCCTCCTAGCGGACCGTTGTGCTACTGCACCCGTTCCGTGCATGTGTGCAACATGATATATCCGTCAATTCGATGAGGCTGGCTGATCGCATTGTTCGCTCTCATCATTGTGAAGGGGACAACTGCACGAAGGTTTGGCGCTGCACGTTCTGACCTAACTACTCGGGCATTGCAGCAGAAGAAGAAAGCAGTCCCCGAGAAGAAGCAGAGATCAGGGAGGTAGCGGAGGTGGAAAGAAACGGCTTTTCTTTGCAGGATAATCGCGCAAAGCACACGCTGTAATGGCAGGACTGCCCGCATCCAGACCGGCTTTTCCTCTTTCGGAGCTAGCGGCCCGATGAAATTGCAGAACCTCACAAGCATCGACCCAGCGGAAGAGGGATCAATGCCACACCGTTACAAGCGGGGAATGGTTGCGATGGTTCAAGAGATTGCCTCTGGAAAACCTGTACTCGGTAACGTGGACCGCACTTCAGGGCGGCAACCAAGGGCCAAGGCAGGCGAGGGGGAATTCAAAATACGAATAGTCGGTGTGTTCTACTGATCGATTTAATTATTACCGCCGCGCCGATGGCCATGCTCGCTTCGTCGGCTCGGCGTCTGAAGGGCGTATACTTTGCGTACATTTCCACTCTGTTTTTTGCTCTGTCTTGTGGTGTTCAGCAGGCTGTGTACAACCAGGAAGTGACTCGCCGGAAGTGTTTGGTTAGATACGAGAGGAAAGAACGACCCCGAGGGCCTCATTGGTCGACTTCGTCTCTCGAATAAGAGAAGCAGAACAGGCTGAGAGGGATCGCATGGCAGCTTCGGCCAATATAGTAAATAAGCACCTCTGCACTTTCGTAATAGAGACAGCACAGATAACGCACGAGAGAGTTCTCATATTTCATATTCCTGCATTGTATTATATTTTATACCATGAATAAGAGACAGTGATGTGGTACTTGAAGCATATCATAGATACTAAACGTTGTAAGACTCGTATCACAGTGATTGGGTGTCGTTCCGATGAGAGTACCCTCCTCTCGATCCACTCCTAGACAGGCGTAGCACTAAAAACCAACGGATAAATCTGCTATGTAGGCCAACATCTCTAATGTAACATGCAACCTTATGTAGACGATGGAAACTACCCCCAACGCATCTCGACGAAGCACTAGTCTAGTAAAATATGACGTTTTTGTACGCTATCGTCTAGTTACGTAGCACATTTTGTATGGCCACGCTAGCCCAGTACACAATACGACATCACCTTAGTTGTCTATCCCGTGGTTCGAGGGCGAGAGCTTGCAAAACTGGCTCCCGGTTCCAGCTGTGATTACTACAACCTGAAGTGTCGAGCGAAGAACGTATTACAATCAATTTCATTGGATGTAGATAATAGTCACACTAGTGTGTTTAGCACCGTCCTACTGCACCTCATAATTCGGTGCAAATTCGGCGTTCAGCAAATTGCCTCCTCGGTTGCAAGATTGCATTGCATGAACCCGTTTCGATAGTCGATCTTATGAAATTTCATGAATATCACGCAATTTCCCTAAGCGATCCAATATGGAGACCGAAAATGGGACGCCCTGGACGCCCACATGAGACAGATCACGACGAAATGCTTGATCTCTTGGAACGAAATTTCGATTCTCAGCGAATCACATCACATATTCGTGTGTTCGGCGGAACAAGACTGCATGAAAAGTACAGCTGCCGATGGCGACCGCGGACGAGCCGTCGATGAGATTGTTTAAGACGAGCTGGGTTATTCATCCACTGGTTACTTGAAATTTTACTTGCAGACAACACATCGCATAATCTCTCTGTACGCCTTTCACATTGCACTTTCGGGTGCCTGGACAATCAATTTTTTAAAGACTGCAACTTGTGATATTCCAGCGATGAAGTTTTGTCGGTGTAGAATACTTTGTATGTGCGCAATGATTCCGACGGTGCAAATCTTCTATGGGAGCAGAGATGCATCATCGTTTTCGCGTTAACAGGGATTTTGTGATGTGTCACTCATTCTAACCCATTCAAAATGCTCTCCAACATTCCGCGCGGCCTTAATGATCTCCCGGATTAAAATGTGTCGTGGAAAGAAACACCCCTGTTAAAACTTCATATTCCCTTAATTTTTTTATTATAAGTTCTCAGTAAGAAGGCTTTTTGTGGAAGAGAACGACAATGAGCTCGACGAATAAGCATCTTTGACAATTTCAGAATATTCTCACTAGTGGCCAAGTCGGCAGCCCTGCAGTAGATGGGGATACATCTTGGGTAAATATATAGACTGATAGTGGGACTTCCAAGTCGGGGGTTCAAATCCTGTCGGAAACCCCGGAAGCAGTCAATCTTTCCCTTCGGATTTTTTTGGGGTTTTATTTGTCGTAGTAAGGCCGTGCTGATAATTACTGACAGATATAGGATGGGCGAAGAATTGGGGGCAGACCGAAACGAAAGTTCATTAATGTAACAATTTCTGAAGATCAAGTGCGTTCCAAAGCGTTTACTACCATTTCAGATAATGTGAAACATGCACACGCCCACTATGGTACCTAAACACACAAAGCCATTATGAATGCCGAGACTATAGTTTCAACCCTTACCGTCATCGAGTATCTGCGAACTTTTGCGTTTAACTCCTGATTGATGATGGTGCTGTCCAGCTGTTTCCAGTGTGCTCAAGGCGTGGTTCCCCGGTACCCTGTTTTGGCTAGCCGAAATACGCGCATCAGGCGAACTCGCCGCACGACCTCCACTTGATGAAGGGGAATTTGTCTGTGGCCGAAGATCCTCGGGAGAAACTGCTGAAGGAATCTGATGCGGTGACAGCTGGGCTAGACGAGCCATATGAGCAGGCAACTGTGCTTGATTCGACAGATGACTTGATAAGCGACCGAGCGCGCTTAGGTGGCTAGGTAACTGCAACTGTAGCTGTTGACTTGTTTCGTCCGAAGAGTCCGCTTCGTCGACAATAGAGCCCTCAGCACCATCAGTCGACTGTTGACCGAGAGCCGAGTAGGAGGCCATTGCGGCGGCGAAGTTTAATAGCATGTTTTTATGCCTACAGATAGAGGATAGAGAGAAAGACGAATACTGGGCTTAGCCAATAGCAGCTGTGTGTGTGTAACCCTTTGGGCACATGAACATGGTCTCTAGAATGTTTTGAGCATTTTCACAGTTCTACATTTAATTACCTCTTTGTTCACCGATATATTCATAAATAAAATGTATCAGTTGCATAGCTTACGCATCAGCTGAACTAAATTGCTGATGTTGAGATGTCGGAGTTGTACTACCGGCTCCATCCAACCAGGGCAGCGAACCCTTTGAGGCAGCACCCAAAGCATCGTTTGCTCTAACACCGGCCAGTGAGAACGGTGAAGGCGTATGTCCCGCGTGGGAGACGAGGCTGTGTTGAAGGTTTCCATACGCCTGCTCGGTTAAATTTCGCATACTTTCCTCAACTGCCTCTTCCCCGATTACCTGGGATAATTATCATCATTATTAGCGTTGCTCACAGGTCGGTTTGCACCCTCAAGGGCTACATGATATGCGTGGCAATTCGTGTCGACGTCGAAGCATATTTAACAATACCTTGTAATGCACATAATACTTGATAATATCTGCATAAGCGGCTATTTCTAACGCAATCGTTGATGATTTAGCTCGACGAGCTGGCCGCGTCAAAATCTAGTAATCAACGCGATCAAAATCCAAAAGAAAAAAAATCAAATACTAAATCGGTGTAAATTTTGGGAAGCTGCTCAGGTTGACTGACCACGTGTTTTTACTTCTGCGAAATTGTCACGCGTAGACAGCAAAGGAATAGCCCAATGTAGGGACACCAAACAGGACCAACAGAACATTTGATATTGGACGATCGAGAAGCCAATTCAACGGCACCCAAACGGCCAAATCGAGACTCAGAGAGAGAGGAGAGAGGAAAAGTTACTTCTAGCTGTTTCTGCAATAGTAAGCTACATACAAGCTGACTCGATCATTAGCACGTCGAAGGCACAACGGAATAATGACCTCCTCCTCTGCAAAGCTGACTAGCGCGGCCTGGGGCAGCAAAAGCTGAACGCCGAACACCAGAGGGAGAACTGTGTCCGGGATAGAACGGAGCAGGCAGCCGAGAAAGGGTGGCGCTGACGGAAGACGATAAACACTGCCTGTGGTCGGCTTTATATATATATATATATATATATAATGGGACAGGCAAAGAAGTACAAGCAACGTCGATACCGTATGAATGTAAAGCCAAGACAAAGATGCATCCAAGTGCAATTACGTTACAATGGGAGCAATATGAGTATTATGCATAAATACACCGCCGCTCCCTACAGTTTTCCTTTCTCGGTGGTAATAGAAATAATTATCATAAAAATTTACCCCCGAAGCTCCGTCGAGGTCGCTGTTAGACTCGAAAAAAAGACAGCTGAATTGTGGTCACCCGGAGTGATGTAGCTAACAATGACGACAACTAATTATAGGATTAATGAAAACGGTAACAGGAAATATGGTACGATGGCTGCTCTCGTAACAGTGTATTGTGAAAAATTAACGTCCGTATAAAATAATAGCAAGAATCTAAATAATATTTATATTAATAATTCTATTAACAATAAATAGCAAATACCGGCTATACTCGCAGAGAGTTTTTTTTCCCATATAATATATGTTATACGCCCATATGATGCGCACCTCTATTTCAAAACATATTCAGTGTAAACGAACGGTGAATAAAAAAAAGCTATATATTGTATATCTTTATTTTTGTTATATCAGTCGGTTGGCTTTTTGATTCGAAACATGGCTCCATTCATCAAACTTTGAGGAAAAACACCACGTATAGGCTCATACGAAAAATTATGCCGCTCATAGGAAGTGTGGACATTTCACCTCCAGCTCAAAGTAGGTGCTATAAGTAAGGGTCATAAAACGTGTACTGGGTCCAAAAATCAACGGGTAGACTAAAGCACAGATTGAACGAATGTGGAAATCCACATCTCCGCGCTATTTTATATCTCTGTGGACAAACAGGAAATGTATGTGTAAGTTTACGGGCGTTGGCGCCACTAAGGCGAACTCTATCTATATTGGTTCATACCTGAATGACCCGAAGAACGACGTCTGATAAGCGGCGAGGCGGGCGACACTTTTTCAATTCTGTAAAGACATAGGGGCAGGAACAGCAGATCGAAAACAGATGAATAATGAATGCTTCCCTTTGTCCAGTAACAAAGAAGTCAAAAAGAATACATGGGACATGGTAAAGCTATCAGCGTACATCTGTGCCATGCTATCTATTATCTATCTATAAGTCGATGTACTTCTGTAGACTAAACCTGCCTTCGTTGGTGTTCGGCTGGTTGAGTAGCCTCAGTAAATCATTAGAGATGGATTGAATACCCCGTTCAGGTGATTGCTTATCAATCTCGACTTGCTTCTATCGTCCATAATGGACCTTAAGTAAGGGCATTTGCTTTTCGTTGGCCTTGCCAAGGATACTACACATGCACACACAATAAACGCTATGGTGCCACCAACTATTGTCAGAAATGTTCTCTCTATATTAGAAATCCGGCTACCGATTCAGGATGCCCTTGCACTTTTTCAGCAGGAACCGACTGATTTTGGCCAATACAATGGCATCTGTCTCAACGCTTGGAATCATCGCAGGAGACGGAGACGTGGTATCTCGTGTTGACATGAAAAACAACAAAGGGTGCGTGGCTCTATAAGACAGACCTCAATCCAGGCCCAAGCCAAATTATCAACCGAAAATCTTTTTGTGTGGTGGCGCCATAAATGTGTGATATAATGGGAAATTCTTGCAAAAGGTTGGTTAGCATCTCGACACGGCTCACTTGAATCTAATGAACGAGGCTCTTCAAGAACAAGAGCTGACCGACAAGACCAGGTCATCTTGTTTCTCAGGGAAGTTCTTCAGCACCATTGGTATTCTTACGGCCTTGCACCCATTGATTATAACCTATTCAGCCCATGTAAATAATTTAGGCGAAATTTTTGGCGGTGAAGGTGATCTCGGTAAACTGGCTAAACAAAATTCTGGTCAAAGGCGAAGCCGATTTCTGGCAGAACGGGTCCAAAGAGCAGGTTGAGAGGTGGGGAAAAAGTCGTACATAACTGTGCAAACTACTAATAATTAATGGATACGGTCAGATCGTTTTCATGAGTCTATGTTATTGCTCATGTTTCAGAGCGGCGGGAACATACTATCCCACCTAATATTATATATACAGGGGTGCTAATTGGTTCGTGCTGCGCACCACCTAAGGTGAGCTTAAGGTGTGTCGGAAAAATAGTCGACATTTCAGAAATTATAAGTAATGATAACAAACTGGGTGCTGCATTTAGTGCACCGAAAAAGTTTTGATAAATTTTGAGCAAAAATAACTAGAACTATGACATTTTTTATATATATCAGATGCGTACCATAATTTACCTACAGGAGCAAGCGCTCTGTGGGCTTATGAAAGGCAGTAGACTTTCCACCTGCGTTACCCTACCGAATTTAGGCGTCGATAGCCTTAGTGTAGCGAACACCACCAATTGCCGTTTCTAATGCAGGAAACAACCATTATCACAAGGGCCTAAATCTGGAGAATATGCAGCTTGAATCTATCGATGAACATTATTGGCCTCCATCCAATTCGTTATTGGAGCCGTACGGTGAGGTTTTGAACATTATCATCGAGAAGCCACAGCGCGGCTTTCGACTTGAGCCACGCCATTTGTCCATGAGTATCTTCAAGAACTTGAGATATCGCGTTGAAGTAATGTTTTCGTTATTTCATAGGAACTCAAATCATTAACCACTAATTCTTGCACCTTCAGAACGCTGTGAACGATTACGGGTTCTCCGACGAGGGCCAGCTCAAAGACACCGTAACTTCGAGTTTCGAGTGGCAATAACAAATTTTCTTATAAAGGGAAAATATTCCCAACCCTAGTGAATGGCATACATGTATAGCCGTCGAGGGAGACTATTTTTGTTGAACAAAATTTGTTCAAATTTGAGGTAATACGTCACGTATACTTAAGAAGAAAACTTTCTCGGGCCACTAAGTTTACCAGCTATTGGAATTATATAATTGTAGGGTTCCCAATAGGTTTTCCAATTTGTCGGTCTCCCAATTTCTCGTCTCAAATTTGTCATATTGGCCATGGTGGTGCGAGATTTGTCGCTCTTCCGGTAAACCATCTCAAATGTTTCCTACAAAAACAAATGTATCTATAACGAAGAACATTTGTGGTTCCTAAGAGTCTATGCTGTGGTTTCTTGCCTGTCAAGAGGAGTGATAATAAGTTGTATACAAAGATGCTACCTTTCACATGCTGATATCATATATTGTACTTCTCCTATGCATGTATATATATATATATATATATATATATATATATATATATATATATATATATATAGATTCATCGGCGGATTTGCCGATGGTTTCCTGGACTCTCAACAGAGATACTCACCAAAAGATTTTCAATCAATAGAAGCTTTAGGTCACGACACGTCAGGCGTAGCGAAATAAATGTGGAATACTACACACACACATATATATATATATTCCTGACCCGGACCAAGCGGAGGATGGTGCCAAGAAGAAAAAACAAACAAACAACGGAGAGATCATCGTTCCCATGGGTGTACGCACACACCACAACAAGAGGAGTTCGGGAACTAGAAGATGCAGAGCTGTAGCGGTAGAAACCCAAGGGACTCGCCCGATAGCGCACCCGGTCATGCTGTATCTGAGAATTCTTGAGTGGGTGTACGCTAGTGCTCCTTCGGTGCATTGTGTAATCTTATCTATCAGATGTTGCATTCGCTGAGTATGGCAGCAAACGTCGCTGAATGGAGTGGAAATCTTGGAATATGGTCGCTGGAGATTTCAGCCAAAGTCAGTTTTCACCTTGAGCTGCCTTGGCCTTCCAGCCTTGCTTTTATACCTTTGAATGAAAGTAGAAGAAAGAAAACTAGACGATAGTGCCGACAGTGGTACAGGCCAGATCTAATGGTGTCGATAGGGACCATATACCTTTACCATTAATGCGTTCTGCCTCTTCGTTGACCAATCTATAGGTAGCGCGTAGGAACGCTTCCCTCCGTGTCGTTCCTTGCGAGTTCTTCGCTACGCTAGATATAGTGAATTTCCTATAAGAATGTCGTCTAGTCCAGACGAAATAGTAGGACAGGTGTTCCCCACGGGAGGTCTCATTTCGCCAATGTCCGCTTTGCCCTTTCGTAGGCTCTCTGGCAACGGCCAGTAGGAAATAAACATCGTAGCTTACCGGCAGGTGCATGCGTCAAAGGAAATCCATGAACAGCGACAACTATTTAGCTGCCAACCTCGCTGCTCATAATATATATATATATATATTTTTTTTTGGACTCTATTCTACTTTTCCATGTCTACCACAATGGAGTCACAGTGGTTATAATTGTTATGATCATTTATATTCTAGCATTTAATGATTGATTAATATTATACAACGGTCCAGCCTAACTGGCACCGTTGGGATATCAGGATAAGATGTCATCCTTGGCGGTTTAACGGCACCATCAATGACAAGCCAGAGAAATGGAAGGTCGCACGTCGTCATAGGCGGCGCTAAAAGCATTTGGTGACGGTAGCACTGATAGGATCTGTCTAAGGGACTACCCTTCAATGGGAAAATGACAGCGAACAGAAAGTATCTTTAGATCGATGAATGGCCGACGTTTTTAAGTAGCACAACCCCAAACCATGATACAACGAGAAAACCCCACCATCTGTCGAGGAGGCACTATCACCTATTGGTACATTTCCAATGATCTTACCTCTTTACAAAGTAAGGCTGCCTATGTAAAAATGAAGTGAGTGTTCTGAGTGTTCTATAATGAAGATGCGAGGAGCTGTACCATCCACAGCTGAGAACTACGTTCAACCACGATCTAGACGACCTAAGATTTATGAACAAAGTCGAAACGATAGCGAATTTCCACAATAAAGTCTACTTCGTCAAATGGTGGAAACAATAGAGAAGTTCTTATAGTGGATATCAACTTATTCACTAAGCTGCGTGGTGTATCATTTTGTCACAAATGATTGTAGATTGCCGCCCAAAGTGCTCAAACGATTTCAATTAATCGTGTACGAGACGAAGCTTGGAAGAAGCAACGCCTTCAAACAACTGCTATAATTTTAATATTACAAATATTTTTAGCCAATTCTACAACGAGCACTAAAAGTCCTCCGATTCGGATGGACTAACGATGTACAGAGAGGCTATCAGACCTTGAGACATTAGACCCGGTTCTAAAGATACATTACGAGTATCCCAGGTGTTATTTCCTGAATATAAAATAGGGTATTATATACCAGGTATTCTATTAACAGAAATGTAAAATACACGTAAACGTGATGTTTGCCTTACAGTTGTTGCCGGTTCGAAACCAGCACGCGAAACATTGTACTCACTGTATTGGATTGGATTGGAATACGTGGTGGCCCATCACCTAACAACGATGCGGTAAAATGGTTCAATTTGGGACAGTGGTGTTCATTTGGTAGATTTTGTACCGCCCTCTGTTTATTGATCCTTAAAATCTGGAAGGAATATTTATGCTGTTTCGCTGTTGTGCAGCTATTTAGATATAATAAAACACTTGACCCAATAGGGTGTGTTTGATGAACCACGATGAGGAAGTCTCGAGAATTGCTAATCATGTCTATGTTTTCGTACTAATTAAAATTGTGGTCATTATTCGTTTGATTTGAGTTGTTTTAAGCAAGCGGGTGTTTTTATTTGCTCAAAGGCAAACTGCGTCGAAATTCTATAACGCTAGATGCCTTAACTGCCGAGACCGTGTGATAATAAACAGAAATTGAATAGCGCGCACAGATTGTTCAAAAGCTTGGTCAGGCCACAGTACTGATCCAGTCCAATGAGGTCTGCAGTTTTCCCGCTTTTTATAAAGTACCTACCCATTGAGGTTTTAAGCCAGAAGTAGTCCTGCTTATGCGGTTGTTGGAAGTCCTAACCTTTCCCACTTAGGGTATACAAAAATAGAGTGAGTAGAATAACTTCCTATCGTACCTCGTGACGATAACTGATCTAACGTAATGGATCTGTTTTTACCTAATCGAGGATGTATTCTATAATCGCCTCTTTGCGAAGAACACATACGGAGAGTCTCGAAGAGAACAAACTGAACGGATCCTCAGGGAGGGAGACTCGTAGTTGGGAAATTGTAGGCTGACAGACAGATATGCCTCCACTTCAATTGCAAACTGATTTTTTTACTAACTGTAGAAGTATTGTTGTCTCAAAAAGGGCTTTACACCGCTTTGTAGTCGTGGCCCGCCCAGTGACAAACGATCCACGATTATTTGGCAAGCTACAAGAGCACAACCTTCTGTATTCAGAAGCATACAATGAATCGCAAAGCACAGCGGGTGCAAACGTGCTCGTGAGAGGCCACAGCAATGTTCTGGTCATTTCGGACCGAGCAGCCGTATAAGCAAGCGTGCCGACTCTGGGGAAGAGATACACTCTCAGCAGAGGATGGTTTTAGCAGGCAGAGGCGTTTTGTCATCCACGTCAACCCTGCACTGGATCGGCCCACTTTCATGGAGATTGGAATGTCCCCGGTGGTGACCGTGCGTTTGAAGAAAATTTCCTCCTCTAAAAAAAAAAAAAAAAAAAGCCGTATAAGCAAATATAGACGTCATTAAGTCCATTAGATTATTATGTACAGATTGGGAGACTTGTCCTCCGTCAGCCTTATGGGAGTGAATTTACAACATTTCACTCACGGGTATTCATTTCTCACAATATTCTACTTGAATAGTTCTTGTTGGAAACTTGCAAATGAGTACTGGAACTGCTGCACTTGCTGAGGATATATATATATATATATGGCTCTTCGTCTGAGGGCACTGGTGTTGCTTGTACATTGCTGTATATCGTTTTAATGTTAATGATCCTGATGTGTATATAACATTGTACAAAACGATTGTGTTAACAAAACCACTGTTGGGAGCCTCATCAAAAGAGTGATTCAATATGATTGCGGGTGTAAAGATACATTTTTGAGACACCTAAAGTGTAGGTACTCAATGATTAGGAGTTCTATAGATCTATCGTCCATGGCTATTATCCGCAGTCGACAGAATATTGCTGCTTATTTTTTTGCGGTCCAGTCTATTTTGTATAGTATCTGTATATATCTGGGGACATCTCAGCCGAATGAGGAAATCAGATTGCTCCGTCCAGTCATTGCTTGCGGTATCTTGCGGTAAAATAGAGGGCACCTAATTTTGCATGCAGTAAAAGCAACACGTCAGCCTTTAGTGGATGTATTCGAGCATCACTTCCTTATAACGACGAATCCTTTCAATGAAAGCGAGCAGGTGAGCATTTGCGGTTTGGGCCAGATGCCCTCCACGCTTGAAGGGTTAGTTGTAAGATCTGAGTGGGCGTTTTTCTTATAAGCTTTGGGCGTGCTGTACTTGTGGTACAGTGTGCTGCCGCTGACTCGTGTATCATAGTGATATTCCCATTTATCGTAGGTGGAGGATTTCTTTGAGCGTATTATGTGAATAGAGTGATATGAAGGGTTTCACGCCAACTTCTCGGAAGTGTATAGCTTAAGGAAACCTAAGCTCTCGCACTGAAAGTGAAGATACAGGTGGAATCCGATACTTTTTCGCTGCATACACAACCGAAATCAGTTGGTCTACAGGTGGAGCTGTGTCTAATTCAGCCTAAAAACTATTCAATGTTTCCTAATTGGAAACCTACATTTTCCACCTCAATGGCTGCCACTATACTGACCGTTAGCGTATTGCCCTATCAACAGCGTGTGTTCGACAAAAGATACGCTTACCTGCTAGATGACATTTCTGCTTGAACTGCCAGTAGAGCTTTTTCGAATAGACCATCATATTGTCCCATTTCTTCTTGCACTCAGTTTGCGTGTGGCCAGCAGAGCCTGGTGGCGATACCGAATTTACCGAATCGGTAATTTCCTTCCATGCTCGACGCTTATCCTCAGATGTTACGTCCCGATTGAACCTGCAACGGAGAAGTATGGGTAGATGTATAAATGCTTAGAAGAGCTGGAAAACATGGAGTACAAACCACAAATGTATGGGATTAGAACGCGTTTCGAGCGGACGGTTTTTCACGTTGGCAGAACTCTCGGTTTTCCGACACTGAGAACCCGTGCGAGTGCAAACATTCATGCGTTCATGTTAAACTATTCATATCAGTGAATGGATACTTTTTTGTGGAGGACGTTCTCCATTTATGAATTATTGGCCTGTTGTTTTGGTGTTGGACCAGTGTCAAATGGTGTACGTTGTTCGACAATTTCCATTTCATACACTTTAATTGATTCCATTAGACTCCTAATGACATACTGTAATGGGAAGCTCGTAAATTTTGAATGGCATTAACCACAATTTCTAATTGTCTAGTTGCCTACAGCCCTGATGATACAGCAACTACGCAGAGTCGAATGTAGTTCACAAGTAACGTGATCATCTTTGGAGTTGATTTCCGTTTGTTACACAGGGAACACCTTTCAGCTAAATCTATTCACAACATGTCCATGGTATTTTAGCTGTTGATGAATGGCTTATTTTCTCGACGAAGACATTATTTCAAATCTATTTAACAATGTGGCGCATACACTTTAATTGGATAGCGCCTGTGTAGACGCTATACGTCAAGCTAAGTACAAGCAGGCGATATCTGCTGCTAAATGAGAACTAATCATAGGTAGTATGGTTTTTTGACGTACAGTTGTACAGACCTGATTAAATGAGCTTGAAGTCAAAGCGAGCTGAACCCTTAATATACAGCACCCGTTTACAGTCGTAATGTCTGGGAGTTCATTACTCTGCGCGATGCAAAGCCCATAATTAAAAGATGTATATTATAGATTCATAAATTCACCATACCCCGTTCTGCACAGGCCTGCGTAACCGATAACTTTCTACGTATTATAGCTACTGCATGATTTAGACTAATTATCAACTGAAATAATGAACAATTATTTTATGACATTACGCCAGTTTACTTGAAGGAGCAATCGACAACTTCTAATGAAAAATGTTACTGTCTCGACTACTTCGTTACGTTTGCAATTAGAATCGTCGTTAGCTTATCTTAATTGCACAGCAAGAGATCCCCATGTGGAGAGGTCCACCATTATTTTAATTACTTGTAGAAAAGAAATTAAGTTCATTCCGTCTAAACGGGGGACGATTGCCTTCTAATCAAGGCTAATCGAACAGAATTATTCGTTAAGTTCATCGTAGTACGCTCTTGTAGATCGGGCCCACCACATTACTCGGATAAAGCACATGCAGAAGAACTCGGCGTAGGTTATTGGGGTGTGGAGCAAAGAACTCTGACACTTGGAGAATGTAGTTATGGTCAATGGATGGGCGCTCGAGATAAAGGTCCTATGCAAATGCTCTGCCAAACGCTCGTCTAATCATGATGCAGCAAATTGTCATCTGACGACGAAGAGCAGCGCTGAGTGAGGGGCAAGGCCCACTGTCTGGACAGGCCACAAGCAGGACGACACTTGGCTCTGGGTCAGATAGGACAAAAGAGGAATCAGCCCACAACGTACGCATTTCAATTTATCCTCATCCTCTACTTGCTTTCTGCTTTACGTTCCTCATGGTCAGCCGCGCATTCGAGGAGGAAAGATTCGATCGACGCCACCCACAAATCCCGCCTTCCTCTCCCGCTATGCCTGAATATGCATTAGAACGATTGCATCTGTATGGTGGTATCATCCATTTTCAACTTGAAAATGGCAATTTTTTTGCAAGCGCTCGAAGGACGCGTTGCCAATACAACAATGTCAAGTGTGTTCTAGCCAAATGTGCTTCTGGTCGATCAGTTCTGCTATTTTCGTGCATTTCTTTGGCGTTCTGTGGACCAATGGCTTCCTAATCTCACATCGCAAGTAGATCACATGAAACGTAACTATTTTAGTTTCCTGTCTGTCAATTCCGAAGAGGTTAGCTGAAGGCCAGAGAAATGTTTTCTCTCAGTTTTTCGATTGCTTCCAACAACAAAGAACGAAAAGCTCTGGTTTGTTCCCTCTCTTATAAGTGCGTCTTCTATCAAATGCCCGAACTTGATGGGTGATATATACGTATTATAGATCGCGTGCAGCACACCCCTAGCTTCGGCTCGTGGCGGTAGAATTAGCACTTAGAACGCTCGCTGATATATTCGAGTTGATTCGAAGCAGTCCTATAAGCAAGTGAAAATGAGCAAACATCTGTAGAAAGGACAAGATGTGTGGAGGGAAAGCTTCGACGAGAGAGGCGAGGCCTCAACTCTCTCGGGGACGATGAAAGCATCCAATAAAATCGAATGACGAAGACTCCGCGTTTGATGGGAGCGCAGTCTGGCAGAAAACAGATCTCGAATACTGCCTTAACCTAAATGAAATTAATCAGCTATAGATCTCAGCAAACGAGTCCGAAATCGTTGAGGTTGAGAATTTTCTGCGTTCATTTAGTAGCAAGGAGTTACTAGAACTAGTCAAGCTATTCGCCACTTAACGAGTGCTACATCTTCGCCTCTAACTGAATACGAAGCAGTCGTTTTGAATGATACACACGTCTATTCAGGTATGAGAGACTCTTCTCCCCTTCGTGTACACTGTGTATAGGAGGAAATTTATTTTGGTATAATCAAAGTCGTCGGCTCTGTACTGCCATCGAAGGTCCCGCAATCATTCTATCTCAGTGCCACTGCGAACTCTAAACTAGGGGAATTTAAATGGGCACTTGTGGACATAAATACGCCAGCATGCTGGTACATTTCTATCTGTATGTCTCCACCGAATAAAATCCGATGTTCAGCCCCTTCGACGAATTCCTCAGTTTCGAAACGGTGAAGATCAATTTCGTCTGTTCGGGTTTATCTAAATATGAGCCACGATAGAGTTTATTGGAACAGAAACGTAACTCCACTGTCAGGTTATCATTACTTCCTCCTATCAGCAATTAGGGTTCTATTCAGCTCTTTTGAGTCATCGCGTACCAAGCTATTTCCACCGTTTCTCAATTATGTTCGTCCCCTATATATATATATATATATATATATATATACATCGTCTACCTTTCGTCTCACATCGCCGCGTTAGAAAAGCAGTATCTTCGATTGAGTGCAGGGCCGACTGAGGTGGAACCTGGCCCAGGGCACTAGATACGTTAGCAAGGCAACAAAAACGCCGAGTTGTGAGTTCCAGATAGCAAAAATAGCTGAAGTTAGCCGACGATATCAGGGACGCACGCCCGATAGAGGCGACGATAGAGATGACCGCCAGGCCGAGCTGGCCTTGGTAGCACTGCCGCCTTCGGCCGTCCGGTCTCACATCACCAAGTCCTAGCAGGCCGACGTGGCCTGGGTTTTTTGTGGTCTTACGCCTCACTGGTTCGTCGTTGCCAAAGCCCCTCCCCTCCGTCTCAAGAGGTTCAACGACGAAGCGGACAAGGTTACACGAAGGAGCCACATGATCGCTTGTTAGTTTTTAAGGTATAAATAGATTGTTATATAGATATATCATATATAGGAACTAGTAAGTAATGCAACATGAGCATGAATGTAGTAGATCCTTTAATAACAGAATGATTGATTTTAAATATAAATTCTATTCAATCTCCCTCATTAGCCAAATGTGTCGGTATGGATGTAATATGGCACATTAAGATACTCGCTCGTTTGAGCTCTACCCGTCGCTGGCGTGTATCTCGACTATAAGGTGGGTGTGTCTGTTAGGTATATTTGCGTCATATGAACAGGATTCTTAACGTAGATTTAGCTAGATTGTTAAACCTGCTGCTACGTAGAGTGGACAGCCGCGTTCAGCTTTCATACGACAACACATAGACTACCCGAGTTTGATTCGTCGTTAAATATTATTGGCAAGGTTGCCTAAATCTTCATCTAATTTTATTTTGCTCCAAAAAATTAATCACCTTTTTGAAGTAAACCCGAGCATGTGATGCTGGATAGATTCGTTTTTTTTTTCGTTCTATATGTATTGTTCAAGTTACTATTCCAGAGCATTCCCAATTAGCCATTGAAGCAAATATCCCCACATCTGCTCCACGTATATTCTCACATCGTTCATATGTATGTTCTTCTGTTCTCTTTGTTCATGGCGGAAGTTCGTTTGAACAATGCGGGAGAGACGAACTATCGGGAAAAAGTGATTAGGAGACCTTTGGAATCAATGGTATTGTATCAGCCTGCAGACTAGGGCGGATATTTCGCTGTAGGAAATCGCTATGATGTGCACTTTCATCGAACACCGAAGGCAGCCTTCTCACTCGGTCCCCCTTTACCTTGAGAGGTTTCGGCCCTTGTCAATAACCGCCCCTTGCCGAAGAGAGGTGACCTCAACCCAAGAAGTAGTGACCTTGTCGCTTCCTTCATTTCCTGCTTGACACCGTCTCTCCCTTACGTCTTCATTGTTGCCATCAGGTTAGTACAATACGTTCAGCGGGAGGCCAGATGAGGAACGCTCACTTCACTGGATAGAACGTACACGAAAACCAACCACAACATCGTCATACGACATAGGCGCTCCCAGCCGGGAATACTGAGAACTACGATGTAGGGACCGAGAGTGAGATGCTGCTATACTGATTGAATAACTTCAATGACGGGCGCACGGTCTGAATTCATCCCGTTGGGGTAAAACGATATCGGTGCTTTTTCAAGCGTTCCTGTCAGGATCTTTTCTTATTATCGCTAAATGTTAAAGCGGAAGGAAATAATAATAAGCCCGTACACATAAAACCCTGATTGATCCATGCCATATGATATGTATGGTGACGTATGTATACGCTCAAACGTTGGAAACTCTGCTGGAATTTCGAATCCTGCATAAGACTATATACCACCAGGCATTACGTCGGTATTATTAAACTAGCCAATTAGCTATCACTCTACAAGGGTCAAAAGCCTGAACCCGATGGAACTATACGTGATTGTTATATTATTAGATATTTGCACTTGTTTACTCTCTAACTTTGCTCTATTAGTTAAAACAACCAGAACATCGCTGAGTCAATACACTAACACAGTTTGTTCTCAGGACGTTCTACTAGCATAATCCAATCCAATTCGTGGCGGCAATGGCGGCCCCAAAATTTCATCATGTATCGTCGTGAATAATACGCGCGCTATATTGACACAAGCAGTGCATTGAGTTCAACGTGAGGGGGCCTCCATAAAAATCAGGACTCACTACAATTCGCAACAGCTACTACGAATAATAATAATAATAATAATAATAGTAATGATATGTAGCAACAATGTCAGCTGCTAATGACGCTTCTCAATTACTTCGCTGCTGAATTGCTATCTGCAACAGCCAGTGAGTGACATCGCCTATTCAGCTGCTGCGATGGATGGAACGTCAACAGCAATTTTCCTGGAACTCGCGTGGGCCAACCTTTCCCATTCTTTCGCTCTCTCTCTCTCTCTCTGTTATACACTGTTTCTATTTCAATTTTTCTTCATTCTATATTTTCTGGCCGCCCTGTTTTTTTGTCTAGCGCTGTTGTTGTCGTCGCTTCCGCTGCTGCTGCTGCTGTTGTTGTTGTTGTTGTTGATACGTACAACTACTATATAATAATATATGACTTTTGACGCGATCAGGTACTGACGCCAATCGGCAATTTAGAGAAGAGTTGGACTGTGAACACGATGGACACCTCCTTGCTCCATCGAGTCTTTTTCTTCGGTGTCGACTTCACAAAAGCAGCTAGAGATCTGGTCTACTGCGGCTGCTGCTGCTGCTTCTGTTAGCACGTGGTAATTTTCTCCTCTGTCTCTGGAGACGCACTGACACTGGCCCATCACCAACAGCGGTACCACCACCACAACCGCCACCTCCATGAACCAGCTGTAAGACCGGCGTTCGTGCTGTTGTTGTTCATGCTGCAGTGGCTGTTGCTGCTGCTGCTGCTGACAGAGAGACAAGCCAAATCGAACAACGACAATATCAACAACAATAACAGCAACGACGACGAAGGCTGTACAGGATAGCGGACGTAAAGCCGCTTGTCGAAGCCCGAGTCGAAATAGAAAATACCATATTCGCATTGTCGAGACCACTTGTGTGAATCAGGAGCTGACCACGATGATCATGATAAGAACTACATCTCTAGAATAGAAAGGTAGGTGAAGAAGAGCGGCTACATAGACGAAAAAGACATGCCGGTGAAGGTGTTTCTGCTGAGTCCAGCTGGGTCAGGCTGTCTTATTCCAACAATTCCGTCGACCTACAGCGGCGGCGGCGGCGACCTGCTGCTGCTACTGGCGGTGTCGTTGCCAATGACGATGATTGTGGTCCTGGAAGTTGTACAGTGTGTTTCAAGCTGACCATAGTTCCTTTCCGCTCAGATTTGTATAATACCTGAATGATCGGAGTCGTAGATACAGCATCTATTGAGGCGATAATCTCCCGGGGGAGGGGGGGGGGGGGTCGAACCCGGAACGACTCAGGACAACCAGGAACAATACCTTGTATCAATCCCTTTTAGACGATATGACATAAGGTACAATGCATCGTCTCGTAGAAAAAAAGCTGTTCTGTGCTAGGTGTCTGTCAAATTATTTCAGAGTTAGCGGTCACGTTCGCTGCGTCGTTCACGGCGCTGAGCAGGAACATCGGATACGGGGCAGTTCGTTTGGAAGCATAGAGGGATGCAGTGTAAAGTTGACAGTTTCGCGGTGAGAAACAACTACTTGCAACGGTAATAATCATGATGAGTCGAACACGCGGTGGTTTTGTCGCTGGCTCAATTTCTTTGGCTTGCTTGCTTCCTTCCTTCACTGTATTCGCCTGTTCGATGTGTGTCCGTCGATGGAAGTGCGCGTATGTGATAGTATGCGAGCAGATGGGAGTAGATTTGCTATGGTGGCTCTGACAGGCCCTAATCATCGAGCTGTCCTACTATCATTTTTGCCATGGAGACAAGCGAATCGGCTATAGTATTGTAAATAAGTACAAGTTATCATTCTTTGTGTCGGCATAGGCACAGATTTGGCGTCGACCAAAGCCTGCACGTCAATCACGCGCCAGCTGCTGCTCCCGCTGATGATATTGGTGTCTACCGTGCGTCTGAGCCAACCAGCAAAGCAAAAGGTGGTTTCACGGCGAGAGCCAACAGCCACTCGATGGATGGCCAGCACTGTGTGTCCACTCTGTCGATGAGCGAATGAATGAATGGATGAAGTGGCAGACCAAGGCGACGGCCGGTCGAGTCGAGTCAACTCGGGGCTGGACAAGAATACGCCTGCGCCGCTGTGGCATTTCGGGTTGAGGAGAACGAGACATATAGAAGATGAAGAAGAAGAAGAAATACAGTGGAGACGCCTTTGTACTTAAAAAGGAACAGCACGAACACCGAGTCGCACACTGACCAGCCCTTCACGAATTCACCTAATGTGTATGGAAATCTATATATATATATATATAGATACACATAGTTGAGAAGACGATTGTAGGAAATTACTTGAAGTAGAGTGGAGATGATATCCGCCGGTTACTGGGGTTGATACGTTGCCGTAGAAGGGCCCGAACAACTGACCGACTACAGGCTGACAACTCTGTTATTGTCGGTTCCATTGTCGCCACTGTGATGTTCATCTATTGGCAGTTCATTTCTCGTTGCTCCACTGTCTTGGGTAATTTTCGTCTGTTTGCAAGGAGAAAATACTCCCCAGCGAGCGAGCAAAAAAAAAGATACGGCATCGCATAAGTCCGGAGGAACTGCTATTTTTCCTGCTTATCAACTGCTGCGGAGAAGATGAGGAATTGGCTGTATATCTGGTGCGTGCCCGTAACAGCCCTTCGCAGTTGATTTTAGCCTTTTGAGCTCATTTTTTTTAAAATCACAATTTCAGGAGGCTCTTAACAACAGTGAACATCTATTTTGCATGGGTGTAGGGACCACTAGGAATAAGCTATAATGGCTTGTGTTGTTTGGACTTCTAAAAAATCGACCAAGTTTGTTTAGAAATTCGCGAACAACGATGGACACCGGCTCAGTTAAAGCTGGGTCCCAGGATTCGAGAGACCTTTGGTAATTAGTGTTTACAAATCTGTGTAAACGCCAAATATTTGATTTTCTTATGCCAACAAAAGAGGACTTCTCACAATGAATGAAGTGAGCGGTCATTATGAACTTGTAGCTTTAACAAATGCGTATGACTGATGATCAAGTAATCTTAGTCTCTGAATATAATTTGAAAGTGTTTACAGGCAGTTTCCATGAATATCAAACGTTACCAATCGCGAACCGAGCGGGTGGAGCAAAATATCTCTATCATTATTTTCAAGTTCGTTTCGCAATCTGGAAAGGAACCTTGCGGTACATTCGTGGAAATAATCGAAATTTGCGCCTGCTTCATATACGCGCGCAACAAGTGAGGCTTCAACGGAGGAGTCTTTGATTGTGGACGGCTGCAAAGGAACTGTGGATTCCAAGTCGCGTGGCGTGACCTATAAGTTGAAGGGAAGCTTGAAATACCGTTTGAAACGTGATTATGTGACTATTAGAGCGGCTGATGACGGCGGCGGGTGAGATAGAGATGCCTGGCCGAATCGTACCTGCTGACATATTAAAAGCGATCGGGGCATCTTGCAATGTGTGTGATCTGTCAAGGGAACGCCACTGCCAAACATTGCTCTCAAACTACCGCTCTGGGTGATTTGAGCCCTACGAGATATTCTCTGATACTAACCACCATAATGTTTCTTTATCTTCTGGCAATTTTTAGCTGACAGGATATTAGGTTTACAGTTGAAGCTGATGCTGTTTCTACTGAAGCAATGTTGCTGAAATAAAAAAATATAAAAAAATATTGTAGGGAGTTGAGAAACAAAGATAGTTCTTCGATCACAGAGTTAAAACTAACAAATTGATAAACTCTCCATCGCAGACCTATAATGAGTATTGCCAAGGGTGTCTCTTCATTTCCAAACTGCTCCTGTAAAATGTTTGTTACGTATGCCTATTTTGATATATATTCTATATAGGCAGGAACCTTGAGACAAGATCGCAGCAAAACAGTCACCAAAGCCGCTTCAAAAAGCAAACGAGCTTCTTTGTGGTAGATACAATTTGTGGCGACCTCTACCTGCTGTAAGCAAGGCCGGAGAAGTAATTGAGGAAATTATACCATAAAGAAGGGTAATTTCCATTTTTCTCAATATAGGTCTCCGAATGAGAACATACCGTAATATTATTTGCTTGTATGTCCACGTGATGGCTCAGGTGGTACATGGATAAGGACACAGTTGGGATAAGCATACCGATGGTGGGATATGTCCAAGATCAGTGACTCAAATAACAATCAGTGACCCACTCTAACAAGAGGAGGTATGGATTTTCCGTCCCACATTTGTTGTTGTTATGTAACTACTGGCAATACGGATAAGTACCAGAAATGTGTGGTAAGATGTCTAGGGGCCAACAGCGAGGAAAAGTCCACTATGTTTGTGTTGAAAGGTTTTAGCACTTTTGAAACTTTGTCGTATAACAAAATATCGACAAGTGGAATTATAACACCAAGATCAGGAAAGTACTTATTAAAGATATTTTCATCGATTTGAAATACTGCCCGATCTTACACAAAAGTCAACGATTGCACGTCGACATTTGACGGTTTATAATTTTCAAAATTAGCGGTGGGCGTGTATGATCTTGTTCCGACGTAGCCAGATATTATAAATATATATATATATATATGTATATATAATATATATATATATTCACATGTTATATTTATTTCCCCGCTTTCAAGACACTCGTTTATTTTTACAGCGTTCCGTCTTTGTCTGTCTGTGCTATGATTAGGCAATTAACGGAAGATACACACACACACACAAAAGAGATTCTCCCGTCTGATTCTGATGCCGGCCAAACAAGCGGCGAAGGTCAACGTTACCCACCCAACGGCGATGTATCACAATGGCCAGTGTACAAAAATGCAGCCACACCAAGCAAGGCACGCGCAAAGCGAACTTCGGATGTGTGTACGTTTGTTTCGATAACACGATGGCAGGCAGCAACGAACGGCCACGAGGAGTCAACAGTTGCCACAGCCACGGGAAGGAGTTGCTCTAGCGTCTCAGTAGCCTAGCGCGAGCGCGCGCACACCGCCGTCGGCCGAACCGGTGTCGGATAATAGTAACAATCTAGTTGAAGTGGATACACGGCGAAGTCGTGATGACTTCTCTGTGGACCTGCGCCTCGCAATCATTCCACCTACTTCAGCGGCCTACTCTGTTCGACTTGCCTCACAAGCATATCGTTTTTTTTCTCTCTCTCTCTCTCTCTCTGTCTTTCGCATACTCCGTCGCAGTTCACGATAGGCAACAACAACAGCAGCTGCTGTGCGGTCATTTCGCCATAATTTCTCGCTTGGGCCTCGGTTCAAGCTGCCCGCATTTCACGTATAGTAGCTTTGAATGAATCATCCACATGGCGAGCTTTGTCGAGAGCAGCAAGCAACGTCTGTGAGCAGACAGTATGAAAACGCACAGACATTGTGAGCAAACCGGAGACGGTCTTTGTCGATACTGTCAGATTTTGCGTCGTATTAAATTGGTACAACCTTACGCTTTTTTGACTTGATGAGAGCGAGAACGTCTCGGTGGGCGTCTATCTAAATGTAAGTGGGCATAGTGCACTTTTTAAGAATTCGAGTTAGACTGATGTAAATAGCGGATAAAGAGACAAAATAGTCTCGCTTAAACACTAAGTTAATATATAGTAATCATCATTCAAGTTCGGCTGTCCAAAACATGCATGTTTATTGACACAAATGGAAATCTTGCTTCCATAATTCTGATAGATCAAAATATATAATGGATATACAAAAAAAATATATATATATACATATATACTGTATTTTAACAGGGATTCAATGACAAGGATGTCCTTTCATGCAATGTAATTTAGCGACTATTTAGTTAACTATTCACTTGCTCAGAGTTGATGAACTTTTGAGCGGGTTCCCAATATTGAGAAATATACATATATCAAACTGCAGAGGAAAATCCTCACTGAAAAGGTAAAATAACGCAATCAGATTATCTCATCCCTAACGTGTACACTGCTGCTGTAGCTAATTCGACGAAATAAATTCTGTGCTAAAATTAAATTGCCATGGCCACTTTCGCTCGCAATAGTCTCGGTATATTCCGACATTCACATACGACGTGTGCATTTTTGTGTTTCTATTGTGTTTTACACAGCTATCTCCGCTTTTCTTATGCATCTTTATTATCTGTCACGTTTGTGGCTCGCGAACGTATTCCTGCTAATAATTAACACATAGGTGGATAGTCATTTTTTGCACGATCGATAAGATCAAACGTGACGTTTCTGTGGGGGCATTTTATGCGGCAGTCATACAGTCTCCTTGGCTGAACCGATCTACTGGATTTCATCATATTTCATTAGTCCAGGTTTTCCACGTTCACTTGGCCACTACGCGTAAGAGAGGTCCACAACAAAACTCGACAAATCAACGTCTAGAATATATATATATATATACATATATATATACGCTACCACTGTAATATATCTATATTTACTCATAGCAACAACCAAATAAATCGTTCTGTTGAGGCAGCAACAGCGGCAAAGGCATCTTTCATCGAACCCAACAAATGAAACATTGCTGTACATTGTTGTTGTTCTATTTAGTAGCACCACATCTCGATTATGGTTTGTCTTTCGTTTCGATATATATATATATACACATATACATATATATGTATATATATATATATACATATATGTATATACGCTGTAGTAATACCAACAACAACGATAATAATAGCAGCACTTGATCGAGACACTCGAAGACGATCGATGCGACGAACGAAGCAAACGATGGAGCGAACGACAGGCGGATTTTTTTTTGTTCCGATATTGTCTGTTCTTTACCGCGACGCCGTTGCCGACTTCGACAGTGTTGCTGAATTTCGCCAGGATCTTCTCAACGAAAACACTGACAACAAAATTCGCCCGCCCTCCCATTAAGAATAAACGAGAAACGTGATAAGTGTGCGTTGGGAACGTTCGTGAATAATATTGACGAATCCTTTTTAATTAGTGATGAATCGGTAAAAACAACTCAATGAACCATAACTCAATCATTCCAATAGGTCGGTGTATACAGATATACGTTTCATTAAAATTGGAGCGCGCACATATGACATTGTGTCGCATGGGTTTTCACTGGTGTTACAATAGCTTGTTTGGTCAGTGTCGCGAAATGCTCGATTAGGCGTATTGGTTGCACCTGCCGCGACTTGAATTAACACAACGCAAATGGCACATGTGAAACAGTTCGGAAAAAGTGACTCAACTATAAGGAATGAATGGGAAATACTGCCATTCGAACAGATGTAACGGTAGCAGTTTTAATGCCTCAGCATAAATTATCAAGATCAGCAGTTGTGATTGTTAAGATCGATTTTCCCATACAAATAAAAATTTGTCCCTAGCTATGTTTGACTTACACTAGCGTTAGTAATATTGAGCGTAATTTGGCCAAATTTCTGGTAAACTCAACGAGTAGTAGATGTGGACATAACGATTTCTCTTCCCCTTTGAACATTTTCATGTTCAGACATAACCGTGGTAATCTGCAACATGAGCGTAAGCCACAAATACTAATAATAATAATAATATATATATTGGAATCCGCATCCAGTCGGTCCACGTCGGTTGTCGAGAACCTGATGCTGGTACAAGATATCGCCAATATGTGTACGTGCCCAACTTGGGCATTCATGAGTCACTCAACGAATTTGAATAAGATAGTCAGACCGAAAGCCTTTTTATTCCCAGATATATATATATATATATATATGTACGTATATAATGCACATTGCCTGACAGTAAATATTATAGCTGACAGCAAGGAGAAGATCGATATTTTAGTCAGTATCGATCGATAACCTGTCGAAATCCAGTCTACATATTATATCTACTGTAGAAGAATCCGCACACACAGACACAGAGACACATCCACGTCCGATTGGGCTTTGCTGCTGCTGATGCCGACCAGCCCCTCTGGGCTCCCTGCTTGCTTGTTTACTGGCCTCATTGCTTCGTTCGTCACTGCCGTTTGTCTGCCTATGGTGAGGTCTTATCTATTCTACGATATAGTCGTACATATAAATCTTTATGTATTCTAATCCAAAATGAAGTAAACAGTAACGGCCAAAATCATAATGACTACGATGCGACAACGAGCCACTGTACAGTGATGCAGACGGATATCGGATATGGGAAGGCCTCGGGTGTTTCTTGTCGACGACTCTCTCTCCTCTCTGTCTCTGATTCTCTTGTTCGCTGCCGAACTCTCCGGCATTCACTACTCGGCCCCGAGGAGAATAGAATCGCACGGAGCACAGTACAGATAGAACTCGCGAGAATGTGAACGTTTTGTTCAAAACGAGATAAAATGAAGTAGACGGAGAGAGAGAGAGAGAGAGAGCGACACTTCAAGCAAGAGGAGTGAATCGAAGGATTTGAAGTTTCTCAAGTCGAAGGGGATGAACAAACTTGTTGTTGATCGGCTTTTGTTAACACAGCTTCTATCCTGGAGTCCGCAAAGGCAAGCAGCAGATAGCAAAGTGGCTGGACACAGAGATGTGTATATATATATTTGCATCCATATAAACGCAATGGTTACACAGCCACAGAGCAAAAGGAGATATATATGTATATTGGCTGGCTCTGACTGACTGACTGTGCGTGGCAGTGATCGTAGCAAGGGGGAAAAAGAACGAATGCTGAAAATCGCTCCCTGACTAAAACGAAAAGACCGCCAACAGGACCAGGGATCATAAGACCGCGGTGTCTACTACTAATAGCAGCCAAGGATGGCAGCAACTTGTGGCGTCTCTTCTTCTGCCAACCGCGACCGATGTCCAATCCCGGCCGATGCGATTGGACTAGAAGAATCGAACCTCGGCGGCGCTGTCGAAGCACAGAACAGACTTCTGCTGTCGAGCCGGCGAACACTCCGGCCGGGTATGAGGGAACGAAAAAGGTTGAAATGGCAAACGTTGTCGTCCGACGATGATCAAAACACTGCGGGTCATAAATTACGATCTTCTCGACGGCGGCGGCGGCGATGCGAACGGCAGCCGCAGCAGCAACAAGTACAGCAAATGACTGCAGTGATGGTACCTTCTCAACGGGTGAACTGCAGCCAGTTCGACGAAAAGAGATCCACGAGGTGGACGGCAACAACGACCACCATCAGCATTCGATAGGACAGCATAGGACAGGACACGTGTGGAGGCCGGATGGACAAACCGACGTACGTATGAACGTACGGACACAGCTGGGCGTCTCTCCTCTGCCGCTGTCTGAGGCTTTCGGTTCCCTCGATGGAGTCGCTTCTCTTCTTATTGGCCGTTGGCAGCGAGAATCTCCTAATTGGAGGTGTGCATCTGTGGGCGACTCTGTGTGTGTGCGAAAGTCGGTGTGGTTGTCTGCCGCTTGCTCGGTTGAGCTGTATATAGAGAAAGCTTGGATGCTGGCTGATATTTTTTGTACTGGATCACCTATAGCCGAAAGCCGTGTTACTGTTCCCGGGTAACACTATAATATGACGTAACGTCGTTAAGAACAAAAAGAAACAACACAGGGAGAGAATATGATAAGGGAACATGCATACACACACACATATATATATATAGGCAGCAGATGATAGCGATGAGTGACTGAATAATTTGTGATGCGGTTAAAAGCAGCGGAGGAACGGAGATGTTCGAAGGAAGAGATGGGGGGAGAGAGAGAGAAGGAAATTAAAAAGAAAAAAGGTCCTTCGACAAAATAAATACGTCTTGCTGGTACGAAATATTGCGGAATGCATCGACGCAAATAATGAAAAGTATGAAAAAAGGGGACAACGATGACTAGTAACCCTTTGAAATAATGATGATGACTAACGTACACATGGTGGTAGCGAACCGTCTAATTTCCGAATCTTTGTCGAGCTTTCGCAGATTGAATGGCCCTCGCGTGCGGTTTTGCCCAGGGACAGCGATCTATGAATACGGCAGGCCGTGACCACGCAGATAGTCCGGTCCGACTATAGGAACGAAGTCATCGCTTCTGCTGTTAATTAGCTAGAAATTTGAATCGGGGTCGAAAGCTTAATTTGATCTTGTTCCGTTCACGTGTATGAGTTCATGCATGTGGCTTAGGCAGTGGATTCAGTATCGACCGACTCAGTCCACAAATTCGTGAAAGATCGAAAAGACTATGTCGTATGTATGAACTTCCTTTCATCGAAACAATTCGCTTTTTAAAGTCGGCTCGCGCAGGTTGAAGTTGAAACTGTTCTGACCTGTTCCACTAGTACTTGTTGCGATATCAGACACTTTGGCGAGACCGTACTGGTAACAATTGCCATTTGACAAAAGTTGAACGATGTTCCATCTTGGCACCTTCGACTTTTCCTGTTGGCCAAATTTCTCTCTTCCACAAATCGCGTCGGCACCGATGGAAAACACAATTTCGATTGACAGTAGCAATCGACTTCTCCCAAAAGACATTTACCACTTCGGGGCTTATTCCCCTGTAACCCTGACCAAGTAATCGTCATAAAGCAAAAACAATTGCTTGAAATTGACAACAATCTCGAGGCAAATTATCGATCGACCACCGCCTTTACCCATCGTTGAGGAATACAGACAGAGAGCGAGAGAGAGAGAGAGAGTGTGCAACCAAGAAAACATGTGAGATTCAGCGAGATTCGTCATTCCGACTGAACAACAATTCAGATTGTTCCGGTAATTCGAAATGTGACCGAAGCGATTGTTGAGATTAAAAACCATGATCACTAAAGATGGGTGGTCGATCCTGCCGAGCTCGCTATCTCAGCTTTCTACAATTGTCTTACCGTCACACATTCACACACAGATGTGTAGGCCTATTGGAGATAAGGAAGTCCAGATGAGTTCAGCACGACTGATCATTTAGACAAGGACGAAAATAGGAAAAGGCGAATAAACAATGCCTACTTCGGTCCTAAACAATCCAATTGCTCGTATCAAGCCTCTTCTCTTGACAGGCCAAGGGAGCAGGCTTGGCAGGCCATACCTGTGATGCTACACAGCAGTATCGAGACTTGTCACTATGGGAAAACGCTGACAGTCAGCTATGGAAAAATTTATTTTTATAGTTTACCTTTGTGCTCGTTCGAAAGACTATGCTCAACTTCGCAGAGGTTTGACCTTTTTGGTTCTGCCCGGGATTGGTTTTACGACTACAGAAGCATTGCTATTATCCTGGTACAATATGAAAATTGATCAGATGTTGATTGACTGAACAACTAAAAATAACCTCCTCCTCACTGTACACAGGATATGTTGCTTTTGAATTAGAGTAACGTGATATTTACGCGTAATCATTACGATCTTACTTATGGTGACTATTCAGATTCAAAATTGACTGCATCTGCGATTAATGATACGATGAGATGCAATGACAATGCACGGAATGTGGCTTAGTGTCCACAGGTCCGCTTGAGAACCGATATAAATCCCTAGAAATACTGGGGCGAAACCGAGGATCGTAATCATTTAACTGATTTCTTAGAGACGAGTTCAACAAATGATGAATGATTGGATCACCATAGGGACGCTCACCATGCAAAGACGAAGCAGATGAACATGAAGTAGCCGTCAATGAGTTCCTTATGCCTGACCGTCACCCGTTCCGGAGCCGACAATATCTCTAGCCCCAATGAGAGATAATATCCTGCTCTACACAATTTCTTTCCTATTTAACAGTCTTACTATATTTATGATGTGGTGAAAATTCAACATCGAAATCAGGCATCATCATTCTTTCGTCAGTTTCAATATAGACAAGTGGCTAACTAAAGTTGTCAAAAATGTGTCATTTGACTTAAATATCTAAAGACTTAGCATGATAGATAAGAATGGGATATAATAATTTAGACTTCGATGTGTTCTTATCGTTCTTATCGTCTATATGTTCTTATCGTTATTATTATTTTTATTATTATTAATATTACTGTGCAAATGTCATAGCCATAATTGAATCCGTTCGATTGTTGACATTTTTAAAGTACAATATTATAGTAGTGATGCAGGTAATGCAATCCCGACGGTCATCGCGACCTATTTATATTGGAATAATCTGTCAATCATTACGGTCGACTAGCCTATCCCATCAAGCGCGAGGCTTTCGACCAGTCGGGTACTTTCTCCTGCGAAAACTCTGGCTCGAAGTGCAGCGAGACAATAACATCGTTCAGACGTAGGGGGCTGGGACAGCTCTTCCAAGAAATACCAAAGGCACATGGTCTGATAAGCAGGCACAGCATTTCTCATATGATGACATGACCATTCCTAAACATTATCTGCAAACGATTAGTTTGGCTTCGGGACAATTGACTGGATTAAAAGTTGAGTTATGCTCACGGTGGTTTGCCGTACTGGTTAGTACCACATGTGGTGTTTGAGCATTCGCCGGCACTATAGTGGTACAACAAAGTTCATCAGATAATGGTACAAATCGCGGACTTGCCATACCCTATTGCTATTTACGCACGTGTGTTTCTAACAGAACAAAGGCGTCGGCCGCACAGCCCCATAGACTTGTATACATACCGCTCATATTTAAATCATTATGAATCAAAAGGCACAAATATGGTGAATTGCGCATTGCTTTATGTGGTTGTAGTGAACCAAGTCACCATTGATTTCGGGCATAAATGTCAAAAAAATGCCTTTTACATTTTCTGCATTAAGCAGGCGTAGTAGCATCGAATATACTCGTTTATGATAGCAGGCGTTCCCACAGCACTCCACTTATATCAAACAAACCGGCAGACTAGCCCGCAACAGGGAATACGAACGCTGCTAATGTATAGTCTATCTATAGGATGCATATTCAGAGTGAAAAATCGAAGACGCTTGGACAGAAAGCGGCGCTATGTTGTCTTGGATAAGCGAAGTATACTATTGGTGATGGTGGTGGTGGTGGTCTGCGCTCGGCTGGGTCTGGGTTGAGTTGGGTCGGCCAATGCTGTGGTGGCGGCTCCTCCGCTGCTTGATGGATGGTGAAACTTACGCTCTGCCGCTTTCTGAAGAAGACCTACAGGAGTCGTGGGCACTAGCGTTCGCCGTCGCAGCAGCACGAAAAAAAGCGAAACTAAGAGAGGCTGGCCTCGTAGAGCAGACACCGGCTGCCTAATAGTGGACTCTCACGGAGGGTGGAAAACTTCGTGTAACAAAAGTCTCCTATGCATCGCTAGCAAAATAAGAGAAATAAAAACGCACTAGACTCATTGAGAAGAGCACTCACTTATCCGATATATAGAGCGATGATTTTGTTGCCAGAAATGAAAAGCCTCTTCATGACGAGTATCGCGACAATTGCATTTGCTCTCTTTCCAATATCGATGCTGACCTTTGTTCATGGTCACGTTGGACTCAATCGGTTCGGGTGTTAAAGGCAGTGAGAAATTACACGTCTCTTGTGCACTGTTGGCAAAACGATAGTATTGGAGCGGCCTTGAAAACATAGCCACACACACACACACACACACACACACACACACACACACACACACACACACACACACACACACACACACACACACACACACACACACACACACACACACACACACACACACACACACACACACACACACACACACACACACACACACACACACACACACACACACACACACACACACACACACACACACACACACACACACACACACACACACACACACACACACACACACACACACACACACGCGCTCATACTCACAGATACACACAAGGCGTTCTAGTGATGAGCGTTATTAGTGTTGTAAACTGCACGACTGGATCGGTCAGCCAGACTTGGGCCAATACGCCGACACGTCACCCTATCAGAAAAATCGTTGTCTCGGCCGGTTACTAGAGAATGTGAAAGAAGTTTCCCTTAAGACTCGCTTCGGGTCTTGGGTTTGTTGGTCACAAACCAGAAGCAAAACATTTTTTTGCTAATGAAGAATGTACATATCGCTGCTGTCAGCAAGAGCATCAATCACTCCATCAATAATCGGTAGAATGCAAATTTCAATGGAATAATAAATGCCAGAATATTTTCCTCTTGTTTCATCAACCACTGAATACAGTCGTCTTTCTTTCGATTCAAAATGTTCCTTAACCAAAGCTCACGCCGCGCCTGATCTTGGCTCTGTGTATTGAAGTTGTACCATAAGCAAAACACTGAATGGTGAAATGGTGATTAAGTGGAGCTTGTTTCAGAGTTCGTTGCTATATGACCTTAATACAAATCGTTTCGAGAATAGGGCTTCGCACTCGAATAAGGAAATCAGTTATCTGAGATTAGCACAACCATCTGAAATGACTCTTGAAATTAACCCAGTACCGAATAATAATACCGCTCATTATAATTTGTGTACAGTGCCATATGGAGCACTCGTGCTGTGCACGCTACATTTATATGTATATTGCATAGGCTCGTCTGCAGAGCGCCAGCCCACGATCACAGCGCGATACGGCTCTCGTAATTGAAAACAAATTGCCTTAGGCCATACCCTTGCAATTCCCAGCTGAACGTCAGCCCTGTGTCTACAATACGGGCGCGCAGTTACCGACGCTGCAGAATCCATTTTGAGTCATTCATTCATTGAGTCACTTTAACGCTCTGTCTCCACATCCCCTGATGGCGTTGCCGAAGCTTACGAAGGATTACGAACGCTGATCATAATACACGAACAGTACAATTGTACATAAATGGGTATACACTCGTGATGTGACATTGTCGTTGAAGTTGGCCCAAGTTACATGAGAAATACGCCAATCAAATGCGAATCTTGCCTTGTCCATGTATTGTACCGCCGTTTCTTAGCGCACTTTTTCTCAATCGCCCGATACTTTCTCGTCACTTCGAAAGGCTCTGCCACCCAAACCAGCGGAACCTCAACCACCATACAACGATCAGTGTCTTTGTAAATCAGCAATCACTATCATCATGATAACAAGCAAGATGAAAAATGTTGACTAAGCTACAGGTAATTGTTACCAGTTACCGCCGGTCGGCCGGCCTCCAGCGACATAAATCTTGTCCTGTGTACCCACCCAAGCGGTAGTTTGTTCTTTAGGCACCCTCTCTTTTTCGTCGCCGCTGCCACCTTCCTTTTACTGTTGCTGCTGCTGCTGCTGTTGTCGATACGAGAAATGAGTGTAAAGTAGCTTGTCACTTTGTCATCGTTCAGTGGCGGCAGTGAACGCCGGTATCATTTATGCAATGGTGTGGCCGTGTGTGCTTGTGTGTGCGTCTCTGGCTAACTCGAGTAGTCGTGTAGTATAGTGGTGATAGCAAACCGTCGATATTCGTCGCCGCGCCGCCGTCGCCGCCGCCGCTCGAGGCCTCGATACTTGATCCGGCTGCTGCTGCTGTTACTGCTACGATCGGGCGTCTGCCGCGGCCGAAATACTGAAGAATATATGGAGGAAGGGGACGAAGCCGAAACTGTCAGGACAAACTCGTCGACCGACGTTGAAGCAGCATTCAGAGCAGAAGATACAGGCGAAGGGGCGGGTGTTACGGCCGTCCGCGCTGGCTGGCCAGCCGGGTCGATCGTCGATTTTTTCCAGCCACGAGCGCCGTGCTGTGGCATAACGACGAGCTGTCCCACGAATAGTTGCAATCATCGAAATACTTACTGACTACTGTTCGCTCGCATACACCGTAATCGTAGTACTAGTGACGGTAGTTGTAGTAGTAGATATTATAATGTGTAGTAGCATGAGGGGTCATCATTAGAGCGTTGGACCGCGCGGTAGCTGCTGATGCATCAGCAGCATCAGCAGGAATAGCATCTATTCATATTGCCGATACCGTGCAATGCGTTATAGAGAGCTGTTCTTTCTTTGCCAATATTATCACTAAGGTGCAACAGCATCTCGTCCCGTGATGTGATGCCGTAGAAATAGCAGTTGTCGTTACTGTGGAGTTGTCGAACGATGTTGTGCCACTGCTCCTGAGCTGCTGCGAACACTGCCGGTAGCGAATTCGCGATGGAACAGATCCACACACACATATATATATATATATATATATATATATATATAATATCATACAGACGGACAAACATCGATACACAAACGTTCACTCACTCACACATACATACATGCATAAGCACCAACCATTAACCGGGAATAAAATATAATCATCAGTATCTAAGCAGAATCGCGGTGCGTTCATTGGTGTTGTTCTTGTTGTTGCTGCGTTGATGTTGTTATTGTTACTGTTGCTGCTGCTGTTGTTGTCGCCGCCGCCGTTAGTCGTTACTGGCAGAGCCGCAGGCCGTACGAAATCCGATGATAAAGCGAACGGGATCCCCCCCGCCCCCCTCCCGTTGATTTTCAATGGGTTATTCCAATGTACGCACACATTCGGTTTACGTATGTTCCAACTCGTTCGCACCAGCAAACTGTCCTTGTAAGCAGTGTTTCGGGGTGTATCACTGTACGGTGCAGCTATCGACGCCGCACAGCTGTACGCAGCTCGGCGCGGCACACCGATGCAGCCGCTCGCGCTGGTACCAGCGATGTGACGGTACCACGTGATGCATTTTTCGCCTCTAACTCGCGCCGCATCGCCTCATTTCAACTATGCTCCGTCTGCTTCTTCAGGAGCTTCGGGGTTGGGGCTGTCGCTGTTCGGGTCCCTTTTTCCTTTATTCGACAATCCCAACCCTCACCCTCGGGGAATTGCATTTCGCTATTTGCGCACCGTAGGAAGAAAGTGTGATTACTGTAGGGCAGGTATCGGAGACTTTGTGTTTTTTCTTTTTTTTTTGGCTTTACTTTCACGGAGCGCGTGTGAAAAGCGCACAGATGGAATTTTTCTTTTTTTATCGCTCGACCTATTTTTTTTTTGTTAGATAAAAGGGAAGGGATATTGAAAATTATGTGTTTTTTAACTGATGCTTTTTCCTGACGATGATCGCAGCTTAGACGTGTACGACTCGGTATGATATATCGAAAAAATACAGCTTCACAAAATATGAACGTTATTCTGCTGTTTTATCAAAATGCTGACATTTTCAGCCAGGTCTCTGCTTTGTTCTACTGTCGCGACAGGTTTTTTTTGGTACGAACTGTGCTACGTTTTTCAGGTGGCTACATCGAAGGCTCACGAGGATTAGAATTAAATACAGCGGCAGTATGCTCCGAACACATGAAATGAGTAGAAGTTGCAATTCCGTATGACGGCCATAACTAATCAAAGATTTTCTGAGGTACGATCCACCTGGGCAGAAACCTGATTACTGTTCTCTCAAAACCTCACGGCAGGTTGTGCCAGTGACATATATATATATATATATATATATATATATATATATATATATATATATATATATATACGTGTGTGTATGTGTTTAGTCATAGTTTTCTCCGATAAGACTCTGGTCTTCACTTATTATGCGTATGGTTCTATCACCACGAGAAATGTCTGCACGAAAATATCAACAGCTCCCTGGAGTCAGCCATGACAAGAGTTGAACTTGCGATATATATCCCGCCCATTTTATCCAAGCTGTGTTCGTGCATCATTCTAGGTAAATACTACCAACGTACGGTTCATTACCGTCTAAACCAGCTATCACAAGAGACGAAGGTTGTCTCCCCGGGACCCCCCGCACGCTTCCCTTTGTGCAATGACGCTGCTTGGATACTGTCCATGTTTCAAATGCATATTAATGTTCGGAGTCACACGTTTCGCTTGCAGAGAGCACAATATAACATCAACGTGTCATGTTCAATGAGTTCATGCTGAACAACGAAATGATCATATTTCTGCATAAATTATTCGTTCGGAACAGCGACAGGTGTTTCACTGTGAAACGGGTACGGATTTTTTTCGTCGAATTTTATAATTAATCGGTGGACGGACGGATGGACGAACGTATGAACGGCGGATACAGCTACTTCGCCCATGTAAGACTCATTGATTAGTGAGATGATCCGTACTGCGATTTTATCAATGATACTTGTGGTGAGCGCATGTTTTTGTTGATTAATTAAAAACGAGAAATACACGCCTGCGTAATGATTAGACTGAAAGTACACGCTGGACGAGGACGCGTTCACGTGAAACAACGACTGCTAATAGGCTGTGCATATGAGCAACTTCTTTACTAAAACAGCAGTCAAGAAATCCATCCAAGCAAATATTTATTACTGTAGTCTAGTGACCGGATCAGGGCCGTACATTTCACAAGGCTTACGATAGTTTCGACTTCACCAAAAAAGTAAATCTTCCGGGCTGGCTCACAGCCCGGAACATTAAACGTCCACGGTACAACTGCATTCGGCATTGCTTCATTCGACGAGCCCCTTTAAAGGTAAATGTGCAACGATGGGGATCGAACCCGTCCGTGTACCTACGTCTCCCTTCCAATTGCAAGACGTACACGTATGCCACCGGGCTCGACAGTATAGACTTCACCTGACATACACCTATCTAATTAGCAGAGCGATATTCACCAATTTTGTATTCTCTGAAGTGATTAGCAGCAGCTGGCGAAGGTTCACACACATCGTCGATATATATTATACTTTCGAATAAAGAACAATGTGTGTATCTGCAATATGCATGTATGCTTATGTGTAATGCGTATGAAATAGTGTGCATACAGTGTTAACGCTCGTTCTGCTCATCTTGTGTTGGCCACCACTGGCCGTGCATTATGATAACAAATGACAATCGATTTCGTGACCAGCATCTTTTCAAACGACACTGCCAGCAACAATAACGGCCTGCAGAAGCAGCAGCAATAACAACAATGACGACAACAACAACATTGTTGTCTCGTCGCTACGCTAAAGCGATCTATGGTCACGTGGTGCGAGACGCGTGTACCTATGCTGTATCACATACTGAACGAGTTCACAAATCACACTGTTGCCGAAACACTGCAGCATATTATGAGATTATGATGCAGACCGCCCAGGGCCGTAATGAACAATACTCACGGTGTTTGCATGTGTCCGCTTATGCATGTGCTGGCTGAGATTTTTCAAAAATATACTAAATATTCAAATAAATATTCTTGCTGCGTTTGTCGGCTAGTTATTGTTCATACACAGTTTACAATAGAGAAGGTTATTTAACTTCTTGACAGTGGCCGGGTTTGAGATTTCTTGCAAGCGCTTAGTGGTAATCGTCAGTGGTAGCACTGGTTATATCAAATTATGGCTGGGCCAAAACTCGTTAACCGTCGTCGTTGTCAACCTACTCGGGCGATCGTCGTGGCATAGGCGGCCGGCGACAAACGAACCGAAATTTCAATGGACTACGACGCTCATCGCCGCTCTCAGGAGGCTCGTAGACGCGGTTGTTCACCTCTGGGTATTTGGCTGCACCCGATACCAGTATTAGGTACGCTGGTGTTACTGATGAAAAGTCTGATACAGTGTTTCGGGGCCATTAACCGCAATGAGCCGATCGAAATAAGCCGATAAAATAGCGAGCTATAACATCTGTGCGCAGCTGAATCAATCTCATGTGTGGCTTAGACGTTCGTTAGTGTGCAGAGCTGCTTCCGGTATGCTAAGTGTAGATATGACAGCAGGCTATCAAGAGACGATACCTGTCAGGATGATGATACACCTACTTGAATTTTTTCGACATATTGTTTCGCGCAGGTATCTAGTGCGGGGCAATCTCGAGTAAGAATGGGGCTGAATTTGTTAATCGGTCTAATCCCGGCCTCTATCGGGTTTACGAGATGAGTGAAGTGCATCTCCTAAAGGAAACAAAATCTAATAAGGCATTTGTTAAGCTATCGCCACTATGATGAATGCTCTCAGCAATTAGACATATAATACCGATATATGACAAACTGTGTCAATAACAATAGATACTTAATAGACAAGAAGTATCTGTACAATATATACTAATCATCAATGTTCGAAACAGACCTCAGATATTCGATAAATGGGCACATCTGTTTTTGGAATAATCAAAGCGATGCCACTGTAAGCGAGGTACTATAAATAATTAACATTTACAGACGCGACCGTGGCGTGGACTATCGGCATCTGTAAGAGTAGACACAAAAATTAAATATAATGACATAGATAATATGCCTATATGTGTCTGTAGTGGAAGTCTTATTTTCGGCACCCTGACATAAGTGCGTCGACAACCCATGTACAATATTCTATACATACGGCACCAGTGTAACATACATGTTCAGTCTTTCAAATAAATATAATAATAATAATAATCTTCTGGTATTAGAAGGAAATTATCTCAACGCGTGCAGCATCTTGTAGTCGATCGAATATTTTAGAAGCCTTCAGAAGGAGGCGTCGTTGTCGCCGACCTCATCTCCCTCTCGCTCTCAAGCTGACTGAGTCACTGTGAAACGACCATCGGACGAACTAACTGCATAGGGCGCAAGGCGTTCTTTAGCCAAAATCGCCAATCAAACCCCTTCTGACGACGGCCTCTCATTGTCGCTCCTCCTCCAAATGTCCTTGGCTGTATACACTGATATACCAGATCGACACTGAAAGCTGGTAAGAGTTGAAGTTGTTTCACGATTATTATCATTATTATATATTTTATTTCGATCTGGCTGCGCGCTTGTCATTATTAAATTTGCTCGCTGGTCGTATATCGCTTTACGTCGCTATGACGCTACATACAGTACCTGTATGAATGATCTAAAAAAAAAAACCGGGCAACCTTCCTCTTCCAACCCCCCCCCCCCCCCTCCCCCCCGCGCCGTTTATTGCCGTTTCGGGTAGATAGCAGTTTAGAAATACGCAGCAACACCAGGAGCAAATCGTAACAATGTCTGCGAAGAGGCATCAATAGATCAATGAGAATAGTTCATTTTACTTTAACAAATGACAAAAATAATAATAATAATAATTGGTGTCTCGCTCCGCTGCATATTGTGATAATTGTAAACACTATCATTCCGTGCACACAGTCCATATGGCCCACGACGTGCCCGTGGGTTTAGCTTATACAATTTGAAGTGTAATATGCAACTTTCGCATTTTGGTCTCTGTGTATTCCAGCATGTATCATGCGTATATAGTAAATAACGTAATTTTAGTAGTTAAAATCACGTATAACTATATGCGCATGATACATGCTGGAATACACAGAAAGCAAAGTTCAGAATTCAGAATGCATGTTCGAGTCGGCAGTCATGCAATGCTTTTTGGTCTTTTACTTTTCATTTTGAATAAACAAATCGATTTTAGGAACATTCGTCGAGCGAGGTCTAACTTGTTTGTCCTTTAACTGGACCGATTAAGAGCTCACAAGTCAGACAACATTTGATGTAAATTAATTTGTGTCATACCTGGAACATATATATATATATATATAAATACATAAACCGCACGTTTAGGTCAGTGGTGGCTAAACTACCCAGCCACAGATTGTAACTCAAGCTGCGTTCCATGGTACGGCCCATTCATGAGGTACGCAGGCTTGATTCAAAATCCTTGATACATTAACGCTGCTCCATGAACGCAGTTTAACTAATTTGCTGTTATAGTTATAATATATATTTACTGGTATAGGTCCAATTCACTGGTTCAGGAGAAGTTGTACTTTGGTACACATACAAGACATCTTATATGTAACCGAGCGCATTGTTTCAGCGCTATATATCGATACTTACGTCGAGACCATAGGTTGCCAGAACTGTTTTGCGGTCACTGGTTTTCAGTAATCCACTGAGAATGTTTAGCAGTACTGAGACATAGAATTAGAATCCCTGCTGATTTCTCGAGTATGGAACTCCTTCGAGTAAAGCATCGTAAGCCAAAACATACTGGCGAGGCTCGCAGATATAAGGGCGGAACGGTAACTAGAAATGTCGAGCTCATTACACGAGCATATGATTTGTCTCAGCGAGCATTAAGTCAGCTGATTTCATTAAGTTAGCGACTTAGGTCTGTACAATATGGACGTTTGAGCCGACTATCCCTAGACCGGCTCCTCAACAACCACTCCAGCGTAGCTGGATGACTGGAATAACCCGGCAGACTAACTGCATCAGGGTAATTGGATATGTTCACTGTAGCAATGTCACAATGGCATTACTGTGTTTGACGAATTCGACTGGGCGAATAGGATGGGATAACAGCAGCTAGATAGCGGCATATCTAGAACAATGCCTATCGAGCTAAAACCGCAACGATCTATTTGCAACGAGACCAGGAACATAACTGCAACCGGAAAAAAGGGTATGACAGGAATCAGTCAGACCTTTGGGTTCAAGCCTTTCTTTGGCTACTTAGTCTGAGCGCGCTTCGAGTCAAATTTGAAGAGTAGTAAGACAGTTGTAGCAAGACAGCGTTGTATAGGATGCGGTATTCTTCTTGCGAAGCAGGTCGACAATGGAATAAAGAGGTCGTCGCTTCTCTTTGTACGTAACTCGGCGCGAAATCTGTCGGCGTAAAAGGCCAGACCGCTCAATACTGCTCAAAAGCCTATTGAATTTCCTCATCCGCCTCCACTGCCAAATGGATAAATAGACATCTTTTAAACCGAATCGTCAATCAACAGTTCATACGATTACTTGAGCCATTAGTAGTTACCAGCGCAGAGGTAAAAAAAACTTCACTTATTTGCTTCGGCCATGCCCGCATAGCGTGAGGACACACATGACAACACCGTAACAGCCCCGTCCGCCTCTGGAACTCTTCACGATGTTCAACAGGACCGCTGCAGAACTGAGTACAGCTACTCATTGCCAGCAGCGCGCAGCAGTAAGGCTATTTATCTCACTCTGTGTTGTGAACACACTTTGAAAACAGGAACCTAACAGGATGATTGCCGACTTACGGGCTACCTGCTCCAGCGATTCTGCTCTACTTTACTATTATATATTCGCCTGCATGACACCTCGGGTAGACTTTTCCAGAGTATTCACAAATACATCGTGAGTTCGGGTTCTGATATATTTTACTCGTACACAGCTCGTGGTGACAGCTAAGAATCGCATACTTAATATTATATTTATTGTATATGTATTTCTAGCTCAAAACAGACCCTCGGCCATACATTCTTCGTCACAGCCTCAGTTGTATATAACTGCGGGTCAGTCTCGGCAACTTCGTCCTCTTGCTGCTCTATGAATACCTTGTATACCACCATTACTTGTAGGTCTTTATATCAAACATTTATTCAAACATACAATAATTAGGAATTATTCCTAGGGATTATTGGGGGGGGGATTAGCAGGAACCGGGGCTGAGGCCGACATTGTCCTGAGGAAGGCGATGTTATTGCCTCTCTGCACAGCGAGGAACAGGCGTTGCAGAAGAAAAGATCCTGCGCTCTTGTCCCCGGTTGCGCGGATCAGCCTATCGTAGAACTGCCTTTGAGGAAGTTCGAGGAAGTGAGGGGGCGTGCCCGCCTAAGGTTTCGAAGGCAAGATGGGAAAACAGGTGAGTGCGACGTACTTCCGTAGCTTTCCCAGCTCTGCAAGCGCTACCGCGTAACCGGGGGTGGTCGCACAGTAGTTGACATACTTTATATAATATATACCGGTACTTCAGTACTTAGTCAGTCGGAATAACGGTACTTCACTTAGCAGATATAGCACTTTGTTATGCGTTGCTGCATGGACGCGTTAGGAAGATCGATTTTACTATGTCCAATACCGTTAAGTTAATATGTGGTTAATTGGGTTCGAGAGAGGAAGATAATACGAGACTGGGTCACTGGGTTGCCGCAATAGACCCAGTTCCACGTTGTAGTGTTGTTTTCTTTTCAATACAAAAAACCTTTCGCCCAGTTTATACAGAACCCACGATAAATTCAATATAATTGCATTCAATCAAACGCGCAAACGGAAAAAGTGCACATATGCTTCATTCCGCTAATGTGAAGCAGCGTCTCTCCTCACGAGCAGATGCATTATCCGAATGTTTGGCACGATGTTAGCGTTTTCTTTTTGTTTCCGACGACACCTTGAACTGAATACGATGATGACCGACAACAGGAGCCTTTCTCATCTTGTGGCAAAACCACCGTCGCCATAAGCAGTACTAACAGCTGCAGCGGCATCAACTGCAGCGGGTGTGTGTATGGACTGCTAACAAACAGTGGCACGATAAGAGCATCCGACAACTATCTCGATCCAATGCTCGGTCAACTGTGTACCAGCAGCAGCAGCTGTAGAACAGCCGCTCGTACTGGTTCCGCCGCTGCCACCGGAGATCGTCAGGGATCCCTTTTTCAAGCCAGCTTTTCAGGAACGTCGAGTAACGATAACGGAGCGAAAGCGGTCCTTGGGGAAGGCCCTTCGAATGAGAGAGGCCGACACAAAAACTTCTACAAGTCAACTCCACGAGCGCAGCCATCGTCCATACCTCTCTCACATTGATACACACACACACACACACACATACACACACACACACACACAGACGGCGGACATCGCTATAGTGGCCCTATGTCACTTGCGCTGTGGTAGCGTTTCGCCGCTGTGGTAGTTATCGCTGCAGGCGTCATCGACAGTTCATCAGGAGCACGTTGGAGTACAACGAGATTTGGGGCATGCTGACGATGAGAGTGCGCGGATAGAGCTTGGCGAGCAAGCGCGACAACCCGCGCGATAAACTCCTCCCAAATGTCCTCCAGAGAATTCTCCCTCTGGCTTCGTTAGCCATCGACACTCTGTGTAAATTGTTGTCAGTTGGAAACAGCTCGAGGGGGGAGGTGACAGAAAGGGCGAAGTTTTTCGAGGTATACATAGAGTCAAGTGTCACGCGAGTTGAGCAGGGACTATTTGTACGGGATATACTCCACGTTGATCATAAGTGAGTGCGAACAAGCACGGTACATGTCAACGGGATCTGGACAGATGTCGAAGCGTGGGCTGTTACATCTGGCGTAAGCCCCAAGAGGTGCTCGTGGCACTGATAGATCAGGATGGTGTCTATCGCTAGGTCTAGAGATATAATACAAAAGCAGTACAGTCGACGGTAAATATTGGCTCAGAGTTAGCTCGAAAAAACATCCGTCGAGCAATAGAAGATATATATATATATATAGAATGTAAAGGACTAATACTGTCAAGCCAGAGTACATGTCAGATGAAGATAAGTATTTGGGACAGTGCTTCTATTGAACTGAACCTAATATTTGTGAAACTTTTGTGTAAGCAATATGCTTGTAGTTAGCATGAACCCATAAAGGTAACTGAATCGGTATTGTGCGCCTTAACTGTTACGGTACTACTATGGTGTGGGCAAATATTGTCGATTATAACAGAATGTCATTATAATATTATATAGGGTGTTAGAACTAAGAACAGTGGCAGTAAAGCTTCGTTTCCTACTCATTAATCATTCTTCTCTTATACTTACTTTATCTCAGTGATCAGTTGATCACTTTTACTATGCTACATCGTCTTCATTTGTGAGTCCCGAGCGTTAGTACCGCTATTATTATTATTATTGTTATTATATTAGTTCGCTAAGTTGTTACCGCTAATTCGAATACAGCGTCTTTCTTATTATTGTGTTATCAATATCATTATTCCTTGCGATACGTCTGCGTTATCTCGAGCTACAGCTGCGTCCCATCTGAGTCTTTTTCATATATAATTGGAGACAAGTTCAATGACTTTTTATGTGGCTTCTCTCTATTCAGTTTCATATCTTTCTTCAAAACATGGCTGAATCGATTCCATCGTTCAAATCTTTCTCTGCGATCTTTCCACCACCACCACCACCGCCACCACTTCTCCTCCTGAGCGCGTCCAGACCTCGTTGTGTCCTCCTCTGCCTGCTCTTGCTCGCTCTTTCTCATCCGTGCGTTTTCTAATTGGCCAGACTCACTCACTAAAGCTAAAGAGCCAACATAAGAACGAGATACTGCTGCTGTCTGCAGGCCAACTGATGCCGTTGATGCTGCTGCTGCGGCGGCTACCATTGAGCCGTGGCCACGAAGTCGTTTTCCAGAAATTTTGTTCTATCCACAATCAGCCGCCATAGATTTCGATAAATGCCATCACCACATGTATATATACATATATATATATATACATAGACACACACACAGACATTCACTCTTTCTTATATAAATGCGAACACAAGATATATATAAAGAAGGAATGAATGAATGAAATAGGCGAACCCAAAACAAAGCCGAAGAGAGAAGAGCGATCTGACAAAGGGAAGAACGATTTTCACTGGCGCCGGCAGCATCGACAGCATCAGCGATGGTAGAGAAAAACAACAAAAACAGATTCTTCGCTCAAATAACGACTGAGTCGAGCTGTGGCTTCACGTACGCCATCATCTCATAGAACAAGTATTGTAGATGATGAGGAGCCATCACCAACTACAGCATAATGATGGTGATGAAGCTACCTCAAGCAGGGTCCTGAAGAAAGAATGGAGTCATGTAGCCAGTCTTCTATCTATATCTCTCTCTGTGTGTATGTGTGTGTGTGTATATGCGGATTCGGCCGCATTTCCATGAGTGGCATCCCACTTATTAGCGGCATATATCATGAAAAATGTTCAATTTCATTTGAATTATGCTGTACATTTGTACATATATTGATTCTGTTTTTCATAGGTTGTTGTTATTGTTTTTGTTTTGCTAAAAAAATTCTATTTACTCGGTCTTATTAGTGTTCCAACTCGCTGACGGCGTTGGAACTTGAAATGAATATAAACAAATGGATATTAATGCAAAACGTTTTTCAATCATGACCATCTAGCGTTTTGGTATCGCGTTCCTTTAACCAGTCGACTGCTGACAGCTGCCATGCAAAGCATAAGTCAGAAATAAAATTGGGTGTTCGTTAGAAATCAAATCGGTGATGCCTGCTGGTGGTCCAATAATGGGAATGCATTCGTAGAAGAGAAGAACTCTCTATAACCGCGATCGGCGCATTGGCAACAAATTGGAGGCAGGCAATAAATTAAAGGGTAAATAAATACCTTGAAATTATTCGATGTTTCCTCTTCCTACACTAATGACTCGTGGTGAAAAAAATTGTACCCAGCTAAAATGTCGACCAATTCAAGCCAGTCATATGCAGAGATTTAATTATTCGATACAAGACCAAAGTGGTTATGCACATGATCAGCTGGGGGCATGTAACTGTACATACAGGGATTAATCTCCATAGCGTACTCCAGCATAAAACTCTTGCTGTGCATTTATTTATATTAAACAATGATGAGTTCAGCAATGAAGTCTCCCATATCTCGTGAGCTGGCAGGCTGCATTCAGATAATAATATGATTGTTGCGCTGACTGATACATCGTTCTTAGTATATATATATATATATATATATATATATATATATAAATATTTCATGCTTCTAGTTGGGATACACGCTGCCATTCCTTGAGTACATTACCACATAGCCATATCGAGAGTGGCTACTTCAAGTTATCAATAGAATTTGCATTAATAGTATGTAAAAAACGTTAGATATTGAGCCGGTTGATGCGAACACCAGTTACATACTATAATGTCTATTCAGATTGATTTGTCTATCTGCAAATTTAGCCATGGGCTACCAATCCCTACGATTACGGATAGCTTCATTGCTGGTTGCACGATATGATATTCAATTTCGCAACGACGAGGCACGTGTGTACCTTTGCACTATGTTTGTGAATGTACAGCTTCATCGTTTCGTTGTCCTGTGCCCACTTGAATATATGGCCTTCAAACACGAGCATGGGATTTTTCAGTGTCCTCGTGTTACTGTCACGGTGAGTTCAAGTGTTGCTTACTCTACTCATTCTTGTCCATCCTAAACTGTCAAAGCAGAGCAGGAAAATCGAACAACGATTGTTGCTCTATCGATCTATGGGTAGACCCTGGTCGTGCCGCAGTCGTCGTCGGCACCGCTTCTGCTGCTCTGCTGTTGCCGCTCGAGAAACACCAGCAGAATCCCTCCCCCAAGTCCAGTTCAGTTCTCGTGTTCGTCGCCGTGGTAGTGGGCTTCGTGGCCGTTATTGTTGTTGTTGTCATCATCATCTTCGTTTTCTGTTCTGAAAAATCTCCATCAAATTTGTCGATGCCACTTGAGGAGAACGAGCAAGCACGCCTCTCAAAGTTTGAGGGGCGAACGCACCAGCTACAAGTCGTAAGTACCACGGCTACTAGTACAGCTCGACAAACAGTAGAGCAACCGGAGAAGAAAAGATTATATATATGTGTGTGTGTGTGTCTGTATATATGACCAGTCAAGCTCCCAATGACGATGGCTGTACGAGGCATCGTTCATTGCCAGACGACCAAAGAGAAAAACTAAAAGAATGAACAACTATGACCCAAAGTGCCCGAGACGCTGCGACGTATCTGAACTCGCGTGCGTTGTAAAAATACACCGCGAACGCCTTTTGCAGCGAGCGAGAGAGCGAGAGAGTGAGAGAGAGAGAGAGTCTGCGCGCGCAGCGGCACAATTTCATAAGGCGAAGTATCACGACGGTGGAGGAGAAATAAAACGCTGACGTCGTCGAAGGCGGACACACACAAGACGAGTCCTGAGTATGAATGCGTCCATTGCCAATTCTTGTTCTTCCGATTTTCGTTCTCGATGCGAGCAGCCGCCAGCGTGTGTCACTGATGTTGATGATGACAATGCAGTTAATAGTAACGCCACAATGTCTCTGGCGCTCTCTTTCTCGCTCACTAATCGGAACAACTGGCACTAGAAGTTTTCCAAATCGGGCCGCAAGTCTGCCCTGTCGAACTATTTCCATTTAGTGGTTTTTCGAAATTGACGACATTGTCCTGTGAGTACCGAGTACACGATTTATGTGGGCCACTTTTCCTCCACTCATATGACTATGAAAAACACTGCGAGTAGCTCCAATAAAACGTGACGAAACGCTCCATCGAGAGAAAGGCGACTCACTGTGCGCTGACGGTGAATTGGTTCAATTTTGTCATATGCACAAGATATTAGCGGAAGTCGCCCCGTTTTTTGAGGACATTTGCCCATTGATAGATGCCTAAGTATGAGATACTGTTATATATATATATATATATATATATATATATATATATATATGTTTTATTTGCGGAGCTGCAAATTGCATTGAAAGTGCCATAGAATACACTGGGGCATCATGTTAGACACCGTCAGGTCGTAGCTACATACAGAACCGCCTTACGTCTCCTCTAATATTGGGACTCAGCTCCGCAAACCGCCATCGGGTTCGCAAGAGCTTAAAAGCTACCCACAAAGATTAGACAGGGTGGATCAACAAATAGCTGAAACAGATCGGGGTATAATTCGAACAGCGGAAACTGTTGTTGTTGTTGTTGTTGCCCTCTTCGTTGGCGTGAATATTTTGTCGAGTTCGAGACGTATGTATCATACTGAGTATACAGGAATCCCAAATATTATCTTTAGCCTGTGCTCATCTTTTGCATGCGTTATTGACTGGAGCGACGGTTATCTCAATTTTATTGTAGCGTATTTGAATATTCTGTGTAATCTGGTCTCCTCTCTGTAGGATAAGTTTGAAATGTGTATGAATAAGTTACTTCAATCTACTTGCGTTACTGTCGCTGCGAACAGTAGCCATTGAGCGCGCCATTCTGTGCTAATAAGCTGTCTTCTCCGTGCATAAAAATACCTTGACAGGATACCTTAGGGGCCTTAGTGACGTTTTAATTATGCGACACCCCTGCCAACACGTTTGCATTAACGTTGCGGCAGTAGTCCCTACAGTCCACGGGGTTCCTCCCTGCATGAATGCATTTCCTTATCCCGTTCAAATGCGCAGTACAACAGTCATATATTCCGGTGGAAGAAAATTCACCTTAAGCACTACAAGGACATACCAGGAAATTGACACCCTCCAGGACGAGAATGTTCGTTTGATGTTAAGTCGCTCAATTTGAGTAGTCTCTCCAAGCATTGAGGTCACACAGATGCATAGCTAGACCGCTAAACAGACCAGGAAGGCCGAGAGAGACAAGGAGTGTGTATCGAATTAAAGACAAGTAAGAGGACTCGGCCCGCTTGATAGACCTGTTATATTATACTAATCGGGAGCGTGCTTTACTGCTTCTAAGGCTCGTGCTTGATTTGTAGGGTAAAGGTAAAGGTTTTATTGGTTTATTAAAGGAGCTGCAATTTTACAATGCTTAAGCTCTCTTATATGTCACGCAGCGGTACTCGAAGGGAGTGGACACGTTTACTTAATGAGAACGTGGTAGATATACATGGTGAGCGTAGGTAGATATACATCATTTCAGCGAAGTCTTTTCATTTCGCGTTGTTAACAAGTTCTCTAACAACTATCCAAAGCATATTCTTTGTTTCTTTTTGTCCTGATTATGCCCTCGCCGCTTCAGGTCCTTGTGGAACCCCTCAGGGAAGCAGGTATTATTACATAAACACAGACATTGTATAGCGAACATACCGTTATACACGAGTTACATATATAAATAATACAGGCATATGATAAAATGAAATCCAACAGCCGCACTAGATATATATATCTATAATAGATGATAGTTTCAATCAGCCAAACCTATAATTGGCTTTCCGTCTTGCTTTCCAGCTTCAGTTCACTTCTAATTAGACAAATACTCTGCACTGTGTTATTATATAATAATTATGGTAACAGTATACGACGGCCTCAATGGAGTAATCACCTGGCGAAATCACCATCGAATTAGTTACATTAGGATTCGGCTTCCGCTCAATGCTTGTAGATGAGGGTTTGCCTCTGTATATAGAGACTATATCTGTTTCGAACTTGGCTTCCCTATCTCGTTACTGATTGTGATATTCCGTATCTGTACGAGGTTGCTTACTATTATATATAGTCATCAAGAGAATAACTTTCCTTATCAGCATTTATAACTCGAAGTACCTAAAAGATAATAATAACAGCTATTGGATGAGTAATAAATAGCATATCTGCAGTAAGTTACAACGCGGTCCTTTGAGTATGTTAATAACAATAATAATAATACCCAATCTGTGGTATCCGATTGATTTTCTGTATTACATTTACATTCTAATATAATATTAACAACTGAAATACTAACAAATCAACTGAGAAATGTTGTCACTTCGTTTTACTTACTTAAACCTGAAGACCGTCTAATGTCATTCAATATATTACCGGTCCACATTGTATTCTATTATAGAATAAATAAATAATTACAGACTTCGAAATGGTGACAGTTTTGACTATGGCGAACCAAACACGAATTCGCACATCACGGAGAAAAACCCTTGACGATGACTTAATATAGACCTTGAAATCAAGTAACTCAGTAATATAATATATATATATATATACCTGCCACTCGTTGTTGGTTCATAGTACTGTTAATTCTGAAGATCCGGACCAACTCAGAGTGAAGTTTAAGTGGGGCGTGAGTTTAGTGGGTAGGTCCGCCACTCCACCAGGCAGGAGTCCCACAGTACCATGGCAAATACCTTAGTTGTGAGGCCTGGTCTGCATGAGCACTCTCCGTCATAAAAAAAATGTATGCATACATATATATGTATATAATTAGTACAGCAATTTCATTATATTCATCGAACTCTGTTCAAAACTGTCCTCCCATGGTCTAATGGTGAGCATTTTTGTCTGCTGGACAGGAGGGACATGTTTGTTGGGTTCAAATCCTAACAGGCGAGGAGAATCTTTGGATTCCTTTATCATCTTTCTATATCTGTGGATTCTAGCATCGGTGAAATAAAGCGGCGGTCGACCCGACGGGTCGCCATAGTAATGCTAAGGTTCGGTGCTGAGGACTCTCAAATAGGGCCACAGCTGATAGGCAGCTCGCAAACGTGAACTCGATTCAAAGATTTCGCTTTTGACGTTGACATGACCTTCTAGCTTTCCAACGGGGGCCGCTCAACTGTCAGAAACTTCAGAACCTTTCCGGAATATTTCCTGAAAGACATATTATATTAGTTTGTTCGAAGAATGCAAAATAAGAAGACGATGAAGTGTAAGAAAAATCGCTCCATTGGGAACACGTTGAACGATGTAGTGAAGGACTAGCGTGCAAAGATTTACATACAAGGGCATCTCTGACAGGTCTAATTTTTTTAATATGTTCCTAATCGAATACTCGCGTTGTGCTTGGATGAGGATAATGGATATCTCTCGGGCTAAAAAGCATGAGTGGAAAATACGTAGGTAATAATGTGATGGTCGATTTCTGCTGTGAATAGATCTGAATCCACCTAGCGATTACCTATTGAAAGCTACCGCGGAATTTGTCGACTTTGATCTCATTCTCTTTATCTGAAGGTTCTTGCCAGGTACGAGTAAGGAAGAGACTAAGCAAAGGTGGCCCGGACAGGTCCTCTCATAGTAATACCTAAAAGGTTAAGAGCTGAGGCCTGTCACATAGGTTGAACAACTGAGGGTCAGCTCGAAAAAACAATTTTTTGATCTCGGTAACATCATCGTCTCATCGGCTTGAATCGTTTTACTTCCCCCGCTGTGTCTATGTATGACACCATGTTGGGTTTACAGCTATTATATTTTCTGCAAAAACATAGCTGCTGCCTTGGCCATTGCTACGATTTGCTTGACAAAGCTACAGAACAGCACAGCGCGTAGAATTGCTCTTGCTCAATCAACTTCAATGAGCGATAATCCCTGTTTTCTCTTTTATCGAACCACAACAAGAATGACAAAAAGTTACTAGCTAAAACCAAGACAACAGAAGCAAGTTGTCAGGAGTTAGCCAGTCAAACTTGTTGTGTTCTCGCTTTGGAATTGTTGCATATGTGAAAGATGGCACCGCGCTCTGTTTGGCCAGCTCAAATCTCGTTGCTGTGCTTCGCCATTCGCTGGCGTTTCTCATTCCTATTTGTTTCTGTTCTTGGCCGCTTCATCTCTCTCTCTCTCTCTCCCTCTCTCTCGCACTTCTGAGAATCACATCATTGTCATCCCCGTTGAGGAGTTGAGGCTGAGAGCTGTCAACTCGTCGTCACCATTATTATTATTATTCTAATGTAATCGCCACCGCTTCGGCCCCTGCCAGCGACCACCACATTGGCACTGCTGCTGCTGCTGCTGCTATCGACGAAGAATCGACCATCGGGCCGACATCTCCGTTATCCTGTACAAGTAGTGCTCGCAGGAATGCCTGACTCACCACTGGACCTGTGGCGGAGCCCCACAGAACATTGTTCGATACAGATTCAAACGCGAAACGATTGACGCTCTCTCGATCACTCGTGAGCGCTTGAACCGTGAGCACCGCCGGCAACGCACCGGTAGAAAGAGCTGTGCGCCGGCGACTAGACCACCGATCGTCTTGAGAGTGTGTGCGCGCGCACGCGCGCCCGCGCGCGCACACTCGTCATCTTCCGCTGTGCGAAATGATGCTTATGGCGGCGACAACAACGAAAACAACAAACTAGTAAGGGTTCTACAGAAAAAAAGAACTGCGAGTATGTTGCTGTACGGCTTCGGCGGTTGCATCTGTTGTTAGCATCGTAGCACTGTAGCAGCCTCAGCCTCCGCGTTGGCGCATGGAAGAAGAGCGGGGCCTTGCTGATTATGTCTGCTGCTGTGTCGCTGTCCATTCGTCCATCAAGCTACTATGTATACGACACACGCTTGCTGTGTAGAACACTGGATGCCGATTGCTGGCGGACTTTCGCGCGCCGTTGTTGGTGCCGCTGCTTTAGTTAGCTCCTCTCGAAGGAAGTTCGAGTAGCAGACAGGGCAGCCGAAGCGGTGGTTGCTGACAGTTCTATATCTGTCTGGTTGACTTCGTTCCGCGATATGACTCTTGTGCCAATTGTTGTATCGGCCGCCAATCTTATGCCATTGCCTTGCGCTAGCCGTCGCGCTCAACGTCGACGAAGCCGAAGTCGACGGCCACCACCATCTACAGCAGTTTTTACCGTCGACAAGCACGGCCACGACGACGACGACGACAACAACAGCGACAACAACGATAACTCCAACAAGCAGCAGCGGCAGCGGAGGATGCACGACCGGCATTTCGAATCTGAAGAGCATCGAGGAACCGTGTGTATCTAACCTGTGTTCGTGTGTGTGTGTGTGTGTGGACGATGATCTTCACAAGTGGATCTATCGATGAAGAAAACGGCCACGTCGAACGAAGACTCTGGAGAGGTGACCGAGTACCGGAGACGTGAGGGGGAGGAGCTGGGCGGTGAGTGATAAAAGTTGTGAAGGAAGTTACCTTTCCGCTGGTCTTATGGCTCGTCTCCTTGACTTCATTGATCGTTCCTCATGGTGGCAGTGCAAATCGAGTGAATGGGCGATCGATTCTCGTCATCGCCGTTCGGTGGTGCCAATGCGAAATAGCACGCGGCAACGGTACAACCGTCCTGACGATTTTCGAGTAAATATCGGTGCTTCACCAATAATGCTCAGCGTTGTCACTTTTGTTCTCTAGCTCCTTGCGCAGATGCCACTTCCACTATTGAACACTGTCGCGGGTACCATCAAACAGATCAATCCAGAACCCGGCGTTCATCGTGCCGACGATAACAGTTAAGGCAGCAACCGTAAAAGAGCTTGGCATCGAGCGTGGCTCCCATGAGGCGGGCGGCAATGCGAAGGTCGTTCAGGTAGGGTGAGACAATTTGCCGAGCGGGAGGCCCTATGGGAGGCCAGGTGAGAGATTTTGCCTCATGCAAAATTGCGATTCTCAATCGTCGGTGTCATGTGCCATAGCAGAAGACGGCTTCGAACATCAATTACTGCTCAATGAATGGGATCGTAAGAAAAAGCAAAGCACCCTGTAGAAGAATATCTATGTAAATGGTGTAGAATCAATGAATGGAGATCGAGACGTGTGCAAAAGCGCGGTACCCCCATTTCGACGACGATATATCGCTCATGCCGACCACCCATTCCGCACGAGGCTAATACAGAGGCACAATAGGCAGAACAAATTGTTGCTCTATTGTGAGAGGTAAGAATAACTAGACACCGGTTCGCCTGATACACATATTCGCGGAAAAGCCAATAGAAATATTGTATCCTATTTCCCTCAACAACACTTGTCGCTTGTTGGCCCAGTTTTTGTATTGTTTCTTTTTTAACAAAGAAAAAAGCGCCACAAAAAGGTGCTCTCACTGCATCTCGTTTACCATGACTAGCCTCGACAATGTTGCATATGAAATGACCATTTAGGTCGTTTGGTTATGGCTGTTTATTGACTGGCGAACTAATCAGCCGTGAGGTGAGCCTGAATGGTCGGCCGTTTTAGGAGTTTCTTTTTATCCTGAAGAGCCACCTTAAAAGTGCCGTATCATAATGTTCTTCAATTCGTTCCGCCCTCAAAGAGAACGGCGATCACCAGCAAACAGACGTCATCGGTCGCCTGATAAGTTGGATGAAAATCAAAACGGCTCCCACCAGGAGGACATCGGAGGTTTTTTTTCGCGAAACGGAGTAAATCCACTTCATTTAAGTTTGAGAAAGCCGGAAGCTTGACAATCCCTTTATTTGAAGACTCTTTCTATAAAGCCGCTAATGAGTTGTCTTTCAGAGTTCGAACTTGATAATGGGCCTACGCTGCATTTTATTTGGGCCGTTCTGCAAGGAAGGCGGCCACTTCGGGCATTTTAATCGTAAAACCACAAATAATGAACTTTTCATTGTCTCTACATACAAATGCAATTACACTGATTCCTGATTCACATACGCCGATATTTAGCCCATGGTCCAATAGCCATTAGATGAGTTCAAGTGCAAAAAAAGATTGAGTTGAATACATTTCCGAATCCCCGTAGTCCCTCTAGCAATTCGCCAAAATGGCTCGAAATTCACAAGAAAATAAATAATAGAGACATCCTAGAAGTTGCTTAAAAGATGGGCTCTTTTTCATGACGCATAGGCGAGAATTCTTATGAAAATGTTCCATCGATATTTCACTATTCGTTATCCTGCAGATTTCTCAGCACGTCTAGACGATTCTGTATACTATAACGGACGATAGAGCTATCAGAGTATCAGCGAGCTCTCGAATGGACTGGGGCGTGTTTTCATTCAAGAGATCGAGCAATTCGCAGCCGTTGTCCGTCTCTCGTGGTCGCCCGGATCGCATTGAAAGCATTTTCTACAGTACCTATCTGATACTGGGAATTCACCTTCCACCTCCAAGACAATTCTCGCAATCTCAGCTACATTTTTCCCAGCACGAAACTAGTGACGAAGACAATGTCGGATATGCCTCGCTTTGCTTTCTGCATTACCACTGAAAAGCATAGAGTTAATTATAGTGAAACGATGGAAATTACTTATCGGCCAAGCTAATACAATAATACATCTGGTATTCACTTTTATATACTGGCTAATTTATGGGTGTTTGAAGTATACGTATTCCTTCAAGCGTACGTGAGTACATTATGTACAATACTTCGATTCAGGTGGCTCTGTATAGCACAATTGGCTTAATTATGATGAAATCGGATGCCTTTGAGACGGACTTAAGTGACATGGTGATAAGTGCAATTACAATTGGCATTGCACAATGTCATAATAATACAATAATTTAACAGTTATCCGAGGGGTCCGACTTATGAAAAAATGCGAAAAGCAATTCTGTGGACGTTGCATGTTGCTCATGATGTTACATTATTAGCATAGTTTTCGTCATAAAGGACACCTATAAATAATACTTGACCGGTGTTCTGAAAAATGCTTGTTTGCTGAGTATATTCTTCGATAATACTTCGAGTACATTGTTTACTACCTTCACTGAAACGTTGGTGCCAAGTGATAGCCAGATACCATATTTCTAGGGGAAGCATCGGTTGCCGAAACTTCGCCATTTTTTTTTGTCTATATATGCATCTAGTGTACGTCACGTCCCGAGTGACTCATTTGTACTTGTACTGTACACAGACTCGCAACTCACGCTAGGAATACACACTGAACTTCTTGATATGTCAGAGTGATGCAGAACTGTATTACCTCGTTCCCTGACAACTCTCTCTCTCTCTGTCTCTCCCTTGTAGAACCTTCCTTAATGAGCGTCCCAGTTGGTAGTTAGCGAACACCCTGCCACGTTAAAGGTTTGGTGTGCCTGAGGAGTACTTGCCTTGCGGAGACTTGCCGCGTATTTGAGAGAGGCGTTTAGCCTCGAGATGTTCCTCCTCGTCGGCCGCAACTCGACGAGAAGGTTCAGCTTCCATACAGAAATCTCTCTCCAGCCGGGGACGCACGGCCCACTGGCAGACCATACGATCGCCGTGTCTCGTCTCGTCGGGACAATGCCGGGGCGCCATAGTGGAGAGCGCCACCAGTCGAGTGGGGGAAAAGGCTTCGCGATCTCGACTCAACCGCCGTCGGCTGCCCCCTTGCCATCGCGGAGTTCACTAACGAGCAACCGGCATGAGGAGATGCTTCTAGCGGAGTGGCTGGTCCTTCTATTGGAGCTGTTGTCGTTGTCTGCGTCAACGGCATCAGTGCCAGGCAGCATGTCGTATACACGTAAAGAGCACACACAGACACAGCCACACGGCGGCATTGAGCAAGCGATCCGTGCGGCCGTCCGAGCCATAAGTAAGAGCACGACCCACCAATATAATGGGGTACAGCCACCAGAGATAGATAGCATGCGAGACGAACGCAGGACCGAAGACGGCACCATGCCGGGATTGGAGGGAAACACAAAACTCTCCTATCAAAATGTGGCTGTGTCCTAGATGACCCTCCTCTCTCTCTCTCTCTCTGGTATAATCAGGGTACATAAGTAAGCAACTGCTTTGTTTTAATTGCTCCACACACAGCATCCTATTATTGCTCGATACGCCATCTCTCGATATCTCGCTCCTTCTTTCCATCACAGACACACAGTTTTGCAATCGGGCTATTTGTCATTGAATTGCGTCCAGAAATAAATGTGATAATTTTTCTTTTAGCTGTACGAATATTAGAGAAAACATTCCTCGAACGTGGTTGGTTCAAGGTTTCTACGTGTAAAAGCGTTGACATCTCCGAACATTAAAGGCTACTGTGTTCCAAACCACGGATTTCACATTTGATTTGGAAGTCTGCGTTTTGCAAATATCGAATTCTATACGTTTCCATAATAGAATTCAATTTATACCAAGCTCGTGTAACCGTTTACGAAGCCTTAATGTGAAAGTTTCCGATTTCGAAGTACTGTCGTCTAGATATGACGCTCGCTGCATATCCCCTCATCAAAGTTGTTCGTTACGCCTATATGAATACATACATAGATAGATGGGTAGATTGATGTGATCGTATGTACATCTGTGTCTGTCTGCTCGGTCGAGATCTCTCATCTGAATAATCAACGATTTATCTGCCTCACCCTCCAACCTCGGTCAGAATATAAAAGAACTCACTCATGCTTATTCAAATATCATTGGTCTATTTACATTCGGCTCCTTTCTGTATACGATCAAATAGCTCGTCTTAGTTCCAGAATCCACAAGAAGTGACCTTCGAGAGGAAACGAGACTTATATGCTGGCCTCCATTTCGTTATATTTGCATTACTTAGTCAAAGCAGATAAATGAAAGAGAGAGAGAGAGAGAAATGGAAAGATACATCTGTCGTTCCTTCACATATGAACGATCTACGCCTTCATTAAAAGGCACCGTTTGCTTATCTTATAATACCACAAGGCACGTTGTGATTGAAGCTTTTCATTCTTGCGGGTGCCCGCGGGGGGGGGTGATGACTTACATATGTCATTCAACGTTTTACACTGTTACAAAGTCCTTTGAATTAGTCATTGCAGAATAACGATACGTATCGGGACCATTGCACCTTGCTACACGTTGGACTGTTGTTGTTATTTTACTACATCGAAACGAATTGATTTGCTCCATTCCCCGACCTCTTTTGTAAACCAGACGAGTTTAATCGTCATGTGGTAGTTAAAGCGGTACGATAACAAGCCTATTGATAAGCCACCAATGCCGGTGTTAACACAATTACGTAACATAGCCATCTGGTTTCCCGGAGGGTAATCGCCGTTGTCTTCGTCGTCTATCTCATAAAAATTACTTAGGTATAACACAGCACGATGTGCAGGTATAAGATCGCGTGTAATCGCATCGGCTTATTATGTTGATCAATGACGGCGGCGGTGAGCTGATCACAGATGATGTTCTCGTTATCAAATTACAGCTGTCTAGTGGCCACAGCGCTTCCTGTCTTTGACCTGCCGTCTACAGGATGAGAATTTCCAGCATGTCTATTCAGGGAAATGATTCCTTGCAGTCGCTTTGTACAATATCTGTCCACTGCTATTGAGATGAGCTTGATGATTATTGTACCACAGAGACTATTCAGTCCACATACAAATCTTTGCGTTTTGCCCGAAATGTTTTGTTGCCAGGCATGAATATGATTACTGCTCTACGCAATGATAGGATCAACAGGTGGATAGCTGAATAACAGCGTCTCAGTAAAAACACGATTTTACATCAAATACCGACGACCTCTTTCCCCCTCGTTCATTGATTCGCTCCGTAGTTAAACTATTAAAATAAATATTGGTGCCATTACGTACCTTGCTCGAACTATAGCCTTTCTCCTTTCAACCTCCTCGACTAGGCGAATCTTTTCGGCTTCAGTGAAGTGGCACGCAGTGCCGGGCCGAGATGCAAAACCATGCATGCCTGAAAGCAGAGGACGAGTATACGAAGCTATTTTATTACCCGAGACAGTTATCGTGACGAGGACTCTTACGTGGGTGACTTGCTGGCATCGGTTGTCGAAGCCTTTGTTGAACTGATTTAATCCGATTGTTTTTATTCTTGTTGACACACCGTTGCGGACTGTCGCATGAATGCTTATATTTATTGATCAAACACTTGAGGTGACAACAGGCGTACAGAGAGCTAATACTGAGGATCAAATGACATCTTCAGACACTTGCAAGGATTCGTACCTGCTCAAATTTCAAGATCTATTCGCCGCTCACTGATGCTACTTGGTTGCTACTCAAATGGCGCGGTTCGTCTCCTCAGGAATTATTATAATAGGACATTTAACACACAGACACGGAAGTGCCGCAGTATTTCGTTGTATCTAAATATTTGTCAAACGAGGTGAGTTGTTCGTCTCAAAAACTCAAAATACAGCCTTATTGAAATAGAACGAACTGTTTAAAGTCACGGAATTGGGTCCAATCGAGAAGATATATACACATTACCTTAAAGAAATTGTCCTTCAATCGATCACCTTGGAAAACGCACGACGACATGATACTTCTATGGTTCCCTATTATGCATGGTATGTTTGTTACAGCATCCAAATTTCAAAGGAAAAAAGGCAGAAACAGATTCTAAGGAGCTTACATTTTGTAGCAAAAAACAACAACAACAACAACAGATGGAATAGAAATGATGCTTAATTAATTTGCATTCATTACTGCGGCTTCGGAGCAGCTTGCGATTTGAGAGCACACAGGGGTATGGCAGCACCAACAAATATTTGACTAATGAGAAATTTGTCACGTACAATCCAAAATCGGCGCATGTACGAGTATTTGTTATCGACAGCTTGTTAGAACGTTATCCTTGCCTTCGGTAAGATCCACTGGCTGAATTCAGTCTGGATCTCTAGTCATTACTTGTATGTCTTTGTATATGTCTTATTATTATGCCCTTGCCTTTGGAAACATTGAGGAACTCTATTTATTTATGCATTGTCCCAGAATTAAAGTACGATGTCCGCTGTTGTTTTCGCGACTCGAGATTCTACGTGGCCGTCGTTGCCGTTGTTGTTGTTGTTGTTTTGTTGTTGTTTTATCAGAGAGCAACCATCAGGCATCGTGCCAACGTTGTTAAATCCACCGCCGCCGTTTGCTTTCTAGGCAATTGCTAGCACGCCAGTCATTGCTAGTGGAAGCAGCAGCCGCAGCGGCATCACCAGTGCTAGTTGTTGTTGTAGATGTAGTAGTGCATTTAAAGCCTTAGCATTTTCACCGGGGGTCAATGTATTCTTCTTTCTTCTTCTTCTTCTTCGTCTATCTCTTCTAACAAACACGAGCCGATCGCAATCATCAGCATCAGCGTGGTATCGACGATGGTCGCCTCCTCCGAGCTGATGCCAGCGGCGGTCACTATTATGAGCAGACAGATTATAATAATAATAATAATATAAAAAGAATATAATAATCCCTAGATCGATTATATATCGTCCGCTTTTCGTCTGCCAGTGAGTGAGGCCGCGGTGCGCGATGTCTACCAATGTCTGCGGTAAACGCAATGGCCGGTAAAAAGCACACAACACCGGCGACCTGTGCCCACATCGTCTATGCATCTTCACCTCGATGTATGAATGAATGTATGTATGCATTATATTTTTGTGAGCGTTTGTGTGTACGTGTGTGTGTGTGTGATTTGCCTGTGTATCTAAACATACATATAATACATACATAGATATACACACACTATATATATATGCGCTATTCAGGTTAGAGCAGTAATCGTACTAGCACAACGACTAATAATAATAATAATAGCAACTGGCACAGAGGCGGCCGCCAGAAGAACGCCAACAACAAACTAGATACTGCTCGCTGCCGGTAGACTCTGTATTTTTCGAGCTAAAAGGCAACATAGTTGACCAATCACCTCTGTTCTCTTCGCGTATGAACTGTTACCCGTTTTACACACACTCACTCTCTCTGTCTCTATATTTTCTCTCTATCACGGCCGTGGTTCGTCTGTCTCGATGACGCCCGTGATCCAAACGACGCATGAAATCGGCTTCCAGATTTTTGTTCTGAGCATTTCCTTCAACTGGGCCTTCTCTTCATAAATGGCGAACGCGTCCAGTTCGATAGGCGGCCAGCTAATACCAGAATCGACATTTCGAATGGACCGCCGATGTTGGCGAAAACAAGCATAGTCGACAGCTTCGTTCGAGCGTAGCAAACAAATGCGCTGCTGTATCGTCAGTAGGCGGCGCTAGTTCATTATAATGCGACTAACCGATTGTCAACACCTTATCGAAGAAGGGAATTACTTTCTGACAATTACTCGAATGTGGTTAGCCAACGATGGCGGGTGACAGACTCGAACATTTAGACGAGACAGTGCTATTATAGTGCTTAAAGGATTATTGTATCTAAGCTTATGTTTATGATTGCTAATTGAACAAAGTGCTCCTATAAAAGGTAGATATATTGTAAGTCGCCAGCGAAAGCGAATGAACAATATATAATTAACATAATGTATGATTTTAAGTACAGATGCGCAGAACAGATCTTGAAAATATTCATTCAATCCAGAACTCTCAGAACGCTTGCCACTCCAAATCCACTCATATGGTTGTTGGTTCAGCCATAAAAGGTCACCTCAGTCTTGGAACTTCCAGATCGTAGGCCTGTGTACAGTTGTTCCACCACCCGCGGTAAGTACGGCAAATATATACACTAACATATAAGAGAGCTTAAGCATTGTAAAATTGCAGCTCCTTTAATAAACCAATAAAACCTTTAACCTTTAACTCTGTTCACGACGAAGATCCATGTGGAAAGATATCTAATTCACCTCGGGTGCAATGAAATGATCTTCAGTGCGTTTGATAATATCCGCTTAGGTCAACGCAATATCCCACCTGTACAGATGTCATCTGTATTATCTTCGGTTCGTTTCGACCCGAAACCGGTACATAAGTGCCTCGAAATTAGAGATCAGAAAATGCAGTAATCCAACACTAATTGCTATTTGGTTAGCTGTTGCCATCACTAGCTGAGTGTTATTACCTGAGGTTTTCAGGTTCATGTCAGGCCTAGAACCTACTAGAGTGCCTAGAGGAAGTCTAAGTCAATCGTTCTGGTGTTATGGTCTATTCTAATCCTTAGGTCGTGAACTCTGTCGAAGCAATTCGGTTTCGTCATCCGCCAAATATCTAATAGAGCCAATTCTAGTCACCGAAAGTGACCGCCCAGCTTAGAATCAATTAGGTCATGAGAGTAAATAACAAACGCTCATTGTAGCTCGCATAACGCTGACGCATCCTGCTATAATGCACAACCAATTAATGGCTCTAACGATGTTTTTAGCAAACATATATATGCGCGGTAAGCTGCACCTTACATAATAAGAAGACCGAGTAATCTATGGGGGAAGGCATATAGGGCAAAACCCCATGAAGTGGAGATAATTTTAATTTCACCGTCTGCTTCACAGTCGCTAAATACTCTGCTAAATAGAGAGTTTCTAACCTCGTGACGTGGAACTAAGAATATGGCCTAACTGCCCTCAATTTTGACTAGACCTAGAACACAAGACTGGCTTTTTCAAATATTATAAACAAAGCTGTCCACTTCGTACGCCACGGGAAATATGACCTACTAAGTGAAGAGTCCCTGGGATCCTAGGAAATGAGTAAAAACAGGTTCAATTCTGGTGCATTGCTTTGTTTCCGCGATTCGCGAGTGTTTCCAGTTTGATGTCATCGGAAGTGTTCGTTTTGCTGGCCACCCTCTTTGCTGCTATTTCTTTATTTCTTGTAAGAACGGGATGAATATCTGCAAAAGCTTTATCAAAAAGTAGGCAAATTCTCCCTACACCTCTAATACAAAATTTGTAGATTTCTCGAGTTGTATTACTGCTCTTAATAACAGCCTAGAAATCTAGACGAGTTGTTTATAACAAAAATAAAATAGTGTGCACTTAGTGGACGCTTTCCCCGGTTGATTATATTTGTTTCCAGAAATATCATTTGCTCCTTTAAAATTAATTGGCATTAAAGTTTAAAAATGTACAGTTGACTAAGTACTGTGTTCCATGTACATAATTGTTCACGCTTAACCGTGCTCGAGGCGCTCGGAAAATTATATTATATATATATATATATATATATATATATATATATAATATCAACAACTTTTTCATTACGATTCTCTCGTCAAGTCTCTACAATACAAAGTGCTTTAGCTGACAATTGTTTTGCATCCAATTTGTTGCTACCCACTTTGAGAAGGAGCTACGAGACCCTGTTCACCAATTACGTTGAAAAGCTGAACATTTTGTGGCTGGTGGACGGAGTTAAGAATCCTCTAACGATATATTTCCTTTGAAGATCTCTTCCCGTTGTCGCTATCCTTCGTCTTCGCTGTACACCCTGACGGCGGCCACGCGGATCGGTGGCGGCGGTGGCGTCGACGTCGAACAACCAAAGGGATGGAAGGAGAGCTCACCGAAGACGGGATAGGGCTGGCTGGCCCCCTTTGAAAGCGCTTCCGATTCGTAAAGCAGCCGATTCGAGACACGGTTATTCTTTTTTCTCCCCCGTTTACCAGCTTTGGACTTAGTAGCTGCCGGGGGCAGACGCCGCAGCAACAACTGAAATCCTTTGCAGGGCAGTCAGCGAAATGCCATTAAAGACCTTCGGAGGCTACTAGCAGCGGAGAAACGCGGGGCAGGGAAATTTTACGGGGGGGGGGGGACGATGACGTTGGAGCTGTACGGGTTCGGCCCCAGCACTAGGAACTGAAGACCGAGGATGCAGGGGGTGTTCATTCGCCCGGCTGCGTACGGCCCGCCGCGACCCATCGTCATCTCCATCCACTCGAAACGCAAGGCACGTGTACCAACAACAGCGGCAGCAGCAAAGCCCAACAGGCACCGCCCGCCGCGGGACAAAAAGAAAGAACTCAATAACTTTTTCAATCCTTTCGCTTATTGGACTCGTCTGGAGCCTTCTGCCTGCGTGGCCCCATCGAAATGGGATAGGGGGGGCGTCCGGCAAAAAAAAATGCTCCTCAACCAGCAGCCGTGCCTCTTCCACTTCTGATCTTGCACTCGTCTGATGTTCACTGCCTGTTCTTGTTTTCATAACTCTATTCGAAAGTAGGGTTGTCACATGCTTTGTACATGGGATCGTTCCCTTTACCCTGCACTTGATAGGGAGTAACTCTATACAGTGGAGAAAACGTGCGATCAAATGAATTTAGTTGGGTAATGAAAAATTCGACCTATACAAGGGGATCATCTCGACTAAAGGGAATGAAACCGACAACGAGAGGGATTTCACGGCCGGCGAAGTTGTAAATGTGTAAATAAAATTCGGGTTCAGCGAGACCCTCCTATACATATGTACGTTTCTGGATTATTCTCGTGACAAGATATTATGAGTGACACCCGAATGGAGATATGTCATCACTATGATGTCATAAGTAAACTTCTAGATGCGATATAGGTTAAGGCTAAGTATAATGATTTCTTTGAAAAACGGCAGTTCCTTCAATTAAGCGGTAGTAAATTTTTCGGGCTCACTCACAGCTAACAGTCAACGTCCATGCATCGCTTCATAATATGGACCCTTTTAATAAACCATTGAAATCTTTCTTACTATGCTTAAGTTCTGTTACATGTCACTGGGTCGCGGAACTCGAACCTGCGGCTTCCGGCTGTTTGCAGCCAGAGACTTAGCTACCGTCCAACCGCCACCACGCTGATGTGTATTCAATATGTATCCACCCCCACTTATTCCCGTCTTATTCAAATATAGAAACCTTTCAACTCAAATCTGAACAACGGAGCGCTGAATATACAATAATTAGAGAATTAGTTGGGGACAGGATGTCAGGCCGGGGCCGTCATGGTCCCGAGGGAAGCGATGACATTACCTCTCCGCCTCACCGCGAGGGAAAGGCGCGGCAGAGGGAAAGATCCTGTGCGCTTGTCCCCGATTGCGCGGATCAGCCTATGGTAGACCCCTTCGAGGAAGTTCGCAGTGAGGAGGCCATGGCCGCCTAAGGTTTCAAGAGCAAGGGGGACTGTGCAGTAGAAATGTGGTGGCCCCACCGAAGTGACTCAAAGATTTCATAGTTGGTAGACAGTTAGGCCATTTTCGTGAAGGCAGTTAAACCAACCTCCTACCGCCGCAGGATCCACATCCGCTGTCTGATAGCTAAACAAGAGTCATATATTAGAAAGTGAGGGACACTTAAATATCCGTTCATTCTAGAAAAAGATCCAACGATTTAAAGTGAGTAAAACCGACATAACTTATGTGTCAAGCTAGTAGCAGCCCTCGGCCATACGACGATTAGGCATCCTCGGATGTCGCAACTGAACAGAATTTTCTCTGAGATTATTTATTGTGTGTTTCAATATTTACAATAATTAGTGACGCGGGCCGAGGCCGTGATAGTCCCGGGAGAGGCGATGGCATTGCCTCTTTGCAAAGGGAAGGAAAGGCGCTGTCGGAAAAAGGACCCTGCAGGCTTGTCTTCGGTGGCGAGGACCATCCTGTCTCAGACCCCTTCGAGGACCGCGGACTTTTGTAGCTCCCCTAGGGCGGATAAAGTGTTAAATATTTTGCTAAAATATTTAACATTCTACATAAACGAATTCAAGGAATATCTAGCGATAATTAGTTACAACCCTTGAAGATATATTAGTGAGAGACGGTTTGAGCAGACACACCTTGGGAGTCAGTTTGCCGCTTGACGACATTTCTTTTGACTATTACTATAATAAATACGCCTTCCAAATTTTCTGACAAACTAGAAGACTTCAATGCAATTGATACCACTTGCAAGCCGCCCTTGTTTTCACGGCCGGGTGCAATGGCAGGTATGATACGATCATATTTGTGGAACATTGTATGGTACTTGTAGTTTCCATTCGTTCAAGTGAGAGACCAGTCCGGAGGCTGAAACAACAGCTCCTAACGTCGTTCAGTGGCAATATGGAAATTAGCGCTATATAATGAATGGTGACATCGGTGCTTTCAAGAAGAATCGTTCTCGAGTTATCAACAATTAAACCTATGATGAGAGGGTCAGCCGTAACGAGCAAGAGAGCAGTGGCAAAAGAGCTTTCACACTTCTTGTGAAAATTAAGCGAAAACGACGGAGTGCAAAATAAGAACTAATAATATAATTGAGACAACGTTTTCAATTCAATTCAATTCAATTATTTCTTTATTGACGGAACTGCGAAATATTACAACGCTTAAGTTCTCGTATTAAAAAATAAGATAAAAAGAGCAATCACCAAAGTATTTCACAAGGTTCTTCGAGGTGATATATATTTATTCGTCATAATCCTCGCAAACCTGTTTCGTTCGGATCAAACCGAAATTTTTATTTTGGTAGAACTGAGACTCAACGGCATAGTTATGTATATAATAGATTGGTATATTACAAGCAAATTAGAAGGAGCACTAGCGATCGCGCGAATAATTTTAGATGCGTATATTGGAGTTGGTGTCAATTCTTTTCTCGAATTCATCTGCCTTATGTCTGGCGTTATATATGGATACTATATCGTTTCTAATCAAATTATATTCTTCCTTGTTTCATAATGTATGCAAATATAGAATGAGGTAATATTCTCTACACTGCTCGCCCCTTCTCTTCTAGCATTTCCAGGTGAATTGTCATTCTTTGAATCCAATCTGCGCAAGTAGTCATAACAGGGCAGGGTAGGATCGTTTAGGGCATTGGCAGTCACAGAGCCGGGCAGAAGTATTATAATGAAATTAATATGAGCAACTATTTCTTCGTAAATAGCTGCTTGTACAAACGGAGCGCGGCAAGGAACTTCACATAAGGAGACCTCTATGAATCGAGTGAAATAGTGGACAATATCAAAATGCTCGACAAATGTTAATTTAAGTAATTGAGGTGGCATGCCATTTGAGAATCTAGTGTCAGTAGAAGGTGGGAACACACCCGTCTGGTTCTGCCGACAACTAGATAATCAATGTATTCGGTAATGGAACAAGCTTATCATCGGTCACATCATGGGTAAATGCTTGAGGCCCTATATGTTCATAATTTTTGTTTAAATAAATTGCATTCTTCGGAAATTCTCAATGGAACACGATCACATCCACCCGGATGACACTTTGCTGCCATTTGATCTCGGCCCCGCTAGACTCGTCGATAACCTCATTGTATATATATATATAAGATACTGGTGCTGCCGACGCTATGCATTTCCTATATGGAGAGGTAGATATCAGGGAATTTCTCGTAAGGGCTTAAATCGTCTAGAACGGTGCTCTGAGAGCAGTGTTTAGCAGGAGCCGTAGAGGCAAAGGGGCCTGCACCTGACACGCCAGGGGTCAGGTCCATAGGAGCTCCTGGTCAACGACTTCGACATTCGAGCTTGCGCTTGACAAATCATACACATTGCGAGGTGCCCTGATCGCTATTAAATATGTCAACATGCATAATTCTATCAGAGATCTATTTTGTGCTTTCTGCCCTCGCCAGCCCCTCTAACGATCGCACGACCACGTTTCAGATAGATACTGTCCGTAACAACGAGAAACTTTAGTAGATCAGCTATCGCCTGCCACGTACCATCAATCTCGAGTGTCCTCCCTTCGGCAGAAGCTCTATCACTCACCTCAATGGAACAACTTTTCCGAGAGATAATTATACAGATAGGACAGGATTTAAGTGTAGAATGTTTGTATAGACGTATAAACGAAGATGTGAGTACTATGGTTGTAAAATTATGACGACGTTCTAATACAGAGTGCGTTGTGCAATGTATTTTACTATTATTTATAGGAGAACTAAGCGTTGTCATAATTGCAGTTCCTTAAATAAACCAAGTAATCAGTCAGCATCCATTATTCGCACCATTATCGCTGAATCAATTGAAATTTTCACTATTTAAAATGGTCGCCGTCACATTTAGTGTGATACCGATCGTTACATAGCTTAGGAAATTAATGCATATAATGTCATAACGGCATTATCTGTCGAGTTGTTGCCAAACTACTAGTGTCAACGTCAGCAGAGGAGGACGACCCATTAAGTGCTGATCCATTTCTGTTCATACATGCGAGCAGCTCTGTTTCGAAAGTACAAAAAACACTTTCATACATGACTAATGTGTGCATCCCTACAGTATTAACTATGACACGAATTTTAAATCTTAAACGATCGTTTTCAATCTTAAGACGAATGTATGAATATCGCCACCAGAGCTAACTACGGTCTTTTCAACACTCGAGATGCTTCACAAAGGCGTATTTATTTCAAGAGCGATATTTTATTCGCAACGAATCAAATGCAGTTTAACCGCTGAGTTTACCCTCAGATCCATTTAATGCTTAGAGAAATACTTGCACTCATAAGTCTGCAACGGCTGACAGTCAGCAAAAAAAGCATATTACTGTAATATACCTGCAATTGTTTTACATCAACCTGTGCTCAGTATACAGCTAAGGAAGAGACAGACTCCCAGCAGAGGTTTTAGCAGGTAGAAGCGTTTTGTCATCCACGCCAACCTCCCCTGCACTGGATCGGCCCACTTTCATGGAGATTGGAAGGTGTCTCCGGCAATGTCCGCGAGTTTGAAGAAAATTTCCTCCTTTCAAAAAATAAATATATATACAGCTGAAATTGACAAGTGCCAATTATGACTGATTCATTCTCAGGTGCCCATAAAACTTGAAATGTATTGAAATAAATTAATTCCTAAATTAGTTATAAACAAATGGATGCAATGCTTGCAACTTTCAGGTGTCGCATATATCTTCGATAGTCAATTGAGTGTCCAAGCAAGAAGCCCGTTTTTTATACCCATGCAGGCGTAGACATGGATGGTTAACTCGACATTTCTATCCTGTGGTAAGGGAATGCAAGTAATATCCTTGTATATGTCTAGAGCTTATTTATTTTTTTGTCCAGGGTCAGTGCCATGTATGGAGTCGTCGTAGACACCATCACTCTCGGTTGCTATTGTGATTGATTTGATTTATTGATAAAGAGAAGGCTGACAGTTGGTACAGGATAGAGCATTTGGCGCATACTTAGTAAGCATACTTACTAATACATCCGAATGCTCTATCTACTCGCGTAGATAGAGCATTTGGGTGTATTAGTAAGTATGCCCATGAGCCAGAAGCTCGGCGGGCGCATAGTGGACTAGAGACGTTCTTTGTAAACCGTTTGATGGCATAAAAAAGAGCCGCTTACAAAAATGCTGACTACGTTACTTTTAAAGGAGAATAAGAGAGAGAATATGAAATTAATATAAATAGTGTTTTTCAGTAGAACTACTACTGGCGTGAACATGAGATACTAACCACAGTTCAAATACCGAAACTCGGTTTGCAGGTGTCGAAAAAGAACAGCACGCCATGCGTATCATGAAAGAATTAATTTGATATTGAATATAGAATTTCTATAAGTAAAAATATAAGGTATTGGTGAGATTCTTGGAATGAAAGTAACAAAATTACGAGGGCGGCGGGGAGCTTTGGAATAGATTGCGAATGAGTGAACAGTGCAGTGCCCTGGGCTAAGCGTACCTGATTATCTGTTCAGATGTTTTTCAGGACGAATTTAAATTGGAACACGGGAACTATTAAACGAACGGACACTAACAGGCAGTGAGTTCCAAAGGAGATAACCATGCAGGGCAAAAGTATTGCACCCTGTGTTTTTTCTACAAGGCGCCAGCAGTAATAGGCTAGTGACATAACCTAGAGTGTCATTCGAGCAGATCACCAACTCGCCAACGTTCGGGACGAACCCATGGATAATTCTAGGACAGCAGCAATAGGTAGAAGTAATATGAATAGAAAAAGGTTAAATGTTGTTCAAAAATGAAAATTCGTGTGCAGGGATATAGTGGAGATAGAAGAAAAATAACTGTTTGAGAGCGTTTTTTTGGAGAACGAAAATAGGCATGATGTGAATGGCATAGCTGAGGCCGAAATATCCAAGACCAAAAGAAATTCTCGGGATAAAGAAGGTATGATACAGGAGTAGGCAATAGCCAGGCTCCAGAAACTTTCGAACCCGATTAATGCCAGTTATGGTAGCTGCTATTTTGGTTTGGGACTAGAGAGGTGCGCCACTCCTGTGAGTTGATTGTCGAGAATAACTTCTAAAAAGCGGGCTATCGTAGAACGTACAATAGGTGTGCCTCGAAGATTTATCGCACCCTCAGTAATACCAGAAGGACTAAGAGTGGGACGAATGTGTAAGAATGTGGACTTGGAAATACTGAGGGCGAAGCAGTTGAGTTTAATGTAGGTAGCAAGGACAAGAAGATTTTCGTCAACCTTAGGAATCGATTCCTTAGAACCTATGTACCACTTATGTGTAGAGAAAAACGTTGACAGTTGCGGAACTGGCTGGGGGTGAGAATCTTGTGTTCGTCAAAAAATTAACTCAACTGATCGACAAGAACTCTCTCGACGGTTTTCCCCAAGTGGAGGATACCGGGATTGATCTCCAGTTGCCACAAATCTCTTCATCGCCTCCTCTGAAGATCGTACTGATACGGGATTATTTGAGAGAGTCAGAGAATCGGCCCTGTTCTATGTGAAGATTGATGAATGTCGCTACGGGGATGGCAAGATATCTAGCACATTTGCCTAAAACGTCAGCCGAAATCTGATCGTCAAGAGGGAATATATTCACAAAGGATATATTCAATCCTGTCCGGATGGCAATATGTAAAGGAGAAACTAGATAGTGGTGTAACAGACACATACTGACTTATCTAACTAAGTGAAAACACCATAGGGGCAAATACTTGGTGACCTTCAATAGGAGTGTTAAATAGACAAGCGGCTGTATAGTGAAAATCAATAGAGAACCCCCCAGGGTTCGTGGCCTCGAAGTGGAGGCCAAGGAACTGATCTTGTCTACTCACAAGTTGAGGCTGTTTATATAACCGAGTGCTAAACGACTAGTTTGAAACGCAAGAGCGTTGAACTGTTTCGGAAGCGAATGCTTAATTTGCTAGTTCATGTTCAAGAGTGCGAGTTGACGGAGATTCTCGCTTAGACGCCGCTTGTCGTGACCCCAACTGAACACAATTCATCGTCTATTCATTCAAACACGCGCATTACATTACACATTCGATAAACTCTCTGTTTGTCACAACGAGTGCTAATCCGCTACGTCCAATGTAAATGCGAGTTGACCCGTTTCAAGTGCAAGTGCCAGACGACTTGTTCAAGTAGAACTGCAAATTGAGCTGCTGACCGACCCTAATTGCATCATATAGTTGAACACAGGCATTTTATACATTCGACAAACTCTCCGTCTGTCACAAGTGGTGCAGAAGGGAACGTGTGGGCGATGGTATACGAAGTCTTGCGATGCAGATCAGGCATCGTATTAAAGATCGTACAAAAAATAATACAAAGCCCAAAGTTGCCTTTCAGCGCTATCGTATCGTAGACGAATGCTGCCTGAGACGTCGCTTGTAGAAGGACATAAGAACATGTCACTTTTTAATAGTTCCCAAGTACGGTCGACTGCTGATTGATTGGACCTGCATACACTGCAACGAACCTATATACAGCTATCAAAGCGTCAGCGCCAACTGCGGAAATGACTGGATATTGGGACAGTTAGTTGACCCACCACTATCGATCAGCATATTTTCTTCCGCTGTCCAAATTTGCAAACCAGTTGTTTACCGGCTGAATGAGTGATATTCAGCCAATCTCTAACAAACAAGCCTAGTGAAAGCATTTTCAGCATAGAAGGGTCAACTGAAACTCGAGCTACAACGTCTGACTCTTACCTATTTCTACCTACACCATTTCGCGGACGTTCTCTTTGAAACTCTAAAACTCCGGGTAGATTTTCTAATTTTGATAGAGGTCAACGCCAAGACAAAGATTTAAGGTGAGTTCATTTTTTAAACCTATGTACTCCATTACTTCGTTATAATACATTTTGAGTGACGGTTGTTTTTTTTACAAGTCAAGACAATGGGCTTTATCGTGTGCGAACGCCGTACTTGAGAATGGTAATGTTCTGCCGTTAAAACTAGAGTCTTCTAAAGCTATGTAAAGACAGAGACCATATATGTGGCTATGTGCTTAACCTCCAAGTCTCAAGTCGAACTCCACTGAACGTCTTCCTAAAGCCGATGACTCAAACGAAATTGTTGAAATCTGAATTACACATCCAAATAAGTCATTCTCTCTCCCGTCATTTTGTGTATTTCACATAAACCTCATTACATCTGTTATTATGCTTAATAGTGAAATCGATCATATAGTTTCAAACAGCGGACTGCTAACCCGATGTGCAATTGAAAATCGAGCTTGTGGAGGAACTAACCAGTTTGACAGTTAAGAAGAGCAGCGCGAATTAAGACGCATTACAAAGGCATAATCGCACACTACAAATGATGAGTGAAGGTTGCTGCCTTGAGTGCATTGAGCAGTAAATCAATGATTGTCTAGATCGCAACTTTGATGAAGTGTACTTGGTACAATCTAAATACACGCATAGTAAAATGTACGTTCGATGGATCAGCCACTTGAGGTCTACACACACACGGACAGCCAACCGTGCGACCTTGAAAAGAACGTATGCGGAACACTGTTAGGTAGAGCGCGACTTTGTCATGTTCCGTCTTCCTTCGTCGAGTTTCAAACCTTGTGGAAAATATGACTTTCTGACTCTCCTTGTGTTCGGGGTTGGCGGCAAATGATCTATTGTTCCGTCTACAACTTGGATCAGATCCGAAAATAATGACGTCGCCTACCATACGTATATTATACCTCGCACGATGGTGACGATAGGCTGATTAGAAACAAGTGAAACTTTCGCAGTACGCAGACTTTGCCGTGTCCTTATACTTTAATACGATTAGAAGATAGATACTTAAAAGTCGGAGAAAACGTCATTCTTGACTATGACTTCTAACAGTATTTTTTCGCTCATTCGAACTTTTAATCTCACATCTTTTTTTGTGTTATCGATTATAGAACGCGTGCCGGTGAGATTCTTCAATGTCACTTTCAGTTCCCATGGAAGCATCTTCGACTGTTCTCATATACACACACACAATATAGCAAAAATAAATGTGGATATGTAGATATTTCGGTGAATCCGCGGAACGCGTTGATCCTTTGAGATTCTTATTATAGAATATAGATATCAGTACCGATCAGGTAGGGTTGTGATCAACATGTGCTGATCAGATCAACATGTGCTGCGTATCGCCTGCAGAAGCCACTCAGGTCACATGGGGCACAGCGTGCAGCAGAGGAGGTCCTGCACAACAATTAAAATGGCCGGTTGCTATCGGTTTTCAGGATCACTGGATGTGTGACATCGTTGTTATAATAATTTTCATTACTATCATATGCGTGGATGCGATCATCCCTGGGGATACTGCCAGTTAAGCTCTCTCATATATCTTGCAAATTCGTATGCACTGATTACTCATCGTGTGTGCAGGTCATCAACAGAAGTCCAGATGGATTCGGTTCTCTGGTTTTGATGCTGATGATGAATGTGCATGACTCTTTCAAATCACAATTAATTACCACTGCTGTTGTTCGTATGACGCTGACAATAAGTACCAAGGATATTGCTGTGCAGATGTTATACACGGGTCAGCGAAAGTATGTGTTTATTTTTCTTAAGGTTCACCATCAGAACTAATGCTACCTGATCCAAGCTATATTCTCCTTATATTTATTTCCTCGACTTCATGTCTAAATGATTAAAATGACGTCCTGGTCAAGGTGATCGATGAGGTGAGACACATACCTTAATCGCCGCTGATGACGATTGTCCAAGCACAAAACTGTTACGTATCCTATATCGCACAGGTTCGAATTGCACAACACTCCAACCACCTCTGAGATCACTGATTACACTATTGTTTGAATTGTCCTATTCTTGTGCCACCAAACGTTCTCTATGCTGATTAGCGTTCGGTGCGCATCTGACGAACTGATGATGATCTGGACGAGATCCCAATTTCCAAGAACTCAACGTAAAAATACTACACGTAAATTCGAGTGCGTAATGTGCGCTGCATGTTGCCGGCGACCCAAGCAGATATTCAACTCATCGAGGAGCACATAATTAATTCGGCTGTATGCAAGGTTAATGAGCGCAACTCAAGGCGAGGCCAGATCTCAGGACCCGTAGGTGAGTATCCTTTTTTATCCTTGGTCGTCAGAGGACACTAGATACGCCGATCGGCAGGCATATAGACAGACATACATAGATGTACATTCATTAGAGATCGCATATGACTGAATGAATCATCATCATGATTATGAATGAATATAACTTGTTGTCTTTAATTTGCGCTACCATTACATGTTGCTATTTTCGGTGCGTTTTGCCACATTTGCACTTGTTTCTATCACGTCGGCGAACTATCTTGGAGACGCTCCGAGGGGTTCCGTGGTTCCGTTCCGGCGATCTGCGGTGCGCGGTTCTCGCTTTGTGGTGAGGGCTACTCGATGACTCCTCTCCTTACACTCATCGAAACCACCCACCTTCGTACTGTGACGTATTTGTGTGTCTTCTGCTGTGACTGCAACAACAGCAGCAGCAGCAGCCGCCGCTAGACCAACACCGCCGCGTGCACCGCCATCATCAGCCACTACAGTCAGGCCGAAGTCGGCACGGGTGTAGCAGCCGCAGCAGCAGCAGCACCGGCAGCAGCAGTAACGAAAGGCACAGACTGTAGCGACTGATCGCGCAGATCGATACCCCGACACTGGCGCATAGCAGCAGCAGCAGCAGCAGCAACAACAACACAAGCTACTACGGCGATGTCTGTTGGTCGATGTCGACTGACTGTCTGTCTGTCTGGCCGTCTGACTCAATCCCTCTCTCTCTCTCTCTCTCTCTCTCGCTTTTTCGTCTCCAGCGTACGGATCTTCTTGCCTTTCTATGGCCGCCGCCGCCGCCGCTGGTGGTGGTGTTGCTGCTGCTGCTGCTACTGCCGATCCTGCTGGCCACAGTACACAGCAACAGGGCAAGCCGAGTAATCGGGTTCAACGTTCTTCTGGATCGCGCGCGCACACTGCACAGTCTACTTCACTATTCCAGTTCGTCAGCGGCAGCAGCAGCAGCAGCAGCAGCGCCAATGCCACCGTTGGCATCGTTTCGAACGCGCTCTTTGGAGCTCTTCGAACGCTCTTGAGCCCGCGCACCTTCTATTCGGCCGTACGCTGACGCGCACCGACGACAATAGTCCGTCGGCAACAGTGCCGGCTATGGCTGGCTTGTCGCCGATACAAACGCCCATCCAGTGAATGTCTAGACCTTCACCATTACCATACTACAATATACAGTGCTACATTGCCTACTCCACTGTCGACGCCGCCGCCGTTGCCGCCACCGCTAGTGTGGCTGCTATAGTCATCGTCACGGCGACGTTCAGTTGAACACGATCCAGAAGCATACACCGGCACACATACACAACCAGATAGATAGATCGATACAACGACAGAAGCTCTAGCACCACTTTCCTCTGCCGCCTGACACAACGCATGGATACGTGTGTGCGTGTGTGTGTGTGTGTTTCTCGGTGTCAGACAGCTGAATGTCTGTGGGTCCATCGATTGGGAGAGAGGAAATGAAGGAAATCGAAGAAAAGCCGTATAGCATAACGACATGAACAGATACAATAGTAGTAGATCTATATGTATGTATTGGTATATGTATATATATATATATATATTTATCTGTCTAGGGGTCGGCTTATACCGACCATCCCGCCGGTGCTTCCCATGCCATAATAGAATACTACTCACCGGTAGTTACTGCCACTTGACTCCGCCTCCGCCTCTGCTGTTGACACCTGCCGTATTTTTACCATGTTGCTATTTCGGGGTATATCTTGTACAGCATATACATATATATATATATATATATATATATCAGTAGAATAAACGAAAATAACCTGTGAGCCAAAGCAGATGAATGTATTTTTAATCATTCATCGATTAAACTTACATGAGTATCATCGATCTATAGTTAATAGTACACGTAAAGTATACGGCGGTTATCACCTGTGTCGTCTATTCGTTCTTATTCATTTACTCAATGGGCAGGAATAGTGAAAGCTGCGATTTTACCGGAGCTGCACATGAACCTGCAGAGAAGGGCCTGAATTTGTTATTCACCAGGCAACTTTTCGTATTGCATGATCAATGAAAAGTACTGAAAAGCTCTCCACCGTGTCAGTCTCCACTGACGAACGCACCAAAAAGTCACACATGTTTAGGTGGCGTGTGAAGAAAACAAGAAATTTCGTCAGTAAAAAAATGTACACATTTCGATCGAGGTGGCGCGCTGCACACAAAATGAAAAGTGAACTATTTGTTGTTAATGAAAACCAATGTTTCCGCGGTATGACGAATGGGTCTTTCCAAGACTGATACAAACGGAGCGTATAAGATCCGATAATTCTTCAATATGATACGGCGATGATGATGACGATGCTTATTCGGCTCCTAATGCCGCTTACGTTGAGCAGTTCTTTAACGTTCAAACAAGTGTTCCCTTGCCAACTCAAATACTCTGAGTACTGAGTTTCCTGTTATCGCTATATACGTACTATCTCGACGTGGAATAGTTCCGTTCCGCTCAGCAAACTGATACTTGAAAGCCGATTAAGCGCAGTGAGTGACTTTAGTATCATTTTCAAAACTATAATACTATGCCACAACGCCCGCGATGCTATGGATTGCTGTAATGCAATTCATACAGACCAAGATCTTAATGATAAAAATGGTTAGCATATACATCCAATTCATTAACTTTATCAGCATTTATTCAAAGATACAATAATCCAATCAATTTGTTCCCATCTGCAGAACTATAATATTCTCCCAGGTCCCTCGCAGGCTCATTATCCAATACATGCATAAATAACATCCATTCGTTTACATGCTCACAGCCACCTTCGGAAAGACACCTTCTGCTGTTGCCTATCAACGCTTCATCTAAAATATCCGCGTTCACTTTTAGCGCCTCTATAAGATTATTACTCATCATATTGGTATTTGTACACCGAACCACTATTATTAATGGGAAGTTCATTTGTATCTCACCGTTCTCTCACAGTCTAATATCAATCACGTCACAAGCTATTATCTTAACGCGCGTTCCATCAACGCGGCAACCACTATATTTAATAGAAGCCACTATAGTTTACAACACCTTTCAGAAGAGATGTACATAGTTTGCAGTGCGACAAACTCCAACCACGTTCAAACTGAATTCAACAGTTCACTGCATTCGAGCCAGATTTCACTAATTTACAAAGCCAGTTCACAATCCGGCATTAAACACAACGCCCACAATTATCGGCGATTGCCAAGCTTCAGCAGGGCATCTATCCGGGATTCTAAGAAACTATTTGCTGGGAACTCGTAGTTTTCGATACTAATACGTAATCGCGTTTATATATCGCCGTTTCTCATCAGCTAGTTCGCTCCGTTCTACGTTGTGTTCTATTTCCAGTTTTGTGATATTTTATGCCTATTCAGATCATTGAGGCTCGGGTCGGACTGTGCGGTTCTGTGCCACCAATGTTTCGGGCACTGCTGAGCATATTGTCGACACCCTTCGTATGCGATTGCCGGATGCGAGAAGTTTAGTGCTTTGGCGCCACTCTCTTAAATTGTCTTTTGCTTGTGCAGATAACTTTATCCGCGCAGGTCAGTTCCGAGATCAGTCAATCCCGATACGGGCCTCAGCTGTTCCTCGTGACCAGCGCGACTTCGTTCGGCGATTGACCACTGCCGCGATACACCGCCCGTACCACCGATCTCGATCTCTATAATATAAGTTGGATTGCATTTGACTGCCTATGGTGGTACAAACGACGACGGAATCACGTCGACAGCGGAAGGCTTTCATATAATAATAATACCTCAACAAATAATAAGAACAATAAACGGGTAATACCGCTACTACGATATTGGCTACGCACAGCGGTTGTGACCTGCCTTTTATCCGCACTCAAAAACATTTACGTTTCGACCTTGCTTCTTAACCCCTCGAGTTATGACGATACGTCGACGCCTGCATCATGCTTCGATAGTGTACATATATATATATATATATATATATATATTGGATGACATTTGTTATCGGTCTATGAGCGGCGTAGACACTTGTCGCCATCACACATCCGGTGCAGCTATGGAGACCACCCCCTGCCTAGTATTGATACACGCCATATGAAACGCCTTCGACTTGGAGCATCGTGACCCGTTTTCCCGCTTGTTGAGGTGATGTCACCTATCCAAGCATTTTCGCGAAATCGTTGAACATCCGATAGTGGGCGCATTTTACAGTGGCATGGCGCCCCCGATCCACCTGACAGTGGCCTCTGGTGTGGCTTTTACCGAGTATCGAGAGTACCGAGAAATGGCATAAGGAAATATACAGACGTTTGTTTTGAATGGGTGTCGCCACAACATCATGAGCATTACTATCCTCGATTGCTGTCATTGCAAGAGCGAGGACCCGCATGCTTCGAGGACCTTGAACAAGGTTGACCACCACAATTTAAATCAAGACCTGACACTCAACACACGCGTACGTTTTGCAGGACCAACTTCGCCATCGAGTCGCTTAGGTGACTGCTCACGTATTGGTGTGCTAATCATCGCGAACACACCGGAGAACCATTTGCTTGCTTTTCACTATAAAGACCTTTCCAACGAAACGTCATGCAAGATTTTCTGCACACTCTGGTTGGTCTTTGAATCCCACCGCATCAAGGGCACACAACAGCATCTGTTTTTGTATGGAACAGCCATGGCACATCTGCAATGTTTCACATCTCGATCTTGAAGTTCCCTCGATATTGTAATAAATTGCACTCGATACGATTATGAATTTAATAAAACAATATAGCTCTGCCTCTGTCACCTTTCTTCTCTGTCAACGGGCTAGAATGTATAGGGAAAGCATACCTATTTATGCAGGATGCAAGTACAAAACTTTATGTTCAGATAAACCTTGACGCCTTGCTGTTCCCTCGCTGGTGAAACAATTCGTTCAGCATCTGATGTACCTATTCGCCATTTGACGAATTAAGTCATTTTTTATTTATTTGCTACTGATCTATTTGCTCTTCAACTGACCCGATATTGGACACTTACGGCAAAAGGATACCCTGGTCCCAAAAACTGCCCTTTACAGAGGTGAACTTGTGTGAAATTTTACCAGTGAATAATGAGTGCGACACAAACCAGTGGTGCTCGTCGAAGAAAGACCACCACTTTGCCATACGCTACCTGCAGACATTATATATTCAAATATATTTGTTTAAGATTAATTATCACCACAGTGTGGTACAAATTCTCAAAATAAAAATAAAACAAAAAAGGGAGACACCTCTTCGGTCTACATTCAAAGGATTTGCACCACTGATATAGTGTAGTCGTGAATCATCGTCAATTATAATCACCATATAAACATCGTCATCATCTCGTCGAGTGACTAACTCGTCATATTATTATCTACAGTTTCTTGCGATAGGCTGTTCAGTGACACCACTGATCGGCATGTGGCCCCAGGATATCGGGGACACCTTTCCCCACACCGTGGACAGGCACGGATGAGGTGTCGGGGGCATGAAAGCCTGTTGTTCTGCATAGGTTGTGGTGATACCCGTGTACTGACAATCGTTCTATTCACCTCCTTCCATGGATCATATCCCAATATACACTTACTGTTATTGTGTAGGCAAATTCAAAAGATTCGCTTGTGTTCAACTCCGTTTGTATAATAGTTAGTGCACTGGCGACTCTATCATAGTGCACAATCATATCAATGCACAGACATCGCCTTCCCATGCGTCCCACCGCATAACCTTTGCTTTCAGTGGCAACCAGCCATACAATGTGCACGTGCTAATTAAGATCAATGAGTTTCCTCGTTCATTAACCAGCTCTCAACTAATCAGATTGAAACTCATGTTATCTCAATTATACCCATTCAACGTTAAACAAACTCCCACCAGCCACCTAACCTAGAGCTACCGCAAGCGCTCGTCGTTTGGAGACAAACAGAGAAATAGCCGCCAGAGCCACCTCACCACAAAGTGAAAAATGTTGTAACCAAATGTTTGGATACGTTGCAGCATTTTGATTGTTAGCCACGAACCATTAAAACGAAATGCCTCCTTCCTGATATACAAATGAAACCGTTCCATTAAACACTCAACTGGTGGTGGCAAAGGCACTCGAGAGTCGAGATTTGTTAAGAATGGCTTTTGGAGCAGAGCTTAAATGATCAGATACATGTATCTACAGCCATCGAGAATATAAAAAAAGTACAAACGCAAAATTCACTGACAAAAGTTAACATAACACTATTTACTTGCTGGTAAAACCATCCAAATATGAGAATATTACCAGCAAACCAACTCAACACTGGCTCCAGCAAACGTTCCAACATCTCTAAGTCCAATCGCAAGTTTTCCTCATTATGACACATCTACGCAATTCATGGAGCAACACGGTGCGTGACGACCCTTCATCATGAGCTCATATATACAACTCATGAACAAAAAAAAAAACGAAACATACGATTGTCCTCTTTCGATTTTTTGTGGGGTACATCAATGTCACGTGGTTTCTGTTCCTTTTCATGTTTGACATCTCGTGACAGATACACCAAGATCACTATAATCAACGATCCACCATTCGCTGAATAGTTTGTATCAGTTTGTAGCAAAGAAATAGATGAAGAGGGCTAGGCATTCATGCTTCCATCTTCTGGAAATAGCTAGACTGTACTTTTGAATAAGCGTTGCCTGCTAGCGCCGGCACAATGTGGTGAATGGAACAGCGACGACCTCACTTGAAACGTTTGGAAGTATAAGGGTTGGAAACTTTCATCCTGCTTAATATAAATACTTGTTCTGTGTGTGTGTGTGTTTGCGTGTGTGTGTGTGTTTGTGTGTGAGTATCGAAAGTGACGAGAATTAGCTGGCTGTACATGCATCTATGGGTGTATTCACAATGGGGTACACCGTACCTGCGCTTATCGCTATTACTTTATCAGCATCATCATGAAACGCTACCATCAGCCGTCGGCAACAGCAGGCCCGGTAACATACGAAAATTAGACTCGTTGCAAATCCCGCACAATTCCACTTACGTACAATCAGTTCCCACAACGCGTATCCACCATAACCTGTCCATCTCTCTCACTGTTCCCTTTGATTTCATGGTGTTATTATTCGACAGTTGTTGCGCATAAGCACGAGCATGTTGGCTCCACAGAGCCGCGATCCGTCGTCCGCACGCCTCACGCAAATGGTTGAAATGTGTGAAGTGCAATGTCAAAGGCAATTGAGGCAAAGAGAATTGAGCTGAAGTATTATTATACATAGTAAACTGATGCTGCTGCTGCTGAGGCCGCCGTCTCTCTCTCTCCCTTATCTGTCTACCAGTGTGCATGTATGTTTGTGTGTGTGTGTGTGTCCTGTCTATACAGCTAGTTCTCTGTTGTTTTCGTTGTCTTTTCCCTCTTCGTTCTCTGCTGTTCATCCGTATTCATCGAACGTGAACGTTAGATAGAGGAGAAATCGTATAAGATATCTAAATGGAGAGAGGGAGAGAGGGAGAGAACAACAACGAGGACTCGGACAAAATGTATCAAGCTGGGGTGCTGTCAACAAGAGATCGACCCGGACAGACATCAGACTGTCAAAGGTCTTTTTCACAACGACTGGAAATAGAAGAGAAAATTGTTGCAGACAGAGAGTGAGTGGGTGAGAGGGCACGCACCACGACGAGCATACAGCAAACACAGCGATCGAGAATGGAGCCGAGAACAAGCCAGATCGAGGAGGCCGACGAGGCGGTCAGAAAGGAGTTAGAAGAGACGATCAGAGATAAAGAGAAATAGAGAGAGAGAGAGAGTCTCGAATGACAGATGAACGTGGAAAACAGCCCGCACTGTGATTACTGGTTAGTTCTGCTGGGGACGACAATGCGTACGTGGAGATATGATGGCAGTGTTGGCTTCACCAACTGCGTTCGTTCGCTCAGGGCCCTTTTGAGCTGAGGAACTTGAAGTGCCACGGCGAAGGGGACTCACAGACCTGCGCGCACAGCTTCAAGCCCGGCCGATATGCAGGCGCTCGATCGGCCGGCCAGACAGGCGAAGTCGGAAGCTAAAGCGGTTGAAGTGGCGAGTACAGTGAAGAAGATGATGATGATGAGGGTGAAGAAGCACGACTTGACTTGTTCTGTTCTCGACTGTGTGGGTTATTTTATCAGTTCGTGCCAAACTGAGTAGAGTGTGTAGATAGGCGCGAATGAGTGAGTGTGTGTGTGTGTGTGACTCTGTGAATGTGAGTTTCATTGGCAATAAATAGTAGCAGTAGTTGTAGTGGTTTGGCTGCAGTGTGGGCTGCCTGACTCTGTGAAGATTCTAAAGAACTCACTGACATGTGGTGCCACTGACGGGTAGACACTTGCGTCCACATTGGGGGTTTCAAAATGAATAGCTTTTCAATCCCCTTGACATTTTTCAAGAATTACCAGACTTAATGTCAGGCGCTACTGATGCGGTAGACCGCTCTGGCGGATGAATAAATACACGTTATTATTATTATTATTATTATATGGTTTGGTGGGTGTCCATCGTTAAGGGATGTCTATGTGGATCTTTATAGCACGCATCAGTACAATGATATTGATGATTCCTCGAGCTTAGGGAACGTTCTCGACTCGACGGTTACGATTAGTGAACCATATGATATATCACATTCGTAGATAAGATTCGTTTGAACTTAAAGGTGTCGACGACACCCTTAAGATGCTCAGATACATCTGCTTTAACCGTGTAAGCGTTGAGAGCCGCCGCAATAGTGCAAAGTGATAGATGTTGGTTAATCAGGGCTTAATTAGGACCGACCAACTTATTATCCAAGAGAACACTAAACCACTACTCTTCAAGTCCGTTGATATAGCAATAAGCTATGACACAATTCCAAAATGTATGAAACCTGACTGCGCTGTCCGAATGACGTCTGTGTTTTCCAGAACGGTTCGAAAGTTCTACTTAAGTCGTTAAAATGGAGTTGCGGAACTCACCAAAATGATCTAGAACAGCAGTCCTCTTCCTTATAGACAGTGGGCTATTTCTTTCGCTATGGGCAGTGGGCACTGTGGAATCGTCGCGGTCTGCTTCTAACTCCTCGAAGTAGTGTCTAACTTTGTTTGCTTATGTCGACAGTTGCGTCATATGGTAACGGGAGCCTATAGCTAATCGAATGAATGTAATAGTTTTATAATTGACGACCAAATAGTATTGATAGTTTCAACTATCCTAAGAGTGTGAGCAACCTAGAGAGGTGTCAAAGTAAATGTTTGAGCAGTGCAAGCGATTGTAAATGTAAATGAAATTAGAGCATCGGAATAATACAGAAGGAAAGCAAATAGCAATAAAGATATGCAACCAAACGTATATTGGAGATTATTTTAAAGTACGGTTTACAAACAGAAATAAATTAAGCGTTTAAGAAGTGATTCAAAAAGCAGTCAAAAGTAAGAGTTTTCGATAAATGAACTCTTTAGCCAACTAAACGAACACTCTATGGTCTCGTCATGTTATCGCTCTGTTATTGGATTTCAGTGAGGACCTCACTTAGGAAAAAGCATTCGTTCCGTTTATCTCTTTCCTCTGTCCTCTTAAAATTATATAATAACACATATGTATTTTGAGTCTACTGGTGGTGAAAGTAAATCCTGGATGGACACCAGGCAAATGTCTTGATTGTGAAGCCTGGTATCCATGCAGGATTTACCTTTAACCTCAATAAAAAAAAGTTTACTCAAGTCAATTTGGGTAAACAACCTGCTCGAACCTACATCACAACTCAGCTGCCGGTCTAGTATAGCTCATTGAAATAACAGGAACTTCTATTGATCCGTTCCGGGGGGAATCTCCCTGCAATCACTTAGTGTTCATATTAACCAGTATCGGTACGTAACCGCTATTGAGAAGCACCTTTCACCTTTACCCTCAGGGAGGGATACTTCATCCATGACCGGGAATCAAGTACCTCTCGAGTATCTAGAACGTTGCAATATCAGCCCTAGGCATAAAGTACCATGTGGGCCGGTTAGTATGATTTTTAAACGCTGAGTGGTTGACGTCATCCAGTATGTATTCGATCTATATATAGACCTGGTTAGAAAAACATGCCTTACAATCGAGTCTTTTTCTACCTGATGGCAAGCGCTACACTACACAATTAGCTTAGAAGCTCCAGGCGCAAAGGTCAGAATTGCCAGGCTTCATGATGCATGAATGCCTCCAAATTCGGACTGGTTCAACTATAATACATTATTTTCGAATTTGCATATAGATTTTTCTTCGTGACGTACAAATATATCCCGACTCCCTAACTTTTTGAAGCCGTCTTTTGTACGATACCAGTGTTAATAATTACTCATGTTTTACTTCTTTTCCAAATCGGTAACATATATCTAATATTCACTTATACTCAATCGTCAAGGTTTTTGTAGAAGGAATCGATTTTCTAAGTTTTTTTAAGACCCAACAATAACAAAGAAAATTTGGCAAATTAATTTTTCAACAAATTTTTGGCTATATCAATATTTGCCCCGGGGATATCGCGGTACCATGTGGCAGCTTGTTGTAGCTTTTCCAAGAGTTTGAGACAGCGTCCTCAAAACAGAACAGCTAGGACCGCAGGGTCGTCGAAGGACCTCATCAAGTCATTTCATGATGAATAAGCATCCTCCATTGAAACATAATATGCTTTACAGGCAGAGAGCTCAAATGCCAATATCGTTGTTGCCTTGCGACACGTTCCAAACCTTCATCGTGGTAATAACAATAATCGTATTAATAATATCTAGTTAGTTTATTGATACTTGTCATGATGGGTACAATAAAATATGAGACAAACTTAATATTCGTATTGTGAAAAATAGCAGCAGCAGCAACAATAATAATAATAATTATTATTATTATTAGTATTATCGATGGTAGAAATTGTCCACGTTAGCTTCCTATCACACACAAGCCTCTTCTGAAACCAGTCCTCTTTGAGAAAGAGCAATAATAACAGCAATTGTCAACACCCGCGTATGGCGGTCGTTGTAGCTAAGCTTCCACCTATTGTTGTTCTAGAATATCAATATATATATATATATATATAATATTGCAACATTCTCAGCAACGGTGTGAGTTCGCCTATCCGATTTCTTGTGATTTCTGACAGTGTGTCCAACGACATTGTGAGACTTTCTGACACCTAGTTTTTACCATCGATGCTTCGGTTTTTGTTCGTTTCAATAAATGTGATTATATATATATATATATATATATATACTTACCTATCTATTATATATTTCAATCACCCTCCAATCTCTCTCGATCTATTCGTCTTTCGCACCCGGGTGCACAGACACCACACACACACTCTCAGATGCTACCTACCTACATTTACGCATTATCTCAGTGACCTCTCCCTCCATGTCCCTGTCCTCCTTAGCTCCTCACTGACGAAAGGTGTAGTCAGAAGAGAAGTAACAATCTTCTTCTTCTTCTTCGTATTGGTTTTTTTCTTCTTTTTTTTTGATTCAGCCGTACCCGAAGCAACAACTAATACTGCTATGCGATTGACGATTTCAGTGCGCGTGAATCGAATGAAACAAACACAGACAGACACACACGCACGCACATACACGTGGTCACTCAGTCATACAGGTGATGGAGACAGCGACGACACCAGCGATCAAATTGCCACGGCATCCACTGAAAGGACTCGACAGGGGAAAAATTGGCGGGCAACTTTTTCATCTCGAAAATCTCTGCAGCGAGCGAATAAAAAGGAACGGGAGGTAAAAATCAGAAGGCAACTGCCATAGCAGCAGCAGCGGTGGCGGCAGCAGCAGCAGCAATAACAACAATCGAATACGGGGACTGTGGTCACAACAGTCGGTGTCGGTTACCTCTTTCGCGATTGGGCCGTACGAATCGCGTCGCGACGTCGAACGAACTGCTGGACACTGCCAGTGTTGTTCATATATATATATATACATATATATATTCGACGAATAGTGTGTGTGTGTGTATATATATATATATATAGAAGCGAAACTGGGAGTTGTCTGAGGCCGGCAGGCAAGTTGACGTCGGCACCAGTCAACATTCGAGTGATTGTGATGATGGTGATAGCTGCATTTGCAGTTGCTGTTGCTGCTACTGCTACTGCTACTGCTGCTGCTGTAGTGTTTCGTTGCATTTCAGTGGTCGCCGCATCACTGCGTTGCCAGATCGCTCGAGATCGCCAAATTTTTGTTCGTCGCTTAGCAAGCTGACTGTGCTCCGACGGATAGCGATTGCTGCCACTCTATCAAGCCGCGCTATAGAGAAGCCCCCATAATAATACATGGACAGAGCTGACTACACACAATAAATTTTCCAAAATCACAAGTTGGCACTTCGAGCAGCACAGCATGCCACAACGACCAGCCAGGGGGTTCCAATAAGAGAACAGGAAAGGATATTTTTCTCTGACTCTGATGGATCGATAGATCAATTGTAGTCATCGTCACCATAGAGTGCCGTTTCCCTTCGAAGGATAACGGTAACACCGGTGCCAGCGTCGATCTGCGAACGGGGTCGAATTGAAAACCGAAATATCGAAGTTGCAAAGTTGTAACAAGTTAATGTGTGTGAGTGTGTATATGTGTGTGTTCGTATGTGTGTTTCTTGTATCACGATGTAACGAAATTAGAAGGAATAACACGATGGCACTGAACTAGACTAGCTTAACTGTAGTGGGCGAGACGCATTGAGCAGTTTCTCGATCTGCGCGGCCTGTGAAACTGATTAGGTCAGACGTGAGTGCTATGCTGCGGGGCTATGAATCGAAATCGGCTAGGCGTCTATACCGCTCCCACAACTGAACAGCAGCACAGGGCCGTAGGCAGTCGACGATGAAAATCGGCCAGCAAGACTAAGCCAGACTGAGCGCACACTGACACGCGTTTGCAGCCAATCCGTATTCAATAGCTATGATCACCACGAACCTCAACGAAATCCTCTCTCTCTCCCTTTCGCTCTATTCATCATGGCGAAACTACGGACAGTTCTGTATCTGCAACTAGTAGTAGAAAGGACTTAAATAGCTTGGCGATCAGTCTATCTGCCAATCTAAAGTGTTTACCTCCGATGAATGGCACAACTTACGCGCGGCCCTCCTCTATATAACACTTGTTTCTACGATTAGAACGAATATTGTGCTATCAGTGGTATCACTGTAACCCACATAACACATACAGCGTTTGAGGCTCATAGCGCATCTTCCCGCGTTCATTATTGATTTATTTATTTTGATCCCCTTGCGCTCTGTGTGTGTGTGTGTATCAATGTCCATGTCTGTGCGTATGCGCCGAGAGAAAATAAATGTAAATATATCTTATATGTAAGCGATGTTTCATCCACTCATAGTAAAATAATAATATTTATATGATATGTATATACACACAGATCGATCGAGACACGGACGCGATGGCGATGATTCGAAAACAGCCTCTAACAAGCGTCGACCTTTCTATCGGCCAACGTCTCCCGCTCTGAATAACACCGCGGCAAAACCCGCGCCCGTCTCGCGACGGTCAATCCCCAGCGAAGTGATGCTAAAAGCGAAGCAGAAAATAATCTAAAGGAAACGAAATGACTAACGAAGAAGAGAAAAAGAAGAAGAACATGAAACGCATGGGAAAGTATAATAACAGCAGAGGCAAAAACATCCCTCCAGCAAAAATAACACTGCTCGTTGTTCCTGTTGTTGTTGTTGTTGATTCAGTTGTTGTTGTTGTTGTCGTTTCTGCACTATTCCATGACGTTGTCCAAATGAATACTACATCTCTCCCTCGCGATCTCTCTCTCTCTCTCTCACATCCAGGACTCGGAGGAAGAAAACTGGTTTCGGTACCGTGGCGCTTACTTCTGTTCTACGAGCGGTGGTGGCGAGGGCATCGCGTCTCTTCTTCGCGTCCGTTCGTTTCTCTGTCTCACTGGATTGTGGACAGGCGGCGGACTATGTATCCACTATGTGCTGTGAGAGAGAGAGAGAGAGAGAGAGAGAGAGAGAGAGAGAGGACGACATGACACGGGCCTTGTATCGTAGAATAGCTGATACGTGGTCTCCGCCATAGTCTCTGCACTAGAACAGCAACAACGATGGCTGCAGCAACAACAACAGGAACAACACTGAAGAGTGAGAACGATGAGGCCTCCACAAATTAAAAACCCATGTCGTCGTCGTTGTTCTTGTTGTTGTTGCTGTTGTTGTTGTTGCGGTTGATGTTGTTCTGTTGAGATTCTGATAGCGGACAGTGCACAGCAGGCGTTCGTTTAGACAAAAACGACGAAGCCGAAAATATCCGAACGAAGCAAAACAAGAGATACTGCATTAGGTAGTTCGATCGCTGTTGGTGGCTGAGAGCGATACGGACCCGTCATGAAAAGGTGAGGGTAGATTTAAACAGCGGACGGCACCGATGATTCTTTCTGTCTCAAGACGTAGACTAGATCGGAGAAGAGTTGGCTAGACTCGCATCTCGCTAGACGTATGCATATACAATATCTACTAAATATGTTTCAACAGATAAACTATAACGAACCGGCAGAGACAAAAGGACAACTACGTCGACCTCGTACAAAAACACTGTCCAGCAGAGCACACCTGTATCCCTATGTGAACCTCTGCTGATATAACGATACGACTATACTGAAATACGCACAGTATTAGACGACGATCGCAGGGAGGATTTCGTTTTCTGCGATTCTCGCTGCTGTCATTGCTGTTGTTGTTCTTGTTGTTGTTTCACGTCTCTCAATACTGAAGTCACAACGGACTTATCATGAATCCGCTAGTATAACAGTTGGCGGGTCGAGAGGAGAGATTACAGAATGGTATTCAGCCAGTATTTTTACTTTATCGTGAGCGCCACTGATGTATGAGAGTCATATCTCACGACTGAGATCTATCATGATTATTCCCGAGGCGACTACAAACCGATATTTAATAGATGAGGGGCCTATAGGTTTGAGATTTATTCGTTGTCGATTTTTACGCAGTGAAACAATCGAGCGTCAAAAATTTTATTTATTTAGGACCATTCGATTACACATTTGGGTAGCGACATTTGCGCATCGCGACGGCAACTTCATTCGTTATCAGGCTGATTATGCACCACCCTATGCACGAGGAGTATAGCCATCGTAATTCACATAAGTCGGGAAGATCACCGAGACGGGGCGTTCGAATCAGTGTTCGAACACCTTTGCTCCTAAATACAACTCTCTTCAAATATAGGTCCCGCGTTCTTTGTTACCTTTGCTTCGGGCGGAGCGGTGTTAAGCTTAAAATGATGGTAGCGATAACTTTTGTTGTGTTCGCTATCATCGTCATTAGAATTACTATTGTTATTAATATCATTTCATCTTGTTTCAGGTCAACCCTCGTCGAGGTTTTGCGATGAAGCGTGAACTGTCCTGATTCTGACGACCGGGAGAAGATGTTTGCCGACTCTTTCCTCTAGCGAAGGCCTTTAATGATAATAATAATAATTGAAAAATAGTTGGCTATTAATAGAGAGATAATAAATTTTGTCAAAATAAACGAGCTCTCATATTTTAGTAAAAATGACACTAATATCTATCACGTTTCCCCCTCAGTATAGCTTGTAGTTTGAAGATAACATTCATAAAACGACGCTTTGGAACCGGTTTTGTTGTTAAGCACGTATTTATTTGAGGGATTTCTTCATAATTCACCATGGACACATAAAATAACGATTCCGCCGCACTATTTTTGGTGTACAAATTATTCAAACAAATGTAGAATTAATGGACACATATCCGAATCGTGTCGTCGGATATGTGTCCACTAATTCCACCTTTTTTACTAAAATACCATATTCGGCCATATGGTAAAATAGAAGAAACTCTATTTTTTCACTTCAGAAACTAAATATGTTTTATACTTCGCGTTTACCATTTGCTAACCGTTGTCAGGGTGGCCATTTGAAAAGGTCATCTTTTTCCGAGTTATCATTAGAGTATATGAGGAAGTTTTTCTCTTGTGAACGTAACCCCATAGATTCCCTAGATATGCCATTTTCATCCTAGTTTTATTTTCGCCAAGGCAACTTTTTTGTAGAACGTTAAATTCGTTTTTGAGATCGCGAACTCATTCAACCATACATGCAAGTTTAGCTCAGTGTGGAGTACCGGATATGATTAATATCATTGATATTGGAATTAATGATCATATTGTACTTAAGCGCGGTATATGTAGTATAGAATATGTTCATGTGCTCGTATGGCACATATACAGTGCATATACTTGAAGTGTTTCCGTATAGAAGACCCTAAGGTCAAGACAATTTCAGTACAAGACAATGCAAACTTCATCACGAGGTCGACAACAATAGCCATTTTGTACCCCAAAAACAATTTAAAAAAGGTCTACAACAACGAAAACTGCACATGTGATGCTTAAGCATTCGACATTACTTCTCCGTAAATTTAACAGAATACTGGAAATAACTGACGAACATTGAGCAGTGCAGCTAAATGAAAAGCGCGTTTTGTTCACTCTGATTTTCGCTTGTACACGCGCATACGTGTATGCGGACATTTGCCAGCGTTCTATCATTGAGTGCAGAAGACGTCTACGTGAATTCATCATTTTGCTATGCATGTAGCATCGTGTCGCAATGGGTGTCGTTACTCGCAGTGAACCGCTATAGACAAAGTGGTCGATTTGGAGAAAAAATTGTGTCGAAGCTCGAACGCAGACTTGTGAAAAAATTTTGATTCAAAGGGCAAAGATGTCATCTTCGAAATGTGATTTCGTGCGGGCGTTGGTTTGAAGGTGAGCTAATGTTTAGTTTACGTTTTTCTTGTGGGTTGTTAGTTATGGATTGTTAATGGGTTGTTTCCAGTCGTGTTGTCGAATATTTGTCTGTTCAAGAACAACGACTGCCTGCCAGGAGCAGCACTTCACCAACAATCGACTTGAACAGTATGGTCAACCAACTATTTGAAATTGCCAAGCTTTAGTCTTATAGCTAATCCTGATCTTTTGACTTCCAAGTTAATAGCCTAAACTTAACATACTGCATGGCCGTAAAGTATATTTTTTAAACGTGTAAACGTCGTGCAAGCGTCTGTGAAGATAGAGTACAGTTTATATATTAGGCTGACTCAAAAATAATGAGACACATGTACATTTCAATATCGGCTTAACTAAGTGAGTTAAAACAAATACATTTTAGTAAGAGTTAGAGGTATGCACTACTTTTACTTATATACTGGTCCCATAGTTTTGGCAGCCTTTTGACGGCTAGGTATACACCATTTCTATTGCCATCTATAACTTCGTTATTTAAGGCCTCTCCGAGCAAATCATTGTTTGCATGCCTTTGGCCACCTATAGCCCTCTTTAGTTGATAGAAGCAACCGTAGTCACACGGGCTTAAATCGGGAGAATAGGGGGGGTGATGCCATCGTTCAATATTGTTGGCCTTAAGCCAGGACGTAATTTCATTGCTACGATGTGCCCTAGGATTGTCTTCGAACTGCCACACTCGGTGCTTCCTATTGACATGCCAAGTATTCATGAAGCCCTTCAAGAACTCGAGATATCGAGCAGAGTCCATTTTTTCTTTTGAGCCAGTACTTCTAGCAGCTCTTTTCTAATAGCAAATTTCGTTTTTAGTTGGCCTGGATCGAGTTCATGAGGCACCCATTTTGCATTATTTTTCTGCATCCTCAGATTATTTTTAATAATTCGACGGCATGTTTCACGCGGCACGCCACTTTCGGCCTACAAAGCCGTCAAAATCAAGCTCTCGTTTGCTCAAATGCACTTCCGATTGTTCGTGGAATCGAGATTCGGGAAGGGGTGGGCTCCATCGATGTTCATAATGTCCCAGTCACCTGGCCTAAGCTCCGCAAACCAACGGCACACCTGTCGTCGACTCAGGGCATGATGGCCGTGCACACTAACCAACCTTCCATGGATTTCAGCTGGTCACTTCTTCTCCTGAAACATAAACCTGACACTATTCTTCTGAGAATATAAGTGTGAGGGACCTGGTCCGCCGATTGCCATTTCGAACGCCCAACGAAAACCGAATGCTAGCAGCCTTCGCGCCGTCTGATTGCTAATTGTTGTGTCTCACTGCCCGCCAAATTTGAACTCAAAACAGGCCAAGAATTAGAATTCGGCTCAAGACGACAGGAGTCATCTTGTCGTCAGCCTAATATATAAATATATATTGAAACGAAATAGATGAAAACGAAAGCTCTCCGACTTTGGCTTGTCCCAGGCGATGCAGTCGCTTTTAATACCCGACGACTTCTTCATCTCGGCTCGGCGTACCTGCTCCTGGCGGGCCCGCCTCGCTCTCACACGGGGCAGCCTCTCGAAAGTTCGTAAATCCCGTCCCTGAATCCGGCCACCACCTCCAACTTGCACCACAAAAACTGCCCTCACAAATGCTGTCCAGCGGCCACTCATCCCTGGGGTACAGGCGCTAGGCGTCGTTCAGACACCGCTTGGGCTTGTTCTCGCTAAAAATCGCGGTTTATTTATATATTTTTATGTATATTTTTTATGTTTTTATATATATATTGGTTCACAAACACGCACCTTACAGAACACGTTAGCGATATGTAACAATATATTATGATTTAGCCATTATATATCTATTGACCTTTCACTCTAAGTCTTCGTCCTGCGCACCTTTTGTTGCTCGCCTTGAGCGATGTTACCGTGCACGTTATTACCGATGGGTCTTAATAGTTGGCTAGTCCCAAGTGAAGGCGAAAGTGCTCCGAGGATGCACGATGCTAATAGCGGCTTTGATAGCCCCGGGCGGTCCTACGTTTCTAAGCCATGTTGAAAGGCCCCAAGTTCACTTTATCTTTGGAGCATCGTTGACTGCGCTCAAAGTTTGCGAAAACCTGGAGAGATCATTTGCTAGTTCTAGCCAAGGTAGCCTTGATAATTCGGACAGAAAAATTATTTTTATGGATCAGGTGTTATTTTTGTACCGCTAGTTTATATGCTTCGTTTCATAACAACACCATTGTATAGGGGGTCAAGGGTAGTTTACAGGTAGAAACGACTTCAAGGTTGCCCGGCCATGCGTGTGTCTCTCATAACGGAGAATTGTACTGTAATAGGTAATTGTCGGTAGTCCATAAAAATGACTCGTAGATAATAATTTAATCAATGTTTTTATTAGCATTCGTTATGTATTTGTCTCTTCTTACATTTAATATCCATCTTAGCATTTAATAATGATGCGCGTGGCCTGTCAAGAAAAAAATTGAGGAAAACAACATGTATTTTTTTATTTGTTTTTTTCCTACACTTGCAATAGTTCTTGTCTCGTTATTGCAGTTGTGGGTAGTGTCTCATGTTCACGCTACTAGTCTCGCAAACTACTAGACTCCCTTGTTATAGAAATGCTATAATGCTCTAATCTCTATCTTGTTCTTATATACAACTTGCGTGGACAGCATTGTTTGTAAATGGCTCTTGTTCATGCCACCAAAGTGTCTACAATGAACTTCTCAAGTCCACTGTGCCTCCACCGAGCCACTGGCTCATGGGCATACTCACCATTATATCCAAATGTTGTTTACATACATGGTCTGGGCACAATTGTTGACCCTTTTTTCCAATGATAATAAAATTACATATTCAAAAAAATGGCGTCGTAATACGCACAACACAACTCTGATACTCAGATCGCTATGCAGACGACGATGATTAGATGTACCTATTATACGTATTATTGTATCATACAAGACACGCCCGTAATATTTATGAGGGGGTTTGGGAATGTACTACAGCATTGACCGCTGAAGCAGAACAGTCGACTGTGGTAGCTCTACGGCGCTAAGCATCGATGATACTTTTACGTTTAACGGTTTCAGGCAAATATATTGTCTCCGGCATCTTCGCTATGTTCCTGCCTGTGAGACCTTTGTTTTTCCTTTATGGTAACATGCATACTCGAGCTCAGTTAGTCATACGAATAGTCAGCCTGATCGAGTGGAGGCTATCATATATTAAGCTGGCAATTGTACGATGAATTGAATTCTGAAACGACCGTGGGTGGGAAAGTTTGCAGTGACTCACGGATGAGCCTGCGTTACGGGAGCGTGTAATTTCACGCGTGCACTGCATGTTATATGTACTGATTTTTCCATTCACTCTTTGGCCCCGTGATGGTGTGAGGGACAGATGTCATATCTTCGTGCGTCTTGATACTCCACCACGGCCTCTTTTGCGAATTTAATTTAGCGTTGCCTTGACCCACTTTTTCTTAACCCTGTGTACTTGCGTTTCTTCTCGTCGCAGCTTAGAAGGAAATAATGCATCTCACCTCGGAAGGCTATTTGCCTAGTTTGAATGTCAGCAGCAGGCGCGCATGCTTATTCTGCATACCCGAGGGATTCTCAAACGATTGTGGGAGCTTTGTTACTTATTCGACGTGGTGATGTAAAGGAGCACTTCATTATGTATTCCCCTTTCATTGGACCTTAGGGCACAAGCACGAGGGCAACAAGCTGAGGGTTTGAAAGCCACATGGTAAACTTCTGCGTAACATCGCGTGCAGAAGCACATTCAGACGTTTGTGAGCTATTACGCTAATACGTATGTAGATTCGGTTGTAATGAAAATTAGCCCATACGTTTTGTAACCTCTCGACATAGACCGGCATACCGGTTTAGCTAGGAATGGACAGATCGAGCCAGCTTCAATAGGTTTGTAAAAAAAGCCGACCAGTGGTGCGTCGCAGGCTCAAATCCCGTCGCGGCCTTTAGGAGGTTTACATTTCCCCCCTGAGCATTTTTTGCAGTAATGCTGTAACGCGCTTAAGCACCGAAAAGTGCCCGAATTGGGTCCTGAAGCCGCAGACTCTAAAAAGATCCTTTTGTCTAGGAACTACTCTCCGATGCTCTAACTCAACGCCTCATAACATTTTTGCAATATCTCGGCAACTCGGCTACTCGACGAAGAGGACGGCTTCCGGCTTGGAAAACTATATCTATTTCGGGTAGCTGCAACTGCACCGCATTTCCTCTATTCAATGCTACAGGCCAATCCAATATCTCTGGGTGACGGCGTAATCTAATGTCAACATTTTCCTTTAATCACCGGCTTCGTGCAGGAACACAGTAATTTACGCTCCTTTTCAGGAAGCGTATTAATGACCTGCCATCAAAAGTCGGGAGACGTAAGAGAGTCAACACTATCTTAGACGCGGATGTCCCGCCTCTGTATATAAAGAGCATTTTTCACGCACTTGGACTGCCACGACTGTTTCTAAGGAGGCTCGGTTAGTCACAAACAAGGTCAAGACATTTGCTATGAAGTTAGGAAGTAGGGCTTGTCGGGACAGACGAGCCTTAGCTTCACGGAATGCCTCTGCAGTTGGTGTGGCTATTTAGCTCCATGGATTGCTTCCTGTATTTTAAAAGTAGGGTGTGTTAGATCTTACGGAGCTGAACAAATTTGCAGATAAATTTGAGCTTTCCGGGAAACTGAAGGCGTCTTATTTGATTTCGCTTTACAGAACCTTGAGTTGATATTGGATATTAAGACTGATCCGATGAGTTAGTACGGTGCCAATGATGTATGGGATAAACTACTCAAGGGCGACATTTCATAGACTCGAGAGAGAGGGAGCGGAAACGGTGTTCTTAAAAACCCTTCGAACGCGTAAGCGGTTCGATATACGGAGACTAAAGAATACAGAAGCTGTCCAAGCGCGCGAGATGACGTACGATCAGATAGAGTCGAACTTCTACAACACATCATCAATGAGAGGGCAGGCTTCATGGAAAGAACCCCATCAGGTCTCAAGGCACCTTGTCGCTACGTATTCTGTCTATAATTTCCACCAAAGTCTATGCTTCAACGTGACTCATTATGAGCCCGAGGAGGAATTGTATGTGTCTCCCGTTTCAGTATCCGGCAATGCCCGAAATACGAAATTACATTAGTGTTAGCACCACTTTTAATTCTGCTATATTTTCAAAGCGATATATGGTGAAATAATAATAACCTGCTACTTAAACCTAGCCTTCAGTACCGACCTATATGTGAGCATATAGCCTTTATTAAGTTTCGTATAGAAATAACAGTGAGAGGGTTCGAATTACAAGGCGTCGAAGACTTAAAAGAATCAGGATTGATCCACGCGCAGTGCTATAGTTTTCAAGGCTCTGTAACAACACGGCTCGCGCACGAGAGAGATTGAGAGAGAACCAGCCATCTGGCCAGGTCTTCTCGTTCACTTAAAATCTGCGGCGTAGAACAAGAGGTTCTAGCCGTAAAGGTTGTTTTGGAGATTGTTGTGGGACAAAGCCGAGCCGGGAGCGGGTCCCCTTACAAGCCGAATGCGATAAATCAAAACGTCGCCGCTGTGCTTTTTCCTGCAAATCCCAGTTGGCGCTTTCGCAATTGTCGTGTGGAACCAGCACTGTGCGTCGCCATCGGTTTGTGTTTCTTCCATCTCCGCGACTACTGTTATTGATGCTGTTGTTGCTTCCTGTCTTCCCCGCCAGTTTCCTATATCCTCTCATTCGCTCCTTTCGCTGCTCTTTGTCCGATTTTTTCTACTTCTTTTTTGGCTTAGGCTGTCATCTCCATCGTCGTCATCGGCTTCTGGTGTGATATTAAGGCTTTCATAATAGGCTCCGTCGTCAGCAACGTTTGCGTCAGACGCTTGCTAGCCACACGATGTCTTAGGTCCGCAACCAACCGAGCAACCAAGCAGCCAATCTCACCCGAAGTGTGAGCCTTGTACATCTTTTCCCGTATCTTTAACTGCAGTTTCCCCTTCTTGCACTCTACCGTTTATTCGTGGTGTTGATAGTTCCGGCAACTCCTCGTTACTCCTCGAGGTCCATCAGTATCAGTGCCTTTGTGGGAACGAAGAACCTTGCCTTTAGTATGGCCCGATATGTATTTGTTGTCTTCCGTGCAGTTATTAGTCGCGTTTGTCAGGGGCGAGAATAAACGTGTTTGATACGCAGCGATGCTTCGACATATTGTTAAGAAGAGTTGAAATCCTTAGGACTACCAGAATTTGCCATTAATGAATAACAATGCTGTCACCTATATTACTGTGTAATGATTTTATTTATGCATACATGCCACAGTTGAAGAAAATGATTTCTTTAGCTCCAACACTCCAGAAAAGGGTACAAGAGCTTTTTTATTCGTGAGTATTTGACACAATCATTGTCCATTATTAGCTGGTCGCCAGCTTTTGGGGAGAAGTGACGTCATATCCTCTCTTGTTCAAACTTTATTAAGACATTCAGTAGGGCTGACTTTGGACATTGATTTCATTTATCGCTAACCAGTAATGAATATTTTGTGCTAAGGTTTCAAAATTCTAAGTACATTAAACACTATGTTCATTCGTTGAGAATTGCCTTATTATATATTGTATATTTACAGACGAATTATGTTATGAGGTCCTGAATATTTGTGATAGTCCTTTATCATTATTTTATTACGAGAACTTAAGCATTACTTGGCAGTTCCGTTAATAAACCACCATTTGTATTGTATTATCTAGATGGGGTATTAAATGTGATATCATTATGCCTCACACAGTGAGTAAGCAATACCAGTGAGGCGGCATTGGTAAAAGTTTATCACATCACGTTGAGTGTGTGGCTTTCGGCTTCAGTACAAACCTCCTCTTCGACCTGCTACTATACTAAGCTAAAACATTATATGAAACACCTTAATTTTTCCTCATCCTTGATGTCTGTATCCAGTCTCTAGTAGGATTCATTTCTAGATCAGTAACCACATCGAAACCTTTTCCCGTCAAGTATAATGATGATGAGAAACGCATTCCTAAATATTTGATCGTATCTTACTAATCTAGCGAGTGTCCTCGCAAAATAAACGAGGAACCTCGAACCCCAGCTGTAATTGCCCCACCACCATGTGAGCCCGCAAACCCATTTGTAAGGTCCATTCAGCAAAGTCACGTGAGGTTTCATGATGAACCTTATTCCTTTGACCGTTCGCAATGGGTATATCTTGCTTCATATCGTCTGCGTAGTTCACCAAAAGTAGAGCACAAGTTTCACAAGGCTAGAAATTGTGATTTACTTCGTCTGTGAACATCATCAATGAGCGGCTCGTCAGAGAGCACTTCGGGTCGAGAGCACCTTGAGTCCTTAATGCAATACTACACAGCGTTGCCAATTAACACTTAAGGTGCGATCCTTCAAGAAATCCGAATCCATTGAATAACCCCTTTATGATATCACGTCTATAGCAGGTCATGGGAAATGGTCTCGAAAGCAGAGTATACGATATTCGCGATATTTATAGCTAAGCTAGGATTTGTCCAAAATGCACTAAAGAAAACTAGGAGATAATCTGTTGTACTTATTCCGTTCGTATACGGAAATTGATGGTCTTGATTATTTATTATTATTAAATATTTATTGATCAACAAAGGGCTAACAATTTCATCCGGGTAATGTGTGCACATAACATTTGGGTGTATTGATAAGTGTGCCTATGAACAAGGGGTTCGGTGGAAGCATAATGGACTAGAAGAGGTCTTTGTAAACCGTTTGATGGCATAAACAAGAGCCGCTTCCAAAAATTCTGACTTCGTATATTTCTAAGGGAGAATAAGAGAGAAAGTAGAAGATTGACATAACAGAGAGGCGAGTGTTGTGCGGGATTAATGGCGTGAACATGTGACACTAAAGTTGCAACAATGAAACTACGTTCGCATGTGTTGAAAAAAATACCATGCGTATTATTTAATAATTAATTTGATATTGAATATGTAGAAGTTACAGAAGTAAAAATATAAATACTATCATAAAATTACGAGGGTGGTGGGGAAGTTTCGAAATCGATTGTGAATGAGAGAACAGTGCAATGCGCTAGGCTAAGCGTACTTGATTAGCTTTTCAAAGAAATGTTTTTGTTCAGGACGAATTTATATTGGGACACGGGAAGTATTCAACGAACGGATACTTACAGGCAGCGAGTTTCAAACGAGATAACCATGCACAGTAAAGGTAATGCGACCAGCCTTTTTTTGTACAAGGCGCCAGCAGTGTTAGGCTAGTGGCACAGCATCGATTGTCATTTGAGGAGACCAATAGGCCCCCAACCTTCGGGGTGAACCCAGGGATAATTCTGAAGACAAGACAGCAGTAGGTAAAAGACGTAGGAATTGGAAATGGTAAAATGTTATTTGAAATTAATATTGAGGTAGAGGGATCGAGAGCAGATGAGCGAAAAATGGCTCTGAACGCGCGTTTATAGGTGGGAAGAGGCGTGATATGACTGGCCATAAAGAATCCAAGACGTAAAGAAGGCATAATACATTGTAAACAGTAGCCAAGCTAAAGAAACTTTCCCGATTAATGCCAGCATCTGCCAATTTGGGTTTGAGATTAGAGAAATGCTCTAATCCTGTGAGTTGATCGTCGAAACTACCTCGGAACATACAATAGGTGTGTCTCGAAGATTTATCGCACGCTTAGTAATACCAGAAGGACTAAGAGTTGGACGAATATCTAAGAATGTAAACTTGAAAACATCGAGTGAAAGGCAGTTTAGTTCAAGCCAAGTAGAAAGGGTAAGAAGATTTTCGATGACGTTACGTATCAATTCCTCAGGACCATTTCGACTGATGTACAAAAAGGAAGCAATGTCGACAGGCATTGACTGTATCATTGATCAATATAGGGAATCCTTGATGAATACCGAAAATAGTATAGGACCTAGACGGTTTCCGTGGGGGAGACTCAAGCTAGTTTGTTTACTCGACGAGAATACACTTGATATGGCTACACTGCTCTGATTAACTTATTGTACTTCGGCGATCTGTAGTATCGACCTCGCGATCAATTTTCCGAGATCTCGCTCGAGACAGCCAAAAGAAAAATCTGTTTTTGTTCTTCGGACCGGTCTCCTGGCTCTGGTTGCGGAAATATCCACGCCATTGTGTACATTGTCCGGTACGTAGGATGTGTCAAGGGACGTTCTGTAGATGATACTTAATGGGCTAGCTACATAAAGCACAGCTTTGTTGAAGATTGTATACAGTCCCTACGAATTGAGACCGCATTTCGAATCCCTCAGCTTCACTTGATCCATACACAGCAAACTCGTACACATCTAGGTCATTCGTATATGAAGTGGAAGCAACACAGACGTAGGCGAGAGGACAACAGTGTTTTGCGAAATATGTTAGCTTAAACAGATCGCGCTGCACCTCTGCCTTCTCGTGATTGCTTGTCACTTCTTTTCCATCTTACAGTATCAGTATTTCCAGATCGTCTCTTCTTCTCGGGCGTTTCGCCGCATACCCTTAGAATGCCGCGATTGTTTTCGCGAGGTCGCTATTCTTTGTGAGAGAATAGATATTACTTTAGACTAGGCGACTCCTAGATACGACTAGGAATAGAGAACACTTTGTTAGCTCATGGACTAGAACTAGACAATATACGGTATAGATAGTCTTCTTTGTTGACTCTCACATATATCCATGTCTTGCCCTGCCCAGTTTAAAAATACTGACCAGCTATATTGGGTTGATTATATAAAGGTCTGTTCGCAGTTGTCTTTCCGCTCGAGTACGGGTCAAGCATATCAATGGTTTGAATAATCAAACCAGTTCCCCCTTTTTTTTAAAGAGATTGAGGGATAAAATCTTCAAAAAGACACAACAGCTTCACATCTTAGGTATTCGCTGTGATAGTGCCGGATTTTTACCGGCAAAAAGTCCCCGAACCTCTAACTTGGGTCAGGTGCCTGGGACTGTTTTTATAATACTTCCGGCACAAGACTTCCAGGGGCCGGCTAGCAGCCATCAGTAGGCTGACGAATGGGTGTGTAACCATCCGTCTACCCTAGGCTACCTTTGTTCTATCCCAGGTTCATCCTCCGGTTGGCGACGTCGTCCTGCGGTCCCGCAGGATCTCTCGTTCAGCGTGTACCTCTAAGCCGACCGAGCTCGCTCTTCTTTTGGAGAACGGTCCCGATTACCGATGAGCCGATGTCCCATACCAACGTGGTCTCCGTCATAAACTTTACAAGAGTTTTAATGTCGGTACGAAGGAGGGCCGGTGGGGCTCTTCCACGTGGGTCGCCTTCGTGCACCCACCTCTCCACTATTGTGTCTATGCCAGCAGAGCGCGCGTCCTCAAAGCGTTCGCACACAAACAGCGTGTTTGCGACTGTGTCCACTGCGTCGGTCTCGCAGTACAGACAAGAGGCACTAGGCGCTCTGCCTATCCGCTCGAGGTAGAGTTCGAAATCCCCGGGGCCTGTGATCGCCTGCGTCACGAAGTGATCGAGCTCTCCGCCGGGTCGGTCGAGCCATGTACGGATGTCTGGAATGAGGTCCCGGATGTATGCTCCGGGGGCCCCCGTCGGGAAGTGCTCCCACTGCTGTCGCCATGCCGCGATAGTCTCTTCTTTCGCCTCCTCCTTCGATATTCCGTCTCTTCACATCCGTCTTCTCTCTTTAGCCTTCAGGTCCAAAAAACCAGTTCCCTGGGCATACTCAAATACACCTTCGAGGATTTCTTTGCCCATAGGTCTGAGGACGTCTTTGAAAGAGGGATAATAGCAGCTAGTCCTTGAATAGAATGGAACATAGTTGGTTGATAATTACTCTTGCAGGTGGTTGTTCAGTATGGTGTATTCTAGTTGTCTCGAAAGTTATCGGCCTGGTTGATGCGTTCCTTGGTGGCATAATCCATATTTCTTGGAGTACTGACGGTCTTGAAAAAATGACGTTCATGACAGTTTATCTTCCACCTTAAGGTGATTGGCGAGTCCATGTCTTGTTGTTTACTCTTACTCGCTGTATAACAGTTCCGATTCGTTCTCTAATCAGTCCGAATGCCCAATTTGGATATCTTTGACCTCTGAAATCGCTGATCCACACACCATTGCAGAATGCCCTATATGGATTAAAGCATTGGTTCACTGAAGTAGTCCTTTCTTCGTCTTCAAATGTTTGTACATCTAGAACGATCTTTGGTCAATCTCCCTAATAAAAGATCAGCGGGTGGACTTCTTATAAAAATATCAGCGAAGTCCAACACGTTGGTGAATGTTTGTGAAATTTATTTACGGCCATTGTCGGTGACAACTGTGTGTGGAGCATCGTAGTTTGGTGTTCTTTATTCAATTTAGTGTGTAAACATACGTTGTGACGCTTGAGTATGTATCAATACTAATCAAGAAAATTTAGAGGACCAGGTTGGTGGTGGTGGTGGTTTTATTTTAGAGGACCGGCTAAGTATAGACATACTCCTTCCAAAGGTCGTTTGGCTATAAGCGAGCTTTGGACAGATACTCCGACCGCTTGGAGCTACACGCCTCTGCGGAGAAGTTCATTATCTGTTCAAAGGATAGGCGGTCTTTTACCAGAGCTCCCGCCGTGTCCTGTACTCTAATGTGCCTGGGCGTTTGTCGGAGTTTCTTGCCAGCGCCTGTCGTTTTGCTTCGGCGAATCTGCTGAAGGTGTGCCAGGCGTCGTACGCCTCTGCTGAGACACACACGCGACAGATCCACGAGTCTGCTTTCCCAATCCTGTGCCTATATTTCTCGAATGTTCCGTGGCCTGTTAGTGGCTGCGCGAGAGGATCGTTAGGTTTCCATCTCGGTTGGAGTACCACAGCTTCAGATCTAGAAGGAGGGTCTTTGTCCAGCATCCTGAGTCTCCTTCTTCAGCTGCCGACGCTCGTGGTTCCATATTTCCAGGACGTCGCCTTCCGTCATCTGCTTCGCTGTATAGTCTTGCTTTGCCGCGATCTACATCTCCCAGGGTGATGCCGCGTACAGCAGGTCTTCGGGAAGAACTGGTAGAGGTCATTGGATGTCTTGGCGGCCTGTCCCGCCGCATGCTTGACGAGAGGTGTGCTTGTTAGGTCCGTGTTTGTGTGTTGGACGGTGGGAGTCGAAGTGATCTCATGGTAGCCTAGTAGAAGTGAGAGCACCTATCTGAACCGCTTCCAGCCGTTCTGCAAGAGCCCGTCTCTATTTTGAAGGCCAAGCCACAGGCCGAGCGTTTTCAGCCAGCTCGCCACGCCGCTAGTTGATCATTCGAGAGCATCTGCAGTGCCTTTCAGTGGGGTGCTCGTATGATAAGTTCGAAGTCATCCGAATTGGGCATTGGGGTGACTGAGGGCGGATCTCGAGTTCTCAGTATATTATCCTAGGAAAGGTTCCTGACTATTGCCCGGGGATCGACCCCTGGGAGAACCCCGCCGTGACTCGGTACAACCGGCTATACAACCGGCTAACTGAAATCCGGCTATGCGTGATTTCAGTATTCGCCATGGTATGCCGCAAGGGTCTTTTGGTGTGCTTTTATTCATGAAGTTCACTGAATTGAAGCAGAGCTTGTTCTTTAGTAGGGGTTCAACCAGGTCATGGGGCATGAGGCATGTTCAATTAGTTCATGGGGCATGTTAGGAGTCGTACCACTTCCATAGATAAAGGTTGATGGTTTTAGTCCAGAAGTTTGGCCGTAGCTTCTTCCATTTGTCATTCCAAGTTGTGAGCGTCCCTTCCCTATTCGCCAGGTCTTTTTAGTCCGTGGGAGCATGGCTGGCCATTTTTGTTATTAGTGGGATCCAGGGGATTTGTTTTGATAGGACTTGAGCTGCCACAGTCGGTATGGTATTCTGTTGCCTCAGGATATATTAAGGGCGATCATTCTTTGTGCCTGTTTTATAGTTTCTCGGCAGTTTTTGTCATTTTGTCCCAAAATGCGGCAGCGTAGAGCATTATGCTATCCGCGACCGTGGCCAGGAGTCTCCGTTTAGAGTCTCGGCTCTTCCTCCTCTTTCGGGGTCGTATCCGGCAGAGGTCTCTAGAGATCAGTGTTACTTTTTTTCCGCCTACTTAATGTGAGTGACGCCTGTGAGGACCTCGTCCAGCTTGAGTTCGAGATATTTGACTGTCGAAGATTATTTGATTTGGTGTCCATTTCATGTCAGTTTAAGAGTTAGAGGACGTTCCCTGACATAAGGCTTCTCTTTTGTGGGGCCAGACCTAATGCTAGAGGTCTAAAATAGTGGTCAATATTTTCTAAAGTGGTGTCTGCTGCTGTGCTCAGATAGTCTTGATCTTTATGTTTTAAAGTCCGGAGAGGGAGTTTCACTATTTTGTCATGGCCGTTGTTCCACAATGTAGGGCCTATCACCGATTTCGAGTCTGTCTGAAGGTGTCTATAGTTATCTCGGTTGTCTTTGCCTCGTTTCCCATTAGGGCTTTCTTCAGGTCTCTCTCCTTCAGGGACTCTGTTTCTGATGATCATCGTTACGGCCTGTAGCGCCGTGAGCGCCATGGCTTCTAAGGTCGTCTTGGCTTGGCGTTACCATGCCAATTAGTGATCTTAATTCTGACACATTTGTTGGTTGTAGCATACTACACATAATTTCGTTTTTCTTCGGCCATCTATCGTAATAATAAAGTCCAACTAATTGATTGCAATCTGGAGGAATCTAGATTTTTTCGCCGAATTTTAAACCCGAATAATTTTATTTCTTGAAATAGTTGATCAAGTCTATTGTTGTATACTGAAATTGCTCAATTTCGTTACGCGATTTCATCATAGCCAGCCTCTCAAAGTTAAACAAGCTTGTGTTTTCGACCTCGGCCTCGTCATGCAATATCCCAAAGGATACGTCAGGGGACGATACACTCTATCGAAAGTTTTCGCCAAGTCCAAGATTTTCTCAAGCAAGACAATTTAACATAGAGCAGCAAACATTTGCTTGAACCGCCGTGATCTTCATGAGATATAGATTTATTTCACAATGTGAACAGCACTCCAAGGAGTGAGTGTCCTGGCTGAGAATAGTCCTCTTGAAGGCGTATACAGTGTTGTACATAAGCTTAACGCACCCCTATATTTCAACAAATCGATACAAAGATTACACATTTGAGGCATTTATTCTGTATCAGATTAATGTACGTGTCAAATAACATACACACCACAAAGAACAGCGCATATGACGGCGCAAACAGCTTGCTACAATGAAATGTGTCATTTTTCGGGTGTGCAAAAGGATAACGCACCCTCAGTTATCGAGTGTTCTCGCTGAATTAATCCAGTTTGTGTTGAGAATTCAATCTGTACTGTAGTCATGGGACACGCTTCGAGCCTCACTGATGCAAAGAACGCAGATATTACTGCTTTATACCGAGCAGGAAAGACCCAGGCTGCAATTGCCAGACAAATTGGCAAAAATCGTCACGTAGTGCAAAATTACTTACGCAGTCCGTCGACGTATGGTACTAACAAGTCTAAAGGATGTCCACGAAAGAACAGTCAGCGAACTGCCATGCATATCTGTCGATTGGCCTCGAATTCGACCATAAATTGAGAAGCAATCAGGCAAGGGTTAAACCTTCAGGTTCATAGATCAACAGTTTTAAAGACAATTAAGCGTCATCCGCATATCATACGGGCGCAAATGAAAACAAGACCTCATATTCAACAACGCCATATGGTTGCCCAACTAAACTTCGCCCGCAACAATATGGACGGAGACTGGACACTGATGAATATTGGGGCAACGTTTTTTAAATAGTACCTTGAGGGTGCACATCTATCTAAAAGGTACTACGTTGTTTCAGATTGCCTTCAGTGACTAGAAGTTAAATTTGGATGGGCTAGATGGATTTAATGGTTACTGGCATGATGTACGTAGAGAGTCGCAGTGCTTCTCGAAGCACATGTTCGGCGGAGCGTGCTTTACGGGTTTGCGAGCTTGGCAAACTTGGATTCGCGTTCATCTCATCTCGGATGAATAGCGAGGACTATCAGCAGATGTTGACCAACAACCTACTACCATTTAGTAGCAGATATGCTGTATGACGCAATCTTAGATACGCACAACTACATACTACTGTATATAGTTGCATTTATTTTACTTGGGCAATGGTTCATCAAAGACTTACTAAGGATTCCCTTGCCGGCTTATTTACGTTTAAATGTACCCAAATAAACTAAAGATAGCGACCTAACTGCAAATTGCGAAATGAACTCTGTGCTAATAAAGACAAGTTCACATGCATGTTAGTTCAAGTTCCTCGTTGAGCTTCGACGACTTTCCTTCAAACATACGCGTATTACAAATCACAAAAAAGGACCCCTAAATTTGTAAAGCCTTTTTGAGAGCCGCCAAGGCTGTTCATCGTTTCGAATTAGTTGCAAATAGCTTCAAGTTGGAACACTGTCCAGTTATTAAAGTCAGTTCGGAGCACTTGGTTAAATAAAACCAAAATAATTAACACAATTAGATACATACAGGAGGTACATACATTATAGAGGACACTCGTATTTATGGGTCAGATTTGTACGTGTACTATTCTAAAGCTAGATATTCGCCTGTCCCTCGCTGTGGAGAGGCAGAGAGGCAATGCCATCGCCTTCCTCGGGACAATGTCGGCCTCGGCCCCGGTCCCCAAATAATCCCTAGAAATAATTCCTAATTATTGCATGTTTGAATAAATAGTCAGTTGTGATATAAACCTCTAGATGCATTTAAAAGTATTCTCAAGGTATGTTCTATGTTCATTGTACTTATGGTAGGCCCGCACTAGGCAGCATGTGCACGATGATATCATGGACTAAGTGAGATAGCAACAAACAGCGTTGGGCACGATAACGGTATCAACGCTATCAACAATACATATCACGCAACTGCACATTGTCTGCTTCAAGCAGCAACGATGACAATAATACACCAACAACCAGTTCAGTATAATTTTTTTGTCTACAATTATCGGCGAAGAGTAGGGAGCCACCCGGATAAACCGGCTACGTATTTCGCATTATTGTCACCGATTTCAAACATGGGATAGACTCGAATGATACGTCACATTCTGGAAGACTTAGTATAGTATCGAGGTTAGCTATAGTAGCAATAACTGGATTACTGAGCAAGCGCAGCTTACCCCAACGGGGATTATCACGAAGGGCATGAAGACCCCGGCGGTGGACATTGAAGACTGAATCGAATTTTTAATCCATCTTGTCCATCCACCTCGCTGGCTGCGCACAGTGTTTATATATATACATATATATATATATATATATATATATATATATATATATATATATATATATATATATATATATATATATATGTATTATCTATGCTCCTCTCGCATTTCCATTTCGAACGCTCTTCCAGACTCCGTTATGCTAAATAAAAGTTCTTTGACGCAATGTCTTTGTTGATGGTACGGCAGTTCCACGTATATTCATAAGATAGTTATGACGATAATACGGAAATCAATTGCAGAAGTAACTGGTGTGACCAAATGTGCATTGCGCGAGCAGCACTGTGCATCGAATAGGTTAATCAACCAGCCCAGTCAAAAATATAAGAAATATCGGATTGATAAAGCAACGTTGAATACGTTGGTGACCAGCCTACGAGGATTCAGCTAATCTGATAATCCAGGAAGTGAAGACAAGCAACCTCTTGACTCATCCTCTTCGTACCAAACAGATGTGAACTATTATTGTACACATGTGTGTGAAATACACTACAAAAGTTTCTCTTATGTTCGCTACTTTTGAACGTTTATTTGACTTGTGGTTATTGTATTCGAATATACAGAACTATTATAACTAATATAACTGTCCAGACTAAGTGGGAGGGATATGGTGAGAAAAAACCACTATGTCCCGACTACAATGGTATCAAACTAAATATATCACAATATACTGGAACAGACGAAGAGCATATTGAAAATAACGTGAATAACTAAGAACGCTCAGTGTCAAGTCTACTTTACTGTCTTACGGTAAACTCCTTGAGAAATGTATACTTAATAACCAGTAATTATAATGTGTTAGAGAATGGGAATGAGCTACGAACGTGCAATCGCATACAGTGGTCTCGCAGAAGTACACTCGTCGCTGCAAATCACCTGTGGATGATCTGCCACATTGGTGTTTATGGTCTTGCGAAAGTCGACGAAGTAGAAGCAATAGATTGCTAATAATTAGATACAATATTATTTGTGTTTTTAAAAATACAATTGTCTTGTATGAAAGGCTCAGAAAATTTAAAATTTCAAGAGAAAGCCTGCCCGCCTAAGAACGGGACGGTTTGCCGCACCTCATACAGAGGCAAGTGCCGGCCGGTGCGTGGAATCCCGTTGTTTGGCACAGTATATGGTGAAATCCATGTAGTGCAAACTGCGTGAGAACGTGTCGATTCGTACTCTGGCGATTTTCAGGATCCGGAGATCATAACACCAGTCCGGTAGAAATCTGGATCGATCTCCGCCATCTTCCTCTCCCAAGTGCTGAGGAACTCTAGCTCGCTGGTGTGAAGGGAAGCTTAAACCTACGCTTGAAGTCCTCTGCGAATAGCGGTGTGCTACTCAGCAGGCACACATAGCTATTTCGAGATGAGCGATGAAGCCCCGGGGCTTCAGGGATTGCTAATAATGACTTGTTACGGCACTGACAGTAAGCAACTAAATCAAGCTTCACCGCGCTTTCCGTGCCAATAAGGATGCCGTCAAGAGAGAGCGAGAGAGAGAGAAACGACAAAGACAGTCAACTTAGGTTGTTGCCTTGATCTCATACATGAAGGTTGCGATATGGGAAGTAGCTGGCACGACAGCTGGATGACCAGGGTCAATGCGCTCAACGACTCCTTCAAATATATACGGTGGATATTTATTGCTCTGATCGCAATTGGGTAGATGTCTCGGTGTGTGCGTGTGTCAACTAGCTTATATCTACCTGGCTAATCTCAATTCTCACTATTTTTAGAGCTATGGTCTAAGCATGATTGCCCGCCACGATACTCTAGTATATGTGCTTCTCTCGTTGGTCTTCAGTGTCATTTAGGGCTTCTTCATTCACTTGTGCTGAATATAATAATAACAGCTCAACAGGTTATGCAACCTGTCTGAGGACTGTTACCACTTTACATTTATGATCAAATAACCTCTCAAACAAATATAAATGGTTTTTCGGTTGGATCTGCGAACACAGTGCAAAATAAAGCTCGCAAGAATTTGAGGAATATACAATGTGAGCTTTGACTGCTGTTCCTGGTGTCAGCAACCGGCAGTATTCAAAAAGAGTTGTTTTGCTTTAGATTGTAACGTCTCATCGCACAAACTACTTATTTTGCTTTACTGGCGAATAGTAATTCAGTCGATTCTTCTGTAAATGTTTGATCTGTCAGGCTGAGGTACTCCAGGAAATTATAAGAAAAGATACATAGGGAACTACCTTCTTGAATAGGTTTCGATGACCTCACAATTTCCTGTAGGCCTGGAAGCGATCGAGTCTAAAAACTTTCTAAAGTTCATTGTAAATGTCATGGTCATCCTTCATTATATATATATATATATATATATGCGCTTAAAGCGATATAGACGTGTATTGTGCAATATTAGACCAATCAGAATTAAATACTCGGCAGCGATAGCTACGACACTTTACCGGGATCTTGAGAGGTAAATCTTTGATTCAGCCAAATGTCAATCGGAATACGTCATACATTCAAATCTCGTTGAATGGCTGGAATTTTGCCAATTGTTTACAGACAACAAAGCAAACGTAACAAATATCGTTAATCTCGTTCGTCGTACGGCCGGTAGATACCTTCCGGTGTAAAGATTTCGTACGAGAATTCGGCAGAAAACTGGCACAGACCAACCAAATCTCCCTTCACTGGCGTTTTCCGTATCATCAATTACGTGGCTGAGAGAATGAGACAACGACGTTACCTCACTCAGGCTTACGAATTGATGCGTCCTCGATTTCATACTTGAAGGATGTGGCAGCGCACTGCTAAAAAAAAAAACCCAAAACGTCTGCTGTAATAGTGTGCGTATATGAGAGCCTCATAGCATGAAAGTAAGAGTATGAACTTTCTACTCTCTGACATGAACTTTCTACTGCTAAGTTGAGACAAACGGCGTAGTTATAGTGTTGTGAATATACGTGCTATTTGAGCAGAATGCATATTATAGTCAAAATCATGCAGGATAAGAAGGTCAACAGGTCAGTGCTATTGTTCACGTTTTCAAATGAGCTTTTTGAATTGTAGTCTTTTTCATAACTCAAAATCACTACTATAGATGGTCGCAAAATTATTGAGCTATCTCGCCATGGTGCTATTCGTTGCACTTTCAAATTGCGAATTCAAAATTCAAATGAGCCTTATTATTATTATTATTATAAAACAACAAACAAACCTTATTCAAACACACGAGCTCAGGGGCTTTATCAGATTGAGGAAAGCGATATTATCTACCGATTATTTACAGTATTTATCGCATATTTACACACGCATACAATACAGTTTCAAGGGCCTAAACAAAATTTCAGTATTTAGGAGCAGTAAACTGGCTAACAGGTAATAATAATACTAATGTTTATTTACAAGCTTAAATCACAAAGAAAGTTGTATAATATAGTTTAGTAGCTCTCAAAGGTTAAGACATGCATCAGGCGTCCCTATCGGAGCTTGTACCTCCGTGAGATATTTAGCACACAGCAGCTCGCTTGGCTAACTGGTTTTACATTTTGAACACACAGAATCTTGAGGACTTGAAGGTTGTTTGTCAACTACCTCCCACGCTCAGATCACGGTGCTACAACCGCTTTTGCACTGTCTGAGATAAATATGAATGTGATTCACGTAGAAATAGCATCCGCACGTTGTCGAGATCGTGGACTTAACTCGACGAGAAGATGATCAAATTTAAGAGGGTTCAAGGCAACTCCACTGATACATAGAGGCTGTTGTTTACAGCTTTTCGCTGCTTCGGACAATATCTCATAATCGTATGCCTATGACCAGAATTGATTCGTAAAAATCCAAGTTCAAGCAATCAGTACTGTCCTAAAAGTCCAGGAAAAATTTATAATACAATATGTGTTTTAGTAGTATTCATTTAGGCATTGAGATAGTATGGCACGGATAAAATATCTATACAAAGTGCGTCTGATTTATGATCGGTCCGTAGCACATGTTTGATACAGAAGATTAGTTATTTTTAAATTCGAAACCTCTTGAAGAACGGCTTTCATTTACTATACGAGGAAAGTCGTGGTGGTATTCGCTCTACTCGATTCATCCGAACCTCTCTCTGTCTCGCTCCCGTTGCACTGTCCTATATATTCAGAACAACTGTCTGTTTTTAATGATCTTCTAGTTGAGATTAAGTCAAGATATTTTTCAGTAAGAAAAGAACGACCTGTTCATACGTTTTTATGAAATCTGCACCACGTACCAAAGCTTATCATAACTCAATACAACGTTTTTCAAAGCGTCGAACTATTAGTGTACGCAGACGTGGCAATAACCCATTAGTCCCGTTCGTCAGATTTATGCTGAACACGATAAAAAGCCAAGAGTGGCTAATAGAAACCAAAATGACTGTGCAACACTTCGAGACGAGCAACTCGCTTCACCCTGGTTACGCCGAGAAGGGGGGGAGGGGTCTGGTACACGCGAATACGCCACAGAACGCCACAACTGGCACGATTTAGCATTATTAAACGTGAAAAACACATTTCGTTTCAGCTGGGCACCGGCGCGCGAATACAGTTTCAACTGATCCGCAATCGGATCGCCTCTTACCCCGCGGTCCGGCCAGCCGCCGGATCACCCGCCGGCGGATTTGTCTTCAAGAAAGAAAGGAACTATAGAACGAACGAACGAATCAATGAATGAATACGAGAGAGAGAGAATCCCTTCCCTCTGCCATCAACAGCATTAGGATAGTGTAAGGCGAGACGGCGCGAAATCGAGAGAATACGGCCAGTGTAGCGCTGTCCTTATGTCGGACGGGAGTTTTGCTACACAGTCGTCACAGGGTTGCGGCAGCTATCGAGCATCAGCGGCAGCGACTAATAACAGACTCATGGGCTGACGGCCAGACGGGCATATCGAGACATACACAGCACTGTGTATGTATATATATATATATATATATATATACAAACGCAGACGAATATACACGTAGACACGACACGAGTAAGCAAGCATGTGGCCAGACAGACGCATCATACACTTCCATGCAAACTTACTTCATAGCGAGCTGGATGAATGCATGACCGTATCATTCAGCGAACAATCCAGCTGGTGGACAGACGCAAAGAACGTATTATAGCGCTGCCGCTGCTATAACATATAATACGAACTAAAAAAGAGATACAGTTCGCATTCATACAAACATGGTTGCTACTGACAGCTCACGGTTCGACTTTCACAGACAATTCCAGAACAACAGCGTAGGCACGGCGTCAGCGGAAATCTCTTTGGCTAAATCTGTCAGTGGACACATAGTCGACAGTGTCGCCAGCAGGAGACAAGCTGAACAACGCGACTTGAACCTATCCGATGATCGGTGGTGAAAAATTGGCGGGAAATTTCGTTTTTTTTTAACCCAAACAGACAGTGAGCTAGGAGAGATTGTCAAGAAAAACTGTCGAAGAAATGTGAGAGGCCGATATGCTAACTACTCAAACCTGGGATACACGAAAAGAATGAAAGACCAGAAGAAGATATGAGAGAGCCGTGGTTCGAGTCGAGATCGATTGAGATCGAACACAGAAGCATGGCCGGTTGATTCGATTGACTTGAACAGACGCTGATGTTGATTCGGAGACGAAAAACTGGGATTTGCTACTTTTTTTTCTGTCATCGCGAAGTATAATTGAATACTATAATCGAATCGAATATCAGTGGATGAAGAGGCGAAAAGCGACATACAAAGGAATACACCATTGGTTCGAGTTACTGGTATACACATCTTGCATCTCGATGTCTGTCCCGGTTATAGTATTATAATAACAGTAGTTATAATAATAATGATAATTCAGGGAAAACGTATTTCGAAATTGATTACACATGACCACTCTGTATCAAATCACTTTGGAAACGAAATATTATAATAACAAACAGAGAGGGGGAACATAGTGAGGCCTTAATAATCTTCCGACCGTGAATATGCGAATTCACAAGTTAAGAAGATGCAAGCAGTGCATGGAATGAAATCGTTGATAAAATATAAATATCATACATATACAGTGGTGTGTATAAACTTAACGTACACCTATATTTCAACAAATCGTTACAAAAAATACACATTTTAGGCATTTATGCTATATCAGAATAATGTACGTGTCAAAAAAGATACACACCACAAAGAACAGCGCATGTAACGTCGCATGCAGCCTGCTACAATAAAATGTGTCATATTTCGGTTGTGCAAAATGATAACGCTCAGTCATCGAATGTTCTCGCTGAATTAATCCGGTTTGTGTTGAGCATTCAAGCTGTACTGTAGTCATGGGACACGGTTCGAGCATTACTGATGCAGAGAAAGCAGTTACTACCGCTTTACGCCGAGCAGGAAAGACCCAGGTAAAGCGCCGCAGTACTTCAAAACGCAACTTCGGTGGCGGACCGTTATGGTTTGGGGAGCTTTCACCTCTCTTGGCAGACTCTGACTCGTTTTCATCTATAAAGAGGACTATCAGCAGATGTTGACCAACAACCTACTACCGTTTAGGAGCAGATTTAATCGACTGCCAATTGTTTTCCAACAGGATAACGCTTCAATTCACGTCAGGACACGTGCGTGGTTAGGATGGCATCACATTGAAACCCTAGAGCGGCCAGCATGTTCTCCTGATCTCAACCCGATGGAGAACCTCTGGGGCATTCTTGTCCGACGAGTAAATACGTCGAATAGACAGAATACATCCGTGGAAGCACTAAAAGAGGCGTTGTTGGAGGCCTGGGTTGGTGTCAGCAACCAGATCCTGCTAAATCTCGTTGATAGTATGCCAAACCGAGTCTTTGACATTATAATTAGCAAGGGCGGAGCCACACGGTACTGATTAGCACAAGAAAACGAGAATTAATTTAGCGAGAACACTCGATACCTGAAGGTGCGTTATGATTTTGCACAACCGAAATATGACACATTTTATTGTAGCAGGCTGCATGCGCCCTCATATGCGCTGTTCTTTGTGGCGTATAGGTTATTTGACACGTACATTAATATGATACAGAAAAAATGCCTCGAATGCGTATTTTTTGCAACGATTTGTTGAAATATAGGGGTGCGTTAAGTTTATGCACACCACTGTAGATGCAGAGAACAAAGGTGGCCTCAGCTTGATCTGCTTGGAAGGCTGTATGACGCATTCTTAGATACGCACAACTACATACTACTGTATATAGTTGCATTTATTTTACTGGGGCAATGGTTCATCAAAGATGATATAGATAGTGTGATATTCGGTGATCGTCAGACACATGTATAAAACTAATATAGTGGTAAACTAATATTGTCATTTTTACTCTATACTATATATTATATATATATATATATATATATATATATATATATATATAATATATAGTATAGAGTAAAATGTCCAAATATTCGTTTACCCAAGGCATACTTAATATATATATATATATATATATATATATATATGCCATCACCACTTATGCGATCGCACTCCCTCCGGTCAGTTTGAGCAGGTGCAGACAGCGATGCATGAAACGCCGCTATATGCGAAATGGTGTTTTTCTTCGAAAGCACCCTTTAATTTTTCTCTCTTCTCTGCTTTTTCCTTGATGAAGCTGAAGCTAAATATAAGGCAGCTATAGATATATATTATTTTGCTTATAGTGATGTTACCTGTAATCATAAAAAAGGACAAACAACTTGATTAGCTTTGTTGGTGATGGACCCTGTGGACCTCGGTGATTTGAAAATAGCTGACATCCATATTGGTGACCTTTGTTACGTACCTTGTATAAAGCAGAACATACGTAAATGTTTATAAGCATAGAATAGCGTAGAACATAGATCAGATTCCAGGAAAGGCCTAGCAGTTGCAGCAATTGGCTCGAGATCAAGGACGACAATACATCCTGCATCGACTTCCGAGGTAAACAAACTTTAAACCCATACCGCTTCTTCCCGTGAGTAGGTAAAATATTATAGAGGCTGCTGGGAAATCGGATACAATGAAACATTTTCTCTGGGTACTGCTGCTTGTAATTGTTGCTGATATATGTATGTGTATATATATACAGTGCTGTGCATAAGCTTAACGCACCCCTATATCTCAACAAATCTATACAAAGAATACACATTTGAGTCATTTATTCTGTATCAGATTAATGTACGTGTCAAATAACATACACACCACAAAGAACAGCGCATATGACGGCGCAAACAGCTTGCTAAAATGAAATGTGTCATTTTTCGGGTGTGCAAAAGGATAACGCACCCTCAATTATCGAGTGTTCTCGCTGAATCCATCCAGTTTGTGTTGAGCATTCAAGCTGTACTGCAGTCATGGGACACGCTTCGAGCCTTACTGATGCAGAGAAAGCAGATATTACTGCTTTATACCGAGCAGGAAAGAGCCAGGCTGCAATTGCCAGAGAAATTGGCAGAAATCGTCACGTAGTGCAAAATTATTTACGCAGTCTGTCGATGTATGGAACTAAGAAGTCTAAAGGACGTCCACGAAAGTACAGACAGCGAACTACCATGCATATCTGTCGATTGGCCTCGAATTCGGTCATAAGTTATGAATCAATCGGGCAAGGGTTATACCTTCAGGTTCATAGGTCAACAGTTTTAAAGACAATTAAGCGTTATCCGCATATCATACGGGCGCAAATGAAAACAAGACCTCATCTTCAACAACGCCATATGATTGCCCAACTAAACTTCGCCCGCAACAATATGGACGGAGACTGGACATTGATGAATGTTGGGGCAACATTTTTTAAGTAGTATCCTGAGGGTGCACATCTATCTAAAAGGTACTATGTTGTTTCAACTCGTCTTCAGTGACTAGAAGAAGTTAAATTTGGATGGGCTAGATGGATTTAACGGTTACTGGCATGATGTACGTAGAGAATCGCGGTACTTCTCGAAGCACATGTTCGGCGGAGCGTGCTTTATGGGTTGGGGAGCTTTGCAAACTTGGATTCGCTTTCATCTCATCTCGAATGAATAGCGAGGACTATCACCAGATGTTGACCAACAACCTACTCCCATTTAGTAGTAGATTTTACCGACTGCCAATTGTTTTCTAACAACACATAACATTCATGTCAGCGCTAGTAGACGTGCGTGGTTCGGACGGCATGACATTGAAACCCTAGAGTAGCCAGCATGTCCTTCTTATGTCAACCCGATGGAGAACATCTGGGGCATTCTTGTCTGATGAGTATATGCGTCGAATCGACAGTATACATCCGTGGAAGCATTACGAGAGGCGTTGTTGGAGACCTCGGGAGGTGTCGGCGACCAGATCCTGCTAAATCTTGTTGATAGTATGCCAAACCGAGTTGTTGACGTTATAATTAGCAAGGATGGGCCTCACGGTACTGATTAGCACAAGAAAACGGGAATTAATTGAGCGAGAGCACTCGATAACTGAGGGTGCGTTATCCTTTTGCGCAACCGAAATATGACACATTTCATTGTAGCAAGCTGTGTGCGCCGTCATATGCGCTGTTCTTTGTGGTGTGTACATTAGATGACACGTACATTAATCTGATACAGAATAAATGTCTCAAATGTGTATTCTTTGTAACGATTTGTTGAAATATAGGGGGTGCGTTAAGCTTATGCACAGCACTGTATATATATACATATATATATATATTATATACGTGTATGTGTGTGTGACATGTAATGTAAATTTACATGATATGTAAATTTGAAATATATCCCTTCATAGCCTTTCTCTGATGTCCATTTGAGAACAGCGCACACCGAAGTCAGTAAGGTGGCACTAGAATCTTTCTATTTGGATATTGGTACTAATAACTTGGACGCGGCTTGAGCGTCTGACCACTTCGATCGACTGGGTCAGTTATTAAAAATTACTCTCCATGCATTCATATTGTGTAATCTAGAGACCCAAGATCTGATGCGAATCGGATCCAACATTTATCCGCCAAGAAACTAATTAGTTTTCTTCTGTTGGGCATATGCGTGGGCCTTTCCGGTACTGCTAAAATGCACTGGACCTCTTCGGAGGCGTTTTCCACAAAACTGCGTATCATGCCCCATATCCTGATGAGGACATTCTCATGTCGCCTTCCAAAGGATGGTCGCAATTTATGTGTTGACCAAGCTCGTTTCTAGGACGCCTTGCGTTGGGTCGCATATTACTCCAACGTCGGTGATAAAATGCTAACATCCCTTTAGGGGAGTGCTGCACTATAATGATTGTAAAGATTCATTTAGCCTACCGAGAGTCTCCGTCTACTTAGTCTACGCCGCTACTCAGCTACTCAGAGTTCTCTGTCAATCTCGTCAGGGAAGTATATAATTAGGCCTATAACTATGTCTATCCAAGCCATCACAGCTACCCCTACTAAATAATAGGTAGGGTTAGCTTCTAATAATGTCGAAGCTAGTGTACTTTCCAACAGTGATTTTCCGTATCAGTTGAGAAATTTAACTCTGGCCAACAGCATTTAATAACATCGGTTCGTGATGTTAATAAATATGCGTCATATCAAATATAGTTATTCTGTTCCGTTACTTTGAACGGAGTGGTGAGTTTATGTGTACAATAAACTGTAGTCGTTGTTGCTGCCTAAACTTAGTAAAACATATACCAACTGGTCCTGACAATTTAAGTATAGTTGAAAAATAGTGGCCGAGCGTAGTTAAACAGGGACGAGAACTGTTTTAAAAGGAGATGGCCTCTCTCTATATATATATCCGGATAGTGGTTCATAATGGCCGAGTATTCACCGTTGTTCATCATCGACAATGTTTAGCCCATACTATTTTCGTATCGTATCGACGTAAAGACCTTATAGAGTGCCAAAGCAGTGGAACGAACTGTACATATTATATCTACAATATATTTTCTTGCGTTTGGCGAGGCTGCTGTATGACGATCTAATAATTCCCTGCCTCATTTCCTGTAGATTTAACAATAATAATGAAATATATATTATGTATATCATGTATTATGTATGTGTTGTTATGGATATTTTCAACGCCTGTAGCGGGTGTGGTCTGTTGTACGCCAAAAGGATCTGCTGCGAGATCCCCTCTTCGCTGGCCTCAGCACCACACCTCGCTGACAAGGCTCGTCTCCGCGCGGTCGACCGAACTGCTCTCTACGACCTCTCTCTCCGGTTCCTTGTGTGCCTCTGCTTCGGGGGCTCTGAGGTACTGGCTCAAAACTGCGGCCTATTATGCGAGCGCAGTGCAACGCCGTCCGCCTGCCACGCCACTCGATGCTCAATGACAAGCTCGTGAGAGGCCTTCGCTCTACCGGTATTCCTTGTATAAGGGATACCCCCCAGGACCTCACCTCTTTTACCCTCTATCTTTGAATCCTTAGGCGGCCCCGGCCCCCATACTGCTAATTTCCTCAAAGGAGTTTACCACAGGCTGACCTCGGCGCCACCAGGAAAACCGCTCAGGATCCTTCCTTCTACAGCACCTTTCCCTCGCTCTGCTCGCAAATTGAACACAATGCCATCGTCTCCCTCGGGACCATGACGGCCTCTGCCTAACACCCTGTCGCCAACTGCGTCACAAATCTGCGGAAAAAAATTTCATTAATTTCAGTCATTTTCGTACTCATGGAGCACCTCAGCTAAGCTCAGTCATTTCTATGAACTACAATCTCTGATGAAAGTGAATTCTTGATGTCCGCTATTAAACATAGCTAGTGGTTTCGTACTGTTATTACCCGCAGAGTCCCCATCAGGCATTTGAGTCTCACTCTGGCATGCCTGAAATTGTGTTCAGGCAGGCATGTAATTGATATAATGTGTGTTATTGAGAACCATCTGTATCGAACTGTATGAATTCTCAATATTGGAACCATCATTTTCGATAGCCACAATCGTAGCAGCTCTGTTACGACAATGCCGAGCCGACGAGAGATTGACTAGTACCTATTGAACACCATCTATTTTCTAGCAATGAAACCAGTTTGCGGTTTGGACGAAGTTTATAAAGATAAAACGACGAAGTGATATCCCGTCCAAGTGGGTACCACAAAGCAAAGCATAAAATTGGTTTAAGACTCTACGTAAGTATGTAAACAATAGATATATGTACCAAGGCTCGCAAATTACATCATAATTATACACCTTGTTTTATGATGTACTGTATAGATATTTAAATTTACTCGAGGCGGGGCCAGCTGTTTCGGCTGTGGCAAAATACGATGACTGGGTGAATACCTTAGATCTTCTTTAATAACCGTGGCGGAGAGAATAGTGGATTCACATTGTCGATATCGAGTGTCCAAAAGAAAGTACCCATGAGGCCGAAATAAATCAATATACATATCAAAAAGTGGTTACAGCCGAGTGTTGAATAAGCTGATATTTTCAGCATTGTGTCCTGAGGAAATGAGGAATATGTGCCTTTAGTTGTTTATGCCTGGTGACGCTGGAGGCGAGATGCAACCGTTCGCCCATCAATCTGGATATGCTATCTCCTTGCCACAGACAGATGTTTCTAAACTTCGGGAGTTCTTGGTGTTATCGTAGTCGCGAATAGGCTGACGATTGAGTAGAATGATTTCGGAATATGAAAAGTAAGTTCTTCATATACACTCATTGCAATGCCTTCTTGCGTTTTACTTCAGAGCAATGGCAATTACGTATGCGGTGGGCATCGATCTTGGTACCACCTATTCGTGTGTAGGGGTTTTTCAAAATGGCAAAGTGGAGATTATCGCCAACGATCACGGTCTTCGGACCACTCCATCGGTGGTCGCGTTCACAGACACTGAGCGCTTCATTGGGGATCCAGCAAAGTCACAGGCGTCACTTAATCCACAAAATACCGTGTTTGACGCTAAGCGGTTAATTGGACGGCGATATGATAGCAGAGAGGTTCAGGAAGATATCAAGCAATGGCCGTTCCAGGTTGTAAGCGAGAACGACAAACCTAAGATTCAGGTGATCTATAAAAACAAAACAAAAACATTTGCCCCTGAAGAGATTTCGGCCATGGTACTAAGTAAAATGAAGGAAATTGCCGAGACTTATCTAGGCTCGAAAGTAACCGACGCCGTAATTACGGTGCCGGCTTATTTCAACGACTCCCAGCGGCAGGCAACGAAGGACGCCGGCTCGATCGCCGGACTAAATGTCTTGCGCATAATCAATGAGCCGACTGCGGCTGCAATTGCATATGGATTAGATAAAAAACTCAAGGGCGACCAAAATGTTCTCATTTTTGATCTGGGCGGAGGGACCTTTGATGTATCAATCTTAACTGTTGGTGACGGGTCGATGTTCGAGGTCAAAGCTACCTCTGGAAACACTCATCTTGGCGGGGAAGACTTCGACAATCGGATGGTGAAATTTTTCATCGAGGACTTCAAGGCCAAAACAAAAAAGGACATGTCAACCAACCCTAGAGCTATGAAACGACTTCGAACGGCGTGCGAGTCAGCCAAGAGAGCACTGAGCTCATGCACTGAAGCAACAATTGATCTCGACGCGCTCCACGAAGGCATCGACCTATTTTCCAGAATTACGCGTGCACGCTTCGAAACGCTGTGTCTCGATCTATTCAAAGCCACTTTGGAGCCGGTAGAGAAGGCGTTGCGCGATGCAAAATTACAAAAGAAGGACATCCATGAGGTTGTTATGGTTGGCGGGTCTACCCGAATCCCGAAAGTGCAATCTCTTCTCAAGGATTTCTTCAATGGTCGGGAGCTCGATATGTCTATTAATCCTGACGAGGCTGTGGCATATGGGGCTGCGGTGCAAGCTGCTATTCTTTCGGGACAGAAAGATCACGCAATTAACGATGTTCTTCTCGTCGATATCATCCCTCTGTCTCTCGGTATTGAGACAGCCGGCGGAATAATGGGCGTAATTCTTCCGCGCAATACCAGCATACCCTGCAAGATAACTGAATGCTTCTCGACATACGAGGATAATCAAACAGGTAGGTTACTAGTGGGTTTGCGTTGGCTCTTTGCTATAATATTAGATTTGACCAAACTGAGCTTTAATACCTCGGCTATATCTCAGTAAGTCAACGATTAGCTGTCACGCGGGCTGACGTGGTGCTAGCTATTATACGAGACGCCATGACGAGGAGTTTGGATGAATCCGGAGTGAAAGATAGGAGGCAGAGACTTAAGTATATGGCAATATATGGTATCGTTCGAGATTTCGTTGGCATTAGTGAATATGGAGTAGTAGCATATTGAGATGATACTCGGAACACCATAAACACCTGATGGATTAGAGAAAACGTGGGTGGGGGATTGCTTTTTTTTCTACTTTTTGCATACTTGGTTGACTTGTTCATATTAATTTCATTATGGTGCCACCATGAATATCGAAAATACAGCGTCGAATCTTTCTATATCTCGTTAGACTACTTAAATATGCGATATTGCACAAAATTACACCTCTGTTGAAGTGGACGTGTTTTTTGCCCTTATCGGAATAATGCTCTGCGTAATATACCGTTATTTTTATTATATTTCTTCAACATATCCGATGACCTAAGCTGTCTGCGCTTATGCGAGCAGAAGGAGACTGCTTTTTCCGGTGATATATATATATATATTTATGTTTTCTCCTATTTTATGACTTTATTATTATTATTATTATTACATAGGCATGCAGGTGTTGTCAAAACATCCCGGGCAACGGTGGGTGGTTCTCATGAATCCACCTGAGTGGGCCATGGATGCCCGCAGGCGGCACCAGAGTAGCCGTGGTAATAGTATGTCTCTGCCACGACCACTCTCCTGTGGCTAACGAGAGATATTGAGCAAGGCGAGGGGGGCTGGCTTTGCTTCGCTGTTTTTGTCTCGTTGTGAAACGTTGACAGCAACTCGACGCCGACAGAGGCCATGCTCTCCCTCTATCGCCACTTCTCCACTCAGCTTCGGTCTGATCTGCTCCCCGAAGCGTAGGAAGAGTAGGACTAGAAGAAGGAGGCTTATCAGGGCCGCGGGTCTCTGTTTCGTTTTGGAAAGCTGGGGCTAGCCAGCAGCCCCCATGCGAAGGCTCAAAGACTGTCGTCATTTTTTCTCTTTTTGTTCGGGCAAGGTTGGCAACGCAAACCGTATACCGGTGTCTCGTACATACTATTTATATCGCATAAATTCGATACATAATCGATATCACGTTGTTTAGATTAGGGGAGGGGGCACTCAATAAATGAAGAGCTAGCTGACTGACTGATCACCGTATGTATCAGCAGATGGATCTGCTTAACTCTAACACACATTATCCAGTATAAGACATATGGGCATTCGGAAGCGATACCACTAGTTGAAGTGTCTGCTTAATTACGGGACACCCACCAAGATGGCTGCGGGATTTTCGGTAGGCGTTCCCACCTGATGCTCAATTAGAGAATTAATTATTCACCCAGCTGTGACATACACAGCTACTATCGTTCCGCCCACTGTGAGAAAGACAATTACGTGTTCATATTTTACTGTTAGCTACGTACATGTGGGTGCTAACAATCAACAAAATAAGCGGAGGAAAGAAAATTTCCTTCTCTCGAAAAGAAAAGATCAACACAATGTGAATGTCTACGATATATTAAAGGTGTATCCACACCAATGTATTTACACTTGACGATGTCCTTAACCACCGCATTTCATGTTCAGAACGTCTATCTAACAAAGCTGATCGAGACAATATCTAAGTGTAACATGCATCGACTACTTGACAGGTGTCACTGTAATGGTCTTTGAGGGGGAGCGCGCCCTAACGAAGGAGAACCATTTGTTAGGTTGTTTCAACCTGAGGGGTATTCCACCTGCGCCACGAGGTGTTCCTAAAATTTCGGTTTGCTTCGAAGTGGACGCCAACGGCATCCTTCAAGTGTCTGCCTATGACGCCTCATCTGGAAAGAAGGCCTCAATCCGCATAACTAATGATAAAGGTAACTCAACATTGGAGAAGGATTGCCGTTATTTTTTTTGTTTAGCTTTTTTTTTGCCCCGTTGGATGTATATACCATTTTATTTTGTTGATTCAATTTACGTGCGTCTGAATAGGTTGTACAGATTGTCTCGAGATCTCTAAATTTCGACGTCTAACGACTTAACTACTCGTAGAACACCTGTGTCAGTGGCTATTGAAGGGGCAAAAAAGACTTATTTTTTTATGTGGATTGATTGTCGCAGCTATCATGGTTGACGTTGGCTATGGGATTTAGACACTCGATACTGTTAGCACTATACATTCCGTATAGGCAGTATAATAAAACAATAAATTCAATATACCCTCTTAGCGTGATTTAGTCCGGCGTTTGCGCTCGTCACCACTAAAGCTTCTGCATCCGACCTACTTTAGTGAACCTAGTAAACCTTAAATGAACCTAAAAAACTAAACCTAAACCTACATTGTCAGACAAATTACCGACTTGGCCTATGGCACTCTGTTGTAACAGAGATATACCCCGATAGCCAACCTTCGCCCTATCGATGGCCTTGAGTCTTGGAGGAGTGCACATCCTCCAGTCTCCTGTTCTGGTCTTCTTGGTCCTTATCTGCGGGAAAGGTCGTTTCGGCGATGGTAAACGTGGTGTGAGGGTATGATTGCTATTTCCCATGACACCCGTTGATCTGAGGGTAGTGTGCGAATGTGATGAAGTGGCTCGTCGTTTTAACGCCCATTCAGTGGGAGTCTCGAAGGAGCAGTTACGGTACTCGCTGATTGGGTAGAGAAGTCCCTAACGCGGCGTTCCAGAGGGGCGGCCTTGCTACTTGTTTGGGGTCAGATATAAGGAGGAGGAGGAGGAGGTATAGACACGGACAGGAAGTAGTCCATAGGACATTAACAGTATTGTGTGAAACGTACGAGGGTAACAGTGCATATATGGCAGTGATAAGCAAGGGAAAGAATATCCGTCATTCCATGTTTTGTATCCATTACTCAAGTGATGACCGTGAGCATCGTTGCCCTCTGTTTCCTATAGGGCAAAACAAAACGACACGAACCATTGGACATTGAATCATTGTCGGGATGGTCTGTTTTGGAAGGGTTCGCACAATCCTGGGTATACATATCAGCGTAGATGAAAAATGAATATATATTTCACTGCGATACATAACACCCTGCCATTGAAGTGCATTGCTCTCCACTTTATCCAATTTCTCAATGGGCTGATAGTGTAGGTCAACTGTACATGACCCAAAATAGACTTTCCGTTACTTCTCTTTAACCTGAACACCTCGACACATTTCTATTTTGCACCGATACGGTCACTAAAACGCACCGGATGTTAGGGTTGAAAGGTCAAGAAGACTTGAAAATTCCGACCTAAAGCGAACAGGATCGTTAGCGGCGAGTTTTTCCGTTATGTATTATATATGTTGACTATTCTCTAGAACAGTAGTGTTTGCGTAGCCCATATTTGTATCAGACTCCCTTGTTTATGTCATGTCATTTACAATGATATATTGTCCGGACGCCCATTCTGAGCTGAAAACCAGCGATAGATCAACAGACTGGCTAACGTCTGTCTCTCTCCTCGGGAAAACAAGATTGCTCAATGGGAGATTGAAATCCTCCTAAAATCTGGCCTAAGCGCTCGCTGTGAGTGGAAGCTCAGATCAGTGTGAAGATCTGTTCAGTCTGATCTGTTCAGCTCAGATCAGTCTGAAGATCTGTTTGTAAGTACCAACAAATCTACCACAATAGGAATATGATGGAAAGGAACTGTTGATGCACTATTCATGTACTGTCTTCTGACTTTCCGCCTATATAGGCAGGCTAACGAAAGATGAGATTGAGAGAATGTTAAAGGAGGCCGAGATCTTCAAGGAGGAAGACAACAAAATCAGGGCACGGATGGAATCGCGACACCGACTTGAAACCTACGTATACGCTGCTCGCGACGCCTTGAGTGAATGTGGAACCAAACTCACTCCGACCGAAACGGTCAGTTCCCTTGTATGGACCAATAGTCTTCAGGCGGTATCAAAAACCCTCCGGGTGTTTGCTCATTTTAGCTGTTTTGATCAGTTATCCAAAGGTAAAATAACTATGTGATAACACATCTGATGTTTACATTTTAGAAAAATAAAATTAAGGATCATGCATCACATCTAATATCAACAATATAATAGTAATCACCTAACAAGCTTAATAATCATCCTCGTAGTCGTTTGATAACAACAACAACAACCAAGGACCTGTCTGAGCCGAAAGGCTAATAATAGCGATTGGAGCCTGTGCGCCGGTGTTCATGAAACTTGAACTATTTATAGGCTAAAGAGCTAAAGAAAAAACTATGGACGTCCACTATACACTGATGAGATAAGTTCTGATTTTGTAGGCGGAAGTGTTCTCGTGCGACCACATAATAAATACATTCATACATATATTACACTGGAGGTTGTACTTATCCTTATTAAATGTCATTATTACGAGGACCGCACGTGGTCCCAACAACCATGACAGGAGGGTGAGCTAGCTGGGCGCCTGATAACCAACTGTAGACGAACATCGTATAGTACATGCACAGCAACACGAATGCGCGGACGATACACGGTAATCTCATCATATGAAATAACGCCCATCATCCCATACATCACCCTAACCAGCACGCGCCCATACGTAATCACATATGTAGCATTAATATCAGTTAATGTGCTGCAGGCTCTCCACCGAATATATATATATATATATACATAGGGGAGATAATGTGTGTGCTTTCGGAACGGCTCAGTTGATGACGTTGCTAAAATTGTGCAGGGCGACTTATCCGTTTCTGTTACTTGTTTTTAGTTATTCGCTTTATGGCTACTCGAAATGGATTATTCCACTTAGTATAATAGTTGTTTGTTTTTCGCGCCGTATTTCAGGAGAAGGCCAACGAAAAAATCCAAGAGCTAATCGCGTGGCTAGAGAAGCATCCCGATGCTTCGAAGAAGGAACTCGAAGAACAGTTTAGCACCCTTGAGAAGCTCTGTAAACCGCTTATGATAAAGATACACAGCCGAGGAGGCATCGATCCCCAGATCTTGGAGAAGTATAAGTAACCGCAAATGTAGTTTTGTAATTGTCAAATTGTATTACTTGGCAAAATGGAGTGAAGCAAGTGTCGAAATGACCTAAGTGCCGCAGAGGCAAACAACGAAATAAAGGTCTTAACAAAAAGAACAGATTTTAGATGTAGATTCAAGGTATAGCAACATTCGAGATATATACCTTTTATGATACTTCTCGATTTCACTTGTTTCAAAAATGAATTCATATTAGAATACCCATGTATACTAATGAAGTTATATATAAAAGTGTGTATTTGATTTATATCGGGGAGAGAAAATCAACCCATTAACTTTTTGTTTTGAGACCTCTCAACTCCATTACCCAAACAAATGATTTGGGGAGGATTATATCAATTCGGTTGCCGATTAGAGCTGTTCATGGTGATCAACAATAGCTGTACTTAAATGTACAAAGTTTGTTTCTTTCGAATAATACGCCAGTCTTCCTTCCTAAAGACCGGTGAGAAAAACTAGCAATTGAAACATGTACTCTGCAGAGACAACACTGACCTAGCTATTATTCCGAACAATTGATTCCTGATGCAGGTTTCTATCGGCAGCTATTCTAGCAGCGGGCTTGTAACCAGGCCCTGCGACACTGTGGACAGTAGCATTCTCAGAGGAGATGCATTATCGTCAAAGCGGGGGCACGATGTGTTATACAGAAATATTCAGTGTTTAATTCTTGTATTGTCTGAAAGCATTATGAAATATTGCGTTTAGTGGTACTTCTGTTAGTGAGGGATAACTTGCATGAAGAGCGAATAGCAACCACTTAGACAGTTTTCGTTGTTAATAAACAACCTCACAGCCTTCAACAACAGTAATACTTCTCACTAGGGTAATGTAATTATGATTATTATTATTATTAGTATTATCATTATACTAAAATGAACTCTATTAATTCACGTCAGATATATACATCTGTATAATTATAATATTGTCTCAAACTATAAGATATTTGTGTATTCAACACTCCCCAATTTCTGACAGAGGTGTTAAATGTGTTCCAATATTGTATGTTTGCGACTTTTCTGACGGTTGTTGTGTGCGTGCAATATTTTTTTGCTGGAGTAGCCACTTTAACTGCCTTAATGCAGGATGCTTTAGTTAGGATTTCATCCAGGCTCGTTGTAAGTGATCTGCTCTGATCGAAATGTTAATGCAAGCTCGAACAAACGTCAATTTGTATTTACATCCACTCAATAGTATAGCAATCATTTTTATCGAGAACATATATGAATAGCTATTTAATGAAGTCACAAGCGTTACCAGATAGGTAAATATAAATATAAATCAAATCATTTTAAGACGAGTACCTGTATTGGAAATGTTGGTTGGTATCGTGTTGTATCAATTCGAGGTCGCTCTCCCATCCTCGGCCATATTGCCGTATGAAGTAGTTGTCGAATGCAGTAACGTCTGCCGTGTTGTACGATCGATCCATGCGAGCTTTGTGTGCCATACCGATACTACTCCTGTACTCTAGCTTGTAGGAGAATTTTATCAATCTACTGTGAGTGTATGGTAGACAGTAGAGAGACCTTCGAGGTAGACAGAACGCTTCTGCGACTTAGCTTAGAGCCTGCGGCTTACCTACCCCAGAATTTGAATCGTCCTACAATTCAAGGTTCCTTTAAAAGCAGTAAAGCGATTCATTTCCCGGCCACGCGAAGGGAAGACATGGACGTAAACGGCAGGAGAATATATCCACTTTACTTCAGGCCAACCCATGGTTTCGCTATTTGGAATTGGTTTATATTTTCAATACAACGAGCATTGCCCAAAAAAAACATGACCAAAGACCCTTTTGGCCAATGATAACTATAAACACTTTCGGATTCATCGTTGACACATATGCGATAACAACTACAGCCGAAATGGCCAATAACGATAATCTCAATAGTTGGAAAACATGAAAGACAAAAACAAAACAAAATTTGTAAATGTTCTCCGGAGTTCTCCCTAGACATGTCTACAGTTTCTGATTCGTGAACTACCCGGATCACTACCATGACCACCAAATAGAGAAGCCTCACCGTAAAGATACTTTGGTTTTTTAAAAGGAACTCAACGTCCACTTTGAGATCCCTTTAATTGGTAACAACATCTCAGTTACCAGATTCTTGTCTTGGTTTGACATGAGGCTTTCTCCAGCTAAAGGTGGAAACGATCTGGACAAGTGTCGAATCTTCGACTTCGATCAGCAAAAACGGATTGCATTGGGCGAGTTGTCTCAAGGGAAAACTCAATCTAATGCCGAAGCAATAAAATCGTTATTAAACTGATCATGCTAGTGTACTCCATCTATAATAGCTACATATGGACTGCAGGAACAGTCCATGGATTGTGTAATTCATTGCTTATATATATATATATACATATATATATATATATATATATATATATATATAACGATAAATAACTACATCGGAAATGCAATAGTTAGCAGCCGCATAATCGAGTCCCATAACGTTTTAAACGATCAATACGGAATCAAGCGATACCTATGGATCGACACTTGGGAAACTAACAAATGACACCACTATCGCTACAAATCAGACATTTATTATCCACATGGCCCGTATGCACTCGCGCATACGCCCATAACACAGTTCACTCTGTCACCTTCTTTCGGTCAGTTTTCTGTACAGATTATACAGCGGCCGTGGTTATATGTACACATGAACAGCAGATCAGACGAGTTTCTGGTTTGTGCAGTAAATTCATTTAAGATTCTTACGAAATTTGCCGCTGAAAAATACGATGTCTATATGAAAAGTAGCTGCAACGCATGCACTCAATAGATGTTGATTCAAGATATATGAATGATTCATTGAATAAATAATCTAGCCTAGCTATTCTAAGCATATACCATTCTTGTCTGTGTGTGCGCACTTCAGTTATGGTTGGGGACGTATGGGAACTGTTAACAGGCCTAACAGCCTGATCCAAGCAACTTCGCTAATGTGTAGGCGGAGAGAAGGTTTCGTTACCGAGTGTTGCATTTTCGCTATGGAGAGGCTACTTAGCAATTATTTGGCATATAATACAGTATTGTGTTGTTTTCCACCTGCATCTTGCTATTACGGCATCACGCGGGCTAACGGCATTGGATAGCTTCACAAGGTCCACAACCGCTTAGCAAGACGTCGAAGCGTCAGCTCATCGAACGCTTGAATGTTTTCCATCTCGCGGTTGCATCCTGCTCAGTTGAACGTAGTCAAATATCGGGGTCGATCTATGTAGACAGGATAGCCAAGTGGTGGATCTGCCGCCTGGATGGTGAGATTTCGCAACAGCCATGGATGAGCCTGAATTGAGTAGCGTTCATCATCGTCATTCGTCATGTACAATAGCTCAAGAGAAAGTGTCGCCCAGATGGCGTCAACCGTTGGTCCACTCAGCGTTCCAACATAGACAGGCTCATCAAGGATTAGGCTCAACAGATGGCTGGTGTATACATTCTCGCCAGCATCGTGGCCGATGGAAAACATGTACGGTATCTCGTCGGTGACGCACTTGTTCCACTGCGCTGAGCCTTCGACTCCTATAAACCAGCGAGTATCGTAATCTCGAAGGATGCGAGCGAGTTCGGTCTCCGTTTCAGCCTCGCCAATGATGACGGTGTCGACAGCCAGCTTGGTGGTATACTGAACCGCTCGTCTGACCAGCTCGTGCAGGTCATTAGGGAGTTCCTTAGCATACTTGCCATTAAATGCCTGGTGAATTATGCTGGGACTAAGTGGACCGTCAGGAAATACCGCGCGATAACAGAAATCGCACACCTGACGATAGTCAACACACAAGGATGGTTCCTCCGCAGCAGCCATAACGATGTCAGGAAACGAACGACGAATCTGAAATTGGTGAATTTTGAATCCATAAATGTTGTGTGACTATGCGTGCCTTTATGGAAGACATCGATTGGTTGTTTATCACTAAGTAAACAATAAGCACCATGTGTACATGCATCAGGATTCTATACAACTTCAATGAGCAACATATCCATAGGTCATGTGACTGACTATTGCACACGAGGTACTTCAAGACTGGCGTAAAAACATAAGAACTTTGTCGGTATCTCCAGCAAGACGATATGTCGCTACTATAATACAATAATTAATAATAATTGTTTTTCGAGTTGACCCTCAGCTGTTCCCCTATCTGACAGGCCTCAACTCTTAACCTTTAGGTATTACTATGAGGACCTGTCGAGGCCACCTTTGTTTATTCTCTTCCGTCCTCGTACCTGGCGAGAATCTTCAGATAAAGAAAGATGATAAAGAACTCCAACGATTCTACGCGTCCCCTGGATGGTCTAGTGGTGAGCGTCTTGGACTGCTAGACCGGAGGGACGCGGCTTGTAATGTCAGGACCTATCGTGAGATATTTGAATTGTCCTGCCATTCGAATGGCACACAGTCCGAACTACGCGACACAATGCGTTCATACTTGGAGTTCGCGCGCCGCAGGAACGTAGCTTCCTTTTGAACACTGAGTGGTTTCAATACGATCAGAAAGATGGACACTGCAGCAAAGAGTGCAAATTCCCCCAAAAATCAACGGGAAATCATCATGTTTTTGTGTCTCCAAGGACACCCTTCAGCTGAAATCCATCGACAATTAGTGAACGCGTGCGGCAGGTCGGCCTTATGCCAGCGAACGGCGCGACGTTGGCGCGAGCGATTTTACAGTGGAAATTTGGACACCGATGACCATCGAAGCGGGCACCAGCAATCAGGTGCGACAAGGGACGAAACGGATTGACAGAATCAAGGCAGGTGACGTGTTATAGAATTATCACCAATCTGAAGATGAAGAAAATCAATGAAACTGGGCTCCTCATACACTGAGTGCTGAGCAGATGAAAATGCGTGTGGAGTGTTCGACATCTAACTTTGAAGACTTAGAACTCACGGTGTCGATAGACGAGACATGGGTTAGCCTACATAGACCTCCTGAGAAGGAGCTCAAAACAGTGGCTCCGTCCAGGCGAAGCGGCAACGTCTGTGGCAGTGCCAGATAGATTCGGACGAAAGCTGATGATGATACTCGCCCTGGATATCAAGGGCGTTTGCCATTACGAAATATTAACCGCAAAAGAAAATCTCAATGCTCCCCGATATCTCGACTTCTTGAAAAAATTTATGAACAAATGGAGTGGGGATCGACAGCACAGAGTGTGGTTACTCACCAACAATGCAAGACCTCACCGCACTGCTGAAATTACGGCTTGGATGGACAGGAACAATATTGAACGATGGCTTCAACCCCCATATTCTCCTGATTTTAGCCCATGTGATTATGGTTGTTTCCATGCGTTAAAAAGGGCAATAGGTGGGGTTCCATATTCAAACGTCGAGCTGGGGAGTACCTCTAACTAATACCAAAAGATCTTTGTTCTAACTCATTTTGTTCAAAAGTTATTGGTATTTAAAGAGCCCTAATATATAGATATATATATATATATATATATTAGGGCTCTTATATATATATATATATATATATATATAACAAACACTTTATTCAAAGGTATAGTATTATATAATAGTGTTACAGGTGTCACTGATGTACATATTCTAGTTCCGGTTGTGCAGGCTGTGTACACATGTTTTGCGCGTGATAATCTCCAGGGGAATAAATCATTAACACATTTTTTTCGTGGCTATAAATTTTTCTGAGTACATTTCTTCTAGATCAAGTAGTGGTTTCGACAATATCAAACATTTTTGCAACCATCGTCGGTTGTTTCAACACAATTTTTTAAGCAAGACTTTATCTAGGGCATTAGGATTTCAACAGGGAAAGCGGACAAAAACTCGAACGAAATCAAATACAGGGTGGCTGATTGCCGCCCGTTCCATGCAATCTGCGGACTCCACAGGTTTAGATAGTGTAACACTATCTTCTGGTTTATCAAGCAGTGAAACAGACATTCACTATTGCGCCGCTCCATTGGCACCTCGTCGATGCCCCCGATGTACATATCGTTTACCTTATATCTACGCAAGTCCGTTCCGGTTTCAATCAAGTACAAAAAAGGATTCCCTTTTTGCTCTAACGTCCAAGGAGCCATTTGAATTCAGACGGCACCAGTCAGTAGTTTCTACAGGAGAGAGAGAGAAGGATAGATATATGCCAGAGTATGTAACCCATATGTAAGGTGATCAGATATCATGAGTCAACTGAACCGAATTATTCTGCAAAAGATCCTGGCTAGGGAAGCAGTATATAGAGTCGCGGGATGAACGAGGATCTGGTTCCCTTGCGGGCAGCAGAGCATCTGAGGCGTTAGAGAACCCGCCGAGAGGATGGGCGGTGCGGATAGCCCACCGTATCTCTAAGACCCACTGGCCGCCTCTGTAAGCGTCTGTTTGAAGTAGTATGAAATCAGTTCCAACCCTAGGCCTGAGAAAGCTTCCGAGGTGTGTGGCTTTCAGTGTGTAGCAGTTTCACACCACCATGGGGAATACCTTTCCACTGAAGCCCCTTGTCCATTATAGATTTTTACCTTCTGTAATAAAGCAAAAACTCATAAGAGAAATGGTACCACCGTTACGCGTGTTTGTTCGACGATTGTAAACGAACTAACGTGTAGCACGAAGGTTGGTTCGAAGGAAATCTGCTCTTGTACTTAAAACAAGATTGGTCGCCACATATTATGTCAAAACATGTGCCCGATATAAAAGGTCGGATGTAGGTTTGTGACTAAATCTTGCGTTGTCAAAAATACATGGACGGCGAGTTTATCGGATGTTCACACTGTATTATATTATATCTCTATGCCCTTAAATGGACCCTAGTTTGGTGTCGTGCTTCCGCATATTTGACGTGGATAGGCATCTGGCAGACATTCGTATCTTAGGTATAAGAATCTTCTTTTGTATGGTTGCATTAAATTTCTGATCGTTGTGTATGACCAACCTCTGTCTGCTTGGTGTAATCCTTCAGTGGGACAGTGTCAAGCTGTGAGTGACCGTTTTCTTCGCGACGGAGAGACCACTCTGCTGAGTGCATGCACACTTAGTTATTGTTGGCTAGATAGGATGAAACTGCACATTTGAGAATTTTTTTAGGGCAGGTCTCAATGAAGTCGAGAAGAGATTTTCTGCAGCGCAGGTGAATTGGGTAAATTCAAGAGGTAGCCTGTGATACTCGGGAGAATAACAATTTTATCTCATCATTTAGAGGCTTAGTTTCTAGCTATGCTGAATTAGCGCTGCTCAATCGCCAGTGTCTAAACGTATACTAGCGTAAATCTTAACACAATTTCTACAGGCAACTTAAAACAGGCAAGCGCTACGGAATGACCAGGGACATTTTCTTCTTTTGTATTATTTCGATGCTGTCATCGCCCTAAATAATACACTCAAAGCATTACGTCCGACCTTTCTAGGAGGATGCTGAGAATAGTTTGCATTGCAAAACCATGAAGGCATGAAATTTAGTGGAAGCTTCGTCATTTTTCACTGAAGACGATTTTCTGTACCAAGGCATTCGCGGGACAAATGTGCTCCCCTTTAAGCCCAATGATGAAACATCGATATACATAGTTCTACAAGAGGAGGTTGTTGAAGAGGCGACGTATTTATATCTGCGTCGTATTTATAGCCGACGCCCGTTCCCCGACACCGAGATTCAACAGAGGTAAGAATTTGACATGGCAGAATCGACAAGGTTAAGTATATCGTGTAAAGGCGTCCATATCTTCGGCTTGGCCTATGGCCAGGGTGGGTCAAATATTATATAATACATTGAGGGATAGATTGGGAGACTGAACAATTCGACCGGTATCTGGTGACATCTTGCCATCTGTTCAAAGTACAGATGTTTATTCCCGTTGGTGCTGGTATTCGTCTGTCTATCTTGGTCGTGGTCTAATAGTTGCATTCTCTATAAACTTGTTTAGAGTGTTCTGCTCACATTGTCCTCTTTCGCTTTGATCTGTCTCTAAATTCGAAGCTTGCAGAAAACTGTGAAAAAGAATAGACAAGTCTGCCCAGCTGTGTATTTCGACAAGAGGATGATTATGGAGAAAGAGACATTTTTAATGGTTAATTTATTTAAAATGAGCTTGCCAGACACCAAGGGACATTTAGGGCACACACATGGCTCGAACTGAGCACTCTATGTGATATAAATACACATTACTTTTATATAACTTGACCCCCATTATTGCCAGATAGCTAGTTACATTTGATTTTTTTTATTAAGTACAAACTAGCCAAGCAAGATCATTATTTGAGACAGGAAGTGGGGATGCCTATGCTACCGGGGGATTTTATTGAAGATATATTGAAATTACACCACCGAAATTGTACAAATAAAAGGTCTAAGGTGACAATTCTAGGCGACAAAAGCAAAATTTACAAAGTATTCTTCGTATTATGTATAATAAAAATGTGTATATATATAAATGTGTATATATATATATAAAGATTACCAAGTGTTCACACATATCAATTGTTTCGCGTACGGGTTTCTAATCTTCTTCGTTGGCTGTGGGTCTCAGCGGATATCGATAAGGCAAGAATCCAGGAAATATCAGCTCACAGATGAGGCGACGAAGGCTTAAAAGGGCGTTTGCTATTCCCCAAGCAGTGGCAGGCCTGCGTCGGACATCTTGGCTTCCACAGAAGCTCGTCTTCACTGCGGTCTTTCCTCCGAAGAATGTCAGAGGAGGGTCACTATCGGGCCTAGCAACGTGAGCGACTGAGTATCCCAGCCCGTACAACTGTAGCCAGACGGAGTAGATAGCTAAGTATCTGTGCTGGTGTGCAAGACAGTCGCGTAAAGAATCTTTGCAGAAACAGATCCGGAGACGAAGGAATGCGAAAAATTACATGGAACGACAGGGGTCCTTGGTTATTCATAGATACAACCAAGAGCACATAGTGATGTTATGTTTATACATTCATCGGGGTTTTTGATGAAAATATTTGCAGTATGTTCTTCATTACTTCTTTATCTTCGCGAATAATCCAATACTTAGTATTGTATATGCATTTCTTGAAGATTTAGATGACATCTCGGTAACATGGTGGCCGAGCAGGTCGGACGATGGTCGCGAGGAAACGATATACCCTGCTGCCCTCGAGCCTATTATGGAGCTGTTTAGCTGGATGGTTCTTTTTTGCTCTTTCAAGCAATCGGCATCAAGCATCAGCACTGGCTGACTTTTGGGGTTATCAATGCCTGATGTGAATGCAGCGGAGCTTGACAGAAGAATGAATGAATGAAGGATCAGATGATCGTTGTTTCATCCGGATATCTCGGACACCCACGGTGGAACGAACACCCATCCGGACATCGAAAGACGACAGAGCAATGAATAGGACCGGAAACAATAGCCCATGTGGTAGTGGTGGTGTGTCTTGTATTATAGCGAGATTCTATTAGACGCGTGGCATGACTACAGCATGACCGTAGCTCGGGTTCGTTAATTCGGATGAGGTAATATATATAATTATATCCCTACATCTGAACAGTTGAAAGATGAAGAGAGAGCTGCGCAACCTACATTGTATTGATGGGTATTAAGATCACAAATTGTAAACCCTAACAGCGAGTACAGGCCAATACAATAAGCAAACACAATAGGGGCCGATCATGAGCTTATTGCATTAGTACATGGTGCTGCATACAGTCAAGGTCGATATATAATATATTACGTCATTACAATTAGCGATAAACTCTACGAAACGATGCTGAACATTAGACGTTGTATCAACACCATCACGCTTACAATTAAGAGACTCCATTCACGGAGGTCGATTCTAGTTAACTGTTGGATTACCTGTACATATGTCTAAGAATCAAACCAGCAGCGTTGCTAAACGTATTCACTAGATTTGAAAGAAAGACTTACATGAACCGCAACCAGTGCCATCCAAGAATCAACGAAAAGCCTTGATGGAAATCTTCTGAAGGGGCTTGTTTCTCGGGAAACCAAAAGCCACCAAGATTTACGCGGTCTATAGCGAGAATGCTCGCTCAGCATATCGGTTGACCCCGAGATATCCGCGTCGCCGGAATTGTTATTTTCTGCAATAAAGATCAAAATAATAGCGCAACATGAATAGCAATTAGGTTCATATTCCGAATAAATATAGGAGGAAGATAGTTGACTGATCATTGCTAAGTTGGTCCCGGCAAAACCTCGTACACGTTTACTTTAATAGTGCATGACACATTCGAGGTAATAAACCGGAATTGGTTGATTCCTTTATCTCTCATTGAAATTCATTTCTCTCTCTTGTTTGCAAATTCATTTAGATTGCAACTCGGCTATATCTAACTGGACACGGCTTTGCTTGCCGTACGGCGACCTCTCACCGACTGGACATACATAAGTAAAATAGAGTGGAATGTTTCACCTCTCTGGCTGGGAATAATTCTAGGTCGAAGACCAAATTTCAAGTCTCAACTACGAACGATCACCTGATAGAATATGTGTATGGTGTTCCCATTGAGTGGTCCCACCACCTGGCTCGAATAATGACAATAGAGCTATCATGGCCACACCAAACCTTTGACCCGAAGTTCTGCTCTTTGTCAATACCACGGTGGTAGACTTGTTGGACCAATGTTGATAATGCATCGTCGTAGTATCATGATAATGACGGGCGGCTTGCTTGAACGTAACTAATAGCCGATAATAAGAAATTAGTCAATTTCGAAGAATTTGTAAATGACCACTGCCGGCATAACTCCGCACGACTAGTGCAACCAAACGCAAATGTTTGCAGTCGAAAAAAAATGATACTTACAATTCTCTACAATTAGTTCGAGCTCCTAAATCATATTCCATTATACTATCTACCTAGCTGATTTTACCATATTCTATTTTATACACGTAGGGCGCGTATTAGCGCTGTGAGGTTTAGGATGTTATGATCTGTGCCGCATGTAGTCGAACTTACCATTATAAAATGATACATGTTAAAAACATAGTTGGTGAGAATAACGCAGTGGATTGGAACGAAAGTAATCGCAAAGTTTCAGCCGGATCCTTTGAAAGTTCGCACTTTCGCCGGGGCGTCTCCTATGTTGACAAATATGATCCCATTTTGACCGCCAAGACTTCCTTCTCTAAAGGTACTGAGAATTATGCTACAGGCATTTTATTTTGTATGTCAAGCCACTTGAAATGGACAACAGAAAATTGCTATTTGGACCTGCCATTTTGGACGAGTACAAAAAGGTACTAGAGTTGGAGAAACTTTACGGACATTTCAAGGTGTTTTCAGGGAGGATTGCATCAAGGAAGGCCGATTTTCGAATTGGTTCAAAACGTTCGAGTCAGGCCCGACGTCCAGGAAGGCCTTCGGAACTAGATGACGACCGCCTACGAGAAACGATGAAACACGATCCCACATTGACTACGAGGGAATTGAGCGTCGATTTTGGCGGTTCTCTCACAACCATTGCATCTCAGCCGTAGCAAATTGTCCATGTCCATACTTATATTTACCAATTCGGCAGTATACTTCACATGGGTAAAACCATCCATTAGTTGACACTCGTGCAAACAATGTAAAAACCATCTCCAGAACTAAAGAAGGGGCTGACTTCAAATATCGAAATGAGATAGGCGACGCTTGCCGGGCACTTGAGCTAACTTTGCCGCGGGCCGTGGTCTCAAATGGACTGCTCCACCACTCTCGACCTCAACGACTGCGAATTTCCCTTTGATTTCCATGACCGAGCCGCGATCCTTGCGAATTTCTTTGTGCTCATAGTCCGCATGAGAACTGTATAATGTTATTATGAAGATGAGTAGGAGCTGACCAGTGCTCTCTCTCTCGCTCTCTGCAAACGGGGGCCTGTCGAACTGGAACGAGCCCGCATAGAATTCGGCTGACCACGTTGGCCACGAAGCTAGGAAACCGTGAACAATTAGCCATTCTAATGCCGACCTCGTCCATCTTTGCTTTAGAGTATGAATGCCAAATCTCTAAAATTACGAACATAGTGAGCATTCTCGTCCTGAGACAAGAGTAGAGGTGCACACACTATAATATTGGGTTGGAAAGAAAGTAATTGCAAGGTTTCGTCAAAGGACTAAATCTACAAAATAAACGAGTGAACCAATTATATTAATGCAAAAGGTAATCTCCACTGCTAGCTACGACCTTCCTCCGTCTTTCTACCAAATGTCCGATGCCCTGAGCCCAGAATTCTGGCCGGCGTGTCCTAAAGAAGACACCCATATGGTTTTTCACTTCCTCTTCTATTTCGAACCTCATATTACCTATAAAGTTTTCTAAAGCTCTGAACAAGTGATAGTCAGAAGGTGCTATATCTGAAGAATACAGGGGATACTCCATAAAAGCTCCTAGCTAGGGCTAGCTATTTTTGTAGATTGATCAAGCGTGAGGTCGCGCGTTGTCTTGATGGAAGATAGCGCCTCTTCTATTCACGAGTGCGAGCATGTTCTGTCGAAACTCGCGCCAGTTGTTGACAGTAGACTTTTGTGTTAAACGCTTCGCCACTACGGAGAAACTCGTAGCACCATGGCCCCCACCAGACAGAGTAAAATCTTGCGAGAATAAATGTTACTCTTTGAAATTCTTGCATTGTTTAGGAATTGGGCGCACCAAGACCACCACGCACCACATTCTCCGACGAGACTCATTTTTTAATAGCAAATAAAGGCACTTTGTCAGGCATTCCAAGCTTGTTTCTCTCACTTAATTAGTGGGGAACCCATTGATTCAATTTAGTGACGAAACCCAGTTGATGCAGGTCATTGAGTGGGTTTGTGTTGTATCCTAAGCCATCGATTGCATTAACACTATATGTTTCATCATATATCCACATTGTATTGTGTTATGCACATCAACGTTCGAGTTGGGCTTGTGTTAGCCCTCTTTCCTGACATAGATAACATGATGAAAACTGTGTACTGCGAAACGATTAGTTACAATTTGTCGCTTCGTTCTGAGCGTCCCTCTCCATTTAGTCATCCGACCCGTATTTTAAAATTCGAAGGCCGCACAATGCTCTGGGGCCAACAGCTGTGATGTTTAATAATTATGGTCGAAAAATTTAAACTGCTCACACATTTACACACATGTTTACAAGGTTTTCCAAATAGGCTTTGACTAGGAGCTCACCTCGTATCGCGCTCGCTTGTTGATGTAGCAGTATCCACAGGAGTACCCGGGAGAACTGATTAAGCATCGCTTCATTAAAGGCCGGCTGATCAATGACACCGCTGAGAACGTTCCGTGCGGACGAATATGTCACAACATGGGTTCGTGCTCGTGGTCGAAATGAATTCGTTGCATGAGGATTACCACAGCCGGCATGCTCCTTTAGGAAGCAATCGTCAACGATTTGATCCACCTGAAACATACCGACCAGCAGACACACCGTTTAGTAAGTGTCGATAGTAAGAGAAGGTTATGCAGAGATATATCGAAATCAACGTATCTAGCTCCCGCTTCATTAAAGTCTAGATAAGTTTATGCGCGATTCGAAAAAGACCCATCGAACGCTCGCCTAGCAGACTCACTGGCCTTCGACGTGAACGACTCTAAACATACGGATCTTCGCATCTGAAAATCAAACTACTTGTCGGACCTTTTCATTTGAGCTCGTCGAGAACTGGACCATTTTCCGGATTTTCTCTCTATCTTTGCGAGTATGCGTGGCAGCATTAGCCGCTTATGCCTACAGGCGTCTACTTCGAGGCCGATCAACGCAGACGAGAATAGTCCTCCTTTCAGTGTCCTTCATCCAGAAAGCGGATCCCATTTCCGTCTCTGTGTCATCGTCACCAAGGCGAGTGGATGTGCGCTTCAAAGAAACGTCGCCAGAAAAGCCGAAACGCGTCGAAGTCTCTTACGCCGGAGTCATTGCACTACCGTATGAGTGTGAACCCGGTGTCTGCGTGTGCGTGAAATGGGAGGACATCCCGTGCCGCATTTATCGCACTCGTCAGCAGCAGGCCGAATACGGACCACTTGGTGGCAGTTGGTCTTTGTCCTTTAACCTTCTTTTTATCCCAGCTCCTCCATTGCGGAACGTATCTTCTCGCCGTCTGCCGGTAGACCCCCCTCCCTCGTTTACGATCGGCCTTGTGAATGTTCCTACTTCTAGACTTATTTCGTCTGACCCGCCTCTACTAAGAAGCAATCTCATATAACACGGAGGTCGACGAGGAGAGAATGAGGGAACACCTTACCGTTGCTGCCTCGAGGCTATGACACGATGTCTCCTGCAATTCGAGCCCCTTGGCTTCCACACAACGGAACATGTACCCCGCTTCGATCACGCGCAGTAACACCAGTCTGTTCTGGTGACGAGCCAGTAGACATGAGCCAGCTGGCAACGAACCCAACAGGCCGCGGCTGATGGGGTTTTCCAATTTTTCAATAAGTCGCGGTATGAACTGACAATGCGGGAAAACAACAAACGAAAATGCACAGTGCATATTATATATATATATATGTATTTACGTGACGGCAAATTGTCATATGTCCTCATAGTAATACCTAAAAGGTTAAGAGCTGAGGCCTGTCACATAGGGGAACAACTAAAGGTTCAGCTCGAAAAAACAATTATAAATTGTCATGTGTTGGCGCATTTATTCGTATCCGTTTGAGACGCATATCCAGAGGCGACAGACTATTTTTTCACAGTTATATATATATATATATATATATATAACATTCGAACATGATGAAACACTTTTCTACCAAAATTGATCTATGTGTAATGAGAACATGTTTTTCACTAATTTCTGTTGACGAAATGAGAGCCACAAAAGTCACAACGCACAAATAACCATGCGTCTGGCATTTTCACCACGTCAAATCGGAAGGTACCAAAACGCCAGTTATAATACGTTCAGTTATAACCAGGAAGAGTAAAACAATAAAGGCAATGTACTGTTTTCCGGCATGCAATGCAGTGTGCGTATACATGTATTGCTCACTTGGATTTTTGGGGATTTTGGCGAATTTGAAATGTGGCGAATCTTGTCCTTGGGTAAGAGAGTAGTACTTATGGCAAATTATATCAAGATAAGACACTGACGCCATGCGATAGTGACCATCGGGCACAACAAAGGCTAAAAGCTAAATATTCCAAAGTAATCCAAAACAGATAGGATCGAATAATTATTCACAGTGAATAATCGAATATACGCCAGAGGAGTAGCATACTCGAATTTAAAAGCCTTTTAAAATCTAAGCCAAAAGCATCACGAAAACTTGCAGATTACAGAGTAGGAATGTTCAAACCAAAAGTGTTGATTCTAATAAAAATAATGATAAAAAAAATAGCAATAATAATGATGACAAATAACAACAACAATGGTAAGAATGATCAAAGGTACCGTTTGTGCAATAAAGAAGATAAAATAATGCAGTTATAGCAAAATGCGAAATATTGGGTGATCAAATAACAAATCCAAGTGTTACATTGGGAGGCCTTCAGAAGCGAGAAACAAAGAAGCGAGATAAATGACTGTAATAGACAACTGGCAATTTGGAACACCCGTGGAATTTTAAACGCCATACGGACAGACAAAGAGGCATATATACAAAAACATATAGGATACGTATATATAGATTCATCATTTGCCGCTTGATAACTGAACGTTGCCAATCTAGGTCGGCGAGTGGCTGTTCACAACAGATCCTTCGAGGTCGATTTGTTCCTTTAACAGAAGAGTAACAATTATACTAAAATGGAGCCAACGTGGTGGTCTAGAGTGCAATATTGAGTGACATGCGTAAAGTCTAATCAATTTCGGTTTTGATAGGCACAATAGAGTGAAATTCAAGTCCATCCTCCGAATGTCAGTTGCATGCACGGTCGAGGCGAACAGGGGCTGAAGTCGAAGACGAAGTGCACGCGTGAATGAAGGAGCTGTGAAGGGACAACGAGAGGACGGTGAAGACCGACGAGGACTCCACTTCATCCAGGCGAAAGGGGGCGGGAGCAGAGACAGACAGATTCCCTCACTAGGCCACGCTGGTGGTGGTAGTGGTGGTGATGATGCTGACGATGATGATGCTACGGAATGAAACGACCCTGTATAGAAGTGCTCATTACGACAGCTGGCGGCTACTCAAGCAAAGCCGTGCCTCCCTATTAGTGGCTTACTTCGTAGCTCACTAGCGAGCTAACTCGCTCGCTCGCTTGCTTGCCTAGTGAGAGAACCGTCGGTCTTCACCTTGACCTCCTCGAGACTCGACGTTGCTTGCTTGACCTCGCAGGCACCTGCTACCCACCTGGGCGTAGAATACGATATCTCCCTTGATTGCGATAGGTGCTCCCTGTACTGCGTCCGACTTGGTCACGTCGGGCTGTTGATCCGCTAGGTCTCGGACCGGCCAGAAACGACGGGGCCTTGGGAAGCCAGGCAAGAATATCGGCAGAGAGAACAGTGCGAGAACTGGACTTTCCAGCAGAGCCGTCGACGCGCCCACCAACAACACCCATGGAAACAGGATCACGTTTAGCGCTGAAACGCAATTATAATATATATTAAGATGAAGGCATAATACACATAGAAACAAAGTTACTTCCTTAGTAAAGCTGACAGCATAGTGGCTAAGTTGTGATATTTTCAAAGAGACGGTTCAGCAGGACGCCTGTGATACCTTCCAGTATCAAACTGTGTTTTTCTTTGTTGTTGTTGTTATGTAGCTAAGAATTGCCAGCAATGGATATCTCCATTGTCTCGAAAGCTGCTGCTGCTGCCGTAAATATTTAGAGGATTTCGAGTAGGCCTACTGAATCGGTGGACCGTGTATGGAGACAACAAAACGTTTTCGGTAGACGACCAGTTGAGAAATGACTCCCGATTTAAAGCGAAGCGAAACTAAGACCCGGTGTTGGGCCCGACCTCAGTCCATTGAAGCCTAGGGAAATGGAGCACTTCATATCAAAGCGTCGCCTGCGTGGGGAAGAAATTTATCACATGCTACTTTATAGGAGCTCAAAACGTTTGGTCAACTTGGACGGACTATGGCTTCGGGAACGTTCGGTGATGACAAGAAACCTGGATGGTTCTCCTTAGCCACGTTGGCCTGACGGAGTGGATTCGAATAGACAAAAAGACGGCCATTACAATGGAGTGGAAATGTGGCAGTGATGGGGCAATCATGGGTTGTTACATATCTCGCGATAGCCGCCGTATTTCCGCTGTATTTAGGTCATGGCACAAATGAATATCTGCCAAATACATTGTTCTTTACGCGTTCGAACTTGGCTCCAACGATGCGGTGCGATTATACGTTTCATTCGGGAGGGGCCGCCTTCCTAAACCCTTCGGATGCCACTTATATTTAATCTATTTTACTGCACCTTATCACATAATCAAACAAAAAGTTAGATTTATAACGTTTTAAGACGTGGGTGCACTAACGTGCGTAAACATTTACACATATATATATATATAGCCTGAATCAATGCTTATTGTGTCTTAACAAGTGTACAAACCAAAGAGAATCCAGTTGTGCTGTAATCTCTGTTTCGTGATAACAACCGATGAGGCGAGTATCGCACCAATCGTGTACAGACGCTCCACAAAACCCACCAGGGTTCGCCAAACGATCGACACAGTCGCAAACAATGCGCATGTAGGAAGTGCCCTAAGATCTGCGGAGGAGGCACGGAGTGCCATTGTGAATACCGACACGAGAATTGACGTTCGCGTTCTCTGAAAAACCTAGATTATAACACAATAATGATAATAGTTAATTTAACCGAAAACGTTAATAATATGTCATAGAGTTTGGCGACAAAATGATTTGCATACTCCTTGAAAAGCCGTCTGAGTTAGAAAAAGTGGTATACATAGAACCTTATATTGTATCAGACCCATTGTCCGACGCTTGGGTAGCTATTGTTATTTAATTAGTAACTCGATTAATTAAAAAAATTATTTTTAACTTCGTAGATAACTGGAGCTTACGAGCTTTTGAAAAATAGCAAAATTTGCTCACCAATATTCTAATCAGAAAGACACTTCTCCGCCCGCTGTGAGAACTTCAGTCATCACATTTGAACAGCGGTACAGCATGAATAAATTATTAAATCAGCGATAGGTAGAAGATAGAAAAAACATGAGAGGCAATTGAACTATCCAGGTCAGAAATGGCTCGGCTTCAATTGACCTGAGGACGGTCGTCAATTCAAACTGTTTAACACACTTGTTATAAGCTTGATATAGGACTTACTACATGGCTGATCATCAATATGGTTATTTCAATAACTGATGATAAGCTGATTTAGAGATTTGGACACGTTTGGGCATGCTCACCCTGGGATGCAACCTTCAAGATTGCATTAAACAATGCCAAACACCTCAAATATCATAGCTCGATTGTTCGATGTTGTTTCAGATGCATGAGTGATGGAATTGTGTACGTCCAGCTTGTTCATGCAGATATGCAGATGTGTAGGTGTACGTATGTTTTTAAATAGACCGTAGGGCAGCAGAGAAGCAGTAGTTTCAGTGGTAGTCATTATCACAGAGTAGCTGCTACACAAGAAGGGGGCGGCCGTGGGGGACACCCGGTGATAACAATTCTCGAACAATGGTCAGCACCGCCCATCCCCTTTGTTTGGTTATATTTATCAATGGAGATAACAGCGCTCACTCGTCTCGCTTGCAGTGGAGTTGCCCTGAAGGCTGGGCCTTCTACCAGAGAGGCGACCTGCTACGTGGGGATTTCCATGTACTCAGGCAAGCACGGAGACCCCCGGGGGTATGTGAGAAACGAATGTTCTTGTTGGCAGCAGCTTTGGCCGTGTGGGGGGGGGGGTCGAAGCCGGTTGTATGGGAAAAGGCGCGCCCTTCAGGATAAGCGGCGATCTATTGGACTGGGCGTACATTTTTCACACTAATGCCTCCTCATGGCCAGGCTGCATCGTATCTAGGCCGTCGGGGGCTCGGTGATAACGCCCCCGGGAGGGGGACCACACTGCCCACGCCGACTCGTATTGTCTGATGGCTGGTACTATACTGAAGAAACTGTGTAACGTGTATCGATATATCTCAACCTCGCTTTAAGTGCTATGGACACGAAGCGTAATGCGACAACGTGAGTGTATTAGCAGGTTAACAACCTGATAAATTAACATTGTTGTTAAATCGATAATTATAACATCACTGTTGCTGTTATTATTATTATTATATTTAGCTACATTATATTTAGCGACTACTTAGTTGGGCTAGATTGAGCCAATTCATTCGACGAGTAAATTATAAATCGCCATCAGTTTCGACGCGTTTAGGGATTAAAACCTCAGTCGTGAGCCGATTTATTGTCAGTATTCGTTCAGCGGCCTAATCCTTTACAAAGTTATGATAGTGTGTGTGTGTGTGTGTTCGTATCGTTCAATGAAGTTTATCTATCAACAACAGACTGTTCTGCGGTAATTGAGACGAGCGTGCTCCAATTCTGCAGGTTATGACATGGGACAATATATTGGTCTTCGTCAGCACAGCAGCTGAAGTATATTATCGTACATCCGATCAAGTCTTCATTTCAGCTGTCAAATTTTCTCTCTATATGTATTATTATATATGTAAATCAACATCTCAATGTAATAACGAGATGCAGTAAAAAATCTAAAATTCGATTGCGTGCCGTGGTGGACAGGCTACCTCATGTTAAACATTCTTAATGAATCCCTATACGAGTGCAAGACAAGAATCCGTGCCTCGCGTTTCTAAGAAGGATCAAGCATCGACAGCAGCGCAACATTGGACCACCACTGATTCTATGCATTGTATATATTATCCCAAAGGGTATTTCAAATACATAAGGCACTTGGAAGAATACTCCCGCGATATATTCTAGCATATGATTGGTTTGGCTATTTTAGTCGTGAGCAAATTACGATATGGTAATATGCCAAATGTTCAGCTGAACATACCTCCCGATATGACTTAATGAGGGTGACCGTCACAAGCAGACGTTGAAAGGCATCTTCAGGATAGAGGTTTCCCCCAGAAAGGAACCAGCACATCAAAATCGGACTCACTGCAATGATAAATTCATTTGTCGTTTGTTAAACTCAGTTGTCTCTAACTTAATCACAGTTGCCGTACCCATACGACCCTACGCTGAGTTAAATAATCGAGTTAATTTGATAGGAAAAAAATGTACGCAATAATTACCACTCGTAATTGATGGTGTGTGTTCAAATTTCATGAAAAGTTTAAACATTGATGTTTCCACAAGCCTGGCAAGGTCTTTCATAGCGGCAGCTACAGTAGTTGGTGTTCTAAAGAATCCACAACCATACATAAAACGTGAAAAAGGTGGGACAAACATCGCAAGTATCATTACACGGGGTCAACTTAAAGAATCCTCTCGGACTTCTTGAACAATCATGAAAGCATTGTTCGCCATGAACTCCGAGCTTGAACTTCTTGGGTAAGCTGCTTATTCCAGTCAGATACTCGGATGTATTTATCTAGAGTCGGTCTTGCAGACAAATATAAACTAGCTTGTCTTCTCCACCTATATTTCCGTGTTCTGTTGCTTGTGATATATACGCCTCAATTATTATGCTCCATAGACACTGCAAGCTTTTCAGTTATAACGTGCATGCCCTACATGGTTTTGCTGTTGATTAATATATGTATCTCCACAGAGGTAATGGTTTATTGGTTTATTAAAGGAGCTGCAATTTTTACAATACTTAAGTTATGTTTTCTTATATGTAAGAAACATATTCAGCCCTCGGCTGTGTTCTGCATTTTATGTTGGGTCTTTTCTAACTAGAAGAATCACTTTTTGTACAATAGAACGATACATAGATCACTTCATGATTATCGTCTTACAGTCATAACACTGGTAGCACAAATTGCATCGAGTTATTCCAATCACGAGCGTCGCCTTCGTACTAATTAAATTTCGAGCCAGCCATTTTATCCCTAAGTAGATGCCGGGGCACCGCCTGCCGTCCCATAATGTGCACGTACCGCTATGTACAAGGAAACCCTGAATCAATATGTGGACGATGCCGTTAAACGACGCTTTTCTCGTTTCTCTGAAATTACTCCACAGCGGATTAAGTAGGAGGCTGCCGAAAAGGGTGACACGCTGCGCTGAAGACAGGAGCTCAGATATGATGAGGATGAAGGTCAGCACAACTCCAAGAGCCAACTCGCTCGTGCCGGTGACGGCGTCCTCTTTGAGCGTTGCGAGGGCGCCTAACACCACGATAAGCGTATGCTGGATGGCGGTCCACCTGATAAGATGATGAATATTTGGCGTTTATGAACCGGAAAGTCTCACTTTGTTACGTAGCAACTATCGACCACTCGACACGGTCCTTAACTGCAGTTGTTTCAGCTAATCTCAATAAGCTTTTTGCTTTTGGAAACTCCTGCCGAGCGGCGTTCACGATTTGGGTAGAGGCATAAACTTGTTAGTATCGAGTGGCTCTCGGGCAAGATCGTGCCTAATTAATTGGCTTACGTATTTTACGAGCCGCGAACAGATAGAGACATTTTGTGCCGTGCGTCATAATACAGCGACGTCGACAAATATGTTGTATTTATGTTACGTTCGATTCCTAAACGTTTTCTTTAGTAAACTCTCTAAAACATCAAGGCAAGACGCAGATAAATCTAGGGTTCATGGTGAACGTGATGTATTACTATAATCCGCACACGTTTGAAGTACGTCACGAATATTTCACATATAAGGTATAATACTTTAATTGCACATTGCAGTTTATCTACATGTATCTGTTTACTGCAGGAAAATCACAAGCATTCCTCTGGAGGGAAGATCTTTTAAACGTCGCAGAATACAACGCCCCCACCCAACGTCCCACGATCACTCACCTTCGCCGAAGATTGCTAAAGCGTATCGCAAGCACGAACCCAACCACACAGGCAAATAGTGCTTTGAATCCTCGTAGATAATAGCACACAGCAGTTGCCACTAGCGATACCAGCAGTTTAGTGTAAAGTCTGAAATGCATTTGTTTATTGAGGTATACAGGTCAGTGCTTCAATCAATGTGTTTAGCCACCGTCGATATTTAGTACAACTCAGTGGTGCCGCAATTCAATTCAAACAAATGTTTATTGACGGAACTGCTATATACATGCTTAAGTTCTCGTAAAAATAATAGTTAAAAGAATTATTGCAACGTATATTTCGGCATACGTTCTTCCTATCAGGGAGGTGCACAGATGAAACAGACACTCCGTCAACACTCCAAAGGTACACTACTATTTCGTCAATGTCCGCCATTTCGCGTCTAGGCCAATATTTCATATTCTACGAGGTGTGACCCAAGAGATCTAATAATAAATATTCCCAAGCGAACAAATGGCGACAACAGTTGCATCAGTGCAATATAATACAAACACCCCTTTATTGACAGCCGGGGGGGGGTGGGGGGGGGAAGGAATACATTTGAATTTTGAGTGTAATTGTCTTTATTTTGATTCGTTGTGCCGAACGAATACATTATTCTGTTCCGCAAACTCAAGTGTGATACAAGTTCCTAACTGAATAAAATCATTTTTCCCATTTCAGTGTTCACACCTGTAGATAATGTCCTGGTAAAAATATGTATATCTCATATTGAAAGTATATATTGTGAGTAAAAAAGAGCATCTATGGCACACCGTTTTAGAATGTCATAAGCTAGACATATGTAAAATCGAAACCATTAACCTGATGCTGATAGTATTAGTTCCCCGTAAAAGACATCTACCGGGTGTAAGTTTTTAGATTAGCAAGATCTTGGTCACAGCTCGTATTATAGAAGAAACGAATGCCGAATAAAATGCGCTTGTGTAGTATACAAAGAAACATAGACAATAGAGGTTCAGTGTAGCCGAGACGGTGATTATAGGAAGAAGGCTTTTTATCAATATCATTGAAGTCTCATATTCCTTTAGTGATTCTTGTTTTCAACCACTTCAATAAAAATAGCAATGAGGACATTAGCTCTACAATATGCTGACGAGTCGCATGTCTCCAATTATCGTCAGGGATATTTATTCGTTCCTAAAACGTCCGAGTTACAGAGATGCCACGCTTATTCGCGACTGTAGCTCGAGTCATGGTGGCAACAGATGAGAACACGTGTCGTTCATATTGTTCTCGACTCAACTTCTCTGTCTGCAGCAGGCCATCATCTGGAAAGCTTTACTCGGACGAGTATGCTGTTCCGAATATAAATATATATATATATATATATATATATATAGGGGCTATGCACATGAACCATCAGCCAAACACCAGAAGCCATGTGTGGCCAAACAGTTGCAGGCACTCATTCACAAGTTGCCCGAGCTGCCAACTCGAATAGTGAAACTTAAGGCACTACTGCAGAAAGCCTTAATAGGGCCATCCGAAACCACATTATACTACATTTGATTGGCCGTATGTTTGTTCAGCCCGCTAATATCACTGCACGATTTCGTTCTTCCCTACGTAATCTGAGTAAGTGTTCTTCTACTTCGATAGGGCTGTTGTTACAAATACACTGCGCCTGTGTATGCCTTGGTCTATTGCTATCACAAAGGAACTGCAACGAAGAATTATGTGACAGATATTCACAATGGAGGAGGGCTCTGAGGGCGTAGCGAATTATGAAGATGAGCCATGAATTTGGTGTGAAGTATGCCCCCTTTGACTTTGATTAGCTCAGAGTAGTGCCTAGCGCAGGTAATGGAATTGAAAATGTTAATCGGGGACACTTAAAAATCAGTATTAATATGCTGATTTCAAGTGTCCCCACTGAGCCGTCTTTGCTATCAATTAACATTTTAGATATAGGTTATGCCGTACGTTAAGGGTATTATTATAAACATTATACTGTAAGCTTAAGAGCTTTAAGCTCGGATCAGCTCATATTGTCTTGTAAAGATTCGCTCTGTCCCTCTGTGCTTATTATAGTATGTATAATATAGCGGAGCCGAACGGGCGATGTGCTCGCCAAGTTAGGCTGAGCGAGTTTCAGAAAATGTGGTATTGCCTGATAGCTTAATAGAATAAATAATGGCACTCCTCCAACATGGAAGAGGTCCTGGGTCAGAGAGCATGACTGTTCTTCTCCAGATTTTCGAGTCAATATCAATACTAAAAAAACATGTAGTATTTCTATGTTATATCAGATAGCATTCTAGTTGAAACCACTATTTTAATTTAATTCTAATTATCTGTCATGCGCTAGCGGCGTCTGGGTACAAGGTAGATTATTGTGTTGTGACAGTCAAACATATAAAGCTCGAGTGCGCAAAGGCGCCTCAAGGAGAGGGTGTCGACAGTAACTTACGAAAGCTCAGTCGGCGTAGGCGAGCCTCCGAATAATGTCGTTGAGATCCATTCGCCGGTCCACAGTTTGAGGGCGTCTAAAGGTGCGAGTACCCCAAGCAGCCAAAGAAGAGGAAGTAAACAGATGAACGCGTCAACAAATGGAACAAGCAGATGATTCATGCCTTCCACAGGGACTTCGCGCAGAAAGATGGCGCATCCTACTAAACATCCGAGGTAGAACGGCCGCATTAATGGTTGATGCCTGTATCGATAAACATAAGATAAGTGTTAACGTGTTATTATTATTATTATTATCAGTGAGAAAACCCAGTACGTTTTCGGAAAGTAAGACACTTCATCTTTTTTGCGTGAATTAAACGTTTCATACGGTGACCGAAGAAGAGAAGAGTATGTTTAACGTTATCTTCATGTCCGTGCTGTCCCACAGTATTTCCAAGTTTACAGCTGCCTTTTTTTGATCATTTATCATATGATTAATCATAAGGTTCATCAGTACGCAGATCAACACACTCATTTTATACTCTACACCGTCTTAATTTAGTCTCTATTCATTTTAGCTCTCTCTCTCTCTCTATGTATATATATATATATATAAATTTGTGAAAGGACAGTAGTCGTTTGAATACATTCAGACATGATCCACTGCAGTTAATTTTCCAATTCAACCATTCCTCGCTGTGTCAGAAGCTCGAAAGCGACGTTGGCGCTCTCTCTTTCCCTTTTTCATCCTTTATTCTCCTTTTCTATTTTTCTCAGCTGGGTCAATTGAAGTGGAAACCTTCGTCAAGCTGAACAAATAAGTGCCTTCTAATTACTCCTTGCCCAATCGTTCACTGCGATTTGTTCCTGGTCAACGCCCCTTAAAGACTACGCTGGATACTTCAGACTATGGATATTCCTAGAACACGTAACACGGTTGCTGACCTAGGGCTGATTTGGAAATCTAGAGCGTCTATGTCATGTCATTCTGGGTGGGTGCGTTTGCTTCCATCGTGTGCACAGATGAGGGTGAAAGCTACTTGGTGATAATCGAAACGAAATCCTCCGGGTGGCACCGAGGATAATTCAGTAACAGACGTACTGCGTCACGTGTATCTAAGTGTAGCACTTTCATCTGGATCTCTTAGTGGTTTTCTTCCTATAATATATGTATATATATCATACCTCCAGGAAAACAAAATTCACCCTTCCATAATAGGCAAATTCTTTTTTTGCTAGTTAAGTTTATTATTATTGATATAATTTAACCAATTTTTGCACCGAGTGAACGTATAGTAATAATTAAAAAGGGTATCCTATTAAAAATAGTAGGACCCAGATTGAATTCCGTTCCATCGCCCGAATCTCCTGTAACCCGTGGTAATCTTTTTCCCAGACTGTATTCTTGACCTCGTAGAGTCCCGAAGGCTGCAGGTCAAAAGTAATATTCTTGCATTAATGTAGCTAATTGTTCGGCAGCGTTGCCTGCGCCTGCAGAAGGGAGTCAAAGAAATAGGCAGAAACCAATTTATTGCCTAGAAGTAAACCTAGAGCGATACGGATGCACTGATGGAAATGATTAATTCGAACGTCATCCACGATTTCACAACTAATCGCTTTCTATTTAAGTGAATTAATCTCTCCTCTTTCGGTTATATGAGGCATGTGGACTCCGCTCGAAGGTTTCAACTTACCAGGTTTCGTGAAATGCGCCCAACGGTGGCTGAAAGGTGGCAGTTTCTACGGGGGACTCTACTGCTAGAGAGTGGAGTGCAACACAGTCGGCGAACCAAAGTAGGTGTCGTGTCAGCATCTCGATCGTCCAGAATGATACGACCCTTCGGTGCTGTAAGGTGTGATACAACAGGAAACATTACGTATTGTAGCAGCCAGAGATCGATTCTACTGAATCAGAGACTGTAGGCCTTTCATGATTAATGATCGGCTCTGACGCATATCAATCATTTGAACTAACTTGCTGTGTACGCTCGGTATACGATGTGTTGAACTCGAAAGTATCAACGTTTCCGACCGTTTATGAACCTATACGCTATACATGATGCAGACAGCCATCACATGTATATTAAATATGAGCATTGTCGAGCATAAAATGAATATAGCAGACGCCGGAGTCAGCTGCTTCGAGCACAATGGGGTATACAGCGCCCACCCAAGCTTAAAGCTCTGGTATTAAAAGTGTGATGTGTGATTTAGTTCTTTATATATAGCCTGACTTCAAATCTAAATACCATTCCTAGCCTCTACGACATGAGCCAACACAGCTATAGATAGGGGAACAGCTGAGGGTCAGCCCGAAAACAAAAAAATGTTGTATTAAACGTGATGATTTATTCTTAGACGCGCATTCTCATTCTTTCTCAGTCTAATATATAGCCTTAAAATATTTCGGCTAAATTTTAATCCTGCATTGTACTAATTTAGTACCACACGATATCGATGTATCAACGTAACTCAAAATCAGCCGACGAAAAAGGAGTATTTCTTTGCGTAAGCTGAAATCTCTCGATGTCGTGATGAAGCTCAAATGCACTGAGTCATACATTCACACACAACTACAGAACTACTACTGACCTTCATATATTCTTACAAAAAATATGCTCTGCATCCATGAGAATTTGCTGTAAGGGGTCATCTTATGAGCTAAACAAAAATTAATCACTGGGGCTGGAGAGAGCGGAGAGCTCAGTTGTAGGACATTGATCCTCGGGAGGTTGGAGGTATCAATGTTAATGTGCAGCAATCTCAGTAGCCTGCTCTCCAGCGAAGGTTCATCCTAGGAGAAAGGAAGGAAGGAAATATAGGCAGACAGACAGAGATACCTTGTTTGTTGTCTTCCCTGCTAAGTAATCAGAGCCCGTACATTGCCACTTGATATTTCTTCTCATCTAGGATAGACGAGATATCCTGACCTTCCGAAGGCCAGCAGAAATATTCTCATCCTTTTTTCGCACACAACTTCCTCTCTACTGATGAGGCTTACATGAGGGAATGAAGCTACTGATTAGTGACACATATAGGATAGGCCCATATGAGCTTCACGTCAGCACTCGCAAGCGATTAAAGGGTAGATATCGAAAGTGACTTGGGCTATATAGGATCTGTCTCAAATTCTGTGCTCTATGGGGCATAGAAAAACTCGGTTATCCTACACCAAGAATAATAATCATTATTATTATTATTATTATAATTATCACACATTTAGAGGGGAAAACGATGGATATAAATTTTGATACTAAGTGTTGAACTTTACAAAACTCGCCCCAAATTATCCTGAGTCAGTGGTCTTGTAGAAATCTGGGTCATAGTATGTAAGCTAATAGACTAACCGCTCGATTGAACTCCACCGCTATTTTAGAGCGAAGGTAAACCATCATTAGTTGAACGGAAATGACACAGAATTTTACGGACGTGCTCAAAATTGCTATGTACTTTATCAAGCAAATGAAATATATTGCCTCGATTCCCCCTGAGGGTTCTAAATATCAGTTTTCACCCTTCCCCTGATGACTTTATTTGACATTTCGCGTTAACAGTTGCAACAGAAGCTGCTTCAATTGTAGGCCTACTTGTTGTTTCATTTGGAACCTATTTATATGCGCTGTTGAACCGCTTGATACCCTTATCAGCTGTGATGTCTCTCCCGGTTTGACTTCTGGTGTTCGATGTGCACCATTTTAAGTAAGCGTAACATGATAGGCCATGGGTAACAAGTTGCCGTGGGTAGTTATTTCTGAGTAGCAGAAATATATAAGCATCAAAGGATAGCTTTTTCCGTTGAATAATCGAGGAAACCACTTCTCATAACACTTCCCCATTGATTTCAATGAAAGCATAAGATCCGCACACATATTTAGGATCCCGACAGTATTTATGATTCCAAAGCAGAAGGTCCCTGTTGAATAGATACGCAGAGATCGAACCTCCCCGATCGACACGAGCGGGTTTGTATCAGCATGGGCAACATAACCACGCGTTCATGCACATTGCACAATTTGCCGCGATTTCACCGCCGACGACGCGTGTCGTTATTAAAAATTCAGTCTATTGAGAACGGGAACAGGCTGCATACGCAGGGCCGTCGATCTTCGATCGCATCCAGCTGCGGAGTTCGTCGAATGATTTACTTTTTTTTAGTTCTTCGGGTAGTCATATTTCGTTTAAATCGTTTATGTACGTGTCCTGTATGTTTTGACTAAAGCACCCGCATGGTTGCCAAGTGCTCCGTCCCCCTCTCCACACACCGACCGAGCCTGCGTGAAGCCTATTTTAGGCCAGTACAAATTCGAGCCTTCCAACTGTTTAGCAACTCTGCAAGGACATACACTCCTCGACAAAATGATAGGACACCCCCATTTTTCCGACTTTTTTTCTCAACCGTATGTAGCAATGCAGTTTCGCTTTCAGTGATTCAAAGTCATCATATTTCAAGAACATTTCACGAATATTTGGCTATCTAACTCAGATGTAGACATTTGATATCGGAAATTGTCGTTTTAACGGTGCGTCAAAATTATAGCCGACTTAGTGTTTGTCGAGTGGGACGACAGATGAAACTCAACTTAATTCTAAGATCGCTCTCCTACAAATTTTCCGGATCCTTTGTCAGCGAAAACCACGATGGGCCGAGCCCGCCAATTTAGTGAAGATGAGAGAAAAAAATTGTTTTCAACCTCAATGAAGAAAAAAAAGTCAAAATCGGAAATCGCGCGGATTTTGCAAAGAAGCAGGGTCGAGATTTCGAATTCTCTTGAAGAATGTGCGGAACGTGCTCGAAATGTGATGACTCTGAATGGCTGACGAACGAAACTGCATTTCTACTTACGGTTGAGAGAAAAAGTCCGAAAAATGCGGGTGTCTTATCATTTTATCGCGGAGTGTAGCTAGTGGGATTGTTCTTGACAGATGAATTTATACAGCAGTAGTGGTGTGCAGTAGCGCGCGTGTTACACCACGTTCTACTTTGGCTTGACTTTCATCGCGGCTATATATGATTACCATAGAACTGACATTAAATGCAACACGATATCTACACAATATATCTAGCATACAAACTTTGCTCGAGTTTGTTTGTAGCCTTACCATGATATAAAGGTAGTAAAGCCACAACAATGGGAATGAAGCATTCCCGCAGAGACAGCCCAAGGAAATACTTTGTTGTTACATCCTGTTTATCGGCACAGTTTAAACTGCTTTGACAAATAAGCCTGTAGTGAGATATGTATCAGGTGGGAGGTGTAAATTCTGCCGTGGCCCTCAGAGAGGTAAGAATTTTCCTCCCGACCCTTTTCGCAGTAATACCATTATACGGCTAAGTACCGAGATGCGTCTGCTGGGAGAAATGATAGAGGTCAGCCGCAAAGGAACCGTCGAAGTATTTTGCATTGCGTTATATGTTATAGGTCACTTGGAACTGTAAGCTCTCTTTCGGACTCAAGTTCCGCAAAGGATCCTGCATGACGAAACACTCCCTCCCCTTAAATTGGATTTCTTAAATATAGACAGATACCTATTTTGTACAATGATATGCTGGACACCAATGAGTCACTTGCTTTGTGTTTTCGTTTTCTTTCTTGTTAGTACATACGATGTCCGATTTAATCGATATGAAGTTGTTTACATCAGCGGCATTGGCTGAGTTTTCGCTAGTAATATTTTAGTACAGCTAACAATATCTTATCCTAATTGAATTTTCTTTCATTGTCATTGACGCATTTTCCAAGTATTCCTATGACCTAGTTCTGTACTTGGAGTTTGTACACCAGGCTGAGACTAACGCTGGGTCCATTCCACTATAGATATTATAGTACCGAATTATTGTGATCTTAGGAGTGGGGAATTACGAACTATGATCTCAAACAACTAGTAGCGGCACTTGTCAGTCTAAAGGTTATATGTGGATGACCCCGTATCATCTACCACTATTCGTGGCTGACGTGGTTACGCTGTGTTTCTCCTCACTAACTTCGTTGTCATCTGAATCCTTAGTAAAAATCCTTAGAGAATACTCTGAATCCTTGGAGCTCCCCAGCGCTACGCCCAGCATCAGCGAAAGCTCCACACCTACGCCTAGACGCTTTAGAGTTCTCCTCGTAAGAAGACTCGTGTATTGCACGCAGTTAGATTATCTAACTTCAATTCAATAGGAGACACTTGTCCAATCAAGCACTTGGGCACATCCCCTTAGTTGAGATCAGCCGAAGATACACAAGAACGTGAAACGAACCATGACGTTGCTAGTGGCACCCCACAGGGATGTGTTTGCCCTGACCGCATCGATCGTTACCTACCCTGCACTAGCGTGGCCCTCATTCGGCGCCGTCTGCGGTAGCACAAACGGAGCATGTGTGGATCTATAAATAGCTCCACCTTCTAACATCGTTATCCATTCGTCACTTTTTCATTATACTGAATATTTAATTGTACCTAGTCATTGCAGCTTTAGCCACAGGATCCTACACGAATTTTATATCCTGACATGCGATTCCACGTCTAATTCGTGTTTGGCACGCACAACTGAGACAACGCCTCCGCATGTAGACAGTGTATAATCGCTGTCAGACTTCGGAATTAAGCAACCCCGAACCTATAATACTATCGCAGGGTCGAGCCAATTCTCCGAGGCAAGACTCTGACCACTCCAAAATTGGAAGGCTCATTTAGTTGAACGATCGAGTAAAATGTTATTGAATCCGTCCATTGGCTCGAGCAACCGGTCTCTAAGCGTCTCTATATAAATTATGCAAAACATTCACCACTCAGAATCGTCTCCACCCGTTTGGTCGCTCATCACCGATAGCAATCGGGCCTGTTTAACGCTAGGTCATTGATGCATATCCCTCATAGTGATAGGGACCGCTTAGTAATCACCTTGTTGCGGAGGCGGCCTTGGTCAACTTGGCCTACATTCTAAATAGATCGTATAATGCATGAATATTTGGCGCCGCATCCTTATTTTATATAAAACTAGATATATAACTTTCGTTATATAATCGCCCGTGTGAGCAGGTACGGCTGGGTTTGAACCCGAATACTAAGTATAGAAAAAATATACTATAATACTATATAATTTATGTTGTCCTATGAATTTTGCAAATACCTATGCAATCTAATACTTTAATATAAGTGTCTAGCTTCTCGCTGCTGTTAATTTTTCTTATCAGTAGGGTGACGAGTGCTTACGGTGAGCCAGAAATTGAAGTAGAGAACCGTTGCTTCGAGCAGAGCCGCCACGATCGCATACAAAAAGCCACAGGCAAATGGTCGCCTTCCAGATATGAGCACATCGAACACAGACGGCGTCTGATCCTGAAAAGATGTAGATATCAGAGGTATGTTCCGTATTATTTATGCACGGGAGAAAATCGATGTTTGCATAATATAAATCACTAATTGCCCCCTTTTTAATGCACGGAAGCAACTATAATCGCGAGGACTTATCGAATCCATCTATGGATACTGTTGCCCTCCTCCAGTTCATTATGACAGCGTACGGTGACGCATTGCGTTATCATCGACAAGTCACTTGGCGTGCCTTCAATTCCCTCCTTGCTATTTGTTCATGAGGGTTTTTACGCAGTAAATCAAAAGATCGAGTGTCGTTGACGTTCCTAGCAAGTCCAATCGTGATTCGAGGACCAGATCTATTCGGTATACTACTGGCAATGACGTTTCGTTCGTTCGAAGCCACCTTGGTTCTCGGCCTCCCTCAGACGCTCGATACAAACACCCCGAAAAGTAGTTCATCGCAACGATGTCCGTTAGCCGAGTATAGTAGTGCAAGTTACATTTATAGTATCTCGTAGGAATTTCCATTTGCTCCGACTCAGTTCGTGGGGGACCCATTTAACATATTTCTTCATCATATTCAGTGTTTTCGTTATATTATATTAACTTCGTAACATGTGGTGCGATTGGCCGATCAAGATGTTATATTACAGCCCGTAGTTTGATCAGTGGCGGAGATAATTGTCGCAACTCGTTCACTCGTGAGATGTCCTGAAGCGAAAACACCTCCTCTGTGGTCTCCAACAGTCCAGCCACCCCTCCTCAATCGATTACATCAGTAGGAAACGCGTGGAGGTTCGGTACTGATTAAGGTCGCTACTGATGATTCGCAATCGATTAAGGTCTACCAGTCTAACAAATTCACAAATTTTTGATGAATTTCATTCGGATTTATTCCTTCAAGAACTACCATTTGATCACGGAACGCTGATGTTTAGTACTAAACGATGTTCCAGCTTGAAGATGTTTTTTTCAGGGGCATTACGGGAATGCATGATGCACGTACGTGTTAGGCGATTCATACCAACATTATATTTCACTCTTCACCTCACCCTACAAATAATTAACTAATCCCATCTTCATCTTACATCTACTAACAAATTATTATCTATACTCCCCCTAAACTAAACTCATTCTTACCTAACTCTACAACTAACTCATTTAAACTCAACATACATACACCCTCCCATACCCTCTATCTACCATACTCCCCCTTCCACACCCTCACCCCCAACCCCACATCTTAATTAAATCATTACAATCACAAAAATCATATCCCCTACTCCACCACACCTTACATCATAACATTACTTACATACCCCCCTCCATATCCAAAACCATTCAAACATAACACATTCCTAAATTTTTATTTCCCCCCCCCCCCCCCCCCCCCCGCCCCCCCCCCCCCCCCCCCCCCCCCCCCCCCCCCCCCCCCCCCCCCCCCCCCCCCCCCCCCCCCCCCCCCCCCCCCCCCCCCCCCCCCCCCCCCCCCCCCCCCCCCCCTCAAACAACATTTGTTTTTTGGTTACTAAATACCAAAACGTTGACAACAGCAACACTACCTTGGGGTCGGCCATATCCTCGTCTCCAAACTCCGGAGCGACGATGTGCGATCGGCGAAGATTGCACGTGAGCCACACAATAATGACGAGCAGAAACGACAGGACGGCGAATACACCACAGGCAGCGTAGAAGCCAAGGTAGTAGTCACGCACGAGGGTGTCAAGAAGAAGCCCGCCAACGACGAACGGAAATAGGAATAGGCTTATCTCGAGCAACCAGTAACTCAACCGAGGGCAGCCCCGTAACGATTCTGAAAAAGTTGTCACAGAATATATACATATATGGCGATTATTGACTGAGTATGAAGTGTAAACAGATCGTTTTTCTCACAACCCAATATTCGAATTTTAGCAAATAGCCTAATGCACAAGGGAACGGTTCGGTTTGTATACAACATCGGAATGTAAGAGCATCATATACACACTGCATCCTGTGTCTCACTGTGTAGGAAGAGATGGGTCTTCCAAAATTCGAACACCGTAGCAGCGCTTGCGGTGAAAATTCAATGATTGCCGGTGCTACTGGTCAACGCGTTCCGCAACGATTCCAATAAAATAGATCTCTGCGCATATCGCTGATAAGTGTTGATTCGAAACCAAAATTACCAACAAATATAATTTAGTCTGAAGACGTCCTTTGGGCTGTGTATAGCGTTCAATAGAATGCGTCATATTGTAGTTTCAATAGCCTTCAAACCATAATGATAAGGTCGTCGTACGGACGCGAGGCAGGCAATTCTAACGTGCAAGCTTGGTGTAATGCTCATGATTCAATCTGGCACATACTTAGGTTTGGCCAGCGTGAATATGATTATTGTTCATAATAGACACCTCACTGATAATAGACATGGAACGGATCTCGATTGTCGTCAACAGGCTGCACATCGCTTATCCAGAGGATCTTGGCGTTATTGCAATGCAGTAATTATTTCCTAGGGGAGACCGACTCATTTATTTACTGCATTCGAGTGGAGTCTGTAAATCCCAGCTTCTCGTATACTTGCTGCTCATCTCCTCCTCCTTAGATCGGCGCAGTGTGTCAGAAAAAATATCTATGCACAAATGTGTTCTGTTCTATTGTTCAATGTAAATCTGTTCAATGTAAATCTGTTCAATGTAAATTTTATTCAATTTTCACCCTTAATAGCGTGCTTGACTAACCACCTCGTACATATATCCCAAACGTAACTAATAAACACATCAGGTGCCTGTAGGATAAGTTGCATCCGTGAGTTGCTGTAAATTCAAATTAGGTGTTATAACAACATAGCGCATATGGCTAGCAAGAGGACACAGCGTCAAGGCGCGTGGCGCGTTACGGATCTACAAGGTCCGCAAATCCACATCGAGTCGGATAAATGATCGTGTGTACGACTATGCAGTGAGGGTTAGATTCATTAGCCTTATGCTGAATGCCCAATCCCGCTGAGGGTGATTACTATTATCTAAGGGAACACGCCTTGTAACCCTACACAAAGCAAAGAACGACGATTAATCGTCGACATGCGATTTAGAACGAACATCAAGGCAATAACAAAGCAGGATTGCATTAACTACGTTTTTGACCCTGTTATAAATCTATAGACGGTAGTGGCTCTCTTCTTCAAACCACGTTGGTAAATTCACTTTTTCGTGTATATCCACTTTTAGTTCCGGAACAATTGGCTAATATGTATCCTTACGAGGTTATAGCGGTCGTTGGAACGCCAAAAGTATCCCTTTTTGTAAGAAGGGGAGAAATGCGTCACGCACCACCAAAAGTATATCAAAGAACAATATAATATAACGATTAAAATATTATTAAACAACACGAGTATTATTGAACAGCACGAACAGCACCAGGACTGAAATCGTAAGGTATTGAGCAATGGAGAAAGCATTACAAGGGACAAAGAGACAGTCGAGAGGTCCGACCAGGATCAGGGTCTAACACAAGTGCGCGGTATAAGGTCATTATTTTTCTTTCTGACAACAGGAGCGCTATGACCTGACAAGGCCTGGCCTTCAGCAAGGCGAGCCGTTGAACAGGCTCGCATGCAAATGACACTTTAAAGATTTGTGTTGAAAAAGTTTGTAGCGAGGAAATTTTTGCTTCCCAAGAGACTCCCTAAAAACCGGGCACACCAACACTAGATGTTCAGATATATCACCTATAGTTAAATATTATATATGTTGCTGGGGAAAATGTAACGCTAGTTCAAGTAGTAGCACTCCTAACAATAACATCATTTCGGACTGTTTTTGATTATAAGGCTCTACTCACATTTCGACTATCAATGTGTAGAGGGCTTTATAATCTACATACTATGCTGTGCTGCTAGTTAATTAACCATTAATTGACAAGCATTAAATATGCACAAGAGATTGAACCAGCTAGCGTTAAGTGATAGCATAATGAGTCAAGGCAACCTACCCAGAGGCACAACAAGCAACGACCATTATTATCATTATTATTAGTATAGAGATCATTATCTTCTCAAGGTGGGTATCCTGCCCTGTTCTATGTTGTCCTGACTCGCCTCGCGATAAGTGAGCCCGTTGGCCAGGAGACCAAACCGACAGAGACAAAGAGGTATTCTACACCCATCAGGCTTCGTTCGGGTGACTTCTATCTTGCAGAAGAGAGACGCTAGTTTCTGTTGGTGTCGACGGACCAGCAGTCGACGTCGCGGCATAGCAAGATGCACTGTAGGCGGCTGAGAGCATTAAAGCCAAAGAGGTATCTGAGGAAAGCAATCCCACAAAGAAGCTGACGGGTAGGAAGAAAGAGGCTGTGGAAAAAGTGTCGAAACCGATGTCCGACCAGACGGCAAAAACTATTGGAGGGCAGACGAAGCATTATGTTGGTGCTTTTCGGTTGCAGGAGAGACATCTTTAGACCCGTTAGGGCGGAACTGAGGGTCCGGGGGATACGTGGGTGGACTTTGGCAATGGGGCAAGGAAGCCCCCTTATGAGGACATAGACAACGAAAAAAGCGAGACTGGCCGAAAGGAGAAGCAAAAAAAAATACAAGAGAAGGTCGTTGCAGTAGTTAACCCAGAAGCGGTAATGAGGCCATTCTTAGAGGAAAAACTACTCTATGGGCCCTATCACGTCTACTTTTTAGCCTTTGTTCCCTTGTTCCTTGTCTTAGCCGAGAAACGCGAGACCATAAGGGGGGGGGGCGAGGCGAAAACATCCGTGTCCACGTCCCTTAACACGAGTCAACAACACGATGGCACGACCAACTATAAACAGTAGGAACGCCTCCATTAAGAAAATATCCATCCCACAATCTTGCTCACACCATTAGGAGATGCTGCTGTGATCCACTTGATCCACATGTTCAGCTTCAACCAACATTGATACCGTGAACTGACATACGTCTTCAGCATAAGCTCGGAATAATATTTCACCTTAGAAATGCCTATTTATGAGTACATATGCGCCATGACCATATGCATAATGCACATACGAAGTTCAACTTTACGGAAAACTAATGAGCAAAACCTAGATTGGTTCATCTTCGTACTAAAACCAAAGCGAATATAATAACACTATGTAATTGTTAGTCTTGTGATGCTTAGGAAGACTACCATACTTTTGGGAATATTGTGAACGCTGACTCTGATTCCAACATCTGATCGCAGAATTTAACTGAGAAAGGATGAAAAGTCATGGAGTGATTAGAGAGTTAATTTATATTACTATAACTTCTGTTGATGCCAACGTACCTTAGTATAAGTGCTCTCCGCCAATATTAGAAGGTTCACGAGTGCACCTCATGCATGAATGCCTTAAGGCAAAGGTCATTGTTTAATTTCGGCCGATTGATATCTGTATACAGTATTTCAATAGTAGTTCGTTTTAGACTGTGCCTAAAAAACAACCCATTGATAATTTAAAGCCCAGAAAGGGCTCCCCCATACAGGACACTTCGCTCATGTGTACTTCTGAACCTAATCATCGTCTTTTCCTTTATCTTGTGCACTCTGGCAGTGCTGCTAAATATAATGACGCACATAGCAAAGTCAATCTATTCATTTATCAATCGTCTTTTTGCAAGCCGAATTGACTGGCTCACACTTCACTTCAAATCAACTACAACGATGTAAATCACCGTTCAAAATGACTCCCTAGACAATTCGAACAATATCAGTTGATAGGATTCGGGTTTAATGATTGCGAAGGATATGTGTGTAGGGAACCACAATGAAAATGTCTTGGGGTGCGGTCTATTACACAATCCATGAACAAATCCCAGCGCTAAAGACTGAAAGAATAAGCGAGATATTTCTTGCTAAACCTCGCTGTCGTCTTGGCAAGGTAATCAAGCTGGTATTTAGTTCAGTTGATCAACCTAATGTAGCTGTAATAGAGGCGTCAAGTACCCTGGATGGTCTAGTGGTGAGCGTCTTAGACTAGTAGACCGGAGGGACACGTGTGTGTTGGGTTCAAATCCTGTCAGACGCGGAGAATCTTTGGAGTTCTTTATCATCTTTCTTTATCTGAGGATTCTTGTCAGGTACGAGTAAGGCAGAGAATAAGCAAAGGTGGCCCCGGCAGGTCCTCATAGTAATACCTAAAGGTTAAGAGCTGAGGCCTGTCAGATAAAAAAACAGCTGAGTGTCAGCTTAAAAAAAAAATAAAGGCGTCAAAGGAGTACTAAGCTAGGTAACGATAAATGCATAAATCGAATTACAGACTGATTTATTTTGCAAATGTGAAACGTATAGCCGAATAACCAAAAGGCCATAGTCACAATTATTACATTTGTCGGCCAAGGTTCAAAGGTATAATATAATTGTGACAAGGCCATAGTCATAATTATATTATACCTTTGAATAAAGTTGTTGTTATTAGACATTATATATTATGAGTGAGACGGTATTAGATATATAATACATGAGCTATTCAATAGAAAACCAAACTGCATCAACATCAACCCTCTGCTCCAGATATACATATATATATATATATATATATATATATTGCCACTCATTCACATACGCGACTATGAAGCGGTCTGTTTGTGTATATGTGTTCGTATTTGTCGTCATAACCATAAGAAGTATTATATCTAGGGATGACTTGATCATACCACTATTTGTGAGCTTGTTGTTATCGTTAGCCTTACCATTAACGATAATAACAACAACAACTCTCTATTCATCACAATGGAGCGTGATGACTTTCTACATTCGGGCAAGTTTATATATATTTCAGATAGATATATTATAAAAAAAAAGAGAGAGAGAAAATCAACCCCTCCCCTTGAGAACTGACCCTTGGGTTGGTAAAAGTTTAAACGTGATTACACAAGTACCTGATTTACTCGGCTGACTTCGGACATGGCTGAGAGTTCGTCTGAGAAACATAGGTCTGGGACAGTTGAATTTGAAACCCCGTGAAACTCTGCCAGATGCTAATTTCTGAATCGACTGATCCAATCGCAAAGGGTATTTACTTACGAAGGAAGGACTTTGCCACGTTTGACCGTGAAAATTATATGTAGAGCGTAATTTCTATTTACTCGGACCGTAAGTAAACTTGAAAAATAATAATACTATGCCCAAAACGCTGGAATAGTATAGTAGTATTCTTTCTAAGTAATAATAATTCAACAATTTTAATAATAGTAATAATTCGAAAGCATAAATTATCCTGATGCTATAGTGGTCCATCGTATTTGTCGGTTGTAACACCATGCCGGCTCGTCATCCGCATTTTTATATAATCATGGTAATCACTTGGTTTTCCTGGAACTTAACTCCACCCTATCCCAGTAGGGGTGACAATCAATGTGTGCCATTCAACACGACCTTGACGGTGAAGCGACGGTCGCGGTCAATTTGACAGAAATAGATTACGGCTGGTCCACTACCCTTGATGAATCATTTCCATAGAACCAGAATAAATTAGGACAGGTACATCAGATAATTAACCAACTATTATTGCTGATTTTTACTTAAGTCTGCATAACTAATAGGTGGAAATTACTAGTTTAGTGGATAAAAGTGCAACTTGTTTAAGGATTCATTCAGTGAAATTCACTCAAATTAAGGTTCGTTAATGGAACTGTGGTTTTTACACTGCTTAAGTTCTGAGATTACGATATATTGAGTTGTAAGGAATGATATTTAGGTTAGGTTCATTGCCCAAGGGCAGGGCGGAGGGACCATCCCTCGCCAGTAGATTCGATGACGCTGATAGACGTACGTCAACAACTGCGTCTGCAGGCTATTCATGGGGTACATCTAACATAATTACAGGCAAATTTGATTTGTAAGGACGAGGATTCACCTTCACCATTGTCTACAGAGGAAGCGGAAGTAAGGCGAAGACGATCACACAAATAATCCTTTTTAAGATCAAAATTTGTATGTCAACCTCTTCTAGGTATAATACTATGTTTTGAAATTCTTCTATTCATACGGCTTGGATCTCATTAAGATGCAATTAATGCTACCTACAATAGAAGCCATTTATGTGTTGATGAAATATGCCTGAATTTTAATCAACCTTCGCCATGTAACCCCCGATTACGTGTCAACTCCTGTCTGTTGCATTTTTACGCTTATGAATGGCGAACCTTGTCATTACGGCGGTTTTTACAGCTGAATCGATTAACCTGTTCATACATGACGTTCTTAGTTCAATTCACGCATCTTGTGTAAAACAACATTTAAATGGGGAGTGCATCGACCTGCCTAATGAACTGTTTTCGTCGGTACGCAACAACGTGACCTAACGCATACGAAGAGTCTGTTATTTCATTACGCATCCGTCGATCGAATCTACATATCGCTTTGACCAACTGTCTGCCAAACTTGAACACAGCTCGAGAGGCACATGCGAAAAATAGGCAGATTTCCATGTCTCGTCAGACCTTATCTTCTTCTGAAGGGTTCTTTTAAAAACAATGAACATGCACAAATGAGTGACTTCATGCCACAGATTAGGTTAATAAACATTGTGATTAAACAATATGATTTCCGAAAGAAACGTGTAACTTCATTACCAATAACAGAAACTCTAAGCAGGCGCCGGATCTTTGACATCAATCTAGCATGCGTTATGAGCATGCATATGAGCCAGCTACTCAACCATATTACCTGCATAAAGCATTCGACTCTGTAAGTCCTTTGATGCTTCGGTAATAGTTAGCCGCATATAACTTCGACGATGATGTAAGTTACTATTCAGCCTTATAAGAACGAACTCAGGCAAGTGCGGACAGGAATAGGACTATTTCTGGCACTGAAAACAGGCACCTCGGTGTCCCACAAGGTGGTCTTCTTGGTTCTACGCTAGTGTCATTGTTTTTTAACCGTATCGCACATAATTACGATTCGCTTAACCTGACTCGTTCTTTATCTGCTGATGGACGGTAAGGTAAAGCTTTATTGATTTAATAAAGGAACTGCATACAATGCTTAAGTTCTCTTATATATCATGCAACGGGATTCGAACCTGCGGCCTCTGGCTTTTTACAGCCAGAGACTCAGCTGTCCAAGACCGTCGATTTCAGTAGTCGGCCGAATTGTACTGATTCGATTTTCACTGCGAAAAATTACCTTTTTGAAATAGGAAATGGCTTACTATCAATTGTATGTAAATAAAATGAAAAACCTCTATCAAAATTCGCCCACCGAAGATTGAGTCGTCCTTTGACAGTGACAATTTAATTATTACAGGAGTTCGCATCTCTATGCCTTTCGGCTCGGCTCTGGACGTAAATCTGCATGAGCACTTCAGATGCTGCAATAACTGGTATTTCTAGAGTCGGGAAACTCCTCGACGCGAAAGAATGTCTTCCTCGAAATCATGAATTTCTTAATTCATGGTATGATTTACGACGTCGAATACTTTGATCTTAATCATAATAGCAGAATTCAATCTGTTCTGAAACTGCAAAAAAAAAGAGTATTACGATGTCTACTCCGCCTGACGTTCTATGAAAGCTTGTGACATTCAACCGTTCTTCTTCTATAGCGACTACCTTTTGGCAGAATATTGTTAAAGCCTTGCATGATCTGTTCGTTAATGTTTGTGATCTTAGACGTTCGACGGGCATTACCAACTTGTGGTGGCTGGTTTCATCTTGTTCTACTCGCGTCCATTTCCAGCAATGTCGACCGTGAATGCTTTCTTTCTCAAGGCTCCCTCATCTGGAACTCTCTTCTAAGTCCAATTGGCTTCTTACAGTGTCCCCTAGCAGACTTTGAGTCTCTTTTAACACATTGTACATACGCTTAGTAATTATTTGTATCTGTTACTAAATATTGTATATACTTAGGAACTGTCCTAGTTGCATGTCATGTCGTATTTTGTTGTTATAGAATAATAATGCTTCATACAAGATTAGATTCGTTGTCCAATATATTAGATAGATATATTAGCAGCAGGAATGAAATACCAAAGTTTGAAGCTAATTTAGGGACTTAAACAAATGTAACAAAAATAATAAGATGTGATATGGTCACACCATTGCATAAAATTGTGGCAATATTTTCAATGCTGGAATGTGTAAAACTACTTTTTTGCTGCATATCAACGTTGTAACAACAAAGGAACACAATTTACCCACGGCTTGCTGCGGGACCCTTAGAGCATTCCATTTTGCTTACCTTGGGCAAGGGTGTATGCATGATTTGAAACCTTTTTTTATCCTTCTTGTGCTAATAGAATTGGTCCGGATATACCTCTGCAGTGAATCAGAAGACGAACGTTTATGAAAACACTTTTTACATGTTTACAGGTATAGGCACATGCAGCGCGTACCTCCGAGCATGTTTGTATTCCTAGAACAAGAAGTCGCCCAATTTAACGTCTACAAATGTTATAGATCACTGCTTATTGGTGTAGTTGAGTCGCTTTCAACGAGAGACATTCGATGGGACGTTTCCTTTCTAAACAGTTCACCCTAAGCCAGCACTGATGACTCTCGAGCGAATTCGAGCAATGGTACCCGAGTTTCTCCTAAAATGGTTTTCTTGAATATCGATGTACGTGCGGGTTCGAAGAGAGGGTGTTTCGTCTTTATTAGATCGACATTTTCCCAGTTGGCACAACAGCGCTAGAGGACAGCATATACCGAGATCACAGATCGCCTATCCCAGAGGACAGTAGGCACTACTATTGCCTCAGTCGGTCTCCTCGTTCAGACTCGAATCGCTTCCTTTGAACGAAGTCGTGTTGTGGCTATTTCCATGTCTTTTTTTTTTTTTTTTTATGACGGAGAAGCTCGACTTCGGTCGAAACTATCGTGTTATCGGTCAGCATAGAATAGGTGATGGCCGATACTAAATTAGCCTAAAGTGATTTAAGCTGAATGTTACATTACTGGCTGTCCATGCGTAGTATCGATTACCATCATACACAATAATTACCGCCCGATTTGCGGCTGCGTTGACGCTGGCGCCGCTCAAGCGTTATTGAATATTAATCAGTTTAGTCGGCGTCAGCGTAAAGTATGTCCGTATGATGTGTACCACAATGGGATATGACTCAATTAGTGGCGAGACGCTGCTCCGTGCTCACACGAAGGGGAGGGGGCCACAGTGTGACCGTTCCCCATTATGCTCACATTATCGAATCGAGACAGATAAGCGGTGGACATATGATAATATTGTCTAGTTCGCTTAACCTGTTTGCACAGACAGCCACAGTTAAATATTTGCATTGTATTCACTGTAACCGAATTCTATAATAGGATCCTATTGTAAGTCTTGGCTGATAAACACTCTGATGCCCGATGCGCTCAAAGGAAGTCGCGCACATGATACCAACTCGAGTAAGGACAATACAAACGATCTTACAACGCCAGTAATTGCCTAGCGATATCATGCGATGTAGTATGTAAATGGTAAATGGTAAATGTTTATTGGTTTATTTAAGGAGCTGCAATTTTTCAATGCTTAAGCTCACTTATATGTCAACATGGAACAAGTTTGGATAGGTAATCCTTACCTGGTGGCCATCGAACACCACCAGTGGCTGTCGAGAACAGCCTGGCGGCCACGAAGGCTCCTTTATAACTGCTGACCAGAGGGTTGCCCATCGTTGCCAATGGGAAAACTCGCGCCAACTATTTCCGAGCCCGTTCTGTTGTACTCATCAGTTCCTTATGTTTGTTGTACCTATTCGACAAATCCATATTTATCCATCGTGTCACTCAAATCGTACACGCGTCGCATTTCCACAATCACTAAGTGCACTTTTCCGCTTTTTTTGTTGAATAGTTCACACACAGGATGACACGCATTGGCATCACCAGCAGGAAACGGCAACGATCGCAGCAGCAACATTGGACACCAACAAAAAAACCGGATGTGAATCGGATGCGTCATCGTTTCGGTCACATTATTATTATTGTTATTGTTATTGTCATATCATCATTGTTATTGCCATTGCCGTTCTCACAATGGCAACAACAGCAGCAGCACTAGTTGTATCCGAAGCACACCGATGGCACGATTACACCTGCAGAGAGATAGAAAATACGCAACGAGTCGACATCATCATGAATCGACCCGAACGCCAAGCGATCACAACCAGCAACTCGATGATGGCACGAACCACGGACTCGGGCCCACCGTGACTCTCTATCTGCTATCCTGTACGGGGTTTGTGGCCGAGCAAGCAGCGACACGGAGTGAGCGTGAATGTTGTTCGAGCTTCGTTTGTTATGATTTCGACTCAGCGGTCTCTATAGCGACCGACCGCTGGCCGCTGGTTAACTGCGAGATGGTGCTGCGATTGCGACTGCGTAACAAAGCGTTACGTCCTCGGACTCGGCCTGCTATGGGCGCCATACTTTACTTTGTACAACGCTCTGTCAGCGAGGGACTCGACGCGAGCCCGCTCGGCTGCTGAAGCTGATGAGGACATGCAATTGGATTCGGGAACGGGAGCCCCCCGGGGGGGAGAGGTTACGACAATGTGAAACTAATGGGGCAACAGTCATAGGGGAATTAAATCCGAGGGGACCTTGAGGAAATATACGGCGCACTTGAGTTTCAAGAAGCGTCGATGCACGACCTCAACACTATTATATACATATATATATATATATGTATGTACTGAAAGAACAAATAACAATATATATATATACGGTAACCATGCTGTACGGGGGAATGATTGAAACCTGTTTTCGACATTCAGTTCAATATATGTATATATATACATATATTTTTTTTTCCAAATCGTTTTCAAAAACTCTCAATTCGGAGAATCTTGGAGTTAGCCTAAGGTGGTCGTGTTTCAGATGCCCAACGGACAATCTAAGTTCTACGATGGCAAACGTTGAAGTTTTCCTCATTAGTGGACATCAGCCAGAGTAAAATATTGGCATTATATAATACAACGTGGATATGTATGAAATTAATCGATATCGTCACAACATATAGTGGGTAATTATTCATATTCCTGTCCAGTTCGGTGTCGCTATCGAATCAACGCATTACTCCTAATTGGCATTATTGTGACTAGATAAGGAATATAATGGATATCAAGGTAAAATAGAGTCTATTGTACATATTTGTTAGAGAACGCACTGTTTATTCTAGGGGCCAGATGAAGCATCGATCGTTTTCTACTCGACATTATCTACGCAGTGCACTGGCTGTGTTATTTCTTATATTATCTATCATTTGTATGCCACTCTTGCCCTCTTAGGACCATAACGTATTCAGCACTTGATGATTGTGATAGATTACCTACTGTGCGTCCATGTGCTGTATGAGCCGCCTTCGTTCGTGTTATCGAAGCGGTGTCTCAACTCGATTGGCAATGTTCTATTTATATCCAGATATAGAGTATTATTGGAATAGCGTGGTATTAGGGCGCCGACATATCAAGGTATCCAGTTTTTTTTTCGTCTGAAACATTCATCGTCCAAGACGCAGATTTATGCATCCGATGTTATTTTCTGAAGAACGCAAGCTTATTTGTTTTTCTTACTCGTTCGAGTTTAAAACTCTTCTACGTCCTAGCTAAAAGTCTTCTACATGACTGTCGACTATATTGTCAAGAGATTACACTCGAAGGATGGTTTGCAGATAAGAGCTGTTCCATGTCAGTATCAATTAATCCTTTCGGTGTTCGAGCATACCCTACCAGGACCGTTAGTATCATTATTATTATTATTATTATTATCATCATTATTATCATTCTTATGTGTCTTCCGAAACATCGATAAGCACTACCATGTACACAATAAACATCCGTTTCTGACGGCGTTAGTTATTAGTTCCCATATCACCGGCAACTGTTCGTTCTTAGCTAACGACTAAGACTGTATGTGAAATAACAAACTAATGCTGCTAAATATAACTCATTGTACACCACTTCATAATTTGATCACTATACGTTTCCACTAGCAAGTAGGGCCGTAGAAGCTGGTAACAGTACCGTACACCAGCAAGACCAAGTCACCTCCTAGTACTGTAGTCTGTTCCAGCCGCCATATCCGCTATATCATTTTCGACCAAAAGTCCACAGGAAATCTACCCGAATATCATCGGCCCACCCTTCCAAGACCTTTTTCGTTCAGCTCATATTGGTGCGTCTACGCCTCTCATCGCCAAAATCTGAATTCAATCAAGTAATATTGAGGGACACCCTCTACATTAGGATAATTCCCTCGCATAGTGAGGACGACACTCTGCCAGGACTTCAACCGGAGCAGGGAGACAGAGCGGGGGCGAGAGAGCGAAAATAATTTGCGGACCCTAGGGCTTTTACAACCGTGCTATCTCCCGTTGCAATCATCGAAGCGTCTCTGCTAGGCCAAGAATCTCACGGGCAGTGGCTTTGACTTCACTCAATCCCACGGCTTCTCTCAGGCCGATCGATCTGTCAAACATACTTAGTGCTTATCTAATGGACTTGCTTGATTCGCATATGTAGAGCTGTATCATCGGTGGCGTAAATTGGTCTAAGTTTTGCACTATAATCGAGATGCCTTCGGCTAACGAGAAACAAGTGCGTTTAATAACAACTTTATTTGTTTCATAATTCATGTTGACTGAAAGCAAATCAATTACGCCCTTTATCGAAGCCACAAGGGTGACACTGGTAGTAATTATCAAATGATTCAGAAGATTTGCCAGCATCTAAGACACTCATTTGTTCGGCGTGGCCCATTTAGACTTTCGTGCAATCGCGCGTTGTAGTTTACTACGAGTGTTGCTTTGGGTGATGTTAAGTATATCATATTCCTGGTGAACTGAATCGTATGTAGAGAATATTAAGTAAGTAAAAGACATAACTCAGTAATTTCGAAGATAATTAGAGAGTAAGTGCTATACGTATTAAAAAATTACCCACGTAGAAGATCAATTTCGAGATGAGGGGGTGGGTTAATAAATATAATTTGTCAATGAATACTTTATGCTATCTGATTTCAATGATCTATTCTGGATAGCCCTGCCGGTGTTTGCGTAATGCAAAACAGCTTGTCCGTGGGTATTTTTATTGTCCAAAAATAAAGTCCAAAATATATGTTACTATTTTTTTGTTGTTATTCTACACGTGCTATAACAAGAAATTTCTCCAGAGGAGGTGAGGGAATGAGAAACAGAGTACGTGTTTTGCATCAATATCACGCACCGATGATTATCATGATGTGGAGAGGCCAGTTCACGAAGACATTGTTTACTCAACTTTAACACGCACGTTGAAGTTTGAAAATGTGTAGTAAAGATTACATAAGGATATAATTACTATAAAGTGTACTGATGGCTAAAGCTTGTTACCTGAGCCTCCGTGAACCGCGAGCGTGAGACCCTCCGAAGAGATAAATGATTGATTTAGCCTTTCAGTGCGCACAACGGCCATTCGGCGGAGTGTATGCCACTGTGCTGGGGATAAGAACAAACAAATTCAATAAATTGTTTAACAATGCTATCTGGCTGTAGTAGCTGCATTACGTGGTATGTTTCTCGAGGAAATAGATCTTTTTGATAAAACCATGTCGTTCGCTGTCTGGGGCAATCATTCGCGGTGACCTATGAATGTGATTAGTCCGGATTTTTTCAAAAATTAGCCACCCTGTTACTCCGGTCTTTTGCTCTGTCGACAGTGGTGGCGATTGAAAGTTTAATTGTAGATGATTGGTGGCAAGCCACAACGAGTTTGGACTATATTTTGCTTACTGTTTGACATTTTCTCCTCTTTATAGTATTTTAATGGATTGTATTTTTCGCATTTGAATAATTGCTTTTATTAAATTTAATTAAACATGTTTTTTTTAACATTCGTTGAATTTTGCTCTAATTCACAATTGCTTCAAAATAGTTCCCAATTGATATTGCTTCTTGAGCCGCTAATGGCTGTCAAACGGACGAGTTAGTAGGGCAAAGTGACACATCGGGCAGCCGCAGCAGTGAAGACCACCACTGTACCATATAACAATCATCTTTCAAATACTACCGAAGATCCAAGAAGAAGAAGAAAAAAAACCTCGAGATAACGATCTCACATCAACTACGCAGAATCGTAGAGATCAAACAGTTGCTAGCCCATCTACGACGAAACGGCAACTGGTTCGTTCGAATAGAATCTACGACGATGAATGCGGGACTGTTTTCAGTTGTCTGGTCGAGGGGGGGGGGGGGGCGGCAGGTGCCCACCGGGTGATACACTGATGTTCTGCAGCGCCAGCAGACGCAGCCGCTGTTGGAGTGCGGCGTAGCGCTACAAGCATCGCTGCTACTTTGATCTTCGACTGGTCCGGGCTCCTGTCTTCCCCGAGGCTGATGGGTTTGTACAAGAATGCCGTCGCTGCCTCTAAATTGTCCAGCGATTGTGCCTTTTGTAAAAAAACACAGGAGAGAACTTTTTCGAGAGCTGAAAGCACGAAATTATTATATATCCCCTCTCCCCACGTCCGCGTTCCTTCTCTGGCGCTCCGATGTCATCCCTGCGGGACTCCCTGCAGTGTGCGTAGCTGAGCTTTGCGCATTAAAGTTACGCTCTTATTTTTACTCTGGGCGAGGTAATTGATTCTTTGCCCGCTGGGCTGACACATAGTGGTGTAGAGCTTCGTCGGTGCGGTGTCAGTCGGCCAGAACATGGAGGAGTCGGTAAAGTGTATGGAATGGGACATCAATGGGATGTCTGTACCTGGTCCGAGATACACCGTTGCTCACTTCGTATGCCTGTCTGTTGACCGTGCTCTGACATTCTCTGACTTTTAGGCTTGGTTAATGGAAGCACACAGACAAAATGAACATTGACGACCAATGAGAGCAGTATTTTACGATGGGAATGCTTTTCAAACTCACATGGTTTGGCCATTATAGCGATGGGCCTGTTTTATATGTATAAATAATAGTGCAAATATTATTGATGATAGCGTCGTGTTCTGGTTCCATGCAAGCTCAGGACACAGAATGTAATGTTTCGTAAAATCATTAAATCGAACGAAGAAAGAGTATTAAATCTGCCAATAACGTCTTTCAGCTAATTCGACATAGTTAGTACAAAGCTTCCTATTTATATAATATGTCGCTCAAGCTAAACATAGCCCACAGCACCAAGCAAGGCACAAGCGAATCAACATGTGGGCTAGAATGGTAATTAGGTAATTACTGATGCCATTCGAACGCACCAATAGTGGCTGGCGGAGCGTGGAAACCGATCAATGTGGTACCCGGGTTTAGCTGAGATTCTTGATATCAGCGTGTAATGCAGTTATTCTCGTCTAGCGTGAATATCGCTACACTTCCTATCCATAATATATTGGAAATGTCCAAAATCGAGGCGCGGGGCTACAACGCCCTTTAACGGGCGGATTGGGGTGAGCAATGTTACCATATCCCATGTTTCTTCAAAAAATAAAGGATAAATTCGATCACTCAAAATCGCAAACGTGGGCTTCGGCTGAATGCTCAGGTTATATTCGTTGATACAATATCAGCTGTCTATGCTGTCTAATGCCTTACGGTAGATATAATAGTATAAGTCCCAATGATGTATCGCTGTTGTCGTGTCGATCAGCGTTGCCAAAGCGCCCTGAGAGCTACACGCATTTTATAGATGAACAGGCTTTTTTATTATCAACTTGGTTATGCCTACATAATTTTGGAAATTATTACTTAGTTCCGATTAATCATGGACAAACAAGTAAACGTGCTTATAACCGTTCTTCCCGTCTGTGGAGTTTCAGAGTACGACGGGCTCAATGCAGGAATAGTCGATCTATAATATCTATGATGAATCATGTTTCTTCATATTTTATTTATTATTTCGCTTCTTATTTTATTTATTATTTAGTTTGACGCTATTTGTTTGATGACTATGCAAAAACTGAAACTATTAGTAAAACTGTGTAATATCAACTAGTTAATCAAGTAACTCGTCTTTATGATGAGAATGAGAGAAACCGAGGTGGTTTTTGTGACAACAATTCACCGTACAGTGCTAATACGCGCTGTCGTCAATATGAAAAAAGAAAAAAGCAGATTTTCTTTTGAGATGCTGGAACATTTCTTCAAACACACGGACACGACCAGAGACATTTCATAAAAGTGGGCCGATCCAGTGCAGGGTGGTTGACGTGAATAACAAAACGCCTATATCTACTAAAACCTGTAACTCCTGCTCGTAGTTAGTGTTATCCTATCGCCTGTGCCTTAGTCTCCTATGACTACTTTACCTTCCGTGTTGGGGTTCTGGCCGGTGACGCCCGGTCATCTAACCATCTGCCGCTGACTTCTCAATCCATCACTATTGACCAAATTTGATTTATTTGTTTTAGGTCGTTAGGTATTTAGCTTCCCAATTTTATCAGACCACAACGCATTTGGCTTTCAATTGTTCTCTTCTTCTGGCTTTGCTAACCTGAACACGGTGGATACGATTTCTTGAAGCGCCCCAAGGGCAAACAACTGATCGGTGCCATAACTCAGGGTTAGTATCACATATTGATCGCACCCAGGGTTACAACACAACAAACACTTTCAACGGTTTCTTCCAAAAGGTCCAGGTTAGTTCGCAAGCCAGACCTCCGTTCATCCAATTGGTGCATCTGATAATATCTGTCAGGGTTTTACATAAACCTGTATACGAGCCCTGTTTTTAGGGGAGGAAATTGTCTTTAAACGCATGGACACCACCAGAGATATTCCAATCTCCATCAAAGTGGGCCGATCCGGTGCAGGGTTAACGCGGATAAAAGCCTAATCCTGCCCAAGCTCACATATCGTTGCGAAGTTTGGTCTTAAAAAGAACACTGAAGCCGGTACGAGTATGTATGACAGTTAAAATCAAACAGGAGTGCCAAGTATTCCTATATGAATCAAACTATCTGCGCAGTGGATGTACACTAACATCCGTTCTCGCAAAGCAGAAGGAAAAAATAATAATATACACTACGCCTTTCGTACGGCTTGAATGCTCGCACTAACTCATGCTAACTCTCGTACTTGTCCTGCTCTATTTAGCATTGTGAATTATTTAACGATAATACTATCAAAAATGTGTGTGATTATACTCGACTGTAATGCATTCCCTTCTCACAATAATGGTACATTTGACTCGAGTGAATTGAAGCGTATTACACAACGCAGACTTATAATGCATATTGTATATATATATATATATATATATATTCGAGATGTAAAAGACGGCTTGTGTGCCTCGTGGAAGGCTGAGATACTTTAGCGTCTATTGTTAAAAACCAATTACGTACTTTGGATGAGTGGGGAGATGGAATCCGATTGCGGCGGTTTACAATGGCTTAATACTTATCTCTTTCTCTCGAAAGCCAAGATGGCCCCGTATTTCATTTTCCTTTCAAGCGTTCCTTTCAATGGAAACGCTGCTGGAAAGACACGATTTCGTCTGATGATAATTTTCCGCCATTTTTCCAACCTCACATTTCACAAGTAGGTCTGGCTGTATGCATCACCAGATTTCAACCGCTTGTACTTAAACGATTTCGTTATTGATGCGAGATGCTGTTCTTTTGACGACTCTTTGCCTAAATTCAAACACCTTAATCGCTTGTGGAGTGGTAAGAACGACATCAGTGATCTTTGGCTCGTAATCACAGCGCCTCGAAGAATAACTTGTTACAATGCCTCTATGTTAACTGCCCTCCGCGCCGACTCGTCCCAGCGTTTCTACACATGCCTAGCCCTTGTTCAATGCTAACTCGAATTGTTTGGTGGCGAAACAGCTCACGCTAGGAGCTGCTTGCATTTAGTTCTACTCCACACGACAGTGGCGTACAACCATTAGACTACATTCATACTCAGTTCGTGACGAATAATAGAGCCTGAGTAGCTTTTGTCACTCAACGTAAATCTGGGTCGACCCTATACAGCTTCGTGTGCCACAGAGGGCCAGTGATACCATATGCGAGACTCGTTCTCATGACAAATGGAGGTGTATGTCTGCTGAGTTTGCTCACTGTAGACAAATAGAATTAGGCATAGCATTCATGAGTATTCATGACCTTTGTAACAAATCAAGCTGTTTGTGCATGACTGGGCTGTCAGAATAGTCTTCTTCGAAGTGTGCTTATTGTGTTAATTGCCAATCCGTATACGAAACCGTTTTAAGGCGACTGCCTAAACAGAAACACGACTGGCCGAGCCATTTTGCCTACTGCTCCCTTTCTCGTTGGTTGTATTTTATAGCTCAATAACGTGGCTACATGAGTATTGCAACTATTAACAGGTGTCTCTACAGGATAGGTTCCCACGGTGAATCATATCATGGGAGGCAAATTTGCTCGCAGCGGATGCGATTCCCTCACGTTCTTCAAGTTAACAAGGGTTCGCGGTTCCACACTAAACATAACATCTTGTAATCCAGTCAGTTATGCCGGCAAAGGCACCGTTATTTGAAGTTTGTATTCGCTGCTGAGGCAATGGCTGGTGCTGCTGGTCCAATCTTAGATGAGTTGAGTTCAGTTGAGCGGCCAGCTAGGAATCCATATTGGGTGTATGCCGACATGAAAACTTCTTCTAGCGGCTTGGTCACTTGTTCCTTGCCGCAGCGCTCGAATAACTCTCCGACGAAATCTGTGAGCGCAATTAGTCCACAACTGTTTGGGTCCGATAGCATCTCTTTCCTCTTGTGCAAAGAGATTACCTCTGCATTCTTCAAAGATTCTGGAGAAACTCCTTGCCAGATCGACATATTCAAAAAAAAAAAAAACAAACAAGTGAACCCCCAGTTAGAGGCATGCCATTCTTAGAAACCTCGAAGCGGTGTCACGTGTTGCGCTCGTATAGTCGGTTCGCATTTGTGGGCGTTGCTTTCTTGTCGACCATTACTTAATTTTTATGTTGCACCGAAAATGTTGGAACTAGTGGTCAGACTGGTGATCGACTCCTGCATGAGGATTATTTAGCTTTGTAGTGGAAAGGGCTGGCGAGGAATCACCAAAGCTAGTCTCTCTCTCTTGAAACGATTGTTGACCTGCGACGTTTAAAATGCGGACCTCCAATTTTGATTGCGCCACCCTCAACCAGTATCTGGAACGGTAACTGAAAATATTTCGTTTTGTCACCTTCCTTGTGAGAATACAATTGCTTATGAAAGAGTTTGTCACTGCAACGTTCAACCGAGGGTCGTTTAACTTTCTAAATACATGAAAGTCGGTGTTCAGTTGAAAACTGTTATATAGTGCCGAAAACTCTCAATTCCAAACTTGCCCTCATATACAGGCTGATATTTTAAGGGAATTGGAAGCATTTAATATAAGACTTATCTATAATACGTGTGGCGGACGTGGACACATGTGAGCAACCCCAGCAATGTGATAGACAAATAGGATGGTGGTCAGAGTGTTCTAAATTTTACTTAAAACACAGTTATGGGTCTGTGGCTCTCTTCAAAGGCTGCCTTTTTCACATCAAATTAGTACACCGAATCAAATTAGTATACTGCTAACACCACTTTCACTCATTCTAGTTCTTATTTTATCTCGACATTTCTCATAGTAAAGAAACGATTGGGATGAGTGCCGACAGATGTCTGATGCGAGAAGGCCTCAAACCGCAAACCAAAATAGTCAATATTTTCGATATTCTTTAAAATACAATGCGCAGATTCATTCATTCGTAGATCGTCGAAGAGATCTCATAGCGGCTGAGTTAAATACCAGTTAACTAGTGACACTTTAACTCAGAGTTCCCGTTTGCACCTCAAATGAACTACTAGGCCTTTGTTCAAAGCTCGCCGCACCCCCTTCGGAACATTCTACAAGTCTGACTTCACTCACTGCTTATTCGCTAACCCACAATGTGGACGTCTATCGTCGAACCCAATAAAAATGTTCGCCTAGAGGACAGGTTCCGGAAGAGGGTAAGGGTACGATAACAAGAATCGTGTACGTTAGTGGGTCGCAGACGAACGAGCTACGTAACTCGTAGCTCGTCAGCCGAGGTCAAGGCGACATCAGCCTCTGGCGCAGACTTCAGCCGCTTCTATGCTTGTCACTCATCAACTGATCCCGTCTACAGAAATCGGCGCCGCTCCCAGGGAGGTCTTCGCCGTAGATCGTCGAATCCGGATCGTTCGCTGCTAAGTCAGCCAGGCAGCCACACCCCTCGTGGAAATTCGTCGCAGAGAACCCGAAACGCCGGATCAAACGTGAGCGGCATGCAGTCAGATACGACGTAGATATAGGAGGCTTTAAGTTGCGAGTCACCCAATCACTTCGAGTGACAGGTGGTAGCCAGCGAGCACTGTTCGACTCGCTAAACCCCGGTCTCGGGGCATAGAAGTTTTTGACCTAAACGACCGGATTATACTTTATACTAGACCAGATATACGCTACCGCATATGATTAACCTATCATTAATAATAGCGCAGGTAAGAACCTTATAACATTGAAACAGTACTATAGTACTCCCTATAGTGCCGTATTGACTGTATTCAAATTGTGATTATTCAAATCATTTTCTGGAACGCTACGTGTCAATAGGCACTTGGTGTCTAAGAACGCCCGCAGGCAAATCAGCGGAGCTCGCAGTTGATCGTTACACATCGTGTCGTCAACCATAGCGATATGTAGTTTGCCGTGTACGTCGATGCGGCATCTGCAACCGAAGTGGAGAAATCACGATTGACAGCTTAAGTGTTTTACTATTCGTTGTGCCCTTCAGATGAGATAAAATAAAGTAAGAATAACAGGTGTCTCGAGGTCGGAAAGTTGAAAAAAGCTAAAGAGAGGTAAGGTGCCCTTAGAGAGCCATTGGTAAGTGGGTCGTCGAACAGACGGCGAAACGCCACGTTTGAAAGAACAACGACAAACGCACTGGAGAACCGAGGTGGGGGGTAAACTCATTTGCTATGGTTCTCGCACTGCTTTCTGCAAATTCGCCTCAACTAAGGCTCGCAAGTAAGATTTACCGCAATGTTATCCCTGCCTAGAATACACCTATACAGGTACAAGGGCCGGATAAAAGCAGCCTGCGTGCTTTCGAGGACACGCAATTTATTAATGCACTAGGGACGTCGCTCAAATAAAAGGAAATTACACCATGCTATAGTATTTGTTACTGAGAAAAATGGGTCGGCAAATGGTAGTGAAAAATGTCACTTGGCTAGTGCTTGATTCTGAGAGGAATTCAAATCGAATTGAATATCTAATCAAGTTGTGAACAAACAGACCAATGGTTTGCACTAACATTCCCATTGTTAGCATGTGCTATTCTCGGTAGTCATATGTATCATACTTTTTTTCTTTTTTAATTTACGAGGAAAGCCGGAATCCTACCCGTCTCGCTTTCCCCACGCCTCCCAATGGGAGGGAGCCCCCTGGAAAACCGCCGCAATCCCGGCATACCCTCACGGAGGCCCTGCCCCCAACGTTTGACACCCTTAGAGATCGTCACCCCTTTCGCTCTGCCGCTCTAGTTCTTGCTTATCCTTGAGCACCGCCTCGGCGGTGTATGTATTACTACATACGTAGCTACCCCCATAGGATGACAGTCATAATGACAAGGATTTACAATAATTCTCAATTGATGCAGACGTCCAAGTTGGCAAGTTGTGGTAAGTTTTCTCTTAAACTTCGACGAGCACATTTCCCGTACTATCCGGTCGACATCGTTAGTTACAACTACTACAGCTATTTCTTGTCGCTGTTAAGTAAGTAGAGTTCTACGTCGCATTGTACAGAAGTCTAGTTGTGTCGAAACTTTTATATTATTCGACGGCCATATGGCGTTTATAAGTTAAAAAAACATATTGACACACTAAACTCCATGCAGAGTAAATTTGTTCGTAGGACTAGTGTCAGATGCGATGCTTCCAAGGATCGATTATACCAACGCCGATCTACTGAACTTCGAACGTTTCGAAACTTAGACAAATCATTACGTATTTTTAATACTGTTTAACACGGAATAATACCTGGGATCAAAAGTATATGTGGTTATAATCGCATCCTGCACTTTCACTTTCATGTCTCGAAAGCCTCTCCCCCCTGGCCAGAAATAAAGTTGGTTTTGTACTGCACTATATAGGACACTCTGCAAATAACTGGGCATGTTTTCATAAATACTGTTCGGAATGGACTCAGAAGTGTTGGTTAATCTGAAGGCAGAGAAATCTGGCTATTTAAAAATGTGTTTTCTACTCCTTCCCATCAGACATTTGTCGATACTGGCCCGAATGGCCGTATTACTACGAGTAATATAGAAAGTCACCCTTCTCTCTGAGACCATCGCCTCGACCTGAACCTACGAGCTGCTACATATCCTACCACCGGCCTCTTCATCTAAGGTGTGTCCAGAGAGACACTGCGATGTTGCAGTCTCAGCCACCATCGCAATGATGTGTCAACTAAGTTTGGACAATTATGCAGCACGTGTCTACCTTTTGCAAATGTGCCTTCGAGGGCAGCCATATTCATCTCCGTCGTTGAGATTTAACTAATATTTGATTGATCGTGTGTGCACATACATAGCACATGTCAAATGCGAAGGGTTCAATGCAATCTGCATCGTTGTAGATCACTCTTCAACGTGGGTCGACCTCAACCGATTGTCACATCATGTGGGAGCGAGACGTGCACACCTTAGCATATTGTCTGCATATCTCTCCTAACCAACTTTGACAGCAACAATTCAACAACGAAAAATACCACTTCAAGTGATCGGCTGCGTAGCCAGCGTGTCGTGTTGTAGGGTCTGCGCCTTTTGAGTTTATGCCTTACTAGTACCTCAGAATCTTACGGTTTCTAAAGATTTGCCCAAGCTGTATCTCAAAAGGTGACGTCTATCTTGTCCGACTCCCTTTCTACACTTTGTCTTCGTGACCGATCCGTCGTTAAGAAGAATCTCAACATATCACGAGCACCAATGGATGTACTTCTACAGATTCGACGTGAGAACACGACGCTATTCCTCGATGTCAAGGATACGGATCGGGTTGAGGACGTGAAGAAGATCATTGAAAATATTCTCAACCACAACCATAAAGATCAGGAGTTGTTCCTTCAAACAACGCTGCTGGATAATACCAAGTCTCTGTGCGAGTATGGGATCAAGCCAGCCGAGAAGAAGGGATACGATGCGCCAGTGACCATTATGCTCGCATACGGCATCGACCCGCCTGTGGTCAAGCCATATTCGACATCAGAGACCGTGCGTGTCACTAAAGACAAGCCGCCATCATCCTAAGCCTGGTGCCGTCTAAATCTTTGATCATCTCCCTGTACTCAAGGACTATGGCCAGGGCACTGTTGGTCATCGCCAGTTCGGGCTCATTCGCCTCGCACATGTCTGTAATGTCCCGTATATACCCCACAATATTCACATAGTAGCGTTCTTCTTTTCTCTTCTCTGTAGAAAATAATATATTAATACTATTATAATTCCTGTTAAATATATTTAGCTCTCTATACGATTACTGATGAGTATGATGACTCTTAAAATCTACATTTGCAAATTCCAGCTGCAATAAATTACTGAAAGGATGTTTATCCACCTGTTCATATTGCCTACAAAATAAATGACGCTTTACTCTCCATACTATTGCTATGTCTTAAGCTTTCTGGTTTTCGGTTCGGTTTTGGGCCTTCAAAACAGCACGATGTCTTTAACACCATGACTTTAGCAGAATGATACAAAATTTCAACAAACAAAATAACGGTTTTTTCCTACTGTCTGTTATAATGCGCTATCATTGTGATAATTTGAAAGTCTTATTTGAGGAATCAGTTCGCTATCACGCATCTATGACAGGTCGATTACATGTAGCAATGGATAAATGTGCAATGAGAAACGCACACACACAATAATCAGTAGTTGAATTTTGAGTGTTTCTGAATCGCACCAAATCGCACGCAACGAGAGCTGTGAATAGAAGAGGCTATGGCAGACGGCCCGTGTTTAGGCAGTTGACGTGGTTACCCCTTTACAGACCGTTCTACTCATTCACAGAAGAAGTCGATTTAAACATAAATTAGCTAGATAGTTGTCGTGTCGCTTCTCTTTACTGGGTGCGATTCACTCCGAAACGAATATGTCATATTGCAGTGTACTTGTGGTTCATACCGTTATCATTAAAATGTTACCACATGAAATTACGTAGCATAGACAGCTGATTATATCTATACAGATTATGTTCGATTCTTTGATAGCTCGAGACAATCAAACATCACTTGCTTCGATAGAATTTTACGAATATTTTTAGCTGCCACAATATATAATATTATATATAGGCTATACGCGTGTACTTCTCTTCGTGCTAGAACTACGTCTCTGTTACGCGAATTTTACGCGGCTGTATGCCATGGCAAATTATGTGAATGACTCGAGCCGGGTCGGTCATGGGTGTCCGGGCTGGGTTCACAATCACCGCGTACAATACGCCATGGGTCCTGCATCCTGTGCCCTGACCACGTCGGCGGGGGATGTCCTGTCCTGCGTTGCCCTCACGAGGGCAACTCAACCCAGTGCATCTGAACGACTGTATCGTACGCAGCAGACGGCTATGTCATCCCCGGCCCAAACTAGCTGGATATCCCTGTTCCGCTTCGTCGCCCCTTGTCACCATCCTTATGCTGCAGGACACATTGAAAGGCCACAGACAACACACACGTACACACTCACTCATAGAGAAGTAGAGGAGCACACAGTAAAACTACTACAGTCTCCACTGGCTAATTTCGATCTCTGATTGGCCTACAGGCCACGGCCGCTAACTACTAAATCAGTTATTTAAATTCTGGATCCCGTTTGCAGTGGGCTCTGCCTTTCATGGACCCTCTTCCCTTAACCCGATACCAGACAGCACCGTTTCGTAACTAGCTCCTGTTTGTCGCACAGACCTCACAACGACGACAGATTCCCAATACGTTGCTAACTAACACTATTTTCGACACATAGAGCAAGTAGATGTGTAGGAGATGTTGACAAGTGATAACGACAACAACATGATTTTGCTTCGTTTTTCTAGCGATCGGGTACACATTCGAACAGCTCGGTGCAAATTATAATGGTGCCAGTTATAATAATAATAATAGTAAGTGATACAAAGTCATAGGGGGAACACTTGTATGAAAATCAATTACAATGAGATGATTTAAAGTACGTCACTAATGGGGAAATTTGAATAAAAATATTAGCTCTATAGTGTTAACCAGATATCTTATCCCTTCGTTGATATATGCTAAGCAGGCTTAATTCTGTCATTCATTATAACTGTTAGCAGAATATTTCCGCATTATGGGAGTACTTGGTACAAATGAGTTGTTATGCACGAGGCTCCTGATAATGTGTCTACCCTGTATTATGTTCACTGCACGGACAGTGAGCTTGATAATGACAACTTTACGCAACAAAAATTCTAAAAACATTCAGTTCGTTTCAGAGCATGATCAAGAGAAAATACGTTGGTTTTCATTAATTGCTTTAATACTGAACAACTAGATCAAAAAAATATAAATATAATAACAACAATTGCATTTTATACGTACATGCCACCAAGAGGTAAGTTGCACGACACTATTGTGGTATTCTGGGCTAAGGCTTTTATTATGCATATACACAGTATTTGTATGTCTCCGTCAACTATTTTGATGATCCAACACCATTTAGTAATCAATGATTTTCAGATTCATGCCAAAAAAGCGGCTGTCCGTTCAACACAAGGCTGTCGTTATTAACTCCTTTATCAGGCTAAACCTAGAGCTCAAAACCTTAGGACATCGTTTCCATAGAGATGACTGAGCCAAAGATATCTAGTTCTTTATATATTTGAAACTTCTGCATATATTTGAAACTTCTCACCACTAGCCGAGCACCCCTTCGCTGACTTTGCTGACTTTTGATGGAACTAACCGCACCCAAGTTGGCGTCAGGCACTGAAAGAGCAGTGGCCTTCAATGTGTGTACGAATTCCCTTCTTCTGATCAAACAAAGGAGAGACACCAACGGAGACCAATTGTGCTCATTGCCGCCGGTTTCCTATGGCTATTTGTGTACCTTCAGTAATGAGCCGATAGCGTCACAGGCTAGGCTGTAATTCAGCTGCAAAGCTTTGTATCGTCTGTGTTAGCTTATCGGCACAATGACTGACTCACTGGGAGACGGCTGGGTCGCACGAGTAAACGAAAGATTCACGAAGAGGAGATCCAATACGGATCAGTTGGAAGATGTTCCTCGGAACTGTATTTCGTTAGAGCCTTCGATATGGGATTGTATCGGATGGTTGCTGATGTATCTATCTATAGAACTGGTACTGTCGTTATCGTTCAAGTTAGTAAGAACCATTGTTATTTGAGTGCTGCAATTTTCTAAAAGAGTATGGCAGATCAAAAAATACTTAGACTAGAGAATTAAACGACATCCCATCTTATCTAGGCATGTTTTACCTTTCAGATTCACCGAGACACCAATTTGCATATATGCTCGTGGATAATCACCAATTGAATCTGTTCGCAATTTGAACAATTGAGCACATTGATAGTGAGCCGCTTCGTGCTCCAGGTGAATTCGTTGTAAATGTATTTAAAATGACAATAGCATTAGGATTATTTTTGCAAATGTGATAAATAAAATTAAAGGAATGAATCCACTGCATATACAGTAGTTAATATCATATTAGGCAGCGAAACTACGGATAAAACACTAGGCTAAAATATTGAAACTAAAATGTCACTGGTTGTCACTGAACACCGTTGATAGAGTTAGATAATTAACAGTGTATGCGAGTACAGGGTTGTTCTCATCATCATTGTTCATCGAATGCCATTTACGCTCAATGTACTTGTTTCCTTGTTTTATGCCTTCATGCATGTGAATCAGTCAAAAGAGCAATTCAACACTTTGACCGAATAACAACCAAGAGCATGTGACAGGAGGGAATTGATCGTTGGCATGCTGTTGCACTGGTATAACTATGTCTATACGACAATGTACGTTCAACGAATTCTCTCTGCTGCATGCTTTCTGCCTGTCTCCCCTCGATATAAAACTGAGCAGAAATAGCAATTTGGTTTGTATACCCTATCAGCTTTGGTATCAGATGTTTGTTTGTCTTTGAATTCGTTGGGACGCTCTTTCAAATCCGCCCGTGCATTTTACAGCCAGACTAGGTCTCCTAGGCTGTAAAAAGATAAAGGCCGCAGGTTCGAGTCCCGTAAAGCGACACGTCCCTTTGAATAAAAGGATTAAATATATGAGTTTTCCACAAGTCGAGCATTCAAATGATTCTCTTTCTTGGTTTTGAAATGAAAGAACATTTCACGTTCATCATAGACTAAAGACTATCCTCAGCAATTGTAACAACATTCTTCATCACCCACATACGACCAAGTCAGCCAAAACCGAGAAGGGAAATAAAATGCAATACAATACAAATACACCTCTATTGACCAAGGGGAGATTAGTACAGAGATTACTAAAAAAATACATAAATTGGTCGAAGCGTAGGAAATAATTACCATTGTGGTAATGGCAAACGGCCACTTCCTAAGTCTCGTATGAGAGACGTAAGATTCTCCAAGAGAATAAATTTTTTTAGCTTTTCGGTGCGCGCTACCGACGTAGTGCGCACTGCGCGTCCACGGCGTAGAGGGTTAGAACGAAGTTCGATGAAATGTTTGATTGAGCTATTTGGTCTTGGTCGCTGAAACAAGCGAATGTCCGCAGTATTTAATATGGTCATTAGGGGAGAAGCCGCAGCAGTTCCCTCGGGACATCACAACGCAGACTGACTCTTCGGATCAACTTCGACTGTACCCTCTCAAGTGCTAGGATATGATTGTTTGAGGTAGGGCCTCCAAACTGAAGAGCACTAAATACATTTTAGAATGACGAGGCTCTTATGGAGCGTAAGATAGAAAGCGAATTCCCCCAAAAATCAACGGGAAATCATCATGTTTTTGTTTCTCCAAGGACACCCTAAAGCTGAAATCCATTTGGCAATTAGTGAACGCGTACGGCAGGTCTGCTTTATACCTGCGAACGGTGCAACGTTGGTGCGAGCGATTTAACAGTGGGAATTTGGACACTGATGACCACCGAGGCGGGGACCAGAAATCAAGTGCGACAAGGGCCGGACCAATTGATAGAATCAAGGTAGCTTTTGAGCAAACTATAGCTTGGTCCATGAAGTCTTTGTTGGCTGAAACGAAGATTCCTCAGGTGACGTGTCATAGAAGTATCACCAATATAGTGAAGGTGAAGAAAATCAATGGATGAAAGGTGATGATGATACTCGCCCTGGATATCAAAGGCATTTGCCATTACGAAACCTTAGCCTCAAAAGAAGAACTCAATGCTCCCCGATATCTCGATTTCTTGAAGAGATTGATGAACAAATGGCGTGGGGATCGACAGCACCGAGTGTGGTTACTCGACGACAATGCAAAACCTCACCGCGCTGCTAAAATTACGGACTGGATGGGGGGAACAATATTAAGCGATGGCTTCAACCCCCGTATTCTCCTGATTTAAGCCCATGTGATTATGATTGTTTCCATGCATTAAAAAGGGCAATATGGAACCCCATATGCAACCGTCGACTTATTCACAAAAGCAATAGATAACGAAACTATAAATGGAAATCCGAATGGTAAGTATTTGGCTATCTCAAAACCTGGAATCGGCGTGCAAAGAAAGCTGGAAAGTACCTCTAACTCGTACCAAAGGATCTTTGTTCTAACTCATTAAGTTTAAAAGTTATTAGCATTTAAAGAGCCGACAGTTCGAATGAAATGCCCGGATAAAACATCGAAAAATGGCGTTACATGAGGCAGACCGAACAACCTCTGTCACAAACAGATTTAAAACTAGGGACTATGACACCCAGATCCCGCATGGAGCTTTCACACTTGATTACATCACCATTGATTGTGTATTAATTTTATAAGTAGAGTGCACAAGACTGCACACTTCGGAATGGAGTCAACAGTAGTAATAACTGATTAATGGACAAGTCTGTCATCAGCACATCGCACTGGTGCATATAATTTCACATCATCCGCATAGAACTTGTGCTTTACACCGCTTGAAAAACTATTTTTGAAATCTAAAACAAAGATACAGAATAGAAGTGGGCCCACGCACAAGCCCTGAAGTAGCCCTGATGGGCATCGGTCATACGCTCTAAGGGTATTGTTTATTTTTACGCAAAACTTTCTATCAGTGAGATTGCTTCAGATCCACTCAACACTATGTGGATCTATTTTGGGAGACAAACGTTTGGGACATTAAAAGGCTATGATTGACGCGGTCGCATGCTTGGGAAAAATCAAAGTAAATATAATCGTAGTCGGCTCTCTCATTTTGAAAGCGAACCCAGTCATGAATCATTTCAATCAGCTTGGTTTTGATCGATCCCCTTTGGTAAAACCATATTGTTCGATGTCAAGGAGATTATTTATAGAGGGGTAGGATAGACACCGATGAATGACGTCACGCCGGGAAACATTGAGTGGCCTGATTCGGTAGTCGTCGCACATGCCACTTCAGATAGGTACTCGATTTGTGAAAAAAACAGTTAGACATTTGAGAAAGCATCTCTGCAGACGCAAAAAAAGCAAGCACTTGACCGCACGGTGGCTGACACGGTTTGGGACGGCACGGTGGTTGACACTCTAGCATCTTTTTATATCAACCACTGTGCAACACCCCCGGTTACGCGATAGAGCGTGCTGAACGGGCCAAGCTACGGAAATACGCCGCACTCCAGGCAACCCACCTCTTTTCCCTCCTTGCCTTCGAGACCTTAAGCGGGCACGGCCCCCTCACCGCGAACTTCCTCGACGCGGTCTACCATCGGCTGGTCCGCGCCACCGGGGACAAGCGCGCAGGATCTTTCCTTCTGCAACGCCTGTTCCTCGCTGTGCAGAAGTAGAGAGGTAATGCCATTGCCTTCCTCGGGACAATGACGGCCTCGGCTTCTGTCCCCAACTAATCCTCCCCCCCACTAAATAATTCCAAATTATTCTATGTTTGAATAAATTGCCCACTCCGAACGAGCACTTGATACCAACTCTGAGATAGTACACCAAGTTTAAGGTAACTGCTGCACAGCTTCATATATAGAAAATATAATGCTCCTGACTTTGAGCCAAATAATCCGATTCTTCAGTTGATTGGCTCATGCAGTCCATCACATCTCGCGTACATTCAACGCCTTTGAATATGGCTTGGAGCTTCCAGAGGCCCGCAATGAAGTTTGGTCAACTACAAACTCCAAGATCCACAAGAGAAAAAGCCACACATAATCCACTCTCCTTCAATGATAGTGCTTCGTTCATTTCTCATCCATCGATTCAACGGAGAGAGAGAGAGAGATAGAAAATATCATACTCCATTATATTGTACTACACTCGCTATGAAGCCCTTTGAGACGCTGTCTCCCGTGGCTCTGTCCTGTCCCACCCGGCGTTCGAAGACACAAAAAACGATGAGAAAACTAGGGTTTACTATCAACGACACACTGCCAATTTTGAGTAGAACGCAATGCTCGAAAGCTCGGCTAATCAACTTCGTGCACGTTACTCTGCTCTCACTAACCTACAATATTATTTCTGTGTACGAAGGTGCTTAAAAGCAAGGCCATTCTATCCAGGTCCTAGTTCCCATCTTGCTCAAGTGGCCATAGTATACTATCTATTGCTGGTTGTCAGCTCAGTAACCTTGTGTAGTTATCATGTTTTGATTGACTCCATTTAATCGATATATCACGCTCATCTGTTCAGCCATCTGCTTTGCTTAGCTCTGCCGTATCCCACTGCTACCTACTGGTGCTACTACTATAACAACAACAGCAGCAGTGACTACTACAGCCGCTATATGACTGGGCCAGTTGCATGTAGTGGTACACTGAAATATTCACCGGCTGAACGGCACTGACGATGCTCTATCCCGCCCTCGCGTTCGGATCGCGTACTACAGTTATAGTTACATTGTGTGTGTTGGTATCATTACGTTACTCGTACAGATATCAGTTTCTGCTGCTGCTGCTGTCGTGTGGAGGCTGCGGTTCGGCCGGACGGCCTGTTGCTTAGCTCAGTTCGGCTGAGGTGACAATCTGACTGTCATGCCGCGCCTCCCGACTGTCCCAGGCGAGCGTGGCATCCACTAGCCCGCCCGCCTGCCAGCCCAGTAACAGCAGTGGCATAAGAGATCAGAACAGTAGACAGAAGAACAAGAAGAAGAAGATGACTACAACGACAGCAACAGTAACAACAGCAACTAATTGTGGCTTTATCTTATGCGCAGTCGCGTGCCAATACTTCTAGGATGGGACGACTGTGGCGAACGTCGTGTGCGAGAATTTTATCCATAGTCACCAATGTGTATTGGCTACTGCTACTACTTTCGATTCGAACAATATATGTATGTATATATATATATATATAATGTATTATAGAATGACGTGTTCGTATAGTGGGACGTACTACAGATATAAGGATTGTTTACGAAATGACGCCCTCAGGCCAAAACTAAATAATGAATGAGCGGATGGCGAAGGAAATAAGGATGGAAGGGATGAAGAAACAGCCTGGATAGGTCGTCAATTCGTGAGAAGATTATTACTTTCCGATTGAAGACTACGTCGAATATTTGGATATCATCATTGAATGTCTGTGTATTTATAATATGTAGATACATATACCGATATCGTCAAGTGTATCGACTGTTGTCGGCGTACAGCATTATTAATGCTGCTCGAATCGTTTTCTGTTGATGCCGGCGAGTTCTCGTGGTAATTAGGTGTTACGTAGCGTTGTAACACAAAACTCAAAATACTACAGGATCGATTTTGTTTGAAAACTACCTCGATTACTGGCATAATATCCATGATTTTTAATCTGTTTCACCATTGTAGCGCTGTACGAAACTGCGCCGGTGGTGTTGTGACATAATTGATTAATAAATCATCCTGGTTAATAAATTCAGACATCCCGAAATATTTTTATGCAGTATTGTAAAGTGTCGTCGAATAACGTTCGAAGGGCAACATTAGAGTGGATCTTTCAAAGGTCATCGAAACTAAGGGCTCGACATGGATGCCACATTGAGAAGTGTACATCTGTGGAAGATCAAATTCTTCGTATGCATCGCTGTGGCTCATCGAACGCCAAATGCAGCCCACGAGAATTGCCACTTCTTACGAAGTCTCCTAATTAACTTTGCTTTTTCTATGTAACGTGGACACGAAACGTGTCTTGTTTTCGATAGGTCCTTCAATCCGAGACGAAAAACATTGTCACAAAGACCTGATGGCAGTCGAATTCGTATTTTTGACATTTTGACCTTCGAAGCCCCTTAAATTTGACCTTGCACTTCGTTCTGTTTGGTCGGAATGAATTGATCCTTGAAACAGTGGATGCCCTTATTCACCACCATGACAGTGAGTAGGAGCTCGTCGAAGGATTGACAGAGTAACTTCAATATAAATTCTGAGTAGAACAAAGATAATCTCCGCTGGTCCCATTCGGATTATGCTCTCATTTTTCTGCCGTACGTGAATTGCTATAAATCTTCAAGTTGCCTTTACATGTAATTGTAAGACGACATCTGACTCTATCCTTTGCTAACCATGTACGGCGCGTATTGTAACTGCTACACTTTCTCGTCCATGAACAGCTCTGTCGGAGTACTAACATTGGGGTCCAATAAATTTAGCACATTAACTAATTAATAAATGAGCACAACCTGCTTTACCCCGTCGATCCATCTATCCTAACGGACATCATTGCAAGCGAAATGTGCATTTAGACATTGTGATGTTTAGTAAAGGCGTTCGAACACTGGTCTGTGTCACGCATCAGTACCAATGGCTTTGCCACCCAAAAGGCAGAACGTCGCACGTTCAAGGTTGACAACCACAAGCTCCACATTGGCCGACCCCCCCTAGGGAGTTAACTAACTAGAGCAACTCTGCAAACATTCAGCCAGTCAGTCAAACACAGAAACCTTGAGGGATTGTTGCCTTTTGCTGTATTTAACTCGACGTGACTTGGCGGCAGAGTAAGGGAGGCACGTATGAATCCCTCTCTCGCTGGAAGCAAATGACATTTTCCACCAAACGTGAAACGAATTTTTTTTGGCTGGACTCGCTCACAATCGTTGTCAAGCGCAGTCATTTTGTTTAACTTAGCCAAGGTTGCCTCAAAAATAGCTCAGTTATTCAATGTCGATATACAATATACTAAGTGTCAGGTAATCATTCTCGAGGACAAACCATCTGTACGAATGACGTCTGCGTGTCTTTTAAAGGCTCGTATTCTAGAAACAAAGAGAAAAACGGTGCCGAATAAAATTCAATTACAAACAAATGATTGCAATCATTGTATTGCCTGCGCATGATAGAATTTCTGAAACTAACTCCCAAACACTCATATGTATAATATATTGTATTATAGAAAATGATATTCTATATTATATTTTAAGTTTTCCAGCCGCATTATTCATTGCGTTACAAAATACAATGATTTAGTCACTTTCATACTTTATCAGTTTGTCATGATTATATCATCTTCAACGAGACTAACGACAGCTTCCAACGTTTAACACTCGACCATGCACAAATGACAAATCGGATTTTATCTACTCTTATGAATACCTATTATTATTATATAATACATTAGTCTGGATCCTCTCAATCGTTTTCGGATCAATGTTCGTTCAAAACGTTCATTTGCTCAGTACTGATTTTAGCGTTACATATTTAGTATTGCACCTGCCCGTTCCTTGAAAGCCAGCCGGGAACATTTAGTGGATGGTTTCACAAGGTCGGAACAGTCCACTGGCATTGTACGTTGTAACCGAGTGAAGAAAGTGCCATCTGCATCTAATTCGAACCATTTTCGGTAGATAGTTCGAATACAGGGCTCTTTTACACACCACGTCAAAAGGGTAGCCCCCACCCTCATGTTTCTGATTTCTTTTTCTCCACCACAAGTAGGATTGTAGTTTCGCTTTCAGTCATTCAAATATATCACATTTCAAGGACATTCCACGAATATTAGGCTATCTAACTCAGATGTAGACATTTGATATCGGAAATTGTCGTTTTGAGGGTACGTCAAAAGGATAGCCCACTTAGTGTTTATCGAGTGGGAAGACAGTTGATACGCAACTGAGTTCTAAGATCGTTCTCGTACAAATTTTCTGGACCCTTTGTTAGCGAAAACTACGATGGGCCGAGACCGCCAACTTAATGAAGATGAGAAAAAAATTATTTTCAACCTCAATGAAGAAAACAAGTCAAAATCGGAAATCGTGCGAATTTTGCAAACAAGCAGGAAGGTGATTTCGAATTTTCTTAAAGATCCTCAACAGTACAGGACCAAGAAGGCACCAAGACGAGCTGATGCAGTAAGTGCGAGTGAAAAACGCGTCCTTCTCCGAAGAGCCTCTGACATATTTTTGACCTATCGCGAAATTACAACCAAGGCTGGAGAGACATCTTGTTCATAGAAAACTCAAACGAAAAGCTCCTTTAAGATTGAATCATAGATCCAAGATTGAGCTTAGCTCGTGAGCAAATTTCGTGGACAGAGGAGTGGCAACGTGTGCTGTCTTCTGATGAAAAGAGCACTACAACGAGAAGACCGATTTGGTCTCGTAGACGGGCGAATGAATAGTCATGCCTACGTTTCTATGTTAGAGGATCAACTTAGGAATCACGCCGAGAAGATCTGTACTTAAAAATTCATCTTCCAGCAGGATAACGCCGCAGTTCATACAGCGAAATTCGTCAAAGAGTTCTTCGAAACCCAATACACAGAGTTACCGAGCTGGCCCGCACGGTCTCCAGACTTGAATATGATAGAAAATCTGTGGAGCGCCTTATCTAGAGCTGTTTTTAAAGGTGGCAAGCAGTACGCTACATGAGCTAAAAAAAGTTTTGGTGGCCGAATGGAATCTTCTTGATCAAAACCTCATACGTAAATTTTATGAATCTATGCTCGGTCGATTAATTCGTATTCGGGAGAACGGCGGCGGCCCGACAATATACTAAATTTGTAAAAAAAAATTGTAAGGGAACGATGTTGGAACTTAGTTGTATTCGACAAACACTAAGTGGGCTATCCTTTTGTCGCACCCTCAAAACGACAATTTCCGATATCAAATGTCTACATCTGAGTTAGATAGCCTACTATTCGTGGGATGTCCTTGAAATGTGATATATTTGAATGACTGAAAGCGAAACTACAATGCTACTTGGTGGAGAAAAGGAAATCAGAAACATGAGGGTGGGGTATCATTTTGACGCGGTGTGTATATGATCTCTCAACTGGTAGCGTAACATGACTTCGATATGTTTATGAAGCTTCTTCCAATCAATCTTAGGAAAATGGTGACTAACTAATTGCTTTCGAATTAATCTTGCCTTGTTTACACTGCTTCGTAACGTGATTATCAACTAGCAAGGCTCCATTTTGTCCATCACTGAAACAGAGCACCCAGCCAAAAGTGTCGTAACCCTACATGCGAAATTGGGCTGTGTTAAATTATATTTATACAAAATTTTCCTCAATTTGTTCATTTTTAAAGCAGCGAAAAATAGAAAAACACAGGAAGTATTTTTTAAAAACGCCAGACATCTCCGAGTCTTTCCCAGTCTAGCATTGCATGCTGTAATCACATATGAGGCCCCTTCAAATGGCAACGCGATACGCTCTCACAAATAACTTTGTCATTGGAATCAATACATAGGGGACCTCCCTTGTTAAGCTATGCATGCAACCTTGGCCGAACATTAGGACAGCATTTCTTAATCTTGATAATTTTAGATCCCAGCGTTGCAAATGGTGAACAACACCAGCAGTGGATTCGACGGCCATCCAGGTGTTCTTTCTATGCACTTTGGCTTGCAAAAGGAAACCGCTAAATTCATTAAGGAGTTAGCCAGTGGAATCTCTGCTAAAACTCTTAGAACGAAGGGCGATTGAATGTGGCACTTTTACAAGTGCTAATACGATTGTAGCTCGCCTTGTCGGCGTTGGACTGCAATTAATGGGCTGAGTTTGTGCTTATTGCTTAATCCCCGAAACCATTCTATAAGGTTGCCTCTTCCAGGTGGCGCAAGTGTGTAGTGATTTAACTGTAATACTATTGCTACTACTATTATGAAGTAAGTGTTTTTTTTTCATTTTTAACGAGGGCGGTCGATCTTGTATAGATACTTGAATTAAGGTGAGTAATACCTACTAAAACTGGGCAGTAGCTGAAGTCCGCACAGAGGCTACGTGTTGTGCTTGGTCACAAGTCGCAGTGAACATACTTGATGTGGGATGACAGATATTTCTTCAAATATGTAAAATATATATATATATATATATATATAGACTAGAGTTGGCCTTTGTTGCCGTTACAATTTTTGATTTGGGGGTCAGGTGGATACTGAGACGTCGGTCGTAGGAAGTGACCCTCGGCCCTCCGCCGACTCTGTGACCCTGTTCTGGCTCTTCAAGGTTTCTAATTTTGGTGGCAATGTTAAAGAAATGGTTTTCTCAGACGTTGTAAGAGCATCAGCACCAACGTTGTCGACCGTTGCCAACGTGTTGTCCTGCTCGTGATATATTTATTTGTTGTATGTCTTATTAGATGACCGGCGCATTGACTTGCGGACACATGGACAACCAGACAGAGCAGCATTTTCAGCATCTCGACACACGATCTTCATTATCTCAAAAACAAACAATTATCTCAAAAGCAAGCAGAGCCGAACCGTAAGAAACTCCATAGCCGAGTAACCCAACTTAAACGTCATATAGCCGTTTCCAATATATAGCCCTTCGAGTCATTACAGATTTCAACTCCGTGGCTCAACGATCGGATTGCCACGTCGGAAATTCCAAATATGTCAGTGTGCACATGAACGAGGAAATGATCATTTCCGCTTTTTAAATTCTGCGTAGTCATGCTAGATCGTTTGTCGGTCATTGCTTGCCTTATGGGACTCGGTTAGGGTCGGCGATAAACTCTCCCTCGAAAAACTGGAAAACAAGCAGGAAAAAATCGAATAATATGAGTTCTAGGATTTAGCGCCTGATGTGACGCACAATGGCGAAACATCCATCGAGTAAATGGCACTGGGTTTCGTCAAAAAAAAAACACTTTGACACTGGGTTTCGTTCGTATAGTAGATTCCCATCGTCCGTATATTGCTGAGCTGATCTGGTTAAACGTTATCTGATGAATGCAATGGTATCCTTTGAATATCAGAACAAAGCTCTTTTGTGGCCCCAGGAAAACCCTTTGGGACGAAACGATTACATCTGTATTATATCGGCGAATGCTCCTATCTTGTGAAGGCTATAAAATGAGAGAAGTCATCCCCAACCTCGCCGGGGGTTTGGGGTTATTCATTCGTTCTAATCGAATTTACCCATATTACCGCTAACTACATTTCGCTCTCTCGCAAGTGGCTGCACGATCAAGAAGAAAACAAATTGTCGAGACACCCACACACAGACCATGTGTCCTGTATAGGCCGCTCGTTGTGGTTCTGCTTGTCTCGCATCCTAAAACGGCGCAAGCAATCGGTGACTTCGCCAAGAAAAGGGATTTGTTCGCCAACCTTAGGTGAAATTTTCATGGGATTGATCCTAGAATGTGCGCCAATAACTTGTGTGACTTCGTAATAATAATCTGTTTTATAACTAATTATATTTTAAGAGATAGTTATGAAAACGGAACTTGAGTCTGTTTATCTAGTACATATTTCTGTAGTTGAAAGCACGTCAAGACATTAAGGGCAAATGGAGAAAGCTCATCTTTTTGCAATTATATCCCTGCCAGATAATTCGGCCCACAAGTTGTTTTCGAAGTTGGGGTGGATTATAACGAGCCCTGGATGACTCGTATGCGATACATCAGTGAGCCCCTATGGGTGTTTTATTAATCGCCTGTTGTCGATTTATGACTGTTCATTCGCGCTGTAGTTAAATACTACCACAGTATCCTATGGAGTGCCACGTAATTGCTTCCAGGAAAAAATTCGTGCGCAAACAAACACACATCAATTCTTGTATGTAAATGCAATACTATACGTGAATGTAAAAAAGACACCATTAATTAAAATCATAATTTATCTCGAACAGTAGCCACCTTAGATACACATCAATTCTGTTTCGATTTGCAATCTCGGTTGAGGCATTAAAAAGATCACTTTACGTAGACTTCCATGTACCCCAATGTTGTGTAATGTTTGTAAGCCCCAAATAAAAGAAGCGATAATTACTAATATTCATGTCTCGGCACTCAGAAGACCATCTAATTAACGTATTTATAGTTAGTAATTATAATATATATACCTATATATATAGGTATATATATATATATATATATATATATATATCATCCCCCGTTGTTTATGTACCGCTCTCGTAGCAATTACATGGCATTTCAGATTAGGACAGGCAGTACAGTGCGAGATATTCTCAGGATTTTATGGCCATATCTCGCTTTGAATGCCGATTTTCAAAACAACTCATGCGTCGTACGAATGATCGAATGATCTGGCAAAAGTACTATACGATAATCTCAAGTTAAATGAATTATTATTTTTACAAACTGAAAAAATACTAGAGGGGAAAAACAAAGTGTTACCTTCATAATTATATTCTCAAATAAAATTACGTCGTTGTTAGTTCTTCCTACCGTAGAGACAAGTACATTCATTTACAAACTCTCGAAGACCAATCTCATGAAAATCCAAACAAGGATTTTCAAATTAAATTGGTATCATAACAGTGAATGCTAGACTACTATCTGACATTCGCTGACGATTTCTATAACGTAAAATGCAACAATATGATAAAAAAACCAGTGCAGCTATATATATATATATATATATGAAGACGAACGTGGAATAGGTGAATAACAGGACTAGAGACGACCTCGGTGAGTTTTTGAAATCATCATTATATATCGGAAAATGACATATACTAACTAAAGGAAACTTGAACTGGAACCCACTTCAATATCAAACGTTTCCACGTGCATACAATTTTTTATTTACAATATATTAATTAATAATGCTTAGACAAGTCCAATATATGGACTATGTTAAAAGTAGGCTGGCAGTTTGTCACGAAGTACAAACAACTCTAGGTACGCGTTCTCAATTCGAACATGCACGAGCGTGTTATAATTGTTTTACATAAGCATCAGCTTTCAACAATACGTTGAAAGTTGCAAATGCACCTAACGCTATGGACGTCAATTGCTCTAACAGCATTCGATGCCTGAATGAATCTATAGACAGACACTATAGGCTGTGAACGGAGCTTCCAGAAGTGCAGGCGTTACAAACACCTGGACCCGCCACATGGTAATCATTGCCGAAAATGGATGTCCTAGTATTGCTGCTGCTGCTGGTATGGCAGGGTAGCAGATTGATGCAGCGGCTATCACCAGCTACAGCAGACGTGTTACAATTTCGGGACTGATAATCGCGATCGCTGGTTGGCTGTTGGTCTGTGATCTGAGCAAGCGATGATGTCATTCAGGCGTGGAATGATTGAGTGGTGTGTACCGTGATGCGCCGGTAATATGTTGGTCTCACATGAGTAAGCTCACCATATCAGATATTCAAAGCAAGTTATTAGCCCGATTAGTGAATGAATATCTATATTGAGTGGGGTTGGTTACATGTCATCGGCAATAGATAAACAGCGATACAATTATCACAATGCACGGATCATGGGGTATCATATGCAATATGTGACTTCTATTAGAAATGCTCAATTTATATGGGAACATTCTTTAAGACCAACTCCGCTTGGCTACAGCGTGAACTCTTTTAGTGGTAGCGGCCAAAAGAAGCTGTGTAGGATTCTCACTCGATGCTAATTGAATAATTAATATTAGACACTAATAATCATCTGCAACATTTTAATTTTCATAGAAAAATTAAGAAATCTCTCTCTCTCTCTCCCTCAACTCCACTTTTTTCTGAATTAGGAAAATCTGTGTTTACGGTCTATGGGAGAAACTGTCTCTCCTAGAGAACTCCTCAACGAATCTCCGGAAATCGAAATTCGGTGAGATTCGTGAAGCACACCCAATCAGTCCACACAGAAATTAAACTGAAAAAAAATTACATAAAAACCGCGTTCAAATAAGATAGAAACTTGTGGAAGCATATTAGATATATAAGTCTATATTAGAACATTTTGCATTATTGATATTATTATATGCTATGGCAGAATAGCAAATTTCAGTACGCTTTCAACGGCATTGAAGCGCAGTCCCTGGAATTGGGGATATTGTTTGAATCTCAGACGACCTTGTTTGTATCAGCATCGAATGCTCATTTCTAGTTATGAATACCAACCAGACATATTTTTATTCTATGGCCTTCTATATTCTACTAGATCCCTGCAATTACCTTTTTTAATCTCTAGAGTATCAAATCACCTCATACGATCAACAATGATATTTTGTATAGCTTCATGTGCATAGTGCAAGTTACCTTCATTTTTATTCCTTAATATGGATTAATACGTCCATTAAGTTTAAAAATCGTAAGCTTACAAACTACCCAACATCATCCCACCTTTCTGAGATCACCTTATTTTACCTTTATTGAAATTGCAGTGCTTTGTATTGCTACATATTGAGTTTAGCACTTCTAATGTTATTTCAACCGGAGGCCACTACTTTACGTCGGTAAGCACGATATGTATGAGTCACCTCTCGTATCTATTTAAGGTGCACTCGGTACAAACGGTTTGACAGCAACAAATACAAATAATTTGAAAAAAACTAAAGTCCTTTCAATTTCTTCACTGCAACTGCCAACACATTAGTAAATACAGTGCATACAATGATTGTCTTTATCGTCGTAGACTATTAGCGTTTCTTCAGCGCAATTAATCATCTACCTCCAAATCGTTAAGGCGTTGAAGAATTAACCTGTCATTATAGTTCGAAATTCAAGTTTGATTCGAAATCAATGCATGGTCCTCACTCTTAATAGCAACAATAATTCCAAAGCAAATCCGTGTTCATCATTCAGCTACAGAACATGTTGACGTCACCAGGAAGGAAATACCGACAATGTTTGCTCATGATAACCTCTACCGGTGTGTACGCTACGATATGTCACTCGCCTTGAGTGTTGCATGATACTGCATTGATGGTGAAGGTCACTTTTGCTCTGTCAAAGGCTAAAAGAGGTTAAACCAGAGTTATTCAAATTAGCAGCATGTTCCAGCGTATCAGATATCCTGAATCATTCTCTCTTGACATTAGTACGGTCGACCGACCCTAAGCATAACATTAGCCTTATACGCGCAACAGATGCATGAGGCGGGCATCCTGTTGATTACCTGTTGTAGCCAAGCTATAGGGTGTTAGCAGTTATCCGTTGGTGTTCGTGTACCGAACGAATATCAGGGTCGAATCTTCGCAAGGCCATTCGCTATTGATAGTTTATGAATTGCAATATCCGTTACACTAACTCAGAGCTATGAGCTTCGCCCTGTCGGAAATAATAAACGAAGAATCCTCTGTTCTGTCACTCAACAGTACGGTTTATTGTCTATACTGCGAAGTGGCGAAAGCAATACCTCAGGTTTCTATCGTCTTCTTGATTACTGAAAACCTAAGAGTACTCCTGCAAGAATCGTGCTAGAGTATTCCTAATACTCATTTGTTAAGCACACTAGACATTCGAGCGAAATCGATTTAAAAAAATGTCAACCATGCAGAGTGTAATCATAAGATGTGCTAGACTTCTACACCTTCTGTTTACGTGTCAACCTCAATCCTAACTAAAACTAAGCTGAAGTGAGAAAGAAAGAGAGAGAGAGAGCGAGAGATAGATGGGTGCATTGGAGCAGAGTGGAGGCCAATGCCTTAGCAAATAATGCTTCTCCGTGAGCAAAGTGTGCGCAAAAGGGGATACGGTCTGAGGGAATCACAATATTCGCTCTTTTGCTTCGTGACGATGCTCCGCTTCGTTTAAGGAATCATTTCACTAATGCACGCCAATTCCGCTAAGCTTTGCAGAACAATTTAGGTACTTCGAACTTTGACGGCTGGTAGAACTGATACGGATTCAAGTACACTTTGCATAAAACGACAAATACACTACGGGACATTGGGGTTTGATTGGTTGAATAAAAACCTTAACTGAAAACAACAACGACAAATATATATCCGTGTCCAGGAATAGACTTTCGGCCGATAAACAACTGAATACCGATGATATCTTACGTATGTGTCCCGGCGGACTAACCTAACGGACAGATCTATGCTGATCAGGCCCCTCTGTGGCTCCCTAAGGATCCTGTTCAATGTAACTTTGCTCAACAAGATACCAGGTAGCTTGTCAGAGACGCACGTCAAACGACTGAATGGAATCCTGCCACATAGCAAATATTGCTTTTACGGATCCTGAATATGCAATGCAGCGATCATGGTATAACCCATAGGTCTGCTACCTTCACTCCGGACATCTAGTACTATCGTGGCAATGACCATGAAAATTGAGCGGTGCAAGAGTTGAGCTCGAACAAGTAGACAAAGATAATGAGGTCACCTATATATAAATGAGAAATGATCTAGCATGCTCTAACCTAATAGTTCGATAATAGTTCAATAGTTCAACCCGAGAAAATGTTGGGGTTGACAATGTTTCTGCTTACGTATCTCATAAAAATCGAACATTTCAATTTGTGGCCGAAGTCAGTCGTTACTATCCAGAACAAGACAACGAATTAATACAACGTATCAACGAAACGAAAACCACGATGCAATCACCGGAGTAACAATAGCAACAAAATTATCAATTTCGTAATCACGGAAATCTCACGGTCGAAACTAACACGGATCTCAGTGAAATGATTTTCCAATCCATTGCAGATAATTGACATCGAAATGTGCGACTACAATGATGTATAATAAGAAGCTTTCTCCATCATTTTGTTACGATGAGTAGATATAAGAAGAGATTATCTTTAAGCATTATCGTCAGAGTACATCTAACTGAGCAACGCTGAGCTGGCCTGCTATTCTCTAAATTACGATGATTATACTTCGTCGTAATTGTACCACAAGGTACCAACGGAAAGATAATCAGATGCCTCTCCGGAATTTGTATCAACAACAGCTGTGCTCAAGTGCCCAATTGTTGCTTCTATTGCAAAGCGACCATGCAATATGTGCTAAATGCAGTAGCATTTGGAGGGGGCTCCTCGTTCATTGACTCATCCAAGACCAACAATTCTACACCATACTGACTATCGAAGATATTTGATTGATGATGATACGTAAAGCTAACACCATACAGATATTGGCCAACAAAAATAAACATCCTTTCGTAGATTGCTATCGCTGGCTGCCCGTCCGGCTCAAGTTAACGCTCGAGGTCGAACCGATCGAACCGCAGTTGACCATCGCGATGCCGCGATAGGTAAACAGAAAGTTTCTCCTTTTCTGGTCGTCCCTCTCTCTCTCTCTCTCTCTCGCATTCACGCCATATATTGTTTTGAACGTCACGTAAAAGCTCTATTCCCTCGCCTTTAGTCTGAGCCACACAGTTGCACGCAGTTTCTTCGAGTGATTGTAGCCTTGCCCTGATCAGATTGACCCGTTCAGCGGCATGTGCAGAAGCGTCGCGAAGTCGTTCGAAGGCCCATAACAGCAGGCCTCAATCTCAGGCTAACCTGAGGTAGAGCTGGTGCCTGCCTCGTTTCGTTCTCGCATTTTCCTTCTGTGTGTTTGTCAACCCCCCATATGTCTCTCTCTCTCTCTCACTCTTTCATACTCTGACTATCTATCTATCTTTGCGTCGGACTGTCGACGTAGCGTACACTGGAACGCCACCCTCATGCACTGGACACAATGCACGAGAGAAGCGTGCACGGACGGCTGAAGGCTGGCGACGTGCATCGCATACGATTTCGTCTCGGCGACGGCCAAATCACTTTTAGGGAAGAGACCAGGGAAGGACCAGCTGCTGACGGTAGCGAGTAGCGTCTGCTGCTGCTGCTGCTGCTGCTTTGCCAACGTGCGTTACCGTACAGAGGAGACCGAGACAGCGTGGACTTCGGGCGACAACGACGAGGAGATGTCGGTGTTACCAGGTCCGCAGGAGTTGCGTGATTGACTAAATGACTGCCTCCCTTGACTTGCTGTGCCTGCCGGGAATGATTACGAATCAACAGGCTACGAACAGTGCTACATCAAAATGAGGAGGGAGTCTGGCACCATTCGGTGCTCAGCTGCACAGATGGAAGAGGTACAATGGGTTGCCTGTTCGCAAACGCCAGAGGCGGGATCCCAGGCTAGAAGATCTTAATATTGTTAGATTGTATTGATAATAACGTTCACGTGGCATTATTTATTGTAACAGCTGTAAATTATTGAGCTAACACACTTGGGCATAGCGTTCCATATATATAATCTCACTAAAGAAGAATGTGACTTGGACAGGAACAATGTTTTTAGCGCAGTCCTTAAATATACGACCATTATATATATATATATATATATATATATATATATATATATATATATATATATATATATATATATATATATATATATATATATATATATATGTCGGCCTCTAAATCCTCCGGCGACTTAGAGTCGTTCTACCAACTATGTGAAATAACTAGTTTTCAGAAAGGCTTAATTAAAAACTTTACAGAAGGCTTTATCTTATATATATATCCAGAGAGAGATTGGGAGAGTTATAGACCTTGAAATACCTCGCTTGCTTTCACATAATACTGTGAGGGCGGTAGCAGCACCTGTTACCGCTGAAAACCCACTGTTGTTAAGTAAAAGCCTATTTAGTAGCAACTGTAGACAGACGTCATCGTCAACTGCGATATGTATATTGTTAACGGACGATTATTGAACAGGATTAACTGACTATCGCTGCTGGATTGAAGATAACATCGAAGTAGTTCAAAGCAGAGAGCGTACAACTCGACCTCGACGGCGGCTTGATCCCTATCACTTCATCATCCCTCAATCCCCTAAGGGTCTGCTTGGCCCGGACCGTCATTCTGTTTATTTTGGCATTGGTGAGCTCCAGGTTCTGTTCAGCTTCGCATGAGTCGTATGTGGCCTTTCCCACTGTCAAAACACCCGCGCTAATCTTGTGTTCTATTCCGACTTGTTCTTTCTATTCCGACTATTTAGAGCAGGTACAAAAATGTTTACTCTGTCCGCTCAATGTTGCGACTAAATGTATGATATCTTCCATCCTATTCAACGGAAATGGGATTTCCTACGTGTTGACTGTTTCTACTAAACAACGAATGCAAAAATAGCTCTTTGAGGATGATTTATGGTATTATCAACGACCCGGTCGGGGCCACCTTATGGCACGCGAAAGTATTATATTATCCGCAATTCTTATTAACGCTCATATGCGCCATGCTATGTCATGCGTGCTAAAATGCGTGCTCTCCTCGACCAAAGAAGATCAGTATATCTCACTGCAGAGGCGTCTGTTCAGAGGTCTGCTTCGGTATCCTGATTTTTGATCAGTATGTGAGTGCTGACAAATGCACCTCGTAGTTCAGAGATCAAATCACTGCTTCCGAGCACTATTCAAAGCTGTCCCAATGATGAAGGACACATTCAGTTCATTTTTTACTGACTACAAATATACTTTTAAAATAGCGACGATTTATATGCATATTGCTGCGTCCTAGTCCAATTCGTTGTTTAGTGCTCAATTGAATTTTGTCACAGTAGCATTGCCCTACAGAAATCCCGTGGCAGGACAAAGTCTGCCAGTATTTAGGTCATCATTGGAGATAAATCATCTGAGTCAATCCAATATTTTTGTGGTACCAAAAACAGGAGTATATACAACAAATCCTTTTTACCGTTCGGAGTTAGTTACTTAGAGGATCACGCTGGCAATCGATCGATCTCATTCTTTCTACTACGTACATTCAATTTCTGTAGGAGAGCTCGTCCTCAATGAGCGTATTTGTCCAACGTGGCAGGATGACACGGATTATTATCCCGTTGTTATTCACGGAAGGATGTTAATCTATAATCCAGTATAATCCGAGATTGTCTGTCACGTACAGTATAATCGGAATTGGAGCTACTGCATATCATTATGCGAACTATGTTAGCCGCTCGAAACTACGGGACTGAGAACATTGAAAAATAGACAGAAAAAATTGAAGTCCATTGAAACAGCAACAGATCAAAACAGTGCTCTAATATCCAAAAAATACAATAGCAGCAGAATTTTTTCTTAAGGAAAAACATAGCCTATTCGAGCTATACAAATCATGACCACTAAGATTGTTTGCCATTGAACAAAATAGGTGGTAGTCTGTCGAGGCGAGGTCTGTCGAATACGTGCGGGTGCAAAAGAACCTCCCATTCAAGCACGCGGAGAGTGCCTCCTTGACGATTTTAGCGGTTTGGGACCTGGCATTGTCGGGCAGTAGAATGACTTGGCCTTGTTTCTCGGATCTTTTCTCGCGGATAGCTTGATTTTTTCGATCCAACTGGGCTAGGTAAACCTCCTTATTGACCGTTTTTTTTATTCTCAAGCATTTTGCAGTGTATCAGACCCTTCCAGTCCCACCAAATTGACTATATATATATACGAATGTTCCTGACATAAACAAAAAACCAGTTTCTGTATTGCATAAGCAGTGAGACGTCTCCAATACCAGCTTTTTTTTTTAGAAAAAACATCTAATTTTGAAAATCTATTGATATAAATAAACCCAATAGAGAATTCATTCAATACTCCTCTTATGCTAGAAGAAAATGCAGAATTACTTAAATAGGTTCGACATTTTGCGTGCAACAAAAAATCAAATTCCTTCAAATCATCTTCTTTATTTTTTTAATTTCCATCAACACTTCCATGTTTCAATCCGAGTTTGAGAACCGCATTTTGAGATAGCATTTTTGTGGACACTCCACCATTTGGTGGTTCATTTTTAGATTAAAATCCACATTAGTCCTCTAAATCTGTATTGCCACCACAGTGAAAGAAACAAATTTGCACAGATGACTTCGAAACCGTCAAGCTTTGCTTAGTTTCTCATTGCGTTGCTCCCTGAACACCCTGTATTTATGTTGCATGGATAGACATTCATGGCTCGGTTTGTCCTGTGCTTGTAAAATACGTTGTTTTGTGCATATTTTCATAAGTACAGAATGACAAGATATTGATGGGCTGATAAGAAACCTAAGTGTACGAAGCTCGCCAGTGGGTACCCGGTGCCTCCGCAGGTTGCAAACGATCCCAAGTCGACTGCCAAAACGACTGCATGGCCACTGCTGAATGTGTCAATACATTTTCATAATAATTATCCACTGATCGCCTTCAGTTGTTCACTAGGCAAGCGTAATGGAGAAATTGTGCTTGCATTGATTGCTTCAGTCGTCAGGTTTCACTCCATCAGCGCAAAATAATGAATTTCATAACCGAGCAATGACTCAAAGTACATATATCATGTTTTGTCATTGACAATTCACGCTCCCAGAATTTGGTGTGATGGCCTTTCTCCATAAATATCTAAAATATGAAATCCAATAATGAACTTATATGTCGCGCTAGAGAAACCTGTAGAGATCTCAAAACATACAGAATGAATGAGTGAGAGAAGTTCGACTTCTTGCTATAAAACAGGTACGCTAGCATCAAACAAAACAAGGTCCGTCAATGTTGTTCGACAGATGCAGATGCGGTCATTAGGGATAGAAGCTATGCGGCAAGCGCTGGTGTGTTCAGCTCTGTCTCTTCAGCTCTACACTGAGATACAACGATGGTATACGAGCGTTCGGAACGGGCCAGGGCCCATCTACTAGTGAATATACAGTGCAAATTTCAGGCAAACAAGACCACTACGATTATTTCTTAAGAAAAACAAAAAATTGTTCAACTGTGTGGAACAAGTTTACGGTCGTCTGTAACGCCCCCTCCAAATCTAAAGGTACCGGATAAAAGGCCTGAGTTACATAAACGAATCATGTACATTACATATGATGTAGAAGATCGCCCCAACGATACATTTAACACCCAATGGTTTGGTTCCGTGCAGCATTATCAAGTGTCACTCACACCCATTTTGCTACTGCGAGCGAATAATTTGAGCAACGTAAAACGTCTGAATGATGGCTGAAGGTTACGCTTCGAAGAGACAGAGAAGCCAAGAGCGAGAACCAGGGAGAGAGAGAGAGAGAGAAGAGCCTTTCGATCGAAGTCGAAGACATTCAGAATATCTACATATTCAGTGGTGTATCATTGCCGTTCGCTGTTGTGACTTATGAAATGCGGAAATCTGTATCAGCTATGGAAAAGCCAAAAAAAAGACCGAAGAAAAAAAGAGCCAGCTTCATTTCGATTAGCCGACGTACTGACATATGCAGAACACAAATTCCCGGGCATTAGTCGCCGATCATATGCGCTTGTGCGCTATGGTCGTCTCGATTCTGTCACAGCACGGCCGAATCGCATCACAAAGATGTGGTGGAATAACTTCAAATTTCGAGTCTTGCTCGCACAGTGCCTACACTAATCCATCTATCGATGCCTGGCTAACAACAGCGTTTATTAGTCGTCATATACAATGATGACGCTGGTAGTGATACCAGTCGTGGTAACGACGACGATAAGAATAAGAAAAAAGTCAACTCAAAGCTAGCTGGAACCGCGTTGCTTCCGTTTCAATTGTACCTGTCAACGAAAACGTGAGGCGAATAGAATGACGTTTGACGTCACATTTCGCCATCTGGAACACCATAGTGGATCAAGCAAGCAGTGAGTGACACGCTATCCCAGGGCAAGGGCCCCCTCACATTTTCAAGCGGCCCTCGTCACATCTCGGTCGGTTGCTCTGAATGATGCTTGTAGACGGCTTGTGTGGACATTTCGTGTACAACAAACGCTGTATAGAATATCCGAGACAGACGGAACCGCTCTCAGTCGACTCTCTGCCAGCGGTCTCTGCCAAGGTACAATGTATTGATTAAGAAAACGTGTGCACGGGTGACCGCACCTGTCCTCGGTCTAATGGAGAATACATCTCCGAGAATGACAACGCATGAAGGAGGCACGCTACCGTAATGCGGCAACTAGTCTCGAGTCCGCAGTGTTCACATCGCGCGTTACTATTATTATATTCGAGGGCACTCACAGCCTGTTTCGTCCGGAGTAGCGCTTCGGGAGCCGAGTGGCAGTATTGCAGTGGCAGTATCATCGTGATGTGTTGCTCCCGGAAGTGTAATTTTGTTGCATACACAAAATGACACAGGGTTCGCACGATGACAGCCGATAAGGACGTATTGCACATATATATGATATTGATTGTTGATTGCGGCTGGGCTTCCCTATAGTTCAAGCCTTGGTGTAGGAACCTCCCTATGGGATGAGCCAATTTTCTCGCTTCAGGCCCCATACCAAATAACGTGTCATGTCCAAATGTGTGTGCACGTGCTGTCATTGGATTTTAGGTTGGCTTGGCCGCGGGGTGGAGTCCATGATGACTGGAAATATGTATCATACATCGGTGGCGAAGATTGGCCCTCACTTCAATTCTGTTACTAGTTGAATCTCAAGCTCCTCTGTTTAGCATACATAATCAGAGCACGTGGGATTTCCCAGTTAAACGCTGCATTCTTCAAATATGCCTCCGCGTTTAATAATCTCTGTAAATTTTACTTGGAAGAAATTTGGAAATCTAAAAATTTCGATGACATCGAGCTTTACGGAGACGACATACTTGAGCTTCTGTTTTGAAAAGCTGTACGCAGTATAGAGGTCACCGTGGAATTTACCCGAATGTTGTTGCTTACGTTGCAACGTGGCTTACGCCGTTCTTGTGGGTAAATGCCAGAAATGACTACTGCCCTACAGAGAACCCGATCGTTAGCATAGAGAGACGTTCGTACGATCAACGAAATATACATGTAGATGTCATGCTGGTAGTTGTGATACTCTATCGTCGAACCGTCACATATCATAAAATAGATCCGTAGGTAGATTGGTAGGAGAAGGCTCTCGAGTGAGTCTGCATTCAACAGACAGATGCCAGGCGTACGTAGCTAGTATACCCAGCTTGTTGCAACACCTCCAACATGTAATGCCTATAGAGGCCAGTTATAATCAAACGAATGCGAAAGTGGTTCCAGGTAATAACTAGGTGGCAAAACGAGGCGTGTCAGCACAAATCGTTGTTATGGACTTCTTACGTAGAGCTCAATAACAAAACAACGCAAATGAGATACGTAGCAATTGCATACAACGAGGGCTTTACGGGTTCTTCGTTTTAGACCATTGCAAACCGAGTTCAACCATCGATTGTCTGGCCTGTCTCTAACCTTAAAGGCGCTTAAATTTTGAACTGGATATGAATTTGCTGATGCTCTTGTCACTTTTAGCATAATGTACTTTTGTGTCTTCTATGTCTAGCACTGAGGTCTCAGGTCGATTTGATTGTAACTAACAGGTGTTCAAAATATCGTCCCTCAGGTGGCTTCTACGAACACCCGTTTAGAGAAGCACTTCAGTCTCTTTCCTATGTAGCGTAGATCGTGGTCAATCGCAAAGGTCGGACAGCAGCTTGATTTCAGCAGATATGCAGGAGTAAATATATTTTTACAGACAAGATCATTTTTCTCATTTTCCAATTAACGCCGATGTAGGTAAAAATAGGTCAAAACATGACTTAATGAATGATGATTACCTTTCGACAACTGATGAAAATTCCTGTAATAATTCAATGTAAAATGTTCTTCATTTTTCGAATTGGTCACAAAATACAAACACTTTGTCCACAAGATACTAGGCATACTTTTTTCACGAAAGCCGAACCGGCATAGTTTGAACAAAATCCGCGATTATTATTTCTTGATCAAAACTGAAAGCACAATTTGCAATTTACCATTGGTGTCTAATAGGGTTGCACAGGTTTTCCCAGTTGCAAAAATGACATCAGGCATAGCTCAGGTTGTATCGAGACGACCGACCCGAAATCTTCGACTTCTCAATAGGAGAATTACGCGATCCTAACTGGTTACTAAATGGTGTATAGATTGTCAAATCCTACTGATAATGGCTCTTTTTTCAAATGAGCCAAAGTCAATGACAACATCTAAGGACTTAGTTATTGCCTGCAAAGTTAATGACAGATTAGTTAATGCGTAGATTTGTCATGGATCGGCATCCCTAAGATAAGATGCTGGACCTCAGTGACTCCTGAGTACTCGCAGTCAGTTATATCTGATAAGTCGGTACACTTAGACATAAATATAGAAAAACACCGCTGACTGATTTTCGACAACATTGAGACGCGTGTAATAAGATACAGAAGCCCTACGAAAACTCGAATCATCGAATCAAGTCGACGTAAAAGTATGAAGTATTGTATAATTATAAGCGAGGAATAGCATTATGCAATATTTTGTTTATAACAGCAAAAACAACGGACTCTGTATGGTTACACACACAAAGGCAGATCTGCCCAGCACGGGTAGTTACCAGCTCTACGTCTTTCAAATATACAAATGAAAAAGAACTTGGCGCATTAGGTACTTGAAAAACATATGATGCAGAAATCAATATATTAGTGTAGTTTTGCGAAGTATGAATAAACTGCGAATCACGGATGGCCCAGTGGATCGGTTGAACTGTTGTTGCATTGTTAGCAGCTACGAACATTTCCAAGCACACTGACTTTACAACATCTGCCCTCTGAAAATAGGAGTACAACCCACCTGGGGAAGAGTTATAATTTGGATTCGGACTCCTTGGAGACCGAACTTGTTCTTTGATGCCGAGCTGTTTGTTCTAACTACCCTTTAATGTGTTATTCGAAATTGAATTGTCCACTAAACTTAAAAAGTCAATAATAATTGTGCTTTTCGTATTATAGCGTTGGCTGTTTTGGCTGTTTGGATACTACAAGACAAATAGTTGCATATCAGTTGCATTGGTGTCTACACATGGCGAATCAATCCCATGTTAAAGAAGCTTGAACAGACAAGCGAACACAAACCATTCTCTCAGTTCGAGGCACACAACATACAACTAAATATCGATCGTAAACGCCATCATTTACAACTCGCTTGTATGGGATTAGTAAGCAAATTATCGAGGGTGCTCACCATGTAACGGTAGCTGCTAATATAAACGCTGTCGGTCAGTCAGCATGGCGATATCTCTAGGAGTGCCGAGATATATTCTCATGCACCGAAATAGCTGGACACAATAGCCGTCTGCCTATGGGGGTAAACAGCAACAATAGCAGCAGGAACCGCTGAGATGGGAGCAAATGCGAGAGAAATCGGTGCACTTCGTTCATTTATGATTGATCTCACCAATTACAGGTATTTAATTGATGTGTGTGTGAGTGTGTGTGTGTGACAACAACGATTTTGATGATCTCTGTAGCTGGGTGGCGGTAACTTTTGCAGGTGTTCAGTAACACAAAGAAATCGAAAGGAAGACTCAACATAGAGATGCCTATGTGATCGGCTCGACGTAGAAGTGTTTGTTATTATTTCATGGCAAACTACATGCGTCTGGATGATAATGCCGAGCTTGGTTGAAGATTTAAAATCTGAATTTGGCTAGATCGAATCTCTCGCACGTTACTCCTGCCGGCCATGCTGGAATCCGCGTATCGATTAGAGTTTGGCATTGAAAGTGGCATAAGTCACTAAATTACGAAAGAGCGGTTTTCAACCCGGTTCGCCATTATCATTCAGACCAAGTAGTTGTTATGGGTCACACAGGTCAATTGATCTGTGTGTGAAGATAACAATATCGTTGATCTCTGTCGTCGAGTGTCGGTAAGCTTTCCAGATCTACCCTAATACAAAGAAATAAATAGAAAATTCGATAACTCGTGCAAATATGCGTGTGACATCAGTTCGAGAAGTGTATGTTCTGTTTTCATAGCAACTACACTGGCTTGTATGATAATACAGAACTTGGTAGGAAAAATCAAAATCACAATTTGACTAAATTGGACTCCTCGGATCTGCCGGCAATGCAGGCATCCACGTATGGTATCGATAATAATTTAGCATTGATAATATCATTCAGTTACAGCGAAAATTGGAAAAAAGGAATTCATTGTTACGCATCCCGCTCATGGCTTGACACTCACCGTTGTTCAAAAACACACTTGAGCCAATGCATAATGTGTGCACATTGAATGAGGCTACGTAGAGTCGTACTGTAGATCATGTCACGATGTAAATAACGACTACAGCGAACGATCGAGCGGGAAGTAAATTTATCATTAAAAAAACTAGGCCTGTTTTCTCTGCTGGTTCGCGTGATTCCAGTCAATATTTCGCCAAAAATTCCCCCTCCTCGTCATCGATGAGCTTGATTGTGAGGCATCCACGTTAGGGCGTGGTCAGCCAATTTATGAGCTTAATGCGAGGACTAAACAGGCCCGTTCGTTCAGCATTCGTTCGCTTCCGGGCCTGTATGAACGAGGAGCGAACTGTTGGCCTGGAGAACTCGAAACGTGTTTTCCCTTACTCCAGTTGCTCCAATTTGATTCATTCAACTATTATAGTGTATATATAGGAGCCTACCAAATGGGTGCCGCACTCGACAATGGTTACAGCGCTGTTCGAATATGTTTTTACCTAAACGTTCCTGTTCATAGGCCATATGAATATATGGAACGAACCATAACATTATCTAGAATGATTCGCCTCAGAATAAAGCAGATCTCTGCTGTCCACTTCATTTTTCTCAATTCGAATGGAGTCTTGTCAAATATATCAGAGTCACTCATGCAATAAACTATCAATTTAACACAATTAGACGGATGCGCGATTATTAAGATAAACATACTCTCTTTAAAAATAGATGAGAACACTAATGAAAGCATAGCTTACTGAAGGGCTAGTTCTATCTTTATAATGTACAACGTGTGCAAATATAATGCATAACATATATTTGCAATTTTGCAACTTCGTTTATAGCTGATGCATGTTAATCAACAATCCATTTTGTATTGTACAACCATATATTCGAGTAGGTCATCCGATATATCACAATATTTGGAACACTGGACAAATAGACACTTTGCCCATTTTTGCCAGTGCGGCATTCGTCATCCACCCCACCGTCAGTGTAACCTCCTTATAGCGTTTACCATGCTCTAATTTGTCTCCTAAGCCGTTAACTGATCTCGACTGAATGCCTTCGAATTTAGCGGTCGATTGAACGGCATCGCCCAGTGTGCGTGCACTCGTGCGGAAATTGTCAGCGGGTGAGATTTGGTCGCAGCGCATTCGCGCTCCACTGGAACTTGCGGGATGTTCCCCGTTCGCCGAACTTCCTGCCTGGTTCACTACTGGATTAATGGAGGGATTAACACAATAGTCGGCGTGGCTAAGAAAAAAAGCATAACAGACTTAGCGAATTACGTTGTCATCGTGACAATCGTCGCCAACTCGTACTCGAATCCGCCTAAACCGGACGGAGTTACGCCGCGATAGCGGCCAGACAAACAAGGCAGACGTGGGAGACCGCTTCATCTTGTAGATAGAAAGGGTTTGGCGGCTACTTCGACATACGCCGCCAAATGAGAGGCTCGATTTTTCCCTTGCCTCGACATCCCTCGGCGATAACTTTCGTTTGTCGCCCCTACTGTTGCGACTGCTGCTACTGCTGCTCAATCTGCTTGCTCTGACTCTCCGCCTTTACGTGGGAATCAGGGAGGCATCGGCTGCCCTCACTGCAGCCGACGCGTCACTGTCACTTGCTTGGCATTGCAGCTCATACCAGCTAATGCTGCATTAAGTGTTCGTGTACCCCACATCGCGGTATAGGGAATTATTGCGATGTTGTGCTAACCACACCGGGTATCGTGTCACCCTCTCGCCTACAAACTACAGCGCGCTCCTTTCTGGATATATTATGATTACTGATGCCGCTAGAACGCGCGGACCCACACACCACACACACATACAGACAGACAGATAGACACATGTAGGCACGCGACGGTGTCGCTACTCATCGTTCTACAACAGTGTCCGTCAGTTGGGCCTACCCTCCGGTTGTGTTCTGTTCGTATTCGATTCTACTGGCTGGAATACTACAAGACTATCAACTGACAGCCAAGCAACCACTAAATACGATGATGAACATCCCTGCGTGACCTGCGGCATATCTTGCTTCAGTTCAGCCCGCTCTCGTCGCTTGCGCTGAAGAAAGGCTGCCTTAGAAACCCCGGACACCTCGTCGGCCAAGTTCTACAACTTGAATGCTTCCCTCTCGACAGCAATCTTGTTGTAGTGAACTGTTGGCTATTTCTGGACAAAGCTCCGATGAACCATGAAATCTGCCTACTCCGCAGACATAGCAGCGTGCAGCCACGAAAGTGAATACGTTTTTGAATGAAAGCAACGCAAAGTCGACCGAGGACAATTGCGACTTCGACTTGAACTCGACTATTTTGAGAAGGTTCAATTACTCTGGTGGTACCGATACCACGTGTTGGAGTGACGTCTCGCCGATTCATTGTTGGTGTCGCCCCCGCAGCAGAAGTAGCAGCCGTTACTCGGGTGTTAACAACGGTGCTGTCGAAAAAGGACGCGCGGGCAACGTCTCGAGGTCCGAACGGAGCTTTCTCGTATAGAGCGGATTTGAGACGTGCCACAGTTACTAGGACAACGAACGCGCGATCGTTCGGGAGGTGATTATCTATCACCTCCTGAAACAGGGAGGGAACTCGAATCACTGGTCGACCTTCGCTTCGGTATTTACGAGTAGTGGTGATTGTCTTCGAAGTGGTCTCACAAGAAGGCCGATATCATGGGCGGCGGGGGAATGTGGTTCGTGGTGTGCATCCCTAAGGAAGAAAAGGAGAGAGGTGAGTGCAAATTTATACCTATCGGAGTAGACCAACAGATCTATGCATACCAATTGTTCGAACGTGATGCTGGTTTGTACAAAACGACTATCGAACTAGCAGAGTACATTATACACTAGCGTGTTGTTCATGTTATTACTCGTTCGTTCATTTATGAACTTCACGTTATTAGATATAGATACTAGATTGAAGGTCCAGTACCCGATACATCGCGCGTTACACATGTAAATTATAGAGTACCCGGATCAGACTACGTGATCCAATGTATGTTACAAACTGGCGAATGTCCGATAATTCATTTACGAAAATGTGAGCTAATATCGAAAAAAAATCAACAGCCTCTTGCAGGGCTACGAAATGGTGAAATGAGTCTTATCTGCAATTCTGAATGAACCTAAATATTCCGTATATTAAAATAACCCCGAAGCTATCCCCTGTTAATGGGTTTAAATGTTTCCCCATTCGTGCGGCTATGCAATGATCATTTTCGATTAGTTTAGGTATAATGTCAAATTGCTTGGTAGAGTTTGAAATACATCGAGAGATTAAACAGACTTTTTCATTCACGTTAATAGAAATCCCATTAATCTAACAATACAAGGACCATTTCACGCAGATTCTTTTCGTAGGCTACGTAAGTCGCGGGGTATTTTACAATGATACAATGTACCAAACTCATATTATTGTGACTTAGTTTTCTGTCCGCAATCCGAGACGTTGGAAATCGCTTGCACCGTTTGCCATTGTTTGTTACCCACTGGTGACATTGTGACCCAATGATGAAGTTATCACCATGAGCCACAGATAAGATTAATTTTGACTACGCACGACAAATAGCATTAATTTTAATATTCCATATGGAACACGGATGACTCGAAAGTTACCCCATTAGACAGAATCTATTATATATTAAGTCGGATATGCTTCCGCGCATTTTCTCTTAGATAATAATTATTTTTACCTTTATCAACGAATCTGCTATAAAATAACTAGGGATATAAAGTAGCTGCTACTGTATTCACCAGTAGTCCATCTGCTCTCAAAAGGAGTATTTTGCAAAATCTACGTTAGCGAGCTACGAAATACATACTATATAATGGGTGTAACGAAAAAAAAATACTATACTGTTGTATATTAAAAGTTATCATCTCGTACGATCTGCAAACTCGAACAATAGTTAGTATACGGTGTGTAGCTAAGGTGTCATTTATTGTTGTGTACTACAAAAATGTTTCATCTACTTAGTAAATGAGTTTCGAAGGCTGTGCCGAGAAATAAATCAATCAATTCTATGGGAGTGTCTTCTAGGGGATATCCGCTCTATAGGTTCTCGTGACATTTCTCATCAAAACGCTTGTGTCATGTGGGACAAGTGTGGGGCGTTCGTTCCCATGATCCCCGGGTGTTGTCGCGATAAAGTTCGTACTAAAGTTCGTGTTAGGTTCAAGAATACAACAGCAAGTAGTAGTGGGATTAGATGTGTCTTGAGAACACGACAAATCCAAGGTGATTATCCCACAGGAGACAGTTGGCAATTGCGGCATAGATACCACGTAACTATACTACAACAGACTGAGAAAATGATCTAAAACGTGGTAGACGTTTCTTGTTCATTCTGCTGATCTCACTTGTGATTCGAGTAGTAGGCACAACCATCCTGGAACTAATTCAATACGCCATGGAAAGGAAGCGAACAGTGTTCAATACCATTGATACACACACACATTTACAACGGTTAGAATTCATCTGTGGCTAAATCCCTGTATATATGATCAAAAGTTAGAGACACTCCGTCTAGATTTGTAGAAGAACGAAAGCAATCATACAACGGATACAGTGATAATGCATATTTTTCAATAATCATTATTATTAATTATTTTCCATGAGCCCACGATTTTTCGTGGGTGATTGCTGCAGTTACTAGAGGAAGTCCAATACTTTGACGAAGAACTTGAATGCTACGGAAGCCCCCTAGTAATGCATTTGTTCATAAGATCAGCATAAAATAACTCGTTAATTCGCCCAGAATCTTGCATATGGCACATGTGTTTTCCACCTTTTATACGTACGTTTGCCATAGATTATAAATCTTCAAGAGATCGTTGCCTCGTCGGCATATTTGCTTATTATTTTCATTTAGAACAGTTTTTCGCCTTAGGAAGCAGAAAACGTCCTTCATCGCGTATTTCTGTATCCTGTCAAATCCCTAAGATGAGGGATGCCAACTATTCAGTTTCCTCAGGATAGGCTCTACAAACGCAATTTTTACAACTAAGGCGATCTCGTAAGTTTCTCGATACCGCACGAAATTGGATGAACTTGCTTTAGTCTAGACATGAACTCTGCAAAAAGATTCGTAATTCATTCTCTTTTTGCACGACTTCCATACGGGACCTGGCTTTAATAATCCGCAATCATTTTCCGCTTGACTTGATCAGGATAGCTTAGATCGTCGAAGGAATTGTAGGAAGACTGACGCTTAGCCTCGTGCTCATCCATCGGCACTCAACGTTGGCCTTTATGAGTGGAAGAACGAGGCGATGAGGAATCGAACACTGGGTGCAGTGGAGTGGCCTAACGAATGGTGAATCGCAGTTGAGCGATTTTCGCAGCGGAGCTGCCTTCGCGGCCGTCAATTCTCTGCATGTGACTCACAATGTGACTCTCCATGCTAGACTTTATCTACCTCCTCCCCTCGAAGTAATCAGCTACAAAGTCGAACGCTCGCACATCCGAACCCTGGTGTTCGGAACAGCACGAAGAGTAGTTCCAGTTTGCTTCTTGTTCAACAGGATAAAATCGTACAACAGTCACGGCTATAACTAGATGCCATATGCATATAGAGTTAGTATCCTGAGAAATTAAGGGACCAACAACAGGTATGAAGCTCAAGGCGCATCCTTTTTCTTCCACCATTTGCAGTGTCCAGGTTGTAGTTCCTGCATACGTGTACATTGTACAGCTAGTATCTTGGCACTCCAGACTCTGTGGAAGTATGGTATTCACCGTAGATCATGTGCTTACATATTGTATTGATTTAAGAATTAGCCTAGTCAAAAACAGACTCGTTTCGTGTGCATAAACTAAAACAAAAGCATAGCTGTTGTTTTAGCTCACAGGAATACCAGAGCAAGATTTAATCAACGCGCCTACATTAATTAGTACTAGTTTCCTTATACTACTATAAGAACATTTAGAAACCTTTCAGCGCCTAACACATATGTAGCTGCTGTTGTCTCGGCTAGGCTTAGTCGCATCAGCGATTTAGCAAATAAGTAATAATAAATATTAATAATTTTGCATTTTCTCCTTACTCTACATCTCTTTGTAACAATTGAACAGTAACGTTCCAAAGCGATCCATCTTTTGTAGCTTACAAGCAGCGCATACGATCACTATGCATACAGTGTATACTCTCTAATACACACTTCTACTAGTGTCAGAAGCATTCGAACAGTAAACCGACTTTGTTATCGATGGCTCCTTCATTAGTCAAATAATGACACGCTGGTTCGGCCACAGAATGTGTAACATGAACCTGAAGTGAGGAGATTGACTATAGCTGGTTGTCGTCGTTAGATCCTCTCTCTTGCTGTTATGTGGTTGTGGTCCTTCGATGCGATGAATGGTTTTCCCTTAGAGTTGGCCAACTCTCTCAACGGGGACACCTATACACACACACACACAGCATACGCGCATTACTTCTGCTGTGACCACTATTGGTGGCCATGGGAAAGGTCTCAAATGCCACAATGTGGTGGAATTCGCCAGTTATCGGTAAGCCGTTAATGGTCGCATGCGACACTCGACATACATTTAAATGTAAGCCGACATATGCAACGGCATACAGAATACGCACTTGTGCATGGTACATGGGAGTACTCTGCACATACAAATGATCAGTGCATGTTATTAGACTGCTTTGAAACCCCACCATGAAACCTGACGAATATTTGACATGACGGACATCAATCGCGCGTGATCGTGGCCTTACTGGCCTGATACAGGCTGGTAGGGGCCGGTGGCCGTGTGTCTGCGGGGCGCCGTACTCGCTGTATCGTCTGTGGTTCATGTGCAATCTTAATCAAAGTCATCACATTGAGTGTTGCATAGATTACGACTGTTCGCGCTCGCCGTCCACATAAGGAGTGAAGAAGATGGATGCAGGGGGACTAATTTAGGTAATTAAAAGTACGGCGTGTAGCGTTGTGCAACGCAATGTACTATCTTTCTTGGCTTAATTAATCCGGAGCATGTTGCTTAATTGAACTATGAAAGTAGTTACTTAGTATTTATGTACGTTTTACGAGAGCAGTTGCAAAGGTTGAGATTTACGCACGTTGGAATGAACAAAGCTGTGTTAACATGTCCAAATAAATTGGAAAGAAACACCACTGAGAAATCCAATTTTTTATGGTTATTTGAATGCATAATTTCTACGACCAAAGCCAACGAGAAGTGCTGGCACGATGTGGTTTACTTGTAGTAAAACTGATTAAAACTCACTTGGGCATCTTTTCCAATTTCTAGTCACATATAGTCGAATTCTTAACCAAACGAACGTCTTTTTTAGGAGGGAGAAATGTGTTACGCAGTAACGGACGCCACCTTTATATGTGGGCCCGAGCAGTGTCAGACTCGCCATAAATAAACGGCGAGCTAGATTACCGGTGTTATCGACAAAAACTCCAGGTTCTCAATTGGTCTGAAAGCCTCAGCATAGCAGACCATTTCAAGCTTCCATCCAAACCTCCCAGCTCCTCATTTGTTAGTGCTATGGGTAGGTAGGAGCGGTGGACGCCTACCGGATCAAATGACAGGGGTCACCTGTTGGGTTCCCGGCCTTATCGGACAAGCCATTCCCATCAACATAGTCAAATTTAGCTAAACTTTAGTTGCAAGCATTTATTGAAAATTAACTTTATTTCCTTCAAAGGATCCGAATAATTGAGGACGAGGACCAAGCCGTTCGCTGAACCTCGATGTCAGAATTTCGTCAGCCATAAATTTTTATCGTCTTACATCATTCCAAACATTAAGGATGTTATTATATTATGCTGAGTTAGGAATCAAACCTGGAAAATTCCCGTAAGCGGATGGTACCATTTATGTTGCATGGCCTATTCGACTTACATATTAACCGTCAGGTATAGACGGAGTAAATAGTGGTACTGTTTACATTAGTCAAACATAACAGGATCGCAATGAGCTGATACCGCACATAAACGACGACCAATTTATTTACTTTTGCCTCTGGTGCTGCCTTGATGATAAAAGATCAGCTCAAATCACAGATTGATCACCTGACCTAATCGCTCACATGGTCCTCCCAAAACCTGCTAATACTGTCCCAACCGAGAATGATCATTCAGATATCATACGCCGATATGATTACACACTACCACACAGCTACGTCGTATTCCCTAAAACCTCGAACCGGCGACGTCTCGCCACAGTCACGGGATCAGTTATTAATAGAGCTATTAATTGTATTATTAATTGAGTACTTATTACGGCTATACAGAATCTCTCACCATTGTCAGGGACAATGTTTAATATGTTCTCATCCATTGCAGCAATGCATCCCGACAGCGTTACTACAGATGGTAGAGGGTCGGAATTATAGCATGATTTCGGAAAGAGCTCATTTCGTTTTTCTTGTGCACAGGAACAACACTATTCCGGGACGGGCATATATATCATATATATTCGATTTGGTTGTCATTATCAGCAATAAATTATATAAGAAGAGCAATTAGCAAAAAAATACGCAGTGCTACACAGCGATCAAGAGTGATCGTCGTTAAATGTCAACCTTCATTTGTCACAATCATATGCCTGCTAGTGTCACTTAAAGATGAACAAAAGGCTTTTCTTTCCGTAAACAAAACGTTTAATGTCCTTGAGGTTTTTTGCCTTGAAATCGCATCACACTTGTGCAATAGGACTCAAGAGACCAGAAGATGAAATCGATTATGATGAATTTGAGCGTTGCATAGCTCACAGATGAAGCTTCGCCAGTATGTAACAACTGGCATACGTAGGATGATTACCAAGAACACGTCCATGATTGCACATGGAAAGAAGTACACACACGCAACCAGCGACTCCCCAGAATTCATCATGGATCTATTTTGAATATCTCTCCAAGACTGTCGGATTGCCACCGGTAATTCTAACGTTCTAGTAGTCATCTGGTTGCGCTACTATCTGTAGCCTGATATATGGCAAAATCGTAAATATTAAAGAGATACTTAAATTAAAAAATAATTTAATTAAAAAAAAATTCAATTTCCATGCGCGAAACTTTTTGAAAATGGACAGAGATCAGCGGTTGAGGGGTGATATGATCATGAGTAGCGCTTAGTATGGCGCTGGATATATATATATATATATATATATATATATATATATATATATATTTATATATATTAATTATTACAATTTATTATAATGATTAATTGACCTTTGTCATTGTATTGTCAACAACGGAACGCTTTAACGCGTTAAAAATTGCCACCTCAAATTACTGAAATAGAAATAATCCGATAATCCGAGACCATTTTCGTTCGTCACATCGACCTTGCAGAATCTGCCGAGCGACACTAGCAGGCTTATGTATATAATCAATTCTACCACTTATACAATGAATGGAACCATTATACAATGCAAATACACTTCCCACTGTTTGATCACATTGCAATGAGAATTTAACGAGTGACTTGGCTCGCTATTGATGTTTAGCTATCGCAAGTGTTATGGTACAAAATCCTCTTGAGAAAACGCTAGAGAGACTCAGAATTGTAGGCCCGGTGGTTCAAATCCGCAAGGGTACATATCAACCGATGCCGTCGTTGTTTTTACTAATCAAGTTATGCGAGGCTTCATCGATTTGATTCATTTGGTTCATGTACAAATATATGAAAGACGTTTCCGCAGAGTGTTGCAAACTGTGGACACGGCGAAGTCCATGATTTTGATATATGTCAATGGTGTGATTTTTTTCAAATTTAGTACACGCAGTTTGAGATTGTTCGAGCTTGTTGGAAATTAGGAGCGGATTTATCCTAGCCTAACGACACAACTTCCAATGTGATAACGGGATACCTTAATCAGCGTACGAAATTAGCGGTTACAAGCTAACGGATTAGTCGGACTATAAAAACAGGATAACTGACGAAGGGGAATTTGTGAATCTGCTGCAGCGTAAAGTAATGACTGGAGCAAGATAGCTAGGGACTTATTTAATTAGGCTAATTAAGTAACTGCATCATTACAGAGTATAGTACAGCATTGCACAGTTACTGCACGAAACAATTTATACGAATATCTGAAGCAGCGTGATGTTATAACATCATGAAGGAGAGTCTAAAGTATTGGGCGGTGCGCTGTTTTGTGTAGAGCGTCTCGAGAAAAGATGGAAGGATGACGACACACTTAAAGTTAGATGTCTATAGCCGCTCAAGGTGATCCAGGGTGTAGATGTATCACGTATTTCGTTGATACACAGGTCGAGCAGCGATATCCACGTTATCTATGTACTTAGATTATATTCATTCGTCTCTCTCAAAATATATTCGGCCCCCAATGACATGAAATGTTTTATCTTGCAGGTAATCAAAACCGAACTGAAAAAAATCGGCCGACGATCCAGTTTCCACAGGACAGTAACAAAACAGCCTACAACAACAATAACAACAACAACAATGTCGCCCTGGTTTTCAAACAGGTGGGGCCGTATATACATACATCACATATATGTGCTTGTTTTGTCGTTGCTATACTTATGTCGATCCAGTTACCTATAATTAGGTACAACATAAGGTATAACTGAAATATAGTACTTAAGTGGCTGAACTCACCACACATAATAAGCAAAAGCTATATCCTCGTGATTGAGATACATTAGCGTTTGACTCGGTCCTGTCGATGATCGCCTTTAAGACTTGCCGTAGGCTCCTTATATAATTCGATGCAAGCGAACAAGGGCATTACCAAGAATCTTCAATTCTATGTAACGAAGAGGTGCTTTTCTGTTTATCGATTTTCGTAATTTCATGGTATTTTTCATCGATACAAAGTCCAAAAAGGATATTAGCTGAAACAAAGACTTTAAAATCTTTGATCCACTGCGTACGGGATCGCTCAGGTCACTTTCATTCAAATCATCAAATTCAGGAGCCAAATTCAAGAAGAGGAAAATCATTGATGACTAGAAGCTGCTCATGGTGCATAGACAATCAGCCGACTGTATTTGATCTAACATGCATAAGTTTCATCGACTTTGCCCATTGTAGGCTCTTCGAGATACATTGTCCCAGTTGGACATTCAAGATGCTGTTTGGTGCACATCGCCAAGCGACAACTTCTATCAGGTTTGTATAATATATACAGATATAATTAGAAGAAGCGTTTGCGTCATAGAGTGACCTCGTGCTCTACATAATGAATTTGCATCAGTTTCGACCCGTGACTATGATGAGTAGATAAGCGTAATTAAATAGCAACGTGAGTTGCTTTCTACGAGCTTTTACGTCGTCAAACCGTTATTCTACGACTTTTACAATGAATCGCTCACTTTTAGGCAACACAATGTTACAGGTATATTTCGGCGTGGAATCGTCCGACGACACGGACATGGTTCTTCGGCTTCTCACAGCGAGAGGAATCGGCACTGATGAGAGAAGCACTGTTGCGTAAGTTCTTCATTTTATTATTAGTATTGCAGTATACATCATAAATAGTAAATATTTTTATGGGTCAACGTGCCATATTCCCTGTACACATATTTTCCCATAGAATCTCCTGTGACAAAACAATGACCCCATGCACATGAATCGACAGTTTTCTGTACCTGCAACTTCACAGTTATGAGTGTATATTATTTTAACCCTTTAATAGTAATAATAATAATAATAACATATAAGGACGCAAGTAATCGCGAGTTATCAGGACAGCTTTTTACTAAAATATTTTAGCCAGAGAATCCGATTGTTTGAGCGGTGACCTTCCCCTGTAAAATACGCTATGTCATAATGTTCGCTTGAGGTTGACGTACGCAATGCATTTATCTCTGAAAGCATCTTAGCCAAGGGAACGAGATGCCGGAGGCGGTGTCCATGTGTTGGGGGGTGTCTGTGCGTTGGCGGGATCCGACTTCGGCTCTCAGGGATCCAGCTCCCAGAGAGCGATACTCTCCTTACCTCCTGTCCATATCTCAGAGAGGTTGTACAATACATCGGCAAGCATTGACAGCATACGCAAATTACCCATACAAAGTGTGTGTGTGTGTCTGTGTGTCGAATAATACTTTGCGTGTGCCACTGCGGTTACAGACGTTTTGCCCATCCCATGCACTACAATTTTTAGCAAGAATACACATAGCTGTAGAAACCGCAAAAACAGATGAAAATGTGATGTCACATAGACATATGCGTTCACACCCGCGTGCATCTTGTCAAACTCGTGACAAACGTTATCAAAGGTGAAAAAAAGTATAAAGGATAATTTCGTGTTCTATTCGACTAGTCATATCAGCGAATGTAGAGAATTAACAGAGAACGCGGACAGTTACCTGTAAACAACGAATAGAAGAAAAATATATAAATAAATATAGAATACATATAAGTGTCAGATGACGTGTTTGGGTGATCGAGATAATGTGCTCGTTCCGAGCCATCTGGGCGAGAAGGAGAAACAGATTTAGTGGGTTTGAGTGTTCCACACTAGCGCTGGTGTATAGTTGGACCGCTCAGCGCGTGTGTGTATGACGTGCTCCCATAATACCCCCCCCCCCCCCCCGCCCCAAAACAAAGATAACATGTTTGTGTGCTTCTCCGAAATTGCCTCAGGATATATTTACATTAATATGGTGTCACGCCAACAGTGATATACGGAGTACTAAAGGGAAATCTTAGGTGGCATACGAATATTTTAACGCGGTATATATATATATATATATATACCGTGGAGAACAATACAAAGCTGTTTGCTTTCAATAAAGTGTTACTAAGAAGTAAATGTCACAGACAGATATCCGTGATTATCGAAATTAATGCGCCACAACGGACGTGAAAGCTATGTACGGTCATGTCCGTTCACTGTCTACGTCGAAGTTATACCAGAAAAACCAACAATTGTAACAGATAGGCAAAAATCTTGTGTCCTCTTGGTTATCGACCTTTGCATATAAGCCTTTCACGCAGGGCAAAGGGTGGGGGAATCGAACAACTGAGAAATCTCATGGGACGTCCTTTTGTGCAGCATGTCGAGTGAGCTGACAGTCCGTGGTGGCAGGGTCCCGTGCTGTTACTACTGCTCTTCGATGTTGATTTCTCTCTGAGTGTCAGAGGGTTCTCAGATAGATGTAGCACACTAAGTCTGCCTCTCCGTTAGACCCCCTCAGTCTCGGAGGCCTTTTGGCTTCCTCTCACGACTCGGAGAGGGAAACCTAGAAGATTCGTTTGTAGCTGTACGAACGGCCGGCTCTCCCTAGCTGGGCCTGTCGATGTAGAAGATACGTGTGGATACTGTGGGATATGTTGGTAGTATCTGCGCTAGCTGCCGTAAAAGCGTCTGTTTATGGCAAAACCAGATGAGCCCTCAGACGACACTACACATATATAACTCGGGGACAGGGTCCGTCGGCTCAGACACACATACACACACAGTAGTCGTGATGATGGTGAGTACGCGGGTCTAAGGCAAGGGGATGAGAGGATGCAGAGCAACAGCATCGCCTATAGCAGGCTGCTATACGCGATCCTACTTGGAACTCGGAAACTCGGCGGCGGAGCCAGCAGCGGGACTCGTACAGGGAGTCCGTACGCCCATCCGACCACCATAACCACCACCATCACTATCACCCTCTGGTTTCATCCAGCTAGGCCTTCTAATGACATTACGGCAGCGCTCACGACTATATCGGCTGGCCGGCCCAAGCCAAGAAGTGAACGCTGGGGACAACGGACACAAACGATGCTGCCGCTGAGCTTCGTTTCAGCACCAGAAGCAGCCGTCACATCGGCAGCGGTTGTATCTCTCTGCATTGCTGCAGGGAGAAACAACAGCCGCAGTAGGCCCGACCAGTTAGTTAGCAGTAGTGCCTGCGTAAACATGACTCTGCGCCTGCTACAGCTGCAATAACGAGAACGTTACGAAGGGAGTAACTGGCATTGTTGACCTTGAACCTGCAGATAAAGCGACCTTCCATCTCTTTGCTATCTCCGTCGGTTACTCTCAACACTTATTTGCACATCTCTATCATTCGTTCCCTCTCTATCTCTCTCTCTCTCTGTCTCTCTCCCTCGTTCACTTGGTCTTTGTCTCAGATGGACGACCTTCATACCGCCGCGAGGCCTCTCCTAACGGGCGGTCATCGATCGAAGAGGTATCACTAAAGTATCACTCATTTCGAAACCGATGGCAGTCATAGACCCGTGGAGGACATTACAATCGATCTTGAAGGGGACACATCAGCAGATATGAGTGAGGAGACAGTGACCTTTCGGTCGCAAAATCGCTTGTCACACTTTTTGTGAGCCCATCAACAAGACGTTGGCGTGTTATGAGGGAATCAGTACCTTTACATGTATGCAAATGCGTGCTCATGCAGGCCCGCCCGGTTATTGTACCATTGTCCTGCAAACGGAAAATACAGGGGTCTCTAGCAACTGATTTCCATAGAGATCAAGTGAACTGTGGAGATAAAACGGAGATCAACGCCGCTGACAAATCTCGAGAATTCTAATGAGGATATCTGAAATCAAGCTCGTTCCGATAGTTACCTATTGCCTACATCTCCGCTTTGCAAGCCCCAATACATTGAACTCTCGAAGCCAACTAGAATACACCAAAACCATGCTCGGAATACCATTCAATAGTTCTCGAGCACTTCCAACCCACAGGGTCAGCGAGTCCGGATATTCGAACAGCTCAAATAGATGGGACTCAACTTCCAACGTGAGGCGTAGAATGAATACGCAGAATTTTGAGATGAGTAAAATATGCTTTTTTCTGAAACGAATGTCAGCCACATGGCGATATGTGACATGATACACGAGCACAACTCAAGACCTAATTGAGCTTAGATGCGTTCGAGAACATTTGCTCGTTAACTATTATAATTACGCGAACAACAAGGCCGTGATTCCGGAGACTACGGCTACCTCTGGGATGGCGTAAAACTCGTCTAAAAGTCCATTTGCTGTCAAACTCGGACGCTCACAGCTCATCGGCGTAAGCCACTCGTTGCGACACACTGCTTTATGCGATAAAGCTCATTGGTATTAGAGTTGTCTTCAAATGTCGCTCCGAGTAGTAGTTTTCACATGTGCCGAGTCCGCAGCGCATATTTGAGTTGATCACGATTCCCTGAACTACTTTACGAGAAGAAACACTTCCTTAGCTGGTCATAGTATAGATATGTATAAGTCATCTGTATATGTGTAAGTCGTCCGTCAACCTCCAACTGGTGTCTCACTTTAGTTCGGGTGAGAGCCTATTATGGGAAAGGTCACGCTGTGACGTAACATGATTTAGACGTGTGAAAAAAATCGGAGATACACTTTTCTGTGTTATTCTGTATCGTATATAGATTAAGATCGTGCGTTTTAAAATATACAATAATTAGAGAAGCAGTTGGGAACATGGTGTTAGGCCGAGACCGCCATGGTCTCGAGGGAGCCGATGACATTACCTCTCTGCCTCTGTCGCCCAGCGAGGGAAAGGCGCTGCAGAAGGAAGGACTACCCTGCGCGCTTGTCCCCGGTGGCGCGGAAGAGAGCCTGTGGTAGAGGAAATTAGCAGTGAGGGGGCCGTGCCCGTCGAGGGTTTCCAAGACAAGAGAGGCAAAGAGCTGAGTTGCCTGAAACGCGGCATACTCCCGTATCCCAGCCCGGTTCGTCAGTATTATACATTAACAAAGCACTCTTGGATGACATTCGGGACTGGTGCAATTGACGGCCCATTTTCAACGAGATTATCTACTGCGCTTTAATTACAGATGTATGCCGTGCGCGATCTTCTATCGAGGCAACGAGGACGATAAGTACTTGGACAACAACAATGACGAAGTGTAAGTGAATACACATAATATATATTTCCTCGGATTAAGCTTCCGGTGATATTAAAATGCTTGATTTATTTTCTACGGCAATGTTTCTGCAAATAATATGCTTTGAAATCTCCAAATTCGCTAAACAAATTTTGGAGAAGGGTTAGAACAGGTTATCTCACACTTTCAATAAGCGTAACGAAAACGCTAAATATTCGTTATACGACTTTAAATCTTACAAACGTGAAATTAATCGATTTAAACGGAACACCCATACGCGTTTCAAATAATCGTATAGTAGAATCGTCTGCTATTTCACGTGGCCAAAATAATTCGCTTTTGTTTATATTGGTGGCCATGAGACAAGTATGGGGGACAAGCATTCTTTATCTGAAGATTCTAGCCAGGTACGAGGAAGGAAGAGAATAAGCAAAGGTGGCCCCGACAGGTCCTCTCATAGTAATACCTAAAAGGTTAAGAGTTGAGGCCGGTTAGATAGGGGAACAGCTGAGGGTCAGCGCGAAAAAAAATTATTAAGTATGAGAGGGAGGGTTCTTTAACAGATTTAAATGACGAGAAGTTTAGACCTTTGGGTAAGTATCTGAAGACATTTAATGCGTTTTGCCACATGTTTGCTCATAATAAACGGAGCCGAACAATGTAATAGGCTGAAGTCAGCCTGACTGTTTGATTATAATGGACGATATGTCAAGGGAAAAGAATGAACCTAAAATAATCGCTATCTGTCGTAGATTTCTTCAGACATTCCTCTTTGATATAACATACAATTTTATACTGTCTGTAGACAGGGAACGAAAAAATTCATCTTAGATCTTCTAGGCATTCTACTATTATGCCAAATCTGAAAACTATAAGGCTGTTTTCGTATCTGTGCCGTGACCCGCGCACAGCTGCTGGCATGGCATCAGGGCGTGCATATTTTCCGAAATAGCCACTCCGATCCATGTAGTAGTACATAGATGTGGTATATTTAACAAACACGTTCAGTTCGCTATTGGGTAAGGTAGAAGAGATGATAGGGAATGCCTTGTGGGAGTTAGTTACTTGTTCCACAAATTTGCTTTCCAGAATGCTCACTTCATTTCCACTATAATCATTTATATTTAGCAGATGCCCAACTAACCATTTCACTAAGCACTCATTTGTAGTTGTTCTTTTCACATGACATAAAACATTGGAAAAAGAAATATTCAAATGAACTTCCCATAAAATAGATCTGCGTATGTAAATGTCAGAGTTCGAAAATATGCTAGCATAGCAGGTAGATTGCAAATCTGGCGTCGGCACAACAGACACTAGCTAACAACATATACATGAAGTGTTCCTTTGAAAACTCTATAAGGTGAATTATATTGCATTCGTGCATTGCATATGAGTTATCATATTTCTTAGTCGAATCGCCTTGGCGCCCGCTGTCTGTCAAAATACGTCGTCGAAATTCGCAGTGTCAGCACCTTAGGACTCGGCTAACTGATGAACGTTTCGGGTGACACGACCTAATTTCAATGGCAACTTCCGCGCAAAAGGGTGTACGCTCATATTTCATATGAGCTTAAGGCTTTTCACGAAAATCACATGGACGCCAAATTTTCTAAGCAACTTTTGCATGCTCACTTTGTGGATTTTACTATGATAGTACTTTTGAATGGACCTAAGGTCCACCTAGAGTGTTCGAGCAAGTTTATTCAAATTAACCCATACGCTAATTTTAGGAGATTAATTCATTCCGATTGTAGTTTGTTGACGGAACTGCAGTTTCGTCTCATAGGAAGCCTCATGCGAATTGCCGTTAAGTCAGTCACGTGTTATGGACCCCATCGCAGAGGAGGTATAAGAAATGTACATAGAACTAAAATATCAGTAAAGGCTCGATTGGGAAATCCACCAGATTGTTAAATTTTTTATATAAAATATGTTTACAAGAAAGAAGCTGTAAAAGATGCGCGTTCCACAGCAGAAATGCTGTTCAAAAATGGTGCACTGGGCCGTAGTTATATATGACGGAACTGACCGTGGACTAAAGCGGGGTCGACATTGCTATAACAAATGCCGCGATCCGCTTAATATTGTATGAACGAGTAGGCAAGAATTTACCTCCTTTTATGCAGCGTCACGACACTGGTTAAGGTCGGAAAGTACACATGGAACTATGATTGCGAATCTGATAATGACGTTTTATTGCCGCTGCCGTATTCTGTCGAAACGCCTAAGGGCAAGTATACATTCTGCACTCAGCATCAAGTCCGGCACTCCTTGCGGTCCAACAGCTATGGCTTCGGCGCGTCGTTGGGTCCAGCTCCCACAAGCCATTGCTTGCTCACAAGGCCTAAATCTCCACAGTCCTAGCTGCGGTTGGATTTCAGCCTTCCATAAGACTTCTCCTTCCCTACATTTTCTTCCAAAGGTCCTAACCCCTCGCGGTTTGGCCACTATGGCTTTCGTCCACTTGCATCAACGCTGCCCACCAGGCTCACCGGACCATGAAATGGCGTAAAGCAAATCTGACCATCCCGTGACTTGCCCTGATCGGCGATCCGGCCCAGAGGCACTGACCACTGCTTACCCGCTATCCTGGTTGGTCTCGGATAATTTAAAAAAACATACTTTTAGCTGAGTCTCTGAAGAGTTCCGCTTACTGACAGACCTCGGATCTGAACTTCAACGTATTACTAAAAGAACATGTCAGGGCCACCTTTGTTATGTTTTTCTACTGTGTTCTCGTACCTGGAAGAATCCATAGATACAGAATTTTGATAACGAAGTCCAAAAACGTTTCGCCTCTGGCAGGATTTGAACCCAAGCCGTATGTCCCTCCTTTCTAGTAGTCAAAGACGCTCATTCAGCATTTGGCCAGCCCTACGGAACTGGTCTCTATGATCTAATGATCTAGGGGTTTTCGATTGCAGTCTTGCCCAGGCTATGCCTTTATTACTTCTAGAGGACAGCGCCCTCTATCCCACAGCTATCTGTTACAATATATATATATATATATATATATATATATATATATATATATATGTACTGCTTATGCAACCTAGCATAAATGGCGAGGCGCGGTTATCGCTTAGTTTTCTTATGGTTTCTCCTGTCTCTCTTTGGGTACATACGAACGTCGGCCCTTGACGAGTGTTTCGTTGCAATATTGTTCATTCCCAGTAACTTGGTTGAGCTTAGCTTAGCTGACAGTTGGTATGAGTTAAGTAGCGAGTTGGCGCTTCGTTGAAGGACAGGTCTGGCCGCACGAACGAGCTGTCGCCCATTCGTTCTATGCATCGCGGTGTCTCTATCTGTCGCTAGTGTCCGATCCTCGCGTTGAATAATTCATAACCTTGGCAACATAATTTGATGAGCGAACAATGGTCCCGAATCCATGGCACCACGTGAGACGCCCGGCCAGCCCTTGACATTTACCACTGCTTTGGACAACTTAGGCTGTCCAGGCTAATGAACGCTTCCTTTACTAGTCGCAAATTCATTCTTCAGCTTATATTGTTTTTGCCAGGGTAAAAAGGACGCACATTTGTCAAAAAGTGCGCATAGAGTGCACATCTCCGTGCGCAAATATACCTAGTTCCCAATGGCCTTACAGGGACGGTCCAGTCGGTCCAGCGGATTCAACGCACACATTTCCATGGTTCGTTCAGCTACATAGTTGTCAACAACATACAACAGTAATCGCAACCTTTCTTCCGGAGCCTCGAAACAAAACAAAAAAAAATCCCTTCATAGCCTAAGCTGCCTCGTTGTCGGCGGCTAACGATGATATATGGGCGTCCTTCCGGACGAACCACGGTGTCGTCCACAACCCTAGGATGCCCTGGCAACATCTGAAAGCACACGCTAATTTCATCGTCGGTTATTGCTTAGGGGAGGCCGGCTTTAGCATCCAGCTCCTCATCAGCCGCATTTCAGCTGCCCTGATTTCGATTTCTCATTCTCAACAAGTCACGTGTCGTTTCCACAACGTTCTCCCATCTCCCTCGATTCCAGCTGTCAAGGTTTTCCATCCACACTGAGACGGCCCTCTATATTACACGTATCCCTTCAACTCTTGTCACATTCCCTTGCGTTCCACGTCGGGGGGGTTGAGGGTTGTGGGGTTCCTCATTCTTCACGCCTCATTCTTCAACGCTAAATCACCATTTTCATACTGGATACGCCACAGTGCACACTTAGTCTATAATAATAACATAAGCGGCTGTGCTCGAATCTATGCGGCCTGTGGCGTTGCGCCGCTCAGCTTAGTGTAGCGTGGCACTTCGACAATCCGGGCAGTTCGTTGCCGGTGGACGCACGCTAGCCAATTTTCAAATCACAATGCCGGTGTCTCCCTAGCCCGGTCGACGTTATCCACGCTGTGCACCGTCTTACCCTATAGTTAGTTCCCGCAGGCTCTTGGTTAACCCTTCAAGTCGGCTCCCGTTACCCTGTCGAGCGTATGGGAACGCCAGAGAGCATGGGCGACGCTTGAGGTCGAGCACTGGGTGGAACGTTGGAATCCTGGAAGCGTAGAGGCCGAAGTGTCAACGTTGACAAACGACGCAGCTGCCGCCGATGGCAAGCGTCGCTTTGCCACGCCAGCCGGACCGCGCGAGTCAGCTGAGGCCCTTTCCGTTGCGCAGTTTCATACGGACGTTCGGCTTCAGCATCATCACTACCACGGTTGGAACCTCCACACCCACAACACAGGCCACATGCTGACGCCTTCTCTCTCTGGTCTCTGCTAGTACCACCAAAACTGCCCAAGCCTCGCCTCTCAGCGCATTCGGACCGCCCCAGGCGCTCTGTCCATCTCCGTAGCTGAATATTGCTGGAGTGGCCTCTCGAACTTGGACAAGCTTCCACATCGCTGTATTGGCCCCTTTATGATAACGGAGCGGGAAAAGGTGACCAATCATAGCAAAGCAATACACGCTCTATTACGGAGGGTCATGAAGAGAATAATGAAGAAAGTATGAAAGAAAGGAATCGCCGAAGCCTTTCATCCACTTTCGGATACCGCTCAATAGATGCGCAAGGGTGGTCGATGCCAATAAGTCTCAATATCTGAAGTGGAGTGGAAGTGGCGGTGAAGTGTCAATGAGCTCCTTGGCATGAAGGTTTATGCCACTATATTTGTCTCCATGCCCGTTTCAAGGCCTCTTCACGCGTCATCAGTGTTTGGCGCCTTTGCTCATATGTGGAGCCTGTGCGAATACGGTTGTCGTATGCAGAGTCCAGAGTAATGCTTCACGTATCGTGAGGTATTGCCGATGAATGAAAGAACGCCTTACGCTTTTCAATTGATTTCACTATTTTCGCTATTCACCCGTCCCATTTCGGTGTCGCCCATCGTACAAATTGCCCTAACAACAGCAAGTTAGTGGCACGGCATTAATAATACAATACAATGTAACATGAATGGTGTTAAATAAGATGGCGTAGCCATGAGAACACACGTACGAATGAGACCCTACGGGGACTGGCGATCTTGCTATTGTCGTCCTCCTGCGTTACCCTGAGAAAATATACGGCAGCCATTATATCATCCGCTGAATGTTTTCACGCGCCCGATGTATAACAACACTGACGGTAACGCAGCTAGTTCGCCAGCACAACTAGCGGAACAAATATGGTATTACCACAGAAGGAGCGGCAGGGGAAAAAGGATCAAGTGAATGAGTCGTTCCGCTTATGCCAGTCCAGTGCTATTGGCGTAATTTCCTAAACGATGCGAACGGGCTGTTACGTGGAATATGGCCTTGTTGTTGTTTGGTACCCTATGGGCGTTTGCCTAAAACAAATGCCCCTTTCGCTGTTTTGACCACTATGTCCTCCCGAAAGACCGACAGCAAACGTTGTTGAAACAGTGCTTCGTAGCTACGGCCTGATTATTATTATGGGTGTTATTTATCATTATTCTGTTCTCGGTGGTACTTTGGAAAAATTAAAGCCATGCAAGTGTGGTATACGTGTGAGCCCAGCGTATCTGCTATTCTACTGGGGATGGACAAGGGCATGTTTTTAATGAGAAGCTCGCTCTCGTTTTCGAGAATTGTTCATCTGCTAAGAGGGCGCGGAGTATCTGACGAACAGGACTTCTTGAAGCATTTCAGTCCGCAGTCGATGACACCGGTAGCGGAAACTAGCCTCGTCTTACCTTCGCAGGTCAGGTTTAACAGAAGCATCGGCCTTGGCCAGACCTAGTGCGACTACCGTCAATGTATTCGTTTGCCGATTTGGTCTAGAAAACTTGGAACCACTCACGTTGGTTTACTCTTGCGGTAGAACTCAGCATTCCTGCTCCGTTGCCCACGAAAGACCCTCCTGGGTTTCAGGCTGCAGGTGATTTTAAAGGCGCTCGGCCTCAGGCTCTCACTCGTCAATGGATAGAGGCATGGTCCCCACGCAGTCTGGTCCACGTCTTTTTCATTCTACCGGAACTCTTTTAGATGGTCAGTGCGCACGTGTAGCAGTGGATCAGGAAAGCCAGGAGCGAGACTCCAGACACTCTCTGATAAACGAAACTCTAGTTTGCAAGAGCCCTTCGTTCTAGTCCATCTAATGCGTCTGTAGCTTTTGTGTCTGTGCCGGGCGGATAACAAGCGGCGTGGGGCATACCGTTGGGTCCCTTAGCCAGGCGTATGATCTCAATCTGGTGATGCCACCTTGTCTAACGATTGAATTGAACGCATTCATGTGTCAGTCACGGGGCAACGCAGCCTGCCCCAGCAGCCAACTTAGCAGAACAAGTGAGCAGAACAACACTCGGGATACAACATAAATACAGGAGTCGTGGGTGTTGCATTGAAGATAGTGTATCTGTCAATACACCTCTTTCGCCTATCTAGTGAGTGAAAAACAAGGCATCCATGATAGAAGTCGTCTGTTTATTGGGCTCTTGATGATTCGTAAAGATTTCCCCCCCTGTGCTGTCCAATGTTGCATTCGTCTGGAAACTACATATCTCGATTATTAAATTATGCTACTTGTTCAAACTCTCAGTTTTTTTTGTAAATTCGGTCAAGCTCAATTATACAGTTCATGTATTTCTTATTATCATATTGAACTGTAAGATACACAATTTACGAATTTCATTAAAAAATTAATGGCAGGATTTTCAAAGAAAATAAGATCCAAGCACTGAATGTGGTTAATAGTAAATTAGCTTGTAAGAAAAGTAACTATTTACAAAACTTTAACAAATCCGTTTTCTAATTCGTAGTCAGAGTAGCAAATGCACCAGCGAAAGTGACTTGTTTCAGAAGGAAGAAAGTTTTCTTGGAAGAATATAGTCCTTTCCTAACAGATAGTACATGGCTAATCTTTCTGTGTGCAATGTGATGACATACCAATTAGCTAGTTTCGTGCATTTGAACGGCACGTGATGAGCAGTAGGATCTATGGAACAGATACGGTAAGCGGACCAATATATGAGATGAACGAAGTAAGAAATAAGAAGACAGTTTAAATCACGAAACAGATAGGACAGCAGTGTCTGTAATGGAAGTTAGAGCATTGAAGGAAATTAAAATCATTTTTAATGACATTAGAGTAGAGCCTATAACAAGGATAGTGATTCGAGTGGCTTTTGTGCAAGTCACCTCAATCCAAGCTAGCGTTTAGAAGCGTGGCGCGTATACTTGTCAAACAGTAAAAATTCAACTTCCGAAAGGTCATCAGAAGACCATAGAAGACTATTCACGACACACAACTAGATTCAACCAGCTTCCCTACATGCTAAAATGATTATAATTTCTCAAAGCAACAAACACTGCAAGCCACAGTGTGCCCACATAATCCGTTGCAAAATAGTGAAGTGTTTGTGTTTGTCTCAAGTATACTGGCTAATTCGCAGCGTTCGGGGGTTTCATTACGAGGAATACGACATTAACCTCTCGTCACTGTCTCTTTTAGGTTTGAAGACAAGAAGACCAAAGGATTTAAGAGTGCTCAACAGAAATTTCTCAAGTCGGTTACCTCACGCCTCACTGTTGCTCAGGTCAGTACGGGAATGGGTAGCACAGCGTGATTTTGGGTGAAGGCAAAAAAATTGAGTTAATTTGAGAAATTTTCTTAATTAAATGTGCCGGCGACTGACTTGTCCTCTTCGAAGCCATTCACACCGAACTCAATCAAATAGCACAATTTTCCGATTTTCGCAAAGAACCATCTGTATGATGCAATGTATACAGGGTGAACTAACCAAAGTTTGTCGTTTTCGAAAGAAACCTTCAAGTCGACAATACGTTATCGTATTAAAAGTTGGTTGAAATCATTAATACCTGGTGGGCTCTTAAACAAAGTTTGCCGTTGTCTGAGACATCTGTTGCATGTTGCATACATTTTAATTCAAGTTTTGAATAGTTTGCCTATCTTTCTAAAAACGCTAGTGGTAATCTTAAATTGTTAGACTCTCTGTTTTTCTCTCCCGTCACCATTTCTAACAATAACTGTTTGTGGACTTGCATTTTATACTTTTTTTGTTTTTCAATCTACATTACAATCTACTATAAATATGTATCTGCAGAAATAAGCAAAATACACAAAACGCAAATTTTCAAAGTGGTAAACCTCTGGTTTCGTTTACTGTACCTTGAGCATACTGTATTTTCAGCACGTCAGGGTTAAAAATTGTGACTTTTATCCCAAAATGTCCCCTTTTTCCTATTTAGGCCAGTTGAGAAAAATCTCTCGGTTCTCGTATCGTCGTCGTCGTGTGCACATTACGAACAAACTGACAAGATATAGAGGTTAAAATAAATTAGCGTGGCGTGATGCAGACGAACTTGTTTACTATCTAGTACTGTACGGGGTAAGGCGATAAGAAAAAAAGTTGACTTAGAATTGAGTAAAAGTTAAGTTTACCACGAGGGCAAATTAGATTAAGAGTTAAGAAAGTTGTAAATTTTAAACTGAAACAAAAACTGGCTAAACTGTATTGGTCTAGCTTGCTTCTATCTGTAAGCCTCCGGTTGTATGTCTGTAGTCATTGGTATTACCCAGCTGTAGGCCTACCATTGCCCCCAAGCCCTGAACGGGTATTGTCTGTACCGCTTGTCCGTATATTTATATTATAAAAATTACTTTTTTGACACTATTAATATCTATATATATGAGATACTGAAATATCCCCCAATTTAACCGGCAACAACTATTCGCCGTCCTTCAAAACTAAATCTGTATAGATGATGTCAAAATGTAATTATCTACAATACAATATATTCTAAATACACATATTACGAGCATGTAATTAAATCAATGATCTTATCTACCCCAAGCCTTATGCATTATACATGACTTACAGGCTTCAAGGTACACACAATATTAAGTGCTTTGAAATATTGTACCTTATCTAGTAGTTGTTGCTTTGAATTAAGTTCATCACTAAATAAGGGCGTCGTTATCTGCACAGGTCGTCGAAGGCGTGCGAGCCCAGGGCGAGTTGAACTTCGACTTCGTAGCGCTCATTTTGCTGGCGGGAATGATTGCTGCCCTTGGACTGATGGATAACTCGGTGGTATCAATCATTGCCGCTATGCTTGTCTCTCCGCTTATGGTACGTACCACAAATTCATTATCTCCACCTCTATTCGCTGTTTCGTGTCGGGTATCGCCACTCGAGTAATTAAGAAATGAGGGATCTTTATCTTCCACCGAATGCGCCTTCGGGGATCACGCAGCAGTAAACGAGAGCTTGCCACTCCAACCGAGTGCAACATCGTATATTGCTAAAAATCCTCAAGGGTGTCCTTGTCTAACTCAGACAATTTCAATAACTGAGCTCGGCAGTTACCATGGAATACTTCATTTGAGCTAGCTTGAAAGCGTACTTAGGCATGGTGCAAATTACATTAATTAATTTTATAATCGAACTGACTGGTCTAGATTTGGTGTGCTGAAATATTAGTATTAGTGAAGTCGGCCAATGTGGCTGCAATTACAATATAGACTTGTAGTTTCTGGCATTCTTGACTTGGGCAGGACGAGATACTTATTTCTATATTCAATGTTGTAAATGTTCCCCTAAGCATATTTCCGTATGGTTTTCCTATGCTTCAAGCTTCTCGGTGCCCTTAATGATTTATCTACCAAATCAATATAGTGACATACTTCCCTAGAATTCTTCAAAGTTCTCTATCATTTCAGTATTATATTCATCTAATTAACGAAGTAGTTAGAATGGCAACCCTTAATGAAATAGGTGACTTAGCATGTTATGTGTGAACTATCTATGTGCACAATCGTCAACCGAGTAGCAAATGCTGAATCATTTAAATACTCTAATACAATCTACAATAGAGTTAAGCACATTTTTCATATTAAATTACACCTTTGTTTAGGGTCCGATAATGGCTATCACATTCGGTATAATCATTCACGATTGGAAGTTGATCAAAACGGGTCTACGGACAGAACTCTGCGGCCTTGTACTGTGTCTATCCTTTGGATTCCTGTTTGGAATCACAATGGCTTATTTCGGTGATGAGATTGGACACCTCGCGTGGGGACCAAATACTTGGCCAAACTCCGAGCAAACAGCGAGGTTAGTACACCTGAACGTTACCCTTAGATACATAATACCTAAACATGGCTGTGCAACAGCAATTAGACATATATGTGTACATCAAATGAAATACGTCACCCATTTCTGAGGGTCTATATTACGCACGATAAAACGAAGCCTAGCAGAATCGTACAGTTCCGCTGTTGTTATAGCCTGTTGCATAATATAATTTACCCGTTCAAGCTAAACTGTTGTTGTCAATTACGTAACTGATATTTGCACAAATGGGATTATCCGCTAAATGATGCACTCGTAAAATCGTTCCAAATCATTTCAATGTCAACCCTCATCATAATCGTTCAGCTGCATCTGTCCAACCCAGCGACCGCGAAACAGGGATCAGCATCTAGTTACTTGAATATGAGTCACTTCCGCTGCTCTCGTGTCGCAAAGTTACGTGTCATTATAAATGGGCTTATATACAATGGGCTCGCTCAGGTTCAAGTGGACACGGGGTTCGTGCTATCTAAGACTTTAAGTTTGATTTCATATCTTGACAAACAAAAATATCCCTAGAAGAAGCACCAAGTAGAATAATTTAACTTTTGGTGTCTTCAGCTGTTTGTCATACGAGGTTAAATAAACTTTCGAATGCGCCTAGTTATCTAGCGTGTTCACAGGGTGTACGGGATTTGTTTTTGTCAAAATAGGCGTAATCAGAGGAATCTTGCTTATATTGTATCTGTTGGATTGGGAGGTGCCTTCATATTATACATGCAAGAGCACCATATGAGCTAAGTGGTAATTCCGACCGCTCTGTCAATGGACAACACGCCTCTGATCGTAAACTTTGGATAAAATTTTCCCAAATTTGAGACTATATTTTATCCCTAAAAATTTATCGAACGTTGTTCTTTAGGTGGCGAATTATTTCTTTGCTGATCGGCGTGGCTCTTATCCCTGTATAACTCGGGTGAGCAAATATCCATGGAGTCTGATCACATCATTGAACGTTTGGGGCCACAAAATGTCCCTACTGCCGCCTCCGTTTCCACGGACTGCAGTTCGATCGTTCCTCGCACTGTCTAATAAAATGCAAACATGTCCTCAAACATGACCTCTCTTCCTCTCTTGCCTTGGAAACCCTAAGCGGCCACGGCCCCTTCACTGCTAATTTCCTTGACGGAGTCTACCGCAGGCTGACCTCCGCGCCACAAGGGACAAGCGCACAGGGTATTCCTTCCTCCTGAAGAGGCAGAGAGGCAATGCCATCGTTTCCCTCGGGGCCAGGACGGCCCCGGCCTAACACCATGCCCCCAACTGCTTCTCTAATTATTGTATATTTCAAGACACACAGTCATATGAGACAAGAGCATGTGTCTATATAAGTATTTTAATAAACCACCACTTGACTTTCGTTGGTGATGCCTAAACCTCTATGATTACGAGACCGTGGCCATATGGTTGCCAAAACGATTACTGGATTGCAAAATGAGTGCCCCGGGGCTCAGGGCACTCGGGAATTGAATTCGAAAAAGATCAGAGAGTCTGACCTTTGTTCGAAGCAAAAACTCATACGTGGGTAAAGCGTTCGCGTTTGCTCACATTTGATGCACAGTTGATGTAAGCTTGTTTAGAATCGAATATGCATGAATATTGTAGTATCCTCGTGCTTAAATGCAAATATTCCCTGGGAATCTCGTCGTACTCCACGAACGCTTGGCACAGCAGGGTACATGATAAGGCACATGAGGAAATTCTCAGTAAGATCATCACAGGGGTATTATATATAATTAGATCGGTGCAAACGTTTACAACATCAATGCGCTTGTCATTCAGGAATACTATTGCCTTCAAATTCGTGTACATACTGAGTGCAGTTAAATTCTTTATCCACTCATATATATATATATATATATATATATATATATATATATACGAATATCTTGAGGATCTAATAGAAGCTTCAAAATACCACAAACAGGCGACCGAGCTATAGAGAGCTGTTGAGAACTTGGACACCCGCTGCGCCGGTTCAGAGATCAGTAGCCAACTACGACATCATTTCAATTATGTCCTGTACGAATTAAAACGAGACAGATTGTAGTAAGGTGCATTGGGTATCACTTGATAAGCTTCAATATATTCTTTGAAAGGGAGTCCAGTTCAAGGTACCTTTAGTGTAGGGGATTGCAAGTGCTAACATCTTTCGGCTTAGATGTTAATTAGAATGTTGACGGACTTCACCTCCATTGTAGTTAACTAGGTTATTCAAGCAGCGAATTATGTTCGTAAATACACAAATACAACAATGGCCAACATTATATTACTGGAAGGTATATATATATATATATATACAGCAGCACGTACACATTATATTATATGGAAATGTGCTAGATGTGCACTGATACAAAAACAATGTATGAGGTTCTCTAAAATCAATCTGTCGTATCACCAATCGAAATCTTTATGCGTCTAAATGTTATGTTATCTGCCTATCCATTCAACTATTGACAGTACTGTGTTTTATTATTATCATTATTACTATGCTTTTCATACACATACTTGTGTTGGTAAAAAAAAATATATAACACAGTAAAATTCGGTGATTTATTACTAATCATTCTCTACAGAGGTCAATGGAGGTCTCTATGGGTCGGCGCTTTGGTAGCTCTGCCGTCCGGTGGAGGAGTGGCCATGGCAATATTAGGCGGGAATTCAGCCTGTCTCGTTGGTGTCGCGATTTCAGCATCACTGCTTCCACCATCCATTAATTGCGTAAGTTAACAGCGCGTCAAATCAATGAAATGGTTTCAAATAATGTATTGAATTCGCCAACGATAGCATCCGCCCTGATAATCGTGTCCTAGCGGGCGGGTAGATTTGCGTATGCTCGTGGTCGAGCACAATTGCCGCTGTGAGAGTAGCTGAAAATTGTTCAAAAAGGCTTCGCAATACAGAAAATAAACACGAATATAGACAGTTCGTTGTGTGTGTGTATAAGTTTGATCGCTTAGATTTTTAGATGCAATTACCTAGGAACATCAAATTGTTATGCTCCATTTTTCCAGGGCAGATGTTATTCATGCCTCATTGTCATGGCAGTAAAAAGCACTATCTAATAACCGAATAGCTGATGCCAATAAAGATTGCACAATGATTTTTCCTTCCTTTCTCGACCGTATGTTGCTGTCATCGTGACAACCCATAACAAGCTCATTGATATATGATTATGTAGATATACGTACATTGATAAATAGTCGCAATCATTCGGCGACACTGGTCAAAGGTTCGTCTCTCTGAGGGAAGGTTTACAGTCCTAAGCAAAATAATGTACTTCATCGCATACTTCGGTCAATGCAATAATATGAAAAGCGATTCAACAATATACCCTTGCCAAATCATAAGTAAGTTTTGTCCGAAAGCACATTTTGGCTATTCTAGCAAAAACATTCGTACGTAAAACAAGTGATCTCGAACGCGTCAAGTCTTACTTACCTCGTCCGTAAACGAAGTATGATACCCTTCTCGGTTTCGTTATGAATGGGCAGCAAATACAAGCAAAGATCAGAATCTCACTTGAATGTGTGATTAATAGCAGAATAATGAATTACTAATGGATAACAAATATTATTATATTTGTTAGCCATTTTCACCGTGGAAACGTCTCAGTTGTGTAAAACGCCAATAACGGCCATTACTCATTCGAGCTATATCTATGTACTGCTTATTATATTATCCGTGTCCTCGCATATGCATATATATATATATATATATATATATACATTTTGTTATTATTTGAGTCGTTCAAATGCCATAGCTTCCAAATCATAAATGTCGTTTTTATTATTACTGTGATATCGATTATATTCTGTAGTGTGCTCCTACCCCTAATACGCCGTTGTCTTGGCCTTGTATATTTCCCATTTTATGATTCTATCCAGGGAACGCTGTGGTCTCTAGCGTTGATGAAAGTGTTCAAGGCCGCTTCGCAGAATTCCATCAATGTGAGTATTACAAGCAGCCATGACCATATCTCTAACTCGTCCCCATGTATACTATCGTAAGTTAGCGGTTCTTAGCAGAAATCCGTGGGCTAAATAGTGCATATTCGTTGGCTAGCGACACAGCACCAGCACAATAGCTTGAGCAGTTAAACAAGAGTAAAACGAAGAATGAACCATTGTACGGTGACACTCGACGTGCCATTTTGCCCATATGTTATTATTTGCAGCAAAACAGCTGTAGACGCCGACCGGCTAACTATACCATTTTGCAAGGCATACTACATATGAGACCAATACTATATATTGAAAACGCTACGACCTAAACCTGAAATTCATTTGGAAGGTTGGCAATTTGCAGGGAGTTGAGAAAAAAAACGCGAAATTGGGGAGTTATTCTTGAGAAGCTATCGAGTACATTGAGGTGACTGCTTTGTTTCATCAATTCCAGTGGGCGGCAGGTTGACCTATATAAAAGAGCTGAGCATTCCTAATAAGTTTCGACGTTGACAAGCTGAACAACAACAACAACAACAACAAAAAAAAGACATTTAAAATGCCCAGTAAAATAATCTCCAGTTTAAACGCCTTGCGAGCAATCAAACGTGTACCCATCGCTCACTTGGTTCGCCATTTGCTGCCAGGTTCGGCAGCTGGCTTGCGTTGTTGTTACTGTTGTATTATAGTAACTGTTTGCCGTTACCCCTGGGAACTTTTTACCACTTATTTTCTCAGCCCAGAGGGAACTCGGGACACGTCCGTTCATTCTCTGCCTGGGCCCCACCGCATTTCGGTGGCACGAACTTTCACGGGTCAGAGAACGCGGAGCGACTGTGCGCGTTTCGACGGGGCCACTAGGTCAGAGCGAATTGAGTGTACGTACGAGCGTTCATTCCTCCATTTTGAATGCACCGGGAGAATGACGCAGTAGTACATACGCAGAGAAACATTCATATAGTGTAAAGGTGGTTGCTGGAAACTAATATATTTAAGCTAAGTGACTTTGGAAATAATGTCCATACCTCTTCCAGCAATTAACCCGTCTTGGCCTTTAATTAACAATTCTTTCGGGCTTCACATACTGGGGCGGCTGCTTTAGTGAAATCGTATTTTCGGTAGCTTACTATTTTCAGCCTAATATCTACGATTCAGTCTCCTTTCGTATTACTCAATGATGTCTCAAATAGACTTAATTAACATTAGCTAAGTTTTCTGGACGAAGTGGATCGAATTCGAAAACTTTAAATCACTGCCTACAATGATTTCACTCAGAATGCATTCATTTTGATCACCCCAGTAGAGATGATTAATGTCAATGTGATATTTGGTTGATCTTCTAGATTAGTAGTTCTGACGCACCAATTGTGGCGTTGTAAAACAAGCAGTATGGCTCATGTACCTCGATCCCGCATGCTACGGCCGAAAGCCTAGAGTTGTTCTGCTTATTTTGTTCCTCTTAAGCTTCACTAATGTAACTTCGGTCGAAGATCTCTGCTATCGAGTTAAGTTTCAGCGTCAGCGTCCAGGCTCCAACCATGGTCAAGTTTCACGACGTTAGACGATTTTAAGAATGTCGGAAAAAAAAGTGCAGACCTTCCTGGGAGTTACGGAAGGATTTGCGACCTGGTGCATATCTCACTACTGGCCTCTCTATTCAAGCTGTGTCCTTAGACACTGCGACGTTTCGGCGATATGTCCCGTAGTAATGCCATACCAATGAGTAGCGAAAAATGTCTGACAGGCAAGACAAACAAAGGACTACGTTTAAATCGAAAGAAATGTCTTGGATTATAGTAGCTACTAAGTCTACAGACATACCTTAACGAATGTAGCGGATTGACCTACCTAGTAATAGCTCATTAGTTGCAAATCATTCGACTACACTATACAATGCATGGTTTTCATCACCAAATATGATCTATCACTGGTGTCTTCCATGTAGGCAAACGAACCATGTGTGTATTTGCCACCGCTGCGAGTCTAGCTCGCGATGCCCTACCACCCGAACAAGAATCCCAACATATTGCCTTTGTACCGTCAATTGTTGTAATTTATTCATTCAAACCCGGTATGGCGAATAATCAAAATAATACACTCATATATTCATGGCAGCGTCCAGGGCCAAAATCGTGCTTCTCCGTATTCTAACCTCTAATGTCGTTGTGACCAATAGGTGACTGTTCAAAAACCCGGTACCAGCGAGTGGTTCAACACGACAACTTACCCAGCATACCTTGCCCATGAGGGCTTTAAAGCGTACTACTTTGACAACGCCAATATGCACAAGGAGTGTGCTGTAATGGCTATCAACTCATTCTGCCTTACACTCGTCAACATCATGTGCATCATTATCGCCGGTTCCCTGTTTCTTAAGGTAGTCTATTTAATATTCTGTTATAGCATGTCTAAACAGACGGCAATATAACAGACGCACGTTTATATTTTGTTCATCGCAGATATCACTATGCTAATCGTCACTTCGTAGATAAATAGAAATCCTCCTCAAAGTAATTCATGAAACCTAAATGGTTATTTTCTCAAACAACTAAAAATACATATATCTCATATATTTGCATATGATAGAACTGATTACCTTATTACCTACTTAGGTATGCTAAGTATCAGCTCGTTCCACTTTCAGATAAAAGAGATCGCACCAGAGAAGTCTCTTCCTGATACAGATCGCTTCTGGAAGCACGATATCAAGGTGGCTCGCGAGTATAATAGACGCAATACGACGGTGGGATCCAGCGGTGACATGGCCCAGACGGTCCTCTCAGAGTGGGCGGTATGCTTCAATTTCACAGATTCTCCTTGTAACAATATATTGTTATAACTACCAATGCAAATTTCTATAGGACTGCTGGATAGACAATTGACTTCGTGCTATAACCATCTTGGTTCGATTTTAGCGATGTATAATATCTACGTCTCAATTGTAATGATGATAGTGTTGTGATACGGGATCGTGATAGTAACTCATGTATATAGGAAGATGGGGTCAACGAATGCATAACACAACCAGTGAGAATACAACCCCTTGGCGTTAAAGAAAAAAGTGTATTCTCCAAAGATCTTCTAACTTTTAGTGTAATAGTCATTTATAAACTATAAAGTAGTTTTCGAGAAAGCGGCAATTGAAGAAACCTATTTTTTTGTCTTCACGGTGGCGTTCTATAGGGCATCAGTAGACCTCGGTGGACATACCATTATTTATTTGCGAAATACCCAATACGGGGGACTCTACTGCTTGGATATAGCCACAGCAATGTTTTAGCCTAACATTTAATTATGCTTTAGCTAAATATCTAATTATCGTAGGCAAAGAAAGAAAGATCTTCGTAGATTAACAAAAATGAACAGCTTAATAACTTGCGAGATTATTCGAGAAATGTGATATATTTATTGTAGGTAATAATATGTGATCGCAATGTTGTACTATGGTCGGGATAGTCGCCACAATTTTTCTCATGAACAGCTGTAAAAATATGGCGACGTGATGTGGTAATGTGATATAGGGTGTTGGTAAAGTTAGGCAATCCTATGGAACTTAAGCCAACCCTTAGAAGTTACGAAAGTAATTTTTTTGTAGCTACAGTTTGGCATGATAGTGTCCGAGCCATGAGACGACAAAGCCGCGTTACCCCATAACACTAAGCTCTAAACTATTATTTAGTTCATTCATTTTCTTCGTCAAATGTCAAGTCCCATTCCGTCTATATCCCAAAATACACTATATCGTACAGCCCCCAAGTGACTTTATAAAAATTTCTAATCGCCTTGTTGTATCAACAGGTATTGTTCTGTCGACGTTACGAAACATTAATATCATATTATAGGAAGACGAACTCTGTATTTTCTTTGCTTCTTCATCGATCTCTATATATATATATATATATATATAAAAGATTACATAGGTTTATCAGCTGAGCAGTGTCACTCCCTGGTCTTCGCGAGGGTGTGAGACTGGACCCGTGTGAGAGAAGACCTGTCAGCGTCTATATCTTTCGTCTTTATATATATATATATATATATATATATACAGAATTGTCTATACAAAGTTATGGCGATATATGACAGGACAATTGGTGTCTCGATTTGGAGCAAAGTCGCACGCGGGCCACAATACCTTTGGTTTGGCAGATGCTGCCGGCGCTTAGTGGACAGAGTGTGTATGTATGATATTCGGTCGCTTCAGAGTCAAAAGTACGGCGTCGACGCTACAGGACTGGCAGGTCACAGATGTTGGCCTTGGTTTGAAGACGAAAAATATGTTGAATGCACATTGTGGGAAAGGCGTGTCCCACGGCGAGTTTCGGATACAGGCTTCCAAAGACGGCCATAGCCGTTATCACATATGGCAACCGTCGCCGTAATCCGTGTTCAACGTTACGAAAACACGAAGCTTTTGTAATGTTTACGACATTTGCGCGTTGCTGCAATGCCCATAGAACCCACTCGATTGCGTCCTGGAATTGTCATTGTATATATTGATCTCCGAAACAAAATCCAGGACGGGCATTGTGCAATTTCGGGCAGGAGAGATGCTAACGCGTTGGGATGTGTACAACGTCATGAATGACATTGAAAAAGTAATAAAAATAAGTAACGTCCTTGGAATCGTTCGATGCCATTTCGTGTATGGAGATACCATCACTGAAGAACGCCAGTCATTGCTGAAATCGGTCACAGGCTAAGGGCGAAACAGAAGATCGACGCCGGTCTGATCCGCACGCGAAATATTCAAACTTATTACTCGGCCCTGCTTATTACCCAGTGTTATAGTATTTTTATTGACACATAATGATTCATAGTGCTTGGAAGTTCGAATTTACGGGGAGATAATTGCATCGTAGTACCGAGTAGCCGTCTACATTTTTTTTTTATATCTTATCGACAGTTTTTATATGTTACCGTTAGTTTTTGCCCAGCTACCGGTTTACGAGTAGTTGCTGATCCGTTTCATGAAATGTTGAATTTGCCCACGGTATCGTATTCAGCGTAGCACTTCTTAATCAAAATGTATTGGAACGTGCTTATTCACAGACGGTGGCTGGCATTGATCCCAAGCTGATGCAATCGGACGATCCGAAAGCACGCATATCGCAACTTCAGACGCTGCAGGATATCCTCATGGTTAGTAATTTGATGTAATATCTATTTTTGTGTTGTTCTGTACAACTCAGAGAGTTTCCGTTTACACCCTCAGTCAATGCATGCCTAACCAATTACCCTTGTGGAAATATTAGTGAGCCACAATCCAGCCAGCACATTGCTGTATAAGCAATGTCTATTTATTACTGAAATAAATAAAAGCTAACTAGTTGGGTGGCCCATGTATATTTATAATATTTATAAGCGCTTTGTTGGAAAGCCTGGGGCTGTGAAGTTGACTTATGCAACGCGATAACTAAATTAGATTTCGCCTTGATGCTCCCACGATGCATTTTGACAAATTTGAGTTGCATTTGACTATTTCTGTTAAGTCCACGTTTTTCTACGATCTTAATAGATGTGTTTTTTATTCTGCGACCCGAGATAATCAATAATTTTTTTCATTCTCACCTATATTATATTATGGCTTCGTTTTCGCGGCGAGATTCATTAGCACTGTTTATATTCAGCTAATTTAACTACAGAGCTATGATCTATTACCTAGCCTTAATTTTGTGTGCTTAATTATTCTTCCGGTGCAAACACGGATTTTTACCTTAATCGAAAATCGAGAAAACCACTTCACGTATGGCGAAATCGAGCTATCGTCATGAAGGTGGCCTAGGTTGAGCCTAGGTCGTCTAGGTTGCTATGAATCTCGGATCTCTCTTTGTCAATTGCTGCACCATTTACCCTTGTGGCTATGTCACGTTCAAGAAGTTATCCAAAGGGATTTCCGCTCGACCGAGACGATCATCGCGGCTAGCCCCCAGAGGCCCGTACTACTTTTGTTCTAGTCGGCACTTGTCTGCTCACATACAGGATGATATCGGGGATACCATTTAGCGTCGGTGCAATTTGACCTGTGTGGGCGACAAGTCTGTGTATGCTTTTGATCGTTGTGTGAGTAATCTATTAGGCGAGAGCTTAGAAATATTTGCAACGTATGGTGTGGGGTTGAAAAGGAGAGCGAATATTTGGTATGATATACCCACAAATCTCGATCCTCTCAAGCCCTGCAGATAGATACTACTAGCTCTGCCACGACACTACGATAGCTCTTCCTCTCATCTATATGCGATCGTGCAATTTATATGTATATATATATATGTGTGTGTGTCGTTATATCAACTAGAAGATACTCTCTGCTACAATATATGTACGCTAGATTAGAGGGCGCCACACGGGCTGATCCATTCATCAGGCGTCGCACTTTGTGTACAATGTAAATATGTAATGGGTTTATCTTATCATGACTAGGTCAGCCACATACATTGACACGCTGGAGCGTATTGGATGATCTTTTTATATATCTAGCACAAGGAGGTTCGCCTACGAGGCCGTTATTCACTGCATTACATCATGATTGGGGTGTGTCGCTTATCATCGGCCCATATATATATATATATATATGTACATGTATGCATCATCAAGAATAGGCACTAGTAAGCTGGAAATGTAGTCAAGGCAGGAATTCAGCACATAAAAACATAAATCATATTTGGAATAGATATATCTTCGAGAATTGAAAGGCTGGCCATAAACACTTGAAAAATCTTGTATATCTGAAGCTCTTCGATTTCAAGCACTCACTCAAAGTATCGTAGAACGGACAGATTGGCGGCGGGGGAGGCAGTTTTATAAAGGGCATTGAACGAAACGAATGATACCACCGAGCGTCATTATACCCAGATGTATTGCGACAGGATGATACCAGTTTTATTTCCATGCTACAGGTCGAAAATAGTAGTGTCAACATTAAAGCTCAACTGAAATGCAGAACATTCGATCATTCTCGGAACCATCCCATCGGAACAAAATGCCTTTCGCAACGCCCGCGGCTCTCTCCAGTGCTGGTATGTTTGTAAGGGCTATTGAATTTCGACATCTCATCAATGTTCACCTCACAATCCACAGGATGCCGAGGATGACGAAGTGTTCCAAACAGTCACCTCAAAGGTTGGTAACCTGAGCGGAGCTGATCCGGTCCGCAGACTCTCCCGAGCTGTCCTACCTCAGTTGCCAAAATCGTCAACTGGCGAAACTGTACATCCGATGGGTGGCGGTTACGAGAGGCGACCGAGCGTACTCGTCGGTAATATGCTCCACGGCTACGAGAGAAGGCTCAGCCGATTTGACAACTCGTGCTACGTAAGTTCATCATCCGTGCGATGGTTCACAGGATTTGTACATTTCGCGTTGATATATATATATATATATATATATATATATATATATATATATATGTGGACTTATGCAACCGAGGAGCCTTTTTCGAATATTGATAATATATGAAAATATGCCACTGAATACTGCGGTAATCCAGTTTGTTTATCTTTACACGCAGGCATGATATGCGCATGACTTCATCGGACTTGTCCTTTAAACGCTTATGCATATTTTGTACAATAGCATTCTGTTTCGGGGTATGATTTTGTTATTATCTTTCTAAATGTTCTATTTACATCAAATGTATTTATTATTTTTTTATTTATCCATGATACTAACGTGTAATGCAGTCTCACATTCACCCGAATGCTGAACGTGAGCCTTTCGAGCTGATGATTAATTTTCACAGGGTGTATTTGTATTAGCAACCCTTAATCCCGACAAATCTATGGTTTAACAGACGAACCCGGAGTTCTCATCTGTGGGCGCCGATCCGGCTGTTCCAAGTCATCTGCAGAATCGACGTCGATCCTCGGTGGCGCGCGCAATGAATTTCAGCTATTGGCCAGGCCAGAGCCAAATGGCACAACGACCACTTTCGGAAGGAGAGCCTGGTCGAGGTCGGCTAAGCACGAGCCGAAGTGTCCCACCTGTTCGTGAGGAAGAGGACGTGTATAGCCACATTTAAGAAACAATTAACATGACGCTCATTGGAAGCATGCACACACCGACATACGATTGCACGTGGAGACTGAGACCGCCATGCGTTTCACGGGTCTCTCATATAACCACATTGAACGAGACCAACTGGAAAGAAGTTGCTTTGGAATAGTCAACCTGAAATCATTCGTTTGAACTGTTTGAATCAGCTGAATATGAATGAGCACCAAATTGTGTAGAAATACAAAGCGATTCGCTTGTTCTCTGAGTATAAGAAGCAATTAGTTCTGTCATGATTCTGCCTATTAACGATTGCAAATACATCAACCAATGTTCGCTACTCCTGCCGTATACTTACGTGGACAGTTGGACGTTTACGGTTAGAATCACCGCGGCGTTCAGCTTTCCAACGGGAGCATTCATATGAATGCTAACTCAGTCAAGCGCCAGGGCCTGCCCAGTTAAAAACCTCTCAGGACACAGTGAATTCGGGCGGGATTCCTGATAAACAAATGTAACAACATACTGGCCATTGAACACACAGGGACAACCTTTTACCTTCAGGTGGCTTCGATGTGGACGACAAAGCAAGATACCAGCTTTCAGGGTTAAAAGGCCTCTGCGACATGACACACAATTCTAAGTCTATCTGATAAGCACACTCTAAATTACAATGTAAGGAATATCGAACATATAATAGGATTGCAATATATATATATATATATATCAAATGTAATAGTAATAATAATATAATTTGATATATTCATACCAAATTTTCATAACGAGCGTTGCGGCTGGCAAACATATTGTCGAATACTGCACAAGTCGCAGAAACTTTTGCTTGGCTGTTTCGCTGTTTCTATTGTTCGTCTGAGCTCTATCCAATTAGAGATGCTCTACTCTACTGTTATTAGCTAAACATATTTCTTTAAGTATCCTCGCGTTAATTGGTCTAGTAAGAGAAACATATAGTCACACTCAACAACCAAATGAACCTAGTACATTGTGACGGTAGGAAGCCTGTCGTATGAGCGATTTGTATGAGCATACTTTGAGGTAATTTTTTTTACCCACAGTCGGTGTTTCGTAACTGGTGATGCATATTCCTGGTAGTTCAGGAAGGTCGCATTAATTCTACAGTTGTACGTACACTCTAGTGAGGTGCCAACGTCATTAATCATTTGCAACTCAGTTCGAACTTCGGCGAGAGTCGACAAACAGATTGCACGTAGGCTGATTTGATGAATTTTATCAGCGGACGGATCCCCAGCCGGCGGGCCGCAAAGGTTACAAAGTTATGAAGCATCGATCTGCGCCTCCATTAAGAATCACCAGCTTTCCCATTAGGCCTTCTAATAGAGTTTGGACTTGTTTCCTTCACCTCCAAGCGCCACTGTAGATACTTGTGAATTGCGAGCGAATTGCAGCACCGAGAAAAGCAACGTTCTTCACAGCTATCACTGGCTGACGAACACACTCTGAAGGCTTTTCCGAAGCCTACGTTCAGCTTCATCTCCAAGCGCACTGCGGTAGTGAGTAACATACGGTAGCATGAACGTCCAGCTTAGATCTTTCTGTATCGACAGTATCTGCAAGAATGACAAGAAGCTGCGGCAGACGAAACATTCCAACATCGCGTCGCGTCTACCGGCGAGACAATGGTTTCAGTCCATGTTTCATTAGGTGACTATGGATCATGCTATCACAGTCGCTTTTCTTCGAATGGAGAATGGCTTTGAGACGTGTCGAGAAATGATCTGAGATCATGAGTGTAACCATTGAATGGTCAGTGTCAATCAGAGCTCGACGGATTACTACGTTGCCTATCTCCCTGCATCATCGTTTAGCATAAAGCAACGCCAAATACATTATGGCCTCGAGTGCTGTCGTTAGCAAATTGCTCAGGTCTTATCTCACTGCAGAGATGAAGGTATATCTCCCCCTTCGGACAGGTCGGATATCGTTGAAGTCGTTTCTAGTTAACGTCACCACACCAAAAAACAATACGCACCTCACACTGATTTAGAGCCCCATCGAGTACAACAAACAGTGTGATCAATCTGTGCACAAGTCTCTAAATCAGCAACGAACTCCACCATTTCGGTTTTAAGCTTTTGATTCCTGAGCCTGACGGGTTGAAATAGACAAGGTTCAATCCCGAGTGGCCTGCGGGCAGGACTCTAAAGCCACGGGTAGCGGTTCCATTCGGTCATTAAGATCCTTTGCGAAAAACTCGAAATTCTGCCATCGCTATAGACTTTACTAGTAACATTTCCCGTGACGTAAGAGATATGCTGGTGGAAAACACTACACTTAAGGATTAACGTCGATACTCTGCTGATACCAATCTACTTAGCCGCAGTGTAACAGGCGCGGTTAAGATAGAATGTTGTCTTTCTTCAACAGAATTTGTTTCCTTGCTATTTTTATTGTTGATAGTTAACAGATATTATGTTTTTCTGTTAGTTATTTATCTATCTATTGCAAATACACATATTTCTAGTGAGATCTGCTAGATAGGCCAGATGGACTCTATTCGATATAGAATATTGCTGTCGTAATTTATGCACTCGCATTTCAATACCAAGTACATCTATGGCATAATCAGGGCGAACAGCGATGAGCACACTAATAAGCGGCCAAGCTAAGCGAAAGATCTGCACAGCTCGGCGCAACCGTGTTATTTTTTGTTATGTCATCGACATCCCTCTGGCGCCTGATATTCATATAGTTATATATATATATATACATATATATATATATAGATATATATATATATGTATAGCAAACATGCGTATATGCATTCATTCATATATACATATGTGATTGATAGTAAAAATTCACAGTGCGAATGATCAAAGCATTTATATATAAACAAAAACACAATAACAACAAAAAAATCAGTCGGTGGTGGTTAGGTTTACAACTCGACGTGGTGTTGTGGCAGCTGCCTCCCATCAACCTCAGTTCACCTGGCTGGTGATTAATAGACCCGGAATTGCCTGAGTGTTTATATCGCGTGTGCGGCCCAAATGATCGATTGTCTTTGACGAGTATAACTTTTAGATTTAGCACCACATGTACTTAACCAAATACACCCGTTGGACAAACTATCCTGGATTCTTAACCATGTGTACATTTTTGAAATAATAAAAGAACAACATCAATTAGTAGATGAAACGAATCGACTTAGTTTATTTTCGGGTTGTTTTTAAACCTTTAAACCCAGGTTCGAGCCCTGCCGTGTGACATAAAAGAGAGCTTAAGCATTGTAAAATTGCAGCTCCTTAAATAAACCATTAAACCTTCTTTACCTTTGCTTCGAACTTCAAATAACTGAGTGCTATGAGTCGGCACCCATTAAAGACTAACTCAATTCAAGCAAACCCGCTGGATTTTGGTCGGTGACGTTCAGAGGTTCGATCCCTACCGTTGCACATTTGCATTTAAAGGGGTTGTCCGTCTTATGAAGCCTTATGCCGTGGACGTTAAATGTTGGCTCAGAATCAGTTTGAAAATTTGACTATTTCTCGGATTTTCAACAAGCTATGTCTAGACGCGAATTTCGCCAGATAGATCTTACAATGAAAATTCAAATGTGAATTTATTTTGAAGAAAAACTGTTGTTTCACTAAATTAGGCCTTCTGCAAGACCACGGGGTTGGCCTAATTCACTCAAATTTGGTGAAGTTGTCGGGTTCTATCTGCGGAAACGGTACCAGAATTGAGGGCGAAGTTTAAGTCTGGAGACACGAGCTACGAAGGTGCAAGTCGGGTGATCGGATCAATGCTCAAAAAGACAAGAAGCAGTGGACAAATTGATAATGTGTTTCCACTGCTCGAAACATTGAGGGTTGCGCTCACTTGCAAGCCACACATAGCTGCCGTGGGTTAGCGCATCCTCTAAGACGATCTTTGCATGAGGAAGGGCGAAATTGAGGCCGGACCAGTGGTGATTTCTGCGTCTATTTGTTGTGAGCAGAACTTACTTAAGCAACACTGAAATGTGATCTCATGATTGATGAGACATGGGTCCAATAGAACATAGAGCCCGACAGGAAGCAGCGTTGCCAATATCTATACCGACATAGGTGAAGCAATTGCACGTGGGTGAAGCAATTGCAAGTGTTCCTTTGTGGTAGCAAAGGAAACACTGGTTATGGTAATGCATTTTGACGGAATCACTCAAATAATAGCGGGTGACTCACTAAGAAAAAAACCATGAGCTCATCACACCCGAGTGCTCGCTCCCCTATCTCTAGGGTTTGAAAATTGCTAGGCATTAATTATTTCGATACGTAACTTGGGTCCACTGTTGCATATTACAATTGGCGTGGTCTTTTGGTCGCCTACTATTTATTGTAGCTTTGTTTCCCTCTGTTAGCTTTCCGCGACCGAAGAAACCTGGCCCTAGCCGGCAAGCGGGTCTTCTCGTCCGAGGCCAAACGAGCAACTCTCGCGAGTGAGATGAACCCAAACGAAATACGGATTCCCACTCACTGGTTTCGTCAAGTGCTCCTCGCCGCATTGGCTTGGAAAGTTCATCTCACTTGCAGCGAATCCTACCGCTAGCATAATGCGCAATCCTCAAGGTTCATCTTAGCTGGCTGTGGGGGTTCGCTGGATAGCGACCGTGCGCGCGGCAGGGAAAATTGATCGATATGGCAGCTTCAGTCATCCGGTGACAGATGCCCTACCAACGAAGGAGCCAACCGTTTAACAGCGGGTCTGAGCTTGGTCAGTTTGCGTGTCCCTTGCCCGTCCGGAACCTCGTCTCAGCTCCAATAGCGACCGAAGACAAGCGAATGTGAAGTCAAGTTTATGGATTGCACGGGGGGGGGGCAGATCCTTTATGACCGTCAGCTACCTCAGCACAGAACGTAAGCTCTAACCCAGAACGTTATCTCAGTCGCGTCAGTTCAAAGGCTCAAATCGCCTGTCGAGATCGCTCGTGAGGCATGTCCACGCCTTTAAGTATCAGCGCCGAATGAATCACCGACGGGTCGAGACAACGACCCGACAAACTAAATACCGTCATAACTATTCGCGGGACAATGACCGTAAAACTCAAAACAGGGACATTCACTGGCGTTGAAATATAATAGAAGAGTCCGGCTGCCACTTCGGGCGGCAATGGCGATGAAGACAATGTGGGCCGGCGCATTGGTTTGCTGGCTGCAAAGACAGACGTTGTTTTTAGTGAGAAATTTGACAGCTAAACGTGTCTTGAAGCCTTATACCTTCTCAAACGACCTACTGTGTCTGCCGAAAGAATAATTTCACAAAATGCGTCTAACTATGCAGTAGGTGCTTTGGCATATCTAAGACTGCTTCCGCTAAGGTTGAAGACAAGATCTGCTATTATCAACAAAGGGAAGCCCTTTGAATTCCAGCCGATATTCGACGACGAGGAGACGAACGCAAAACCGTTTCACAACTAAAGTTTTAAGTGAAATCCTTAGGAGCACACAGCAAGTAGGACAGTGCGTGGTAATACACAGTGTCATCTGCGGGGTTGAAACTTGTTGAAAGGACAACTCCTGATACAGGCGGCGGCGGCGGCACTTTTTACAGAGTAAAGACATCCCGCAAATTGGCTTAGGTTTGTGGAGGATTAGAAAGGAGAGTGTCTTCGCTGGGATTTTTTGGTACGTATAGAAGATACTTGTTGATATATATATATATATATATATATAGGTGGATTGCGTTTTGTACAGACGGTCGATAGGTTTAAGAGCTCTGAAATACAGCGGAACTGAATCGAAGAAGATGGTGATTTGGGTGAATGCAGTGGGTGAGATTGTGGAGAGGGTTAAGTTGCAGCAGGTAATCTCTTCAGCCGATTTCGATCTGAATGCCGGTACAATCCGCACACCGATGTTCATGGAAGTAGACAATAGTAAGCTCAACGAAATCAAGAGAATGATTTCGCTTTATTTTGCTATAATATTATTTTATTGCATTGGTACGGTAATTGGAGAGGGAGAACCTCCTACGGTTGGATATTCCACTCGAATAGGCGGTCTAGATTTTGCTGAATGTTTCATTCTATTACGGGAGCCGCTGAAGGGTGCATGTTCAGTTGGCCCAATCGACGTGGGCTTATGAAACCTTATGGGGAGAGCTTATTCTCTAATCTATAATAAGTGACCATGCGATGGAACGAGTAAATATAGTGAGCGTTTAGAGGGGCGCTAATGATATTCCCCGTCTTTGTCTTACGTAGCGTCCACCAGTCGCTGGCTCGCAGTTTTTCCAACTCATTTCGGACTGTCGACGGCTGTCTGGACCCAATCTTATCCTGTTTATCAGCCTTTCCTTGCTTCGAGATAGAGCCACCCGGAGCAGCGAGTGATGTGTAGAACGGATTTCGTGTGTGTATGTATGTGAGTGTGGAGTGGCCCCACCAGTCAACCGCATATACTCGACAAACTCGCCCATAGGGACATGTTCTGCCTATTTCAGTATTCTCGTTCTGTTCAGCGGTTCGGTTTATTGTATTCCTCGTTCACCGCAAACTCTCAACCATGTTCGTCCTTTTGACTAACGAGTACGCGAAAGGGGGCGCTTCCAAAGTGCCGCGACATACTGCCAACCAGTGCCAAGCTTCTTCCACGAATTTCGGCACTGAGCGATGCAGCGTTCTTCATGGCTTTCATTGCCTGACCAACAATCTCTGAAACTATTTCCGAAGCGTAGCTCCAGCTTCATCTCCAACCGTACTGCGGTAATGAGTAACATACGTTAATAACATACGACAAGCTGTTGCTGCTGCTGCAGACGAAGTATTCGAACATCGTATGCGCATGTTGTGTCTACCGGCGAGACAACGATTTCAGTCCATGTTTCATTAGGTGATTATGGATAATGCTATCACAGTCGCTTTTCTTCGAATGCGAGAATGGTTTTGAGACGTGTCGAAAAATGATCTGAGATCATGAGTGTAACCATTGAATGGTCAGTGTCAATCAGAGCTCGACGGATTACTACGTTGCCTATCTCTCTGCATCATCGTTTAGCATAAAGCAACGCCAAATACATTATGGCCTCGAGTGCTGTCGTTAGCAAGTTGCTCAGGTCTCATCTCACTGCAGAGATGAAGGTATATCTCCCCCTTTGGACAGGTCGGACATCGTTGAAGTCGTTTCTAGTTAACCTCACCACACCAAAAAAACAATACGCACCTCACACTGATTTAGAGCCCCATCGAGTACAACAAACAGTGTGATCAATCTGTGCACAAGTCTTTAAATCAGCAACGAGCTTCCCTGTTTCCTGAACCTGACGGGCTAAAATCAACAAGGATTGACAACGAGGTTGCCTCCGGGCAGTACTAAATCTACGGATACTGGCTCTGATTTGATCATTACGATCCTTGCGAATTTTTCTGTGACGCAATTATACGTGTCAATGCAAAGCACTACACTCCGATGACTAAAGTGAACTTTGTGTTGACATTTACATAGTCGCAGTGTATCAAGTGCGTTTAAAATATAATGTTATTTCCTTACCATTTTTATAGTCGATGGTTCACAACAGATTCTATTTTCTTTGTTATTTATCTTTCTGTTGAGAATACACATGTGTACTGAGACTTGCATACAGAGAGAGGGAGAGACCTACTAGATAAGTCAGATGGATTGTATCCAATTTAGAATATTGTCGTTATTATAAACAAAACAACACACAATTCAGTTCGTGGTGATTACGTTTACCACACGACGTGGTGTTGTGGCAGCTGCCTCCCATCAAACTCAGTTCACCTGGCTGGTGATTAATAGACCCGGAATAGCCTGAGTGTTTATATCGCGTGTGCGGCCTAAATGATCGATTGTCTGTGATGAGTCTAACTTTTAGATTTAGCACCACATGTACCTGATAAAATTGGATAAACTATCCTAGATAGTGACCATATATACATTTCTTGAGATAATAACGAAAATCATCAATTTGTCGATGAAACTAGTTGACCTCTGTTTATTTTCGGGCTGTTTTTAAACCATTACTTCGAACTTCAAATTACTAAGTGCTAGAAACATGCATCCATTTGAAGTAAGCTTAAATTGACGCTGTATTCATTTCCAAAAATCGGAACACGGTGAACGAGAATGAATGACCAATGAGAAAATTAACTTGATTTTGAAACTTTGAAACTGATATTTTAAATGGGTTGTGGGCAGTGAATGATACATATTTATACGGGGGTGCAAGCACCATCTGAACTATCCATCATGAAGTATGCATTATAGGCAGCACATGAATTGGCTGTTGGGTGTATGCGGGCACTCCACTCATGCGCAGCCTATTCCCTCGTGCCATAAAAGATTCTGTGACAAGTATTTCAGACAAATATCGTCATAAACGGTTTAACAGCACAGGGCTCTTGATACAACCCACAACGCTTGGCAGAACAACAGACCTTGGGTTGGCTATCTCCAGTTTATTCGCTGTGGGCCATTGTATGGTACTTAAGCGTTTAGAGCTCTCACTGATCGTAGCATCTTTCAACTTCAGCATTTCCTTCTTCAATCGTATGAAACTTTGAATAGATGAGTGGTAATTCGATCATGAATCGGTGAATATCAGTATTTCTGCTGACACAAATATTCATCGAATTGTCACTTGGGAGTACGGGGGAATATTAATAAAGGCTATGCTATGAAAAGCTGTCAACGACTATCATCACGAGCGACTTGAAAAATAAGTCAGATAAAAAAACTAAATTCAACCCAAGATATTTAAGTTATTACATTTCATTCTTTTTCATGGGACCGTATTCCCCATGCTGTCTCTTCTGTAAGTGCCTAAATAAATCAATTTTCCGGGCTGGCTCACAGCCACCATTTAACATCCACTGTACTGCTTGCGGCATTGCTTCATAAAACGGATCACTTTAAATGAAAATTAAAGGGGACTCATTGCCCCTGCAATTGCCTATAAAACTTGTTAACACATCTTGATTATCCATCTATATTAGGAAGGTCAACCTATATTCGGGAAAGCGCATATAACTATTAAATTAGCAGTGCCACTAGATAGTTCAATTGACGTCGAATAAGTCCATCAACATCAGTGAGAATAACGATCTCCTATCACTTGGGTGTTTTTTCTTCAAAATGGGGAGTTTCGGAAATGCACAATACGCCTACTTCACTCAGCCAATAATGAGTGATTTCGAAAAGTGTGGAACTCACTTAGATACCCATTAACTTACTAAAACCGGGCGCTCTCGTCTTGGGCTCGGAAATTGTTGGGTAGTTTGATACGTCACTTCGTTGTATACTACAAATGGGGTGGCCTTTTCGTCGACTGCGGCCAAGCTGTTCGTCGCCGCTTTGTTTCCTGCTGTTAGCTTTTTGCTGCCGAAGAAACCTGGCCCTGGCCGGCAAGCGGGACGTCTCGTCCGAGGCCAAACGAGCAACTCTCGCGAGTGAGATGAACCCAAACGAAATACGGATTCCCACTCACTGGTTTCGTTCGGTGCTCCTCGCCGCACTGACTGAGAAAGTGCATCTCGCTCGCAGCGACCCCTACCGCCAGCCAAAACGAACCCTGAGGATTGCGCGTTATGCCAGCGGTTGCTGGATGTGTAAGACGGCTTTCGCTAAGAAAGGTTGAAGACAAGATCTGCTATTATCAACAAAGGGAAGCCCTTTGAATTCCAGCCGATATTCGACGACGAGGAGACGAATGCAAAATCGTTTCACAACTAAAGTTTTAAGTGAAATCCTTAGGAGCACCCAGCAAGTAGGACAGTGCGTGGTAATACACAGTGTCATCTGCGGGGTTGAAACTTGTTGAAAGGACAACTCCTGATACAGGCGGCGGCGGCGGCACTTTTTACAGAGTAAAGACATCCCGCAAATTGGCTTAGGTTTGTGGAGGATTAGAAAGGAGAGTGTCTTCGCTGGGATTTTTTGGTACGTATAGAAGATACTTGTTGATATATATATATATATATATATATATATATATATAGGTGGATTGCGTTTTGTACAGACGGTCGATAGGTTTAAGAGCTCTGAAATACAGCGGAACTGAATCGAAGAAGAAGGTGATTTGGGTGAATGCAGTGGGTGAGATTGTGGAGAGGGTTAAGTTGCAGCAGGTAATCTCTTCAGCCGATTTCGATCTGAATGCCGGTACAATCCGCACACCGATGTTCATGGAAGTAGACAATAGTAAGCTCAACGAAATCAAGAGAACGATTTCGCTTCATTTTGCTATAATATTATTTTATTGCATTGGTACGGTAATTGGAGAGGGAGAACCTCCTACGGTTGGAGATTCCACTCGAATAGGCGGTCTAGATTTTGCTGAATGTTTCATTCTATTACGGGAGCCGCTGAAGGGTGCATGTTCAGTTGGCCCAATCGACGTGGGCTTATGAAACCTTATGGGGAGAACTTATTCTCTAATCTATAATAAGTGACCATGCGATGGAACGAGTAAATATAGTGAGCGTTTAGAGGGGCGCTAATGATATTCCCCGTCTTTGTCTTACGTAGCGTCCACCAGTCGCTGGCTCGCAGTTTTTCCAACTCATTTCGGACTGTCGACGGCTGTCTGGACCCAATCTTATCCTGTTTATCAGCCTTTCCTTGCTTCGAGATAGAGCCACCCGGAGCAGCGAGTGATGTGTAGAACGGATTTCGTGTGTGTATGTATGTGAGTGTGGAGTGGCCCCACCAGTCAACCGCATATACTCGACAAACTCGCCCATAGGGACATGTTCTGCCTATTTCAGTATTCTCGTTCTGTTCAGCGGTTCGGTTTATTGTATTCCTCGACTCCGGCGGCCTCTCACCCGTGTTCGTCCTTTCATCTAACGAGCGCGAGACACTCAGCGCTTCAGGTCGCCGATGAGTGTCGCGACACACTGCCAGCCAGTGCCAGGCTTGTTCCACCTTCCAGCCTCTAGTGTCGAAGAGTTTGGAAGGGAATAGAGCTGCTGCTGCTGTTACTGCTACTTTGTTCGAAATGTCGATCATAGTCATTCGTCGCTGGCGTTTTTCCAACGATACCTACGAGGCTACCACGACTTGATCCCATATATCGCAACACATTACTCGCTTCTTACCATAGCTATTTATCGGCGCAGCTTTAGACGATCAGAGAGCCGAAGCTTGCCAGGAAAAATCATGTTGCTTACGATGGATAAGCGTGAGCATACTTCCTTTGGGATGACAAATCTCTTAGACGACTGGCACGATCTGTGCATTTTTGCTTAGCACTCTGCAGAAGATTCTCGACAACTAACATGGACGTGTTTTTGAAATGATGTTGCATTTCGGATAGATTGAACCTTAGAACTGGCCCGTATGCGACGAGAACGCGAGCAGGTATATGTAATTATCTAATTACATTATTATTATTATTAGATACTATAAAAAAAAACTACTAGCTCCCATATTTTACGGATCTCTCTGTAAGTGGTCGCAGTTAGCCTTCATCGTCACTTCTCCCGGAATATTATGCAACATTGTATATCTATACCCTGTATTGCTGTAACGAATGAAATCTCGAGGAAGATCTTTTGTAGTCGGGTACTACTACACGTGTAATGCGAACGATGACGGCTATAGTAGATCAGAGCATTTATAATCTCCAACGTCTAACCCGATAACCCGATGATTTACAAGGGAACTTCTTCTACTTGTGCTAACACATCATGCAGTCCAACCACGGCTGGACTGTTGTCCACCCATGGTCAATGGGCAAATGGCCGATCAGCGCTCATACGCTGATTCGTTGGTTGGTTAGTGATCCGCGCTGAATCAAATTCGTTCGTCCGATGTCATGGAAGAGGCGCAACAATACGGTCTGGTGGCCGGCTGGTCCATCGTACGCTCGGTGTGATGTTCTTCGGAAGAATTTTGCAGATTTGTCAGCTAGCACTATCTATCGCGAGTATCACAGCGAACTACCAACGCCGAGCTCACAGCCAAGGAGGGAGCGCTGTCGAACCGCTTGATGCCGTAGCGAAGTCAAGCAGAGACGACCGTAGAGACACCCACGCAACTCGGCAATCCGCTGCAGCATCAGCAGCAGCAGATGAATCCGACGGGTCTAGCTATTCTGCGCTTGTGCGGTGCTGGCTGTGTGGTCGATGCTCGACTCAGCCCCGAGCAGCTGATATCGGACCAGAACCAAATGAAGCAACCAAAGAACCAAGTCCAAAGTTAGTGAGACGGTGTCGGCCGATGAAGCAGCCCTGTAGTGTCCGCCTTATATGGAGGTGCCAGCGGGAATGACGACGAGCAAAGTCGCTGTTGTTTGATTCTGCAACATCGAGCCGATAGACCAATAATAGACATTACGCTTACAGAGTAGTAAGGCGTACACCAGCCGGTACCCGATGAGAAGTAGACTTAAGGGAAATTCAATCACTGCAATGGACAAAGTGCAGCGCAACACCGTTTATTGCAATTGAACAAATGTAGTGGCCAGGGTCGCCGAGTTAGACATGTGCTTCAGTCGAATATCGTCATTTTTATGCACAATTGTATTTATTTATGAAAGGGTGACTTTTTAGTATCGGCGTCGAGCCACTCCGAGTTCGCTTACATAAGCCAACTAATTGTTAGTAAGCCTAGTGATTGTCGAATGACTAGAGTGGCACTCTGACACTGTACCTGTTATTAAAACGAGTGATTTTAAAGTGACACCCAAGTGTGTGTTTGCTCCAAGTAATTGCATTGTTCAAGTATATGAAAGTTAGTGGGTGTGAATTTCAAGGGGAGTTAATTGTATGATGCATATTAGAATTACAGCATCTAACACTTGGTGGCTACTGAAACAATGGTTGCGATAAAGCCATCTTGAGCCTTCTCTCTGTGAAGACACCTGTTCTGAGATTCGAATAAAATAACTCGCACGTTTTTCGGTTCGACGATGATGCGAATTAAACTAGTCGTAATAATGCTTGTCATAAACTAAGTAGCTAGTACTATGTTTTGCAATGAAGTCCAGATGGAAAAAAGATGGATTATGTTTATGTGGCCGTTCCGTGAATCTGCTCTGCAGATTGACTGGCGATGAAAGATCAAAAAATTGTCGGATCTTCTGATCCCCCTCCCATTATGCAGGCTTCTCGTGCGGGTACGTAGTAGGAATTAATTCACGGGTTACGAAACTGGGAGTTTATCTCTCAGTTCAACGCGAAACTAATTGTGCTGTAATCAAGCCACAGTTTATTCGTGTGGTTAGTTATGAAGTCGTGAACTAAGTAATTTGGGAGCGTATAAGCTAGATACAGGCAGAATAATCATAATGATAAACAAGAGAAGCGTATGTGCTCAGTATTAATCCAAATTAATTGAGCCATCGTCTGGACTTTATTATAGTAGGTATAATGAAAGAAAGTAAGCCCGTGGCTTAATGTGGCTTCTCTCAGAAGGCATTCATTAATTTCATCCAAAGGCACACATTGGGGATTTAAGCGTCGATCTTCGCGGACCTAACTGGCTTCTTCGAATAGACACTGCTGTTGCTATGCAGCAGTTACCGTACAAGTGAATATCCCACGAGGATTTTGTATCTTGCATCACACGTTTTAATTTCGTTGGTGAAAATTGTTAGGTTGGGTAATATCACATTTCAAAGCCCACCATGATATAATATACCCACTCAACTCAAGTGATTAAAATAAAGAAAGTACTGTCACATGTAAACATAGGCATTATAGTCATTTTCAAAAAGATACCGCCACTGTCACATAAGGGTGATAGTGGTGTACGAGGTGACGTCGGCAGTACCAAGGGACGCAGCTTGTCTGGCCCCGGTGGCGTGATGGTGCATTCGTGTACGGCTTTCAACCGGAGGAGACACGGGGATGCACGTGTTTTATCCCCACACCGTTGCACATTTGCATTCAGGAGTCTGTCTTGAAAAGTAATACAGGAGCGATATTGAAACCAGTATCCTCAATATATGAATGTTATGTGTATGAGTGACCGTAACTTTGTGGGTATTCCATTTCAACTCACCTGGCCACGTCTCAAGTCTGGATTAACCTAAAGCTGGGGTTAAAATAACGATGTCGAGTACTTGTTCCATTCAATTGCATCAGAGACTTAAGTACGTAACAGGGCGCATAAAGATGCATGATAAGACTTTACTGTCGGATAGAAATACTGAGTAATATGCGGTTGCCTTAGCTGGCTTCCATTAATGAGAGTAGTACTCGTCTGTGCCTTAGTGGCAAACGAGACTACTTAACGTACATAAATCTATGTAGATCATAAATCTGTAGAACTTAGAGTTATATTTCTATATTTTCTATCTGTAATAACTGGAAACATAAGGAATTGTCAAGATGACCGAACCATCTTGCACTTACTGGATTACATACGCAGTAGTTCAGGTATTGCGAGCGCTGTGTGCTCGGTCGAAATTCACAGGTTCGGTAACTTAGAACACCGCACTGAAAAATATTAGCCGTAGAGCTAATTGCTCTCGGGCATAGAAGCCCAAGCGTATGAAATGCGGCCAAAAACGGGGAATCCATCAAAATTAAACGGAATACATGCTCAGTAACTGTGATACAATAATGAACGCTAATCTTTCATTTCGTGATTCTATGATTTCTTGAATCATTTTATCATCATGATCTCATTACTAAATATTCATCGCTTAGATTGGCCGAGACGTCAATTGTGCAGCCACATTATCGTGCTATCGGTTAAGTACTTCCGGAGCGTATTGATTCATGGAAATAATAATGATTATAAGATCAAATGAAACATCGCGACCTCGGACGTTCTCTATTTGCGAGGGATATCGGGTGTTTTTTCAAAATTAAAACTAATTGCACGACAAACAGTCGCTGTTGCTAGGTCGCGGACGCAAGCCTGTATCTTACACAATTAGTTGCTTACCAACAGACTAATCCCTGATCCAACTGATTAACGGGTGAGCTGCTCCTACGCAACTGGCATGAATGTGGCCAGTCTCAGCTTTTGTTGCTGATGCATTATCGACTGCAAACACACTGTCAAAAGCTCCACCGCCACCAGAGTCAGCTTTGAAAGGTTGAGAGAACGCGTATGATAATGAAGTCCATTGTTCCTTGTTGCGTACTCAGCCACAGATAGATAGGTACGAACTAAAGGCTTCTTTCGACGGCTGTCTCTACTGCCTTAACTGAGAGCCATCCAGCTGTGGCCGGCGAACGGTTGGCCATAAATAGCCTAATAACTGACACCAGACCGAGTGCGGCATATAGTTGACTGATGCTCAATGCACCTGAATATTTAGACCACAGTGGCAAAGGCCGGGGTTTCCCTACACATGTATTGTAGTTCCCAGTGGCGTCAGACAGTGGAGTATACTACATTCGATTGTTGTTGTCGTGTCCGTCAAAGCCATTCAGCAACACTCGAAGGCAAGACACGGGACACGCTGTATGAGATGGGATAGGATTGGCAGACCTTACTTAGCGAAACGGCACCTAGTGGTTCCGCCTTCTGACGGTGGATCTTTGGCAGAGCATATTGCCGACAGAATACGAACGGCAATGGTAGCGAGTATCGGGATTCAGACGCCGTGGACACTATCCCCACGGACCGCGCAGAGCCTGTCCGAGATAAAAAGTTGCTCCGATTGCTTCTTGCGGAATCCAGGGTATCTGGAGACATCTTTTACAAACCCAACTCGGAAACGCCCGACCGAGTCAAGCCGGGTTTCTAAAACGAGCTCGGGGTCTACACTGTTTAGCTCTCAGTAGGCTTCTTCACGTATGTCCCCTATGCGACACGTCGCTTCTCAAGGAGGACCTGAAGCGCCGGTACAAGCTTTCGGCTGGTCGGGCTTACCAGGAGTTATTCATACGTGGAAGAGAAAGATGACTAACATAGATCCGAACTTCTATGGCACGGGTGCGATAACGAATGAGCTATGGGAGGACCTAAATATAGATCCAACACGACACTCGCTTCGAAATCAATGGGTTTTATCATTTCTTCGTTGCCGAACAATGGGTTAGTATACAACCTGCGACACCTGCGTGTATTCAAAAAGCGGGGGAACGCACCAGACGAATATCATGCAGCAGTGTCGTTGTCTTCTCTCCTCCTCGGTACCATCTTCCGTCTAAGTAGCATTTGAAGATAATAGCCACACTCCGTGACTCCTACGTGCGTACTTTTACGTGAATAAGTATCAGGCGGGTAGTATGCTGTATAAATACAGATATTTATGTGTTTATGTTTTTGTACATGTTTTACTATTTACCGAACGAACGCTGTTAATAAATTAATAATTTTAATAATTAGCAAAGCAGCCGTGTCCACACCGTAATACGCATAGTATTATACAATGGACCGTATATGCATTCGGCCTTTTTGTCCAATCTGAATACGTCGAATTGTGAATCTCAATATATAGGTAACAACAATCCAATGTGTATAGTACATTTCCTGGGACCAGTTTTTCAGGCCAAACTAAAATTCAATTACTAAATTTCCCCAAATGGCGAGTGCCAAACGTTGGAGCCGCCGTTTATGGATTAATTAATCCCAATTACACATATTGCTTGTATATGTATACAGGTAATCACGACGGGACATTGAATGCTTTATTCTTGCTCATCATAGGTTCGCCTGATTTATTTCACATGAGAGACTCCTGTGCTCCCCATCGTACCTCACTTCTTGCTTCGATCGTATCAGTCCTAACAAAGCTAGTCGAATTTTAACTCAATTCACTAATCCTGGTCGGGGTAGCGTCCTCAACGGGCTTTTCTTATAGTTTCCCGATCCTATACTATCTGATATCTTATCCAGACTAACTCGTACTCAACGGGGAGGTGAACACAAATCACACATAGGGATCTCTCGACCTACAAAACTCTGCTGACTAGTACTGTTCGGCTTGTCTTCTCACTAGAATATTTTCCACTCGAAATATAAATCGTGATCAATGTCCACGTTAGAAGGATTCTCATTTTCGCCAATGCACTGCTATCCGTGTAGTTATTATAGTATATTAAATCCTCTAATAATTCGCTAAAAAATCGAATTAATTCTGCCATATTATCGTATTTTGTGACAACAAAAAAATAGCAACAACGCCTGTGTTTGGCTGTATGACTGTATGATTTCTATTATAGAGCTATAAGACACTACAATTTTCAATATTTTGAGTTCAAGAAGATAGGTCGATGTATTTCTTCTTTAATCACTTTATAAGGTGTGCATATTGTACGTAAGGGGAGAAGTATATCTTTGGGGAATACTTAAAGCTACTGCAGGAACTCGTGTGGGATTGCTTCAGTGAGCCATCGATTTCGCAATCGGCGTCCGCTGTTCTCACCTGGTGGTACTATTATGCGCAAAAGGTATTCATTCATTCAAAGCCTGTGAGCCAATCATTATTCAGCGATAGTTCATTCAGAGTTCCCATGGCCTGTCTGGCGACAGGCCCAAGTGTGAGAGAACTCGTTAACTCTAGGCTTCAGATCGGAGGGAAGAGTCCGATTAGCCTGAAGTAGATCTCTCCTCAGCTCTTTCGATTCTATTGGTAACGCCCGTATGCGAAGCAGAACGGGACAAATAAGTTCTCACTTGAAGAACGGATCGTCAGACTATACATACCCGATTGGACAGCTCTATATTAATGTGCCGAACCTTCTTGCTTCATACCTTCGAGACATCTCGTATTAATCTACACTGATCGACTATTGGTCTAACAAATGAATCTGTTAGCGTATATGAACTTTTCATAGCATTGAACATGATATGCAATAACACGAAATATATTATAGTTATCGAGATAAGAGTAATCCACTCATCACAGACTTTTTTTCGTTCTTCATTAGCAACACGCAGCCTTTGCTAACATGGTTAAGCGCAAGGGAGCCATATTCGCATTTTGCTATATTCGATGCTGTCGTCGTATCTGCGATCTTTGGTGAGCCACGTTGTAGAAATGCTAATCGTATCAAACGGCTCACCCGTCCTGTGTGTTGCATAGCAATACCTGAAAAAGCGAATTAGAATTAGGTGTAGGCTCACACGCTTATGAATGCTTGACCAAAGCAGACAACCTGAGCTCAATGGTGTACAACTCGAATACTTGAAATTTTGTATTTTAGATTCTCTAGACAATTTTAGATTATACCATTATTTTAGATTCCCACAGATAACAATAGGTTTACAGCTGGTTATTTCATCTAATTGGTAATAATAAATTAAAGCAGTGCCGTGGACGTTAAATTTTGGCTGTGGGTCAGCCCGGAAAATATATTTTTTTAAATAATAAATTATAAGTACTCTATTAATTTTATAGTACATTAATAGCAACAATCGAAACTAGGTATGGACCAGAAGATGACATGATTTTGGAATAAACATAATTTATTGTTCCTTAGGTGATGATTATTATTATTATTATTATTATTGTATGCCCAAATGTGTATTACATACTAAAATGGCTACTTGCTCCTTGACGCGCTCAGTGTTAGAACAATCTTTACGATGACTGTACCCCTATGTCTGCCCATGGGTTCCCACGATTCTGAATCACTGATCGATACAAGTGTCTAATATTAGGCATGCCATGACCTTTCCCTATCGGAAGCTAATAAATGGATCTAGATCGGAACGGCCGACGGACCTTTGAAAACCGTGCTGCCAAACGAAACAGTCAGGCGCCTATCACAGAAAGCTCGTACTACATCTACTAGCATAGATTCGTAGCGTAGATTCGCAGTACCGTGGACGTTCATTGTTGGCTGGGAGTCAGCCCGAAAACCTTAGCATAGATTCGTACAGACGTATGTACATACACATACACACACACACACAGATACACACACTCCTGAATCATATTCGAAGTCGCATTAGCACTAGAGCAGAATGGGGCTAATACCACCCTTTTACATTGAATGCTGTCAGATAGTCACGAACCAACTAATCATGTTTAGTTCGTATCGCAGTTGAACATGAAGAAGCTTTGTGAGCCAGGTTGGCACTTTGTTGAAGGTATGAAATATAGTTTGTGTGTAACAGATTATTGCGAGCTGGAGTCAATATTTATTGGTACTGCTGGTGTTGTTGCCGTATCGTGACGGAACTTAAAGTAATCGCTTGGACGCGACATAGTTTAGTTGGCATACGAATTAGCCTGCTTCACAACTGAAGAGGCCAACGGGGAATCTTGCTAATACTCTGAACTCGTCTAGTTATTTAGTTCTAGCCAATGGGACCATGATCTTGTCTAGATGTGCACCTCACACTTTATTCTCACCCATAACTTTCGAGCGTGATGTGTATCCTCCCCCGAGTTGTACACTCTTGTCGTCAATTATGAAATAGACTCTCCGATAGATTTCGGTGTAAGGAGTTACTGCGTCTGGTAACGGCACTTAATTCACCCAAATAACCTTCACCGCACTACTTTACTGTGAATGTATAATTAATTATGGGCGAACTTACGCAAGGTTATCCAACGAATCGGCCTAGACTGAGCAGCGTATTTTTTACAAAGATATAGCATATATATATATATATATACCAAATAGTTGAATACAAGATAATTCTTGTGTTTGTACATTACAAAGATATACAAAAAAAATTGAGTGAGCGGAACCGTATACGAGGCAATTTTGTCGACTACGACAAAATAGACTAGCGTAATACTCCGCTCTCAAAACTTTGAAACGTGCCGTAATGCGATATAGCAGCCGTTTGTGACAGCCACGATGAGACCGTCCCTCGGTAGGGGTCGGCTACCCGGCGTTGCCGTTGTCGTGGACGACACTGCGAATGCTGTGTGAATGATACATACTGCCGCTGAAATCCGATGCGATACAAGAAGTCGACGTAGAGGCAAGAAACGGCAAATCGAGACGACGAGAATAGAAAATGCGGGCCCGGAACATAGGGACGCTGGTGGCTCTCTGCTGGTTGCAAAGTTTGCGACGACGTCTCTTGGTCTGTCGGCCGACATTGTCATGCTCCTGTAGCGGTAATGAGCGATAATGAGTCGTCGATTCTATACGGCGACCTGTGGACGATGAGCACTGAACGCGCTACAGGACGCGGCAGATACGCTCCCAGAATGGGGGAGTAGACGAAAATTTCTGACAAGGAAGTGAAAATCCTACATGCATAGGCTGCCGCACGATAGAATTGTAACCTCACTCAGACACGTTCCGTATAACACGTTTCTGTTGGTTTAACCCTTGTGTGCGTATATATAGAGCCACTGTTATATATATATGTTAGATTTTAAGTATCAAACGGTGCTTTCGAAACCTCCACCAACGCCATGTGGAACACTTGACTTATTTAGAACAACTACGTATAAGGCAAAAATCTGAAATAAGTGTACATCGCTCCTGTCCTGACTAGCCCAGAGACGGGCGTAGTTTTCGACTGATTATCACTTCAAACATAATCACACAGTGAACGCAACACTAAGGGATGGAGTGACTTATTTTTTTTTGAGAGGAGGAAATTTTCTTTAAACGCACGGACTGCACGAGAGACACCTTCCAATCTCCGTGAAAGTGGGCCGATCCAGTGCAGGAGGGGGGCTGACGTGGATGACCAAACGCCTCTACCTGCTAAAATTATCCTCTGCTGAGAGTGCATTTCTTCCCTAGAGTTGGCACGCTTGGCATTACTTCGATCTCTAGGAATGGGGTGACTGCGGGTCTCCAACAGATCGTGCATGGATCGGTCTCCGTTCTGGCTCAGCAATCACACCATCGTCTATTCGTGCTTACATATACCCTCGTGAGTGCTTAGTTGCAGTGAAGACGTCCATGTTCACTTCTGCCCTCTCTCTTGATACAATTCTCGTTTTTTCCTTTTCCTAATGTGGGTCACAGAAAAAAAACAACTCACGGAACGCATGTGGTGTGAGCAATAGCTCTTCTCAATCTTTTCGTGTGAAACACAGGTCGTGAGATTATAATAATTATGAGATAACTAATGGGGAGGCGTTCCCCAACACAACTCACACATAACACTGCTCTAAGATTGTGGTGCACTTTTTTTTTATGAGGAAAACGGAAATACCTACCCCGCTTTCTCCATGCCTCCCATGTGGGAGGGAGCCCCCTGGAAAACCGCCGCAATCCGGCATACCCTCACGGAGGCCCTGAAAAAACTTCCGGTCCCTACCCCCAACGTTTGGCACCCTTAGAGAACGTCACCCCTTCCGATCTGCCGCTCTAGTTTTCCTTGTCCTTGAGCACCGCCTCGGCGAATCTTCGGTGGTACACTTATGTTTCATATAATAATCCCGTTGCATGACATATAAGAGAACTTAAGCATTCTTTGCAGTTCCTTTAATAAGTCAATAAAGCTTTACCTTTACCTAACTGGTAACTTATGCGCGTTGTTGAATGTGTTTTTCATGATATCATATCTGTATGTTCAAGGTACTTGCTCTAGGAGACTCTTATGGCACTCGGGTATCTTGCCGGTCGGATGTCGCATATTTCACGAGCAAGGGTAGCGCGGTTTAGTTTTGCGGCTCCATAAGACATGCAGTGCGCACGTGTGTTTTGTGTGGCATGTCCTGGTCTCGTGCACCATAGTTCTCTTTCTGATCTGGCTTGCAGACGAGCGGTCCCTCGAGTCAATCAAGTTGATCCTTCCTAGATGCATGGTGATATTCTACCAATGCTTCAAGGAAGTAGTAGCGAGAATCGGCAGAGGGCAAAGAATCCCAATCTGAGCAAAAGCCAATTCAACGTGAATGTTCTCGACTCAGAATGGACTGCCCATGAATCTGTGTACCTGCTCACACTGGAAGTTCCTGTTGGCTACGGTGTCCGTTGTTCTTCTGACGATTGGTCTCTGTATCGCGTGATCGCTGTTGAGTACAATTCAGATCACAATTCGAGGACTGACCCCTCTTACAAACAAGCATCAGCTTTAAGTGACGATCTCCCTTGGTCGGATTCGTTTGCTGATCGGCTACGCCGTCTAAAGATGCCTCCAATCAAACCAGTTCCTCATTTCCGGGTGAGTCAACGTCGAAATCCTTCGTCGAAATTCGTGTGCTTCAAGTTCGTCTGTGCTTCGCGTACTCGACGGTTCTGTATCATTCAGCCACCTCAAGGTCTTCGAAAAGGATCGCTTCAACTGGTGGCTTCAACACGATTCGGGTTCAACAGTCAAATTATATCAGGTGTGGTAGTCACCACTGTCAAGAGTCCATTCCATTAATCGCATGTATAAAAAGGTTAACACATATATATTTTTTTGTTCCTTCAGCTTCAGCTGTGAAATAAATGTTCGCTCAGACTTTCTTGTATTCCATTCATTTTTTCCAGCTTGTGCAATCGGTATCAACTCTTGGTTTACGTGTGGTAGTTGCGGGATGGAATCTTCGCTTATAATAATACCATATAGTATGACCTCCTAAGGATTTATCATTTGGCCTCAGGCATACTACGTCTGGATTTGCCTTCTATTCGCGTAAGCTTTCGGAATCAATGTAATAGCAAGGGAACACATCTTTATTTAGTTCAGTAATAATGCAGCTAATTTGTTTTCGTTGACACTGTTCATCGCAGTCTGAATACATGAAACATCCCAATGTACACGGTGTTACTATCGTGAGCATCAAAGCTCTAGTAATCATGTTTGACATATGTATTTGACTCGTGTTATAGTTCAGTTAGTCCTGCTCGGTTTTGGAACTTATAGAAAGTCGTTTTCAGCAAGGGTTTTGTGAGGATATCTTCCTCTTGTGTTTCTGTGGGTATATGCGTCACTTCTACTTTTCGATCTTGATTCAATGCCCACACAAAGGGATATTTGACATCGATGTGTTTGATGCGCTTGTGTAACTCTGGGTTTCGTATTAGTTGAATTCTGGAAATATTATCCACTTGTAGTACAATGTGTGTTTTGTGCGAAAATTCTTCCAACCCCGAATCAACGGGTTTCCATTCCTTTTGATCAGTTGCGCGGTTGTTGATCTTCTTGTTTCTCTATCTCCTGCAATATCTGAATCAAAAAAATACTTCAAGATCATTAGCACCATTATGTTTGAACAAAATGCCATAGTTCGATGTAGCGCTTAAGTACCGTAGTATGCGTAATGCGGCTGTCCATAGATTTTTGTAGGCTTGTTTAGACATCACGACAAATAGCTAATTGTATAAGCTATATCTATTCTAGTTTCTTTAGCTAGGACATCAGAGTCTCTATTACTTCCCTATATTGAGTGTCTGGTATCTCTTCACTTTCATCTTCACTGAGTATACTTTGATATGTCGGAGTTGCGGCAGCTCGATACTGTGTCGTCTTAAAACGGGTCAATGTATCCTGAACATATTTGCCTTGGTCTAAAAAAATATCATCATTATACAGATCGAACATTCTTCAGTTCTAGTAGGACAGTGCCCTCTGCTTTTACCTTAAGGACATGAGCGCTCCCCACTTTGACGGCCCGGGTGTTTATCACTTAGTCGTAAAAAACAAACCATCTCTTATCATTTACGAAGTGGTGGGTTGCTCCACCGTCAATTGCAAACTCGATGAGTTCATTGTCATATCCATTGGCCTCGACATTTTCAGTCATAAAAAAGGCTTCGGTGACAATCGGGTCGCTCACTTCAGTTAGCAACACATTAGTGCGACTCGCATCTGTCAGATTAACTCCCCCTGGCTTGTACTTCCTGGGTGATCTACATTGAAGGGACTTATGTCACTTTTCATTACAGTCGTAGCACGTAATATGCGCGTGATAGCTTGCTTGTCGCTCTGAGTCACCCCTCCGTGTTTGAGGTCTCTGCACAAACTGGTTGTGTCTTTGTGGTTGGTACCGCGATTGTCGTGATGTCCTCCCATGATACCTTCTCTTGTTTCCGTTACCACACTTCTGTGGTTGCTTTCTCCTCATCGTCATATTTGAGAACAGTACTGTAGAACTTCCGAGTTCAAAAGTACCCCGTCGTGCAGACTCAGCCGTAATCATCTCAAACAATGTATCCAGGTCTTTGTCATCCTCTGTCTTCGTTCCCCGTGACGACTTAAATGGTTCCCAATATGTGAGAAGAGAGTTTACCAAATGGGCACATACTAGCTCCGCGTCTAAATTTCTTTTATATCTAAATGCTATGAATCAAGTGTAGGCTTCTTGTTTTAGGATTCCACTTTTCTTGCTATATCGGTCATTGATGGTACTCCAAGTGCTGGCAGCAGTGACCATGTCTGAGAACCCACAGAACAGGTTCAGAATGATTCGGCAGTGAATCGAGTTAAAGAGAATCTGTTTCGCTGCTATATTGCCTGCGTTAAATTTCTCTACCTGTTTCTTTGGTTCAGTATTAAGTTCTCTGGGTTTTCCAGTTGTTGAGTCGATCTCTGGTATAGGAGCAGTCAGCTCCCCATTAGTTGCCATCCACGCATAAGTTTCACTCTGCAGTATAACTGGGAGAATCGTTTTCCATGTGAAGTAGTTTTTCCCATCTTCCGCAAGTCCTATGATATATTGACGTGTACCACCACTATCGCTAGACGTGCTTGGTTCGCTATCTTTACTCATATTGGACTGTGCATATTTGTATCTCTCACAGTGGAATATGTCCCTACCGGATCATGCACATATATCGTTGGGTATTTTGTCCTCCTAATCATGCTTATGCTCGGTACACTCAGTACTTAATTTTTAGGCAATTACACATAATGTTATTATGTATTTCTTATAATCTCGTTTATCCGTTTCTTAAGATTAACACTAGGATAGGTGTTTATACTTACCCGCATATTCCGGATCGTGCTGATAACGAAAAACCGTTGGAAATCAGCCTTCCAACAATTATATAAATATATTATATTAGGCTGACCCAAAAAATGAAACACATATTAATTTCAAATATCAGCTGAACTAAGTGAGTTAAAACAATGATTTTTTTGTATGAGTTCGAGGTATGCACCTCTTTTTTTACACTGGTCCCAGCGTCCTGGTAGCCTTCTGACGGCTGAATGTGCACCATTTCTAGTACGATTTATAACTTCGTTGTTTAAGGCCTCTTTGAGCAAATCGATGTTTGCATAGCTTTGGCCACCTATAGCACTCTATAATTGATGGAAGCGACCTTAGTCACACGGGCTTAAATCTGGAGAATAGGGGGGGGGTGATGCCATCGCTCAAGTCTTTGGTACGGCTACCGCACCTGCCTGTTTAGCCACTGTTTCACTTGACCTTTTTCAGGTCCCCAGGCTGACCCATGTCTTGTCCACCGCAACAGATGCTCTAAGCGACTCTTTTGCTGCCTATAGATCTTCAAATTGTCTCGCGACCACTTCTCAGGCATTTTCAGTTTGCCAAGACCGAGTTCATGAGGGACCCATTTCGACCCATCCTTAGATAATTTTTAATAATTCGACACCATGTTTCACGAGGCACGCCAATTTCAGCCGACAAAGCCGTTAATGACCAAGCTCTAGTTTGCTCAAGAGCTTTTTCGATGATTTTGATTCGTTGTCGAATCGAAATTCGGGAAGGGGTGGGCGCCTTCATTGTTCATTAATGTCCCAGTCGCCTTACCTAACCTGCGCACACCAACGGTACACCTGTGCTCGACTTAGGGAATTATGGCCGTGCTCACTAACCAACCTTCGATGGATTTCAGCTGGAAATTTCTTCTCTTGAAACATAAACCTGACACTTTTCTTCTGAGAATGCAAGTCTGGGGGACCTGGTCCGCCGGTTGCCATTTCGAGCGCCTAACGCCATTTTTTTTGGGTCAGCCTAATATATATATATACGTTGTTGTCTTTGCTTCGGGAGGGCAACGTTCGGTCATTGGCTTCAACGTTCGTTCTCCGTCATGTTAGGGCGAAGGAGGTTACCACGTGGCGACTTTCGACCTAAACAATGACAATTTGGAGCCACTGTAAGGTCGCCGCAAATGCATTCATTAACTTAACACCCAATAAAATAAAAATTATATAAATTATCTTCTCACGTATGATAAGCATGTACATGCAATAATTTGGTATACATAGATTAATTATTTCAAGCATTTTCTACTTTCGCTATAGGAAATGTGTTATGAACATTTACCGAAACATCTGCAGGATCCTTCTGAGGTCGATTAATTCAAGCCACATCAGTTCAGCACTGAACTGTAACTGAATTTTAAGAGTTTGGTGTTGCTCTTCGGTGAGCTTATAAATAGGGAACTTCGAGTCGTGCCATACAATACCTACAATACTACATCGGAGTCCAGTTGAGATAAACGCGTGTAGTGTTTGGTGTTCGCTAGTCGACGCATATCGTAATATCTTTGCGGAAACAACAAAGTCAGCCGTGCACCTTAACAGCAACCTCTGCTGCTTGCGATAAAGGTTATTGTCCTTTGCGGATGGCCGTTATTGACTCACGAGACGAAGCATGGCACGCCATTCAGCGAAGATGAATGCACCATTATCGTTCCTCGTTCTGTCTAGCGCTGGAGTTCTATGAAGGTTAGAATTTTAAACATGATTTTTACAGAGTTTGTCAAAGCAAGGGTGAATGTCCATCACTAATGGAAAGCCAGCACCACATATGTATTGCCTTTTCATACTGAAAAGTGCTTTAATATGCAGCTGCCCGAAGGCAGCCCTTCCGTTGAACTCTACCATTAAGATTGGGTCTGACCGGGCACAGCTTAGTGTCAAGCAGCAGTGTGTTAACTGCACGTGGCAATGCCAAGGATTTTCCTTCTCGTTGGCTGATAACCAAAGTATAGCGATAGCCTACTATCGCTTTAAAACGACAATGTAATCAACTGTTATGTGCTCAAAGAATGGCGCTAATGAATGTAACGAAATTATATCGCGGTTAGCCTTTTAAGTGAAGAAAGTATATTTATTATTTTTATTAGTCACTTGTAAAAGTGGGCGACATACCCGCTGAACGTGAAATATATCTAAGAGCACCTTCCTCTATATAATCTTAGTAGGGTATCTAGAACAAGGAGGTGACACTTCCCCAACCTCGGGTGCGTGTGCCCAAAATAGACATTGCGCTGCCCCTTTGGATATCTAAGGAAAATCTTTGCCTTTTAGAACGCAGCAACAGGTGAGTATCGCATGCAGAAAAATATGAGTTCTTATTTGTGATCGTAAATAGCATCTACGCAAACTTCTGTCATTCTGCTCTCAAACTTGCACGAAGCGTGGGAAATTCCCCAAACGTCGATGAGCCTCGCGACCGAAACAGCTGTCACACCGAACATCGGGAAGACGAATGTTTGTTGTATGATATTACAAGGTGTGGCGTTTTGTAGAGACAACGATGGCCTTGTTACCATAGCCTACATCTTTGCATTTTAGATTGAACTCCTTCAATATCCTATGTCCCCAGTTGCATTGATGATAAACATTTAGAAGAAATCACACTTTAAATAACATAAAAATCCTGACTTTCTGAAAGTACCGTATTTATATATATATATTTTTGTTTTTTCCAGTTGACCCTCAGCTGTTCCCCTATCTGACAGGCCTCAGCTCTTAATGGCATCCGTCAGATATATATATATATATATACAACGAATTCTGACGGATGCCATTTAACGATAATTCCTTCCAACCCATGGTTATTAAAAAGGGTTATGCTTCAGGTTGGCAGTGATTGTAGACCGAGCAATAGCGAGAGGGAGAGAGAGATACATTGACTATTTAAGCACAAACAGGTTCCACGTTGAGGTGTTAAAGAGTGCGTATTGTTGAACTAAGCAACGGACGTTATTTTGCTCTGACTTTTGCAGATGAGGCCTCAACAAGCAGTGTCTTCATTTCAGCTGTAGGCTGGTGGTGACGAGAGGGGTTCGAGTCGTCCGAACCGCCCCCGCGGGGTGGCTACTCCCCTGTTAGCGCGGTCGTTCTAACTGGCCGCCAATATGGGGTGCCACTGTGGTTGGCTATTATTGGTCGCACTCAGCTTTGTGTTGTATCCATCAGTAGCAAGCCAGGCTCAACCGAGTCATGCCCCACGTAAGTCTGACATTTACGATTTTTCAATTTCAATTCAGTTTGTCATTTGTCTAGTCAAGGTCTAGACAGGTGCATTAACGAGCTATAGAAGCGTTATTTTTATAACGAATGAAATACCATTCACAAATAGTCAAACATTTCGATATATATATTCGTACAACAAGGTGGATTCTAGCAGATTACGTTGCTAACTATTATCAAATTGCCAGTATAAAATCAGACAAGTAGGTTAATTATTCACTCTGTCTGTTCGGGTTATTCGCAGGCCGTTCGAAGCGTCGATGTCGAAATTTGAATAATTTGTCAAAATAAATTTGCTTTGACTTTTTGTATCTTCGAGAATCGGCTGCAATTTACTTTAGCGATGTTTGATATCACAATTTGTTTCCTAAGAAAGACGACCGCCGTATCTCGCAGCAACACGTATATTTTGTCATCGCATGATTTTGATACAGATTTATGTAAAATAATTCAGATTTTGAGACAATAGAACATTTGAAGATTGGGTGAGCACATTTTAGAATATTCGTTGAGAGTGAGTTAACATAGAAATTGGCCGAAATTTCGACTCCAATATCCCTGATGGAGCTTAGAATTGGGATCGACTCCCTGTTTAGGGTATGGACACGAAGCCCAACAACCAGAACTAGAGCTTGGCGTATTTTGGCATTGAAATAATCATATCATTACTAAAATACCATTTGGACACTTTGTCGGTCAAATATCTTAGAGAAGATACTTGAGCGAAGAAGTACCTTGGAGAATTTTTGAAATACTGACCATTATCATCGGGGTCCGCCTGCTGCAAGCCTCGTTTTCAACAATAGTAATCCCGTCCCGAACCAGGCACACATAGTTAAGAGGTGTTCAAGGTGGCCAGATAAAACGTAAAGAATATCGTAAATTAAGAATTTCTCCAAAATAGCGCATGCGATATATGACTGAGCAACGGGACAATCATTTATGATGTGATGATGATCGTGTTATTAGAAATTCATGAATCTAAATCCTTCTTCAATGGAGAGGGGAGAGTGGCTAATTCGCTGTCTACTATGCATCATACAATGTTCCCGCAATATTCCATGCGGATGCTTAGAGGTAAGGTTGCCGCTAACACTTCAAGAGCATGACTGTCGCACACAATCTGAAGACGTACGCTGAAAGAGTACAAAATATAATGAAGGGCATTTTTCAATCGGAAATCTGTATTTGCTTGTGCCTAGTAAAAGTGAAGCTGAACATCGCACTATGTGATTGCTTTTATGCTACCAGGTCTCTCGGCTGTCAGAGAAGCGCAAATAAGTCCGCGCATCCACAATCCACTCTCCCTCAACTATTCAGGTCAATGTCCTCGTTACGGGGAACGCGGTAAGAAAGGCCTGTGTCACTTGAACGGGCTACGACACCGGACGTCAACATGACTCTTAAATTATTTAATACGAAACGCGATAATAAAGCCACCGAAGCTAGCAGAGACTTAACCGAGAGGAGGGTTGCATGGTTTGCAAAAGAAAACAATCGCAATCTATAATATATTAAAAATCGCAATATAAAATATAATTGTTTAATTAAATAGTTAAAGTTGGCCGAAAATATATAATAGTCAGTTATAGTAGAGATAGCGACGCTTGGAACGCACCGGGACAATCCACCAATGATTATTTCGCTTGAGACGGGCTACCCTTAAAGACTCACGACAGACCTGAAGAGGATGGGTCGAACGCCAGACAACGCCGATAAAGTGTATCGTGCGACTGAGTGGTGAACTTAAGAGACAATAGTTCGCTAATCCAATTAGTGATGCTAACGATTTGTTAAAATGCGTTCATGTTTAATGTTTTCTAGAATCGTAGTTTTTTTCCTCTAGTCCTCGAGCCACTCGAGATGCGTGTGAACGAGCGTGTGACACAACAACACGAGCTTTGTATCGAAATTCAAGACGACATCTGCAGAACAGTACAATAACAGTCTAGGTATTATTATTATTGTGAAATGGAAACGTCTGACGGAATCTGAATTTGCTGCCGTTAAAAATTCACCGGGAGTGCGCTGTTCCGTGATCCGACAGCGAACCATGCCAACAACCTATCAGCACTGCTGAGAGGGCGAGATAGGTTCGTCGGCAATCTCAATCTGTGCGTGTGTGTGTGTGTGTTCATAGCATAAGCTAAAATATGGACATGCACTTTGGTTGTACTTCTGATTTTAGCAGAGACACGGCAATGGCAGCACGAGACGAGAACATCGTTTGCTCAACGGAGACCGAATCCGCGAGAACATGGAAGTAAGTATGCCTCTCTGTCTGTTTGTGTCTCCAGCAGTGCTAGTCTAAGCAAGCGCTGTATGGAAAATGACTTGATTTATGCTTTATGGAGAGAGTTGCCTGAGGACGAATGCATGCAGCATGTTTGTTTGTAATAGCATCGCTTATTTCAAACCGATGCATCGCATCACTGGATGCTGTTTGATATCATAGTCATGGAATGCCTAGTACTCTCGAAAACGAATGGAGTTGTATTGAATAAGGTACTAACATTTATAAGGTACTAACATTTATTATAAAGTTTTCCAGGAATTGACGAAGTCGTCCTCCACTCCCGTGCGATGTTACTGAGATACTAACCGAGGTCGTTTCGACCGGCTAACCTCGTTAACCCCCTAAAAAATGTTTACATTTTACCAAAACGTAGTCTCTTCACGGTGTAGCCTAAGCTGCGTACGTACTTCAAGAGCAAGAGAATCTAATTAGGCTTTCCCCTCTTGGCATCAAAGACAGTAGTCTAAACAATTAGTGGTTCGTCTGAGAAGGCTCCCTCTCAAGTTGGAGTTGTCGAAGTCGGGTTTTTTGGAGCGATCCTATTCCTCCTTCTATTCGGCTTCCTTGAGCTCGTTGTATTATAGAATACATCCGTTAATTGTCTAATTATTGGTATACAGGGGTACCGTCATGATTTTGTAGAAATGTCACTATCTACGTACTTAAGCCAAGTGTAGGCTAATCAAAAACTGCAGCGAATAGTAAGTTGCTTCGAACTGCCTATTAAGTGCTCACTCCTCTCCCTGCTATAATAAACAATAATAATAATAATAGTTAATAATGACGATAATAAGAATACCTGCAGGTTGTAATGATAATACTGTCCTGTATGTTACCATGCCCCCTTGGCTTTTATTTATAATAAAGGCGAATTTGTATTTTATTGTCTTATTATTTATAATGAATCAATCTTCTTCATTCTCTTGTGAACGGTTGTCATCATCAAAAACTGGTATATCCAAGAGCTGGTATCAGTACATGAGTATATATAAAATCACAGCTTTGGTTTAGATCCCATGCGTTCTTAATCGTTGAGACAGCAGATAATAAAGTGAATATTTTTGGCAGATCTTCAGCCAACATTTAACGACCCTGGTACAACTGCTTTAGTCATTGCTCTATAAGACGGGCCCCTTTAAATGAAGGTGTGCAACGGTGGGGATCGAACGTGTCTGTGCACTTACATGTTCCCTCCGGTTGCAAGACGGATTGCACCGTGCCGAGCTCGATAGTGCACCTCTCCTATTCAATATGAGATGCTGTTTGCGTCTTGGCGTCCCGTCTGGTTCAGGTCACCGTTTGACCAAGTTCGCTGACAGTCACATTGAGTCTATCAAAGTGATTGAGAATCTAAATGTCTAAATAAGATGTTCTTCTTCCCTCCACGCCGTTCTGTGTGGTACTTTATTCATCGGGCGTGTTCCTGAAGTACAAATATTCATTAACAAATTTACTTTCACACCACGATTAGAGGCGAAGCGACTTGAATTGACGAGTTCCCGTTACATATTCAGTAGAAACAGCTCAACTCCTTTAGATAAACCATGTTGTATCATCGCGATGCCATTTTGGTGTGATGACTAAATGAACACTATGCTACCTATTCTGTTGGATTGTTCAGCAAATGTAAGGAATTAGTTACATATGGCCACTGCAAAGCAACCTGCAACTCCAGACTACCCCCAACATGTAGACAACACTTGGTACTAAGTGGTGCTGCTTCGCAGGAGATATTCAAAGCTCTACCTCAACCAGCATCACATGTATACAAGAAGTATTCGCTTAAATTTTGGTCGAATGTTTCCCAGATGGCTTGACGGCACCGTGGACAATTTAACACATAAGTGCGTACAATACAATGTACAGAGAGACCAAAAGATGTTGTCCAAGCGACTTCTGGGTTGATATGCTAAAACTTCGTTATCGAACGGTAAAATTTTACCGGGTCTGGCCCGTTAAACTTCCGATTGTTCTTACTGAGCCTCTTAAAGACCTCGACTGGTCTTTGAAGCTGTGCAAGGCGTAGCGATACTGAGGCCTGTTGAACAAGGGGCAGCTGAGAGTCAGCTAGAGAAAGACGTGAGGTTCGACTGACTGTTTCTAACTGCTATGCTTACGAAAATACGTAATTTCTTCTAAATTTTACGAAAATTATCAGGTGCTTAGAGAGACCTTCAGCATACTGCTGAACTTATTGTTGAAACGATCTCTCTCTCTCTCATATGAACGGTTATTCATTTAACGGATTTTCCAACTGTAAGTTAACTAAAGGAATGTAGATCTGCTCATTGGGTCTCGTCGTAGATGAACAATTATAATAATAATTATTATTATTATTATTATGTGTAATAAAAATTTTAAATGCATTATCACTAAATTTATTCATAATTTTGATAGGCACACAATTAGCCGGAATAAACATGCATCCTCTATGTTTACTGATTTGCACTGGTATGTTTTACAACTTGCACAAAAGGTGTCTACCTTTAGTCGTATTTTACCACTTCATGATGGGCCGTTCTTGTAAATGTGTGCTAAGCAAATGACTCCAGAGGCTTGAACTAACGAATTGACTGAACAGAGGTGGAGGTACTCAGCGAACTTTTGATAGCGGTGACGGGAATTCGGTGGTGGTGGTGGTGATGGCCAATTTTGGTGACTGGGTATCGGTATATGGTAAGTCGATTGTTTCAGTTGCATTCCTATTTGATAATGTTACAGTTCATAGCAATCAGTACTATTATATTTATAGTTTCTATTATAGTTCTTTAGTAAGGTAAACTGGCAACAAATAAAGTCCCACTCTTCTTCTCTACAATACACACAAACACACAGGAAAATCCCATTGGGAAGGGGATTTTCATCACAATTTGGGTAAAGGGAATCCAGTTTTGAGGCCGAGTTGCTTTTATCGTCATTTTTCATGTTTACTCTCGATTCAGTTGTCACGGCTGCGTTTGTCTGTATCTGCCAGGTCAATTGCAACAGGATGACCCGTATTGGGCATCCACCTGGGACCAACAGCGGGTGCAGGCTCCGTCAAGACTACACCACGAGCATAGCTCACCTACCCGAAGCCAGAAGACAACCGAAAATGTTGAGTATATCCCTGGAGGATATCGGCATAGAACCGTCACAACGACGCATGAAACATCCTTGACGCACAACAATAGAACTCAACCGGGCGTCAGCCATCGCGATGGACAATACGTCTACAGGTCGTATCTTTATCGTTATTATTCACAATTTCAGATCCTTTAATGTTGATGATACAGAGCAATTCTTAACAACAATGATGTGTGTGGCAACTTCCGAAGCAAGACCTGCTGCTGGCCTTTAAGGTCTTTGTGGCTTAGCTCATTTCTCTTCTATTATAGACTAGTTGGGGCAGGTAAGTCCTTGTCCAAAAAAATCTATACGAGTGTCGCTTTTCGGGTATATGCAGAGGGCAGAAGTGAATGAGGCCATGAGTTCAAATCTTGGCCAGTCGGTAACAATGAATATTTCTATGGTGGAACACAATATATCTTTGTTCTGCATAATGAACGTAATTCGAAATGTAGTACTGCACTCATGGAGGAAGATCATTTTCAAAAATCTATATCGGATTACATAAAATTATATAGATGTATGAATATATTGATTTATCCATCTATTGTATTGTCGTTTATTTTACGATACAATAGATTCCAAACAAATCGTCATTCGTGTGATACGTTTTGAATGGTTGCATCCGCTCGACTGGCAAAATCGTCAAAAGCAATCAGATCATCAACGACAACAAAGATCGTATCCTTCATAAAATGCTAAATTGGCGTCTTGAAGTTAAAGGCCTTCTCCTTGGACCCTAACCCCGACCTCCAGCGCTTGCTCCAAGCAGTGCCGCCTAATCCCGAGGTCGCCACTTGAGCTCGTCGGCGCCCCTCTTACGAGTGAGGCTACATCTGGCTCCTCCTCGACCACTGTCTCGAGAGGACCTCTGTGATTCTTAACCGACTGCCTCTGCTAGGGTTCACCAGGAGCTCTTCCTCATCTGGTCCTCCATCTCGGCAGCGCCCATGCAGCACTTGCTCAGGTCACCGACATGGTCGTCACGGTCCTCCCCACGATTTTCTCCCCTTCTGATTCCTATGAGAGCGCCCTTGACCAGACGGGTATCTGCGCCCGGGACCCTCCGGATAAGCAGCCCCGGCAGCGCGTTGGTCTGATGTCCTCCACGAGGAGCTGCGGGACTCCCTCCTGGCTGGTGCAGGAATATGCTTCCACGCGCTGCCCTTCTTGTCCCTTGGCACTGTCCTCGACGACCTCTCTCTACGGTGTTGTGTGGGCCTTCGCCTCGGGGCCTTGTGGTTTTAGTCCACTGCTGAGGCCTTTGCGGCGACCCTGTCGCGGCGAATGGCAACCACGACATGTAATACGAGCGCAGCGTCGGGTCTCCAGCCGCGTCACACGACGCTTAATGACACACTCGTGAGGGCACTCCCCCTCGCTGTGTAGAGAGGCAATACCATCGACTCTCTCGGAACCGTGATCGCGTCGGCCTGACACCCTGTTCCCAACTACTTCCCTAATTAATACAAATATTCTACATGTTGTTTCGTCTTGAAAACTGTTGCATACACTTTGATAATTTGGCAGCTCCAAGCAGCTCCGTAAGCCGACCCCGCCAAAAATTCCTCTTTAGATCCATGACATTAACTGGCCCAACACACAGCCACACACATACATTCGATATCAAATGCGTCGTGGCACGCTAACCCAATGTTCCAAAGCAGTTCGTCGGAAAAGATTCCGGGTTAGCTTTCACGACTGCACTCGTCCATCTCATCGAGTTAATATACCCCAAATATATTCATTCAAATGATCCTACCAAGCACATTACTGTAGATATTGAAATACATTCAAGATCATTATTCGAGATGGTTGAGCAACTTAACGAGAATGAGTTTCGATTATGCGCATAAAAGGTACTACTATGTGCATAATATGCGTAGGTAGGTAAAAACCTTCTACGTCTCGAACAAGTCTCCTAAATTCAGTTGCTCGCCATAAGTCATAAGGCTAACTTAGAAATTCATCCAGACAACGTTCGCATGTTGAGCTCTCATGCGTCCAGGGTTATTTCTTTATACGTTTCTATTGAATATCAAATGGGACTGCGGATCCACATTAGTCTTCTCTGGGATCGCACAAGGATAACATTGCTTACAAAATAGCGTCACCATATAAAGTAGACGGACAGACGCCGACTCAAAGTTCACTTAAATTGGGCTACGTGGTGCGTGTGAATCACTCGGAAGCCATACACGTGAACAGGGTTTGGCAGGTCCGTTCACAAAATGACGGCATAGCGATAGTTCGATTGAGTTACTGAACAAAGTGGACAACCAACAGCTAGAGTGGCAAAAGGGGCAGTAGAGCGTAATCACATCCTAGCCGCGTTCACTATGAGCAAATCGTTGGTTATCTCGGTGTGTCGACCCCATAAAGTGGGAAACTCTTTGATCTTCACTACAGCGTATTTGCACAACCTTCGATTGAGCCGACAGATAAATAAAGCACGTGCTATATAACCCCGTGGTAACTATTGACCAAGCATCATCATGCATGTAAACTAGTGATTCGAAAATTCTATTATGACAATTAATACGCCCATGGCATTTGCGCGACGGCTATCTTGGAATAATTGGTCGACGCACGTTTCATCATGGTCCTGGGAAAGAACAAGTTTGAGAGGAGGTCATTAATCTAATTAAAAAATTATAACAAACACAGCTCAGCGATGTCTCAACTCTGCTTTGAACAAGTGATTAAGTGCCGTTGTCGCACGATAGGTCAATACTCCAGTAGATCAGTAATAATAATATCTTGTTAAGCTTAAGTGTACGATATTTGCTGACGTATCGCTTGTGAAACAGACGATTTGGCAAACATTTGCTTATTTTATTTGGTCCGAGATCGATACATATCGTTGTATACCATTTTTATCCTTTCTCAAAGAATCTTTATAAGCGCCCACGTACACACGCTGACGTATCTAATATTGCATTACTTGCCTAAAATAGCCGTCAAGCATAAAGTTGAAATATTCATTTAGAATATACCATTATTTTGTGTCTAATATTTATACAAGAATTCGTAAAACAGTTGGGGACAGGGTGTCCGATCGAGGACTTCATGATCATTCCCGACGGCGGCGATAGCTGACATTGTCTCTTTGGCTCACAGAAAGGGAGAGACTATCCTACTTCAAAAATCGTTACAAACGTTGTTGCAAATTGAACAGCTATGTGACAAGGCGCTCACTGCCTGATCATCGCGGCCCCTGATTGTTCTATTCTCTATCTGTTTACATCAATTGCTACGAATTCATCGTATCTAAGACTTTCGTTCAAACAGTGATACTGGACAACTAACCTATCGTAGTTACAGGTACCTCGGGCCAACCCGTGAATATGTCGACTACACTACGTCATATACGACGTCTCGCCGGGGCGGCGGCGGTAGCAGTTCTAGTTCTTCGTACGGGACATCGTACGCAGCCAATGACGCCTGGCTGGCCTTTGTGAACGCCGGCGCGGACGGCAGAAATTACGGTAGTACAAAGCCTGTCATTTTTTGTTGTTTTGCTGGAAACCACTCATTCAATTAGTCACTCAGCGCTGGCCCATCGGGACAGGCGATGTGTTTCGGCAAATTCAGCTTTCCCGGTGCATATAGTACCTGACTAGGCTATAATATATTGCTAATTAATTCATTAATTACTTCATGGTGACGGTGGCGGTGAAGGATTTCTATCTCTTTCTCTATCAAAGCAAAATGGTGTAAAATATGCAACATGTTCAGGCTGTGTATCTGCCGTTGAACGTATTGCTTAGCTAAAGGCATCTATCTATCTATATTTAAATAAACATACTTCAATTCACGGTAAACAGGTTGGACTAGTCTTTTTTCCATTAATGGATAAACTACTTTGTATTTTTTTAGTGCTGTCAGTAGCCTATTAGTAAATGCAACATAATTGCGGTGATTGTCACGATATATCATACACAAATAAATAGTATAATAATAAAAAATAACCATATATTTTGCTCTGGATTGTGCACGAGTCGGTCGTAGTTACTGTGCTCGGGCTGCCGTGGCTACCTTTCATCTGGTCGCTAATTAATTAATTAACACGCTTTGCTTTTTAACAATGCATGACCGTTTGCCAAGCTGATAGATAAAATTAGATAAACCTTTTCGATAAACCCTGCTTAGGTGAACAGATGCGGAAATGATGTGTAGAATATGGGGCACAGATTTACGTATCTGGCATGGGCTATCCGTCGTTATCCAATAATATCATGGTCAACCAAAAAACACCCAAAAAGGAAGATCTCCTAGTGGCTATTTCGGCTGACCTTCAAGGATTCATAGCAGCGGTAGTACTAAATCTGCCAGCGGTTTTATTGGGGCTTTTCTTTGTGGCAGTGAACGAATACAATTTGTGTCACATAGTGGACTTACAATTTATTGCGGGTCTATAACACGTCATTGATATCGTACTACGCAGTGTTGTGATTTTTTCAAGAACCACAAGAAACAGATATTATAATTCTTAAAAGAAAGATTTTAGTCTTTTTGAAAGGTGAAATATGTTTTAAAGAAAATGAAGGTTCGTGACCCCCACAGTTTCTCTTGAGTTATCAACAAATGGACGCGGCGACGGCCATCAAATTCTCTCAATTCAATCAAACACAATGAGGTAGCTCGTACACCCATAGTTCTTGTCTGATCTACGCTCGATTCACTGACACGCAGCCTATTGCATTACGCGACAGCGGACGGCTGGTCCAACGGCGCGCGTTTCTTCGACGGGGAATGATCATGCGGAAATAGGAGGAATTAAAAAAGATTGACGGCGGGACCTAGAAGGCAGGCCGGGAGAGGCTTCTTCTGGCATTGGACCGGCTGTAGAGGATTTAGCTTAACTAAAGGCATCTCTCCTCCCCCTGGGAGACTCTGAAGACATACTGATAAAGTGGTTCCACGCCTTTGTTTGGAGTTAAATAAATAATAAGAAATATATATATAGGCTTATAGGCAATAGGCTTATATATATATATATATATATATATATATATATATAAGCCTATTGCATTACGGGTTCGAATCAACCTCCATGAGTTGTTTGTCCAGTTCGTCCTTTCTAAAGGTAGGTATAAAGCTTTCCCCTGAAGTATATCGGATCCGATGCCCAAGAGCGTAGCTTGAAAAATCGTTTTCAACATTCGAAGATCTCCAAAACTTCGAACGCATTCTGTCATTACCAGCGAATAAAATGTTGCTTTCCTATTGTATCACACCTGCGCCTTCAGTGGCTTCACGGGACCAGTGCACCCGCACCGGGTCATGTTATCCCTCGACCGGCGACCTCATGATCGGTCGCGAGAAGCGGCTATCGGCCACCTCGACCTGTGGACAACGAATGCAACAATTCTATTGTGACCACGATGCTACGAACAACGCGTCGCGCCATGAGGCGCCCAGAGCGTGCATGCACACGTGTGACTCGAATCCCAACTCTCCGTACGTATTCATTGTCGTCGCAATGAAATTCCATCCACTGAAATTGCATATGATATATGGAAATTAATGGCTCATTGATCATTAACATTGCATACATACATATATATATATATATATATATATATATGTATCTTGATAAGCAATCAGTAATAACGTTCGCCAATGTTGTTCAACTTTTAAGATAAACTATTTATATATTTTTTTATGCACTGATAGCCACCATAGTGACAAGTTCCCTTGATCTCTATCTCCTGGTAGAGGCCTCGTCTGTAAAGGCGACCTAAGCATATATATCCATAGAAGCTTGGCTGTCTCAGGGAGCAAGTACTTTGACATTCTGAAAATATTCTTTTGTGACTGGCGACGTGTTCACCCTAATAGTTAGTAATTAGAAGGGTGGCTTTTTAGTCCTCAAATGATAAACACTTGATTAGCTGGAGAGTGCAATGTTTACTCCCTGGTTTTTAACAAAAATTGTGAGATGGTACTGTTGCGAACAGCAGCAGGATTTAGATCCACAGGAATCGGGGATTTGGGATCTCATTGGAATTGCCCCACCGTCATCTAGGCCAGCTGGACAAAACCTTGACAGGTCTAGCAGGCCCACCTCACCGAAATAAAATCAGTTGAAGTCGATGAATAGAGTCAAACCTACCACGAGGCCCTGACTGATCTTCTAGGCAGAGGTTCCAGAAACGGATGCATCAAAACCTCTCGTAGATGTGACAGTTCACACTCAAACTGGACAAAAATAGGCACAACATTGGACCTTTAAACCGACGTTTTTGGCAGCGGCCATTAAATTGCAGTATTACAACTATATACTATTACTAAATGTGCAGCAAAAATTAGATAATTTAATGTCAAAGTGATCGTCGCAGGCGAGCAGCTTGAGAGCAGGCATGCCATGAATCTTTGTCTCGCTGATGTTGGTTGGCTCAGCCTGTAATTCTCATACAATGCCGATGCTCTCTCTCTCGCTCGCTCTTACTTTGCCAGATGAATAGATATAATGTAGATGCATACTAAACTGACCGACAGGCGCAAATCTTTTCCAGTAACTACTTTGGCATCGAGAACATCGTGAAGTCCCAACAAAATGTGCGAAAACGCTGGCAATCGGAGCCGGGTGTAATGGAAGTTTCAATACAGTTGGATTTGGAAGCAGAATTTCATTTCACTCATCTTATCATGACCTTCCACACGTTTCGTCCAAAAGCTATGGTGATTGAAAAGTGAGTACAACATTTTAACATAAAGAGACTTACTTACCTTTCTATGAAACCTTGAAAAGTGTCATCTAGAAAGTGTTATCATCTCACGGTTGGAGATGATACAACTTTTACTGAACGTATGAACATAACGAGTGGGTTGAATTTGAAAGTCGCAGTGGATTGGTAAAAAATTCGAATTTGTTCCGACCCCTGAGTACTACTGTGTGAATGCAATATGTACAATAGTGTTAGGGAGGGAAGTTGATATTATTTGTTATAGTTATAGTCAGATTGATTGATTCATTGATGATATACAGTGTAGCGCTCAGTGGAACATGGAGGGTGTGCTGCAATCATTGCTGACCATGACATGTACAACCGTTTACTGTATTTGCAGATCGGACGATATGGGTAAGACGTTTAAGCCAATTGCGTATTTCGCCCACAACTGTGCGGAGACATATCCACACATTCCTCCTTCGCCTAAGAAAAAGCTGCTTGACGTTGTTTGCGAGGAGAAGTATTCGCAGTTATTACCCAAACATGGCGGCAAGCTGCTATTTATGAATCTCAATCCCCGAGACGAGGCTGGCAAGAAGGAGAACTTCAAAGATGTGGAAACTCTGTTAAACGTGACAAATTTACGCTTCAATTTTCAACAGCTCCATACCCTTGGCGACATGAATATCGGCGATAACGAGGCCTATAAACAAAAGTACTATTACGCTCTGAAAAGCCTAATCGTCCGTGGCTCATGCTCATGTTATGGTCACGCTCAAAACTGTGTGCCCACTGCTGGAGAAGCTCAAGTACCACATATGATCTACGGCAAGTGTGAGTGCATGCACAATACGGAAGGCCAAAACTGCAATCGATGCCAAACGCTATACAACGATCTGAAATGGGAAGCCGCCTCCCGGAGTTTCCCTGAATGTAAAAGTAAGTGTGACTTCGTACCAGGAAGGCTGACGGTGATAAATACAATGGGGCAAACAATGCTGTTACAACGACCTACTCAGCTGCGCAACTGAAGGTCCAACATTGGCTCAATCATTTATGCAGCATGGCTATTCTGTCGTCAACAACTCGAAGAGAGAATACAACGAATAAGCCAATTCGATTGCTTGTCAAAAAATGCTCATGTCATCTCAAAGTGTACAGATCGTACTGATCCTAACGATTTTCATCTCCGTGTAAGGTAAACATGCCGATTGTTCATGTGTGATAGGCATCGATTTGCAGCTGGGTCGTAAGGTCGTCGTTTACGTCTTTTTTGTTCTCACAGCTCTCGAATTCAATGAGATCACTTAACGGGTACGGAGCAATCGTGTTGTACATCTTTCAGAGTGTCAGTGCAACCAGCACTCGGATCATTGCGAGTTTGACGAAAATTTGTTCATCGCGAACGGTAAAAGGTCAGGCGGTCGCTGTCTGAATTGCCAACACCATACGGCCGGTCCCAACTGCGAGCTGTGCGAGGATTTCTACTTTAGGAACTCGAACAGGTGCCGTGAACAACACGAATCTAGCGATATTTTACATTCTTTTAGTGGGGCAAGACGACGAGGGAGAGTCTGTGGTTCGGTTGAAATCCCACAACGACTTGTGCAGAAACATCGAAGGTTTCTGCTAATATTTTGTGGCCGAACATTTCCATCGTGTATTGAAGACACTTCATGGTTTTAGTTTTTCTTCAATCTACATTGTTGATAGTTACTGGTCAAACGCGTTAGGAGTCTCTTCGGGCATAAAGGTGTTTCACTGGGTGTTTTTTTGCTAAATAGGAGGAGACACGTAGGTTCACGGGTTCGATCCCCACCTTCGCACATTTGCATTTAGCGGTCCGTTTTACGAAGCAATGCGGAAAGCAGTACCGTGGACGTTAAATGTTGACTGAGAGTCAGCCCGAAAATCTAGTTCAGTCCACATTAAACAGACAAAATGGTCAATTCTCTTGGAATAGAAGAAGACAAAGATTACTCTGCTGAGAGGTTATTATTCTCCTTCCCTTCAACGGCTGGAGCACTTCGGACCTTGTTACCGACCAATTGTGACTTAATCCATTAATGGCTTTACCACACTCACGATGCAGACAGATAATGGACCCCGACGTATGCCAACCGTGTAACTGCGACAAAGCTGGCTCATTAGACGGCGGGCTCTGTGACCAGTATGATGAGGACGGTCTTACGGCTGGCAAGTGCCGCTGTCGTGAAAATGTTCATGAACGTCACTGTAACCGATGTAAAGCAGGATTCTGGAATCTAACGGAGTCGAACCCATCGGGTTGTCAAGGTAATTAGCTCGTCCATCTTCATTTAGCCATAGATGCACCTGACGTTAATAGAAATAAGACTTAACCATGCTATAAACATATAATACTGTGTGCAATCGTTCTCTGGAGACCTTGCGAGAACAGTGCTGATGTGATGACACCCACACAGGTCTTTCAACAGGTTTTACGTGGGTTCAGTCGATGTTACGAACCAGCTATAGTAGGCTAAGTGATCCGTTGGGGCGTTTTGAATTAAGTGCTTTATTTACCAATTTGCCGTCTACAACTTCTACTGTTGGCCAAGTATTTAGACATATCAATCGAAAGCGCATTATTCAATTCTACGTTTGCACTCGTATTTAATCTCCGATTTGATCGTTTTTTTTTATATGAGTAAGAAACTTGAGCTTAGTTTCCAAAGATGAATGTTCCAGATGACAAACCGTGAACCTTACATGTTCTCTTCATGTTACCTCATGATTGCATTTCGCCCTCCCTTAGGCGACCTAAATTAACTTGGTTAGGTTACGTGGTAGCTGCTCAGGTTGCAATGGGGGTTATGGTTATTATGGTTCGTGACCGTTAATTTGCGGCCGTGCATCCTGAATATTCCAATCGAATTTTCCTCACTATTGTCATTGTTCTTCCAGCTTGTGAGTGCGATCTCCGAGGAATCCATCCGGGCAGTCAGGGTTGCAATGAGCGGACGGGTGAATGCTCATGTAAAGAAAATGTGATCGGCCAAATGTGCAACACCTGTGCTCCTGCCCACTATGGCCTGGAGGAAGGACCTACAGGTTGTAAGCCCTGTGACTGCGATCGTGGAGCTTCAATTGATCCTGATCAATGCGACCTCGAAAGCGGACAATGTCAATGCAAGCCTGGCGCCAAAGGACGAAAGTGTGACCAGATTGAGGACGGCTTCTTTGTCCCTCTGCCTGATTATCTAACGCATGAGGCGGAGGTACCGAATGATCAAAGGGTACGTCTCATACATCATATATAATATAATAGGTACACATTATAGACTTTCTTGTATATCACGCTCGCACAATGACCTTTGGGAAAATTTATTTTCATCTTGTTTAGTTTGGATAAAGATTAACTGGAAACGTGGGACTGCCGTAAATAATGTGTGTACGGCCTTTGAGGATTTGACAAAGCAAGTGGTAAATATGAAAAATTACATTTTGTTCACCGGGCAATAAATCCCGTTTCGTTGTTGGATTGGCTAACGATAAGCTGGTTATTTGGAAGGGTGTGGTCAAAGCGCCGTAATTTAATTTCATGTTTACTATTTGTGGATAATCGAAACGACTGTATAGATTTTCAACGTAAACATCCTGCTAACGCTTATAGCTGAATTTTTGTTATGGCGTTAGATCATTAAATTAAAATATATTTATTTAATTATAAATGTGGGCGACAGTTGTACCCACTGAACGCGGAGTGCATCGAAGACCAGCCTCCTCAATATACCCTCAATAGAATATTTGAAGCAAGGTGGTCCCACTGACCCAGTCCCTAAGTGAGTGCCCAAAATATAATATGTAGAAATCAAGTTGCCCCTTTGGATATATAAAGAGAAGTTTTACATTAAAAATTCGGTTGCACGTGATCATTAAATTTATTTCCAGTTTTAAGAGTCCGATGTGTTGATTTTAATCACCTATATCACAATTACTTAACTGATTTCCCACAGAACACGAAGATCATAACCCGTGCACACTACGCGCCAAGCAACCTTCGAGATTTCAGCGGAATCGGCTTTATGGATCTTGGCCCGAATGGTATGATCGAACTACGGTTTCCCGTTATTCCATGGACTGGAGAATATAATATATTTATTCGCGGCGATCCCAAATCGCATGAGCAGGAACTCGAGTTGACGGTGATTCGAGAAGACCCTCTTCAATACGGCAGCCCTTGTAAGAGGGCCGGCACTCAAGAAGAGCCTAGAGACATTGTTCGATTGAAGACAGACAATCAGTAAGTATCCACCTTTAACACTAGTTCATTATGTTGATTCAGTTTCGTCAGCTGCAAAAGTACTGATCGTTTTCGCGACATGTGAAGTGCCATAATAATAATAATAATAATATTGTCTGACATGTTGGGAAATTTTCTGATATTCTGAATGAGCGACGTCATATTTATTATATGAATTTCAGGAATCCATCGTCTCTGATGCAAGTGTGCCTGGAGAAAGATGTACCGATTAAGGTTCGCCTTGAAGTACCTTCTACGTTCTCACCGCACAGTGGAAGTCAATTACTGATCGACTCGGTGGTACTCATGCCAGATTATCGTCGTTTACCCAACGTCTATCCGAAGAACATTAGGTCCGACCTGCTTGACTACTGTACCCGTCATCTCGAGTTGTATGGAACCAACAGCTTGTATGAAGACTGCAAGAAGATTTTCTTCCCTGCGGGCATGGCTGTCTGGAATCAGGCGTTCAAGTGCGAATGCAACGCGGCGGGTTCAACGAGCAACGTCTGCAATAGCCTGGGCGGACAATGTGAATGTAATACGAACGTCGTTGGGCGGAAGTGCGAGATGTGTGACACGATTTCATGGGGCCTCGAAGACAACAAGGAATGTATTCGTGAGTATCCAACCTAACGATTTACAATGCATCCATGCCACGCATATATTGGGGCGAGGCCCAGGTCAAACAGATTACAATATCACTGATATTGGATATTAGAAAACGAAGCATATTAGAAGATATTTTAGGTGAATGTTCTTATGTTGAGCTCTGATTTCGCTTATCCTTCCCTGGAGTGTCAGCATTTTCAAGACGGTTCATCAATCTAATTAGGAGCATCCTCAGTGAGCCAGCAATCAATAAACTAGTTAGCTTTGTATCTGTAACAGAACTCTTGCTTCGTTTCGTCTTTTTTTCTATTTTGTCTTAAGCCTGCGACTGCGATCCTAAGGGTTCGCTAAATCAATTCTGTGACTCGCGTTCGGGAAAATGTAACTGCCGTGATAACGTATTCGGTGATCACTGTGACCAGTGTGCCCGTGGATTCTGGGGCAATCCATGGAGTTGTCACAAGTGCGAGTGCAATGACAGGGCTGAAACGTGCAATCCCAAGACTGGCGACTGTCTCGAGTGCCGCGAGAACACTAGCGGTCTACATTGTGAAACCTGCATCGAGGGATACTATGGAGACCCGCTAAGATCAATACCGTGTAGGCCGTGTCATTGTCCAGGGACGCCAGATTCTGGACTTAACCACGCAAAGTCCTGTGAACTATCCGAGTAAGTTCATGTACCTTATTTCAGTACGAATCTCTTTTTGTTCCACAATGTACATGTCGTCCTCTCGCGTTTGCGCTCCAATGTCAAGGTATCGGCGCGTGCGCTGATTTTATGGAGACAGCTTCACTGTCATTGAGTAATTAATAATATGCCTCATTAGAACACACATTTTCCTATTTTTCCTAGTGAGTGTAATTAATTCTTTAATAATAATAGTAATTAAATAATAATAACTGACTGCTCGTTCCGGTTACTCCCGCACGTCGATGTCAACCCTGTCTCATCTTTCCTTCTGGGTTCCAGTGAAAACGAGATGTACTGCCAGTGTATGCCTGGTTATCGGGGTGAAAAATGCGATGAATGTGACCACAACTTTTACGGCGACCCAGAACGCCCCGGCGGCGCCTGCCACTTATGCAACTGCAGTGGAAACATCGATCTCTCTCTGGAGGGTAACTGCGATCGAACCACTGGCGATTGTCTTCGCTGTCTGTATAACTCCGAAGGTATAAGCTGCGAACGCTGCAAGGAAGGTCACTGGAAAAGCGGGACAAGGTCCGTTATCGTGTAGTATACATTCACATATAAATCATATGATAACGACGACTTCGTCACTGGTAGAAAATATTATATGATAATTCTATGGCGGCGATGATGGTAATTGTATGATGACGCCAAGAAGGAACGGTTGTGACGGCGTTCATGTTGAGTCAGTACTGGACATCCGTTAATGACCCCATTTCGAGCTTTGGTTCACTGCGTACATTTAAGTTGGATACATATCTGCCGAAATGTTTGTTCGGGTGTCGCATTGAAGTTCGCTGTAGATTGTAATTCGATCTGGAAGAAGATACTATTTCTATTTTTTTTTCATGATAACATTGAGGAAATTCTATTGTAAGGATTGGCTTTAGAGGCTATCGAGCTTGGAAGTGTCTAGTTATATAGTAGTTTTAGCAGACGACTGCATTTACACTGTGAGCGTCAGACTAACCTTGTAGCACACCGAGTCATCTGTCATGTATACTTATAATAAATACGGACATTTCTTGCAGATGTGTCGAATGTTCCTGTCACGCAGGAGGTACACGGGCGGGTGCGCCCATTTGTAACCAGGAAACGGGTGAGTGCAATTGCCTCCCGAACGTTACAGGAACTGAATGCGATCGCTGTACGCCAGCACACTGGAACTTCAATTCTGGCAAAGGTTGCGAACCTTGCTCCTGCGATACTCATGGCACCGTTGATGGTAGTGAGGAGTGCAATCTAACGGATGGACAATGCTATTGCAAACCCGGACGGGGAGGGAAAAGATGCAACTTGTGCTCGAGTGGTTATTACGGAGATCCCGCCTCTGGATGTTACCGTGAGTACTCCTAATTATACAATTTATTATTATTAAATAATAATAATAATAACAACAACAATAAATAATTATTAATGAATAATAATAATAATAATAATAAATGATAATTATTATTATTTTTAAATAATTTCGCTACGACGGAATGTTTATTAACACCTCTAGTAAGACGCATGGAACGGCGGAAATTAAGTATTGATGCCAATGTATTTATTATTTACAATATAGATATTTCATTTGTGAGTGTCACAAATAGAAACACTGTTTCTATTGTTGTAATGGTGCACGGCCATCGTGACCCTGCTCGCTATCGTATTAATAGCGAGTTGCGGGTTGTGCGTTGGTCATGCGGCGAGTCAGGAGCACTGCGTACTCGGTTCAGGACGTTCTCGGGCAGCCTTTTCGAGCCACTCTAGCCGTCAAAGGTACCGCCTCGCGCTATCTAGTACCCTGAGTGACAGTAAAGAGTGAGCGAACACCTGAGGTGCGGGATGAACATGGACGTGATTTCGAGGTGCTAGAGATGATCACTATGTTGTACTGGCAACTGTCGAACAAGGCCCAACCTGGCCCAGACACGACTCTGAAAGAGCACCTGCAACAGCCCCCCTTCTCGTGCCCTGCTGGGCAGCCTTATTGAATACTTGTCCAAGAGATTGCTGTGTCCCGATTGGGTGGCGAGAAGCATTACTTCCGGCGGAACGAAGATTCAAAAGCGATCCGACAAGGCCACCCAGTTGGAGAGGCATTGCAAAGGATAGCTAATGCTACAAACTCTATCTCAGCTCGTTGCAGGTCATCTCTCGCGATACCTCTAGCTACCTCTAGGCGTTATCCCTGAAGAACAACATGACTTCAGGTTACAATACCCTACGTACACAGGTTGCATGACGCTCCTGGAAAATATCTATCAAGCCATGAGGTACCCACTCCTGTAGACCTTTACAGTATTTGTTGACTTCCGATCTATAGTCGGATATGCAAATGGACTAATCGCAATAGTCCATTTGCGATTATGAGCTGAAAATGAGTGACATAGATCCAGAGTTCCTCGCAGTTGGAGCCATGACCAACTTCGCATGGGGAGAAGCCAGTCGGACTAGTCGATACGCAGGCACTCGCTGCGCAGTCCATGGATTTTACCATGTGATATGCTAGCCGTCGTGATACCATGAACCTGAGAGCGATTTCCACTATGAACGATACGAGTCTCCGTGCAGTCGCTACCATGCTCAACATTAACCGGCACGTGTCTCTTTGAAAGAATTGACATGCTCATAATAACAATAATACTATTCGGCTGCGATGTGTTGCCTTGCCTGCAGAATTATTTCTTGTATAATCTTAACTGAATTTGAATTTCATACCTTGTATATATCCACACAGTGTACTTCTCTGCTATTTTATCAAATAAGTGGCATCGATAAACGATATATAATATCAATTGAAAAGTAAGGATTTTGTTCTATGTTCTACTCTAGGTTGTGAATGCGCCGCCTATAAAGGAGCTATCAGGGATATGTGTGACGCTCGAACAGGGCATTGCGTTTGTAGGCCAGGTATGACAGGCCCACGCTGCGATCAATGCGCGCGTGGACATAAGGGCCAGGCACCGGACTGCGAGGGTTGTGATAACTGTTTCGCAGGGTGGGACGCGATTATCGCAGATCTCGACGAGCATACCCGTAATCTCATTGACACTGCCAAGTACGTTACTAGACTCTATAACTACAATAGATACTTCGCTTAATTTGAGCCTTATTTTTTACAGCGTTCAAGAGTTACTTTAACTAGGTATGTTTTTGGTACATCCTCCAGCTGGATATCTAATACAATATGCGTACGATCATGAAGGCGATAAGAAAAATGGCCCGGCCAGGATTACTAGTGTACCCCTCGTCCGTTAAACGTTACAATTTGTTTGTCTTAGGCTGATTAAGCAAACGGGAACATCAGGTGTCACCGGTGAATTCAAGGAGATTGAGGACTACCTGTCAAACACACGTGAGATTCTTGCCCGAGCGAATATCACTGGATTAAACCTCTCACAGAGACAAACTCTCCTGGATAACCTCAAAGCGCTGCTCGATCAAGTTGAAGGAAAACTTCAGCAATCTGAGGTAACTGAAAGTAAACACGCCTGTAAATCTAAATTTGGTATATACAACTTGTGTAAGGTACCAATTCAGTTATTCCTTTACCGTGCATGATATAAGACTGGTTTCTACAGAATCACGCTTCAAAATTATGATTTGGTAACTGAATCAAAGGATAGGTGAATGACATAATAAAGATATATATCTTTATTCAAACATAAGTGAATACATACTTTTACAGAGGAATTGTCTCTTTTTATATCCTTAAAAATGGGTGCCAATATATATATATATATATATATATATATATTATTTACATATATTTAATTTTGCGGGCTACACGTCACATGAACATATGCTGACTCAGTCAGATCTCTTCTGGGTACAATATGAACCACTTGCGGCTATCAGTGCAGTACAGATTAAAAAGCTCATCGCTTTTTCTTTATCTTTGTCGTCTCAGATGTTTGAGGTTAGAATTTTTTATTCAATTACAAACAGATAGTAGCGAGGTCATATCGATCAGGGCAACATCTATATTCATCCTTTCTAAAGAATCTGCGTTGCATTTTTTCAAGAAAATCTGAATCCCCGACTCTTAGTGGATTCCAGATTACTGACGCACGGACTCCTTTTTATGAACTTAAACCAAGGTGATTCCTCATCTCCTCCCCGCGAGCTTTCATTCCATCGTCATTCACACGTCCCAAATGTATCGTTGAGATACCTAATAAATACTATAATAATAATAATCATATGAGCAGCTCCTCGGACCACTTAACCACACAATTGAATGCCCTTTGCGGTATTACGTGGCATTTCTTATGTTTAATTTGCATAAAGAAATTGACATCGTGCGCCTGCACAACATGATGGACTCTTCCGTTCAGTGTGTACTTAATGGGGCCAGTCGCCGAAGAACATGAATCGAACGCTGCTCAGAATTATCCCTTGCGGGCGCCCTGTTGTCACGTGTGCTATCTTAGAGAACGAGCCCTTGGCTTGATACAAGCCAATATACAGAAATGCGCTGCGTGCAAACAACTTTAATGCCTCACATCTACAATATCACTCACTGACAATGTGTTCGCATTGTCAACCATATTTGCTAAGTAATGTTGTCTATATACAATACAAGAGTTCATTAATGCCTCTTTTCAGGGCATGTATGCGTACCTCATCGAGGACTCTCTTACTCTATCTAAGAGGGTGGCCCAGCTAGATGCTGACATAGACAACTTAAAGTCTAAGGTGAAGAAGCTTGAAGAGGACATGACCAATCTGCAAGAACAAAACGTGATGGGAGCCTTCAATCTCATCAAGGAGAATGTCAATGAAGCCAAGGAGTACCAGGCAAAAGTATGAAATTAATTTCAATTTACAAGCTTTGCGCTCTTTGAACCTCGGATGGAGATTTTTTAATCGAGCATTATTGTATTGTACCATACTGGAATACATTTGTTTTCAATTCGTTGTCCTTAGATGTGAGCTTTGGTGGTGCGGTGTGTACGTCACCGAGTAAATAGAATTAATTGTAAGGCTATTGACAAAGGCAATTTATCTCTTCTTTCGCCTCTAGGGAAACGAGGTTCGTAAGATCATCGAGGATAGCTCAAGCAAGCGAAATGCAGCCGCACACCTGCTGGACCGCGGCAGGGGTCAATTCAAGGATATACATGGCCGGAACGAGAGAATGCTGACTGACCTTAATAGGGATATTGGCCATTTAGAGAATGAAGTTCCGAAAATTAACCTATATGTAAGTCATTATACAGATTACGCTAGAGCGATCCAATGAGTATTGAATACAATAAATCCTCATGCGGCTGGCCGTAAAAGGGACTCCATAATCGATGTGTTGCTTGAATTTACGGTTCTACATCAACGACACCTCCTCGACACTTGGGGTTGATATTCTGTTCACACAGTTACGAGCCGGGCACGGAGTCAAATCAATAGAGAATATGGAATAAATGATAATTCCATACACACTCGTTGAACTCTACTCAGGGTTGAGCTGATATTAAGAACTACATTCAAAATGTAGAAATAATGACTCAGTGGTTTTCTCAGATTGGACTAATTAAACTAATTTTGTTCAAATTCGTGTACTTTAATATTTTTGTTACATACACAAATAAATATGCCCATTAAAGCTTATTTAGTTCTTCCTCTGCTAAAAACTTGAAGCCCCCATTGAAGGCGTAATATCATGACAAGCCGTCATTTTGAACTACAACACAACATCTTAATCAATACCGTTCATCTGATGAAATAGTGTGTTAACTTTTTCATTTTTGGTTTAATGTCTCGAAAACTGATGCGTAACTGAATACTCGAGTGACTAAATGTTTGATTCATTACAGCTCTGTGCCAGCGATACTTCAGTCGAAGGTTGTAAGCACAAATGTGGAGGTGTCGGATGTGATCACTGTGGAGATCAGTTTGGCTGCACGGAGGCTGCCGTACAAAAGGCTAAGCACGCACTGCAGATGGCACGTGATGTTCAAGATATTGTACGCGACAAACAGGCGCGGGCCACTCACATGAGGGATGATATTGAAACCGCGCGTGGTCAAGCGAACCAGGCACACACGGTTCGTAGCGTCGTTTAGGTTTATTTTCGATTTTTATTTCTACACTATACGCGACACTTTTTCAGATAATAACTAGTGAGTTTTCCTCACTATTCACCAAAAATGTCAACACATTCGCGCATCAGCCTGAAATGATCAACATCCGCGTTCTTCGTTACATCATAGTACATTAAATCACAATGTACGCATGGAGGGTAAATAGATTTTTCGCACGAATCGATATTCAACATTCACGCCACACTTCGTTAAATCGTTGTTTTCACTTCTAGCTACAGTGGTTTTTCGAAGATCTCGAAGACCTGCAGCAGATGACCAGAGCAAAGCTATTTCGTGAGAGACTCTTCATGACGTGTTTTTCTTTAAGATTGTTTCGCTTCGATCTCAAGTATAGCCATCTGTCTGAATAACTGTGATCTCCCTGATACATTTTTCGCTATTCAGAAAGCTCTGGAGGCACACGCCGCAGTGACGATAGCACGCGATAATGCCACGAATGCCGTCAGGGAACTTAAGGGTCTTCTGGAGGAAATTGAAAATCTTCTCGGGAAAGCAGTAGCAACACCAGCTGAGATTCGTCGAATGGCAAAAGACTGCCTTGAACGTAAGGTGCAGTTGACGCCTCAGCAAATTCAAGATCTGTCGGCCCAGATCCAGGAAACCATACGAAGCCTTTCTGACATCGACCGAATTCTCAAGGAAACGGAGAACGATAAGATGCGAACTGCTGCACTTAAAAATAAGGCCGACAAAGTTGAGTGAGTATTATTATTATTATTATTTTTATTATTATTATGAGACCGGTATCTCTTCATTCTAGTGGGACTTGGATTTGCCACACAGTTATAATTCAATGAGCTTGTGATTCCCAATAGAATTGACAATGGACTTGTTGGCTGTGTTCGACTAAACGGGACAGCGGTTTCTGAGCTGGACATAGAACGTAACGTCTCTATTCTTAACAGGCATCTTCAGATCAACAAGAGATCCACACCCCCTAACACGACTAAGATCACCAATAAGTAGTCTCTTCCGTAGATGAAGGTATTTCTAAGCCACATGTCTTAAATTTATTATTTTTCATTTGCAGGAACGACGCGCAGAAAATTCTCAGTTCCGCCGAAGCAGTATATGCGTACCTTGAGGAAGCTCGCACCAATCAAAACATTGCCCGATCAGATCTGGACACAACTAAAAAACAGGCCGACGATGTCAAATCAGATCTACAGGAGGTAAAAACAATCAGTGACACACTAAACAACTACAAATTACAGTGCCAACTTGAGATTGAAATTACTTTATCTTTTCACGTTTAAACATCAACAGTTAGAGGATGCGCCTGTATCTCAATTAGGTTGGTGCATACGTTTTTTTCCCTCTCCCACTTGGCCACTCTTTATTTGCATCCACCACTCATTCGAAAGCTCTGTCCTTCCTCGGCCAGTGAAAGAGCATAACTGCGTGTTCCTCTTCACGAAGGCCTTAACAAGCTGTTTTCAGTCGAAAAAAGGAGCTTATTCACCATGTGCTCCTCTATTGCCTTTTGCCTCAGAAAAAGGCAGCTGAAACAGCTAGGGGGATGTCATCAGCCAGAGATGGACTCCTCAATATTGGTTCAGGTGGTAAGTTCAAAATGCGTCTCGCTCGGGTAGACCATCTGATGAGCAGCGTCTTGTGACGCTGTTGAAGGAACATGGCCATAAAACAATGCGGCAATTAGCCGAAGTGATGAGTGTCAGTAATCACACCGTAATACTTCACCTTCACTCACTGGCAGCTTAACAGCTCGCTCTCTATCATGAGACACGCGGATGATCGATCACAATGATCGATTTCTGCATGGAATTGACACCGGTGATAAAAAGCGGTACCTCTGCGTTAAGAAGTAGGAACCCGAGTGAGTGACTCCAAAAGCGACATCGACACTCCGAACAAAGCAAGATTTTCACCCAAAACAGGTCATAGTGGTGTTCGGTGGGACTTGAAAAGCATTATTTAGTGGGAAATGCTGGAAAATAATCAGTCGATAAACCAGCACATCTATAATATAATATATGGCCCAACTGCATCGCGTAAACCGCACTCTTGAAGTGTAAAGACCCGATAAACGAAGGCAAGTGATTCTGCTGCACGACAACCCCCACCTCAATTTGATCCCTCAATTGACCCCCACCTCAAGATATGCAAAAGCGACCCCAAACGACCTCGACTACGAAGTTCTTTCATGCAACCGTCCATAAGGATGAGGCTTTGTCCACGAAGATGACTTCAGATCATGGTTGGACAGATTGATTGGACAGATTGATGCCACGAAATCAAACCAATTTTAGAAAGAAGGTATCTATAAATTGATTGAGAGATAGGAGAAGGTCGTAGGCAATCATGGCGAATCTATAACTAATAAATATTATAAATAGTCGAAGTGAGTGGAAAGTGGGTCCTTCGTGTGAGAACAAAAATCGCCAAAACGTATGCACCAATCTAATATATATATCTAATTTGGCCAGCGCTTGACCCACGTCTCTCTGTAAAACTTTATGCCACCTCTTTGTATAATATTTACCCTTCGCTTACGACAGTTGAATGATCGAGGAAATACGATGAAGTCGAAGGCTGGCGACCTACTGAGGATTGCAACCACACTGTCCGATCGCTTGAAGTCTTTGCAACGAAATAAGACCGACGTAAATTACAAGGTTGGAAACCTGAACAACGAGTTTGAAGCAGCACAAAAACAGGCGAACCAGGCGCACAGCTTATCCCAGCAACTCTCGGATAGATATCAGTGAGTATATCGGTGTTCACGGGAACGAACATTAGAAGCGAAAAGTTTGAAGCGGTCTTGATAAACAGTTAAAAGGGCTTGCTTGTGTTAGGGAAGCTAGTTAGCAGGATTACTCACAAACCTGGGGTATTTAGTGGAAAGAATGGGCTGTTAGCCTAGATAATCAGACCTTCAACGCTAGGATTTACTTTCTGGCGGAAGCTATTCATATCAAGAGCAGTACCCTATATCTTATTTAAAAAGGTTGCTTTCATTCAACATTTCACATGACACACAATTTCGCATATTGTAGCTACTTCAATGGATTGATTTCGGCAACAGTGTATGTTTTGAGCTCACAAATGATTACCATATGCTATGTACAATATCACAACCATAGCTAAGTTAGAATTTTCTTCACATTGTATAATCGTTTAGTATTGTAGTCACACTAATACAATAACGTATATCCTAATTCAAACAGGGACGCTGTCCACGAGATCGAGAAGAAAACCCTGTCGGATAATTCAAACAAAGGCCTGGCTGACAATCTTCGCCAGCGAGCTCAGCGCCTCAATGCGGAGATACAGGGACGATTGCATGACCTACAAAGCCTCGAGGACACCTTTATGGACAACGAGAAAAAGGTATATCGAGTGGACAAGTTCAATACTAAAAATGATTCTAACAACGATTTCAAATGTCTTTTTTTCAATTTTCATTCTACTTTTCGTTGGTGAGGCGCTGTCGCATTAAGATCGGCATACGATTGTTAACAGCATACATCGACGCTTTGCAAACGAATCAAGCAACTGCAGATTCAAACTGGTTATCACATGGTCGAAATCTTGTTGGACTGTCAAATTAGAGTAGGTGTAATAACTAACGAAATTGGAACTGTCCCTAAACGTTGTTATTTGTACAGGTGAAAGGATACGACGATGAGATTGACAGCCTGATGAAAGAGATGGACGGCCATCAGACCTATATCGACGGCCGGGCGAGATACTATCAGCAGTGCACGAAGTATTAGCTGTCGTTGTCTCTCAACGGTACGTCGGTTATCAGAATATCAGAGCTACCACCGGGCAATAATTAGTACTACTGGTGATCAATTGTAACCATACCCAGAAAGATACAATCCCACACGCTCAACACACACACAGAGAACACACTTACGAGATATACATCCATTCATATATGTTATAAGTTATATTGTTATTATCAATTGGGCAATTACAATAACGACGAGTACATATCAATGCCACACATAATGCTTATAATTCAACATGATGAGATACAGCAGTGTAAACTGGTCTATAGCTACTATGTAACGTGTGTTGAACGGCGTGCGTATCGAGTATGCACAATAATCAATAATACTCGACATGCATCGATCATATGCTATCAGATATTGCATCCAGTAGACGATGCCTAATGCAATAAAACATTTGATTGATGCAAATACAACAAAAGCAAAAGATAGACCAGGACAGCTGAGGAATGATCAATTTTCGCCGAGGATTCAATAAATTTTATTAATATTGAATATGGTATTCTTTAATTAACAAAAGCATTCCATGTGGGCTTGGTTTTAAATCGGTATTATTTCCCTAGTGGGCGAGGTGGGGCGATCTATTTTTTGAAATAGATTCCATAACCCCATACTGGATCCTGCATGCTGAACCTGCCGTTATTCAATAAACATACGACAGGTGTTCTCTCGATCACATATATTTTTTTTATATTTATTGGGAACGGATCACCACCTATTAACAATTGGACATCTTCGTATGCACTCGGTGCAATAGATGGTCCGTTTCATATGATTCTTCGTCTGTTAATATAGTCAGTAAATGAAAAACTCTCTCCTCTCACGTGATTACGCCCACAACCAACACTGATATATAGTAAGCCCAAGTAATCAAAAAAGCTATTTATTCCTGCTAGTGGGTCTCGAGGTACAAATACTGCCGCTTCTTTTAGGCACAATTTTTTCACTTCTATTGATCATTATCTTTTGAGATGAAGTTATTGCTTCTGGTGCTAGGCTCTGATATCGTAACAGTGATTCTAAAATAGCTCTGCTTGTATTACTTTTATACTACTAAAAAGCATCAGAACGCGCTTGCCAACGAGAAGAAGTTTTAATTCAATTATTTGTTTGAAAGTTATGGAAATTCTTATCTTTCTCTATTAAATACTTCTGCCCCAGCCTGATAAGCTGAATCTCTGCTCGTCATAGTGCATGCACTGTCATCATCAAGCCGTTCATTGAGGTTCTCTGAGGTGGTTGATATTGGTACACACAGATATCTTTTTAGATATTTTAAGATAACTTTTGTTAGAGTTTGTTGGGGAAGCTTGTGAAGGTCGTAGGCTTTGGCCAACTAGCTCTGCTTGAAGTTAAGACCACACGCCGGGTTGGATGGTAGATCAGAATAGTTTATATTCTCAGTTTAGCTCTGCTTATAAGTACTTCGAAATCAGGCTTAAGCCAATCTTGCCTTTGATGTGTGTAGGTAAGTGTGACATAAGTAGCGTCAGTTGTTACTGATTGGCTTTTTTTTGTTTTGGAGATTACGGGAATGCCTGATGCACATGCACGCTGAGCGGTCCATCTATGCACAGCGTTATCTAGTGTGAGACTTTCAAACCCACTAAATCCGCGTAACCCCCCACTCACCCAGATGGCTTGGAATGCTTAGCGCATTACTTCGACTGTTCCATCTGAGCTGATTATACAGTCTTCCACTCAGTCACTGGGTGAGGGCGTCGAGTTCAACAGAACCGAGCCGTTCCCTCCATGTACCTCCTCAAAACTGTTCCTTCTCGTGCCTTCGGGCCTCGTTTTCTTTCTTAAAATTTTGTCCAGCCATTATACAGTACCGCTCCATGCTGCGTTGGAACGAAGCATGAGGGCCAAAACCCCGCCAAGAGGGGCCTTTTTAAGCTCAGCCATGCCCGCTTGTCTCCTCACCCTAAGGGCTTCACAGTGGTACGCTGTGTGTACTACGTCATTAACCGCTCCTGAAGAGCACACCACGCATACCTCGGAGGGGGCCTTCCTATCCTGTGCAAGTACACCTGAAACTGGCCATGTCCCGTGAGCACCTGTGTCGACCAATATGTTAGCTGGCCCCAGTCAGATCCGTACCATTTCAGAAGGTCTGGTATTAAGGGCCTGGTCCAGGCACCCGTGACCCTCTGGCAAGGAGGGGAGTTTGCCCAATCTTCTCTGCACCGGGTTAAAGTGGCGCTTCTAGCTGTAGTGAGATCGAGGTCTCCATCCAAAAAGCGTTCGCCTCTTTCGCTGGCCAGGATATCCCAAGGGAGCATCTTGGCCAGTACGAAGAGAGCATCGGTCGATACTGTTCGGTTCGCCCGACACGTCCTGATCGCCAAGGGCCTCTGGGCGGCCCTTGAGGAGTCTCCTGTTGCGTTTCGTGCGATTACTGGAGCCGCATACTGGGCCATCGACTCAGCCACTGAAGCAAGCAGTCGTCTAGTGCCTTCTGATGTGCCGCCCACTATGGGCAGTATCCTGGCAATGCTGATCGCGACCTGGCAGGCCTTCCTGGCAACCTTACAGACATGAGAATTGCCTGTCAGACCGGTGTCAGAGCGGTTCTGTCCACTCCGCTACAAGCGACAAGGCATCATTAGCTCTACTGTATAGGGCCTCTTTGTTAGGGGCTGTCACGAGCAGGGCCAAGTCGTTGGCATAAGCCAATGTCTAGACGCCGGTGGGCAGCTGGATCTCCATAACCCCGTTATAGGCCAGGTTCCAGAGAGTAGGGCCTAGAATTGAGCCCTGGGGAACACCAGCCGACACTTCATATCGGACTCCTCCCGCCGTAAGAGTCCTCTCAGAAAGGTACGAAGCGAGTATTCTGCGAGGCAAAGGCAACAAATCCCTCCTCTCCAGGGATCCCATTATCGCCTCCCATCTCACTGAATTGAAGTTGTTCTTCACGTCCAGCAGGATGAGGAGGACGAAACTCCCTAGTGCAAGAAAACTTGCCACTCTCGGAGCAGGCCGTGTCCTGTGTAGTGCAAATAAGTTGTAGGGTCGACCTACCTTTCCGGAAACCGTGCTGGGCATCCGATAGCAATTTGCCATTCTCTACCTCCTTGACGAGTCTGCCATGAATGACGTGTTCCAGAAGCTTCCCGCAGGTGTCGAGTAAGCAAATGGGCTTGTAAGACGAACTCGACTTCAGGATTAAGACCAGGTTGGCTCTCTTTCAGAGTGCTGGGAAGTGGCCCTCCCTGAACATATCGATCGCGACCTGCCGGAATACCTCCTTAGAGGTCATGACCGCTATTCTAACTGCCTCCCTTGGAATTCCGTCCGGAATTCCACGGGACGCAGTTAGAATAGTCACAATCGGCGAAGTTCTTCACGCCTGTCGCTTCTTTCTCCCGGGCGTGGAGAATTTCGCCGATTGTCAGCCTCGCGAATTCTCTTTCTTCCTCGTTTAATTCGGTGAGCCCGCATCTTGCGTCTATGGCGAGATGCAACCGGAACAGCTCCCTGACTGGCTGGGCCACCGTGCTGGCTGAAAAGGGTGGAAGGTGGTTGCCCAGTCGGCCTCTTACAATCGTGTAAGGGAGCCCCCATCTATGGACCCTTGTGGTTGGGCTGGAAGAGGAAGTCAGTGCAGATGTGCAGTTTTGTTCCCTCTCCCCCTTCCCTCACTTTAGCTACCTCGATGGTCTTCTGTATGTTATTTGTCCTTCACCCTTTGGAGTAGTACATTGCCGGTGTCCCCGAGGAACCTTTAAAACCGGGTTCTTTGCCAATCCTCGTCATGACACCTGGCATCAGGTTGAGGACTTCGGCCCCATCTGTCTTTGTAATGGGACTACTGATTTTGCCCAGAAGCAGCACGCTGGTTCCCAGACCGGGACTCTTCTCCCGTCCCTCCTCGCCTTCGCAGGTTACATGGTTTTTAAGAGTTAGAATTTACCCGGCGTGAGATTGTCAGCGAGCCGTCTGATCGCTGGAAATGTTGACGACATTTTACCCAAGATGGCATCATCAGCATCTCACCCCTGTGTCACTGTGACCACCTTGACCGGAAGAACTTGTCTTCTGGCTCCGGAACTAGGTGATCAAACATGGCCTCAGGCCACTCCGCCGTCATAAAGCGACCTATTTTGGTCAGGGAACGTACGGCGCATAAAAACTTAGAAGCAGCCAAAGAGGGTGGGCGTCTTGAAGATTGTCAAAAGTGCCTAACCATGTCTCTTAAGCTTCAGGAGGCCCAACAAAGGACCAAGATCCTCGAGGGCCGAGTTTCTGGCAGGGGTGGACAGCTGTCTCGGCTGCATGGAGGCTGATTCGCTGAAGGAGTCCCAATTCTAGTTTCGAGGCGGTCAATGGTGCCTTAAAATCTGTCTCTCTCCGTGGATGCGTGCTAGAGTCTATCGCAGATACCAATCCTTATTTTCCTCCTTCAATCTTTGTATTTGTTTCTCAAGCAGTTTTTGCGACGGATCCGGAGCCTGGCTCCCCGTAGTAGTTATGACGTGTTTCGTCTTCTTCAGCGCCACACCGAGCCTCTCGGTGTGGCGAAGATCTTCAGCTGAAGATCTTCAGCGACCGCCTAATCCCTAGTTTGGTATTTCTCGCTCGGCGTGTTCAGCGGGAATCGTGACCGCCTTGCGGGTCAAGTTCTGTATCCCAGTTACTTTAGCTAGGACCAGGAGCGCCGGATCAGACTTCTTTTTTTTCTTGTGTTCGGGTGAACCAGGAGTTTGTCTCCTTCTATTAGTCTCCGGAGGTGTTGCCCTTTTTTTCGGGACTTGATGTCCTGTACCCTATCCGCCGTCTGTCTCTCCTCCCGTTAATCTTTCATCTCCCGCTTCCATGGGGTCCATTCCCGTTGCGAGACCCGTGCCGAACGGGTGTACGCGATCTCCAGGCTCGACCCGCTTTAGATTTTCGCCTCCCATATGTATACTACACACACAATCTTCCGTGGCACCAAAACGATAGGATGCCTATTTATATTTCTCTAGCACGGAAACACGTTGTTTTCCCGCGACTGATTGGTTTGCGTCTCAGTGGTCTCCAAGCGTCAGTGTGCACCCCATGTGGAGCCAACTCTCGTATATTTATCGTCAATATGTATGTGCCTATACGCATGATATTCTAAGTATTTGATATGAACCACCCCGGTGACTCTTCGGCAGTACCACGAGCAGTCCGCAACCTCTCTTCTCAACATAATTAATATTTTCATTCGAAAGGGTTCTTTCGTCTTCTTGATTAATTTGTTTAGAACAAGTTTGAGCTTTGTGGGACATTGACGCATTTCCTTAACTGCTAATTTCGCTCATTTTTGATTGAGAGGATTGCCTATTGTTATCGTCGCACTGAAACTCGCGGGTCTCCATCTCTGCATTGGATCTCTTTCCATCTTCAGAGCTTTGCTATTATCGTGTGTTTATTTGTCCCATGAAGGACACGCACCCTCACCAGCTGAGTAATTCATCTCGGTGGTTGAGTGAAGGGGTGCAACCAGTTCACGATGAATTCTTATAGTTCACTTGTGTAAAGTTCACTTCCATCATCTATGCCGGGACTTGAGTCGTACTCCTTGAGAGTGTGGCCCCTGCAGTAACTTGCTCTGCTCCTCCACGCGGCACGTCCCCGTCGTATAATCTTCTACACTGTGTGCATGTGGTAAGTAATGAGTAAGTAAATATCCGACTATAGGATGCATGTCAGATCAGCAATAACAAAGGGGTAGACAGCTCATCTCGCGCATTAATGTGTGCCTTGCTATCGGAGCAGACACGTAAGTGCACACACGGATTCGAAGCAAATGTGCAACCCGTCCGTCTTATAAAGCACTTTCTACGGAGATTGGAATTTTCCCGTGGTGTCTTGTCTACGTTTGAAGAAAGTTTCCTTCTCTACAAAAAGAATAAAGAATGCACAGCGGATAGGAATTCATCGCTTTCTGGAGACTCGCCATTCATTGTATAACTGTCGAGCGAGATTTGTGATACGCGCATTGCATTGCAGTCGCGGGTTGTTTAGTAGTTGCTCTGAGATGGTCAGCACTTAGCTCAGGCTCTGAAGCTTGTCTAGTTCACTCGTTGATTGACAAATGCTTAAATGCTCCAGTACCCAATGACCTAGGTCTCATATGTGAATCAGAATACCTTCGGTCTCGTTCTCTATTTGTCGACATCGATTAATCATATTCTAGCTTTATGTTACCGCTAGGCAAGGTAACAGTTGTACACTTAACTTATATTTGTTCACTATTTTGATAAACGATCACATGGTTTTCTATATTTTTGGAATTTCAAATCGATAATATTTCTTATTAACCCCTGCAAAATTAGAAATACCTAATGAACACTTACTATTCGAGTTCGGTATATAAACAAGGATGTCATTCCTTGATATTCTCAATCAAACCTAAGGAATCGCCGAACTTAGGTATCTTCATTCTAATGTGGTGTGCTAAGCACACATGCAGGTGCACGAGATACCCCATACCTACCCACTGGAGTTGGTGGAACTAATGTTGACCCGTTGGAAATTTTACTCCTGACTTCGGATTAATCCGGTCAAAAAAACACACACATTTGACATTTGCGCAGTGAAACATTTTATTCAATGTAATAATAATATTATCGATCTTCTTCTTCTTTCTATATTCATTTTCTTTTCATCTCCTTATTTGTCTTAATTTCTATTGTCATTTTATTATTCTTTATCATTTATCCCCTCTGTGTCCTTAGCGTTTCTGCACTTCTTTCCTCCATTCCTTCTCTTTGTCTTAGCGGTTATCCCCTCTCGTAGTTAAAATATCTTACAATATATACAATATTTGTCGGCAGGCGGGAAGGTCTGCGTTGGTCCCAGGTTACTCAACTGTCGTCGGCCGAGTAGGCGCTGAATTTTTCTCTCCTTCCATGCTATGAATTCATTTCTCATTGTGTTTGTGTGAAGTCCACTGTTGCGATCATCGCATGTTACATTGCCATACGGAAGCGGTGTAGGTGTGGCACTCCGCAGGCAAAAAACTGGGACCAACCTGTAGGCCTCTGCTCAATACCTTCATCTCACCGCCATGTTGACCCCAATTTATTCGTATTATATATATATATATCATCGAAAACTTCGTCTTGAATAGAAAGCGTCAGATATTTCTATTCTTCATTCATTCGCTACCACGTGATTATTATTATGATTATTATCATTAATATAATTCATATTATTATTCTTCTTCTTCGTTAGTTGCTTTCAGAATTCGAGAAAGTCACGCGCCGGCCGGGGAACTCGCCTTAACCGGTTGAGGAACGTTCATATGGTGGCTGCGTAGTCACAAACTGCCAACATTCATATACTCCGCTGGTCGAAACTAGGCAAATGGGATGCGCTGTCATTTTCATCCTTAATCCCTTGGCTTCTTCTCTTTCCAATTAGTTCGCTGTCCCGGGGTTTCTTCTACGACCCGATCGATGTCTGCTAATTCACTACACTCGTGAAGCAAATGATAGTAAACGTTGACAATAGCCAGTCATCAGATTGACATCTTGGAGTGTTGCTATTATCAACCCGCGGCCTGCGTTAAGGACTGATTAAGCCAGCCGTGTTCCCAGTTAGCGAGCCGCCTCTAATGATCAGCACAGCGAAGATTGAATCAATTTCTAAATAAACAAATATCTGTACTGGGCCACCACGGGCTGTTTCCATTGACAGTGTTTGGTGTTTATGGGTACGTTTGCAGTTCAAATGTTCATTTATAATATACCTCAGTGGAGAGTAAGAACTTACAAAGGAAAAAAAATTAATAAATATTCAACACATTCATCAGAGAGCTCATTTTTAACAGATTCGGAGACATGCTATATATATATATATATATACATATATATATATCATTGGAGTTCATACGAATACGGAGAAGTATCTTTTTGTGCAATCGTCAAGAAAATCTCTTTGCAGACTCGAGCGGATTGGCCAGCAGATCGTGAGCAGCAGCACTTGTGCTTAGTCGTAGACTAATTAGCTTCAGCAGTTCCAGACCAGAGTAATTGTAGCAACCTCTTCTACACCCCTTTACTATCTTTCGCGATTTCGTTCCCTGCCAGAGGTCTCCATCAGAAAGACGACCTCCTCGAATCTCGGATATAGCAAAAATATCTTGTTGTTATTCGTGTTGTAGTTGTGGTAAGAATAATATCATAGTATAGTTTTTATGTTGACTGTTCATTTGACATCATCATTGCATGCTTGAACCTTGTCTCATTTCGAAAGATTCAGTGCTATCATCGTCTTTGTTCTCAAAGTCTTCGAGTGGCATAGCACTATCGTCAGCCGACACAGCGTATCGTATCATAGCAAAGCTGTCGACAGAGAGTTTAACATTCGCCTTGGATCGTCCAGTTGCATCCAGTTGAATTTGGCTTTGGGGAAGGGTCATATTTGGGCAACCCAAGCCGGCCTGGTTTCTGTTTTCTTTCCACACATTTTGTTGGAGTATTCCCTATACAATTATATATATATATATATATATATATATATATATATATGTATATATATATATATATATAAGTGTTGTCAATCTGTCGTCAATGTCCTCTATTTGTTCAATTCATGCCACCGTAGGTTCTCACGGTGAAGCGTAATGCAAATACAAACTTTGTCATCTCGACTCGGCAGATTCTTCTCGTGACGGTATTCTTCTCACGGGGGGCATAGTATTAATATTCAATCTAAATTTGATCTTGGTTTGGTTCGTCACATTTTCGATCACAACTAGACGCGTGCGGCCCCCTTTCGTAGTCCTCGTCTCTGTCCGTATTTGTAGACCAGTAAATGTGTAGAATTCTCTGCTTGCTTCAAGAACTGCCCTAGTCACTCAAATAATTAATGTTTGTTTTTAAATTGTAATAATATATATATATATATATATATGGTATAGCATTCTCCCTATTTCAAATACAGCTCGATGTTGGTACAAACAATTTGTTCGTATGAAAACCAACCACTGGTAATCTCGCCTGCCCCCGTTTCAATGTCCAACCGTTCTACCAAAGCTGTCTCCAAAGTATTGTTGTCAACCTTTTTTCTCTCTCTCTCTCTCTCTCTCTCTCTCTCTCTCTTTGCGTTGTTTATATCTGCTATAATTCTCATACGATCTATTAATGGTCATAATCACTGCAATATTTACGCTAATACAAACAGTAGATGTCCGAAGTTGGTTTTGTGTTCTTGTTGTTGTTGCTGTAGTTATTGTAGTTATCGTTGTTGTTGCTGTCCGCCTCCTCTTCCGTGCCGATACTATTCGTCCTTGTAACTTTTCTTTTCATTAATCACTGTCACACCGAGGCGGTGACGTATCAAGGACACCGACTGGATACCAGCACTCTGCATATGAACTCGATGGCTGCTGTTTGTTTGTGTGTATGTTTGTTTCTCCAATCATCATTCGTGTCGTTATTTGATCCGAGAATGGGTTTCAAGCAGAGACTTGCAAGGGGGGTTATGTTTATTTGCTGAATGTGTATTGTTCATATTCACACATCTAATTGACACCATCTCTGGATGATCGATTTAGTCACTTGATGTGCTTTCGGAGCTCGCCGAGGTCCCTGACGATATCCCATATTAGACAGTGTTTTTGTAAACACGGTTTCGAATACGATCTTTCGATCGTAACTTAATCCTTAATTCCATTTCAATTTGAATTTCAAGGTCTCATCTTATTCCAAATCGACGCGCACACACACGCAACCTCACCTGCTGCTTATACAGATAGCGGGTTTCATAGTCTTCCACCGACGGGACTAACTGACCAAGGTTTCAAAATAGCAGCAGCAGTCGTGGCTCGGCATGTAAAAAATGCACTTAACCGCTTGATTCAATTTGTTCAGATTAGACGATGCCATTTGGACTCGGGATGAGCTTTAATAGAAGATGTAATATCTTGTTAAACGATACCCACAGGATTTCTATGAGTGCGTGCTCTACACAGATATTTTGTTCATTTAGCCGTTGTCACAATTACAGACAGCGGCAGAAACATCTGTAAAGGCAATCATGTACGAGCTGGTATCATGAAATACACACGCGCAAACAAACACGCGTGCGATATCTGTGATGTCATCAGCGTCAGCATACGCAGAGTGAATGTAATCGCCCCAGTCTCTTCGTTTGTCTGTTTTATCTTTTATAATTATCTTCTATTTATATATAATTCATGCTTTCTCTGTGTTTCATGTATAGGTTTCGCTCATTCATTATGTAACGCCTCATTCTATATATATATATATATATGTATATATGCTTTTCTTTGTTACATCATCTCACTCTCGCTTTCTCTCTCCTTTCTCTCATTACAGAATAATTTCGTACACGTCTGATTATTTCAGTCTGTCTAACTCTATTCATTATTCTCACATGTGCTCGGTTATTTAAATATGGCGCCCACTTGTTGCTTTTCCGTTGTCGTCGCTAACACGGTGAGCTGTGTACCGTTCTTCTATTGTATAACAGCTAGCTAGGAGAGAGGTTTCATTTCCATCCATTTGTCTGACTACTGCCACGATTATATAATGTAATATTGGATCACTTATCATCTGTATTGGCTGTGTGGTATCGCTAAAAGCTTTCTTTGTCTAGCCCCGTCTCCAACTGCGCCGGTCAGCCGCAAAAGCCGTCGGAGGGACTGGCTCTAACTGGTCACGGGTTCGTGATGGCTGCTAGAGGCCTATGTAGAGGCTACTCGCAATTGCTGACGGCTGCTGCTAAATTCTGAACAAATGGGGTATGCACCTCAGCAACGCCCAAGTCGCTGCTGGCGTGTTGGGAGATAGCAGAACAGTACGTACTGATTAACTGGGTTTGTAGGTACAAGCTGTTGTCATTTCCTATGGGTGACCCCTCGTTACATCGCGTTAAGGATTGCATTGCAAGGCGTACGCTTGCGGTAGGTCAAGGTCAAGATTTTCAGGGACACTTTACATACCCGCACGCGACGAATATTGGGTATATATATATATATATATATATATATATACATATGAATAAAAGCTACGACGATGTCGTGCGGTGACGAAGAGGTGGGCAGAGGATATGAGCAGGTTCGCTTGCTACAGGACACATCCCTTGCAAGTGTTCGAGATGAAATGAGCCTGCAGAAATATATCGTTTCCTTTTGCTTAAGACTAGCACCGATCGATCCATCTATCCAGCGATTCATTTCCACTGGACACATGAATTGTGCTGCGAACGATTGAAGTAAACGTCGTAACGAACTTCAGTTTGTATCCTCTCTCTCTCTCGCTCTCTCCTCATGTTCAACCGTCCAACTACCCTCCTCTTAATTTGGGCGCTCAGGGATTTGACGCTATATTGATTGAGCTTCATTTGTTGCCTATTTTCATCCATCCATCTAGTTGCGTGTTGCTACGCGATGAGACAAGGTTTCACACGATGAGCGAAGTTCGACTGTGGGACTAAACGATCTATTCTAAAATAGATCGTTTTCACGTGCTTACTACGATCGATGAAGTCTGTGTGGTGGCTGCGTATTTCGCAGTGATTCGAGGCCCAGGCTTCAAGTGACCCTATCCGTGTTCGCGATGCATTCGACAATAGCAATCCACAGGGGAATGAACAGAAGGTCTCTGTCAGCGAGTCGGTACTTTAACGTGCGCTTTTTGTTCTCGCCCGTTCAGCCGGGATCTACTAGCGTATGTGATTTTAGCAAATTCGCTAGAATGCGCGTTTGCTACAACAGGCAGGTCGTTGGGAGTGAGCTACAAAAAGGCATAATACTTCCACAAAACAACTACAATACACCAATGGATGCTTTATGTATCGTCACTGGATTGGCGCAATCATTGGCTTGTTCACTCTGGTGTCATAGAACGGTTGTAGTGGTACATGTCGTAGTTGAAGTGCTGTTATTGGTGCGTCACTAGAGCAACTGGTCGTGAGCCCGACAGTGCAGAGTGAATGTTCGTGTCTGAGGCATCAAGAGTGTGGCGATAGAGAATCAGTTCAATCTGTCCGTTTGTGTGCATGCATCTGCGACGTCCTCGGCCTAATGAGAAGTTGAATGTTGATAAATAACGGTGAGACGGTTGACGAATATTTGCCCGTTGGTATTTGCAGTGTCACATCGTTCCCATGTTAGCCAACATCGTCTTCAATTCTCAGTTCGTTTTTAGCCGATTACTGACCATTTTCTAGCGGTCATATCAGAATTTCCGTTACCAATCATAATCGATAGACGCGCTATTAATTAACAATATTTCAAATTGTGAGTTAGCAGTGAACCAAGGCAACATGCTTACTCCTTGCATCGTCAATCATCGAAGCAATTCACGAACGCATCGTCCGAATTAGTCGAAATTATCGCCGTTTCAAGAGTATCTGTACATTCTCGTACAGTGTACCAGGCCAACGTAGCATTAAGAGGCAAATTAAAACATAATATTATACATAAACGACGACAACACATCTCTCTTTCTCTCTAAAAGATTGAATGTTTGAATGCGCTCGTTGATTGCCACATTTTAAATGTAAATATTGTGAATTCTGCTACAATGGGCTATTCTCTCGGTTGGCTTTCACTTGCTATGGCCATCTCGTATTGCTTGGCGTATATAATCATAATAGTATTTCAACAAAAACGCCCACTGGGGTTAATATAAGAAATAAAAATACCAACCAAGTTCACCATCACACACGCCATCATATCATCGTCTATCTTAATCAATCTCTCTCTCTCCTTCCCTTTGATTTTACTCCACTCCAGTGAGTCGCTTGTTCGTTTTTAATGACTGCAGGTCACTTAATTGTTGCACAACTCTATACCGACTATATATATATTTATATATATATATATAATTTCTTGACTGACTCTCACATTGACACACATGCACATACAATAGATGGTCACAAAATTGTAGGATGATACTCTTCAGTGTATCATATCATATCGTCACACATATTTGACCTGAATTTTCATCTTCGACACCATTTATTTGGTACGTAATAGTAGTATTAACACCCGAATTAAAATAACAGCAGTAGAATGACTTATCATATTGTGCTAATCGTTCGTTCCGGTCAGAGTAGCATCTTGCTATATGCTGCCACCTACTTATTTATTTCTGTTCCTCTCGTCCACCTTTGTGGAGAATGAGTAAATGTACATACGTGAGATGACAAATGTCCACCTGATGACGGTGCGCTCCACCATTGTATTCTCACTCTCAATTGATGATTGAGAACAAACCTCAAATCATGATTATTACAATTATCGTTTGGAACAATATACATATGTGGCGTCAGCTGGCAACTTCGCTTTTGCTGTGTTTACTATTGGCGGTGGGCAGCTTACACCGCATGTTTGCGCGGTTGGTGTTCATATAATATAACAGTAGAAATAATAATAATACTAATAATAACAACAATTGTGATTGAAGTAATAAGTATACGAACTGTTGCAATGATGAAAGAGACAAATGATGGTATCGTATAATTCTTGATTTGCTGCCTAGATAGCTTGCTGGCAAACCAGCATACAATTTGTTTAGAAGGTTGAGAAAGCCGAATTGTCGGTGTCGTTAATTTTGTAGCGCCTTGCGGCGACACATCTCATCTATAGGGACGCGCGTACACGGCACGATGAGTCAATATGGGCACCATAACCAAAGCGTTAGCTGCCTGATCTAGGAGGAAGTTGTTGAAATTCTGCTTTTTCTTGGTTTGCGTGTTTGTCTTCACTATTCTCGTTCCTCGCTGAGCTGAGCGCGATGGCTGGATAAGTGATTGGAAGAGACCGGGTCCGTGTCCGTAAATTACAGTCACTCTTCTACGTCTATGTGTGTCTATGTACGTTTGGTATCTATAAATTCATTCTGCCCGGAGTCGCCGCTATTAACAGCGACATCTTAGCCATCCTTATACAATGCCCCCAGCGTCACAGTTCCACTGTCTGCAAAACATATGGCGAACTCTATTTGTTAGTTGTTCTGCTCTTCTCCGATGTGCGCTGAATCTGTGGTTTCCTTTTCAGCCATTTTTCTTCTATCCGTTCCACTTTCGCTTTCTCTAGACATTTCTGGTCACATCTAATATCACACCACCAGCCTTTACGGCCTATGGAATCTGGAAGGGAAGCACATTTGGAATAATTACACACGTTAGCAACGCCGAACAACACCTTGGTAACTTATGTAAAAGCAGATTCGAGTTCGGGTATAATCGTTTTGAACTAATATATAATATTAGGGTGTCTGGTTCGAATTTGCCCGCCTTGCGGATGGCGCACAATCCGAACTACGCAATACAATGCGTTCATTTTTGGAGTGGGCACGCGGCAGAAATGTGGCTTCCTTTCGGACACTAAGTGGTTTCGATACGATCAGAAAGATGGACACTGCGTGGACACAGCTGAAATCCATCGACAATTAGTGAACGCGTACGGCAGGTCTGCCTTATGTCTGCGAACGGTGCGAAGTTGGTGCAAGCGATTTAACAGTGGAGATATGGACACCGATGACCATCGACGTGGGGACCGGGAATCAGGTGCGACAAGGGACAAACGGATTGACAGAATCAAGGCAGATCTTGAGCAAACTAGAGCTTGGTCCATCAGGTCTTTGTCGGCTGAAATTGGGATTCCTCGGGGTGACGTGTCATAAAATTGTCACCAATATACTGAAGATGAAGAAACTTAACGCAAAATAGGTTCCCCATGCACTGAGTGCTGAGCAGATGAAAATGCGTGTGGAGTGTTCTACATTTAATTTGAAAACTTATACGCAACAAACCAGTCGCTTAGAACACACGGTGTCGATAGACGAGACATGGGTTAGCCTGCATAGACCCGCTGAGAAGGACCAAGCAAAACAGTGGCTCCGACAAGGTGAAGCGGCAGCGTCTGTGGCAGTGCCAGATAGATTTCGACGAAAGGTGTTGATGATACTCGCCCTGGATATCAAGGGTGTTTGCTATTACGAAATATTAGCAGCAAACGTAAAATTCAATGCTCCCCGATATCTTGACTTCTTGAACGGACTGATGAATAAATAGCGTGGGGATCTACAGCAACGAGTATGATTACTCGACGAGAATGCAATACGGACTGCTGCACTTACGGCCCGGATGGAGGGGAACAATATTGAGCGATTGTATCAACCCCCATATTCTCCTGATTCAAGCCCATGTGATTGTGGTTGTTTCCATGCATTAAAAAGGGCAGTAGGTGGGTTTCTATATGCAAACGTCGATTTACTCAAAGAAGCAATAGATAACGAAATTATAAATGAAAATGCAAATGATAAATATTTGGCTATCTCAAAACTCCCAGAGCGCTGGAATTGGTGTCTCAATAAAGCCGGAGAGTACTTCTAACTCATATATATATATATATATATATATATATATATTATGTATTTATCATTTCAATCTTTTGTGTTTACTTTTGCAGTAATCGCCACCTTCCTGATCAAGAGCTAAAAAAGCTATTCAGATCAGCCTCGAAAGCTACTTCTTCCTGCATAGTGTGTACAGGTTCAAATACACTTCTGCACAGATTCTTTCACCGTGATGTAAATTTTGGAAAGTGTCCGAGTTGATTTGAAAAACTGTCCGTTAAAAATTGTATATAGATTTCACAGATATTACACACACATATAAGAATCCGTACGTTAATGACATAGCAAATGTCACTTTTGAAAGCAACGATTCGAACTCTTGTTGAAAGCAATGATAAAATATAACCGAGCAAGGTCATAAGTGACATTGACTTATACTTAAAAGTGAGAGAAACCACCTATTTTGATTCGTTAATCATCCTGTTGTATAGATTTGATAAAATAACTAACTAATGCTTCGTGTTATGCCAACATTTTAGTTACTACTTATTCTATTGACAGTGTGACCCTGGAAACAAGCCACTTGAAAGGATACCTTAAAGGATGCCGACCTCAATATTCTAGTATGACTATTAAATAGAGAACGAACGTGGCGAATATTTTCATTGTCATTTGACTTTCACAAATCTCGGCCCTTCTCCCCAGATTATGATATTTGATCTCAGATACAGTTGGAGAAAAAAGATAGCCGCGTTCATCAGGGGGGGGGCCCATAGACAAATTCGAGACGAACAGGTTTGCTCGTTATGTTTAACTACCGCTAAATTTCTTTCGAGTATTAATTCACCTGGTCAGATGTCGGCTCTCCTCGTGTACCTCCATCTCCAGCGCCTTGAACTCGTTGAGCTCTTTTCGGATCATCGCCTTGTCCTTAGGTGTGAGCCTGGTCCATGGCTTGTCCGCCCGCCGGTCATAGTCATGTGCCTGTGTTACCTCGACGTAATCATTGAAGCGGATGATTTTACGCTCCTTCAACTCCTCAATCGTCGGACGAAAGCTCAGCTTTCTAATGAGCACCTGTTCATCGCAATTCGCCGCCGGTTAGGTTCGTTTCGATGTGCGAGTTTATGGTAGACACAACAAAAAATGACTTCGCGTTAGCATGCACAGCGCCATATAGCTATCTAGAAGGACGATGATGAAGAACTATTGATTAATTTTACGTATCATAGGTCAAATACAAGTTGCACCACAGTGGGGTTGTTCCGAAATTCGTTATAATATATGACGACCTGCCGGTCCCGAGTCATGAGCTTTGAGGACGGAAGAAAGGCAAGACATAACGCACCTTTTTCTTCAAATCCTTCTCCTTGAGCCGCTCCTCTGGCGTATTCTGGTAGAGGATATTGCGCTGCTCGAGTTCTTCTGCCGTCGGCCGGAGGCTCAATCTTCGCGTCAACTTACCACTGAGCGCCTCTCGAGTCGCCGCTCGATCCCGAAAGTAGCTTTCATCTTTTAGAATATTTCGTTCTATCAGCTCTTGCCTAACACGATAGAGATATCAGAGCAATAACATAGCGCATGGTTACGACAACAAGAGAAGCACAACAACACACCGAAATATCATCTCAGATTAAAGGGACCGTTTATTCATCGATCCATTATGGCTCCCTTCATGTGAGATTTTCATATTAGCAAGCGGTTTGGTTATCTTTATGTTCGGCGTACGTATGTGAACACTATACTTCATGGAAATTGTACTATATAAAAGGTGAACGATCGACATTAAAGGATATGCGCGGCAACTCGTGACATCTTACTTGTCAGGCCTTTGAGCGAGTTTCATCGCCAGTGAATCCTTCCGGGCTATTTTGGCCTGCAATCGTCCCTGTTCATCGTCACCGTAATAATCTCTCCATTTTACGGGGTCATCCTCGTCATCACTGTCGGCGTTGGAGGCCACCGAATTGAAGCGCGCCAGTACAGCAGGATACGGAGGGGGTGGCTTTAGCGGGAGACCGCCACCACCACTACCTGCTCCAGCCTGAGTGCCTCCTGCCGACGTCTGACTAACCCCTGATGTTTTGTTTTCTTTGTCCTGCATTGCAGCACTGTATGACGGTGGCGCCTAAAGTACATCAATCAATTAGTCGAAAACAACACACATATTTAAAATATTCTGCTTGAGTATTTTTATGAACACGAGACAGAGAGAGAGAGAGAGAGAGAGTGAGAGAGATAGAAATTGTATTGTCCTTGTCAAACGGACGTAAGCGTGTATCAACAAATGATGCAGCGCTCAACGTTTACAATTATTAAAGTATTATCTGGCAAAAGGAGATTTATTTCATTTCAGTCACCTATGTCAAGAACGTATAATACATATATATATATATATATATAAACTTTTTTTGAGTTTCTTCAGCATATCTTGAAAACCTTGCTGAATAAAGCTTATTTCGAAATGCCACCAAACGATTGCATTAGTGGACAAGATGCGGCATGATACGTTCGACATGTCATTAAAGTGTATTACATAGTAAATCGAATGAGTCCAACTGCTCACCTTGCCAAATGGGACCCCATTGCTGCTATTTTGTACGCCTGTCCCTATTGCATTGCCAGTATTTGTTGGTCGTAATCGAAGCTGAGCGAGACTCAAGGCCGTCACTAAAGGCTGCTGAGCCACAGTGGGACTTTCAGGGTTGGAGCCAGGAAGGCCTGCGCCACCCTGTCCATTGCTGAGTTTCGGGGATCCGCCCGCGCCCGCTAAGCCGGCCCCAACAGCCAGTGCAGAAGTGGTTTTCTTCAGGGCTGACTTGCGGGGCATGCTACCCATAGACTGGATACCCCCAGACGCCGATGGACCTCCAGTCGGAGTCCCCAACGGAGGCAGAGGGGAGCCACGTGCTACCTCTTCCTTGTCAGCCTCTTCATCTGAAAAGTCACCGAAAGCCAACCATGAATTAAGCATATGCGCGCAGTACCCTTACATATCGCTATCTTTGTTGTTAATAATACTTGTTAATCACTTGTTCTATAATACTTGTAAAAAAGCTTGCTTTAAAAGCAACGAAGCTTCACCCTGTGATCTTCCTTCGGTTGAGTATCCGCAACCGGTAATGGGATGTGTCTCTAATCGATCCCAGATTCAAAAACTAACTTTAGGGAGATGTGAATGTTCCCTCCATAGGCATTTCTCATATAAATGCCGCCACACGGATAGCTACTGACAATCGCCTGATGGGACTAGGCCTGGGGACCTTTCGTCTGCAAACGATAGTTCGATATCTCAACTGCTGGATCACCTACCGTTGTGTTGAAGAGGCTTGAAGGTAGAGGTTGCTGACTGTTGTTGTTGCTGCTGCTGCTGTTGGTGTTGATGATGATGCTGCTGCTGCTCCAGCTGTTGTTGCTGGGCTTGCATCTGCTGCTGGAGCTGCTGCTGCAGGTTCGAGAAGCTCGCCAGTCGCTCATGTTGAGTCGGCAAATGTTGCTGTTGTTGCTGGTGCTGTTGGTGTTGGGGCTGAAGAATCACCTGCGTAAGCTGCATGTGCTGCATCTGTTGCACCTGAAACCATTATGCGATAATGTTTAATATGCAGCAGGCCAAGCAAATTGTTAACGTAAAAGACGTATTTGAAACAACGAAAAATCACAATAAAATTAAATCAGATGTTAACCATCGATAGTTACGAGTACGCTCCTGGCGAAACAGTCATTGACGTAGATCAATGAATTGACTTAACCCCCCCCTCGGCCTCTCTGATTCAACTTTGCCACGGAATGTTTCATGCTACTGTATCTTCGCTCAAAGCGCATAATAACACTAAGACATATCATCCTTATGCATCACAATACTGACCCCGAAGTGGAAACTCGCTGTTATTGATCGTGAAACTACGCTTCACTTGAAACTTCGGTCATTTATTCTCGATATTATAAGGGAAGGTACATGTAATAACAATAATAATAATAATAATAGTACGGACAACAACAAAGCGAAACGATATCACACCATGAGTTGTACCTGTTGAGGATGTGACAACTGCTGCATCTGCTGTTGCTGCTGCTGCTGAAGTAGGAGGCTCTGCTGCTGCTGCTGTTGAAGGCCCTGGTGCTTACTGCTGTAGTTGGAAAAGCCCCCATCATCAGGGTCATCATTATCTTTAGGCGCGCTTCCGGGGGGCGGAGGTACCACTGCAGGACAATCCGCAGTCGACATCCCGCCCTGGCCTGATAGGCCCGCCACTTTCCCAATCACACACTCAGTGCCAGAGCCTGAAGACGAAGATAACGACAACAAAAATATACTAAGTCATATTTAAGCATGTTAAGTTTAAACGTTTAAACTCGAAACATACCTCAGGAAGGCTTCGGGGGTAGCCGTTCCACCGCTGAAGAAGAGGGCGTTGGTCTCAAGTCGGTTAAATATCACCGAGATTTACACGCTATCGTATTCAAAGGATATTTTATTTAGTCAATAGTTGATCGGATCGTTTCCTTGAAAGAGATTTCCGAAACAGCAATTTCGGGTGTCCTGGACTGGGTTTAACAAAAAAAAACCGTCTAGTTCTAACTTTATCCTAAGGTCGTAGATACGGTACGCCTATTTGTGCAGTGAAGACAAATAACAACTACACCATCTCCTTCAACTGCAAAGCGACTTATTCCCCCAACAGTAAAACGAACTTTAAGCCTACTTGTGCCCCAAGCCCCTTCACCCTTGTAGATATATATATCCAATTAAGGGTAGAGACTGGTTGCTTCATTTTTGACAACCTCCGACTGGGAAGAGCTGAGTTATTATTACATCTCAGACGCCCCTTGAAACTGAGCTTTCTTTCCAAAGTAATTTAAGATCCTGCTGAGATGTATTTTTACTCGGTAAGGTGCCCGCTACAACATACATTTCAAATCATTCCAGTCTGAGACATCTCAAATAGTTATGTAACCAACGGCTCGGCCCGAGAGCAACACTCACCATATATATATATGTATATATATATGGTGAGTCTCGCCTTCGAGTCTCAATGTCATACGGCAATAACATCAGACACTCGGCTTCAAAGGTGGCGTATCCAAGATGGTTACTATTTTCGGAGTCGAAGCTTTTTATTTCGCTGGAGCAGTAACATAGCTTCCCCTGCATAGATGTACAAGATATTACGCATTTGGCGGTGGCTACACTTGGCCACAACAATATTCATGCTCACTCGAGCCGAGGCAGGCAAGTCGATCCATCGATTGGATTACTAGTCGTCACCAGCCCTCCTGATTAAGATATTATCTCAGCAATGCTTTATAATTATCACATATGCATATTTAAATTTACTGGACCAAGAAACTATCCGTTCTCTAATTATGTATAAGGTCGTCAATAATATTGTCTCTCAAACTGTTTTGAGATATAACTGTCAATACCCAATATATATACATATATACAGTGAAATTAAAAATGGGACATCTCTTTCAAAAGTTGCATCATTATTAACTCACATCGAACTTTGTTTCACAGCTTTTCATATGAGACTATTAAACGTTTGATCGTCGAAAAAACCTGCCCTTCCGACGATCAGAACAAATCGCGCAATCTGTTAGCTTAGCGACATTTGCAGTTTCATACGAGCTTTCTAACGGACGCTTGGATTCGCGGAAGGGTATACCGGTTAACGAAATAGCGTCGGTAAAAGACGAACCCTGATCAGTGGCACACTTTGCACTCTGTACCACCGATTTTTGATACAATTATTTAAGATTCACTCGACACGAGTGACTTGGCACACAACAAATGCTTAGGTTGAATGCAATATCGAGAGGAGAAAATGACAACATATCCTACGCTAGGATTATTACTTGAAGCACTTCACCAACCTTAGTTTAACGTTACCAACGTGTACACGACACAGACAGATAATGCATCAATAACACTTAAGTCATTTATCATACACACACTGTCACACCACACATACACTTCGTTGTATTTAGGGGCGTTATTTTGACAATGAAATCATAATAATAAAAATAATCGATATTATTATGTAAGAATGGCGAACGGAAGCGCGTCTCTGGCTTCTTCTGGGTCCGTGACAGAGGGAGATCGACAACGACGATCACAGTGATGACGACAATGCTGACGAAAACACGACACAACATGTCATACCGTCACGCGAATGCCACCGCCATCCACTAAACGGAACCCGTGTCGATGACGGCGGGACCTCCATGTTCCTCAAGGGCCACCTGTGTTATGCCGAGGTAGCTACGAGACGACAGTCAGGACCCAGATGGAGATATCCCAGCAGAAGCAGCAGCGCCTTACTGCATCTTTCTAAGCGACATAAGCATCGAATCCTATCCACTTCGAAGCCAGCGGAAGGAGTAACGCCGCTAAACTCTGTTGTAGCCTAGCTGTCCTCAGCTATATATAGACGTACGCATGTCCCTTAAACAATCCCCAACCCCTGCCAGAACTCTATGCCATTCAGGGTCACCCTCCGTATACTGCTAGACGCCCACAAGATTGGTCCTGTTCGATCAACACCCCTTGGCCCCCTCGCAATATTTGGTGGCACGCTGAACAGGTAACTATGGCGTCTTCATTGAAATATCCGAACACAGCTCTCAGATAACCTGCCTCACATTGATGGCCTACAGTGGCCCTAGTCAAATATTGACCATGTGAATCTAAATGCCACGATGCGCGCCGGCGAATACTTGTTGTTTTGTTACCGCCAATATCAGCTGCTTTTTTTTATTTAGAGATACAGTTTAGGTTTGGACGAATCTGTAGTATGTCGCTCGAGCTCAGTTCGCAATGTAGCGCACATGGATCGATCCGTTGTCCACCAATATATTGGCTAACTTAAACTATCGATGAAGCTCTAAAGAACAGTTTGGTGCTAACCAAACCTGAATATTTATCTACAAAATTTTCTTATATCCAGCTAAGTCGCGGCATTTCTATTCAATTTTTCAATTCTAGTTCAATCTCTCCTTTATTCTTTACCATAAGGTTTGATACAATGATTTTTGCATTTCTAATTTCTGCAAAGTTTATCTTCAAAGCTTCTTACCATTTGTCGAGCCGTTTGCAAGCTGCGAAGCGATCTGCTGTTGTTGGCTAAGGATAGGCCCAGGGGGACCGGACCCCGCTGTCGTCGGAGAGTTCCTTTGTTGAGACGCTCCCTGCAACTGTTGTTGCTGCTGTTGTTGTTGCTGTAGTTGTTGTTGTTGTTGTTGCTGCTGTTGCTGCATCTGGGAAAACCTGAGGTTTAGACTAGAGGTGAGTTGGGCAATCCGAAGAGGCAACGTCGGCGACGGAGCCGGGGAGATGTCATTGGAGAACATTGGCGGGGGAGGTATGAGGCCCACCTCACCGACGCCCCCAGCGAGACTTCCTAAACTGGTCATGCCGCCTAGTGGGCCCAAAGGCCCGCCTTCATCTACAACGCCCAGCTCGGGCAAGGCTAGCACGGATACAGGCGTATTGCCATCGCTGCTCGTGAACCCAACCTTGCCTGAAATTCATCAATTGGAACCAGATTGAGGCAGGGAAAAAGCCAGCTATTGAAACTCTATTAATTATAATAATTAGTAATACAAAGAAGTGTTAATACAATCGAAGGATGAGTGGGATCGGTATAAATGCTAAGCATGATAAATCTTCGCTTGGGCGTAGTAATTAGTACTATGAGGTATTTTACACGGATCCATGTCCATGTATTGTCTTATAATTAGTAATGAAGCTATCACCTTTTGGAAATAACACGAGTGTCTGGTTAGTTCATATAAATTCAGAAACAAAAAATACATAGTCGCTTTCAGTCAGGTACAAGGACCACCGCGGCCTGCTGCACTGTTCATTGGTTCAATTCGGCAGACGGCAAGATCCGCATGAGATCACGAAGACGTGTTGAGTCATCCCACGCAAGATGGTGTATAAGCATTACCCGATGCATGTCAACGCAATTGGTATCAGCTCAGTTCTCGAAGAATATATTTCGAACATAGATATAAAGCGAAATGTATCAACTCGCATGTATCACAACTCTCTATCTGTAAATATAAATTCGTAGTGACTGCTTCTGCATTTGCAGAAGAGTCACACACCGACTCGGTCATTCGAAATTACCTGTAGTGGAAGGTATAAAAAATTATAGATATACAGGTGCATGCGTTGCCATGATAAGTTGCTCCAAATAGGCCTAGCCGTCGCAGCACTTAGGGATACAGCGTGAATAAATAGTCCTTCAGTGGGATCTGTCCCAGGTTGTAAGTTCAAGTGCTACCATAGGCTCAAGAAGCCGTGGATGTTCTCCCGACATTTTCTTGTGATGATGCCAGATGACCAACATAACCGAGTCTAATCTTAACATCACCTCGTTAACATATAATATACCCACTAACTCTGTTATCTCTTGATACGGAGCCAACATGAAAGCAAAATTAGCTGTATGGGACTAATTTTCCCTGAAACGTGAGAGAAAGCAAGAGCGACAATATAATTCGTTTAATTTGCTCATTTTCGGTAGCAGAGGGCTCTATCCTTTTGCGTCACTTGAATTGTCCCCGTCCAGCTGCGGGCCGAAATGGACCGATCAGAAATACGGGTCAAGAGGACCCGCTCGATGCCGACCATCTGCCTCTTCTAATGTTAGATTTATGATTCATCATGATCGATGGACAGTCTATGAAAAAGTTACCGAGCTTGTTGACTGAGTTTGCATCGTGTGAGGTGGTCCCGAGAGGAGGGCTGAAGTCCTGGGCTCGCAACACCCCGCGTTGAATGAGCTCTTCCCGAGATGCTCGCATCGAGATCTTGCGTTCCAGGCTCCTCGAAGTCGCCTCAAACTTTTCGGACTTCTTTTTCCGACGCCACTTCCATGGCTTAAATAATCTGCAACAACATGAACGGAGGACGATCAACGATGAAAGCTGTTAATTTCAATTCTATTATACAATAAATAAATCATGAAATAACTCATATGAATGTTGATGTTGCAGGCAACACCCCTCCGGGGTCATATGCAATTGAAAAATTCCAAAATAGCCACTGGTGTTAAGATTTACGCCCCATGCCACTACTGCCCCTCATTCGCGATGTTCATTTTCGTCTGCTTCATATCGGTTTCTGCCTGTTCCCTCCATTCAATTTTGCCTCTTTCGTTTATAACTAACCAATTTTTGATTTAGATCAGAAGGACACAATTTTTGACAAATGTTTATTTATAAAATGAAACATCTCGTCTACGTTCCATTGCCCTGTGGCTCCCTTGAGATCCCCGTTTCTTTAGATTTTGTTGATGCTGGACGCCGATGACCGTAGCGCTTCTATGATCGTACTATCATATTAACGTTGTTGTGTATATTCGAGGTCGATGTTTGTATCTACCTGACAAAGGTGAATATATATGAATATGTACTTTCAAATGCGCAAGAAGTAAATTTCTAATTAAACAGTTCGAATGATTTTAATGCCGTATCCCGAATTGGATAAAGCTCATCAAAATGATCGGCCTTCAAGAGCTCCCTAACATCAGAGTTCCACCAACTCAAGCCATTTCGGCATCAACTAATTAAATATAACCTTTCAAGTGAGTAGTAAGCTAAAAATATATACGACATTACGTAACAGATGATTGTTTCACGAATCCCGTTTTTGAAATTGTCGTTCATAGTGTTTGTCGATTTTGCGAGACGGACGATTTGCGCATAGAGATAACCATCAGTAGGATGCGACACAACTGGCAGCAATATACCGCGAAGATAGCATTAGTGCTCACCTAATTAACTGCTATTAAAATTAATGCTATCTAGAGCCGCTGAGAGTTCATTCGCATAGTTTTGCACAGCTCGAAGTTATCAGGAGATTATACTTTCAATCAAGCAAACAATAGCGCCCAATGACCTGAAAGTCATTTGCCCATCTTGGTTTTGTCCTGCCGCATTTGCAGAAGCGATCTCTACGAACTCGCCGCTCTATAATCGCAGAATGCACAGGAACAGCTCTGGCGTTTACTGCGCCGCATTTCTTTATTGTGCTAATCCCTCACTGAAGTCGTCCGACCTCGCTCCGTAGAGAGCCGAGACCAAGACGAAACGTGGTAGGTAGGAAAATTCAATTGACCCCTTCAGTTTCACGAGGCAAATCCCACAGCAACCCAACGGGAGTTATGACGACACTAGCCGCGATAGTAGAAGCAACAACGAGGCTACATTACCCTAGAATTTGCAATTTTATGTCGCAAGCTCGTTGTTTCCCTCTGAGTACCGTTGTTCTCTATGCGCCCCCCCCCCCCCCCCTGCCCTCCGGCTGTGGAGACTGGGCCCACGGGATCGCGGAGATGAGGAGATACGGCCGTTTGTTCTACCACGACCGCAGAGCCCATCCATTATTAACACTGACGCAAAGAGAATGTCGTTGGCGCATCCAACGGCAACATTTGAACTATCCACTACCAGAACCACCACAATCACACGAAACTGACTGGTCATATATAAGGGCTAGAAGCAAGAAGAATAAAAATCTGCGATACGGATCACAAAAACAACAACAACAGCAGCAGCAATCGTCAGAGCAATTTTGTGCTGCTGGTAAACCCCGTGTGATGTTATGTCGAACAAATGCATTATATAATATCAGCTAGTAACCTTATGGTATAGAGCCATTCATTGCACTAGCTTTTCCCCTTTTGAACACAAAGCGTGCAAACCTTTTTTTAAGAGGTTAAAGATAAATCCTGCATGGAAACCAGGCCTCACACTGAGGTATTTGCCTGGTAGTGTCAGACTCCTTCTGACTAAACCCAGAACCGATTTTGACTTGGGGCACAGACCGGGACTGTCAAAGTAAAGCGTGTAAACTGGACAGCCCTAACTTGCATAGACGAACATATTTGTGATATTGATTTCATGATGCATGTTGAGAGCACCTCTTATACCTCTTAAACCATACTTATACTTGACTCTATATGCTCCTGTATGACCCACTATTATGGCATTTAATTAAATTCATATATAGTAATACAATGTATAGTGTTCTCAACAGCGGTCCAACGTTGGCTCTTCCAGGGCGGTTGTCCTCTACTGCTTTTACAATACTCGATGTTCAACGCGGTTCTTCAAAACGCATTAACCTCCAAATTGACTCTAAGTTTGATAATCTCACAATCATTCGTTGTCCATCACAATCAGATAAATCAACTGGCAGATGCATTTGGCGCCTTCCGTTGAGTGAATAACTTTAAGCTAGCAGTCCAAGACGCTGTGCGCCCACGGACTGCTCCGCTGTTATCATTTAATTCATTGTATAATAGTTGAATGGTACAGGATTCAGCGCTCTTCTGAATTCGAGAGAGAAGTACCTTTTAGGTTTATTCGATCGAAATATGCCACCTTAATTGTCCAGTACATACAAATGAATGAAATTAATTGTTAGAATAGACGTAGACTATTTAGCTGCTCCGAAGATAGATTTCAATCGACCTTGATTCATGCCTGTTCCGAGTCGAGCGAATCAGTCAGTCATAATTATACAATAAATAATGATGGTACCGGGCTCAAAACAAATTCTCGGGCATCTGTTGGAGCACTGTGTCGGGGTACCCTAAAAAAAACTTTCGTTACAATATGTTCACTGTGAGGATAAAGGTTACGTTACGGTAGCCGACGCACACCTACATAGCTGCCTACACACTTCTGACATAGTCCAGGATTGGCAGCCGGCCGGTAATTTGACGTCAATAGGGTCAATATATATTAGGTTAGGTTAGAGATTTATATGTTCACAAAAACCCACTCGCCCTGCTCACGTAGCAACTGCAGCACAATTTGCACGTCGGTCTGATTAAACGTGATATTAGTATTCATCCCGTTAATAGACACCTTCCGTACCGTTCGGTTACACAAAGTAAATCAGCCCCAAAACATCAAGAGGCAAACGCTATCGTGTTTACATGAGATACTTGCGCCCGAAGCGTAGTTTGTATCGATGGTAAGAAACTAATCCTTTCTAATAATAATTAACCCAGTTACTGCCAGCTTACAGCCAGACTCGTACTGCGGAAGAGCAGCCTGAAAATAAGCCCAAAAAAACGGTATCTGTCAGAGCGTTGAAGTTGTTCAGTTGTTGGGGAACGTGCCCGGCCCAGGTGTCTAGAAAATCTGAAGAAATGAGTCCCACTAAGGAGACACGTAACATGCAGTGTGCGCAGGCAGAAAACGATGAATAATTCGCGTTCAAGAAGCGGCCAAATTGGCATTACTCGAGATGGATGGGCCCGCCTTTAGCTGAACCCTTGCTCGCCCGCCAAAGAGGTGCTGTGAAGACACGAAAGCTACAACCGTCGGACAGGACCCGGGTATGGAGACCTATGCTTAGCTATGGAAGCGCTACTAGTGTAGACGGTGGCAGCCAAATGTAGTAGTTACAATGTTTCCGCTTGTTAAATCTCTCTCTCAGCAGTTTGTGGGTCAAAGCCTCATCCACCCACATCCACGTTCGGTTGTTCCTATATATATATATATATATGCCATATTGCGTCGTACCATGTATATATATATATATATATATATATATACATGGTACGACGCAATATTGCATAGAGTAATGTTAAAAATCGATACAAATTATACCAAGCTACCGATTTATCTTCCGGTTCTAATATAGAGGTTGGTCTACTCAACCTCCATATCTGTATACCAAAAACTGCCGCACAATGTCCACAGGCAACAGCCGTTCACCTTTGAATATGTGAGCATTCTTTCAAATTTAGCTTAGAGCAATGCCTGAGTTGGACACTAACAATAATAGATAATATCATGCTTCAATATACGAACGACGTAGTACCAAATGTTCTAGATACTCGCGTCAAAAACCGCGTGTTAATAACGGATAGATAGTTTTAGAATCCGTCTTATCAGCTACTGGCAAAATGAATAAAATCACTGTTAGTGGTAAACAAATTTCGAGTCTGTTCATATAATTTTAGTTCCCTTTAGCACATATATGGATAAATATGGATATCGCGGGAGTTATGAAAACAACAACGCGATATAATTCTCCAGTTATTAGGTGATGGTTGAATATTGGGCATTGTAAGTTGACGAGTAGATGTCATCATCAATTATCAACCGTGATATATGAGAAAATGAATGTGTGTATTCTGAACGACGTTCGATTTATCTGTATGCACCTTTACAATGCGCTCGCGAAATGTTGAACTCATCTAGTTAGGCCCCAGGCCCGATATGGTGTGGTCTGCACGTTGTCGCCGTAGGTAATCTTTGGTCAACACAGGACACCATAGAGGCGCAACGTTGCCCTAACCAAATGAAGTAGTTTTTTTTTCATATTCTAATCTACATCGACTGCTTGGCATTGTGATAACACATGGGAAGGGAAACAAAAGCTAAATAAAAATTTCATAGACTTTTTCTTTATTTTCTGTAAATCGCAACTACTTCCCGGCAATTAAGCGAATACTAACTGAAATTGTATGTATTATATTACATATAATATACCACGCTGGGATCCTAGCGCCGGATAAATGACCAAAAAATTTCAATAGTATGCACATACATATATATATGCCCTTTTTACAGCTACAACTCACATTTCTATAGATACTTTGTATCATGGTCAAGATTGAAAAAAATATAGTATGTTCTCATTATTGGAATCAAGTGGCTCACAGTGGCAACATGACTGACTTCTTCTGCTGGAACTATGTGCATTGACCAGCTGCAACACAAACGCCCAATCGCATTTATCATTTCTCCGTCGTAAAAATTAGCTCCTAAGCTAATATTAAACATTTACTCAACTGGAATTGTCATTAGTTTTCTCAGCCCTGGGTGACTAATGAGAAAACATTCATCCGATCATCAATCTCGAACAAGGCGGACACATTTCCACTCTTAATGTCCGACGCGTTTTTACGATTCTACATATCATATTGTATTCTACAAGATCTGCGTGACGAAGATGAAATGATGTGCGCATCAAATACGATCCATGCTGCTGCTACCATAACCAGCTTCATTTTCGTCGTAGAGAAGGCGAATGAACGCGAAATACAGAGATTTTTATAACAGCAAACGCCAGGGATTCAGGGGGAGCATATATGTGTACGTCTATTTGTCTGTCTGTTGACAGATAATAGTAATAATACAAGGCCACAATACACTACTGCAATTACTCGTTGCTAATTGAGGTAGGTCCCTCAGGCTGTTCGAGACACACCATGACGGGCTATCACATAGCAATACAGTTCCTTGATTCGGTAGCATCCATATCATCTTGAGGCCAGTCCCTCGACTGTATCCATAAAATCTCATTGCTGGCTCCTCACGAGACTTCTATCCAGAATATGTTATATTTCTGTCCTCAACGCTGTGGGGCTAAATCGAGCCAACACCGGATGCAGATTTGCTCGCACAAGGAACGAGGAGCCCTTGAGCAAAGACTTCGTCTTATTTGCACACTGCACATTGGGCGGCGCAGCGATTCAACATTTAAAGATTGTTGAAAGCATCGTCGACAACAACAAACTATCGAGCTCTTCCACGAACTGAACAATATTTGGTTGGTTATCTCGTATCGCTACAACTTGAATTGATACCCAACCGCTAATCTTGGCTTCACGTTAGCTTCCTGTTCGAGGACGAATTTTGACCTACCACATAATCGGGAGCGTAGCAGCATATTCTCATGTTCGCGTTGATAACACATCACCTCACAACTGGCTACATTGAGAAATCGCTTCTCACAGGCCTTATTCCTCAGCCTTAATCGCCCTATGGTTGATGTGCCTGTTAATTTCGTTGGGTGCGCGGCCCTCCACAAGTTCATATATATTTTCCTCCATTTCTAGAGGTTTGCGGCAAAATCCATCATTAATACGACTATGGCGTTTGACACAGTAGTCAGAGATACCTACATGGTAAAACCTTTACCTCGGAAAGTTCGCTCACTTACCTCGATAGTGTGGCGAGTCGACTGCGTTGATGCTGCTGCTGCGAAGGAGGCGTATCGCCGAGAGGTGACGGCCCACCTCGCTGATTTGAGCCGAGGCTGCCAGTGCGAACAGCCAAACCTCCGCCGCCGCCGCCCGGACCCCCAGGTCCGCTGGCACCACCAACGACTCCACATTTACCCGACGACACACCGACGCCGGGACCACTGCCACCACTCACTGCGAACCGAGACGGATGAGGCCACAAGAGGATAACAAGAGACAACAATGAAAAACAGGGGGAAAGACAATCAAACACCATCATAACGAGTTAGTTCAATAAGTTCATATTATCATTGTTATTATTGTTCTAACAAACATTCGAACAACTGTTATAATCGTCAATTCGTTGAATTTCAGCTACGAAAAGTTACCTTGTTATCAAATTAGTCGAGCGCCCCACTTGTGCTTCGGCCAGAAACCGACAGTACAAGCACTCCTTTATTATTAATACAAACACTCTGCCCTACGACAAGACCACTATTTCTCGAGGAACTGCAGCAGATGTTCGAGATGGCAGTGACGCAGGCTGTTATCGCCAGCTCGCAGAGTAAATTCGAAGTAAATGAGAACAACATAGATCCGGTCGTCTACCAAATTCGGACGAGGACAATGGCGTTCAGAAGAGAAGTGAATGTCCAGACCGACACGTCGTAACCTGGAACGCACGATCCATGGGTTCATTTCTCGCTTCTGTCAAATTCCCAATTTATAACGACCCTGGGGGGTGACTGCCGGTGTATAATATATTACGAGGCGTCAAGGACTGTGCGATCGGTATCGGGCTGGCCATTGACTGGCTGTTCTCTTAACAATTTTGTGCACTCATAGCTTTCATGGTTCTGACTGTTTAATATTACCAAATCATGTTTTTAATATGTATATTTATTTACTTCTTAAAAATGCTACTAAAATTATTGAATTTGCGCTGTAGACTTGAAAACGGAAATAATGCCGAAGTATTCATTAATTCAGCTCCACTGCATTACTGACAGATGGCAGACAAGACCATTCATCTTTTAAGTAATAACGTTTAACTATACACGAACGTCATATATTCTCATTAGGCTTCTCATTTACCAATAATTCGCTGACTAGTACGCCTGACCCCAAATCCAATGTATACATATATATTTTCATATTTAATAAATAAGACGCTGATTTCGTTAGTCCTTCCATTCAGTAAAACGAATGGGGGTACAACTACCCCACGTAGTTAAATATACGAGTGGCACATAAAAGCCTTAGAATGTCACACCCCCGCCCTGAAGTTGAACCCCCCCCCCCGGGAAGAAGGCTTAGAACAAAGCCTTCACCGAAATCCACTGCGTTCAACAGTATCACCAGCGACCCAGAGATACTGTATCTTCACCTTGTTATCAGTTTCATATTGAAGTCGCCGGCAACTTGCGGCGTCTAAGTATGTCAATGAAGTGACCAAAAAAATTGCCTAAGAAGAACTTGGGACAAAATTGTATATTATCGGTTTACAGATTACAGAAAAAATAGTTAGTTTGTCTGGTCAATTGGACGACTTTCAATGTTATTGCAATGATTATGTGATAATATAGACGAGACCGCCTTGATAGTCTTACAGGTACCCCATTTCATCGTGCACGGCTTCGAATTTGTCAACAACATTATCATCAATGGCAGCTTAGCATTAGCAGCTTAACTAGCCGTTGACGCTTATCCGTGACTATTTACAAATATTTGACATATTGCGCATTGAGAACGTTACCACAGGAGGATCGTCTGCGTCGATCAGATGCTAAGTCGCCTCGCCTGATAACGATAATCACTTCAATTCATCGAAAACACGCCGTGCCGGCTCGCCGCAGCGGCGCAGTAATCGGCTTACTGTCAACAGATCTTCCATGCGGTTGTTATGTGGTTACAGGCAGAAAGTTGATCTTAAGTGTCCGTGCTTTACAGGGACATTGGCAAACTAACATCGAAGTGTCATAGGTGTGTTAATTGAAGTGGTGTTTAACTTCAAGTGGGCCACCTTTTCGTCCACCTCTCGATCTGAAGCGGTGACTGGATAAGTACATTTCGTTGCTCCACAACGAAGCGGTTCTCGGACATCTGAAGATATCTTAATGTGATGCTATTCATTTTCTTCACTATGGCTTATTGTTTTATGTAAACATGCTGATGAGAGTCAGCATATTTACGAATCAATCAGATGGTGTACCGCTTTTGTTGAGTCCAACTGTCCTGATTAATCGACACACTCAATCTAACTAAGCATCTCAAACGTATGCTGGCCTATATATATAATAGTCCCAGTCTTTATCTATTATTTATAAAATCATGTCAACGAAACATGATGAGTAGAACAGTAGTCGTATTTGTGACCGAACTGTCGAATCAGTCGTCTGCAACGGACGGACTCGCACTCGGTCGACAAATGTCAATGTTAATATTTTAACCTTATGCTTTTGCCCCGTTAACGATGATTCCAGTGGACATTTAATTTGAAGCAGATCCCCAGCAAGTTACATAAGACATATAAGTGCTTCCGAATGCCTTCAGGCCGTGTGGCGGCACCCCTGCCATGGTGGAGTCGGTCTTGCTTATCTTCATCTGCGTACCTATTGTAATCACCACTCCAGTGAGATCTATTCAATGACAGCCATACATATAAACCCCGTCTCCAGGGTAGTGGATGCATGCATTAGGGCCTTCATAAGCAGACGACGAAGTTGCGATTCAACCTAGCCGAACTTGAACAACAACAATAATAATAGTGGTGCGTAAAGAAGAAAATATATGTGAAGTACAGTATAGTATGTGAAGTACCAACAAAATGATTAATTTCTAACCGGTGCCTTTGAGCCAGGTGAGAGCTCGATTTCAAACGAAAATCGCGTGTTGCTTGTGGCTTATGTCTACGTGCCGCCCTTAGGATTATATTACATGAAAAAGCATCTATAATATATATATATATATATATATTATATATCTATACAAAGCAACCGGTCGTCACGTGCGCCGCACATACGATCCCTAGCTCTGACACAATCGAGTAGCATGTGACAAAAATAAAAATCCGCTAATCCTATATACCATTGACAGCTTTCTGATCCGCAAGCTTTTCGGATTATTCCGCACATTATGTCAAAACCAGTAGAAATGAAGCTTGGAACAGTCGTGAACCAACTTCAGCTCAGCAGCCGCTGCAGCGACAAGCATTTTTCAATCGGTTGGTTTCGCCAGTTTCAACAACCACTGCTCTTTACTGCCATATATAATGTTATCAATCGCATTAACTTGTTTGACATGCCTGCTCGACTATGAGCGATTTGAGATGCTCAACAAATTGCTTCGTCAGAAGGAAGGGTGTTTTCGCTCTTGGTCTGCTCTAACCCGGGAGGGACATCCAACAAAAGGTTGATTTTGGCATTTTGGGTCGATTCGCCGAGCTGCGTTCGGTGCGATCATTTACCAAAAACTAATACCCCATACTATGGCAAGGGTAGATGCAGCAACGTTTTGGCAATCTTTTCCGAAAAGCGTAAGCTTTCATGAACAGAGCCAGAACAAGCATTCCGTAGGCAAAATGCCATGGGCAGTTCTCGTTCACTGACTTGAACTAGCTGAGGGGCGTGACAGCTTGATGAGAGAGTGCAGTTCGCTAGCTTATATGTGCCAACAAGTGCTAGAGCCACTGATCAACGATACTTTATCCGTTTTCTAGAGAAACACACAACGACACATTTCCTGCAACACACACACACGCACACAATAATTGCAGCCTATATTCCCTTTTTGAACCGACCACATATCGCTTGTGTTTCTTTAGCCCTCTCATTACCATCAACATCGCCAGCTTCTAGCTACGAAATATATGTACTCCAGTGTTGTCGCTAAAGCACTCCGAGCAGGCTACCAGTTTTCAAGCCGTTCCCTCAAGACAATTTTCATTTCTCTTCGAAAAAAAGCTTCTTTCTGATTGGGCTCTTGTGGTGGTTGCTGTTGCTGTTGTTGTTTGTCAGACTGGCCGTGATGTTCGCCCTGTTATTGCAATGCTTTGCCACTATGGTTCTTCATTTTTCTCTTCGAGTTATCTAGTTTCCCAAATGCTGAAATTACACCTGCACTACCGCAATGGCCATTATTCCGTCTGTATTCCATCGTTTGAAGGATGCCGCCACCGCACCGGCCACTGCTGGCAGGCATTAACATCGCTTCTCTAACTAACTCACTGACTACCTCTCTCTCTCTCTTTCGCTAACCTGCAGAGCATTGGCTTTTTCTTGTTGTCGCCGCTGTTGTATTATTACTGCTGCTGCTGTTACCTCCAGCATGCATCTGCTCGCTTTCTCAGTCACTCGACCACTACGAACATCACTGAACCGTTCGTTCCTCACTCGGTCGAACCACTCCAGTGGTCCACTATTGCACTGTGCCGACACCAGGAACAACAACAACAACAACAGCAGCAGCAACAACAACAACAGCAACAACAAACGGCTCTGGAAGTGGGGGTAGCAGCATTGAGCGTCTCGCATCGCTGCGTCCGCAACAACAGCAGCAGCAGCAGTAAACGTTCTCTGAAAAATGGTTGACTGGCGCTCGCGTGTTTACACGATGACCCCAAAAAAAATTGACGAAAACTGAAGTAGTCAGTACCTGCAGATAATAAAACAATCATTTCTGCCGGAAGATGCTCGTGTAACGGAAGATTCCGCTGAGTACTGGAAGCTGCGGCAGCAGCAACGATGGGAAAATCGGATAGCAAGTTATCGGAGTTTCGAAACAAGTCCAGCAGTACTGCTGCTAATTAGATAGATTCAGATAAGATAGATCCCTCCCACACAGGGATTTAAGCAAAGCGTACTATCGAGCAATCAGCAAGCAATTCTACCTGTCGTATCCGGATCCGCAGTGAGTTCGGCCACTCAGTCTCCAGATACAACTCATATATTTTACTCTGTATGGATTACTAAATGAAGTGTAAAATATGGAAAAATTTGTTCATTAATGCTTATATGTCGCACACAACCAATGTTCGCATTTAAAAAAGTCAAGATTGTCGTCTTCGAGCTCGAAACTTAACGTCTGGGTTTTTGTCGAAAAACGCCAATTACATATTAGGCATATGTTATTAAAACAACTAGAGTAAGCATTAGTAAAGTAACTAGATCGTCTTATAAAAATAGTTGACGATTGAAGAATTAACTCGGATCCGTTAGGGTCAGGGCACCTGACTCGAGTATCGGTCGCTCACAAGAGGACCCCAGTGCAGCTGCAGCTGCAGCAGTGTCCAATGTAACGGCGGCCAGTTACATAAAAAGGAATAAAATTATGATCATATAGATCATACTAAGTATTAAAAATACTGGCAACTAAATTCATGGTAGAATACCAATAAATACATATTGTACTACCTAGTGCCGTTTGCTCAATTATGACTTGCTAATGTCAATCGGCCTTTTTCGCGCTTTGACACATTTGCAAATTTTGCTATGCCTTACTAAACGACAATTACCTGCGGTAAGTGTCAACTGAAGTCAACGAGCGGTCTCTGTGTTCGAAAATCACGTTTCTAAAACAGGAGTTAATTGTTCGCCGCCACAATTCACAAATAAATACTATTCTCTGTCACATGTAGTTATGTACGCTGGATAAATTACAGTCGAATATTACACGTTATTGCTCGCTTAAGTAGCGTGATCCCTTTAAACTTCTATGGCCCGGCATAACTTTGCTTTTGATTAAAGAATACACGAAGTACCTATGGTACTAGAGTCTCGTGATTCTGAGATAATTATCTCCTTCAGAATTCGATCGTGCGGTTCAACTTATATTAGCAGTAGTGTAAGGTATGGTCTGTGATCTGGCGTAATTAATTAACCTCAGTTTTGATATTTTTAAGGAATATGCAATCATTGCATAAATCAACTTAGTCAGTTATTGTTATGACTATAATAATCTATAGAGCACAACTAAAACCTCAGGTCCACAGATACCCGGCACACGAACGCTGTTATCATAAGAGAACGTAACGGGAGGCCCTTTCTGTACAAGAATACGCCCATATATCGGTATGTTAAAATACGCTTTCCTTCTAGTCTTGTTCTAATTAACAAAATGAGGGTTTCCCTAAAAATTACAACCATTGTCTGCATGCCTATAACCAACGCTGTGATGATGCAAAAATACAAGTGAATCTGAATGTGTTCAAATGGCGCAGGCCCTTTTACGAACTGACGGGAGCAAACAAACAGAATCGCTTTTACCTTTTTCAATTTTTCAACCTTTCATCCTTCAATTTTTCCTTATATATGTTTCTTGAAGCCGGAGGTCCCTTGGTCCCATAGCAAATCCACTTTGCCACAGCGAGGCAGGCTCTGCTACGAGTTTCACAGTTCTGTTTGGCCAAGAATCTAAAGAAAGTATGCTTAGACCACGCTGCATTATTAACCGAGCGACAGCGCGCAGGAAGTCAAGCACAACAGTAGCAGTCATTATATTACTGGACCGATGACAGATATGATACGTATATAGTAATATAAAGTGCCAGATATATATATAGATAAATATATCTCGACTAACATATATATATATATATATATATATATATAAAGTCGAAATCCACTTTCTTGTCACCGACTTTTTTTTCATTGTTTGACAAATAGCTGTACGATCAGTGAAAATTATTGATATTTTAACAGCGGCCACGATCGATCGCCAAAGCGAACAGTTCCAAGTTTCCTATCTCGATAGCGGCAACCGGTAACGTTACGCTAGTATTCTTACAATTTATAGGGAACCTTTTATTTGATCAGGCATTGCAAAACTTTGCTCAATCGCGCACACTGTCAGGGCAGCGTATATACACGTGCTGACGATGACGACGACGACGACGGAGTGAGCTCTAGGTGCAGGAAAGTGACGGCATCTCAACGACCTACCCCACTCTGACTATAACTACTACTACCACCATTATTGTGAATGCAAAGTGAATCATCAAACATCTACCCAGTCAGCCAGCTAGCCACCGGAAACGAGTTGTTTGGTAGCGCCAGCAGCGCACAATGAAAACGTCGTCGTAGATCGATCCATCTGTGATCTTCCTATGGACGATTCACACTCACGCATAGAACCACTACGGCGTCGCCACGCAACCCTACGCTACTACCGGTGGCTTCATTCCCAGTAGCAACACACGAAGAAGCTGCCCTAAGCTGGCGACAGCCACTGTTCTATACACATATTGATTTACCTTAAGTCGAACCTGTCGCGTTTGACCCCTATGATGCAACCCGTCACGGACGAGGCAGCTAGAGCCGACATCTACTTTCAACATGAGCGTATCGCATTTGAGCGATGATTTCAACGGTATCTTATAAGCGTGCAAAGTTTGTGGTCAAAATCACACACAAATACACAACAAATCGCACAATGTAACGGCGATTACGAATCAACTTGAGCAGAACAGAACCACCCATTAGGTTCAAGTCACCTGTATACAACGTGTGCAGGTGACAGCCGTTAGAACGGGATAGGTTCGGTTCTAACGGCTGCCCTAATCGATCTGCGTTTTGTGAGGGGTCGATCTACTGCGCCTTTATTTGCTTGCGTTTGTTTAATTGACGATAAAACTCGCTGTCACTTTCCAATAGACCAGGCCGAGACACTCAAGAGAAGGCACAAACGACTTGGTTCATTTTAATTAATTGTTCACCAAAGGTGCCGATTTCTGCCGACGCGCTAACCAGCGAGGATCGGCGACGTCTACTCTTCAACTGTTAAATCTTTGCTTTCGATCGTTCGAGTCGCGTTTTCGCTTGGGTAGACCGAGTATTTCCTATCCACGAGTCCGTGTTAAAAAAATCGGGAGAGGAACCACGTAAATTCGTCTGAACCGTTCTGAAGAGTGGTTACTCGACCTGAGCAAAATGTGTGCATACCCACTCGTTGATATCACCTATGGGTTTTCCTTAATTACAGTTCCCTGATCTCCACAATGCACGAGTAGGCTCGTACCTCATTCACATATAGGCTAAGTATTATTATGCCTAAGTACAGTAGACTAAATACGATTGTATAAGATACGAATCCGGTTGTTCCACTGTATGCAGTACCAGCAGAGAAATTGAATATTTTTTGAATTGAGAAAAATGCGCGCCCAGACGGGTTTTCTCGCCCTCATCCGGCCAGTGACCTTTTTCATCGGGTTCAGTAAAAATAGAAGATTCTTGAACGGTTTTTCTATTTCATTTATTTAGGCTGACTCTCAGCCAACATTTAACGTCCACCGTACAACTGCTTTCAGAATTGCATGGTCCGTAAGACGAACAATCCCATCAAATGCAAATGTGCCACAGTGGGGAATTGAACCCGTGCATCTACGTCCGTCCCTTCCGATTGCTAGACAAGCGCCCATGAATGCACCACCAAGGCACCAGCCTCGACAGGACGGTTCTATTGAAGTATAACGAATAATAACCGCATCGCTATCTCATACGATTACAACTCTGATTAAGGGTCGATGTCAAGGTTAGAGATACACGCCTCGGCCTTCAACTAGAATTCATTTCTTAACTCAGCTCCAGTTTACGGCGGAGTTTTGATCACGTTCGATTCGACCATGTCCATTACACATCAGTGACGTTATTAGCAATATATTGAAATTCTAATAGTTTAATTCCTCTCGACCGATAACCCGAAGCCATTAACCTGTCGTCACCCAAGTTCCGTTGAACTTCATCTGCTTCGAAATCCGTGAACTGTGACAGCGGAGTGACATAATTAGGCCATTCTACAGAATCACAATACAAGACACGAGTTAGCATGCCATGCATAAAATGCATGACACATTCGGCCCACACACCCGCATGCCACCCTATCAGAGTCAGACAGATGAATCTATTCCCCTATCGATTTGTCTGGTCGCATATGCTTCTGTGTGTGTACCTCGTCCTCGTTCTGTTCATTCGATGCAAAGGAGCTTCTGTCCTTACAAACCTATCAGATCCTGTGACCTGACCTCCGCCATAGGCGAACCATATTCTAACATGACAGGCCATCTACTGTGTGCTTTTGCAAGAGGGAACCTATACAACTGTTGAGTCTATGCCAACCCTTTATGTAACCATTCAACGAGGAGTTGATTGAGACAGATAGACAGACATCGTCGCAGGCGAACAACTTCAACATCGTAGCATTGTCATCATGATTAGTACTATTACTATGGTCAGCACCGTCGTCTCAGTCCAGTTCATCGAAATACTGCTGTCGTTGCTATTACAACGAACTCTACCACTACGACGGCTATGTATCATTCGTGGAGAGTACGCCGCGATTCGTCCTCATGGTGGTACGATCGAGCAACATGAACGGTGCGTCACCACATACGAACAAACAGTTCCGGCAGCAGCAGCAGTCATATTTACGTACAGACACAGACTCGCCCACAGGAGTAGTATTAAATCGGCATTGGTGCCGCGGACGAGGGCGCTGCTGTAGAGGCATGTCAGCCGATTTAGTAGATGTATTTAGCAGGGTAGAGGTGATTGCTGCTGTACAAATAAATATCTAAATATAATACTATTACGATGATCGTAATATATATATATATATATATATGCGTATGTACAATATTTTACTGTGCTATACTGTAGGTGGCAAATATACTCGTTGCAGCAGGCGGTGCGAATCTGATAGCTGAAATTGGAAGGGAGGGAGCGGTCGAAACAACGAATCTTACGAACGAGACGAGCAGACTAGTCAGGCCAACGTAACGTCAGACAGACATCGCACACCTCAGCACGACACCATATGAGCAAATCGACAGATCAGATCGAATAGAAGCATAGACCACATGCAGCGGTAACGTTCCCGCCAACAAGCGACGACAGCAATAATATAATCATCGTCAGCAGGGCGTAGCCACAGCGGGCACTCACTCAACGAATCGAATGAATGAATTGAGGGACGAGGGCCGAGAATGACAACGTGTGTTCCATTGCCACTACGAACTGCTGGACTCTTGGCGAGGTATCCCTGGAACACTACCGCTGTGCAAGTCTTTGCCCATTTGATTAACCAACGAGAACTAGGAGATAGGTGACACGATCAGAACGCGCCAAACCTCTTCAATGATAACTCTGCCATAAAGTGAAATAATAGTGAGCACAACAACACACTGCTACTTTGGTACCTATACTTTGCGATACAACAATTCGAACAATTTGGTGATAATACACTCTTACTTTTACCCTATTTTTTAATCGAGAACTTAAGCATTGTAAAATTGCAGTTCCGGAAATAAATCGCAAATGTTATGTTATGTTATACCGTGGTGGATTGGGACGGATGATCGTTAGCGCTAGAACGGGTAATAGGAAGTATTGAACATCAATTACGACATCTACAATACTAAGTTTTCTGGTACATTTCTATTATACCTTATCATACGTCGTATAAAATATTTAAGGAAATCTTTTCGATTGTCACCAGTCAATCCGCCATTGGGTATAGCTGGACACACAACAGAAGCTAGATGTCGTATATGACCAGCAATATATATATATATATATCCAGCGCAAAATGTAATCACACACGGTGCTTTTTATACTATCAAACAGCATCTCAGCCTCATTTATACCAACATAAATCTAGTTGTAGTTTGTATTAAGTTTAATAATTAGTAGACATATTAAGTAATATTGTACTAAACATCCATAATGAGTAAGTCCCATCCAAAATGTGCGCTCACACGTCTGCTAGATAATTGCAGCCTTGCATTTTTCAACGTAAAAAGAAACTGAGGAACAAACATAAAGTTGAGTCACCGCACAACGAAGAAGACGACACGAAATCGTTTGCCCCCCCTCCCCCCGGGGGAAGCGACCACTTTCGCACGACGGCAACAACAATGCCCGTTACACTGATGCCGTTTCTGCTTATTGGTCAAAATTGGATTTGTATTGCTCGATCCGAAACTTCACAATGTCAGTGCACCTCAAGAATATCGAGACTCGTAAGGGAACGATCTCTACCTGATACTTAGCAAGGTTAAGGTCAGAGACATAGATCATAAGGCTAAGCTACCGTAGCTCATGTTCAACCTGACGGTTCTCAGCGACGCAAGAAGTGTCACAGAGTCAACTTCAATAGACTCTAACGGGTCTATATAACCACGTTGGATATCGGCAGGTACGAAAACCTGAACGCTAGCAATTATCGCTCTCTCCGCTATGAAGACCGCCGCCGAAATTTCGCACTCCAGCAAAATTCAACTCGGTTGCAACGCGAATATGACCAGTAGAAAGGTCGACCGAAAGATTATATATATAAAAGACACGCGCAAAGGTATTTGCAGGATAACATCAAATCAACTCTTTCCGAAACTGAGTAATAATTACGACCAGCCTAAGGGTGGACAACGTCACTGTAAAATATATCCCCATTGGTTCGTGAGAAAGCAAACCATTTTAGGTATATTAGTTAGTCTACTTTATTGCATGCTACTGTTCGCAACTCTACTTTAATCAATTTGGATTATTCTTTAATTGTGTCCTTACCCTCATATTTGGGGCCACTTATTACAGACGTTAATATAAAAGTTCGATATACTTTTGTGTCAATAAATATCACAGAGTCTGTTGTAATCACGATATATTTTGTATTAATTATTCCTCCTATCATGAATCCGTACACTGTATTGATGCTATCTCACTCAATGTGTGGCTGTACGAAGTGTCACGGTCAAATTGTCCCTCAATGCATTATCGCTGGCATTTGTGGTTCCGTGAACCAGAGAAGCGAACGACCATGAAGGCCACTGTGACACTGTTACTCGCCGTCGGATGAAACTAATCCGAAAGATCAAAACCGATGTGTCATGATGATGTATACTACTATTAGTGTTTAGTTACAAATATATTCAATAAAATACATAAGCGACAATATTCCGCCAGGAACTAGTGACGTAAATAGCTGCGTCTGTGAGGGATATACCCAATTGTTTCCACAGGCCACTCAACAGACACTATGCTACCGTTTAATTTAATTGAGCTTGAGCAATTATTCAAACAGGTGATTGTCTTTACGGACAGCAGCAAGGTGCTGAGATAACATTTATAATATAGTAGCTTACGTTTATTTAGGGTATGCAAATTTTCACGATTTCATCAATGGAATTAAAGGGACGTTCAAAATACGATCAATTAACATAACCCGACATGTAATAAGTCAATGGAGAAGTCGATGGTCATTACAAGATAGACTTGGCCGGGAACACGGTTGAGTTAATTAAATATTTTTAATCAACAAAGGCAAGCTTGCTGCCAAAAGGTTCATCAAAAAAGTAGCACCATTCTTTCAGTAAAGTCAGCCAATAAACTGGCACATGAATAACTGCTTCATCAGGTCGATAATCCAGTCAAAGAATTGATCGAGCGACTAATCAAAATTTGACGCTGTCGAAGCAACCTTCTCAACATATATGTTCTTTGTATTTTCAGGAAATATATATTTTACTAATAACGTGTACTTAAAAAATCTACAAAAATAAATCTTAGAGAACACCAAGATTTGCGTAAAATTGTACCAGATTTTTTGGGCAAATCTGGCCAGCCAGGAATTGTACCAGGCGAAGGTTTTTTCCCTTCCTTTAATGCTTAGACAAATACGTTTACTATTTAAGTATTCATTTAGAGAAAAACAAAAATAAGGCGCTGGCAGGATGGATTATCCTCAGAACCGTCACCTTGATTAGTCCCCCATAGAGTTACGTATGGGGCTATGCCGAGCTCCCTGTAGAATTTCAATTCGAAAACACCTTTATTAACAAAAGGGAGGTACACATTTGGTGTACAAAAAATTGTTAGTACATTGTATATGCATTCGTGTCTCTGAGCATACACGTGTGCCTCGAAAAGAGAACACATTGTTGATCTTTCGGTTCTGGCGATCTGCACTGATGATACAGTTTGCTCACACCGCAGATTATTTTTTTTTTTAGAAAGCTCGGTTCAACCAACACATGATGTGTGCTTTGCTTGCCCAAAAGTAGCTGAACATTTGTCCGGAACCTTTTCAACGTTAAATCATCCTACTGGGTCTGTGAAACGCTACCTGGGTTTAAAGAACAGTTCGTCTGTATCCGATCTACCCCATTAGTATCAGATAGTCATTGACCTGCTTTCGTGGTGAATCTCTAAGAACGACCCACAAAGAACAGCCTCAATTTGTTGTTTAATGTACATTTTTACCACTACTAATTATACCACCAATATTAAACACCGCTGAGATCCTTTAGCAGTGACACAAGGGCCGGTTTCGGATGAATGCACCTTTCGCCATGCATGAACAATATTAGAGAAGGAGGTATATGCTTCAATTCATCACTCAACTAATCCACAATGGCGAACCTAAGGCCTTTGAAAGCCCGCTGTTGCATTCCCGCACATTGGCTCAAAAGGTTAAAATCATAACAAACCTGTTAAGTGCTATCGCCTATATCATGTCGCATAGACATGATGGCAACAACATGTCGTATTGCGACTGCAACTATAGGCCAGACTCTAGGTCTGCCCTTACTGGGAACCTTGGGAATCATGGGTGAGGTTGACTCTTAGCCAGATCCAGTTCCAAACCATTTCCAGGGGAAACAACGTAAATGTATATGCCGTCGAATGACCACTGTATCTCGCGATATTACTTCCTTAGCCAAATACCAACCACTCTGAGCAAAGTAATTGGGCTATTCCAAATATCACAGCACAGCCGCAGTCACCCCATACAACTTAGACCGATAGCCATTCATATGCATGACTCTTTGGTCGGCTGCAATTTACGGAAAACTCATCTCTTTTACAACGTGTATGTTAGCCCGAATCATTGTGTTTCTCGTGACAAATGTTTAGCAGTAGAACAATCGCATGACTCAGGTCTACACCGTCGGCCCATCGGCCCGTTGCCTCAAGCAGAATACCGCTGACCCTCAACGGCGGTCGCGCCACCGTTGTTGGTCCTCACTAAATGCGGTTGATGACAAACTAGAGAGACATGCTGTTGCTTTCGACCTGCTATCGTTCCCTGTGATGGCACCAGTTCGCCCTCGTTCACTGAACGGCGAAAAGTCCTGAGGGCCTGCTTTTGGACCTATCATCAACCAACCACCTCCCTGGATGCCGGCAGACCTGGGTTAGACCACCCGGTGGGTTCGTGTCAGTATGTCTATCTATCTGTCTGACGATGTGAGTATGTGTCGAGATCTCCAGAGGGTTCAGTCCGAGGCGCTCATCTAACGATGCTTTGTACTCATACTAGCTTCGTCCACTGGCGCCGCCGTTTGCTAGCCATCGGGGTCTGAACCCGTGCGAAACCTTCTACCAGGATGGGTTGATTATACTGTACTGCGTACTACCTAGCTCGAATTGGCGCCACCTCTCTTTCGTGTTTTCAAAAACCGGCATACCTCATACCGGTGTAGATTTCCAACTCGCGCAAACTCACAAGCTGCTACTGCTGTTGCTGGCCAATTTTACAACAATTTACAACAGTGATTCGGGCTCCGTCGACGTCTTTTCCAGAGAGGGAGAGAGAGAGAGAGCAAAAGGCAACCAATGGGCCTGGTGAGAGGCTAAACGGTGACTGAGAGATGCCCGAACACGAACTCTAACTCAATGAGTCATTCATACAAACATAGAGATTGTGCAAGTAAAAAAAAGATACCCATTGGCACACTCACACGGATGTGAGACGACACGAGAAAGTCGACTTGTACGTATATCTCAAATTCGGGCTGGGTGGCACAATTCAGTTTACTAGAAAATATAGAAAATCATCACCCAATTTTCACTTGACGCGTTTCACGTTTGATGCAGATTAATAATATATCATATATTGTATGATAACAATAATAGTAACAGTAGAATATCTTGGTTGGTGACCACATCGCAAGAGGCGCTAGCAGCGGTCGTTGATAAACGACACCGAGTTACTGTGACTACTTTTTATCGCTGCTTATGCTACAGCATTAATTTCCAGTCGTATAGGTATTGTGACACGTTCAGCAAACCGCTGACGTGCGAACGATGAAATTATCGGCGACGTCTAAACATTGTCGTATACGAGCGTCAACAAAGGCAGAACAAGTCTGGGTGTTAATCCGGTCAGCAGTGATCGGTCACTCTTACAACGACTACAGACACTGCTAATACTACAACTACTACGTCAATGACAATAATAATAATAATAATTCAGAGCACTATTGCGCATCTGAACGATATGCGCTGCGTGTGTGGCGTGTGTTTGTGAGCTACGACAAATGGCAACGTCTCGTTGCTGCAGCAGCAGCAGCAGTTGCTTCTTGTACCACTATTGCGAGCGAGTCAATGCGTGCAAGGATGGATGAACCACTTTCCGTATCCACTACGCCGTGCGCTCAACACCAACCACAGCAGCAGTAGGGAGAAATCGACAAGTTGGCCAGATAGAGCCAGAGAAGGGGGCAGCAGCCGAAATAACGAGTGCACACGTTGTTGGCCAAAGTGAATGAGACAGACAGATAAAGAAACGATTTTATCGGTATTTATTTACCTCTCGACATGATGCGGAAATATTGGCGGCGATCGTTGGATGCAAATGCATTCGAAGCGATAGTTGCCACTGAGTTTTACCCAATTCGATCTATCCAACCCTTGTGAACGTGTAACGGAGGTAGTATACCTGAGATGAAGTGGAGTTGAGATAACTCGAGAGATAAGTCGAGTTGACAAAGACAAACAACTCGTGAGAGCGTTGATTCTCTGTTGATTGTTGTGAGCGTGTCGGATTACTCGGAGCCTATGAACGTGTCCGTCTGAGCCTGTTGACACGATTTTTTTGGCCGTGCTGTGTTATTAGAATTCTCAGCATTATGATAGAATATCTGTGTTGTCAGCGCTAGCTGCATATATAAATTATTCCAAGAAAACAGGGTGATACGCGTGAGCCTATCATCTTTGCTTTCGCATAAAACGCCTAACCTACCCACCTACCTACCTCGTGTGAGAATCGTAAACTTTCCCCTGGAACAACAACGTTTATATCTGCCCAGCTCGACGTCGATCGAAGGACCGATCCATATTCAGCTGAACACTCAACAAAGTATTTGATCTGACAAATGTGAGAAATAAATTTTAGCGGCGCTTCGTAGCCAATTATAATCCGCGCGCTCCGAGCACAAGGTAAAAGCTTGACCGGCAAGCTGACGTTATCGCGGCGTTATTTTTATTCTCGAGAAAATGGAGAAACGAACAATTGTAACGGTTCATCGTTGTTTGGTGTTTTCACCGATCGATGTCGGCATCATTCGACAGGAAAGGCGTCCATCCATGAAAGGTATCGTTGCGTAAATTATTAGCGCAATTAGTTATATCTATCATTTGGTCATTTTCAAAGAGCTCTTCGCGTTACTCTTGCAACCTTTATCGTTCGTCTCAGCGTAGTCGTCATCGGTTACTGTATGACGATGATGATGCCTGTTTACATATTATTTCTGTTTTTGTATTTATACTAATAAATAAATTTTCCGAGCTGGCTAAGAATAAATATATATATATATATATATATATATATAAAATTGTCATTATTGGTGTTGTTCGGTTTTGTTTGCAATTCACCTGTGCGTAGCTGGAATGCGCTTCGGCTGCGGCCGACGCCCCGTTCGAAGGTGGCCGTATTGTCACTGGGATGGTCGCCGCCACCGCCACCGACACCACCGGCGCCACCGATCAGATTGGAACTCGCCAGTGGTGGCAACGATCCCACGAGGGGACTGTCGGGTCCTGTTAGCATACGCGCTCCTGGACCACCACCACCACCACCAGCACCGGCGCCACCGCTTCCGCCACCTCCACCTAACACGAGTTCGTCGCTCGTAACACCCTCCATTGCATATTACTACTGTAACTACAACTTCTTTTCCTGATGTTGCTGCTGCTTTTGCTGCTAACACTGTCACCGCCGCCGCCGCCGCTGACGCTGCTGCTGCTGTTGCTGTTGCAGTTGCAACTGGTTCGGCGGTCAAGACAGCCGCAATTGGAGACGAGGTAACGACGAGGTCCTCGTCAGCGTCAGAGTTGTTGTTGTTTTCTTCACTTGCTCTTATGCTTAGGTTGATTATTGGTCTTGTTATGGAGGTGGTGATGGTGGTCGTGGCAGAGGAGACGGCGTTGCCAATAGCGACAGCAGCGACGAGGCGGCAGTCGGCGGACAAAAGGGCACTAGAGCACAGACGGAGCATTGATTCTCAACACCCCGATGCTCCAAAACCCCAATGATGATGATAATGGTGGTGGTGATGATGATGATGGTGGTAAAGATATTTATGGCGATGGCGACCACTGGCTCACCTCAGATACATACACACACACACACACACACACAGGGGGGGTGAATCACACCGCCAACGAGAACAACACTCAGAACTACGATTAATTCCTACAAGTAGTATCCCAAGCTGCGCACACGTTTTCTGATTGCCGATGAAGATGATGATGATGATGGTTATACTTTCTCTCTCTCTCTCTCACTCGTCGACGGTTTCACCTCCGACGATTAGCTGTCGATTACTGCCACCGCTGAGGACATCAGCAGTAGCAGCAGCAGCAGCAACCAGACGGTGATGGACAGAGCCGGTTACTGCTGTCGAAGTCATTCCGCCGTCACCGTCGCTGCCACCACCACGACCACCACCACCACCACCGGCCGTGATTCTCGTTTGATTTCTCGTTTCGATTCGCTGTTCTAACGATACTCGTAACAACAGGTAATAATATCCTACGTGTGTATGTATATTTGTATACGTTGTGTTCGTCCTCTCTTGGGAATGTCGTTAGTTCCTTGTTCTCCTCGGATGTTCCTGCCTACGAGGCAGAGGGCGGCTTGCCAATAGCGATCACTCGCTGATTGGTCAAGTAGACAGGGGACATGCAGAAATCACCACGAAATGAAGTCCACTAGAAATCAGATGAATATCCTCGATATTTGTATTCCCCACAGATTGTGGTTCCACAAGCGAACCCTACCTCGTTTTTCTCTCACTAACGCACCGACTCACTCGAGGCTCTTCCTGGCCCCTTTCACACTTGATATCCTTGTACTTGCTTGTATTTGTCTGTTGATTACCACCCAACAATTACCACCATCCGACGGCGTTAGTACAACCGAGACCGAGCACGATGAAAAATAAAAATCGACAGCAGCAGCAGCACCGACACTAATCCCCTCTCGTCGTCCGTCCGAGCGGCAGAGGGATGAGGCAAGGATGAAATGAAAATAAACGAGACAGCCAGGCAGAAGACAGTCGCTGTATCCTTAGCTCATTGTCCTGAGCGGGATCGGAGGGATAGAAACATTAGCAGTAGTAGTATCACCACCAGCACAAGCGCATCGTTGGCATCGCGAGAGTCGACGATGAGAACGTGAAGGGCAGACGAACAAAGTCACTGCGCTCACAGCCGAAGTGAACGAATACTCGTAGCGGCAGCAGGGGTAGTCGTATTTGTAGTGAACATCAATAACAACAATACGAAGAAGAAGAAGCAGATGATGAAAAATAGGAGATAGATAGGTCGGCCGATGATTTATCTATATATGTGCTGTTAGCTGCTACACACAGCAGCGCACCACTGGAACGTACCAACGAATGCAGGGGGCACGAATGTTGTTCGTTGGCAACGACGACAACAGCAACAGCAACAACATCAACAGGAGCGGCTGCGGCTGCTAAGGTGACAGCTTTAGTCACATCGGCCACTTCTGCAACTACCAACAACCGAGCAGCAATATTTAGCGCTCCTCCTCGATTCAATAATTCACCCTCTATGACAAATACTACAGAGCAGCGGTGTATAGTACCTGTGTGGTTTACATAGAGAGATAGATAGACAGTGGGACAGGTCTGGAATTAAGCAGATTGAGGATATTGCTGCCGTGCTCCTCTACTGCTGCTGCCGCTGCTGCTGCTGCTGCTGTTGTTGTTATTGTTGTTGCTGCTGCTGTCACTGTCGATGGGCGTAGAATACTTTTGCTGTGTTTTTGTTGTTGTTATTGTTGTTGTTGTGGTACTGGTTGTTGTTGTTGTTGATGTTGTTGTTGCTGCTGCTGCTGCTGCGCCCGTTGCTTCGGTTGATGATAGCGAACGGAGATCGAGAAATGAGGAAATAACTGAGGAACTTCTCCGGGGAATTTCACATTTGCACTGATCGCTGCTGTCCAGAGTGGCCGCAAAAGCGTATGACGTTATATCAACTGTTGTTGCTGTTGTTGTTATTGTTGTTGTTCTTGTTTTTGTTTTAGTCAAGTAGGCTGTAGTGGTTGGGCGGTAGTCGAACACACTTCGTTGATACCTTATTTTTATTTCATAGGTGTCGTCATCGTACGTTGATCGTCGGTGGGGCTTCTCTCGAGAAAAGAAACATGAGACGTCGTGGGACAACAAGCGACAAACAGATCAATCAATATGTCCCTCGTTGTGGTCGTCGTTACACTGACATCCAACGAATACGCCACCAGCAACAAGCAGGAGGGATGTCGAGAAACAAAACGATCGACCACAGGCACCGACACACACAGACACCCACCCGTGACTGCTGCTGCTGCTACCGCCGCCGCCGCCACCACCGTCGCACTGCCGGCGCAGACTTATGGCAACCACTACGGCAACTATCCCTGTCTATTGTTGCCACAGGCTTCCGTTCGTTCGTATGACCACTACATTTGCCGTGGCCAGCGCCATACAGCAGCAGCTGAGCAGCAACACCACCGTTACAATCGCAAGCATCCGCCGCTGCTGCTGCTGCTGCTGGTGGACGTTGGTCAGTCGTCCTCACTCAGTTCGTTGTCGGTCCGATGTCGGTAGATAGATAGGTAGTCGCTAATGAGCCACAAACAGCACCAGCACAGCACCACCCCGATTAACAGAGTACCAGCGCTCACTGCTGCTGCTCCTGCTAATACTGCTTGTAGTTACGGCCAAGCAGAGACCGTAGCTGCTGCTGCTGCCGTAGTAGTTGTTGTAAGTGGCACCAACAGCACCGACTGCGCTTCAACAGGCTAACGAGCCGTCGTGGGGATCGGCGCTGGCGGTGGCAGCTGCGGCACGAGTAGAGACGACGAAAACGACGATGAAAGGCTGCAGCAGCAGCATTCGAAGCTGCAGAGAAGAACACCCCGCTCCTGTTCCCAACAACGCAAACATGGCGACACGCACAGGGCGGGCGGGCTGGCTGGCTGTCGGGCGGATGAACGATCTAGCCAGCTAGCTAGGGCGAGAGAGATGCAGACAAACAGATCGACAGACATCTAGAGAAGAAGAGAAAGAGACCATCCATTCATCCATCCATTCGACCATCGATAGAAGCAAGCAATCAAGCAGCCTATTCGACAGAGCAACCTGCCTCGACACGACCCGATTTATCTCGGTGTATATGCTATTGCTGTTTCCACTACCGTTGTAGATGTTGCGGCAGCCTAAATCGTGAGCTGCTCGAAGCGGCTATTGTTGACGACTGCTGCCGCTGCTGCTGCTGAACAGTAGAGAAATATGATACGAAGCAATTAGCAACCAAACCATACAGAAGCCCATACATCCACAAGGACGACGTCGTCATCCGTTTGCATCAACATCAACAACAACTGCTGCTGCTGCTGGTTGTTGTTGTTTCTCGTATCGAACGGGCAGCTTATGTTGATGATTCATCGAAGGCGTGAGGCTGTTATCGGCTGATGATAATGATGAAAATCTGACAAATGGAATAGTGTCAAATCGAATCTAATCGGTGTAACAGAATCACGCGAAATATGGTTGGAGGTGAGCGGTCATCATTATCCCACTGTCATCAACTCGATCCTGGACAATACCAGGCCTAACCGGTTGGTGCGGGGGTCACCACGGATTGGACACGAACCCGCCATCAGAAGCATCCAGGCGATAGTGGATCATCACGAGCATAGAAGAAGACAATAGTCTGGACGTTAAATGTTGGCTAAGCGTCAGGTCGGAAAATTTACTATTTAGAAAACGGAATATGGCGAAAGTGAATGATCAGCTCTTCAAATAATCGTATTAATTAACAATTTAAAAATAAGTAACGATGGCTCCCTTAGGATCGATTCTTGAAGTAACACCCGACGGTGGCGCCAAAGCCGATCACATAGGGGAACAGCTGAGAGTCGGCTCAAACATACTCTAGTGCTGACAATCGTGATACAACACTACCCACACCATAAAGTTATCCCTGTCCGGGATGAGAATCATATCCACGAATACTATGGTGATAAACTTCAGCAGACATTTAAGCTCTCCCATCCCAACCAACGACAACAACAGCTGGCGTTTGTAAATTATTTACGCCCATGCCTTGCAACGGACTGGGCATACCCAACGTCTACATAACGACATATGACAAACAATGCCTCTGCTTAATCGTGATAGCGGCGCTTGATGGCCATATCCTAGACATAGACTCATGTGGAAGAGTGAGCGCTATCGGCGAAGTTCGCGAAGGCGCACCGGCACCAAAATGGAGTAAGGGTTGCCCCGCGCGATTTTGAATCGAAGCAAAGGAGCGCGATTCGCTCCGAACGCATAGTGAGAGAGAGAGAAAGAGAACACTGCAGGGCCAGAAATACTACAATGATATATATATGTACAAATCGTCCTGTTTTTGATCATTTCTGCATGAGCTGTCGTCACGTCTTTTTCGTTGATGGGCGTATGGTTATCTGCTTTCTAATGCTCTACTATGGTAGCTATCGTATGAATGCTTCACTTTGACGCCGCAATAGGAGGCTATGGAGACGAACTAAATCACACCAGGAAATGTTCTCACACTGTTTTGTTTGTTCGAAGCAAACTTCAAAGAGCGTACCTGACTCCGGCTGAGGGGCACCTATCCTGGCTGGTGGTTCCAACGATTGTTTGATAATGGGTAATCCTTGAATTTGTACAAAGTGACACAGGTACACTCACAGCCTGAACTCGGTTCTACACGGGGACGTCCCCACTTGTAGCAGCACAACTATGATTGTTCCTATTAGTATTTTTATTATTGTAACTAGAAAAATGTAACGGTTTCATGAGCACACCACATCCAGCACCACGATTTGCACTATGACGATTACAAGTGAAGTGAGATATCAGCAATCCTTGCAGCTGTGACGGCAATAGCCATTTGCACAGCTCAATAAGATGCCCGGGTTTCCACAGCGACAATGTCACAGCTGCTTGTACTGCCTGAGCCACGGTTGCGTCTATGCTGAGCGCCGCGACCGCGAGAACTTCACTCAACGACGGTGAGATCAACACCTGACCGGCAACGAGATGAATACCGCAGCTGTTTGCAGTTCGAACGAAACTACTATGACTGCTCCTACCGCGTCTACGACTGCAACCACTACAACAACTAACTGGGAGAGAAGAAAGTTGTTGGAGCGGACGACTCAGTTGACTGAGCCACAACCAGTAGCACCGCGGCCACAACCACTGACCGCGTATTTCCTGTTGTTACTGCTGCTGCTGCTGCCGCGGCTGCTAACTTCTGTGTGTCTACCAGCCTCCTTCCAATGGGTCTATCCTATCGGTGGGTCGGCTTGTCTGCTTGTGTCAGTGAAGTACAGCCGTCACCGAGCAGGGAGGACGTCAGCTGCGCCGCCGCCGCTGACGACGACGACTTCGCTGCTGCTGCTGCTGCTGCGATGGGTTGATGAATGATCTGTTGGACCGTTCGTTCGCATTCAAGTAGACTAGAACACTAGTGAAGTGGTGGAACACAGCAGAACGGAACTGCGGAGGCAGCGGCAGTAGCTATTTGGTCAGAAGAGCTGGCAAATAAATGAATTCGACAGTGATGCTATTTATACCTGTACTCTGGCAGTATCATGAGGTGGTCAGAGGACGATGAACAAATCACTACGAGAAGAGGAAGAATGGCGTCAGCATAAGTTGTCCTGCAGTTACAGACGTGGTGGTATTGCCACATTCACAACACATGTTTAAGGCCCATCGATAGATTGGATACTACGGTATAGCTATATGCTCCTCCGCTTTCGATGGTGAGACAACCGATGCGTATCTTCTCCAGCCCCTTTCCTTAACGAGATGGAAGCGAACTGTGATCCAAGATGGTTGTTACAACAAATGATGACATATGATTGAGGATGCCAGGTATATGCATTGATCAACGAACTAGCCAACTAGTAGAAGTTGAAGTTCAGGACGAAACGGAAAATGGCGTTCGTCCTACACTCGCGACATAAATACGAATACACCGACGCCTACTGTACTGACACTGGATCACATTTTCACCATGGCATTGGTGATGGTGAACGAGTCTTCTGCCATCGACCACTACTCGTATTACCGTCTTCGGTAGAACTGCGATGCGAAACTCAGTCAGCGAAACCGATGCGTTTTTATGCACTGTTGTCCAGGTGTTGAGAAGAGGCACCGAGTTTCATGATGATTTGCCGTGTTTAGCTATCTCTCTCTGTCTACTCGGTCACTCGACGGGGCACCGACAATTTCGTCGATTGAAGAGAGTGGGAAGGAAGGGATAGACTCATTTATCCGATATCCGCATACGTGAAGGTCTTCATTTGCGTGCGATGCTCAAATGTGGGCCATGGCCCCCAGTTCTTCCTCCACCCAGTTCCGTGGGAGAAACGGCACCGACAAAAGCATCAACGTTATCTGCTTATCTGTCTGTCTATGTGCAGAGAACACTAGCACGGTACCACCACTGTTTCAATTAGACCAGAATCACTTTCTGCCCGACTTGGACAACGACGACGACGATACACAAGCTTTTGTGCAGAGGAAAAATAAGGGAGACAGCCCTTTAACTATCGCTCTGGCTAATCTGACCAAAGCAAGACGCTGTTGACTGGGGCAGACTAGGGTCGGCTCTCTTCCCCTTAACCTTGCCACATAGGTCGAAAGAAGTGCGAGCGCGGCCTACCGAGGTTGCGGGAGATGCTGCAGATGCGGCAAACGGCGACTGTAGCCAATGGCGGTCAATAAGAAGACAGGCTACATCCTGACGACGCTGGCAACATTGTACTCTACCATGAACCAGTACGCACGATTAGTTGGCCACAGACAGCAAGAACTCACACCGATACGTTCTCTGAGTCAGATCTTGCGGAGTGCGACGAACGTTTGCACTATGCAGTAAATTGTCACGACACGTACCATGAGTATCGCTGCCGTCGCGGGGTAAACACGAATAGGGTTTGAAGTTCGTTTGAGTATGATTTGAAATAGCAGAGTCACACTCATTGAATTGATTAATTCAACGTTGATTCAATACCGCTGCAGGTATTAGGCGCTATAGTGTACAACAAATAGAATATAACAATCAATGAACGCTCACATGAAATGTCACACTGGCGACTATTATGTGGCGTGCAATACTATGAGGTATAGTAGAGTTCTCATTTGAACATCAGTCTACAACTGGCTGAACTAGGCCTGCGTGAATGGGTCCCGCCGAGGAGACCACACGCACCCGCTTCTGATGCGGGTGCTTGTGGTCAACAAGGTTGCTGGTTGCTCGATTGCCCACCTGCTGGGTGACTGCCTCGTGGGACGAGATACCGCTCAAGCGGATAGAACAATCAGGCTGCTTGTTAGCCAGTTAGAAATTTATGGTTAGCAAAGCGACCGGGACAAAATTAACGGGACTGCTCCTGTGAAGGTGTTCACTGCCGGTGGCGCCCGTGTCCTACATCCCTGGTATTTGCTTATAGATCGATGAATAGAACTGCGGCCACAATTTATCCATATTTCTCACTGCAGTGAGGCTTTTTTTCTGGACGAATAAGGCAGTACGAGCGAACATCCAACAGTTCCTCTGAGCAGGGGATTTCGCAGTAGTTAAGCATACGTTTGTGGTTTCAACGACAAAATGTTTGCAACGATCCCCATTAATTGCATTGAGTGAGATAATGATATAGTGAAGGAAAGGTCTTGAGAGTTAAAGGTGCGCCTGTGGTGAAATATACCCCCTTACGCCTCTCTTCTTCCTGCAGATCAACAAACCACGACACCACGAGATCAAACATGTCGCTCCTGCCGACAGGGTAGACGAACCCTTCCATGGTGTGAGGTGTGCTGGTTCATACATAGCCGACTGATATCAAAAATGTTCAACGTGCCTTGGGGTTACTTTCCTACCCCACCTAATGGGGTTCGTAAGACCAAGCATCACATCGTTGTTGTGCTAGAATATTAACGTATGGAGTATTTTTTAGCACCTTAGAGGACTATTTAGTATGAGACACTGGACAGAGGCTACAATGATGTCCCTGACTAAACCTCCTTTAATGCAATTGGTAGTCACAATCGTCACAAATAATTGTGAAAAAGGTCCAGTAATACCACCGAATAATCTTCATTTTCTCTACCGGCTTTGTAGAGAATTCTAAGTATTATTCTTAGTAATAGCGCCTCTATTAGAGCATTCGTCGTTTAGATTAATTAATTTAGGATACACAAATTTTACATCCCTTAGCAAACCGCCGAGCTCATCTGAGGTAATTTAATTACTGGTGTATAAGCCACATACAAAGGTCCTTAAATGGCAATACGCTGTATAGAAACCTGTATAGCTTTCTAAGCGGCCACTTCATTGTACAAAATTATACAGAAAGTTTCCTCTACTCAACCAAGATGACGTGCAGGAAGAGTATTACACACCGTCATGCGTCGCGGAAGACACCACGTGAGGTAGCAACAGACAAACGTGGTCGCAGGAATAAGCTAATAAGGATGGCTAAAAAAAATACTGCCACGGTGGTGAAGATGCTCACTCGATGATGTAGCCAATCTTAATACTTAGCTAGATCAACCAGAATCACAAGAAGCCAAAGTGCAGGTGCATACTTTCAGCGACACAGAGATGACAACGTTCGAGGGGGACCTTGGCTACCAATCTGCGCCAAAGGAGTGTGTCATACGACCGCCGGAGATGGCCTGCTCAAAAAAGAAAAATATATTGAATAGCATATTCCAGTGCGACTTCAGGTCCGGCTATGGTCAAATAAAAGTCCAGCTTTCATGTATAAGAAACTCCCTAAACAGCTTAACGCTGGCTCGCCAATAGTGAATTCTGCAGAATTCTTTCTGTTGCACCCCAACCGACGCGCAGGTGCCTATTACAGTCGCCTGTCTCATACAGTCTTATACTGCGTTCAGTCCAGCAGGCGCCCCGCCAGCAGGCCCCGGTTTATCAGAATCTGCAGTACTGCTAGACAACCTCGACAAAATGCATTTCAGTTAGCGCTTTGTTACTCTTATACCTTAGTCTGAATCTTACACCCTAGAATAAACCCTTTGAAGTTACCAGCAGAACGTATGAAGTTCTGGCAGAACGTACGAAGTTACAGTGGAACATATAAACTTATGAAGTTCCAGCAGCGCGAAGGGGAAGTTTACCCCAGATGTCTATGGATGACCCTCACAGATGGATTCATATGTGCCTCGCCGGAACATCTTCATTAAGCCGTACTGTCTTGCATATACGTTTTCCATAAATGTACAAATCGACGGATACTGTAGCGAAAAGGTCCCCGTCGTACACACCGCGTGGGATGAAATAACGAAACCTTGACTTTTGCCTTTCGAGCTGACCCTCAGCTGTTCCCCTATCTGACAGGCCTCAGCTCTTACCCTTTTAAGGAACGAAACCTTGAGCGCTACTTCTAGTGAAGGTATATTGGTGGAACAGAAGCATATTATAGTAACAGGATCGGATGTTATGATAATAGGATTACGACCCCGCCAAGGCGCCCCTAGGGTGGGGTGCCTTCCTACACCTGCATCATTTAGAGGAGCAGCGGACTTACTTCTGTAATAAGAGCGTGGTGGGCGAAATAATACAATGCATGGCTCCACAGTAGCTGGGTTCCGACTGCGGAAAGCTCTATTATCAATCAGATCCCTAAAAGGTCAAGGAGGTCCGACACTTCCAGCCTTCTCGATGGATATTACAGGTATCAGTAAAAATAGCTCTTGCGACAAGCTCTCACTCTCAGTTCCGACCTCGAGGTTGGTGGCATTTTTTAAGTACAGGAATATTATCGAAGTATGAGTTCGTAAATGGCTATTCAAATCTCGACCAGTACTCTATCCTAATGGAGGACATCCAGCTTTCTCTGTAAGGATCGTATTTCATCTGTGCAAGATAATCCGTTTCTATTTGTAGTATTCATCGATATTTATGCTGCCCTCGAAACTGCCCCTAGGGAGAGGATACTGCTTGGACTCGCCTAGGCTGGAGTGCTGCGCGATATGCTGTGATTGCCATTTTCCAAAAAAAGACTATCGTGATTGACGGTGGTGTCGTTGAATATTGTGCCATCATCCAAACGATAGCGTTCGCTCAAGGAGATCCTCTCTTGTGGCAGGCCTGCCTCTGGTTATAAAAAACCCAAGGTTAGCGAAGAGCTTAATGTGCTTTTCGGTAGTGGGATGTTTCTTTTTCGTCAGCCTCATAAACAAGGTAGTATTGCGGTTCATGATGTATAAGCAAGGCCCTATCGTTTGTGTGTGCTGTTCACGTCGTGCGCGTGCCTCCTGTGCCGTGTGTGTGTGTGTTTTCCCGGCCGCATGTGTGCGCCGCGCTTGAGTGCCAGGCGGGCGATGACATTGGTGGACCCACCGAGTGACCCGCAACCCAGGAGAGCGAGGACTGGAACGGGTTAAAACGCACTCCCCGATGACGTTAACGCGATCAACGCCTCAATGGCGACTCCAGCTGCTGTGCCAAGCGGCGAACGAAGGACGTTAAGCGCCTCGCGGGCCGTGAAGCGCGCACACTTGTTGTTCAGGGTGACGATCCATGGTAGAGCGGTCGAAGCCGGTGGGCTTTCCCCTCCTTTCGAGCATGGCCGTATGCTCACCTTTTTCAAGAGAGGCCACGAGGCTCTCCCGGGCTACAGCCCATCTAGTGGAGCCGCTGGGCTCAAGCTCTGGGCGTCCACCACGTAGCTCGCCCGCAAGGCGACCTTCGGGGGCACCGGCCCACTGCCCGGTTCTCTCATTAGCAAGGCTCGCATTACAAACGTCTGCGCGGCCTTCATCGATACCGATATCCTAGCAGAACTTACGCTCTCCTCGGTGTCACTTTCGTCCGCCGTCTCCCCCCTCCTCGGTGTTCCTCGTGTTGACCTCCAGCCTGACCATCTGCCGGTGTGTTTCAATTGCTGCCGGGTGGGCAACTTCTCGGCCGGTGCTCATTGCTCAGGCCTGCAGCAAGTGTAGCGATCCGGCCACCTCGCTACGACTTGCATTCGCCCATCCCGCTACAAGAGCTCCCATCGCCCGGGCTCGCCGGCATGCCCTCGGTCAGCTTACTTCCACGAGTGTCAACGGCTCATTACGTAGGCCAGGGTACTTGAGCAGGAAGGGGCATCTCGCACCCTACGTTGCCAATCGGGGATCCGACGTCCACCCTGTCACACGCCTGCCCATACGCGGCGACAGTCTGGGGTATCGCGATCCCGTCCGACGGTGCACGGGTTCCCATGATCCTGCTACCTTACCCGAGGCAAATCGCCCCTCGCCGCGCTTGCCCTCGCGGGCCGCCTGTGTCCCGGAATGCCAAAGTGGTTCGAGCTGTTTCATGCGTCACAGCAGCCCTGCAGTCCGTCAGTGAAATCTTGGCTCCGCTCCTTCAACTTTAACTGCAGTACGTCCCCCTCCTGGCTGCCCTCAAATTCCGCCCCTCCTCATGAACACAGATGCCACCTCAGCCTCCTAATACGCCACCGGTCTCGCACGTTTTCAATGCCCGCATTGTGGGGGCAGATTCGCCCGGCGCGGCCTTAGTAGTCACATAACGGTGAGGTACCCGGTCCGTTCGGTGCCTCAGCCGCGTCCGCCACCACAACCGCTCGAGCTAGCAGCAGCAGGAGACTATTCGAGACGCCCATATCTTCAGTATTATCCCAAAGCCGCGATCCCTGATCGGGCGTGCCTGGCAACCTTTCGGGCCGGGTCGAGTTTGAACAGCCGCTAGCATCGTCACCGGCCCGGCGGGTCTCGACATCGCCCATGAATAAGGACAGGGCGTCTGCGCGCATCGCGTCGCAGAGACTCTCTGAAGTGACGTGTTCGGGGCTGCCCGTGTCCTGAGCTCTACCGAGTCCTCTGCAGGCTCTCTCGAGGCTCTCGACGCCCTCAGAGCGAAGCACCCCCGTCCCTCCTGACTACGCCTTCCCCGAACGTCCCCCGTTAGCCATGGTCCCAAGGTCAATTGATCAGGTTCTTGCGGTCGTTGCCTTTTCCCCTTAAGTTCATCCGCCGGCCCCGATGACCTTCGGCCACGTCACCTTAGAGACCTGTTAGTCCCGGCGCCCGGAGCCGCCGCCGCCACCACCCTCTTCAAGGCCTTCGCTAAGGTAATCGACTGGAGCGGACCGGTACGGTGCCACCGCCGTTATGTCCCACATTCTTTGGCGCCCCGCATCATTGTTTTCAAGAACGATGGCTCGGTGCTACCCGTTGCTTGCTCAAGCACAACGCCACCGCCGAGAGCAATACCGTGGACGTTAACTGGTGGTGTGGTGCATTCGCGTGGACCACCGTTGGATCCCTCGTCTGAAGGGTAAAATGGGGTGGGCCAACGAGAAGGACACGGCTGTTACCCTGCTCGGCTCAACCCAGTTGGGTGCTGCTGGCCGATTGGGATTGAGGTCGCGGTTCATGCAGCCCGCCTTCATCCACGCCCACTGGGACGCGGCCCTGATCAAACCTCGATTTTTGACCATTGGTAGGCTGTATCACAAGTATCGATTCGCCCTGCTACACCAGATCATGCGAAGTTTAGATTCCTTGATACTCTCTCCAAGGGGAAACATGGTTTATTCCTTCTGTCCTCTTTAAAGTCTTAGGATTTACTACACAACCCTGCAGCTCATCCTATATTGAATCTCAGACACTGATGTGGTAATATGTGCAACGTCTAGGTAGCAGATGCAATAAACATCGGCCAGACTTGCAATTTACGTTCAGGTTTTAAGTCTCGAAATCAACTTGGCAGGACGAAAGCGATGAAGTTTCATGGGGAGGTCCGATTGCTTGCAGCGACAAGGTCAACTAACTAGGGCCGGTCTTTCACAGAGCATCCTATGACGAAGAAGATGAGAAGAGTGTTGGTGATAACCAACACCGCTGAAACCGATAGGTATATCTACACTGGTGGCCCAGCCCACCAATTATTATTGGCGCTTTCTGGTGCGGCGGTGCGACTACAATTGGTTGTACAAATCGGCTCTCTAATGCAGCGAGACTGGAGGATGCCAAAAACAAAAAGGCGTGCTTTTCATCTTCAAAACAGATTTAGTTCGTCGACTTGTGCAACACTAGACCAAAAGTACTTTGGGTTCAAAGGGGTCCACCTTATGAAGTAATACTCAAAGCAGTTATACCGTGGATGTTAAACGTTGGGTTCGAGTCAGCTCGGAAAAATGACTTTTTGTTAGACCGAAAATACTCAGCATGCGGTATGCAGGTGGTTAATGGACGAAGATATTGTTTTATTAATGTAGCTATTCTAGATACCATACGTCGGCGGCGGGGCTATTGTCTGTGCATACACACAGAGACATCTTCAATAAACACACGTCGAAGCTATTTGTAGTATAATGATTAATGAGCAAAATGTTTATTTACAATATATAGTGGCGGCTAGCCAGTCAACGACCTGTATACAGTCTTCCCTGAACAGAAAACCCCGGCTTCCCTATGAACATTTATCTTACCAACCAACTCACACGTCCATTGATTAATCAGCCACTTTTGTTCCCTTTTTTTTGCTGTTTGCCTATTAGCTAGTCTCAGAAAAATACATAGGATTACTAATGATAGTTATGGTCGTATTAATGTTATTTTTACTACAGCTATTAATAATAATAATTTATAATAATAATAATGATAATAAAGCCATGTACCTTACCAACGCTTCGTAAAGACGCCCCAATGCCTTTTGCAATATATTTTTTCATCCGCAAGCTTATTTCGTAGATATTTCCATAGTTCTGTTGTTGTTTTTGTCCTCACTAGTTATTGTAGTTGTCATAAACAAAAGATCAACTGATCGGTGAGCTCGATTTGCGTCATCTGTTTTCTACCTCTGCGACAAATAATTGACATCTTGCCGAAAAGGTACAACTGCTGGTTTGATGCCCAATTCGTAGAGCCTGCAATAATACCGTGCATCATCTTTTTATATTTATGTTATATAATAATAGTAATATCGAAATGACTATATGCATACACACAGAGACATCGCCCCACAAAAGTTATCTACGCGATCTCCTCTTCTTCATATCCCTCTTCAATGACGACCATCTCGCTAACTTCTTCGCCATCTGCGTACTCTAACGCCAGTTCGGCAATACCCTCCTTACTGAGTAGCTTATTATGACGTGTTTTCAGGTGCCTTTTGTACGTGTTACGTGTCTTGAAGCGTTGCTCGCAGTCGACGCACTCGAATGGCGTTTCGCCCGTATGCCTTCGAAGGTGCTCCTTAAAGTGTGACGGGTGCCGAAATTGTCGGTTGCATTCTTGACACGTGAATCGTGACGCGTTATTATGGATCAGCATATGGTACTTCAGTGAGTGCTGTCGAGTGAATGTGGCATTACAGGTGCCGCATGTGAATGGCTTTATGCCAGCGTGGCTTCGATAATGCGAGATCAGGGTGGCGGCTGCGGTGAACGTTTTGTTGTTGTTGCAGATCTTGCACTGCAGCACAAAATCGGGTTCGGTCCTCTCACTGAGCGCCTTTAGGCAGCTAAGTGCCATTTGGCGCTCCCAGCCGGGAATCACACGGCCATTATGCATCTTGGGGTTTTGTGCAGTCTCGCCGCTGTCCACCAGAGCGTTGACTGCTTGCATTTGCTCGTCGTGGATCTGATTGATCGTGAGCCGAAGATTGCGTCCAGGACGTCCACCCGAACCTGTACAGAGAAACGAACGTACAACCGGAAGGGAACTTAGTCAGCCATCAGATTGTCCCGATATCAACTGCTAAACCTCTCGGCAATGATAATTAGCTGGACTAAGGACGAGAGGCTGAACGACGGAAGGAACTGAGCTTCCCATGATATCAATAACGATACTTTTCGAAAACAAACCAATTGTATTTAGCTCTTCCACAATAAGGTTATGTAGTGGATATACGCAAATCATTAAGGTAAGCGAGTGAAAAAGGTCCTTTCTCACCTTTAGCTCGAACGACTTTGGAACCAACGTCGGGAGCGGGCGCCGCATGATAAACAACTTTCCCGTCAAAAGGCGAGAAGTTCGTCGACACCTCTTGTTCAGCAACTTCTTCCTCCGTCCATTCAACGACAGCGGTTTCGTCACCTTCAGGACAGTCGACAACTTCGCCAGCCTCTTCGTAAACAACGACACCTCCTTCATGCATGCCACCCATGTCTTCCACCATCTGTTATGTGAGAAAGGCCACCAGGACAAAAACGAGATTTTCTCTAATTAGACGCCTATCAAGACGCACACACCACCCACAGTGTCGCATCGTATTTGTTAGATTTGCGAGCTCCTGCAAATGGACAGCTTACTGCTTAACATAGGTGCTTTGCATCACAAATAATACTTCGCTAACCTGAATATCATAATGTTTGCCGCTGGTCCCAGGCGTTTCTTCGTAATGACCTGCGCTTGCCAACGCTTCCGAGTCTGTCTGGTATTCGACAGCATACTCCTGGCCAGTTTCTGGGTCCACCACGATGTGCATCGTGCCGGGGTTAGGGATCGTTATAACTCCCGGTGTGGGCTCGGATATCGTACGCATGTCTGCCCCCTCGTCGGCCACTCCTTCTTCGTATTCATACAAAATACCATTTTCGTCTGTGGGAATGGCAACATAACAGAAGCAGAATCATGATACGATGAGCCAATGAGAAAATTCGTCATTGTTCGAGTAGTTACCTCGCCTGCATTACAATATACAACATCTTAGTGTGCTGTGAAATGTCCGGCTTGAACGGGAAGGAGGAGGTCAATATATCGCCCATTGGGTTCGCTCAATAACTGGATAATGAGGTAACTGCGACTGACTGACTGACAACTGTACCAATTAGCTAGCGTGTATGCTGGTTATTTTTGTGCATGACATCTACTTCGATTTTTCGAGGGCTCTCGACCGAGTTGATCATAAGATTCTGCTTTCAAAGCTTGTGAACCTGTAGACTGGTAACTTCGCTGGCGACTGCAAAGATCTCAGCGAAGGGAGATCAGAAGCACCCCTGGCGAACGTCAGGGATCTTTTTTAGTTTCAATAATTGTTTGTGTTTTTGTCTTTGGCCCAAATATGCATTTGTATACAAGACTTCTGTTCACAACCGATGTACTGTCGCGAACAGTGGAGACCCTTCCTTAAAAATACGAGGCTATCGAGGGCTCGTTCCAAATCGATTTACCAAGCGAGCTGTTATGCTGCAACATTGACCTCATTAACTTAATGCTGCCATTTCGAAATGCATGTTTCATTTCGACAGTGTAGATGAATTCGCGAATGTTTCTACAAAGTTCCGGAAATCAAATTCCTCGAAACAATACTTTAGCATACAATCGAATGAGCTCAGAAGTGGGACAACTGTCCGGGTTCCTAGAAGAAAATGAATGAAATTTGTTCGCATGGCAGATACCGCGTAGGACGGGATAATCATGTAGCTACGAATAATCGTACATTAAAGAAATATTAAACCCTATACAACGGTCTCCGTCCTGGCGTTCGACTAAAAGGCCTTGATTTGAACCACTAACCCGACCCACCTTCAAACATAACGCGATTTCTAGTTGCTGGCTTGCTGACGGTCGCCACCTGGTGTGCAGCCTGCGCAGTCATCTGGATATGACCGGTAGTCACCGGCGTTGTTGTGGACGTGATTATTGTAGGCGTCGGAGTTCCGCTAGTTACGAGCTGTTGCACTCGAATCGGCCGAATTGAGGTCGTTGTCGGAGTCGATATCGTCTCGACGTGCGAAATTCGAGGTTGCACATGAACCAGCTGCTGATGCTGCTGTTGTGGTTGTTGTACCTGAATTGGCTGCTGATGGTGCTGCAACTGTTGCAGCTGCACCTGTTGTTGCTGTTGCTGTTGGAGATGCTGCTGCTGCTGCTGCGGTTGATGTTGAATCTGAATCTGCTGCACTTGAGCTTTCTGTTGTTGGTGATGCTGTTGAGGCATCTGGTGAGTGACAGTGTTGCCTTGAATTATGTATTGCGTTCGTACGGGCTGGATAATTCTCGTCTGCACCGGAGCCGGAGCCGAAACTGGGGGAGGCGGCGGCGGCGGTGGTGGTGGTGGTGGTGCGAGTGGTGCTGGGGCAGCTGACTGTGCTTGCGTTGAAGGAGGAGCCGCTGCTATCGGCGGTGCCGCCGCGGGCGGTGCAGGTTCAACGGCGACTTCCTGTATCTGCGAAATGTTTGGCAGAAGTGGTGTGTACACCGAGGGCCACAGCGCTGTTGGTATTGTCAGACGGACGTGTTTTCTGGATACCTCTTGACCTGTTGAACAAGTGAGGCGAGAAATAGGCGAATGCATTCATTAAATTAGACCAGAGATACAGAAGTTCAGAGGTTAGATACTGAATCGAGTCTGGGTAAGGTCCTCAGTCATCACCTAAGCCCAATATGAAAACCTAAGCCAAAGACCCTTTTGGTGTATACAATTAGCGTACAGATACTATCTTGGTGCATGTTATGAATACAGCTACGATAATCATTGCATGACAGAGGCAAACCAAGTGGTGTGTAAGCCCATATTCCATGACGCCTCATATACCCGGAAGCGTTTCAGCGACATGTTTGCATTAGATGGATTGAATGTTGTGAGCGATCATCGCTCACTTCAATTGCCTCGGGCAAAGCTCGAATTCGCTTTCGTGAGAGGTTGAGTACCTTCGTTGTTCTCATTGAACGCTTTGACCCGAGTCAAGCCACGAGTAGATATAGAATCTTAAGCTTGATCTCTATCTCTCTGTCTCTCTCTCTCTCTTTCTCGCTCTCTACAACTACTACTACTACAGCTATACTTCTTTTTAATTATTCATAATTTTGCCAATGATTGTAACCGTGAACGTGTCTTAATAATTAAGAAGGGTATCTCATTAAACAACAAATTGAAGACCCGTCTTGAATCACCCCTCTCCATCGTCCCCAATCTCTAAGTCTACCCCCCAAACTAGTAAAAACTATAAACGAACTCTACATAGCATCATCCGAGTTAATTGAATTGTCTGCCTGATCTCTGAGCCATATTCGGCGCAAATTTGCCAACTCGAATATACAATCGTTGTAGCGATGCTGATGATTCTGGCGCACTTTCATAAGTTTACCGTCAGCGCATTTGCCCACTCGATCTTGTTGGGTCCGTGCAATTGAAGCAGCCCGCAGGGTCTAACAAGGTCAAACCTGCACGGCAGGTGACTCGTACAAACGGAGTCATTGCATGGACTGGTGTGGCTTTTGCGTTTATTATTCATATTAACCATTTCGGCAATGATTCGGAGCTATTCGAAGCACTCATCTGTCTGTTCCGCGACGTATACCACAATCACCCAACGAAAAATAGAGAGAACAATCTGATCTTGCAATGCTAAGATATTAGGTAGGATATGTGTCATACAAGTCGAAAATTTGACACTGCTGGTCTTTATTAGCTGCTGTATAGCTGCAGTTTCCTTGAATAAATCACAATTTGAATTTGATTTGGCAACTGACAAAACGTGAGCTTCTTCACGTTCGCCATTCGTTTGGTTGTGTTTGACAAAACACTCTCGTGCGGCTCATACTCAAGGCTGACAAAGAACCACTTACTAAGGCTGTTCTCGCCGCTTTCGTCTAAACGAACACGCAGTGTGGGTTGCTTCTGTTTCGGTTGCTCTGGCGGCCCGCATGGATGCGTGTATGTGTGATCCACCATTTGCTCTAGTTGACTCCAATCCTGGGCTCCTTGTTCGCAGGGATCCATCGCTCGGCGTGGCTTGAACAACACCTCCCCATCGTCGAGACTTACAACTTCTGGTTCCAAGTCCTCTTGTTCCGAAGCACTTCAATCACAGCATCAATCAATCAATTAATAAATCAATTGTTCAAGAAGGACAAACGTGCAGTCAGTTAAGAAAAAGTTTGCTTTTAAATGGGTAAGATATCTATTGAGAAGCGAGTGTTACTTCGCAAAGCGTGCTCGACTGCCTTTTCCGATGGATCAGAACGCAGTTCCTGCAGAGCACATATGTGCTAATAATACTAGGTTAACATTTTACATCGGAGGTTTACTATTGCTTAAACGATATTTCTACTAATCTAAGATAATAAAGAGAGACTTACGAAGGTTACCTAAAGGTAAAAATGGGCTTCAATATTTCAAAAAATCACCGAGCATAATTTGGCAATGCACAATATGACACCCTACCTGTGTATCTATGCTGTTATTTAATTAAAAAAAATATTTCCCGGGCTGACCGACAGACAACATTTTACGTCCTGCGACGATACTGCTGCTGTTATTTTATTACTTCTATTTATTCCACTAATTTCTATGTTACCGTTAGTCATTTAAGCTAAATCGAAGAACTATTTTTCCCCGCGTGCACACCGGTTATGAGGAACTAAAAAGACAAATACTTTTCACGATTAGTCACCACAGGAAAGCCGAGCTTCTGGCAGAGTATACAAACAAACCAAAACTGAAACTTGAAGTCCTGCAGAGGGACAAACCTGTACCTACCTCATCGTGGCCGAAGATGCACTATGGCGTCGTTTTCGCCCTGTGATTTCGTACGATGATTCCTCTAGGATCTGCTGTTCTTCGTGGACTTCGTGAACCTCTTCTGTAGGTTCTTGCTCTTCGACTTCGTAGACCGCCTCAAGTATGTGCTCACCGTCTTCGTGGATGACTTCAACGCCCTCTTCCCCTGTTTCGACGATCTCTTCCACAACCTCCATCTGTTCAACCATATGCGCCTCCTCCTGGCCATCCTCATGCTGAACTTCATGTTCCATTTCAATAGTTTCTACCGTCTCTATAATACAGTGCTCGGCTTCGTCACCTACGTTTCGCTTAATTTCCTCCAAATGTTCCGCCAGATGTGCGCTCATCTGTTGACGAGCTCGAATCTCAGTTCCTGATAAATACATTGGCAAACATCGAAGAAAAAGTCAATATAGTGGGCAAATGCTGTGCTTCTCTTCAATGAAAGGTGTGGCTTGGTCGTTTTTTTTTAAATATAGCACATATAAATGCACAGACTGTGAAATGGAAAAGATGCACCTCCTCCCCGTCGATGTTGGCCAATAAATGTATTGGTTTGTTTTATTATTTAAAATAAACTACTGCTGATCTATGCTGCCACCATTGCAAGCAAAGTATTGGTCAATGAAAGACACGTTGGTGTAATTAAGACCATCTACAACATGGACATCGTACTTATCAATCAAGCAGAGGCCCCTCACATTGTGCTTCCCTCATGTGTTGAGTAAAACCAGGAAATAAGTGATACCTCTTGATCAGTGGCGGAGAACTATGAAACTTACCATGACTAGTGAAGGTAACATTACACAACTGCATCCTACAGGTGTATGAATACTTTTTCTTTGCTTCGTCAATCGTCTTCACGGCGAACAGCTCCAACAGCTGTGCCGGCTTCAGCGACTTTAGTTGGTCGACAGAAAGCTGGCCCGTGGGCACCTGTAGTGAGCAAGAATTGTACGAAATAATCACAACCGATACTAATTCATTCTAGCGAGTACGTCTCAACTTGCCATAAGCTTAGATGCGGCTTACTCGTAGAAATCTACCCTTTGACAGTAGGAAGAGCACCATTGCCGTTTCAGGCCCCTTGTTGGCATTTCTTGATTCAGCTGTGCTGTACTGTGCTCACCTGATTTTTGGCATCTGGAGTCGTGAGGGTGGCCGATGCTACTTCAGCCAACATCGATAACATGGACTTTTTCTCTTTAGATGATGTGCCCCGCCCTCTGGACGATGATCCTTGGTCGGTGTCGTCCTGTGGCGTCTCCATTCCGGTCACTCCAAGCTGATCACCGATCACCACCGACACACTAGCTCCTGCAGCCCCGGCACTGCTCATTGCCCGCCAGGGATCCCCTAAACCCCCCTCAGTGATAACTGAGCACCACACACAATATTACTTCTCGTTGCTGCGTTCAGCTTCGATAACACAATTTGAGATACCAGTAACGAAACGGCGAATCTACTTAAGGTAACACTCAAGCGAGTTGGTTTTTTTTTCCTGCTGCTGCTAACTCTTCTGCGACCTATTCATATCCTGGCGTCAAATTTTTTTGGCGCTAGTGCCCTCAATATCTGCAATCAAACAACAAATATAACGGCAAGATGAGCAACACATCAAACACCTGCTGGCATTTCTCGATTGACATAGAAACACACACTCACACGCGCACATATATAGAAAGCGTGAGATTATCTAAACTAGAACAGCATTGCAGATAAATATATCAGCAAGAAAAAGTGGGTGGCTTTTTTCTCCATAGCCACGACATTCGATGTCTATGTATATAATTGAAATTCGGCCAGAGAAATATGGTTTGCAGTGGCAGACATCCGCCGTCGTTGGTACAAGCACTACATAGGTTGTCATCGAATAACGCCAAGGATGGACTCCCATATGCTCCTATAGAATATGTAGAGCTCAGCTCAGCTCAGTTTTTGACTGTGACCTGTCCGTTAAGGCACAAAGCTTCATGAATATCTGTTGGTATTAGAACAACGGAGCGGTTTACCCCCAACATATGGCATACGGCCGGAAATGAGAGTACACACCCTTGAGAAGCATATTTGTTCGAGCTGGCGACAGCCTAAGCCTTCAGAATATAATTGTATGGCTAAACACTTTACCACAGATCTCCTCCCGAAATATGATCGATCATAACGGGGCATATTCTACTATGTGATTTCATATTTGTCATTCACTAATTGCACTAATGTACGTTTTAATGATTAGTCAAATGTAAGTTGAATACCCCCTGGAATAGTTCTTATGTTGATACAAATACCCGATTTTATGTATTTTTGGGGAATAGTTCAAACTATTTTTTGACAATCACAGTTGCATCATCTCTGAGCATATCGTCTCTTTGTTTTCAACATGTGACGACTCTCTATGCACAACTAAATGTCCACTCATAATCAGAACAACTGATCGTAGCCGAGACTCCCACCAGTCAAAACAGGTGTCAAATATTACCAGTACAAAATCCTATGACACTAACTGTATATCTAGCCAGCATGCATCAAATCATGTTAATTCCACTTAGCTTGCGATAAAGTTATTTTGGCAATGGATGTCGTTTTTATGTTGTGGCTGACTTCAGCGATATGACTCATGTCTCACATATAGCAAGAGAGAGAGAGAGAGAGAGAGTAGATTTGGTAGATCGACTGAGAGTAGACACGGGGGTCATATGGTGGGTGGGCCTTGATGATAGCGAGAGACGCTTGCGTATTTCGTCCGCGTATCGTGTTCATCCAGACGGTATTTCACGTTCGAATAAGTCATCCGTAGAAAGAGGGATCACTTTAAATCTCAGCGGGACAAGCATCATTCCCGTATTGGATTACCACCACAACCAGTCAAAGAACCGCCACCAACAGACACCACTTGCTCCAGAGCGGGCTTCAAATGACAACCCGGGTGCACTGCGCAAACATAGACCAACAGATAGATTGAACTGGTAGTAATAATCATATATATATATATATATATATATAAGCAAATCAGTATATTTTGATTTAAACATGCAGTATGTTCAATAGAAGAGGTGATCATCTCACATGAAAATACAACGGGCAGTCCAAACATCATGAATCTACGCAAAATAAAAAATGTTTAAAGCAAAAAAAGGAGTTACAAACAATAATTAATATGGCAAAAAACGAACAGACCAATTCCCTCGGCCTAACACCGTGCCCCTAACTACGTCACTTGTTATGTTATTCATATGCCATATCATTCCTCATAGCCGGTGGACGGCTTAGACGGTGCTGAGGTCTCTGACGGCAAAGCGGTAACCAAAAGAAATTCGCTGATTGTTCGGGCCCCTTGACACGACATATCCGTTTGAAATATAACGTGTGCCTGACCTAGTACAACTTAATGTAACTCTGCGCGTACGAGGCAAGCGCGATTGAATTCGTATGCAAACGTGTTCGAGTATCGGTGGCATTGGGCCGAAACATAAACATTATCGTATTGCAGCGCTTTCAAGCAGTAGCCGCAGCAGCCGCCGCCGCTTCACATTGATATCATAGACACTACAAGGAAAAATTGAGCTATTTATAATGCCAGATAAAAACAATTGACCCAAGTTCGATTTTGAAGGACTGGCCACAAATGCGATGTCCAAACGATATTCGTGTATGTTGTCGAATCATTCGCTTTTTTGCTGTAGGCTTAAAGAGCGCCAATGTAATACATTTTGGAAGTACCCGAAAGTGTAACTGGAAACACATCACACAGTTACTTTGCGCAGATACAGCCTGACCAATAACTTATCAGTGAAATTTGAAGTTCTCCAGATTGTATCAGACGTCTTGCAGTCTCATGCATTGTATCTGTACTAATCTCCAGAGATTAAGACCAGTTTGTTTACGGTATGTTGGTCGACTGTTATATATGATACCGCACATTAGCCGGCACTAAGACGAAACTCTACGAAAACGATTGGAACAAGCTAAGATAGCCTCTCCCATTCGGCCTTCGAGCACCCACAGATCTATAAATATAGATCTATGGGAATCCTATACTAACACGAAATTCAAAACAACTCAACCTAACCTGAAGCTGCAACCCATCGAAAATCCATATGGATCTCTTAGGCAGCCTGGAAGCCGTCAATAAAGAGCGGGGAGAAAAGAACCCAAGATAGGATAACATGATGTTTACATGGAACCCTCTGGGCGCCTGTATTATGATAGTATCGCGAGCATTAACATGTTCACTTTTAGCTCGCACCCCGCTTCTGGGGCTTGACCGGACGCAGAGGATGAAGATGTCGACATCAGTTGTGTCAGAGGTCGCTATACGACCACGGCCATATGTACAGAAAACCAAATCCATGTACGGGGGAAGATACAATAGTTTTCGAGTAGGTACGTTTAAAGAGGGGCAAAAGCCAGTCGGCAAAAATTGCCATGAGTTGACCATTTGTGACAGACGCACAATTGGCCACCTAAGTTATTCATATATATATATATATATATATATATATAGGGAGCAGAGCTAGCTCAGTATTGAATCGAGTAGTGTTTCTTGCAAGCCCATAAAGTTTATTTATCAATTAGTTGTTATCTGGCAATACTGTTGTGAAACTATCTACTAGGGTACAAAGTAGGAGGTTAGCTGTATGTTGAGCTGACAGTTCGTTCGCTAGTGAGGCAGCTTGAAAGGAATGGGCAGTCGACAATGCTATAGTCAATCAGTCAGTCACAGCCACACAACCAGACAAGCCAGGCTCAACAAGTAGAGCAGCCAATTATACCATAATAATAGTTTACATTCAACGGCCAGTTGAATATAAAATTATATATATATATGTATATGATATGATGAACCGACCCGTGGTTTATTAACTTTCCATTTCATTCATGTTCTTTCACTTATTTAAAAGGCAGCGATGTGCATAGTAGTGTAGTGGCCAGATAATGTCATATCTGCGGTTAGTATTACCGCTGGTTCCTCGATTTGACCCGCCTTGACTGTGAACTTTTTGGGGTTACTACGAGGACATGTCGGGCGTGGGGGGCGTCATCTTGGCTTTACTTTTCAACATTATCATGCCTGGCAAGAATCCATAGATAATTAAGAATGATAAAGAAATCCAAGGATTCTCTATTTTTGGCAGGGTTTGAACCCAAGCCATATGTTCCTCCCGTCTAGCAATCGAAGACGCTCACCACTAGCCCACCGACGGGACATATAGAACAAAATTAAAGGCAGGTGGTGTGTGGAAATAGAGGCAGGCAGTCTCATCTCATCAGCTGCTTATCATACTATTGATACTACGCCTTCATCCGGTCAATCATCATCATTAACATATGCATGAGTCCACACTCTCTCTCTCTCACATTATATATATATATATTTGTTTGGCTTATATTTGATCCGGTGGTCTGTCTGTGGTTGCTCATAGTCAGTTCATTGTTCCCCTTCTATTATTGTTCTCCTTCCTCCAGATTAGCTATTTCCTTTTCATTTTGCGTTCCTTTCCTTTTTGTTCTTATTGATAATGATATCGCACTCTGCTATTATAGATCAAAGCATGATACTCGTTACTGTTGTGGTTGTTGTCTGTTATTACTGCCGTTGTGCCGCAGGTGTTGTTTATTTGATGTCCAATAATCATCATGATCATTATGAGGAGGAGGCAGACGATCAGTGTGGTTGCAACATTAATGATGTCCACGTCCACGCCTGCCATTGACCACCTTCTCATGCTCAGGCAATTTGTGCCAATTTTCATCGCAACAACCTCCACCAAGCGGCTATAGAGGTTCCTCCCATATATATATATATATATATATACATATATATAAAACAGGTTAAAGGTGATCGCAACGGTGGTAACGGAGATCAAACATAAATCAAGCCGTGGCCGCTGAATAGATTATAGAATAATCTAATAATGAAGACAAAACAAAAATAACATTAAGATGAACTTATCGAATAATGAAATCATCATTGTGACTACTGCCGGCTTTTAGGCAATGAGGAACAGACGGCGCGCGAGCAGTTCGCAAACGCATTTGAGAGATCGGTTGACCAACAAAGCAACGCTGGGAGTGAATGAACTAGGGTTGCTGCTGCTGCCGCTGTATTGGCGGGGCGGTGGTTATGGTCGTCACCTTGGAGTGATCATTCGTAGATTCTAGGCGTAGATCGTAAAGGCGAACTGGAGTTCGATTGTAGTCGATATAGTATTAGTGATAATAATCGTTGTTGCAATGAAAGCAGCTGCAACGACGGCTGTATCAGGACGGGGTACGCTGATGTTATAGTAGTAGTCTATTTTAAGTTCCCGCTGCAGTGGCAATGGTAGAAAGGAGATTGGTTGACGCTGTATGGTCAAGCAGACATCACCCTCGAGTGAAGCGAACTGAAGTCAGCCTGATCGACCAGGCAAGTAACAGACCGCTGGGGGTATAGGCTATGTGGGGGTGGGATTGCCGGATGGACAGACAAACAGCAAACATACAGACACCCAGATACACAGGCAGACAAACGGACAATAGTTGACGAGCGGTGTGGTGCTGCTGCTGCTGCGGCGACTACAAGAACAAGTAGAAGTGGCAGAACTGTTGCTACCATGGCCACTATGACGTGTATTGCTATGACGAGTACTACTAGGCCGTACTACTAGCTCGTAGTGTTACTATTGCATCACGAGTAGTGGGTCGAGTGCGATTGCTACTACTACTGCTGCTGTTGCTGTTGCTGTTACTGCGGGCGGCCGCTGTCACTGTTGCTGCTGGAAGCAAAGCGGACAGATAGGCAGGCAGACCAACCAACCACCGAAGCAGACATCAGCCCAGCGGCTGCTGCAAGAGCAGTAGCCCCCCTCAGCAAAAGCATCGGGGTTCGAGCAGACGGCGACCTACGAGCAGACGAGCGGACTCGGGGCTCAGCAGCCGCCCCTGGTCACGGGGGCGTCCGATGGTCAGATCAAATCTGACCGCCCACTCGACGCCCCGACGTAAAAACACTCACCTTTTGCGGTCACGGAGACGGCTGGCGCAACTGCACTGCCGGGGCACTCGGCGCACACCTTAAGCCTAACGAACACTTAGGCTTACAGCGCTAAAACTGATGATGAGACACAAACATCTGAGCGGGCGGTGGATTGAACGAGAGAGGACGATATTAACATGTTTTCAGGGGGTCGGCATGATTGCAATTTTCACTACAGAGCAAGTCTAACCTCCGTAGAGGCACTACATTGCATTTGTCGAGGGGAAAACGATGCGGGTTTAGCTGATACGAAGCCCGAATGCCACTATCCAATCGCTTTGTGTCATTCAGTCGGTGGCGGGCGATTGTCATGTGTGGGATTTGCCCCGTGTGTCGACCGCACTGTCGGTTGGTCGCTCGCCCGCTCGCTCGGCTGGCCAACCGATGCATCGCTCTGCCTGATAGCTGCTTGCCTGTCACGCTTGCTCGTTGTGTGAGCAGAGCAATAATGAGGAGTGGCTGGCTGGTTGGCTGGCTGAGTGGCGGGAAGGCCGACCGAAAGAACGACCCATAGCGTAGCCATAGCCAGGCCAAGCAGCATCAGATGCAGCCGCCACGGAGCTTGGTTGGCCTGCAAGCAGCAGTAGCGGGCAGCATTTCGTTGCCGCCTGTTCGTGAGTAGCGCCGCTGCTGCTGCTGCTGTTGTTGGCCGTTGGCTGCTGTTGCTTGAATCGGTCTGTCTGTCTATCTCTCTCTCTCGCTCTCTCTCCTCTCCAGCGGCGGCAGCAGCAGCAGCCGTCGGGGGGAAAGGTCTTGATGTAACTATGTATGCCTGTATGTCTAATGTCTAGTTTTAGACGAAGCTTTTTTCTGTTGTTCTCCTAACTGACCCTCAGCCCTTACTTTCGATGGTAAGCCTCGGTACCGCTGTGTGTCTATATCCGATTATGTCTGCATGAGTGTATCTATGAATTGGAGGGCGAGGGATGGCCGTTTTGCCCTTATGGGCGATTTTCGGAGGACCTTGCCATGCGCGCCTGCATTTAGGACGGTCTTTCAAACGCGATATTATTTACGCGACGCGCTTTGACCGATATGAGGGACCCGCTAAAGGCAGTGTGGATACACCTATTTACCCATACCGTGATACTGAACGTCATCATCATCGCCGTATAAATACGCACATATATATATATATATATATCCCATTCGGTTACCTAACATGAGTTAGGTTGTATCTGTGAATAATCTATAAATCGCAGGGGAGATTTTCATTATTAACTCGATATTGACTGCGTAGTCAGTGGAAGACCATTCTCGTGTACAAAATGGACAGAACCATTATGGGCTCATGATGCTAATGACGATGATGATCTGTGGTGGGTGCTAGATTAGAATACCGTGTAATTTCTGGTCTCAGTCGAGGCGCAGTATAGTTATTTGTGGTGACGCTCCAAATCTGGGCCTCAGCAGATGTTTTGTCTGTCGCGAGTAGAGATGGTACGGTAGAATAGAAGAGAAGTATGGACGACTTGAGATGAATAATCAACTATTAATCGAGTTAAGGAAAGGCGTCCTTACTGGTGACTGAACTATTACAGTTGAGTAAGGAAGTTTATATATATATATATATCAGGCTGTAGTTTGAATAAACTGATCGTAATACCTTTTTACTTAATGATTTATTGAAACATACAATAATTAGGAATTATTTTTAGGGATTATCGGGGGGGGATTAACTGGGACTGGGGCTGACGCCGACATTGTGCTGAGGAAGGCAATGGCATCGCCTCTCTGCACAGCGAGGGACAGACGTTGCAGAAGGAAAGATCCTGCGCGCTTGTCCCCGGTGGCGCGGATCAGCCTATGGTAGACCCCGTTGAGGAAGTTCGCAGTGAGGGGGCTGTGCCCACTTAAGGTCTCGAAAGCAAGGGGGAAAAAAGGTGGGTTGCCTGGAGTGCGGCGTCCTTCCGTAGCTTGGCCCGCTCTGCACGCGTTACCGGGTAATCGGGGGTGGTTGCACAGTGGTTGACATGAGAAGGTGCTAGAGTATAAACCACCGTGCCACCGACTGATCGTAATTTAAACTACAGCCTGGTGGCAATATTTCGACAAATGGTCTATCTTGATCCAAAGAACAGTTTGAGTAGGCGCGTTTATTGCTATTATTGCATGCAGTAGCGTTCCGCATTACCATATCAGAGTTTTATCGTTTTTTAGATTATATTTAGGTGATAACTTGTTCCCAGTTGATCGCATGATGCGAAATTCAATATATTAATATATCTATATATGAAAATGTGCTTTTTATTCAACGGTAAACTATTGTGTTGGTCATAACATCCCCCGTTTTATGATTTATCTTTTTTCTCCCTACTGTAAATACAATGAAAACTGTTTCGGAAAAGGTTCAACAGTCCATTTACCGTTGATGTGTGCTCATGATGATGAGGATGATTTAATTGAATTCCGCGGTGTTCCAGATTTGGCCAATTTTTACCTAGAGAACTGTGCTCGATCAGGTGGTGTTACCGGTCGTCAGAGGCGAATAAAAAAACAAGACAAATGCGGCGTGCCACAGTCACGTAAAAGTATGACGTGAGTTAGCTCTCAGTCAGAAACCATTCTAGCATGGCAAACCCGATGCAAGCTGCGGTCTATTGGGGAGTCCGCCACCGTAGCTGTGAATGGCTTTAGGGGTTCACAGAAGGCTGACCATCGCCACTGGGAGACTATGTCTCGAGACTTTTTCTCGATTCGGGAACTCACGAAACTCAGGCCGCGTTATTCACATTGTGGTTCATTGACGAAACTGCAATTTTATAACGATTAAGTTCACGTCAATAACAGTAAAATAATTAAAGCATCGTTTAAGGGTGGCGAAATGCATTTTCGTTCAAGGCCGACTTTGTACCAGCCTGCGCAAGAGCATCGATTTCTTCATTTAGCCGCAGGCCCACACGGCAGGAACTCAAACATCCCTTGTGACTACCGCTTATCGAGCCGTCTGCAGCTACTTAGCGATGCTCTTTATCCCGACGGGAGAGTTCAAGTCGCACGCCAACTAATGGTTCCATGGGCCTACCTTGGACTTGATAATCCTTATTGTAACGAGTGGACCAAGATAAGCACTGACGAGAAAAAACAGCAGCAACGGTTCGTATCCAAAACCTTAAAAGGCGATCTCGCAGCCAACAGATTATGTCCTCACCGGTCGTGCAAGCTAGGAGATATCATTTGCTCAAATAAAAGTGTTCTTGAATTGAATTGAAATTAGTACCTTGGTGTTCAAAGGCACCTGAAGCAACTTTTCAGAAGTCGACGCTCTGAACCTGCGATTAATATGGTCGGCATAATTTAGACAGGGTGTAACGGTAATTTGGTAGTGATCGGTTAGTCTTGATGTGGGGCAAATTCTTGAAGTGGTTTTAATGAGCGATTCATATGCCTTTACCCAAATATGTCCACATACAGGACATGTGTGTTAAGGGCATTTAGTGGAGGGAAACAGACTGAACGGTAACACCTAACTAAGAGAGAGATATTTGTAAATGTCGCCGAGTAAAAATGCAGGGTAGTTTTCAGGGAGATTCTCAAATTTATTATCAATGAATAAAAATATGGGTATTGGCACCAGCCAAATTCTAGTAAAAGTTTAAAGTAGTTTTTTCCTTATAGTTTAATTAGGCTTCACATCAACACTAAGAACTTGTTTTGACCTGATTGATATTTGCTTGCAACAAATCGAGCTTAAGGAAACCCGCGGCGATCATCCATAATCGAATTGAGAACCATTACTGGTCAGCTAACATAGACATCACATAAGCATAAAGAAGGCATAACGCCTCGGTGCAACGGTCTATCAGGGTGCTCTAAGCATTTGAGTTGTCACTCATTCAAATTGAGGTTTATTGACAAAACTGCAGTTGGGCGATGTTTAAGTTCTAGTAGAGATAATAACTGTAAATAAATGTCTAACAGATCGTGTTGCGAGTAAGGGCTCTCCTGGATAGGGAAAGTGGATTCCCTTGCATGGTGCTCTTCAAGCAAATCCTGAAGCATGGGTGTGACGACTAGTAAACTAGCTATCCATCGTGTCTAAGCAAGCTATTAAAAGGGACTAAACCCGTTTGGGTGAGACAGTCAACAAAGAAAGCTTGGAAGCGCCCTGACGACATTGCCAACCGAATTATTGTTATGAAAGGACAATCTTCGAAGTGCTCGTTTGTCATTGGATTTTGCCTTTATTAAATTGCAATGAAAGTATAGGTTATGTCACTTCACGGAGCCCGAACTTTATCGCAAAATATCGCAGAAATTTCAATTCAATGACGGTTATGCCAAGGTTACCGTATAGAACTAATGCACTTAATGGCTTATAGTGTAATTATTGGTATAATGAGTAGGACAAACATACAATAATTAAAAATTGTTTCTAGGGATTACTTTGGGCGGGGATTAGCTGGGGACCGGGGCCGAGGCCGACATAGAACAGAGTACGGCGCATTTTGAAATAGATCTTTTTTAAGAGGATGAAATAGATCTTTTTTAATAGATTTTTTTTAAGAGGAGGAAATTTTCTCCACGGTCACCACGAGAGACGTTCCAGTCTCCATGAAAGTGGGCCGATCCAGTGCAGGGGAGTTGACGTGGATGACGAAACGCCTCTCCCTGCTAAAAGCACCATCCTCTGCTGAGAGTCTGTGCTGACTCTAAAATGCTTTTAGAGGCTACATTTTGCAGTTCGACGTCTTGCGAAGCTAGTATAGAATTTAATTGAAATCTGAAATATAGAATTTAATTGATTAATAACTTAGTTGATTTAATTTGATTCATATCTTGTCTATAAATGATGAAAAGCGTTTTCTATTATTTGCCTTTTCTAAAACCATTATAATGAACGGAAGAATGTGCACATCAAACGTGTATTCTTGGAAATGATTAGGTTAATTTAAATAAGCCAAACTTCTTGTACAAACCGTAGTAGGGTAGCATGATGATAGTCTTGCACGTGAATATGTGTGGGCTCAAGTCTTCCCGTCGCCTTTAAAGGCAAAACGGTATATTTTCATTTCAAGGGTTTTATTGTATTTATTCCACTGGTCGGGTCAGCTGTTAGAAACGGGAATTACGTCCGCATCATTTCGGCATTAATCGACATTCAATATGTTTTACTTCCTACCGGCTTCGCGATGGATCGAACGTTAAAATATAGGCCCTACCAAAAGGGCAAGTGAAGCAGTAAGTAGAAACCAAGCGCTCCTTAAGGTATTTCCAGGCAGATCTGTCGCTCCCGAACGACGTCCATTCAACTAAAGTATTATTTAAGATCGGAAGAATAACTAGGCACATACCGTTATTATCCTATTAGGTCACCACACATTTTAATTCAATGCGTAAAAACACTGGCGTGTTGGGATTACCATTGGATTACCGTATTACCATTCGGGATTACCGATCGGATACCCTCAGATTAATTTAAAATATAAAAAATTGTCGGGTACTAATAGGTCGTATGTATAACTATTATTGCACTTATACCCGCTGACATAGTTACACAGATGGTGTCAGCTGATGTCGGTTCCATTTCTGTTGTTTTTATCGACCACAAAATCTATCTACTGTTTGGCGTTTATTTACAATGGTTTCACATATATGACAACAAGAAATACTACTCATAGTGTTTGTGGTTATCTCAGAAATAAATGAGCTGTTAATTGCGGTCACGAATATTTGCGGATAGCCACAGGCACGTCCGGATCTTGAACGTTCTGAATGATCCTCGTAATGTTATTTCTAAAATTTTCATTGAAACCTACACTCCATATTTTGCAATTTATTGGACACATCATCTTGAACACGGGCGATTATGAGATGACGTATTTGATTTTTTTATATATATATATATATATATATATATTAATGCTATATTATATATTAATATAATATATATTAATTATAAGAGAACCTAAGTACTGTAAAACTGCCGTTTCTTTAACAAACCAATAAAACCATTACTTTTAACCATGATTTCAGGAAATGAATGATATCCACTACAGCTCGAGTCAATACAGTTGTTGGGCTTTTTTTGCAATAATAGTATTTATATTCCTTTGGAAACCATGCCAAAGCGAACCATCTGCAGTCATAGCACATAAGTACGAAAACTTGCATATTAGGAGGAGTATTAGGCCATACTTTAGGAGTTGGCGAAAAGAAAAAAAACGCAACGGAACATCGCACCGGGAGTTGAAACAAATAGAGAACGCTCGTGGCACGATACACAAAACATTCCTTGAATCGACGATCATGAGTTTGAGGTGAAATTATTCAATGAAGCATTTATGACATGAGATTTCAACACGTGACCAACAGGGTCTGGTCACCCATGCGAACGATCTATGAAACCCATTTCGTTAGCAGATGCGGCAATAGGTGGTGTATCTAGACAGTTAAGAACACTGAGTTAAGCATTCGAAGATGACTCAGTGATGATTGTGGACAAATCGGATATGACCGTTCTACTCGACCCACACCATGCTCCTGTCATTGGTTGCAATGAATACTTTGAATGTGGCTCGCGGCATTGCAGTTGAAGAATTTGTCATTTTCAGCCAGCTCTGCTATACCAAGTACCAAGGGTACCTGGTCGCGAAGCACCTCAGTGGCAGGTGTTGACTGTTGCTCACTAAAGACACAGGCTTCTAATGATATTTATTAAAGCCGTGCTTTCAGCATTTTTTTTACTGTATTCTCTCGATATCTTCTAGCTAGATTCTTTAAATCTAGTTCTTAATATGTGAGTACTATGCAAGCACTAATATGATAATGTAATTTTCAAGTTTCTTGCCATCGCCCGAAGAAGTGTATTAATCCTCTAAAGCGGGTATTGGCGCCGACCGGCTTCCCCTCAGCAGATCAGCCTAATTAACTTTTAATGACTTAGGTTCCTTACAAGCATAATCGAGCATCGATTAAACGGAACACTGACCTGTCCCATCGGCTTCAGGTCAGTGTTCCGTCTCGTCAGCACGTCTTCAACGTTTCAATTCGATATTATTACCACATATATTTCCTTTGAGTCAGCACTCCCATTTCATTATTATCTTCTTGTTCATCCATCGGCCATCGATCCCGATCTGTCCGATCCTTCAGATTCTCCCTACACTTGCATAGATACACTAAATAGATCAACATTGCCGCCTGCTGACCATTCTCTCGCCTAGTCTCTCTCTCTCTCTCTCGTCGTCGTCGTTGTTGTCTGTGCGTGTTTGTCTCTTTCTGGTGAACGGTGCTTCAGTTCTTCTTCCTCCTCGCCTCCTCATCCTCTCATTAATCCACCGGCAGGTCGATGGAATGCGATGATGAATGATGTTGTCTGGAGGAGGGCAGGCTGGTAGCCGGTTATCACCTCGCACAAGCTGGGTTTTTGCTACCGCTGCTATCGACACCTTGTGGAGAGGGGGGGCTGTTAGTCGACGACTCACACGAACGAACGTACGCGCAGACCGACCGACCGACCGACATCATCATCACCACCACCACCACAACCATCAACAGCAGCAGCAGCAGCAGTCGTAGTAGTAGAACATCATACGCTAGGGTCTCTTAGCGCTCTACCGGTGACTACTACACTCCTTCGTCCACTCGACGAATCTGCTCGGACTGGATAGAGGGAGCATAACTATAGGTAGCAAGCATCAAGCTGCGCACAAAGGCAGCCACCAACGGCAGCAAACGGAGAATCTAGCGCGATCGCTGCTAGAGCACCGAACGCATTCGATCGAATCACCTCGTGGGCTCCTCTTAAGAACTGAACGTTGAAGACGAAAAAGAAAAGGAAGAAATCACGAAAGAGGGAGCTGGTGACGATCGTAAACGACCGAGCGGTTGTTGCTGCTGCTAGCGTTGCCTCGGCCGCCGCCGCCGCCACCGTCGCCGCTGCTGCTGCTGCTGCTGGAGAAGGCTGCTTTTCTGGTGCTGGTTCTGCTCTTGTTGCTGCTGCGGTTGCGCGTGGAGAGTGGCCGCATAGAGAGCTGCTAGCTCACGGTGGTGAGCTACAACAACGACGACGACGGCCGTCTGCTTCGAGAGTGGTTCGCCTGGGCTGGTTGTCGTATGCTTGCGCCACTGACTGGGGATCCTATGGGGCTTGATGTGGCCGTCAGTGACTGGGTGCGTATGTGAGTGTCTATGTTGTTGTTGTTGTTGATACAGGCGCGTAAGGCTATAGACATAAGCAGTAGTAGCGGCGCTGGCTACATAGCGGATCCTTGGTAGCGAACACCAAGCGATTCTGCGTTGTTCCGTTTAGTGCTTTAATACAGGCTAACTCATACAGTTGATTGATACAGTGGATCATCCAAATAGTGGACATTATCATTATTATTTTTATTATGTAGTAGAATTCGATGATTACCACCACTACAACAACTACTCGTGCTGGTATGGCGAGTTAACGACGAGGACTGTGGTGCTACAGGAAGAGGCACTCGATGTTTTTTTTGTCGCTACACTTGTTGATGCTTTGAAGAGAGCGATGATGCCCCGGACGATCTCGAGCCAGCCGTGCTGGAGTAGCACGAGCGCCAGCGCCAACAACCGTTCACAACCGGAACAGTTGAACGAAAATACCTGTGCTCATGGATCGTGGTGAGTGTTGTATCGGGTGCGTTATCATTTTGGCCAGGGGCAGATGTCAGAGGGGACAAGCCTGAAATGAGCAAACTGTGTTCATGGTAAGATCTGCTGTGGCACCTCATCATGTGGATACGACGAGCCGGGTGCTGGGGAGATGTTGTGTGCGGTCGGTTGCTTTGTGCGACCTTTCAATTGGCAGTGTTTGCTCTACTTCTGTGGGGTGTCGTGGTTGAGTGCGCTGGAAGTACTGTGAATAGAAACAATGGTGACGTTCGACTGCTGCTAATAGCCAACAGAAAGGATGTTCGAGGAGTCGAAGTCGACCTCAACATTTCGAAGGTGGTCGTGGATAAAACCAACGAGGCGGTTGCGGTGTCCTTTATATACTCAACAGGTTAGTGTACACTTGTAGATAGTGCAGTACAGTATGAATGATGTTGGGTCGAGTCGAATCCAGTTGAGTTCAGCAAAACATAACGAAGTCTTCGTAAAGTGTCGCCTATACCCGGCTCGATGAACGTCACTGTGCGTGTACGATCACATGCGGATTCCGAACGCTAGTGTCAACGAACGCCAAAATATAAATAGATACCCAATGTTGTGTTCACTTGCCTGAACCACTTTTCATTCGCTCATTCATTACACTTCGCCTGATTTTCCCAAATTAGCCGCCAACGGGAAGTGAAATGAAGTAAAGTGGCGGGCGCATAACATTATGCATATATATATATATATATATATGGTCATCTCCTGGCAATAAGACCACAGGTCACAACCTAATTTGTATACTTAGCATGGATGACATATCATAAAGAAGTCTCCGTTCTCATCGACGACTCTCGACCTTCCGTAAGGTGATAAGGATATACATTTTTTGACAATTACACCAGTGAGCTTCCTCTATATATTCTGAATAGAATATCCAGAACAGGGAGGACCCAATTGCCCAATCTTAAGTGTGCCCAAAACAGACATTGTGTAAGGTTACTATCATGAGTCTTACGCATTTTTTAATGTCTACACTTTAGCAGTGATTATGACTCAGGGGTTCTGACTAAAACATGATCAATATTTGTAGGGATTAACGTTACTTGAGGCGGCTCCGTTCAAGACTACATGCATCATACAAGAGTATTCTGTTTGATTAAGCAATCATACATTTAATAAAAAAAACAGAAATCTATATTTGGAATAGCCGAGGAAGTTCCACAGTGAACTGTGGCAGTCAAAGGAATTTTGGTCTGTTGCTTGGCTCAAAACACGCGCCTCTACGCCGGTTCTAGGGATTTAAGTAAACTATTCTTTAGACACTCGTGTATTGTGGGATACATATAATCGTATGGTTTGCAGTTTTCCGTGTCATTTGGGAGGACGCCTGATGCTCAGTTAAAATAATGACAATCTCGAAAGCTGTTTGTACCCCTTAGTTTCTCGAATCGAATGAACACGATTGTAGTATAGTGTTGAAAGGAAATGGCGGGCTCTTCCACGGATTCCAAAGAGGCATAGTGTTTCGTTTTCGATAGTGGGACTATCTAGCAAAGCAACTGGCGCGGCAGTGAAGCCTACGATAATACTGGGTGAGCTTACGAGATATGCCGTAACCACTGCCCCTCTTGTGAGTGATCTCTTAAGAAAGAAATCGTAGTTTGGAAAATTTGATAGCTCTAAGCGTCTAAGAAGGGTTAGAAGAACGTCGGGTGGAATCGTAATGGTTTCTATCTACTCGATAGAAATCAAAGCAGGAGGATGCTCGAAGATGCTGGACCCAGAAACACGGACAGGATGAAGACACCATCTATAGTAACGGGTCGAGTGGTGACGGCAGCACCTAACGGTACTTGCTTAAACCAACGTAGCGTCAGTCTGTAAAGGCACAGTATGAGAGGCGCGGTTTTGTTGCAATGGCGCACAATGCCGAAAAACAGCTCTCGTGGATAATAATAATAATAATTGAAAAAATAAATGAATTCAATTCAGTCTCGTATTTTAAAGGTTCGAGGCAGTCTTTTGGTTAGTTCAGGGGCGCGGACTGTAAGCCAACATGATCCAACGAGCTATCGTCGCTCAGGTTTTGAAAAATTTTTAATCAAAGTTTTCATCATTGGGAGTTGCTGTTAAGTCTGGTTTGGGGGATTAGGACTGCCGGATGTTCTTTGAAACGTTGCCGGACTCCTTGATCGCTTTTCACTGAAACCATTTTTCTGACTGATTAGCTCAGTTGAACCCCATGGTCAATATCTCGTACTCTGACGACGTCGCAGAAACTCACGAAAGCTTGAAATAATAACAGGCATCCTTAAATTAGGATAGAACATAAACGCTCGACAGCTAGGTCATCTTTAACTCACAGGTACACTACTAAACTCGAAATATTACAGGACAGCAGGTGAAATAGAACGGAAATTTCAACTTTTGAGTATTATATAAAAGTATTATTTTACGATATAGCTCGAAAGATTGTTGAATATATATTTAGAAACACAGGTCGCATTGAACAATGCTATTACTAAAACAGCGCGTTATTTTTACTATTGCTATTTGTTAAGTGTCTCCAACGATACATTTGGGAGGCACAACTCGCGTCCGTATAATCCAGTAATTTACATTATATTCTTATATTAGGTTTGTTTTTTATTTCGGTCGCTAAACTACAGTGAACAGCGAAAGACTCAAATACTCGTAAGATTCACTCTAAGGCTCGAATTTCGCTTAGAAGAGAGTTCCAGACGAAGGAGCCTTGTTCATGAAAGCATTGAGGGCCCACCTCGTTGGGATTTAACGCAAACAGTGAAATATTAGAGCAACAACCACGAGTATGGCATTGGTTGAATGTCACGAATATTACAATGAAACAAATGAAGCAACGTTTTGAAGTATATGGACAATGAATATACGCGATATAGGTGAAAAAGTTGACAGTAAACCGTCAAGAGCTTTGAACATGAGAGAAAGAACAGACGATTTTTGAAAGTTTCAGCATAGATTGAATTCTGTTATCGAAATATACTTAAGGTCGAAGAATAAGACGCTGTAAAACATACGTGCACTGAGAAATTCATGATTTCAGGGAAAATATTGTTTTTGCATCAAGGAATTTCCTAGTTCTTCGAGTACCCGGTAATGGCAGTTAATTTACGGTGTAGTTGACATAAGTGTACTGCATATGACAAATGCTCATCCATATTTGCATGGAAGAACCGAACCGAAGAGACTCTAAAGATAGGTCTTCCTACAATAATTAAATGGTCATTGTTAAAGACCGACTCCAATCTAGTTGGTCGAAAGTGGAGAAAGACAGATTTCGCAGTGCCTATTGATATAGAACTGAACACATTTCTCAATCTCAGACCGGCCGTGGCTGTTCCCTGGAAAGTTTCGGTCCAATAATGAAACCTTACGTTTGGCGAACTGCAATCATACGTGATATCGTTAAAAAAACAACGAGACCAGTGTGGAATCAGCAAGGTTGCCTTTTGATAACCTGAAGTGCAATTGTTTATACCAGAAATAGTGCTATTCCTGCTCGCACACTGAGTTTATTCTGACATAAAGCTAAATAACAAAGATCACCGTCAAAGCTGTATGCTGCTAACTATTCACTAAGGATCAAAGGACGTATGGAGTCAAAAGGTTTTATATGGTCCAACAGATTAGGTGATGATTTTCTTAGGGTGTTATGGGTTAAAATATATCATTGACAACGCGCTCCACAACTGAAATAAAACCCGGGTTATCGAGGTTTTGGATCCTACTTCGAAATTAATTTCAATAGGGATAGGTCCCCAGGATCCGTTTCTTGCTTAAGTATTTCAGAGATTTCTGTGATTGATAAGGAAGCCTATTTATCTTTAGAAAAACCATGTTGTTTATTGGAGAGAATATTACAGCTAGCGATCCTCAATTTGATGAAGAATTACTTTTTGAAATACTTAGCAAAGAGGAGAGGACAAAGAGATGAGCCTATAATTAGAACAGTACTGCTTGTCGCCCTGTCTTGATAGTGGAACTACTTTCTAGGTTTTGTAGTTCTTAGGAAATGTAGCGCATTCATGATGACCTTTATCACCGCAGCGATGGGCAAATCTATGAAACGTCTACAAATGCGTGAAACTATCGCCGGGATCTGATAGGGACCAGCATAGGTTAATCTAACGTGTTGTGATAGGTACCGTAGTCAGACTAGCTCATAATACCTAACCTTTTAGTGATGATTGACAAACGTCATGCCAAGTGAACCGACGTATGGTTCTACGATATGATATCCATTGGTTTTCATCAACACTTGCCAGCTTGAAAAGGGCTTTTATGCGGTGCCATTGCATGATTATTTATGTAAACTCGTTGCGGTCAATAAATTTACCTGTTAAATTTTACATTAGCCACGTCTGCACAATTTTAGGCATATTTTACCAAAGTTGGCATCAGTCATTAGCCGTACTGGAGTTGGCATTAGCCAACGGCTGTACAGTGGCATGAGCCAATGTGCCGTTCAGATTTTTGTATATTTCTGCCGCTACGTAAAAGCTTTTTTAAAATATGCATCAATGAAGGATTAACTGTAAACAGTCGATATCAAAGGAATCAACGATGGAAGTTGTATATATCGGTATATAGTAGACTACTCCGATATCCTCTTACTCTTGCTCTGATAACATACATGTATTTCGTTTGTTTGGATTAACCCGTCGGGCTATTCAAGGTCATCGAAAGCTATGCGAGCTATACCATAATACGGCTTCTATTCCTATAAGACCTCGGTAACCATTACAGACCGAGTGTGAATGCAGCAGCCGATCACCGCAGTAGAATTAGCATATGTGGTGTCACCAACGTACGGATGGTAATATCCACTGAACCGTGATTGAAAACAACGACCTCTCTTAGACATTTTTCTAGCACTGACAGGCCTACGAAGTATTATCGTTAGTGAGTTCAACTCTAGCAGCTAGATTGTTGTTGTAACTAGGCTCTGGATTTGCATGGGACACCCACCGTTGCTATCACTGATTAGCTGTGACAGCTCTACGCGCGCCTGTAGATTCACGATCGGTTCACGATCGTCTAGCTCATGTTAGCTCAGTGCCGCTGACACAGCACAGTACAGCCTGTAAACTGAAAATCTGAATGTTACCTCAGAATATTGTTCTATATACGGGGTGAATGAGCTCCCCACAGAAAAAAAATCGTATATTGAATTGCTCTTATTGTGTTGTGCCACGTTTGTAACTTTATATTGAGGTGCGAGATTGTAACGAGTTGGTAGTTTATGGGATACGACGGTTTTCGTTTTTATGTAAAGCAACGGTGGTATATATTTATTGTGTGTTTTAACATGTATAATAATTTGCCACAGAGTTGGGGACAGGGGGTGTCAGGCTGAGGCTGTTATGGTCCCGAGGAGGCGACGGCATTGACCCTTGGCAAAGCGAGGGTATCTTATTTTTGTGGTGTATCATGGTTGACTTGTACTTTTGAAGCCGAAAATACAACAAACAGTCCACGATACTTAAACAATTTTCAAGGAATCTACGGTTGTGCTTGGCGCGAACATTTGAATTGAATATGTGACCATCCTTCGTGGATATTGACTCAACAACATGGACTTGCTCAGTCGCAGGATCGGACCCTTTGAATAACATTTATTCAAGTTTACAATATGACACCCCCCAATATACGGGATTATTGGGGGGTGGGATTAGCTGGAACCGGGACTGAAACCGACATTGTCCTGAGGAAGGCGATGGCGTTGCCTCTCTCCACAGCGAGGGATAGGCGTTGCAGAAGGAAAGATCCTGCCCGCTTGCCCCTGTGGTGCGGATCAGCCTATGGTAGACCCCTTCGAGGAAGTTCGCAGTGAGGGGGCCATGCCCGCCTAAGGTCTCAAAAGCAAGGGGGAAAAAAGGTGGGTTGCCTGGATTCCGGCATACTTCCATAGCTTGGCCCGCTCTGCACGCGCTACCGCGTAACCGGGGGTGGTTGCACAGTGGTTGACATAAGAAGGTGCTAGAGTGTCAACTACCGTGCAGTCCCAAACGAGGTGCTGGCCTCGGTGAAAGGGGATGAAAGTGAGGCCGTCAGGGAGGCGCCCGTCGAAAGTGTCGAGGCCCTATGGCTCCCTTGTGCAAGGGATACCGGCGGAGTGGAGGGTTCTCATAAGCGTGTCATCAATCATCGTGTGTCGCTGATGGCGACCGGCGCTGCGCTCGCACTAGAGTCCGTGGTGGCCATTCGTTGCGACAGGGTCCCCGCAACGTTCGCAGCTGTGGGGGCCCCGAGACGGAGGCCCACACAGAAGCGGAGGGAGAGGTCGTCGAGAGCAGGGCCAAGGGACGAGGAGGGCAGCGCGTGGAGCCATGCCCCCGCACCAGGCCAGTTGATAGCCCGGAGGCGAGCTTGGTCAGCTTGGTACTAAATGCTGTATAAATTATATTGTCTTAGAAACGGCCCATTGTTTCCTCACAAACCTGATTTTAAAAATCATTGCATGCCGATAGATTTCCTAACTAAACTAAACTTTTTCGGGCTAACTCTCAGCCAACATTTGACGTCCACGGTACCGCTTTCGGATTGCTTCGTAAGACGGACCCCTAAATGTAAATGTGCAACGGTGGGGATCGAACCCGTGCACCTACATGTCTCATCCGATTCCAAGGCGCACGCGAATACATTTCCTAACTAAGAATGACAGACAGACAAGGGTTACTAAACGGTCCGATACTCTGTATCTCATATCCAACAAGCATACACTTGATTTCAAGCTTTAATGTTTGGAAAAGAAAATATTGCCTTTCGAGCCAAAGGGCGTTTACAGGATAATTCTACTGGACCACTCTAGTTTGGTCCGGCAGGTGCGTTCTAGGCCCGCAATATTATATTATATTGTGTATCTTCAATATGTTAGGGCTGACCCTATCGTTTTGCAACGAATTCTTATTCTTGGCCGGTTTGAATTCGAATTTGGTGGGTAGTGAGACACAACAATTAGCAAGCAGACGGCGTGAAAGCCATTAACACTCGGCTTTCGTTAGGTGTTCGAAATGGCGACCGGCGGACCAAGTCCCTCAGACTTGCATTCTCAGAAGGAAAGTCTCAGGTTTATGTTTCAAGAGAACAAATGTCCATCGAAGGTTGGTTAGTGTGCACGGCCATAATGCCCTGAGTCGAGCTTGGTCATTGACAACTGTGTCGGCTGAAATTGGCGAGCCTCGTGAAACATGTCGTCGAATTATTAAAAATAATCTGAGCATGCAGAAAAAAAATGCAAAATGGGTCTTCCATGAACTCGTGAGGAGCGTCCGCGATACAATTTGAAGATATGTAGGCAGCAAAAGAGTAACCTCGAGTATACCGTTGCAGAGGACTAGACATGGGCCAGCCTGTATAGGGAACCGAAAAATGATCAAGCGGGACAGCGGCTACGGCCAGGTGAACAGGCAATGGCGGTAGCAGTACCAAATAGATTTGAGCCTAAAGTAATAGTAGCACTTGATATGGATTTCAATGGAATTTGCTACTACCAGATTTTGGGCCCAAAAGAAAAAATGGACTCGGCTCGATATCTCGAGTTCTTGAAGGGACTCACGAATAATTGGCATGGCAATGGGAAGCACGGAGTGTGGCTGCTCGATGACAATCCTAGGGCACATTGTAACCATGAAATTACGTCCTGGCAAAATGCCAACAGGATTGAGCGATGGCGTCACCCCCCCCCTCTATTCTCCCCATTTAAGCCCGTGTGACTATGGTTGCTTCCATCAATTAAAGAGGGCTATAGATGGCCAAAGGTATGCAAACATTGAGTTGCTCTGAGAGGCCTTAAATATCGAAGTTATAAATGGTAATAGAAATGGTGCATACCTAGCCGTCAGAAGGCTACCAGAACTCTGGGTCCAGCGTATAAATAAAAGAGATGCATACCTCTAACTCGTACTAAAAATCTTTGTTTTAACTCACTTAGTTTAGCCGATATTGAAATTTATGTGTGCGGTTTCATTTGGGTCAACCTAATATATGCGTATATATATGCGTATTTATTAGGTAGCGTTTACATAAACTTCTGAATGGCTGACTCATAGCCAACATTTAACATCCATGGTACAACTGCTTTGGGTACCTTATCATAAACGATCCTTTATTATTATATCAGGGATGAAATAAACCCTTGTTCAGCCAAATATTGTTTACCATTTTAATGCGTTAAGTACTTGTAGCTGTTCGCCTGCCTATCTTATGGGCAAACCTCAGCCCTTCAGTTTGTTTCCACAGGAAGTTTTTCTTTAGGTCGGTGGACCCGATTTTGGTGCTATCCACCTTGAAAGCGACCTTCTGCGACAGGGCCAATCGATGATTCAACACGGCAACGATTTCCGGGTGCATGGAATGCACCCATATTCAACAAAATTATGGACGGAGGGAGCGCTGATCAGGATTTTACCAGCTGATTAAAATAATCTTACATTATTGAAAAATGACGAGCCCGAAACAGCGTCTCCCTGGTATCGGCGTATGGTATTGTCTCTTGGCTCAGCGAGCAACCTCCTCATAATCCAACATATGGAATTGTGACATAATTCCAAAGGCTCCCAAAGCTATTGAGGGATGGAACACAGGGCACACAAGACACTCGTCACGCACAGGGCGGCTAAACTCGTGACGACGACGTGGTAACTTGAACGGTTTAAGGTGCTTTAGTTATTGCCTGCCGCGTTTCTTCTTACATATTGCCTGACCTGGGTCTTACCGAGAATAGGTCGAGGCTACAGGTAGTGCTGCTATACACAAACCAAAATGCCTGGAGGGTTGCCCATGTGCCCATGTGTTCATGTGATCTTTCCCATAAAATGTACCCATCGTTTGGAGATCACGTCTTTGTGATCTTTTTGCTGAAAGGTTGAGAACACCCTTAAATTGCTAACCCCATAGCTTAGACCGCCCTTAGATAGTTAAAGAAAGTGTCGGACACTGCGTCGAAAATGTCATGTACTCTGTTTGTAAGCTACAGCCAGCCATGTTCATAAGGCAAAAGCATGGCATTGATGCACCAGTGAAAAGGACTATTTTTATTAAAACGTAGGCACCTTAATGAGGCTACGATTTTTCTCTCTCGAGGTTTTTTGAAATGGTGCTATAATTATTTATTGGCAAAATCGTGCTTTCAGGTACGCTGTTCTGGACAGATGGACACAGCCAGAGGATTATGCGAGCTCCAATGCCTACGGCTATAAGTACTTCGGTTCGTGGCCCATTCACCCCCACACAACCTAAAGCTCATCAGGTTACGGTCAATCATTTCGGACAGGTAGGCCAAATGATCGAGTTCTGTTTGAACTATGCATAATACGTTTATGAAAGTTTAATTTCTGTATATTCTTATTCTATATAGATGTTGAGTCCCATTTGATGAATCTTAACTAAAGTTGAATCCAGTTTTCCAGCGGAAGAAATACGGTTTTTCTGAATGCACGACTACATCATAAGATGATCAGCAGAAAAATGCTCTGAAAAGTGTCAAACAGTTAAAAACGTAAAACACAGTGTTTTTTCAACACTAGAGGCATCATTTATTAATAACGTGGATTATGTCAAGCAGTATTATAGCTATGGAATAAGTTAGCCCGTCTGCATAGCGCGACTCTGTACCTAACCTACTGCAATAGAAGTAATTAATTCTGTATTTAGTATAGATATGCATCTGAACTCCGCACTTGTTATGCTGCGCATGTCCATGAAGGTCGCCTACCCAGAGACGCGCACGTCTCCAACACACACACACACACACAGACACAAATATCAGTTGTTGCTATTTAGTCGCACAAAATAACTTCTATGTCTTGAAATGTGGCGGGACACATTAAGGTCGTTTACAGTTTTTCATGTGTAGCCTTCCCAACGTACAGGTTACACAAGAGATACGCATCTTGTCATCGAGACCTTTCGTCTTATAATGTGTTCGACGATCATTAGCACGAGAAAAAAGTGTGTTTTATTCATGGCAATGTTTTTCAATTGCTCATTAGTGGCAAAGTAGCTGTGCAATTAGTTTCGTCTCGCGCAAACTAAGAAGAGTAACGTTTGTGTATACTTGTGACTCCCTATTTGCATTGTGTGCCACGATCAGGTCGACGGGTTGGCTTGTGACTGGGTCACGTTAAAAATTTACTGGACAGACTCGAAACAACGCCGGATCGAGGTGGCTGAACTGGATGGAAAACACAGGAAGGTTCTTTATTGGTAAGTACAGACATGAATAGACAGCAAGCAAAGGTGGTAATTTCCCACACATCTTGGAGCGGGTGGAAATAGGCATGTTTTAAAAAAAATGCATAGGTATTTGTCAGCTTCTTATAGAATATATTGTATTTACCCATATCGCGTTGAACTAATATTTCGAAATTTTCCTTTGGTTCCACAGGGCTGACCTCGAGCTACCACGCTCGATAGCCGTGGTTCCAAGTCACGGATTTATGTTTTGGACCGATTGGGGCGAGAAGGCAAAAATTGAGAGGGCCTCTATGGATGGAGATGCGAGCGACAGGAAAGTAATTGTACCTAAAGATGACCTCGGTTGGCCCAATGGAATCACGGTCGACCTCGAAGAGTCGCGCTTGTTCTTCAGCGACGCCAAAGCATCGCAGATATATTCAATGAACTTTGACGGCGAAGATCGACGAATTATAGTGAAATATGATGGGCACCCGTATGCTATCGTGGTCATTGGGCCCAAAATTTACTGGACGGATTGGCAAAATACGTCGATATATACGACGCTCAAGACAGGTTCGTATGAAATAATAATATCAATGCACAATTCCAAATGACAGGTTCATCTGCCTGAATGGTTGGTGTCGTTTTCAGCGGCCGTTTAGTATCACAGATCGCACGGGACCACCGGGTGTTTCATCAATCAATTGACATCGTTATTATCTTAGCCCCCTCTTCACTATAAGCGAGTGGAATTTCATTTGTTTAGTATTAACATCGTGTGCAAGTTGAGCTATGATTTGATACCTATTACATTTACAAAAGAGTCTGTATGTCCTCTTTCAAGTTGTTCTAACTGTCGATGTGGTTTCCACTATACAGGACAGCAAAGCAAAATCCAAAAGGCATGGCCAGACCTTCATCTATCTGTATTGGACATCAAATTCTACGCATCCAGCGAGCAACCAATGAATGGAACCTCACCGTGCAGCGAAAACAACGGTAATAAATATACCCACCACCCGTGTTTATATTACAGTATTTGTCAATAAACTGTGATTTATTTCCAACTTAATTAAGGTTGTATTTAGATTTTATCCGTTTACCCTGTTGTCCCACATTCTTTGTTCTAATGGCAAAGTAATCACCTTCGTTTCCCTCGAAATAAAAGATACGAGATAGTCGTTGTCCAATGGAAATTAAATTCACCCTTTGTTCCATAGCGTGAAACATGCCCATTGTTTATAGGATCCACACGCGACGTTACTGACGTTAGTGGATCCTAATTTATGCAAGTTTTATGGTTTCGAATAAAACCTTTCGTGGGAATTTTTTCTGCAACTACATGTTGAGATAATCTTGTGTATTACAAATAGAAGAAAGAAGAGAACAGTCTGAAGACTAACGTCTCTGAGATAACGGCAAACTATGCTTCAAATCTCACTGGCGTTTCAACATAAGAAACAAAATTTGAAAATGCTCTGGAGCTTTTGTGTATTGTTTTGACTTTGTGTGGACTCTTTCTCTTGATCCTTTATAATGGACATTACATGTAAATATTTAGTTAGAGAAAAGCGGATTAGTGAACATAGAATTAACCTCATTTCTGTCAAGCTTTCATTATCTTCTTACTGGCTTGCATAGCTTTTCGAACACCCTGTAATTGTTTGGGTGCCACTGTGGTGGTGTTGACCACAAGGACAGATTCAAATAGTACGTTACCCCCAGAGTGACGACTGTTGTTCCTCGCATTGACATCTCTCTCAATAGGGCCACCATACGAATAAATGCTGAGAATAATGTGCAAATAAATAAAGTTCGAACAAACCGACAGGTTCTGTGATTTCATAAAAAGATTACAAAGACAAACGTTCCTTTGTTAACTGTATCACTGTGTATATCTTAGGGGGCTGTTCGCATCTCTGCCTCCTGACATCACGTCCACAAACGAGGCACACTTGTTCCTGTCCAACCGGCGTTCGGCTCCTTAACGACAAACGGACCTGCGAGGCTGGAGCCGGAAGTATGCTATTTGTCGCACGCAAAATTGAAATCCAGGGCGTTTCGCTTGACACCCCAGATCATACTCTGCTTGTGAGTACATTGCACATTGTAACCTACGCTGTTTGATATGAGCTGCCACTCATATTGTATGTTTATCTGTTTATTTATCTTTAGGCTTCATATCAGTGATGTAAACTCATTATATTTGTTGTTTGAACGTACTAAATACCTGATGTCCTTATGCACGACCGTATCAATGATTTTTTATCAACTTCATAATCCAACAAGATACCTAAGTGGAAACAAGGTTATCGGATAATGAAATGCTGAAGTGTGCTGTTTAATTTCTAAATTAAACTCATATGGTGGTCTCACTGCTCGAATCAAATCGCACTTTATGAGGTCTTTGGTTCAGTAAGTTTGCATCGTAGACTCTTACCATAACTAATATACATTTCCCGATATACATGCAACGGTTTTACTAACCTCGTTTTATTCATTTGATTTTAAGTCTCTACCATTTCGTGGGATAAAGCATGCTGTCTCAGTGGACTTCAATCGCGAAGACGGTTTCTTGTATTGGGCCGACGACATCACGAAAAGTATCAACCGTGCCAAACTCGACGGAACGCAACAACAGAGTGTTATCAATAAGGACATCTTCGAGCCAGACGGTATCGCTCTAGATCCCGTTTCAGGGAATATCTACTTTGCGGATTCCGAGGCGCGCCGTATTCAAGTTGCACTATTAAGTGGAAAGTACCGAAAGACAATAATCTCTGAAGGATTGGGTAAGCCTCGAGCCGTTGCTCTTAACGTACAAGTCGGAATGATATATTGGACGGACTGGGGTATGGGTAAGATCGAACGAAGCTATGCCGATGGCCGTCACCGCGAGACGTTGATCAGCACCGAGATTACGTGGCCTAATGGGCTAGCGCTGGACTGTGTCCACGGCAAGATGTATTGGGGTGACGCGAAACACCACCGTGTCGAGGAAGCCAATCTGGACGGGTCATCTAGAAGGACGATACAAAAGGATGTCCCTCACATGTTCGGGTTGACCCTGCATCAGGGCGCACTGTACTGGAGCGAGTGGCAGCATAGCGTCGTGGAGAGATTCATTATCGCCGAAAGCAAACGCGAGGTGGTCCTGTCCAACATACAAGACACGATGATGATTTGGGCGGGCGACGTCCGAGTTGACGTGAACGAGAACGGCAGCACGAAACCGGCCGAATTTGAAGATAATCCTTGTCGAGGTGGAGGCGGGTGTTCACATCTGTGCTTGAACACGCCTGAAGGAAAGGTGTGCGCGTGTCCTGATAACATGATATCGAGTGAGGATGGAGGGAACTGCGTCATTGATCGACCCACCTTACTTGTGGCCTCACGCGACGGCCGACTAATTCAAGCAACACTGATGTCCAATAGCAGCATTCGCACGCCAACGTCAAATACAATTAGCCAGGGTGAGAATAATGTATAGTAATTGTCCCTCAAGTAAGACTAGCAATTCGGTTGTGCTGCAAGCTAAACATAGATTATAGCTTTATAGCCTTAATACTGTGCTGATAGCTGCCGTAGTCGATATCAGACGGAAGGAACAATATTTTTTGTATCATAGCAGTTTGCTTTGTTGTTGTTGCTGTTGTTGTTGAGAAGAAGACACCCTATTGCTCTATGGTAACATAACTTAAAACCTGCTGCAACTCGCTCCCTATAAAAAAAGAAAAAGCTACAATTCGCTAAACATGTTTAGCCTTGGTGTTCCCACTGGTGACAACTCGTATCATGCAGTGAAATGTATTCATATATCGTTGCTTGGGTGAAGCCATCATAATATTCTTAAGGTACACAGCATCCCAACTGATATCACTAACATATGATGATTAGCCCAGCTCGTGTCGTGTATAACTTTTTTCTTGTTTTGGGTGAAGTGCCGTTACACAAACAGTCACGAAAAAGTCACAGTACATCATTTTTATTTGTATGAAACTGTATTAAATTTGATTTTTTTTTATTTATTCTTATGATGAACCAATAATGACCGAATAATGATTTTATGTAACATTTTGATTACGTTTAGTCCAAGCCGTGGGACCGGTAGACTACTATTGGGCTGAGGGCAGCGTGTTCTTTGTGGACACAATTGAGCAGAATATTTGCCGTACGTACCTTCAACGACCGAGCCGCGTGGAGGCGGTAGTTAAGCATGGCCTTGAAGATGTAGTTGGCTTGGCCGTCGACTGGTTGACCGGAAACTTATACTGGACAGACAACTACTTGAACACGCTTGAGATGAGCAGGCTAAACGGAGACTACCGCAAGGTACAATATACACACATATGAATATATAGTTTTGAACTGAATAGAATAAGACAGCTAACAAGCAAATAGAGTAATTAGGCGCTGACACCCGATTATTGGTTTTCGAAGGTACAAATGCTGTACCGATTGTGTGCCTACTATTGCCATAACTTTATGAATATTATATATGCAAATAACTTCAAATCTACGATATACATATATATTTGAATTGACTTTCTCTGTTTGTTGACTGTTCTCTGATATATATATATATATATATATATACATATATAAAACAGAGAAAGTCAATTCAAATAAGTTAAAATGTCGTGATCCAATCTGCTCTCGTTGTTGTCCATGTTTTCGTAACAGGTTTTGTTGTGGGAGGATATGCGGCCCTCAGTGCTCGTCGTCGATCCGCTAGGAAAGCAGTTGTACTGGGTGGACACGTTTGGAGTACATCCTCGAATTGATCGATGTCGTCTGGACGGCTCCAAACGATCAAAGCTCGTTGATACGAAGGCACCCGCAAAATCGATCAGCCTCGATCCAGTTGAGAAGAAGATCTATTGGACTGATGGTGATAGCATCGAGAGCGTTGAGCTAAGTGGCAAATCACGACGAGCTGTTCTCTGGAGCACCAAGTTCAAGGCGAATCGTTTGGCCGTACATGGCTCGACTATCTTCCTATCGAATAGCAGTAATAATGTCTATTCTGCACCGCTGGGCCGTCCAGATCTAATCGCTAAGGTGTGGACACAACCGGAAGGCAAAGCCATCGCTGATCTGAAGATTATGCATCGACCGTCGCAACTCGGGTGGAACCACTGCGCGCTGTCGAACGGTAATTGCCGAACACTCTGTCTGGCTGCCCCCGCGAATGATCAATCGTACTATTGTTCATGCCCGACTCATTATTTCCTTGTTGATTCGGGCCCGAACGCAGGATCGTGCGTACTCCCGAGGAGTGCACTTCTATTCGCGAAGAAGAACCTGATCAGCCGAATTCTGCTTGACGAGAATAGCCCAGATATTGCACTGCCAATTGAAGCGCGAAATGTCCGCGCTCTTCATTTCGACATCTATTCGGGCTACGTTTTCTGGCTCGACTCCAAGAAGGAAGAGATCTTTCGTTCGAGGGATAATGGCGAAGGTGCCGGTTCGGCCTTCAAGCCAACCAGCAATGAATCACGCTTGGAGAACTTCGCCATGGACCCGTTGACTGGACAGCTCTTCTGGGTATGCAGCTATCATAACACGATCAACGTGGCAAGACTGATGCCGCAGGGAAACTTCAAGCAGGTCGGCGTTATTGTTCGTATCGAGAAACCCCGACTGCCTGCCGTTCACCCACAGAAGTCGTTGCTCGTTTTCGTAAACCAAGGTAGCGCCGGTATCCACATCATGAGCTGCTCATTTGATGGAACCATGTTGAAAACAATCTTTGATGGCGGCGACCAAATGCGTATGCCGTGGGATCTCGTTATGGACACGGTTGACAATCTCGTCTACTGGTCGGACCCGGCCACGAGGACGATTCAGAGTGTTGCGCTGGACGGGACACTTCACACGATCGTGGTGCGCGGGGTGGATGCGTTCGCGCTTACGATCTACAATACGAAGCTGATTGTGCTATCTCGCGCCGCTCAGGAGATCTCGATCTACGACAAGAACAGTGGTGAGAAGAGCGCTGATTTCATAACGCGACGGTCACACCTCTCGGACATCTACACATCGCCGTACGGTCTGCCACCAACGAAGCCACACGAGTGCCCTTGCTCACATGTATGTCTAGCATACGGGGAAAGTGATGTCAAGTTCGCCTGCACCTGTCCAGTAGACCAAGCGGAAGGGTCGTGCGACGTCGCTCAGTGCAGCCCGCACGAGTGGACCTGTCACAGTGGAGGGAAACGCTGTGTCCCGGCGGAGGATCGCTGCGACATCAAGCACGATTGTCTCGACGGAAGTGATGAGATGGGCTGCTGTACCGAAATCGATAGTTTCAAATGCTCCTCCACAGGTTTGTGCTTATGCATGCACATCGTCGACACGGTGTACAAAATCCTATATATATATATATATATATATAATATATATTGTATAAGAGACAGACCGCGATAGCTATAACGCGTCGTTCTTTATGCGGTCACCTTCAAGATGAATATTGTGCGTACAAATCATACACGTTTTCTTGTAATAGGACTCACCACGTTGCTGCTGTCTACCGAAGTTGAACTATACTTTCTCGATTGTCTCAGTTGACTCACGCTAATTGACAGTGCTCTATATATCCATAAACAATAATACTAATTATGTTGTATTATGTTTTGTTAAAGTATATCATACTACGAGTATAAATAATACATGTACTGTGTGTTAATGGATTTAATAGTTTCAAGTTTGGTTAGCGCATAACATTAACTCATCCCTACGCCGGCGTCTCTTAATCAAATCGTTGCAGATCCTCATATATTCACCTACACGGATGCGTACAAACTCACCTCCACGTAGAATATAACATGGTTGCTATGGTTTTCAATTCTAGATGACAAATGCATACCTTCAAGGCGTGTTTGCGATGGGCGCAAAGACTGCCTAGATGGTTCGGACGAGATGGATTGCGAGCCGCAAGACTGCAAAACGGACGGAAGTGCTATTGGACAGGGGAGCCCTGACTCCTCCGGATCCTGCTGTCCCGGGGGTTTTCGATGCCAAAAAGCGACGGGTCGACATGTCTGTATTCGGCCAGAGAAAATCTGTGACGGTACGCTTGAGACGCTTCCACTACAACAATCCTTGTAGTGGTTCATTAACAAGTAGATATAACAGTAGAAATGTACGTTAAATGTTGGCTGTGGGTCAGACCGGAAAATTCATTTTATAAATGGTAGAAATACAAGGCAGGTTTAAAACTGATCAAGAAATGATGATTATAAGAGCAAAGGCGAGAGAGAGAGATGAAATAAGAGCATGCCTATATATAAGTATTTTAATAAAACGAACAACATTTGTACCATAATAATAATAATCATTACTCTTTGCGGCTATTGCAGAGACGGACGACTGTGCCGATCGAACTGACGAATTATCGTGCTGCACACAGCGGCAGTTCCAGTGTCACAGTGGTTCCCAAAACTGCATCGACGCATCCAAGGTTTGCGATGGAACTCAAGATTGTCTCGATGGGTCCGATGAATTTTCGTGTTGCAACAACACCTGCAAAGCTGGCTACTTGCTTAGTCAACCCAATGAGATTCTAACGTCTACGAGTAAGTGTCAATAGGCTAAATTGACGAGCTAGACAGCAAACATTTTTTATTAATAAGTGACACTCCACCACAGTCTCGAGTGGTTGATTTCAGCTGTTCCCTATATCACAGTACTCAGCATTCAACCTTAACCTATGAGGACCTGCTATGTCCTGAATTCACTCTGTATACTCATACTGCAGACGTTCTGCAGTGTTCTTCTGCATGCGACTGCAGTCGTCCTTTCAAATTACGACATATCTCTCAGCTTCATCATATAAATACGACAATACTGTTTATCACGAAGCCAGCCGGGCTGAATCATATTGTTCTTTATGAAATTCATTCAAACATTATTAATTAAAATTAGCTCTCAACGAATTCTGCAGTACAGCCAGTGCGTATCGAGTTTTGCCTAATATCCATATCGTCTGCTATCCATAGCGGTATTTTCGAAATCTCGTTTTTAAACCATTACCTCTATGTCGCCAATGGTAGACACAGAGACGGTTATCTCGATCATGTCTGATTGATCCGTCCCGTTTCCTCAAAACGCCCCTTCTGAATTTCAGGCGATCCGGCAGGGATCCACTGGCCTATCATCGTCGTCGGCGTCTTCGTTGTGGCAATAATTCTCTTCGTGCTGACGCTTTGCGGGAAGAGAGATACGAAGCCACAAGATCTGGCATTGCACTACCAAGTGCATCCATCTGGTGTCACGCTGCCGTCAGCAGCCGGTCACAGACTAATGACCATGGGACCCTCGATTGCTTCATCGGCGACGTCGTCTGACCAGAAGACATCAATGTACAGGTACGATCCTCCACCGTCACCGGCCACCGTGCAATCGTACGAATCATCACTCTATCATAAGGCGACAGCGAGACGATCCGTTCCATCATCAACGTGTTCCTCAAGCCAATTTGGCGGATACGTTGGTTCAGATGCGTCATTCCTTGGCGCGCCGGTTACTGCTCGTCGAGGACGAAACCGGGGCAGAAGCCGATTTGCGACGGCACCTCGCGGACAGCGGCCGAATACCCCTTGCTCAACAGACGCGTGTGAAGACTCTGACGCCGCACTATACCAGTATAATAATTACAACGTTGGAATCGGTGTAGGAGGCTATGTTCCACCACCGGCCAGTCCTGAGGGCAGCCTTCTGTATAGCGATATGGCGTCAAATGGTCACACCGACCCAGGATTCGTGTAGAAACTTCGTAGAGCCTAGTATAACAACGTGGACATTAAGCGAATGGTAACTATCTTGCGTGTGTCCGCTGAAAGATTTGGAGAGGAAGATGACAAGATGGATGAAGCAATTGACTCTCATGTACTTTTTGGGACTTACTCCGTAGCATGTCACACATGTGAGTGAATGTTATATACTTGATGTAAATAATTACACCCTCAAAATGTTGGAGGATGTTGTATATTAATGAATATAGCGGTAAGCATATATATATATATATATACATTTCAAACCTAGATGCCATATATATACACATACATGCGTTGGATTACATAATTGACAGCTCTCTACAAACCGCTGACTGTACCGTTGTGTTCAAGTAGCCAACTTAGGAATGGACTCCGTTTGTCGCTTGTTCTACGCTTTTATAAATGCATTAAATGTTCCCGGCGTTTTGTATTATAGATGCCACGAACACATATTTGTATAGCAACCAAAATTACGAGTTAAATGTTCCTGTATTGTATTCTTGCATCTCTCTGTTTATCAAAAAGTAGATTTAGGGTGGGTCTGCTAATGTAAACGTTTGACAGTAATTTGTTGTACACTTTATATATATATATTTTTTTTTGAGGCAGTACTTTTAAGAATTGAAAACAAAAGTTTGTCAAACCGCCATTCGTTCTAGGATTCATTGAATGATTTTTCTTACCTTCAATCCAACCACCGCCAATCGAAACACCCACCCTAAAAGATTTTCTTGTCAGCACACGGCTGCTGATTCCGCCCTTCAGAGCGATCAACCAATCCCGCTTCAAGTGATTCTATATCAAACTCGTCGGGAACACTGTTTCCAGAGCAACATTACCTTATGCGAGCTAGAACACGTACAACGTTTGACTTTTGTGTTCAGATAATGTGTTCCGATCCTCTTAAAATAGGGCTTCCCCAAGTATTTTTCAGTTGCTAAGTATCCTGTGCCAAGTGACCATATTTATGTTCAGATGCTTATTATACTAGACATACCAATATTGACATTGATGATTGTGTGTGTGTGTGTGTGTTATCTGAACCATCAATAAGTGTCATCGCTGATAGTTACTGTAAATTTTTTCGCTCTATGCACGACATTACCACTTGTTCCAACCGCCGTTTTGTGGAAGGCAGCTAATGGGGCGAAGCCCGAAAAAACGACTACACGAATTGAAGTGTTTCGTTTTCAGTTTTGAAAGTCCGTGAGCTGAACTTTGCTCTGGAATATACTATCATTTAAAATCGCGAGAATTACCCCAGGGCACATTGGCTCTGGGAGTCCCGCTCCGATGCCGAACAGTCATCGCCATTTATCTGCTCAGAGCAATAATTCGCCACCGGATTCGTTGCCTAACATGGAATGAAATAACGCACCAAGCCAACGCCATCGAAACGGATGGCAGTGATTGAAAAAAAAACTTTGTTTTCAAAGAAACACCGTAGCCCGTGCTGTAGTTTGTAAAAATGAAATAGTATAATGCCGAGCACTTGTTTCCATTGCTAGCATGTTATTATGTGTAAAATAAAGAAAACTGTACAGCCATAACCGGAGTAAGGAGATTGAAGAACCTGAAGAAAGGTCATGGACTCACCAACAAGAACTGGATAATAATAATAATAATAACACTAGATAATACGACGTTGGCTTCGGTCAACGAGCCTCCCCTACCTGCGGTTTGTACTGCAACTTTCGAGAGCGCCGTTTGGCAATTTAGCAGTCAGATTCTGTTGCCGCCGCAGCTCTGCGTACACCCTACTACAATGGAACGGTCCTACTTACGCATGAAATAAAATCTGTAATTTCTCTATTTCTTTTGTAGTCTAATTCCTTGTGGTAAAATGACGACGTAGTTCGTCACGAAAGCCAGTCGATCTTCGGGCCTCCTACAGCCAACACAGCAAACATGACGCATTTTTGCCAGTATTTCTTTGCTGTCAAGGGCAGAGAAATGGACGAACTCACTGGGCCAGTGACGACGGAAAGGTATTGGATGGCTTGAAATAGTAGTTGAACGAAATTTGGTGTCAACCGTCTGTGTGTCTGTGTAAATCCTTGCTGCAAAATAACAGGAAAAAGAACGATTATGATTGTACTCGATCTCGGAATGCAGCCTTGTCACAAAATCTAAAAGAATTGTTCGAAAAGGACCTCATATAGCATGAAAGTAAAGGCAATCTTTATTAAGTGCTGAAAAATAATAAATATAAATGAATTTTTATATGATATGATACAGATCGCGCTTATTTTTTGTTGAATAGATAACGACTAGCCAGGTACCTTACAGGTGTTCGTTAGTTAAGCTCTTACGCACAGTCCCTGCTCGTCCTATAATAATAATCTTCTGCCTGTCTCATTAGACGGAAACTTCAATACTTTCCCTGGCAACTGCTCATATCAATACACTCCACATGCAGGCACACCCAGTTTCAGCAGGCATTCAATATTGCCATTGCCATCAACTAAAATGGCTGGATATTTTATTGGAAAACTTTGCTATCATTTTTTTTTTAGCAGAATCTGGTCTTATTGGCGAATATTGATTTCACGTTCGCCAGATGTCGAATCAAAGATGGTACACACTGCAATCTCAATTCAAATATACATACAGTGAATATGTACGAAATCAACGAGTTTTTGTTTTCTCAAGCTTTTGCTCAATTCAACTCCACATTCAAAATTACCTTGAACCCATTCAATCTCGTTCAATACTCAAAATGTATACTCGATATAAAATTAAATGACAGATGAACTAGTTTCGCTAATTAGGACTTAGGTCTAGGGACTCTTTGGGGACCCCCCTAGGGTACACCCTAGCCGGGTGCAATTCAGTAATTTTCTTCCTACGTTTATACAGTTTGACAAATAAAATAGATAATCGTGTTCGAAAACACAATTTGGTTAATTAACGGAACTGCAGTGATTTTAGAACGCTTGGGTTCTCCCGACGGGGCTAAGATGCGTTGAGGGACGCGAAACTGCGGTCTCCGTTTATTTACAGCCTGAGACTTAACTAATAATGTGATAATCATAAACTCGAACCTAGGCAATGTAATAATGGAATTTATTTTTCCTGAAACCTCTGAGCACTGGCACTCCGCAAAATGCCTTGTTGTCGAGATGGGAACTATTTCTGTTTGTGTTAACGCTGTTGAGAAAGGAGTTCTCTTCATTAGTTGTTATTAGCAGCTGTTCGTTGAGAACACACGCGTGTCTAAGTGTGAATAGTAATCAGGTCATATGATATGAATCGTATCACCCGGTCGACCCGATCTAACGAGAAGGCATACTGACATTGTAGCAAATCTAAATGTAATCGCCATTAATCCGCACAGAGCTCAGTGCAAATAAGCACAAAAGGCGGCAGTATAATTTTTATAAATCAGTTACGATACAGCTAGCAAAGTAGCATACATAGGCTGTGTTACTTGTTCTAAGAAATATTACCACCAAAAATGAGTCTGTGGCATACTCCTTCGAAAACATTAGCAGTAAGGGGGACGTGGCCGTCAAGAGTTTCGAAGGCAGGTGAGAAAAAGAGGTCAAGAATAAGAACTCAAGAAGTGATAAGAAAAAGTGCCACACCAAGGAAACTGGAACATACTTGGCACGCCGTAGAAAAAACACCAGAGTAAACAACTCGCCAAGGATGTTTCCTAGGAGCAAAACACAAATTAGGTGGACACGTGAGCACGTCAAGGGGCCAGCTTCTCAACTGGAGGTTGCTCATCCGAGGCATTCGATCATACTCCGGATTGTTCAACAGATCCGTCGCTACGGCCCCGCTTGCCATGATATCCGCTACTGGAGCAAAGACGTGCTGAAACAAGTCTTGTTCCAATACACTACAAAATTTGGTTAATTGGCGGAACTGCAGTCTTTTCAACAACGCCTAAGTTCTCTATATGTCATGTTGTGGGACTCGGACCTGCGACGCTTGGCCTTTCAACAACCGTTATGGAATACTGAGGGAAGATCTCCTCATGAGGAAGAGTCCTATTGCTGAGATTAAGTGACATGTCTCAATATCAAGTAAGAAGCCTCGTCGTACTGTGTCAATAATCGTATCAGAGAGACCGACGACATCCAAACCAACTGTACTGCGAATTAGTCGTTATTGAGTTAACAATAACGAAACCCCGAATGTGTTCTTGACGAGGACAACAAACAACTATAAAATAACGCACCAAGAACCCAAATAGCGATGTCAAGAAAAATCTTTATTCTGAACACAACCCAAGCCAAATCTGACCACCACTGATGTAGTCTTTCAAAGCAGAACATATGGTAAGGGCTGTCTGGTTTCGATATGGCCGCGCGGCATCATTTGAAATACAAAACATGGTGCGCTCAGAGGTGCGTTCGATCTTGTGTGCTGAGGTGCTACAAAAGTGAGGGACACGACACGGACAACAGAAAAAATGGTTTGTCCAAAGCACATCGTTATTTTTTTAATTAAAGGAAATTAGTAATTATCAAGTGCCCCCACTGCTCTTCACGGAAACAGATGCCAAAATGATAACGCTGACAATGTTTGAAGTGTCTGGATTCAGAACGCGAGGAAACTCTGTTTATTCGATTGCACAAATTGTTAAATCCTATTTGGCTTTAAAATTCGTTGGTTTCAGTCCATTGAATAGTTAGGCATTTTCTCAAATAAATCGAAATCACGTTATTTTCGTAAACGTGATATAATTTCTGGAACAGTAGAATTCTGAGCATAACCCGGCGGTAACTTTAATGTCATTTGTATATCTTCTATTTATATTTGTTCGTAAGTACATTTTGCATATTTGATTGCTGGTTTAAAGGACAACTTGTTTTAAAAAAAAAATATTCATATTCACATGCTCATAACTTGGGTTTCACAAGTTACGAGTATTGGACTATTTCCATAGTTTGCATGGACGTCTGTAAATCATTGATCATTCATTAATGTATCATTTCAGTACTTCGTGCACTGAGATCACAGAAACAGCCACGCTCCCTCACTATTAATGTTAGTCAAACTGTAACATAGGTGCGCGCGAATCTAACTGTTTGAACGATACATAAGAGAAGTTACAATTTTCGATAGGTCTTTCCTCGGCAGCGCTAACAGCTGAACCCGGCTCTTGAGTGCAGCCCGGAACATTAGGTCGCGCGCGAAAGTTTCATCCATACAATGGAGCAACTGTCCAATTGATCGAGGCGCTAATGCCGGTCCGCGTAATCGGTTTCGTTGTACCGTTATGAGCTCACGGAGCCTCACTCCTCGTCTGAATATCGTCAGAGTACAAAACGCGGTATATTGACAACGCGATGTCTTTGACCCATCTCTTCCACGGCAGATTTGTGCATCGGCACATGCAGCAAAATAGCTGTGTTCACTCTTGACCACAATATTGTTATGACCGTTGAGGTGAGGAAGATCGAGTGATTGTAAGTCACTATTTGATGCTGCGGACAAGCCCAGGCTATTGCAAAGTTTTCGTGGCTTTAACGGCTTAACCGGTACAGTAGAACAGGTTACGCCATATTCTGACTATATTCAAGACCGCCCATAGAGTGTCATTAACATCTTACATGTAAACCTTGTCGAGCTAATACAGCATATTTGATAATCAACCTAGACAATTTTTTTGTAACTTCGCTAATAATATCGTCTTAATTAATAGCTCTTTGCATGCCTGTCACATCAAGTTGCTAGCGTTCACCATTCATTCTTGAGCAGTTTTATATGTATTAGGCTGACCCAAAAAACCGCGTACATATAAATTTCAATATCGGCAGAACTGAGTTAAAACAAAGATTTTTTTAGTATAAGTTAGAGGTATGCACCACTTTTATTTATACACTGGTTCCAGAGTTCTGGCAGCCTTCTGACTGCTAAGTATGTAATATTTCTATTCCTATTTATAACTTCCTTATTTAAGGTCTGTAGGGGCAGTTCGATGTTTGCATACCTTTGGCCACCTACCGTTATGAGCGCTCTTTAATTGAGGGAAGCAACTATAGTTACACCGGCGGGTGACGCCACCGCTCAATCTTGTTGGCCTTAAGTCAGGACGTAATTTCATTGATACGATGACTCATAGCATTGTCGTCGAGCAGCCACCCTCAGTGCTTCCACTGCTATGCCAATTATTCATGAGTCCCTTCAAGAACTCGAGAGATCGAGCGGAGTCCATTTTTTCATCTGGTCCCAAAATCTCGTAGTAGAAAATTCCGTTGAAATCCATGTCAAGTGCTACCATTAGTTTAGGCTCGAATCGATCTGGTACTGCTACCGTCATTGCCTGTTCACCTGGCCGTAGCCACTGATTCACTTGATCTTTTTCCGGTCCCCTATACAGGCTGACCCATGTCTAGTCCACTGCAATGGTATGCTCTAAGCGACTCTTTTGCTGCCTATTTATCTTCAAATTGTCTCGCGAACACTCCTCATGCATTTTCAGTTGGCCAGGACCGAGTTAATGAGGGACCCATTTTGCACTTTTTTCTGCATCCTCAGATTATTTTTAATAATTCGACGACATGTTTCACGAGGCACGCCAATTTCAGCCGACAAAGTTGTCAATGAGTAAGCTCTAGTTTGCTCAAAAGCTTTTTTGATTATCTCGATCCGTTCGTCGAATCGAGATTCGGGAAGGGGTGAGCGCCCTCGATGTTCATTAATGTCCCAGCCACCTTGCCTAAACTGCGCACACCAACGGCACACCTGTCGTGGGCATTATGACCGCGCACACTCACCACCCTTCGATGGATTTCAGCTGGACATTTCTTCTCTTGAAACATAAACCTGACACTTTTCTTCTGAGAATGCAAGTCTGAGGGACCAGGTTTGCCGGTTGCCATTTCGAACGCCCAACAAAAGCCGAATGCTAGCGGCTTTCGCGCCGCCTGCTTGCTAATTGTCTCACTACCCGCCAAATTTGAATTCAAACTGGCCAATAATAAAAATATGGCGCAACACGATACGAGTGCTGTTTTTTTTTGGGTCAGCCTAATAAATCACCCAAGGGTTGTTACATGATATTATCAGACTGGCATTACAGTGGTAATACTTTAATCAGATGGACCTCAATATTTAAATTTTTACCAATTCTTGCATATTCATGAGACTTCATATTTTACGTACGATATATTGAAATGCTTAACTGTTAGGTTTCTTTGAGCCGCATTGAAATTAAGTTGTAACAAGTCCACTTCTCTCGAACAAGTAAGGGTAATGTTCTGGTTTTTTTTATGGGTTCTACATCGTGGGGTTTCCAAAACAAAAAAATTGCAATTTGTTCGTTGCAAAATTGTTCCCCGATTTGCTAAATTAATCAATTATATTTTTACCTTCAAAGGGTTGGGATATCAATTCGGAGACATCATCTGCGTCATCTGTATAACTGATGTTGTCACGGTAGTTTTTTACGATACTTCGACATAGACAAGTACAATATTAATTATAATAGCTATTACTTACTAGCACAATAGCTGCTCACGGCTATGGTGGTCCACTCAGAAGATTCGAAGTGGCAATTTCTTAGTCTATGTTGCGGGTTAGGGGCTCGCGTCAGCGAACAGTAAAAATTGTTTTGTGTGTTTTGATTAATAACATAAATATTTGTTGAAGCTTGCAATAGATTTCATAGCCCACTTAAGAGAGAATGGGATGATAGGGTACAAGTATTTTCTCAAGCCTTCATTTCATCCATTCAAATATAGGAGAGGGAATAAACTATATTTAAAGCCAATTTCAACTATTTATTCCAAGTCGTTAAGCTGTTATCAAAACAACTACGTTGATCTCTAGGAAGCTTTTGCCTGCATTATTACTTAGGTGACGACTCTCAGGAAATGAGCATCTGTGATAGCAAGCATGTCTTGACCAATAGTATCAATAAATTTTATTATAGGCCTCACGCAAGCTCAAATCGTTGGTTGCTCTATCGCTGGGGGGCACTGGAGCATTCGCCACGTTTTGTGTTCTCAAGGGTGAACAGCACTTCTATGATAAATATCTAATGCCAATGGTTCACCGCACCCTCGATCCTGAGCAAGCACACCGCGCTGGAGTTCTGCTTGCCAAGTATCGGATCTTGCCTAATTGGAACACGGACTACCCTGAATTGGTTAGTGCTAATGACTAGACTAGCTGTAAATCAATCGGAAACGATGATTGGAAACAGCAGACAAAGCGAACTGCATGCAGTTAGAACAAATCAAAATATAATATCCTGTATCACAACCATTTAATATAATATCTTACTATTAAGTAGGTATCATATTTATCATATATCTACAATGAGTCATATAGAGGGAAAGAGAAAAATATACCAGCATCTAATTTTAAACAAATTTTTTCTCTTTGATGGTTGCGACCCCCCTAACCCTGTCTGAGAAGTTACTTCACTTTCTCGCATTGATTTTTATTCATAAAATTATCTACACCGAGTCGCGGACCCAACAACTTCCGCCATCTGACCTGCATGCTTATAAAGCCTGACCATACACGAAAAAGAGCATCTTGGGAGCCATTTATTTTAACTTCGGATACATACACCCACGCTCAACTGGCTCGTCATTCCTGTCTCTTCGCAATGCAAATGCACCGGGCGCTACATGACACGATTGTGCTACCATTCCCAACCCGAATTTCAAACACAAATCGAGTTTGCAACTTTGTCGAACCTGGTGGATTCCAAACCTGGTCGGTTTGAACCCCTATAATTTCGTTGTTCTATTATCCACTTACACGAATATCGTCGCTCTCCTACTACGCACATGGTCACTGAACCCACCGCATTGTTTTCGTCATACCTTTACTGCTATCATCCCATTGCCTTGCTTCGTCCATTTGGTTGGACTGTTCCAGTAATGTAGCCCGGCCGCGATTATTTAATTATCCTGATAAAATTACTCCAATAGCCATGGATGACATTAATAGCTGAGGCACTATTGCTTCCTGTACACCACTCGTGCTAAGATGGCATTGTTCCAGATTTGTTTAATCGTAACGCAAATATTTAAATAAGACGAAAGCAAAGACGTGGGAAACTATTGACTGGTAGCCTATGAGACGATATTCTCCCTATTGTTTGAAACAATTATCGCGGACCATTTATAAGCCCATCTAATCGGCCAGCATGGGTTTACTAAAGGACGGTCTATTGTTATCCCAATTCCTCTGGGACCTGAAGGATCCTTAAGGGGTGAGAAGAAAACGACCTATCTTTAATATACGCCTCTTGTGCCTTTTCCTTAGGTTCTTAGTCTCCTCATTTTTTTACAGCTCTTCTTTTTTCTGATGATGCCTTCGAGGAAGGCTGAGCACTCGTTCCATCCCGCTTCCTCTGTCTCCATATGCCTTTCGATATCTTTAATTGACCTTCATTGATCGATCCCGTCCTCTTTTCCCGATTCGCATAGGACACATATATCCTCCTGCGCCTTGCCTATCCTGACCATGTACTTTTGGAATTGGCCGTCGTCGTCCAGCCGCGCTTCGTCTCCTACGACTCTGACAGCGACAGTTCTTTGTGCGGTCAGCAGCGTCCTCATGTTTTTTCCCACTACGGATTGCATGTCCGCCCCTTATCCTCGAGCTTGTTCCCCGTCCTGGCGGTGATTATCACCGCACCTATCCCTGAAGCACCCCCACCCATGTCTCGGTTCTCAGAGACAGTATGCAGCACTCTCTTTCGTATCTTCGAAAATATAAGTCGGTAAGGTGATACTCTTTTCCTCTCAAGCGCCCTGATCACCACCCCCCAGTTCATTGTGTTGAACATGTTCCTGACTTCCAGTGGGAAGAGGAGCACGAGGCCCCTAGTCTCTGATGTCTTTGGGTATCTAGAACCCTCTAGATAAATAAATCGCCTCGAGGGTAAATCTTCCTTTCCGAAAGAAGTATTGTGCTTCGGAAAGGGCTTGCCTTTATCCGATTTCCTGTCCAGGCCAGCTAGTGATAACGTTTTCCATGCTCTTGGCCGTTGTGTTGAGCAGGCAGACGTTACGATAGGCCGATGGGCCCGTTTTGTTCCCCAGTTAGCGTATCAGGACAAAGTCCATCTCTTTCCATGCCCTAGGGAATCGGTCTTCTCTGAAGAACCTGTTTACGAGGCCTCTGAAGAGCTCCGACCACTTTTGGGTCAGTACCTTCACCATGCCTAGGGGCACTTCATTTGGGCCCGGGACTTTGCCTAAGGCTAACCTCTGTCTCGCCTCCTCAGTCTTCACTGATGTTACTTCTGCTGTTACATCTGCCGCTACTTGTATCGGTCTCGAATTTCTGGGTGTTGGCTGGGAAACGAACATGAGACGACATCGAGCGCGTCTGACGGCAGCTGTAGTCCCCTGTTCTTTGGCTTTTTTATAACGATCTGGTACGACAGACCAAACTGTTCTCTCTTTACCCCCTCTACAAGCTCCCTCCACTTAGGCGCTTTGCTTCGTCTAATGAGAAGGCGGAGTCGCTCATGCGCAGTCTTGAGCTCCTCATTTTGCCTCCTGGAAATTGCCTCTTGTTCCCCATCTCAATGCCAGCTTCATTGCCAGCTGCGGCTTCTGGACCGGATACGGCTCAATCTGACACACTCGGCGCGAGCTTTCGTGATCTCGGCGTTCGACCAATATACAGGTCATCTCCTCCTTAAGTGGGGGCTTGTCCTTGGTGCAGCTTTTTCGCAGGCCTAACGAGTATTCGTTTCAGCATCTCGTCTACCTTACCCGTTACTTGCTTACGTCTTCTGTCTAGTTCTTCAATCAGTTGGGTATGGTCCACTTTCCTCATTTGCCAACTTCTTTTGGACACTGACCTCCGGGGCTAGTTCACGAGTACCCTGAAGCGTACGTACCTATGATCACTTCTGCTCAACTACTCTCCACCCCCCGATCACGGACAGGGCACCCAGGTTCGTAATCGTTAGGTCAATGAAGGACTCCTGTCCTCTGCGAGAGAGGGTGGGCGCCCTACCGTCATTGGCGACCACCATATATCTTTTCGTCAACCACATTGACTTCGACTCGCCTTGTGTGGAATTATTTCATTGCCTTTCATCAACTATCCTGTCCTGATATTTCAATTAACTCCTCACATTGCAACCGTTAAACTTTTAAGCTTATTGAAAAATGCCGAACTTTTATATTCACAACTTTCAAAGATGTGTCGTTTCTACTATAGAGGTTTATCGTCAAGCTAAGGATTCGCACGAAAAATCATCAAAATCGCTGAATCCGTTTTTGAAATCGTCCGAGCACATATATAAACATAGTCTTAAATGTACAGAGCCTAAGCCAATTGGTCTTATTTAACTAGGCGGCGACAAGAAGGTGAGTCGTTTATATTATTTTTCTTTTTTGAAGGTCTGGTTGATATGACAACTTGATGATTTCTTTCTAAATTCCTATCCATCTTTGGTATACGATGTCGTTTTTGTTTGTGTTTCAGAAAGTTCGACTCTTTGGCATCGACTTTAGGAATTGCGTAGGTCTAGCAGCTGGATTTGATAAGGATGGGGAGGCCGTTAATGGACTTTTCGATTGGGGGTTCGGTTTTATTGAGGTTCGTTAGACTTTTTGTTTTAATGAGAACATAGCTGTTTTAATTTTACACATTTGAACAGTAGTTGTAGCCGATCGCACTATTGCACAAGGTACACCAAAAAATCAAATCAACACCAGTGCACCGTATTTGGCCAAAGTTGCATGACTTCCTCATTGTATCGTACATTTTGATAAACTTTACGGTCCATTCGTATTGCAGATCGGTTCAGTTACGCCATTACCTCAGCCGGGCAATGAACGCCCGAGAGTCTTTCGCCTTGCCAAGGATCAAGCTGTCATCAACAGGTAAAAAACGTTTAATCTAATTCAGTAATTAACCTTTCTGCATTAATTTACAAGCATTATCTACTATAGTCGTTTACCGCTGATTCATTCTTCGCCTTTTTCCATAGCGATGTATTGTATTGCACAGCCCCGTTGATTCGAAAGATTTAAACTTTATGCTCGCTTGTGGGACCTTTTGTTTTCACCTTTTGGAGTAATTGCCTTCACAATCACATTCATTAAATCCTGTTAGGCCCGGATCACTCAGTGGAGATCCAATTGGTGTCATTTCAGGTATGGCTTCAACAGTCGTGGTCACGAAAAGGTCGATGAGACCCTGTTCCGCAGTGAGAATAAACGGAGCGGAGTTGTTGGAGTCAATTTGGGCAAAAACAAAACTAGTGAAGATGCAGCAGAAGACTACTCAAAAGGTTTTCTTGATTTATTGAATGATATGTGCGAAATCTAAGCTGATAGTTGACCTTGTCTATGGCCTATTTGAATGTAAATCGTGATTCGAAAGTTATTTATCCTTTTGTTCCTGTAAAGGCGAAATAGGTCTAACCTATGGACGTGTTATTGTTCTTGGGCGTTCTGAGTTATGTGTTATCATCATAAGGTATACGCAGTACAGCAATTACGTTCGGTACCTACGATTTCAAGATAGGCTGGATAAATAGATATAGTCGATAGAAAGTACACTAAGAATCCGTTCGAATTTTTTTTGTCATTACGCTTAATATTAGTATATATTATTCAGGAGTCAATGTTTTATATATTTTGTGTTCTTCTGTCATATTGCCGTTATCACTGCCATACTAAAGTAATTATATAACATGAATAATATTAGTGCTCATAGCCTAACATAAACTATTGTTGTCCATTGTCTTGGGTATTTAGACATAATTCTGTGTTTGTTTGTGTAACTATGTATAATGCGACTGCGGATCGCGCAGTCATTTTCGGTCCCTTGATGTGTGAGAATCTATTTTGTTCCACACGCACGGGCTCGTAGTCAAATACCCGGAGCAAGGTGATTCCTCATTTCCCCCGTGAATTTTGGGACACGAGGTCTCACTTCATCGTCATGCACACATTCCTACCTTCCAAATGTATCTTAATAATAATAATAATAATAAATATGAACAAGCATGAATGACAAACAATTTAGATTAACTGAATATGTTTCGTTCTGTTCACTAACCTTCTACCATCGCTCCACGAGCTTTATCACCCCTCTTTCACAGGAGTCGTAATATCAAGGGGCAAAGTAATCATCTAAGGTGTTATTGAGTATGTCCAGATGACGGAAAGTTTGATTATTCAAACCCTTCTGCATCGCCCCGAACCATCGATAATCTAAAAGCGTGAGATCCAGGCTGTACAGTGGGTGCATGTACCACGGCATCCCATCCAAGGCACAATAGTTCTTATCGAGTCATCAAATAAACGTCTAGCGTTGTCCATATGGAACAAAACGCCCCTCTCCATTAGCCAATTCAGGTCGCTTCATAGCGATTGCTCATTTTGATTTGGCCAATTGTGAACAGTACGTAGTCGAATCCATCGTTCTGTTGCGTGGCAGCAATTGATAGCAGACGATTCCTTTCCAATTGTTCCATGTTCAAAACTCAATTTAACCCCGAACACGTCGCGGATGAATAAGATCTTAAAATGTCGGCACAAATGTCAGCTTTCATTTGATGTAGACCTGATATGCGAGCGGCAAGGCCAGCTAGTTTCTTACTTATAGACATCAATTTAGGTGTGTTGCAGTTCAGCGGAAAAGCTGACTACCTCGTTGTGAACATCTCATCTCCAAACACACCGGGTCTACGCCTGCTTCAAAGCAAGAATCAGCTGAAGGCGCTACTTTCGAAGGTTAGAACAATACTGCGATTGTTGTCCACTACGTAAATTGGTGTAATTTTAATGGAATATAGAGCACTGCCGTATGAGAAGAGTAGACTCACCCGAAGACAAAAACGAACCATTGCGTTTTGACCTATATACACGCTCACACACACAGTCACACCAATGGGCTTAAATTCCCCAACGGCTTTCAAGGTCACATGATAATTCTTTGTAGGAACAGGTTATTGATTTCATCAGGAGCAGTGGCTACCCCAACAGCTGTAAGTTGATATTATTCTGATTGTTTATGTTTTTACAATAACAAGTATATTGTCATCACACGTTGATTAGTCATGCGTTGTTCGAGGGTAGGCGGCAAACTTTTGTTCAACGATCGAGCTGCTTGTCCACATTGTAGTTAATGCTACTATTATCTAAACGGCTTATTACAGGTGATTTCCACAAGAAATAGCCTTCCCGTTCGAGTGCCAGTTCTCCTTAAAATAGCCCCAGATCTCACAGAGCAAGATAAAAAGGATATTGCAGAAGTTATTCTAGCGAATGAGTAAGTAACTGGACCAGCTGTTTGTATGGATTTGTTACATACGACAAGATCGTATCTCTAGACATTCTATGATTTGTACCGCTTTCACGAAGTGAACTGCGACGGAAACCTGTTTTCTAAAACTCGGAATATATTATATGTTTATTACTCCTTAGCACTAGTACATTAAATTATGCTATATATAATATATTGACAATTGTCTGTCGAGAGCACATCTGATACCAGCTGGGATTTGGAATTATGCATGCAAATCACTGCGATGCACTTAACAATTCTTCGATTAAGTTACATGAGTGTTAATGCTTCCTTGCAATACTAATGCTTCGTAGGTGTCGCGTTGATGGTCTAATGATATCAAATACGACCATCCATCGACCAAGGGAGCTCGTCTCGAGGAACTCCGATGAAATTGGGGGTCTTAGCGGAAAGCCTTTGTGCGCGCCTTCAACGCTGGTCATATCCGACATGTATCGCCTAACGAAGGGCAAGGTACATTCTGAACTCGAACGTAATTAACAGCGGTTTAGATTTAGACGCCTAGATTTGAAAGTAAATACTACCTTTAGTTTTGAATTTAGAGTTGAGTTAGTGATTGTCTATCTGGACGAACAACTCGTCCCTAGTGCAAATCGCCTTTTAAGGCGGTACACGTTGGATCCTGGTGTCCTAATGTCGTCCTCGCGGAAACGACATTAGGACAGTGCTACTTAAACATCCGAATGTCTTCCAACAAACGAGGAATCTCATACTCCGAAGCGGCAACTTTTCTACTGAACGGAAGAGAGCACGTTTGTCTCTGATTCCCAATCCGGGAAAACTCCCAGGCGATTCCTCAGCCTTCTGCCCCATCAGCATGCTACCCGCACTGTCAAAAGCGTTAGAACACATCATGAATAAGCGACTGATCCAAGAGAGTGGCGACAGAGAGGTGCTCTCGGCGAGCCAGTGCGGCTTCCTACCGGGCCACTCCACTCTGTCAGCCATCGGAGAAGTGCTAGAATCGGTGGAGAGCATCATGCTGTACGCAGAGCGACTCTGGCAGCCGTACGAATCCACTGAATCCGAAAAAGTACAATCTGCGATCTGTTAAACCGGATCGCAAAGGGTCTGTCGAGCAAATTGGACCACGTCAGCAACAGCAAGGGAGAGTCCCTGGCACCTTCTCATAAAGAAAATCGCGGCAAGACAAGAGGAGACAGCGGACCGGATGACGGAAGACAAAGTCCTGGACATATGGAACCACGAATGTCTTCAGTGGAGGAAGGAGGCTCAGGATACGTTCCGAAGACCCTCCTTGCAGATCTGAGGCTGAAGTACTCTAACCGAGATGGAAACCTAAAGTATCCTCTCGCGCAGCCACTGACAGGCCACGGAACTTTAAAGAAATATACCCACAGGATTATTAAAACAGACTCACCGATCTGTCGCATGTGTGCGTCAGAAGACGCGGACGAGGACCTGTACTCCTCCTTTAGATACGATGCCTTCGCCACAGAACGTCAGGAGCTGGCAAGAAACTCCTTGGACAAACAGTCAGACAAATCACAGTACGGGACATGGCGGAAACCCTGGTAAGCGGCCACCCATTCTTTGAACTCATAAAGAACTTCGCCGCATAGATGATTACGCCAAGGACCTCGCTGTCCGACAAGATCAAGTGACCTCCTATCCATCCGCAGGACCCAGCCGATCTCGAGGTTCAAACAACCCCCAAAGCTGATACTGATATCTGAAAAATAGTGTTTTAACGTCATCCTACTTATGGCATCTAATATAGTCATTGAAGACTACCAGCAAAAGATATCATTGCAACATTGTGTGGAAATAGACATAGTATTATTTGGTAGGTTTACATCATCTCTATGGATTATATTTGATTATATGGATCACAATTAATTATGTATGGTTATAATATGTCTATTCAATAAATGCGATATTCCATTGTTCGACCAATGAGAGATCTTAAAGAACTAAAGAACTCTTACGATTATTCGTTTTTTATAGGTGCCTATTATTGGGATTGGCGGTATCTCCACAGGAGAGGAGGCTTACGCAAAAATTAAAGCTGGAGCGAGCATGGTCCAAGTACTCACGTCTCTTGTATATAGGTTTGTATGAATTAAATTATGTTGGCAGGATATTTAAAAATAAGCCGATTGTAAATCTAAAGTGCTACGTTTATAGGTATATACTACGAACGAAGACTGACATTTTCCACGCTTCCATTAAATTAGGAGAGAGAACATTTCTAGAGGGAGGGTGCTTTGGTGCACTATTTCTCTTGTCGAAATAGAAACTGCTAATATGTAATACATAACCAATGTGACGTCTTGACGCGTGTTCAATTATAGGGGTCCACCAGTCGTGGAGACGATTAAGGCAGAAATGGTGAAGTGTCTCAAGGAGGATGGCTATACAAACGTTGCCGAGGCAGTCGGAGCAGATCATCAGATTGACGCCATCGTTTCAAAGTTGATTACGATTAAGTAGATATCGTTAATCATCGTTGTTATACTTCTAGGCTGGCAAGATGCAGAATTAGCAGAATGTAGCGAGCAGGCGTGGAATGTAATCGAAATAGAATGATGAAATAGGAAATTGTTTGAAGTAAAAAAAACACATTTCATTCAAATCATCTAGATGCATATATCTATCGGCTGTTGCACACTGCGCTCAAATCCATCTAATTCATTATGGTGCCGAAAGAATAAATACACGAAGCAGGCACGGACGCGACCGATGGCCACTGTCGTGATAAGGGTAGCGATTTTGAAATGGATTGGAGATGACAGAAGCGAAATAGTCAATTCTAAATCAAGTCAGTACTATACCGAGTTGGCTGACACGACCAGTCACTATAATGTCTACTATTAAGTATGCAATATGTAATATTACCTTCATGTATATTGGAGAATGATCACACAACACGATAGTGGCTTCCCTCTACGGTGTGTAGACCGCTTTCATTGACAACGCTGTCTCGAGAAATTCAAAGTGTACTTAGTTTTAGGATTACCATTATCATTATTATTGTTATCATTAGCAGTAGTAGGAATATTGCTGGCCTAGAAGCAACAAATTATATGTGTATCCTTCCAAAACCGTATCAACAGTGTTCTCCTAAATAGTAATGTTGTGATCTGTAGCTGTAACTATAGGTATATGAATACGCCCAAAGTAGCAATAGAATATGTTCGAAGAAAAGGGTTGGCGCCAAGCAACGGATACATTATTCGTATGTGCGTGGCTGTGTAGAATGAACTCGTACATCTACTGATGTGCCACTGATACTGATAGATAGATACATGATGTTGATAACAATGGTAAAACGATACTCGTACGTGATTGATAAAGTGAGCATCGGACAAATATGTGCCACAGTAGAAACGAATTATTAGAATAATAAATTGAGTCTGAGCTATTATACATTGCATTCTTAGTTTGCGATTGTCATTTGATCTTAAGTAAACGCGCCCATATCGCTCGTTGTTGTTTGTTATTGCTTAAATCTGTATTCAATGTCTGTATCTTAGTTTATCACCCATTCGTTAAAGAGTAGATTAATATCGTTCAAAAGAATTTTAAATTTCACAATTTTGCAAACTTACACTTCATGGCTTCGCTTGGGGACTTCCGTTATCCTCTGCCTCGCCTATTTCCAGGTAATTCGATTGACGGGCATGAGCTCTCCACCATCAAAGATACTTTGGTTTTCTTCGGATTCTGCCAAAATGTTCTGTGGTGCCTGTTTATGATCGTTTTGGTAAGCCTACTTGAGTCTTTGGCTTCTAATTTCTGCACACGACTCTATAAGGATACACGTTCACTCTTTACTATGTCATGTCGGAGTACTGTCCAGCATCGAATGAGCACCAGCATGCGTGATGCCTTGTAGCTATTGACTATGTTCCTACAGCCATCCAATGTTCTCTTCAGTCTGGTTTGCATTCAAGAGTGAATATTATCATATGCGTAATTTGCTCGATCGTTTATAAAAGCGAGAACACATTTGACACCAAATGTCAGTTCCACTTGCAACTGGGGTACGACTTTCGGTGTATTCAAGGTCAGATGTTTCTTTGTTCATCATCATCTGTAACGGGTGGATAGCCATCAATTTGCCAGACTTGAGACAAATTCTGACTTAGAACTCTTGCACTCACACGGGCAGATATCTCGTATAGTGCATCAATCTTCAAGTAAGACGTGCAGCAAATTACGGGAAAAGGACCTGTTCAGCCAAGTTAGGGAGGTAAGGAAAGGAAGAAGCAAATCTTTCGCTAGCAAAATAAAAGATGGGGGCGAACTCAAAATGACCGTGGACGTGCCAGCGATGTGGCAAATACGGCGGGTGGATGTGCATAGGAAGCCTGCCGCTCCCAGCATCCAGGAGGTTGCTGGCCGTCAACAGGATGCGGCTGAGCAATATGAACTCGTGCTCCAAGTGATAAAAGGTCGGACACATAGACAGAGAATGTGAGGAGAAGAAGTTAGAAAGGAAGCGGTGCTACAAGTAAGGTCATATTGCAATGCAACGAATGGGTGTAATGCCCCTTACAACCCGTACTGCTGCGCCTGCAAGAAAGGAGACATCGAGCTAGCTTCACGGCCTGCCCCGAGTACCGCAGGCTTTATAGAAATCAGTAAGCTGACCCAGGAACAAACTGCCCAAGGCAGCAGCTCGCGGAACGCATGAGGTTTTGGGGAATCAAGGGAAGAACGACTGTTGATAAAAATGCCTCTATAAAATCGGGGTGCAGCAGAAGAGCTAAACCCGTAACAAGATGATCAGGGTACTTCAAGTCAGTCATAAATAGGTGCAAGGACACCTACCAGGATATGAACCTCCGGTAGATTGTGCCTACTGAGTAACCAAACAAGGCCCTAGCCAAATAGGCTTATGCTTTTCTTCGGACCGTGGGCAACAAAGATGCAGCAATGTGGTGGACGAGAGGGTTTAGAACATAGCGATTAGATTGTTTGGAGAAGCGGAGGGGTTTTCTAGTATACAGAGTGATGGAGTAATGATCGTATACAGCCGTTATTTCTAAGCCAACAAGGATGAAGGGAAATTTGCGGTATACCCAGCAGAGTTAGGGGCTAGCATAGAGGGGAACGGACAACAATAGAAAGTAATAATCACTGGAGACTTTAATGCTGCATCTATGCAGTGTGTCAGCAGATATACGCTCGAAAGGGGAACCGCAAGAGTGGGTGGCGTAGAAGAACTGGGTAGTTGTAAGTGACGAGAGTGCCCCGAATTTCTAGCAAGGGACAAAGGACTTCTACACAGACTGATAATAGCCAGGGTTGAAGTCTTACCTAGCCTATCGGGATGGAGAGTCTCGGAGGAAGAGTTCATGGGGAACGATCACAGAAGTGAACGACCCAGCAAGAAACCTCACGAATCTCAAGCAGAAGTGACAGGTGATAAAAATGAACCTCGCAGCATTCATGGAGGAGGTATATAAGGGATTGAGCCGGCCGGCAGGTGAAATGGACGAGCGCACACGCTTACAAGAAGCAACTCCCGGTATAGAGGTAAGCTTCCTGTGTGGAACTTATAGATGCTGAAATAGCAGCAGTCCTACAGAATTGTATAAAGTATTGACGCACCCTACAAGAAACAAAAGTCTGATAATCGAAGGGAAACCGTGGGGAAGAATACACAAAAGCACTGTGTAAGCAATGGCAGGAGAACCAAATAAGGGAGGAATATAAGAGACCCAGCACAGTCATCAAAGACGACAAGAAGATCAAATGAGATGAGCGGGCAGAGGAAATAGACAGAAGCAAATACTGCCTACCCTATCAAATAGTAATACACAAGACCAAGACAATGTAATTGAAGCTTCATCCAGGCGTTGTGGAAAATTAAATCAATTGACTTTACTCCAGAAAGGCGACCAGACAGAAAGCAGAGATCCAGGTGGCAGAAGATGAAATCCTGGAGGTCACGGGGCAGAGGTCGATATCAGAGATATAGGACCCACAACAGTGATATAGGGCCGTTAGGGCTGTGGATTGGACTTCTAAGTCTCTGGATGTAAATAGCCAGAGGCCCCAGGTTCGAGTCCCGCTGCGTGACATATAAGAGAACTTAAGCATTGTAAAATTGCACTCTTAATAAATCAATAAAGGTATGCCTTTACAACGGTCATTTTCAGGGATGTTGACCATCTCATGGGATTGACACAACCCACTGTTATGTGTGCGAAACAGGTGGGCACTCACCGAGCTCTATGGCCTGCCCTGCTTACTGAAAAGCAGTTGACGAAATAAGAAAGGCGCCAAAGAAGCCTCGATCTTAAAAGTAGAGACTGACCGTACCGGAGTCGGCTCTGCGGGAGATGCTGACAACGCAAACGAGATAAGGAGGGAAGCAAAGAAGTCGACAACGGACGCAGAATGGTTTGTCACGCCTGCGAATGGCAAGGCAAATAAATGTTAAAGCTTCTGCAGGTTAACCTGAATCGCTGTAGGGATGCCCGTGACATGGTCAGTGAGGCAGTGCAGAGGCTGTAGACCTATGCCTGCTGAGCGATGTGGCCAGAGCCAAGGGTTCAGCTGGATGGAAGGCGGTCGCAAGGGCTGATACGGCAGAATGGTGGACGAGTTGGACCGCACGCTGGCAATCAGAAGAACGGGGCTGGGAGAAGGGCTGTCGTGGATTGAATTTGTCGGAGTGGCGGTAATCTATAGCTGCTATTTCTCGCCAAACCGAGAAGAGTAAGGGTTCGCACGTTACCTCAATGTGTGGAACTGACTGCGAGTGTTGGAACACAAGCAAGTCAGGGACCGCAGAACCACCCGTTGAGGTCAGTATCCAAAAGAAGTTGGCAAATGAGGAAACCTGATCATACCCAACTGATTGAAGAAATAGACAGAGGATGTAAGCATGTAACGGGCGAGGTAGACGAATACCTGTTAGGCCCCCAGATGGAGTCCCTCCAGGTGTCGCGAAGCAACTGGTCAACAGATAGCTAGAGCTCCTCAGAAGCCTCATAAGCAGGCTCTCCTGAGAAGGCCAAGTCCCCAGGACATGGAAAGAGGCGGACTTGATCCTTATATGCGAACCGGGGAGCAAGACGGGCGCATCGGCCTATCTGTTTGCTCAACACAACGGCCCAAGTCATGGGTAGAAAGGAATGGAATATCGATTTACCTCCGGAGACCTAGCTCCTCGTAACTGGGAGAGAGAGTGCTGCATACGGGCGATGCGAGGCGCTGCGTCTCCCCGGGGGTGCCTCAGTGATCGGTGATCATCGACCTTGCGGTGATGATCATCGCCGGGTCGGAGAGCGAGCTAGAGGACAAGGCGAATGAAGTGCTGGCCATGATATTATAGAAGCCTGGATGGAAGAACACTTCCTCCAAATGGTCGAGGTACATGGTCAAGTTAGAGGAGACGCAGGATTCGCATTTGTCCTATGGAATCGGGAGTAGAGGACGGGGTCGAGCACACGGTCCTCAGATGCAGCTCGCTGAACGACACACGACGAGGCCTGGAGCGACGAAGCCCCCAACAATGCCGGTCCATTAAAAATATCATAAACCATATGATGACATCGGAAGTTGAATGGAACGCAAATGGAAGGCACCAGGAGAGTAAAGAAGAAGTGGGAAAGACGAGAAGACTAAAATTTGCAGAACCTCAGGAAGAGGCACAACAGGCGTAATTTAAAATAGATCCCCTTTGTCCCCATCCCCTAAGGATTCCGAAGTAATGCCAACAGCAGTGCCGAACCCTGACAGGGATCGTAGCGGAGGATAGTGGGTATTCTTGCTTCGCCCACACCATCTGCCCCCCCCCCCCCCCATCTGGGGAGATGAAAGCGAGCCCCGCACTTGAGCCCCGTCACATGGACCACTTGGGGAAGTGGTCCCGGGGTGTGCCATATAGTGCGTAAATTCATTTGACCAAACCTCCATTAAAAAATGTCTTCATGCCCATATGTCTCTTGAACAACATGGCGAAGATCATTGAGAACGTCAATCATTGATTGACTCAAGCAAGAGACAGAGGCAAAGGACGCTCTATTGTGCAGTTTGATAAGATGTCACCGAGCGACGCATTTCGGGCGTGCAGAGCATACAAAGTGACTATGTATGCTGGTTCGCCTGTCTCTTGCCTTAGGTGTCAGAGGTTGGGGCATATAGCCGTTGTTTGCAGAAGTGAGGTTGTATACAAGAACTGTAGCGGGTCCAATCACATGGTGGCTGACTGCAAGAGTGCATGTAAATGTGTTAATTTTAGGGAGTCCTAACTAAGGTACTTTGTCACTTTGTCACTCTTGCCGCTTCGTGTAATTGAAACTGAGAAGCTGAAGTCTCTGTTGGAGTGCCGGCCTACACAGACAGTGAAATTTGAGCATCCATATTGGTGTCGCGGACACCGACTTCCCTGGCGCATTGAGTGGTCTGACCGAATCAGTGGTTGCCGTTGACAGCACGTATGCCGCTGTGGTGAGGAAGGTAAGAGTGAACCTTCCGTGCAGTGAAGAATAGTTCACGGGTCTGGAATCAGACAACTTGCTACGAAATCGTGGCAAAGGACGCACAAGAAAGGCTTCCTCTGGACTCCGCCATGCCAAGAGAAACTCCTCGTCCCAAACCAACCTTCCATCACGCTCACCCTGGCTTCGCCTTAGTTAGGGAAAATGCTGGACATCAACACGCGCAGCGTCGTCCAAGCTCTGCGGCTGGGGCAAAGTTTGTGAAGCTCATCAGTGTTCTCAGTGCCCGGCCCAGGTTGCTGCGACTGCCATTATTTACTGAAGAAACAAACAATGACATCCCCACGGTATATCAATGTCGGATGCTGATGTAGCATTACAGTCGGTCAGAATTGCACCTCACTGTGAACCAATTGGAGTTTTGTTGAATAGCAGCAGTAGGACGGATGGAATCAGTGACACTGAGGGCATCATGGAAAGAAAAATGGATGCACGCTCACCTAGGATGGTACATGGCACATGCTAGCAGAGTCACATAGTCGAAACAGTCCCGCCGTCAGCGCAGCAAGCTCATCGTGAACCGGCGACAAATATTGGAACTCTTGTGGTTGTTGTAACTGATCCAGAAGTGTTGCTAAGAGATCTAGAAGACAGCTATTTGGAGCGAGAAAGGAGTCTCCCTTCTCCATAGAATCTCGCAGGAAATCCAATGGAAAGAAGAAACGCTGTACCTACAGCGTCTCTCTGAGTGAAAAGTGTATGTGTGTTTGTTTTCAAACTTGCAAGTTAAAGACTTATGTAAACGTGTTAATTGTCGGAATCTACATATTCAGTACAACATGGATTCCCGGAAAAAAATGTTTTCCGAAGAAATTATAATACCAATCTTTAAGGCAGAATTTTTATACCGAATTCATTAAGGAATTAACGAAAAAAACTGTGTTTTTAGTGAATTTGCCTACAAAATACATAATCTGTGGACTCGGCCATCTGATTGATGCTTGGTACAACATCTGTTCGGTGACATCAAACTCTTCGTCTCGTACACCTCAAACAGTTTTGATATTATTAATACAGTCAACCCAAATAATATCAATAACTGTAAATGTTGGTATAATATTCCTCTAATTATGAACAAACTTGTAGTGACCAAGAAAAGCGGGACCACTGGAACACTTAGCTCTTCTTGGTTATAGGGGAGCTTGCCTCAATGTGATTGTGCTGAGCGACATGTGGCTAGAAAATACAAATTACGCTTGTTACTGTATTCCTAAATTTATCCTCTTCGCGTGTAACCGTGAGTCTGAGACATGTGATGGCGGCGTAGATATTTTCGTCAGTGAATGCTGAACCGTTCCCTCTGTGACAGTTAGAAGTTGTATTGATGCCACTGATCACTGGGTTCGTCTTAGGGTGGAAAGGGCTCTTTGATGGGTACATTGCCGGCTTCTATGCCAGCCGCTTTGCGCACACGAGCTCTCGCTCAGTGTACTACGATAAGGTTACTCCCACCAGATCACTCTCTCCCTTATCTATATGCTGTGCACTCTACCTTGAGAAAAGTGCACAGCATTATTTTCTTCAAAAGACTATCGGCATGTCACCCATAGGGTCACGCGCCCATCCACGAATTCTTCGCGACAGGTCTTCAGGTGTAGTTCCTGCGGTCTGATTTGGCCCGCTTTTTTCTGACCAGTATCCTATCGTTATTATGTTACAAGGAAGCCTTTCTCCTCTCCCTAGAAGACCCCCTGAAGCATCAACTTCTACTCTACTGCGCAATAGGCTCTTTAGGGACCTGTTTGCTGCTCGTATGAAGGCCATTCACTGGCTCCAACTCTATGATGCTGGCGATATTGACTATGCATTTGAGATTTTCGGCGAGCAACTGTAGTCAATAGTGGGAATTCAGCTTGTAGTCCGAATTAGTTTGCGTTCATACCTGGTCCTCACCAGGGACGCGTTCTACAACAGCAGGTTCCTAGTGCCCAAGGGAGATGCCTCTTAATTATGGGGTTTATTGGTGAGTAAATCCTAAGGCGGACCTTCCATCTGCTCGTCATCTCCATTCCGGTGAGCACCTCCTATGCCCACAAGCGATTTCGGTTGGGCTCAACAGACACTTTGGCACCACTGGACCTGCTACTGAGCAGAACTCGGTACTGCTAAATCACGTCAGTGCTTTGAATGTTAAATTAGCCTCCCTTCGTTTGTGTTGGTATATTTTTGGGTGTCGCGGCTGCTTTTAACTGCTTACACCACTCGATATTCCTGCAGATGTTGGAGCGTATCGGTTGTGCGTCCAACACAGTTGATCGGGTCAGGTCTTATCTTCCGGGTAGATGGCATGCTGTTAAGGTTGTTCGAGTTGAATCTGATTGCGAAATGCTTAACATAGGAACTCCGCAGGGCTCGGTTCTCGTTCATTATTTTTGTGAACTTCATTCTGTTTAAGATCTCGGCGAGTAAGATCTGGAAGACAATTGCGTATGCAAATGGTACTTCTACGCTCTTCCCTATCGACGCCGCTAGACTCACCGACGATGCACGGAGTGTTTTTTATCCTTAGTTTGTATATAAGGATTTATTGGGTATTTTTATATTTTATTATCATGTTTTTATCTTTGTTTATTGTTTTACCTAATTTTTTCTGACTCAGAAAATCTTATTCCAGCTAATAATGTAGCTATGCCAATTCATATTCAACCTGAGTAATATTTTTTTATTTGCTTATGCCATTTTGGGTTATATTCCCGATAAATTCACCCTTCAGAATTCAGACCTTCCGGCCTAGAAGTTGATGCCAATAAGGCTGGGCTCATGTTATTCCACCGGCCTCAGAGAGCCATTTAGGTGTACAATGCTGCAATTGAAGCATCGCAGCTTCGGCTGTACCAAACCGTCTGGTTCTTGAGGCTGCATTTTGCTCAAACCCTAAAATGGAAGGCTCACTTGCTAGCCCTTGCACCTAGGCACTGCATAATCAGTGCTGCACGGAAAAGAAACAGAGGTCGACATTCCATCTGAGTCTTCTTCTGGTGTACAGGGCATTAAGTACAAATGTTATGCTATACAGTTCCCATTTGGAGTAGTGGTTGCCTGAGAATTACTGGCAGAGCTCACATAACCCAAAATGATGCACTGAGAGCCATATTTGGCGAAAGCTGCAGAGTCTCGGTGGAAAGCCTATATGCTTCCCACGGAGTGTTCTCTGTTAATAAAATTTATAGCCTACATGTGGCCCCTTTTTTGGCATTTAAGACCGTGAGAGGTCTTATCCCGCGTGAGATGACCTTTCCGATTACCGCCACCACTAGTCGTTCCAACCGCCGCCCTACCACGTTCAGAGATCCCTTCGTCACCAGCGAATCCTGCACAAATACTGGATAAATTCTATATATGCTCTAGCCTACCGCCCACCAAGAATCTAAAGCTCGCTCCTTCCTTTCGGAGTTGGTTCACTTAGGAGAAAGCAAATGCGAAAATTTAAGAAGGAATTCGTATAACATGTATGCAGATCATGATGTGAATTGTATTTTCATTTTAATTGGTGTCTTTCTTTCTTTCTAGAGTTACGGTTGCGACCCTGCCGTTCCAACCGGAATGTAATGCGTCAAGCTTCTTGGCCTTCCTTCGGTGATCAGGAAAGTACTTTTTTTTTTTGTCTTCAAGCTGACCCTCAGCTGTTTCCCTATCTGACAGGCCTCAGCTCTTAACCTTTAGGTCAGGAGGGTACTGGGGAAGGAAAGTACTGAGGATAGCGCGACGAGCGAAGGCCAAGATCTAAAAGACCAGGAACTTCGTTCTTCTCATCCTGTTGGACAAGGAATTGAACTCTTAAGGGGGCACTCTTGAGGGGGCAGCAGCCTGAAAGGCTAAGGCAGTGCATGACTTCGTCGCTATGTTACAAAGTTTTTTTATATAAGGCATTAGTCTCATCCACAAGACCATATCCGTACACACGACCGCATCTGTCTGTTGTTTTCATCATTCAATTTTAGCTCATCACGTATTTCTCTTCTTTTTTTTTGTTGTCGCCCCTCTGTATTTTGTGCAGTTATAATTGCAGCCAAATCGTCTGCAGATGCAACTAAGTTACTTCCTTTAAAGTATTTTTTCTTGAATGTCATTTTACGCGATATTTCAAAGCAATGAATCAATCACTGAACCCTGGACAACATCTTTTGTCATTTTGGACGTAGTTCCTTGGTATACACGTAGCGTTCTCCTAAAACTATTTATAACACGCCTAAAATATGGAGACACGTCTTGCTTGATAAGCCTGTCCAATATCCGTTTTTATATCAAAACAATTACTGCGCAGAGGGCTTTAGTCTTGATTCTATTCGGGAAAACTCCTGTGACTCATATCTTCTACTTATTAGTGAAATGAAAGTTTCCAAATGTGTGTTCGGTAGAGTTTTAGTTATCTTTTACAGGGCTTACCTTGTCTTTTGCCTGCAATATGGACTTCAGGTAAAGCAGTTTTTGGGGTGTTCTCATTTTCTACCTCTATTGCTTCCCTATGGGGTGAGACTTCCGAAGTAGATATACTAAATAATACTGTCAGGATGACACTTACCTCGAACGGATCGCTTTAGGTCTCACTTTAGGTGTGCCTATTTTACCAATTACTATTTTGTATCCTGTGCCCCATACTCTGAATTGTTTATTTCGTCACATTCGATTCTGTTCGCTCTACTTTCCCCTCTTTCTATCGTTTATTAGGTGTTTTCACTCTCCTTTAAGAGCTTAGGACCAATTCCGTTCCGAGTGATTGTGGTTGAGCCTTAATTGTGTAACTTGCCTTCTCCCCTTATACATTCCTCTCTTTTTTCTTATATTGTCATTCCACCTATAATAAGTGTTTTGTACCACCCGTGTGATCTCGGGTGGATTCTCTTGTAGGAGCTGTGAACAAACGAATTAATGCTTCATGGGTACGTGGTATGAGTTCTTGAAGTCTCGAGGTGACTTTTTCAAAGCCTACGTTTTCATTCAGTATTACTGTGTAACGCTTGGCTCTTCTGTGACATTTGTCTTGCGTTTCGATTTCAATTGTTATGGAGTGATGATCACTCAGATTCTCCATTTACGTCACTGACTCTCACTGGCGTATTCTATTTACAATATATGGGGTACAAAATGTAAGCTAAATAATTCTCAATCGTTTGAGTTCTTTATCACTTGGTAATATAATCATGTTATCTCCACCCATCCATGCAGGTAAACGCTCCCCATTCTTGCACTTGTATCTGTTGTCTCATTCGCTTGATTTAGTTTTGATTCAACTTCTTATTTCCTTTGTTTTCTATATCCTCTGTGTTATTTAGCAACCCGGAAGTCTCAGACTAACCTCTGTTGATGGAGAGGGGGACCCCGATTACTCTCATGTATTGCCTCATGTATCATGTGACCATGCGACGCCTTCTTCACTTCCAGTTTTTCAAATTATTAATGAGTCATTTTGTCACCAGATCTCTATTTTGATCACTATGGTTCTCCCTTACATTAAATTTGGCTTTATGTTCTGGTGCTCACAAGTAAAACATTTCACTATTTCACCCTATTAAAACACCAGGGTTTTGGTGGTTGAGTCCATTCTGGGCAGCACCGTATAAAGCCAATTTGCTCTGTATCAACATATACTATTTATCGTGATCCGCTGCTATAGTTTTTCGAGGAGTCACATCTTTCCCTAGTTATATTGCTGATATTGTCCTTACATTTTCTTCCTCAATTGAAATTCGCCCGTCCTCACTATCTGTCAATTGAAATTTTCCTTCTTCGTTTTATGGTAATTTTCTTTAGTTCTATCCCAAAGTCTTCTCGGGATTCTTGTTTCTTTATGTCTCCAAATATTTGTGTATATGCTTCGTTGTTACTATCAACTATTAAGCTGTTAAGGTTTGCCTTTATTTGTTAGCATACTTCTCGTTTTCTTTAAATTAATGTCTATATTGTATAGATTACCTAAGCATTTTCCTCTGTTGCGAGTTTGGATCTTCAAGATTTATATATATATATATATATATATATATATATATGATATTTGTTGTATTTCCATTCCATAGGTGAGCGTAGTATTGCACTCGTGCAAAATAAAGAAGACTGCGCGAAAGACGGAAGTACAGATACATGTATAGCAGAACTAAACGCAATAGTCTAACTAAACTTTGCAGTAGTCCATCTTTGTCTCTGTGCGAAGTAATTTCTTCCAGAATGCTGTGAACTGTCCGACTGTGATTACAATTCTTGGATAATTTCTGTCTCTGGCTGTGAAAAGCCGGAGGATGCAGGTTCAAGTACCGCGACGTGAAATATCGACAACTTAAGTGATGCAATATACTGCAGTTCCGTTAATAAACCAAAAACTTTGTTTAGTCGCTTCCTGTTGTCGTTGCTAATGACCATTCTCAAGCAGTTGTCGTCTAACAGCGGAGGTGCTCCTATTTTCAGTTGTGTTGCATATAATCTCTCTGGATAAAGGTCACTTTCTTTCGTCATGCCAGTATGGGACAGCGCCTGCGGAGTTCCATGGCTTCTACCGTTCATTAGCTTTGTTCTAAACACCGGGTTGTATGAGCTGAATTATAGTTAAGACCACTGGTGCGATAGCTAGATGAGCCTAGATGGCAACATTTGGCGATGCGTCCCAGGGTATTGCACCTACGGTATCGCTTTTCTTTAACTGCATCGTGTTGTGTGTCCTAGACCGCGTGTCCAATCCTTTGACATCTCGCCCAAGTCGGCACTGAGACCCATTCTGCTGCCGAATAAGATGCCCAGCCAATATTTAATCGTCCTGCGTCCATTAGTGGCTTTGCAGCCCTTACGTCTGAAAAGCGCATAAACGCCAGTGGCTCCTGTGACCGTGTTGGCCAAGTTGTATAAGCATTGCATTCCGGGCCATTCATTCATGGCTGACTTCATGTCCTGTGCCTTCCTCCAGGTCTCTGATCACAACCCTGCAGGATATTGAGGTATGCCAGCGAGCCGTCGTCTCTGCTTCCTTTTCTAGTGCTCCGAGGAATGGTGAAGCACCTCCGCTTACTTTTCCGATCGTATTCCTGTCACTTGATTTTTCACCGCTGGTGGATCTGTCCCCATTCCACCTGTTTCTGTTTGCCTCCGTGACTTCAAATTCTATCTCGAGTTTCCTTACGATTCCTTCAAGTATCTTCCACATGTCTATGTTGCCTCCTTCGTTTATCATATCACAGGCCATAGGCCTGTGAGCATCTATTTATCGCTAGCATGCTTTGCTGCTGAGAGTGGCTGTTCTAGTGGCGGGGAGACATCCTTAGCAAAGGTGTTTGTTGAGATTCAAAGTAACACTAGGGATCTTGTTAATGGCTGTGTATCACAGCTGGATTCCGTTATTGACCTGGGCGTCACTTTGTAGACTGCGCTATTAACCAAACCATGAAATTGGGTGGCCAGTGTTTTCCATGTTGCTCCATTGTATCTTCCTTTCTTGCAATGAGTCCCCTGAAAGGGGTTTGTGTGACACCCGTCCAAGGCGTAGTCCAGTATACCCTTCCAGGCAGATACCATCCTACCTGAGAAGGATTTTTCTCGCGTTTCCAACAGGAATTCCACAAAGGGCGGTCCTTGAGAACACCCTGTGAAACCTCGCACACAACGAGGTCCTGAAAATCCCATACATGCCAACTGGGATTGAAATCATGACCTACGCCTATTACCTGGCGTAATGCTGACGGTTTATGATGAGGCAACCCTAGAGGAGAGGGCTAGTGAGCCACGCGAAGCAACATGGAGCTGGAGGGAAGCACTCTTTGCGAGAAAATGAGGCAATTTACCGAACGGAGAAAACAGGTCAACCTAGGGAGTCACTAGACCTGTATCAGAACCATAAGAGATTCAAGGTACTTATAGTGGTACTTAGAAGTACGATACGGGGATGACGGGAATGCCGCGGGCAAATGGGGAGCGCGCTTAACCTATCAAGGCTTATGCCCAGGATGAGGGGACCCTCAGAAAGCACGAGATGGCTAGTGACGTCAGTCGCTGAACTGATAGCGCTGTGCCCAACCCCCATTAGGGGGTGTATGGCGCTGGATAAGGGGAAGAATAAAAATACGCTGCTCAAGGCGCAGAGGGCGGTGGTTTTCAGGATAGCAAGGGCCTATAATTCAGCGCCCACGGAGGTACTAAATATAATCGCGAAGACCTCTTAGCAGAGTAAAAGCTGAAAAACACGATCACCAGGGGAACTTCACTGCAAAAGTGGTAATGCTCTAGTTCAGGGGCGGCAGACAGGGCGAAGAACTGGACTCACTCGCAGATGCTAAACCTCCGGACGTGGTACGAGTGCAGAAACAGATAGCTCACTTACCATGTAACCATGTGATAACCGGCTACGGTCAGTACCAAACATGCACGGTTGGATAGGCAAGACAGAAGCTAACATCCGTGTCTTGTACGACTCGGACGAAATCGACAGAGTACAACACACGATGTTCGAGAAGGATCTTGAAAGGGAAAGAAAAAGACGGCTAGTGAGACAGCGATAGGCAGTGATAGAGGAAGACAACAACTCCACCGCTCTCTCCACCTCTAGGACTCCGAATTAGTGCTACATAGAGGCCCAGGACTCAAAAGGAGATACTACAGAAGATGGCGTTTTAAACCATGGGAACCCTGTTTCAGCTGTCGGCGGACAGGTGAATGGGTCCCATTAAACTGAGAATTAGAGGAAATAGCTTCTGTTGACCCGGTTGTGCGTAATAACCCAGACCAATTAAAAAGTCCGGTCGTGCCCGGTGGCGTGACGCGTTCGTGTGCGCCTTGCAACCGGAGGAGACACGTAGGTGCACGGGTTCGATCCCCACAGTTGCCATTCGCATTTAAAAGAAGTCCGTCTCATGGAGCAATGCCGAAAGGGCTGGTGTCTGCCCGGAAAATTTACTTGGACCTATTAAAAAAGTGACTTCTAATACATCTAACTCTGTGTCTTTCCCAAATCACCCTGCAAGCTGGGCTAACTTGGGATCTCCACGAACTTTATAAACAATCGAATCTGCTATACGCGTATATCTATACTAAATGGCCACATCACAACATATCATGAACCATACACAGAGATAAGCATTCAAAAAACCTCGTGGTTGTAATAACAATAGAAAATTGCAGAGTGCTAAAGCTAATTAAACTACTATTTACCAACCGAATATTTTCTTTGAGACTCTTCATTTGTTAATTTGTCATGCATTGTGATCAACATATATCAAGATTAATTATTCACATTACATATAAACATACATAGTGCTCTATATATGTATCTCATATAATTCAGAACGTTGCACCATGTGTCTAGCCTAAGAGGGGTTGGTCTCTCGTTCTAATCTATCTAACGGAATTAATGTTTCCATGTATCGCACTTAAGCAAGTTATTAATATTGAAATATCCAAAAGAAATAACCAGATTTTTCGTTCGTCGATGTCAATTCCGTCGTAATGAAACTGCATGAAGTTCTATATCTCCAAATCATACCATTTTACTATACCGTTGGTGTACATTTCACAAACCGAGTGATTTGTCAGTAAAAAGATGCCGCTGCATCCGAGTTGCTGTTTTTCGAAGCTGAAATCCAACTGCAGTTTAGGGGTAGTCTGTATCCATATGACGTTATATCCATTTTCGTCGTTATATTTTTGAAATAAGGAATTATGGAGCAAAACGCCTGTTAGCTTGTTCTTGTAGCTTTGTTGTTGTAACTTGTAGTTTCCTTCAGCTAGTGATGGACCATTCCTATTCAGAACACAACATGATAATTAATTTTCAATTCGCAGACAACAGTAGAATCTATTAAAGACGAGAAATTTTCTCCTCAGGACATCGGCTACGTGAACTTGCTAGTCCGGCGACACATAGACAGTTCGAATGGCTTTCTAGGCAAAATGCTCTATATACGTATTGAAGAGTGAACCAAGTAAACCACAACATTGTTGTTATTGCTAACACTGCTAATAACTAACACTGTTATTGCTAACTGTAAGCAATTTTTACTACTGGACATTTTGAGAACTTCACATAATTTTGTATTATTTTATTATATTTATGTAATATGTTCAATGCAAACCCTGTAACGCAACACAATACCAGTCAACAATTTTACACGTTCCTTGAATGCAACACGGACAAATGTACATCTGTCGATATATCCAAGCAGTAAAGCACACACATGCGGTTTTTACCGGAAGCTATGAGAAAGCCAGATTATAGGGCCAGAGATAAAGTCATTGGTGAACTAGCGTTTACGTTTTAGCGAATATTTGAAAAAAAGTGCGATTTGTGAGGAACCAGGCAGTTATAAGCAATGTTAGATGATGTGATTGCGATGAAGGAGGAAATAGAACTCGACAATGACCTCCTAAAGGCTTTAACCACAGCTATATACATTTTATAGCCTCCCCAGCTGTGTTCCTCCTATGGCAGATCTCGGTACTACTTGGTGGCATCACATCAAGAACTTATCTAGATAAGGGTTTGGGCAAGCAATATGTTTCTTGTAGATCATGAGTGGGTCATATTCATCGTCTTTTTAACTAGTTGGTCTTATCCGGGCGGTCGATTATATTGGACGTATGCAGGCGTTCTCCAACAGACCTCTGTGATGGAAGAGTAGTGTTAACCTCGACCCCCCCGACACTGACCTCCTGCGAGATAGAAAGGAGCCTGAGGCTACTGGGATAATGGACTATGTGAGCCAGGAAATAGACGATATGGACCTTGAAGTGTCATAACACGATATGACAACATGAAAATTCATGGGAAATTTACTTGATTTCGAAAATCACCGGGACATAAGGAGCACAGGTTCCACATGTTCGATTCAGTTGAACTAGAGACCCCACCCAAGGTGGATTCAAAGAGACTCATTGACACAGAAGAATAAGAGAATCTCCGGTAGGCCATAGTGGTGGACAAATGCGCGGAGAAGTACTCCAATAGAAGACAGACTGCATAACGGGCTTCACCCTCTGCTGCGGCCGAGGTCAAGATAACGAAACCTCTTCTCACAGAAGCCAAGACAGGTCATTTACAAAGTGTTCAAAAATCGCCAGAACCATTATATAAATGGCTATGATTGAAGCACTCTGTCTTCAGTACATAGCTGACAAGGCTCTTTTAAAAGCAAACTTTAATAGCTATTAGACAATTCCTTAGCTGTCGCTTTTGAACTATCCAAGAAACCCATCACCTTTATTCATCTATACGAAACGAACTCGGCGTTTAAGCTAAACCATATCGGTGCTTTTGTGGTTCAGATTTCCCTCGAGGGTACTAAAGCTGGGCCTGAAAGTCATCAATGTCCCACATGTTCATCGTGTACGTAAATTACACTCACTGAAGATATCGGGTGGCAAAATCTGTACAACGATTGCTTATGCAGATGACACCCCGATGCTATTTCGTCTTGAACTCGCTAAGCTTATCTATGATATACGGCCCTCTCTTGATCACGTAGACACGGCCATTGAAACTTTCAAGGCTTTCGGCCTCGTTGTTAATGTCAGTAAGACGGGACTCGTACTGTTCTACACGCCTCAAAGCCTCATCGATGGGTGACAGGTTGCACTCAGTGGGTAACAACTTCTATTGTTCGAGACTGTCAAATGCTTGGGCTTAAACCCTCAAGAGACAATGAAATGTCAGGAACATTTGGCAGAACGCCTTCATTCCGAACGCCTTCGTCTAGATTATAAGGCCTTGTTTTTACTGGTGTTATGTTCACTTTTCCGGTATGGCGAGGTAGCTATCTAAGAGTACTTCATAAGGCATAAATGTTTCAGCACGATGCATAAAGGGCAACATTCGTTAATAGTCGTATGGTCTCATTTAGCTATTTGTATACCTCTAATGAACTGCTCTCCGTCGATAAACTATATAGCGTGCGTGTCGCCATGCTTGTCTTTAAGATGACAAAAGGCAAAATTCCACAAGGGATCTCCTTCCCGTTCGCCGATATCGCTACCCGCTCTAACCGTCGCGCTTCCACGTATTTAATACCTTTCGTTGGTAAGGACTTGAATAGACATGCTCTCGCCTGCCGTTTACCGTTACTCTCCCTTCCACAAGAGAGGCGCCCACTTGCGTCCGTGAAGGAATTTATCAACGTAATTGAAAAACATTTAAATAATGTCTAATGTCAGTAGTCTTGTAAGAACGTATCAACGATGTACAGGATCAATGACGATGTGGCACTACTTTTGACCTTTTTTTTATCACGTGAACCCAAACGTTATCAAGGCTACAGTTCCGTTAATAAACCGAAATGTGTCTTATGTTGTATACACATTTTTCTGATCGATCTGTCATAATTACAACAGTACGAAAACATTCTGCATACTCGACACAGCTACTAGTCCCTATTATGGAACACACACGATAGTACTATAATGTCCGATATATATTTGCATGTTATGTCTACTACGCTGGCTGGGAGTCTACGAGGAAGAATCGTCGTGCCCAGAAGCGCACGTGAACACTCAAGCGAGATGAATGACCAAGCGACTTGTCCAGGCAGGAATCGAACGTCTTTCAATATGCTAAGTAGCCATCCGCAGAGTTCTCTCTTACACATTATTCCTTGTACAGTCACTCTCGTGGAGGTCACCCGCTCGTTCTTTCCTATCTTATCCGTTGGGCAATCGCGTATCCCAGTTAACTCCGGTGACTTATGGGCAGACCGTCAAGTCGAAGACAGGACCGCCTGCACGTTGGCATAACTATTGCTATAATACCATTCCGTTCTGTTAAAAGTCTCCTTTCAAATATCGTCACGATAGGTGGTTCCTAATATCTTGTCAGATGATAACAGGGCTTTCGAGTACGGGGGGTTGCCATGAACACCAGCGAGTCCGTCTTCAGATCCGTTTTGTATTGTCCAAAACAAGTAAACACGAGTTGAAAGGGGGGATTATGAATTCCTAGAAATATATTGTACATATACAAAATTGTGGTAAATATGGAGATAAAATATTGCAGAAAAAACTACGCTATAGATAGCATTTTCAACTTGAGTTTTTAAATATAGGAGAGTTTGTATTGATCACTTTGGATTACGGCATTGTGAATAAAGAATGTCGATTTCCTGAGCTTGATAACAATTTGAGACGAAAAATGAACGACTGATAACTAGCACATAATTTGAGTGACTAATACAGTACAACATGCTCCGTCCACGAAGCGGCTGATTTGACCTTGGTTGGCCTCAACCGCACCATGGTTGTAGCGTTTCTTTTTTGCGTGACTTGTACTTGATCATAATATCGATACCTTAGAACCGCCTTGAAAATCCTTGGGTTTCCGGAATTTACCAGTGCACTTAGAAATGTTTGGTTACAAAACATTTCTCAGTGGACCGTGATACTTCTCTAGCATCAGGAGGAACCGATCTACCGTTACCGCCTCATTTTACTTAATGACATTGTTAACACGTCATCTGTCAAAAGCCAGACATTCCTGGTCCAATCCCCGTGGCGTGGCATATGTATTCTTTTGAAATAGAAGGTAGCTGTGGCTTAACGTCCTCGGAAATAGGACATCATTTTTGAACTACCGTATATATATATATATATATATATATATATATATATATATATATATATATATATATATATATATATATATCACTATTGTTCAACAACGTCTCACTTGGCACCTAAGGAAATGCCCAGCGAAAGAAGTAAACGAAAGATGGAAAGATGCCCACGGGAGAAAAGTTCATTCAGGAGGGTCACCCTGAGCACTTATCGCTCCTCTACAATCGTCCTTGTCCTTTGCAGACTATTACCAAAGGCAGTGTGCATTAGGCTGACCCAAAAACGTGAGACACATATAAATTTCAAATATCGGCTAAGCTAAGTGAGTTAAAACAAAGATTTTTTAGTATGACTTAGAGGTATGCACCTCTTATATTTATACACTGGTCCCAGAGTTCTGGCAGCCTTCTGATGGTTAAGTATGCACTATTTCTATTCCCATCTATAACTTCGTTATTTAAGGCCTCTCGAGCAAATTGATGTTTGCATATCTTTGGCCAACTATAGCCCTCTTTAATTGATGCAAGCAACTTTAGTCACACGGGCTTAAATCAGGAGAATGGGGGAGGTGATGCCTTCGTTCAATCTTGTTGGCCTTAAGCCAGGACGTAATTTCATTGCTACGATGTGCCCCAGCATTGTCGAGCAGCCACACTCGGTGCTTCCTATTTCCATGCCAATTATTCATGAGTCCCTTCAAGAACTCGAGATATCGAGCCAGTCCATTTTTTCTTTTGGGCCCAAAATCTCGTAGTAGTAAATTCCGTGGAAATCCATGCTAAGTGCTACCATTACTATAGGCTCGAATCTAGTTCGTACTGCTACCGCCATTGCCTGTTCATCTGGTCGTAGACACTGTTACACTTGATCTTTTTCCGGTCTTTTATACAGGCTGACCCATGTCTCCTCCCCCGGCACGGTATACTCTAGGCGACTCTTTTGCTGCCTATATATATCTTCAAATTGTCTCGCGAACACTCCTCAGGCATTTTCAGTTGGCCTGGGCCGGGCTCATGAAGGACCCATTTCGACCCATCGTCAGATTATTTTTAATAATTCGACGACATGTTTCACGAGGCACGCCAGTTTCAGCCGACAAAGCCGCCAATGAATAAGCCTGCATTTTCGATTATTCGTCAAATCGTGATTTGGGAAGTGGTGAGCGCCCTCAATGTTCATTGATGTCCCAGTCGACTTACCTAAACTGCGCACACCAACGGTATATCTGTGCTCGACTTAGGGCATTATGACCGTGCACACTAACAAATTTTCGATGGATTTCACTTGGACGTTTCTTTTCTTGAAACATAAACCTGACACACGTCCACCGGTGGCTTAGATGGCTGAGTCTCTCGTTGTCAACCGCAGGTTCGAATCCCGTTGCATGACATATAAGAGAAGTTAGGCATTCTATGCAGTTCCTTAAATAAATCAATAAAGCTTTACCTTTACCTTCCTTCTGGGAATGCAAGTCTGAAGGCCCTAGTCCCCCGGTTGCCATTTCGAAGGCCTAACGAAAGCCGAATGCTAGCGGCTTTCGCCGCCTGCTTGCTAATTGTTGTGTCTCACTTCTCGCCAAATCTGTCTCATTTTTTTTGGGTCATGAATTGTAACATGTATGTATAGAAGAAGAGGGAATCCTAACGGAAACGCAGAATTTGTTGACAATAAAGAGACGAGGAGACGACACTACAGGGTGCTCAGACAAAAGTGATACGGGTTTCAAATAAAAAAATTGAGCTGACTCTCAGCTGTTTCCCTTTCCAGTGACAGACTTCAGCCCTGAGCCTTTAGGCATTACTACGTGGATATGTCGAGGCCACTTTTACATTATTTACTTTTCAAATATAATATTAGCACACTGGGATCGAGAGATTGTAAATTAAATAATCAATTCGAAAAATGGAAATGGTTGGCCGTTATGACGTTCGATGGGAATCATTGGGTGTTGAATGTCGCTCACTATTCCCACGATGAAACCTACGAGGAATGCCGTTGTAGCTCTCCATTTGGCGGGTAACGTATAGGCACATGAGGTAGTCTGGAACATCTCAGAGTGAATAATCTGTTCGGAGTGTGAGGAGTTACAAGTAGACAGGCCGTATCGCTACACGCCATTGCCGAAAATGGACCGCAACTTGACCAGAGAACTGGAAAATGTAAGAGACTGGTTGCTATGCAAGCCTTGTAACAGAAAAGTAACAAAGTAACAGAAAACCTGCAAAGGATGTAAAAATCTCAGAGCGAAGTGTTCGAGTGATACCAATAACCATACAGCGAAAAAAAAGTATGGTAGGACGAAGCTTCTCCTTGAAAAGTGAAATGGTAGCGAACTGAGTAACTTTATATTTAATGATGAGACAACATTTAAGATCGAACAAGCGGTAAACAAACAAAACGACCGTCTGTGGCTAGAGGGACTCCAGAGGATGATTGGCACAATTAAGAGTGACTTGGACTGAGGGGTCCGCCACAGTGATGGTTTGCTCCAGAATATCAGCATCGTGTTTGTCCCGCAAAGCACAATCATTTAACGATCCTTACCGTCAATTAGTTTCAAAGGATTGTCTGAAGCCTTGGGCACTCTCCCATTTCAGGAATAGGCCTTGGATATTTCAACAAAACTCTGCGTCTGCCAACAAACCCAGAGGAGGTTCACACAAATTGTGCCCGGGTTAATTTTTTTCAGGACAATGGTCTCCATAGTCCCCCAACCTCAAATCGTTGGAGTTCCGTATCTGGGTCATTTTGAAGGCCAAGGTGTCCTGCAAAAATACACTATTCTGGAATCCCTGAAGGCCGCTATTACAAGCGAATGGGCGAAACCTGGAGGCCTTCGATCACCAACGGAACGACATTATTAAGGACAAAGGAGATTATATTGAGAGTTGAATATGTTTATAGCAATCGCAGTCACTTTTGTTAATACAGTTTATTTTTAACACCATTCAGTTTGTATTTACGGAAATCTTGACCTTTTGTGTGTACCACTTTGGTCTACGCATCCTAATGTTCATGCAGACGTGGATGATTGCGCCACCTCGACGTATGTGTAAAGAATTTACATATATGTGCCTCCCTTAATACCAGCAAAGCGTCCGACAGAATCAGTAAGAACAATTTCTGGGGGATCCTCCACGATTTTGGAATGAACCATATTTGGATCACCATGACTACTAGACTATCATATGATATCGATAAAAGGCCACCAATAGACCGGTTGTCCAACAAGGGAACCGATTCCAGAAAACTGGAAACCACAGAGGACAGAAGACAGAGATTACTAATATTGCCAATTCTGCATTGTACATAGGCGAATTAGAGGGAGGGCTGTTAAAATCCTTAATAGAACCCTCCTCGAGAAAGAGAGTTTAAGCATGCTAGGGCTATTCCTTGCAGAGGACATGGTCCTCGTCACTTATACCACAGTGCACTGAGGCCCTTCCGAAAATTGCAACGCAAATGGGAAATAGACCGTAACTGAAGCTCAAGGCGGCGAACAGTGATGTTTTAAACTCAAGGACTGGTTTAGGACTAAAGTGAGTCCTACAAATACAAGGTAAGACATTACCCGAAGAAAACTCTGAAATTGAATTGAAAATTGAGATATGAGGAATACATTGGAAGATGCCTAGAACTGCTTCCCGAAACAGACGATCACTAGCTACCCTCCCCTAGTGAAGCAGGCCGCGAGAAAGACAATCTAACGAAATCCAACGGATACAGCCCAGGTCTTGCAAATTCCAGGACAACCTGTTGCAGTGGAAGTTCTGGTAAATAAATTGCAATGGAGAACCTTCAAAAAGCTGGAGGCCCAAAGCCAAATTCGATTCTTTGACGGGATAAACACAATGGCATATATCGAATTTATTTTATTTGACCCTGTATGTGGTGTTACTTGTGCCATGGTTCGGAATTACATTCGTATGACTTTCGACTATATGCGTCCTACGCGATTCGAAGCAGAGACCCTTCGAGGGTTTCAAATCCTCCGTTCCACCCCTACGTTATACCCTCGATATAAAGTCAGATTAGCGGCAGTACATTGAAAACTTATTGAGCCCAAATGAATATTTATTTGGAAAAGACAATTTTACTATACATATCTAATCGACTCGAATGGAACTTGGGTAAGCATAACTCACCAACGGGATAATTTCCCGTCGCTGTTGAGAATTTCATTAGTAATCCAATCAAATATGTTCTTAACTTTTTGATATTGACACATCTGCAATAATTTTCATGCCATTTACCTACAAAATGTAAACTTTGGCGTGGGGACAAGCTTACAAAGGTCATAAAACATTTCAAATTTTTGAAAAAAAATGCATTATTTCTCTATCAAAAAAAGGTGACGTGTTTGCGCAAATGGTTGTCTATTACTACTAGAGAACGGTCGCAAAATCCAGTTGTTCCCAGTCGCTACCATAAAGACAGCTTTCACTGGATCGAGAGAACGCCACAGGGACGATACTATGACGCCTAGCCCTAATCGGTGACATATTGATGAATATTTCTTTCTCAAGGATTTGAGTTATTCGTTTCTGAATGACTGGTGTTTGGTAGCGCCTGTCTCACTGGGATGAAAAAATGTAATCGGCTTCTCTTGAATAATCTATAATCTCGAATTCACACAGGTATTAAATGTCGATATCTGACTCCATTGATAAACTCACAAGTGAATCACTGCGACCATTCGAAATTGTTCTATGTAGTTGAGTCGTTTTGTCTGTCTTATGTAAGTGGAAAAAATCTAGACGATCGATCGTGCACCTGGTACAGGTCCCAACCAACTGTACTTTTTGAAAGAATCAATATATATTACACTCCTCGATATGTAAGAGAAGTTAAGCATTGTAAACATTCCAGTTCCTTTAATAAATCAATACACCTTTACCTTTATAGGTTGTCAATTAGTTGCTACATAGAGAGAAACTTGGGGATTAGTGTTTCGGTACCAGACGTTAAAGTATCAAAAATAAATGGGTAGCGTTCTAATACAGACGGTTGTCGCGCATTGCCTTCAGCTATTGCTGACACTTTTGTATCACAGCGGTGTTTATACTAACAGTTTTAAGCAAATTATTAGCATCGTTATAAATTATATAATTTTATAGAAACCCCTTGCTTTTTCTAATTTTTCCAAATAGACGAAAATCACCTTTCACCAATCTAACGTTGGTCGTGCAACAGTTTGAATCTGAGCTGGGGACCATAGTTTGTTCCACACCTACTATTAAACCGTACCTCCGCATGTACTCTATAAATACTAACTGCAAATTGGCTTGACTAGCCTGATACCATATTGTGACCTGTGTTATGGACGTAGCTCTAGCTTCCTAGGGTCTTGCCAAATACCATATTATATATGAAAGGACTACAGAGTAGTCTGATGACAAAAATCACAAACCGATACCGCGGTTCCAGTATCCAGTGCTGCTGCTGTTCTCGTCATTGATACCTACCTGGAAGTCCTCCACGAGTTCTTTTTGGTTACAAAAATGCAAACGGTCATTCAAAACATGGTTGCTCGAAGTCCATCGTTATGAGCTACCGTTCGTTACAAACTATAAACATATCTGTATAGAACAAACAAATTCCAAAATCACATGTTGGGGCTTGTCTTACAACGTTAGGCTATGATGCATATATTGTTCTTTATAATGATTATATTGTGACATTTTACTTTACTGTTATCATTTGTCATTACTAACGCCTCGCGATTCGAGGTGTTTTCTGTTGTATTATGGTAGACATTTTTGAAGCCGAGGTTAACAACTGATTCCCGGAACGGAATAACTGATCACAATTATGCTATATTCGATGCTATTATAAGTCAGGAACACACAACATGGAAATGGTAGTTAACCATCTTTCAATCAGTTTTTATTGACGAGTTTGATTTTCAGATGTATTTTTAACTGCATCTGTAAGTTTGTAGTTCTCTCTACACCTAGATAAAAGGGGTCCTGATCGACCTACCTCAGTAACTTTTTGTTACATACGGGCACAAACAAATTTGTATCCATATATATTTATATATATATATATACGTGTGATAAAGGACGTGATCTCGTTGTTGTGCCAAATCGCGCTCGTCATCATCTTGCCTTTATCAAACAAGAGCAAAAAAACACGAAAAAAGGGTGAGTACAGTGCCGGCCTTTCTTATAAAAAATAGATTCCAACCAACGGTATCCATTTACGCACACACACACACGCGCGCGCACGTATCGAGACACCTTCACGGTGTATATGATTGCTAGTGCCTATAGAGTTCGCGTGAATACAGAATCCGTTCTTTTGCCCGCCCTAACCGACTACGAACGGCTAAGCGCCATTTACCCTCATCCTCGGCCATATTGGTTTGCTCCACCACCCCTCGCGCATGCGCTCTGCCTTCGGGCGACCGCCTGGCTGGCTGGATGGCTGGTTCGTCTTCTTCGCTTGGGCTTCACAAACCGACCGACCGACCGAGTGACGGACACAGCGGTACACACACACAAACACTCTCACACACACATCTCACAAACGCACGAACATCGACTCACACAATCACACGGCCAGACCTACGGGCACGGAGAGATCTACGCTCGCGGCCATCGAGCCAAGCAGCCATAGACAGAACAGAACACAGCAGAACGAAGAGAGAGTTAGTGGTGTTCGTTGGTTGGTTGGTTGGTTGCTCGGTTGCTTGCTTGGTCGCTGGCTGCTCAGCCTGTTTGAGCCAGAGTAGTAGCAGCAGCTGCAGCAGTCGACGAATGAAAGAAGGGAACGACTGTGGTGATACCACTGCCGCTGTCGCTGTCGCCGTTGTCGTTGACTGTTTTTTCCATCTCATCGAGGAGAAGACAGTCGTGTGCTGTGCTGCGCTGCTCGAAGCTCGATGGTGGTGTCGGTGTTGGTGGTAGTTGGGTTTCATCGCAATCGGTCGATCGACGGAGGATCGACTACCGAGTCAGGAGTTGAATCGACTCCTCGAGGCCCGATTGTTGCCTGCGGCTGGTGACAGGCAACCACACCAAACGACAAAAACAGCAAGCAACCAAACAAGGGGTCAGTTCGCCAGCCAGCCAGCGTGACTGTGTGTGTGTGTGTGAGAGTGTGTGAGAAAAACAGAAGCAGTACAGCACTTATGTGCTGATGCCTGATGCTGCAACTGCCTACAACTGCCTACGACTCAATACTTCGTACTATACTGCCAACAGAGGCGTAGCGGCCAGTAGCAGTGGTAGAAATATCGTAGCAGTAAAATTAGAAGTAGCTACGGCTGAGGGAAGCTGCTGCTGCTGCTGCTGAAACTGCAGCCCCGTTCGTTGCAGTTGTGCGGTGGAGGTCCGTTTGATGTTTGGACGAACGCACGGACACCGCCAGTACCAGAATCTGAATCAGAGGAAGGCTGGTCAGTGTTCGGCCACCAGCTCTCATTCATGTGAAATATAGCTCCACGAGCTGACAACGAGACCATCAATGGGGTAGGAGCTGCCTTCGCAGAATCGAGCAGAAACAAGAGGAGGAACGAACGCACATAGGGACAAACACCGAACCCAAGCTCGATGTTTGTCGAGTGCTTTCCAATCGTCAGGTGCACGACGTCCATTGGTCAGCTGTGGGGGGGGCTTAGCTTGCAGAATCCAGCAGAAGCTACAGCAGAAGAAGACGAAGAGAAACTGGTGACGGAAGAAGCTCGAAGCTGGTCGATGTTATCGTTGTTTTCATCCTCCTCTTGGCCTCCTATTGCCGAGAAGTGTTGCCAAAGTTGTTGATGTTCACGTCGTCCACCGAAACCAAAATCACTACCAATGCGTGCACTGATACAAGCAGCGACAGCAACAATAGCAACACAACAACAACAACAATAGCTAACGGAACCAATCGAACGGGATCAAGAGGCCGAACAGCGATAACAGTATTACAATTGCCGCCGTCCGCACGGTTCTCGTGTCGTTACGAATCGCAATGTAACATCCACAAATACTGCGCAGGATATTGCAAATTCATAGAATATTGTTCTGTCCATTATTATTATTATTATTGTAGTGGTCAGAGATCTTCAAAGATTCATCGTTCATTGTGTGAGTACGTGCTTGCTTCCCGGTACATCTGGACTGAGGTAGAAGAGATCAATTGAAGGCAGTGTCGCTTCATCGGCAACACAAGGAATACATTGCTGCTATTTCCACGGTGTGAATCTTCATTTGCACATGGTCACCGCAATCGAGTTTGTTCATTTTACGAAGCCATTTTTTCGCAATACCGGAACGGCGGAGACAGCGACAGCCACAACAACTCGATCAGTAGCCGCCAGCAGAGATGTAACCAAATTGTGCGTTTTTAGTTTACGGCTCAATCAAATCAATCCAGTTAATTGAATTAATTGTGCTGCCCTACTACTCGTCAGAGTATCGATTGTGTGGGTGCGTGCATGTGAACGGGATCGCGGTGATACCTCTTTGTGTTCATTGTTTCACGTCAATGGCACTAAATTACCGATATCATCAATACCACCAATCTCTTCACTCTTCGTCGGCTCTTGCTGCGCATTGGTGATCCACCGTCGATTGGAGACCCATCGTCTGTCTGCCTCGTTGTTGTCGCCGCGCCTCCGTAGTAGTGACCCTATAAAGATAAATAATTACAAAAGCAGCGAACTACCCCTCAGGTGCACTCTGGAATTACACCATCTCCGTTGCCTGGCGGACTCATTGTGTAGGTGCGCTGGTCGGTCGCTGGCTTGATATATCCCTGGGTGCGCGTGTTTGTGCGTGTGTGTGTGAGCGTGTGCATTTCGTGCGTTCATCTCGTCTGCTTGAGTTTCTTCTGGATCATCGTCCGATCTCGATCGTTTGCTCCATTTTCTTAACTGGAATCGGAATTGCTCTGCATCTCATCAAACGGTGAAAAAAAAAGATCACTAATCGTGTGTCAATGTGAAACCAAGGGATGTTGCTGGTTGTGATGACGGTGATGATGTCTCGATTAGTAGAAACATCACTATCGCCAGTGGAAGTTGTAACAGCAGCCGCAGCAGCAGCAGCAGAACCTCCAAGTCCCTGCTCAGTTGCTGGACTGAGACTAGCATAGACCGTGCTGGCTGTCCTGGCTCCGAGCCAGCAGCAGCAGGCCAAGGAGCTATGTGCTCCCCGTCGAAGCTCCATCGACGAAGGCTCCGAGGAGAGCTAGCTGCTCTCTGCCTAATTTGGTTCCTCTGCATCTCTCATCAACTGCGGCCCAGTCTAGCCTATTCAGGTAAGTAACAAAAACATCCTGTATAAAATAAATAGCGGTCAATAACGCCGTGCTATATACATATTGTATTGATTATCATATTGTGGAATGGTATCTATACCGTTATACACAGCCTGGATTAAATACATCGGACTAGAGATGGGACTTGGCTCATGGAAATTCCTCTTGTTCAATTTTTCGAACCTCACATAGGGTTCCCTTAATGATTATCCCGCTTCCTGCTGCGTGGTATTTCACACTTCGATATAAATCTATCCTCATAAGTATCCATATCAAAAAGTCGTAAGTTACAGGAATCCCGTGTTTACATCGTGGCAGTCGACTATGATCCCTCATTCGAGCCTTTCTCCGTGGGCTCTATTCTCCGTGGATGCATCTATGTATATGCGGTTTTTATCAACTTAACTCTATATCATCAACGGGTTCCCTCGCTATCCTGTTCTATGTACAATGTGGGTGGTAAATTCGCCTGCTCTGATCGTTTGATGCAGACAAGCAGCCTCCTACCCAACAAGCCAACCACCAGACAGACAGATAGATAGACCAGACCGGTCGTTGACCGACATTACAGCTGGCTGGTTGGCTGGTTGTTTAGATCAGCTCTCAACTGCTGGATCCGCAGGTTCTTTTCGGACAAATTCTATCAAATGAGAAATGGTTAACGCTACGGATGGTTCTCGCACAGCGCACCCATTCGCTATGATAGAGATTTTTGTGGTGGGGTTTGCTGGAAAATACACATATCCTCTCTCTCTCTCTCCCCTTTATGTAAGGATGGCGGAGCAATTAGCCAATAGTGGAGCCTCATTGGTTAACTATTGCATATGATTAAAAACGAATATTTCAGTTGAAAACGTGGTTAATTGATAACATTTAATTGGGTTACATGAGGCCATTTCCCGGTATAGTTCCTACGTCGTGGGTAATTCTATAGCTGTGTCTGTAAGAGATTCTTTTTTACCCTTTTTTATTGAAACTAGGTAAAGTTTTCGAATTTCCAAGACCTAGAGATAGGTAACCAGCTCCAGACGATTGCTATCGCAACCTCTGGGCCTTATCGCAAATGTGCCATATATTCTCGTTCGATCACAAGCTAGCACCTAGTATCGTGTATATTGCTTCCCTTCGAAGCAACATCAACGGACAGCCAAGTCATCTTTATTTGTCAGACCACTCCAATAGAAAAAGCATCTGAAGACATTATTGGTGGATTACTTTTATAATAAATGAACAGCTGTTATACGTAAAGAATTCCGTGTTCAGCGTAAGCGTTACGTGCATTAGGGAGCTTGACGAACGTAGACCAAGCGCTGCTCTCAGAGGATCGTTTTGAACTAGTTGAACTCTTTGCGTGACCGCTTTGTAACTACACGGCCGCCCGCCCGCCCCGTTTCAGAGGCCTATGCAGTGATTCAAAAGGGGCTCTACGACAAGCATGAAATAAATCATTGATAAGGAAACGTGCAACACGCTAACGGAAAAGACATGCAATAACCGCATGACCTTTGATTGATATTTGATCCACAAGGTTCGTCCACTTCATGTCATGCCGATTACAGTTGTGGTTGTATAAACCCCGATGGGCAAGAAGCTTTACTATAGATTATTATTATTATATTATGGCATACTGAATCGAATGTCTTAGTCGCGTCCAGAAATATCCTCACAACTGAGCCTCCACCATCTGCTCCCCGTCGACTGAACTCCGAGATGTCGGTTAGAGGGAGTATTCGAATGACCGGCCAGCTCGCAATCCATATGGAGTGTGTATAAGATTGTTCTGGTTTTGGATATCACATGCAAAGGAATTGAGTCGTGCACTCTCTGTAAATCTTTCGACTGCATAAAGACTGCATATTAGATATGCACAGCATTGAGCAAGCGAATCTGCTTCCATTGAAAATCTTCTCGTACATTAGCCATGCTCAATGGCCGGATCATTCGAGTAGAGTCAGTCGAATGATTGGCTACTATTTGTCAACGTTAGCCAAGAAAACCAACTCGGCTGAATATTAATGCCACTGCAGATTCACGCAGTTGTCCTGTATCTACTACATATACTGTATACATAAGCAGATGCAGTGGCGGCATTTGCTGTGTTTGTGTTGTCTTCGTGAAGCCTACAACAAGCAGAAAGATAGAATCGAATTGAAATTGCCAGCGTCATTTGGTGAATGTGTGAGGAGGCAATATTCGGCGACGGAAATCCCCTTCGCACACCACCACCATCTAACTTCGTTCATTTATGAATCATCGAGATTCGTTCAGTTCGAAATCGAGCCAAATGCGACAGATAGAGAAAAGGAGCAGAAACACGGTTTCAGCAGAATGAAAACGAAATAGAAAGAGTGGTATTGTTGTATTATGAGCAGTTAATGGGAGCCAGGCCAAACGGCTATTTGGTACGTTTTCGAAAGGTCGTTGATGGAGTGGATACGCCGTGGTCGTTTAGACCAGCGCCACCAACAGCCGATTCCGTTGTTTAATAGAAAGCGCTCGAAAATGAAAAATATTCAGTCGTTATTGTCATTATTGCTATATTATTTGTTGAGAAAAAGAAAATGAATTTAATGCCGTCGAAAGCCTGCGAGTGTTGTTCCAATCTAGTTTCGATGCTATGCGATGTAGCTCTCAGTTCTCCACAGAAAGGTCAACATTGTACATTCTTCATTTTAAGTGTCAAAATGGTAAAAGGGTCAATGCAAGGATTACAACCGCTTTAGAAATTTTCACATGTGTTCATTTCAGTATTGCGCAGTCTGGAATGAGCTGTTATTTACAAATTATTGTCCGTCTAAGATGATGGTAAACTTAGGCTAGTCGTCATTTAATACATATAGCTCATTAACATGAGAGAATAGGACAATTAGCATTTAATAATAATAATAATAATAATATGACGACTAGGTAGATCTTGGGATCAGCGAGTGAATTCAAGAAAAGAGAAGCAAAATCCATCCTCGTCATAAAACATGAGTAGATGTAGTAAGCATGTCTGTCTGATGTATTCCGCTGAAATGACTGCAAAACATTCGAAGTGCTCATCGAACGCCAGTGACCTTTTAAGCGTATAAAGGTGATTCAATCTACTAAGTATTTCTACTGATCCAATTATTGGCTGATTGCCACGCGACTATTAAGCCTGAGTCAGTCATCCGTAATTCCGCACACCTTGAGGGGGGCTTTATTCGGCAAGCAAACATGTTCTAGCGTATTTATTAGTGGCTTTCATCAGGCCTCTAAAGTGACCTCGGCATAATACACGTCAGGTTTTATTTTTTTTCTTTTCCTTTCCGCCTCTCGTGGGAAAAGCGCTGTCGATGCCTATTTGACCCCCATCTTATAGCAATCGATTATAGCTCCTATCAATTATAGAAAAATGGCGTATGAGGTTTATTTCCTTCATTGTTCAAGTGCGACTTCAATTGCTTGGGAGGACCCCTCCATCGCGTTGTGTCTGTCGGCTGTTTGCTATATGCGCTCAAACTCAAACACCCGAGTAACTTCGAAACACTTGAGAGGTGCGAATATCTCACACTGACTTCGAACGTCTGGCAAATGTTTCCATTTCAGACATGGTACCTCGAGACATAACCAGCAAGAGGGTTATTTTTTCTCGATCAGCGATGTTTTATGCAGCAATAATTTATCCTAATAATGTGGCGCTGACAGATGCTACGAATCGGGTGAGTGGAGGAAAAACTGGAACACTGAGATAATTATTGTTGCCATTTTGAATGCTCTTGAAATATGTATTCGTGGTGGTCATGACGCTTTGCAGGGACAACTTGCCTTACAATGACACCTAGAGCCACGCTTATAATGGCGTGGGTCCCGAGTTGCGTAGACCTGTATGTCCTGTTCTTGCAAGGTAGATACTTCCAAACGTAAAGCACTGAATTGTCCACTTGCAGGTCTGAACTTTCGAAATAACGACAAGAACGAAACATTGTGGAGTCTTTATTCCATCTGCTTAACAACGTAACGATCTATTGTCCGCCTGTTGGCATTACGTGGCAATTCAACCGGACCGTCATTCGCTATAATCAACTATTGCCGTAATGAGTTTCATTACGTGCATATCAATAAAGCGACAAACGCATACAATAGAATTTATATAAGGTACACGTTTACTTCGGCTAGATTACCAGTCAATAGGCCTCAATGTACCATGAACGCCGCACAAGAGGTTTTCTTCCTCGCCGTAAACTACGGCTTCTTCCCTTGTTTGTATCACTGTTGCGGCCACTGTTCGCCGTTGCTAAAGCATCACCGTGCTAGTTCGGCATTCACCGTTAAAGCGTGTTGTGAGCTAGTGTTCGAATCACAGGGAAATGCAACAAACTTTAGCCTCTCAGATGCAGCGCGACCGGACGAAAGCGATTTGCCGAGTTGTCAGTTGTGTTTTCTTCTTTGCACGAGTCGCCAGTTTTGCTTGTCGCAAAAATATGCGACTTTATCCTACACAAAATCATGGCACCCTGCGTAAGCCCAGAGAACTAATGTGAGTGGCCTTTTTTGCTTGCTGCGAGCAACGAATGTAATATGTATTTACACGACGGTTAACAAGCCAGCTAACCTCTTGTCTCGATCCCGGAATCGAACAACGAATCACAAAGAATAGGCTAAGTGGAAGCTTTTTTTTCGGACAAGCTTTTATGTAATAGTAGTGGCTGGTGGCTTTCGGTAATCGTTTGAAGACGGGAGTAGTCTTCTCGCTGCCGCGACACTGCGGAAGTCTTACAATCTCATCAGGGCCGCGACGGGACGCTCGAGGGCCGGGGGGGGGGGGGGGTCTGGATGTAACACAGAGTAGACATCCACTTTTCCTTCTGACGATATAGCGAGAGAATGTCAACAACAGACCTCGGGTCCGACGACCTCGGCCGGCTAGAATCCCATAGGTGAATGCGTGTTTTGTTTTTTCAATTTATATTTTACTGTTGGCTATGTCTTTCTACACGGCCACCATCAGTAGTTCCCCCAGTACAGGGAACTAGACCAAAATGGCTTGAAAAGACCAGAGGATGTTTTCTTCGTCGTGTGTTGTCTACGACGATTGGGCCGGCCAAAGCCTAAGCTGTTCAAAGTATTGACCTCGTCATGGCCGACACAACGGATACGACTATGTCGACGTCGGCGGGTCAACGTCGGCGTATACCAATAAACGCACACTGGAGCAGTGGACGGCATTTTGCTCCGAAATGAGTGACTCCGTCATGAGCTGTGCAATCCATCTTTCAACAGCTCGCTTGTTTGCTTCTCATGTGTACCCCGATAGAGAAAAATCTACTACGAGAGAACGACAACACTGGTGTGATTACGGCTCTCCGTGTCGTTTTGTGTCGCTTCACTAGATGCTTATAAACACGCACACACACACACACACACACAAACACGCACACGCAGACAATGTAATACGAAGATGGGGCTTTGCGGAGGGCCTCTTGCGGATTGTCGTTTGTCTGTACCGGCATCTTTAAACAGCAACAACTCGAAACTCATTTCTATTTTTTGGTGGATGTGCGCATTAGTCAATCATTTTTTAATTATGATGACACGAAACCATCATACCCACTACGTGGCTCAGTAAAAAACGCATTTGGCCAAACACGCCTCCCACACCCGCAATATAATGAGATAGACAATGGCATTGTCGTTGTTGTTGTTGTTGTTGTTGTTGTTGTCCCAATGTATCTATTTATTAATATTCACCTACACTGATATATTGTACAATGCATGTGGGCATACAGCGTGTGTACAGCGTAATCCAATAAAACCATCAATCAAATGCAGTGTCCACACATTAAAGTGGTGGCACCATGCTACCTAACAGTAACGGACGCCAAACATAAAACGTCTCTCTCCAAGGACCGTGCATGAAGCAAAATGCGAAAATTACTGATTTAGTTCACAACGGGACCTTTGCCCTTCACAGTTGAGCGCGAGACTAAAATAAACACCTGTTACGTTTGCTAATGTGTATCCACTGTTACTGAAGACCTCTATGGCTGCGTATCGAAACCGACTTGTTATCATCGGACTTCTTTGTTGATCGGACCGTCGAAGCTCGACGCTTACAACCGATATCGAAAACGTAACGCTTTTTTTAGGCAGCAGCACTTTGAGTCCGGTGCGCGTCGCTATTCGCAGACTAGTGTGTTGTCGAATAGTACTTATAGTAGTAACAACACCGTTGTTACATGATGACATTATGAACCTATATTGCTGGCTTTAAAGAGCACAGGCCATCACAGATGGCTGCTGAAGCAAAATGGTCCACAGTATAGGGCGAAGAAGGCGGCGTGCACATGTTGCATACACCCATTACGCGGATGCAGCATGTCGACCTTGCCACTTGCGACCGAAGTATCTGCCGAAAAGAGTCCTTGTAGTAAGTCACCGTGCCCCGTCGCTAGCTTCAACCGATAGAATGAATAGCTGCTGTGCGTAGGGTGTCGTTCCACTCAACAGGGGTGAGGCTCACACTTCGAATATAAAAAAAATGATCTCCTCATTATCATAACTAACGATTCTGTCACCGATTGAACCTGAAAATTTGTTTGGTTACATTGGGCCGCAGAGGTCCATTCACCGTATGTGGACGGCACTGTAGAGTAGCCTATATGAGGCGCATAGGTTGAGCGAATACAACATAATTTACATCCTCCCATTGGACTAAAGCGGTGCTTCACTAAATTGCTATACGTAATCAAACGAATATGCTTCAGTTCAACCATTGAAAATATAATCACAGGGTTTGACAAAGATGTTGAAGAGATGCAGCAGTTGCCAGGAACGTGAAAATCACCGAAGATAAAAGATCGTTTAGATAGACGATTTTCTTTCGTGCGCAATACGCAAATCACTAAACATTAACCCTGTAGTAATTCCACCTTTTTTTTTGAGGAGGACATTTTTTTCAAACGCACGGATACTACCAGAGACATTCCAATCTCCGTAAAAGTGGGCGGATCCAGTGCAGGGGGGTTGACGTGGATGACAAAACGCCTCTGCCTGCTAAAAGCACCATCCTCAGCTGAGAGTCTATCTCTTCCCTATAGTCGGCTTTACGCTTGGCATTACTTCGATTTGTACTAATTCCACCTGTATTACGTTAACTGCCTCGAACTCGGAAACACATAGTAAGATTTGTCCCATTGGCGCTATATACTAAATATAATACCACTGGAGCCGAGCTTTTTATATAGCTTCGTTCCATTTAAACCGCTTGAGTGCGTTTCTTACAGTGATTGACCTAATGCTATTTAAGTCACGACCGCAATTGGGTAACATATGTGACAAAAGTGTTAACAACAACAACAACAGGAAGAGGAAGACCGAACAGTAGACAAATTCAGAATATTTAACAAACCTAAAAATGGCTCCCGCACCGATCCGGCGAAGGAACTGCAGCCGTGAAGTTCAGTCCCTTAAACGAAATCTAGCTGAGCTGGTACCCTAAAACATGCAAGTCGACAGTATCAGTGGAAATGGTTTAAGTAACATGGGAAACGGAAGTTCTGCGGAGCCACCCGCTGCATAGTTCAGCTGCAGTTCTTAGCAGGCCACAACTCATTGCTAGTGTTGAATATCGGGGACCTCTAGTGGTCACTGGCAATTCGTTTTCATAGGAAAGAACAACGCGAAACCGGTTAACGTGCGACTAAGAATAAGTTAAAGGTCTAACAATGATCTTCTATTGTAGTGGGGAGGTTTAAGAAAAAGGGCTCACCAAAACACTGGAGCGCTTAAATTCTAACTTCTACTTTTATTTGAAATAAGAACCCCTCGTACCCAGTGTTCGATCACCTGTAAGGGTAAAGGTTGATTGGTTTATTAAACGAACTGCAATTTTTGCAATGCTTAAGATTTCATATGTGTCACGACAATTCATGCCGCGAAGGCTGTTCGCTTCCGAATTTGCATCGGCAAAAGATGCGTAACTGGGTGTGTCTTTTGATTTCTTCATATTTGAGATGGTTCCTGATAATTCCTGATAATGCAGCTGCTCTAAATGGAAAAAAAATTTCTTCTCACTATAATTCGATTCGGACAAGTCTCATTTTGCCTAAGTTAAAAGGACTCTGAGTTGATATCCGCTATCGAGGTATCTTCCTTTTCAATAGACCCTGTTGCCCTGTTGGACTTTAAAATGTCTTCAGCATATGCCCCCCCCCCAACACCAGCATAGATCCCCACCATCTCATCGGTTCCTCTTCGGCGTCCACTACAAGGCCTTTTGCCTCAGCTTGATGATGTGGCGTGCTAGCTTGATCAGTTGGTCAGTTCTCCGTCTTTGGTTTGTCCTTGGCGGCATTTAGAAGATTGCCCAGAAGTGCGGTAACAGCAAACGAAAATGTCATGATGTGATCATCAAGCAAACTCTTTCACGCTGACTTCCTGTTCCGGAGAGGTGTCGGCCCATCTGCTTTTTTCTCTAAATTTTTTCACTTCTGCAACAATTTCTTTTCCGTTGTTAACGGCCGTTGATTCCGTCCGCGATCAACCCCGGCCCCCGACAGATGGTAAGGTAAACAGCGATCAGCTGGCCAGCCTCTCCGTAGTGTCTAGTATAGTTTTGTTGTATTGTCGTGCGTCATCAGACTGAGTTCTTAAAGGAATCATTAGAAACAAGAGGCGTAGGGGATGCGGACCCGTCTGCCAAAGTTCAGACTAGCATTGAGCTTTACACGTTGGCTTGAGTCAGAAAGGCCCTAGCCTTTTTCCCATTAGACAATTACCGATGCTTATCTGCATAATGGCGTTACTGCCAGAAACTTCAAAAGGAAAATTCATACCTCCCAGAGGCCACAGCAAGATTTGAACCTGTAACCTGGTAGACATACATATATATATATATATATATATATATATATCTACGCACCAAAGTTTGCCATGTGCATAACTCATGAACTTGCTGATGATGAAAAACGCTGAATTGTCTTTCATGTTGTTTTGGTCAACGTTGACGTTGCTTTCACGGCACAATATGGGCACACGTTTGGATTCGAATTGTTACCAATGATGAGAAATGATTCTTGGATTGTACAATACTATAATCGAATACGGTCAAATCAATGGTCAGATGCAGACCAGCCACTAGGGCAGACCGTTACGGAGACTGTTAACGACGTCTCCGGTGTCTGCCACATGTCACTTGAAAGCAACAGATCGCCTATAGTTTTACGAAACGTGGTGCACTGGAAATGGTAGATACTTATTGCGCTAGGACTCAAGAGACGGCAGTACAGCTCTCTCGTCGTTAAATAACCAGAAATGCTGAACAACAATAACAAGGTAGTCTCCCTTCCTGACAACGCAGCGCTAGATCTCACTGGGAAAATGAACAAAACTGCAGTTGCAATCGATTCGTCGGCCAGCGTATCCGAAAGACCTCGCCTTAAGCGGGTACCATTTATAATTTGGACATTGCGACACTGTTCTAAAAGGACACTACTACGGAACCAAACGTATATGAAAACACAATGTGTACAATAACGGATCACAAATAGCCGTTGGGTAGGCGTTTGTAACAATGGGTTTACCCCAGGGCAAAAAAAAATAAGCCAACGAATACAGATAAACTGTAATGTACGTGGATAAAATATCATGTACACTTAACTTTATAAATATACAATATCAGTGCGAACTTTATTAACATAAGCATAACGAAAGCTATTTTTTTTCAATCAACTTCGGGGTAACCAGGAAAAGCTAATGGTCAGCGTTCGAGTCATTTCTTTTTGATACAAATATGCTGACATAAAATGATGACAGACTGACTGTTTTCTGTACATATCACATATCATGTCGACAACAGAATTAACACAGTGTGTGTGTCATCAGTGGGTCATAGCTGTTATATTGCATTACGGCGCTGTTACATCTATGACTCTTCGGGGTTTCCAGAGAACTCTCCTGACTATTCGGTAACATGAGATTGAACACCAAGAAACAACATAAATGATTCACATTCGCCATCAGCAAGGGACACGCACGCACAGCTGAACAACGGACGATAGGTAGTGGTGATCAAGATTATAGTACTCGGTTCCTCTGGAAATAATAAACCTTCCTTTTAACTGAGAATGATTCTTTTCAAAGAATGCTATCTGACCCCATTTGAAGGAAATAAGAGGTAAGCTGATGTGTCATACTGGATTGAGTGATTAGATTTTCGAAAAATAGTGGTATAGCTAAGAATAGTGAGAGTTTTAATTATTGTTATTATTTTTGTTATTAATTGCGAAATAATAACAATAATACTAATTTTAATTCCAGTTATCACTACGTATGTTTAGTTATCTGTGCTTATGATATATTAGGCCGACCCAAAAACATGAGACACATATAAATTTCAAATATCGGCTAAACTAAGTCAGTTAAAACAAAGATTTTTTTTAGTATGAGTTAGCGGTATGCACCTCTTTAATTTATACACCGGTGCCAGCGTTCTGGCAGCCTTCTGATGACTAGGTATGCACCATTTCTGTCATAACTTCGTTGTTTAAGGCCTCTCGGAGCAAATCGATGTTTGCATACTTTTGGTCAGCTATAGCCCTCTTTAATTGATGGAAGCAACCATAGTCACACGGGCTTAAATCGGGAGAATAGGGGGGTGACGCCCTCGCTCAATCTTGTTGGCCTTAAACCAGGATGTAATTTCATTGCTACGATGTGCCCTTGTATTGTCATCGAGCAGCTACACTAGGTGCTTCCTATTACCATGCCAATTATTCATGAGTCCCTTGAAGAACTCGAGATATCGAGTCCATTTTTTTCTTTCGGGCCCAAAATCTCGTAGTAGTAAATTCCGTTGAACTCCATGTCAAGCGCTACCATTATTTTAGGCTGGAATCTATTTGGTACTGCTACCGGCATTGCCTGTTCACCTGGTTGTAGCCACCAGGGCGTCAATGACCAAGCTCTAGTTTGCTCGAAAGCCTTTTCGATTATCTCGACCAGTTCGTCGAATCGAGATTCGGGAAAGGGTAGGCGCCCTCGACGTTCATTATGTCCCAGTCACCTTGCCTAAACTGCGCAGCCCAACGGCACACTTGTCTTAGACTCAGGGCATTATGGCAGTGCACACTAACCAACCTTCGATGGATTTCAGCTGGACATTTCTTCTCTTGAAACAGAACCCGACACTTTTCTTCTGAGAATGCAAGCCTGAGAGACCTACCATTCCGAAGGCCTAGCGAAAGCCGAATGCTAGCGGCTTTTGCGCCGCCTGCTTGCTAATTGTTGTGTCTCACTACCCGCCAGATTTGAATTCAAACCGGCCGATAATAGGAATACGGCGCAAGACGACACAATACTCAGTTTTTTTTTTGGGGTTATCCTAATATTTGATGACGTAAATAGATCACCCTCTACTACTATCAGCGAAACTGGGAGAAGATTACTCTACGAACGCAAGCGTTTTGATCACTTGGTTGCCACTAAGCTGCGATAGGAATATTGCCATAGTATTGCCTCTGGGGGGTTTCAGCCTTATTTTCCATAGGTGACCCTCAATTGTCTTCCTTTTATGGTAGGTCTCGGTTCCGCTGGGTATGATAGCATTGCTTTAATGACCTGTCAGGAGAGGGGGGTCACACTGGCAATTGTAGTATTGGCCAGGAGTAGGGATTTCACTGTCTTGTTCTTTTTCTGGCCGGCCATGATCGGTGATCGGTCATGCTGAACTTAGCTGGGCTTTCTCCCACAAATTCATATATCTTTGTGACCTATGCCAGGGCAATATTATGCATATCCTAGCATAGCACAACTCTTGGGGATCGAATTGCCAATCAGAAATCGTGCTGCTGCTGCTGTTCGTAGTTAACATGGCAATCAACTACACACAGAGAAATGCACCTATTAGCCCCCCAGGTCACGCCGCAACCAGGGGATTTAGCTCTAGTAATAATCAACCTGCCTATCGATTACAGATTAACCTACATATGTGATTTGCGGTGGCTGGCACATATCACATATACTCAACTCTATCTCCATAAATATGAGGGTCATTTGTTGATTCCTTCATCGTATGACACAAACAATACCAAGAGCACACGAGTTGTAATTAACCTCCCCACAGCTGGCCTACGACGACAGCCACCTTCAGTCCGGGGGGGGGGTTTGGACTCTCACTCTACACAGACACGTATACTGATGTGCATAAGTGGAGTACGAAGTCATTTCATTAACGACAACTTTCGCTCCAAGAAAGTGTGGTCAGTTTACTTTTCCCGTGTTGCAGAGAGATGTTTATATTCTGTTTAGTGTATACGGCACAACTTGTACTGCTTGTTGTTGTTGAATATATTTATTCTTGATTTTTTTCTCGAAACGCCGTTGACTCCTGCTGTTGTAGAAACCGTAGGCGCGACGTCGAGCTGAAACTGTTCGTCGTCGTGGGCGACCCGAACGTTTCCTCCGTTGGAAAAACAGGGACAACGAAATTCATCCGTGTCGCTTGCGAGGACTTCGTAACGGGATTTCATCTCTGGGACAACTGAACAGCTTGAAGGGAGTCCACTACGAAGTCGAGCTAACGTCCGGAGCATGTGGGCGTCGCCTGTCCCGCTCCGTGAACTGCTGGGATAGACACAACAGCAACCGCAAACGAGAACACAAGATGATCATCCACAACGGCAGCAACAGTAACAGCAAGAGCAACAGCACCGTTACGACCACACGAATAGTGTACTTTACAGATATACAGTTACTTCTGATATCAACCATTTCTGGTGGAATGGAGCGAGCAATCCGAGAAAACACACTACTGTTAGGAAGCGTTATATTGTACTTACATATGTACGTAGACATATCATCATTATCAGCATCAATCATTGTGCCGCCAAGCTTAGATTTGTTAAGCTGTACAACTGACATCTGACTAACTCCCTGGATGAATAATACTTACTGTCCTATGGATGTTCGTCCAATGGGCAAGCTACTGACAGTAACAATGAATGAATGGATGATTGCGATTTACTTTTTTTTATCAAATGATCAACATCGTGTTGTTATTTGTCCATGAAAATTTTCCAAAAACAAATAGGTATTTGAATCTGTTATTTTTGTCGAATATGGCTGTCTATACAGGTCGGCTGTTTGCTTGGTTGACCTCGTCAATGGGGCAACCTGCTAAATCAATGCAACAATACAAGGGCATTGTTTCCGTGATTATCTAGACAGTAATGTCGGTAGCACGGCGGCAGAGGGACACAGCATGGATAAATAGACCGAATGTCGCCGTTTCAAAATCTGCCGCAGCCTCAGCGAGGTGTGAATTTTTCCTCTTGATATTTCTCGATGTTAATGCTATGAGACGACTAATGATCGAATGGATGAGGGGGCCAGCCACCGCAAAATAAATACAAGGGCATTACGGTCATATAATGAGAAGTAACTTATTTTACGAACGAAGTAGACAGCATCCGAGTATTCAATCAACTATTGTTGAGGAAATAACTGGACTTTTGTCGATGGTTCAGTTCGTCAGGTAGAGCTAAATATTGTTTCTAAATTCGTATTATTTATTTGAAACTCATCGGCTTAAACCTAGCTGACATGAGGTGGCAATAAACATGATTGATTGATTTGCTTGAAAGACACTTTCGATAATTCGTGTCGTTGCTCAAGTAAAGAATTTTGTCGCCTGTTCAATGCCTGGGAATATATATATATTAACGATCTTAAGCACGCATTTCTGTTTTATTATCTGTTCATTAACAAAGAACATAAACGTATTATTAATATACGCATTCTATAATAATAATAATAATAATAACAAACTGTAAACGGTACGATGTAAAATATTCTTTAAATTATAATCAAATAAATTATAAGTCAAATCAATTATACTGGGTAAAGGGTATAAGCACAAATACAAAAAAAAACATTCGCGTTTTATTTGTTTGTCCATGGCACTGATAAAATCAGCTGCACAGTGGACGTTAAATGTTGACCAAGCATCAGCTCGGGTAGAGTAAATTTACTTTAAATAGTAATTTACTTTACTTCACTATTATTGGTCGTTATATTATTCCACTATATTCGAAATGATATTCGGCATACAAACAAAAATCGTATTTATTCAATCAGTTCTTCATGCAACAGAGGCCCGGATAGTACTAGACTGTACGCTAGAAAGTATTTGTTCGTGTAATTTGATTTCAAAACGTTTGTGAAACCTTCGAGCATCTTCAGCGTCAAGAAGATCAATAATATTTCTAATGGCAACATCGCCTCTCGGCATGTTACAGCGCCTTTGAACTTGCCTTGAAGCTACTCGTTTCGTACAGAATTATGGGGACATTATGTGGCGAATTAGTCACGATGAAATTGTCTTTTGACCAACCAAAGCTGCATTGGAATATTAGTGTCTCGGCAAGGCTAGTCAACTCAGATGTTTCCTCAACAGATTCCGCGATGGTATTGCAGCTATCAGAATTGTGTTTTTTGTTTGCGACGCCAATAGCGACAACATCATATCACGTCAATATTCGGCGTTGCAATGGTGTTGTAAAATTGAACATGCCCGCGAGGTACTGTCCTATTTGATATTCTGTATTCGATTTGCTCTCTAATTTCTCAGATCCCTTAAGCAAGCACCAGTCTCTCTCTCTCCGTCAGTCGAACCAATGAGATGCTGCTGTCCTACGGTAAATCACGACTATTTTGGTTGAATTTACCACACGAAGATTGTGAGAGAGGGATAACGTGTACACCGATGAAAAGCTCGTCTAAGAATAATGACAATGATGGTGATGACAACCACACAACAAGGATATATATATATATATATATGCTGGTGACAAGTTTACTTTTCAAATGCGCCAAGGAACTTGCATACATATGAATCCAATATAAAGTAATAATTCCACTGAACCAAAAAGTGCTGCTTCGCTTACCGCAGTACGAACCGAAGGCGAACTGATTGTTCATTTGTTCAACTGCAACGCGATCGACGTTCAATATCACCGCATCGATGGTTTCACCTGCGACTCTGTCGTAGGCTGTGATCAGCAGTTCTGCTTGTTTGTTTATTTGCACCGTATTTCTTTTACGGAGTCAGCGTTCCACCTCTGTTTCGTAGCAGTGTGCTGCTGTGGCAACTATCCCCTTCAGGCAGCCCTGCGGACTGACTTCATGGTAAAGTGGTGAAGACTGCAATTGTATAAAAAGCTCTCTTTTTTGTCGGTTAAGTAAGCTCGAGTGTTATTTCGGATGTTTGATAGACTCCTCTACATGTCCCCTCGAACCTAAATGGCGGGTCAAGTAAACTATGGGGTCTATTGGCTCAATAACAGATTGATAAGGTTCGGACGCTCTCTTCTTTCATTGCAACTGATTAATTCCGAAATTATTAATTGTTGTTGTATTTGTGTATTTTGTTATTTGTGGCCTTTTCTTTCTACTCTACTGTACATATGCCCCTCTAGTGCTTCCGACGTATCATCCTCATAATAATTACCTAAGTAAACGATAATTACAATTATTTCGTCTCTATTTTTGCCACCGTTGACTGGATGCTCGAGTGCCATGCTCTCTGATCTCCGATAGCGATTTTCTTAATATTAATAGATGAGAATGTTAAACCAGACGAGATAGAAAGGTCTCGGCAATGAATATGATAGAAGATAATATAAGCTACACGTGCGAGTAATACCTATCGAGAGAGATTAGTAATCTATTTATATTCGAAGCCTTTCATTACAATGAATTATGATGAATACTTCATGCCGAACTACGGGACCATATTTGTTCTCTGTTGTTTCGGAAGCCCTGCTTATTCGGTACTGTGCTTCGTCCATTGACAAACTTCGTGTGCATCATGCTGACCAAGTTACCGCACGACTTAATTCACATCGGTCACAGCAGTAATGAATGGCAAATGATATTCTTGTATTTACTGCGAATCAGTACAGCTTGTGAATCAGCGCAGCTTCCAATGAACCGACAGCGATTGACTCATGGACTAAACTGACGACTGTAGACACCAAGCATTGATTGATTGATTGAGTCCTGAACGATGAAAGTGTCCTGTCGTCAGCGCATTGGCTTATTTTATAGTTCACTTAACTCGAGCGGAGTGGGCGTTTGTTGTAATACCCAAAGCAATAACCGTCTCCTACGAGCGGTGCCTCACACCGTTCGTTGTTATGCGCCATTCTCAGGCTTTAAATTTATTCCTGCACTGCTGCTAGTGCCGCTAGAATTTATCGTTTTAGAAATTTCTCAGTTGAAGGGAACCAATTTCCGAAACAGTGAACGGTGCTGCGAGCAGTGAAAATTCGCCGATAGTTCAAACAGTCCGCGTTATGGACTGATGGACTCGCAGTGCTACGACCTTCATCTGATCGGTGTCCGTCTCGGTCTCAGGAGCTTAAAATTGACTGAAGAGAAAAAATCCCTTGAAGAGGTTTCACATCGAATTTTACGCTTAGTAATCGTCACGAGAGGGCGATAAATATCATGATATTCGTTATATCGAGCCAACGTACTGATGAACTGGCAGTGTATCTGTCTGCCGGCTGCAGGAGCCGTCGGATTCTAGCACGGCTATCTTCAATGGTAAACACGATTATGTTCATATATGGAGCAAACCAAAATTTATGTGCTAATGAATATGCTTGAATTGAACATAAAATATACTTGTGTATCATCGTACATCGTCGGATATTTATTGTTCATCCTTTAGTGACTAATTAAACGTATTAGTGTTGTGAGCAGTGAAGGGGAAGCAAGTTGTAATCGACATTAATTACTGAAATGTTTTAATTCCAACGGCAAAATATACAGGGTGGGTCAAAAGAATCTGACCACTATCAGGTTACGTCCATTCGCCTTGTTGGTGTTTCCTCAGTGGCGCGAATTTCGCACACTTCAACATCGTTCACGTAAATTGTACTTGCAAATTAATACAGGAGAGACCTATGTATGCACTCACAGGGGCACAGGATGCAGTAGACTCATCTCAGCAACTGCTCGAATGAATTATTATTATATTGTACTGATGCTGCTACGCGCAATGTATAATGCCATCACAAGATAATACATATAATCTTTATTGATTTCTACCAATCAAAAAGACAGAATGTATCTCTTCAAAATGTTCCGCTCTACCCATACTACGAGTGGACCAATCAATGCGTGGACTATATGAAGAATAATTTTCGCCAGAGAGCCATTATCTTCCATCTCCCTGGCTGACTACCGTCGCCGCCACACCACTGTTGTTGCCGCTGAAGTGTTCAAGTATCGAGACAACGTGTGCGTGACTTGTTTCAGAGATTCCTCTGTCAGCGCTCAGCAGCAGCAGCTGATTTGTTCCCGTTTATTCGAAGCATTCGGGACCTTTTTGCTGTTCAGCTGCCGCCGCCGCCGCTGTTTTTACCAAACACACACCCGATGTGTCAGCAACGTCAGTTCAGCGTGTGTTAGTGATGCTCGCTCATTGGCTTCGTTGTCCCGATTCTGTCAGCAGCCGGCGTGATCAACCTTTTGTGCTGCCGATCAACCACACTCGTCGGCCAGCAGACGATTACCACCGTACCACCACTTTTTTTCCTCTCTCTCTCTCTTCGTCGGTCTCTCCGTCCGTATGATTGCTTATGTACGCATCCTGGTGTTTCCACAGGATAGCATGCTTATAGCTCAGCTCGTGTTGGTCCGTTCTGGGAAGATTATTCGGATTCGTAAATGTGTCATCTTGTCCCTTGGGTGGGAGAGGGGCTTCTTTTTGCCGAGAGTGACGAAATACACAAAGACAGCCATGTGTGTGTGTGTCTCATAAAATGGTTGGCTTGCTGTCTCTGACGGGCCACGTCCCACTTTGCACTGTCAGCGCCGGCCCTGTTATTATCACCTGTTATTATAATAATAGTAATAGTAATATATATATATATATGTTGCACTTGTCCAAATAGCGGGAATTTCTGCCTTCGTCTCCGTCGCTGTACCACTGAATGGTACAAGTGGATCGCGCGCCGCCGCCTTTTGAAGCAATCTTACGGCTGGTGACCGTGTCGGATCAGCGATGCCTCCTCGGTGGCTTGCGCTGACCAACCTTGCACATATCGAATACAACTATGATAGAGGTGGCTGTAGTTATTTACTGAATAATATACACAGATAGAATTGCAACAAGTGCTTCTGTCTTGGGAAGCAATGCCGAAAGCAGTTCAGTACGGTGAACGGTAAATGTTGAAGGCTGTGGGTCTACCGGGAAAATTTACTTTAGGGCACCTCCACGACGCACATAGATATTCAATGAAGGTTATGTGTGAACACATGCGACAAAGCGCCAGTTGGGTGATTCTTTTATTATAGTTAGTTTTCGTTGTCACTAGGTGTTATCGAACATAGATTTGTTGCCGTAAGTTTCATCTGTTCGACCTGCGGAGGTGTAAAATACAATTGTTAGGTATAATTACAATTATTTGAATTTATAACGCTACACAGCCGTGTGCTAACTCGATCGTTGACCGCGATCCTTTGGTGTGACCTACGCAGAACGTGACACACGCATACAATCCTCTCCTTTTTTCCACTAGGCGTGTTTCTAATGAAATTATTTATTTGCTGCAATGATTACGTCGATTCGGTTGACGCCGCGGTGATGCTGGTCAACGAACAGCAAAAACAACATACAATAATACAAGTATATGTGCGACTAATATCGAAATTTCCCGAAAATCCTCTATATCCATTCTACATTGCTTCTTCATTTCACGTGTACGGAACAATGTAATATTCTTAATTTCTATCGGCCGACCAATGCCAATTTGTACGCTCGTTCGTAAGTTCGCATATCGAGAGGCTCGCTGAAAGCTTCTGGACCTTGTGGCGTGGCCAAGGGTGTTGCTGGTTTACAATTGTTCTCTCTCATTGTGGTATTGTCTCTGAACAAAGCTATGTAGATACAATACTTTTGGTCGGCGTCTGTACAAACTGCGCTTGATGAGTCATCTCATCGGCGCCACAGTCGGTAGTCGCCCACAATCGTCGTTCTGTAGTACCTGTGTCAGCGTCTTTGTGTCCGGTCTCTGTATACGTGGGTGCGCGAATGCGTTTACATTAAAATATCCACATTCTACCCAATGGTTGTCGTCGGTTTTCATTTGCGACTTCCACGGAACCCGCCGTGGTGGGTGCTGCAATCATCAACGTTATGCGATGTGACTTTTTGAATATCAATAGCACCCGATGCCAAATTTCCTTGGAGGGACGGAGAGTTTACGAGTGACTGGCCCAACTGCGCTGGGTATATTGTACGCGTGTGGTCAAACTAGCAAATGCGATACAAGGCACCTTTTTCTTAGACAGTAGAACTTATTGCGCACTTCAGAGACACACACAGACACACATAAACGCATATTACGATGTCTTCTGCCAATTCGAATGAGTAAGAGTTGCGCAGGAAATTTGTGTCATACCACTTCTTTGAATAACGTCTAATAATAAGATACTTCCACTCAGGTAGAACTTTGCGCCGTGATACAGAAGATCAATTTGTAGAGGAAGTGTAAGGGCTTTAACTCGCTGGGTATTCGATGTCTTAGAACGGTGAATAATGCTACTACTGCAGTTTCTTTAATAAACAAATAAAGCTTTACCTTTACCTTTACTAATAATAATAACTCGAGACGTTTGTTCTTCGCGCTGGGATTAAAGTCCGAAATGTATCGATGGACAATATTTAATGGGATATTCCTTTGAATCATCTTCCTCTGTCTGAGGGGCGAGTAAACTTGATTATATGAATTATCGATGTGTGAGCAACTTTCTTTAGATTACCACTATTCCATCGAATGAAAGTGTACCAATGGTTGCATTAGGCTATATCCACCTCTATAGCTATATCGTTAAATATCGATTCGATAAATATACTAAATTAATGCCTCATCAAAAAACAACAATAAAGCAAGTTACAGTCACTATTACAGACTATTATTATTATTATTAGATTAAATATTGTACAACTTCACAGAGTTGAAAAGCAGAGGCGACTGTGTTGTTCTTCATGTTCACATTTCTTCTATGACAGTTTGTAGCCAGACGAGTCGACACATACGAGCAGTGTTCTGCTGCTGCAGTCCGGTGAAATGACAGACCTCACTGGGTCGGTGGGTCAAGTTCAGTTCGGAATAGCGCCCGGTTGCCCGGTTCATGTTCAGCGACATCTTTCTGTCTTGCGGCTTCCACGCTCGGACTTGTGTCTCTCGTCTTCGCTGTCGTGTCGATAAAACGGGAAATCATTCCCCCCAGCCCACCCCTCGACGCTGACTGTCTCTGCCACTTATTCTGCTTCGGCCGCTGTTGGTACACGGCTCATAACAGCTTCGGTTCATGCTGCTACAACTAGTGCTGCTAATTCTGCTGGTCGCCGATGGGTCGTCGAGAAGCCACCAGAACGGCTGGACATGAGCAGAAAATAGCCCACTTTTGATAGACCTGTTTACCCGGCCGCCAGCTGATTCGATTATTATTATTATCTTAAATATTGGCTTCTAAAATTCGTTTTTTTCTTACGAGCTTTCGTACTACGATCAGGGATTGTCTTTCTGGTGGTGACTATCTGCTGGAAGAATAACCGAACGCTTGTCGGCCCATTGTGCGATGTTAATCAATATGACTCTATTTCAAATGCTTGCTAGTAAACTTAAATTCTTATTTACTTCTTCGTAAAAAGCGCTGAGAAAAACTACTCTTCACTGCAACGATTATTGGGTTAGTACCGCCTCCATAGCTATAACCATGAAGAGACACATAAGCTATGCATAAGAAGTCCTCATAACCTCGTAACGCGAAATACTCAAAATACAACTATAGACATGTCTCTCACTTATTGCGGACGTCTCTCTGACGTTATTCGCGGTCTCAGCGGACTCGTTGTCGTCATAGACACCAGATATTGTCTGCCTACATATTTCATTATCACCCTGTTCGGTGGTGGGTACGTTGTCAGCCAATCGGCGGAATAAACTCCAGTCAGCCAATATCCACAACGGTTATTGCTGCAACAGTAGCCCAAAATAACGGCTACCGACGAAACAAAAAAATAACAACAACAACATCGACGAAATACAGCGATGACACAGTATCAGAACGCGAACGCTGGCGACCGCCACTATTTTGCTGACCGGAGTCTCTCAGTTCACAGTTCTCAGTTCACCGCACTATACCACGCTATGATACATTAGACCGGACGGAGGGGGACTGACTCATAGGGGACTGCATTGCATTGCATTGAATTACCGCCAACACACACATACACACACACTATATATATATATATATATATATATCCACATCGGCGTCACATCGTCGACGACGCGGCGAGAGGCGATGACACGGTAGCAGAATTTGATGGGGGGAATAGAGCATTGGCTAGACAGACAGACAGACAGGCCTATCTATGGAGTCAGAGCAACCTAGAGCCGACGGCCGGTGGTCGGCCGTAGCGAGCATATTCGCTCCCGGCTGCTATCATCGACGCACCGTTACCACCGGGTGCCCCGGCTGTTGTCAGCGTCGCTCGTTGCTGAGTCGTTTTCCAGCAGAGCGCCACAGTGATGGGCGCTCTAGCCGCTTTCGGTCAACGATGAGCGACCATCGCATGGCGCGCGGGTAGTGGCAACTAGGCGCCGATGATGATAATGATGATGATGCTGGTGGTGGTGAAGATGATGATGAACCAGTGGAATGGTAAGTGAGCAGGCAAGTCAGCCGAGTTGCTAGTGTCGGTAGTCGTTGTAGCAAGAGCACTCGAGACCTCAAGAGCGACGGGTAACCAACCCACCAACTGAATACGGATAGTGCTGTTGCTGCTGCTGCTGCTACGGCCGGCTGGTCCAGCTGGAGACTAACTTGAGCCAACTGTGTTGCAGTTGCTGTTAGTGTCGTGAGTGAGCAGCTATCCACGACTGAATCAGCAGGAGGTCTCGTTTCTCGACCGCCGACGGCGGATGGTGTCGGTAACACCAGATTTGAATGGCAGCAGTTGCCGGCCTCCATGGCTGCCTGCATCGGACACTACAACAGCAACATAGTGGTTCTGATCGCAGCTGGCGAAAGCTGTCGTTGTAGTATAGTTGGTAGTAGCCTTGGAAATAGTTGCTGTTGTAGCTGCCTTGTATTCTGTTGTATTGTTTGCTGATGAAACTGGACAGGTTGATGGCCGGTTATCCCCTGATTCATACCCTCAACGATCGCATGCTCCGATGTTCGAGGAGCGTGCCTCCACTCATCTGCAGCTGGTTATTTCCGTTTGCTTACCTATGGCGTTATGAAGTCATATGTGAAGTATATATGCACTTGTTTGCACTTTTTTCCTGACTCTGCTGCCCAGATTACATTGAGATTAACACACAAGCTAAAAAATTCTTGAAAACCAAGTCAGTTTTGCAACTGTGATGCTTGACTCTTAAGAAACTATGTACCATGGAAAACTTGTGAGATGAGATTAGGTTCGAGATATTGTAGTGCTATGCTTGAAATCGTATCACGGATTGATGCGAAACATATTAAACATAGCGCTTCTAATCTCTATGTATATTGAAATAACATTACGATGTGATCACAGGCCAGTCTTGAGTTGCTATATTTCATCAGGTAACACGGTGGTTACAGCGGAATAGTTCCGCGAAGCTTCTTGGTTCACCTCGAACGAAAGCGCACCGAATACATTTTCCCGAATATGAACATGACACCACGGGTCCGTCGTCAAAGCCTGTCAGAATTCATTAAGCTTGTCATCATTACTTGGCGTCTTTTATTAGATTGGAAGGGTTTCGCACACACATACCGCTCTCTAAGCAGGTTCATTCTTTGGACCGCTGTTACTAATGACAGCAGTAAAAGAATGATGATCAACAATAGAAGTATGTAGAAGTACAATATTTTATCTGAAACGGCAGAAATTAACACATGGAGACTATTGTGGCGTTGTTCGATTTCATTATGAGAGTTTACCAGAATTTCACCTGTGGCTAGAAAGGCCTTAACACTCAATGGAGACCATGTTAGATTATGCCAATGTCGGCTAAGCTAGATCGAGCTGTCCGTTGTGTGCCATCGCGGTCGCCGCCGCCGGCGTTCGTTCGTTGTTGGCGTCTGGTTGGTTCGCTTGCTGGAATATTGGTGTTTCGCCATAGCGACCCCTGGAGCCTCTGTGCTTGGAGCATTCTACAGTTGTGGAATCATCGTCCGGCAGACAGCACTAAGCATTCGAGTTATTAGCTTCCCCCCCCCCCCCCCTTCCACGTCAATTGTGGGCCAGCTTCCACTGGCAGGGGTTCTTTGAGGCGCCGATGAAGGCGCGACGAACCAACAACCCCTGAAGTCATCGTGATCAGTCCATGTCCCTCCGTTAAGCGTCCATTGTTACAATACGATCAGACGGAGCAGGCGGATATGCAAGCAAAGCAAACCCAATGCAAGCTGTGTTAAGGCTTGATCGGCGCAACAGCCGCCGCCGCCGCCGCTGCCATTCGGTCCGGTCAAGCGACAGGGGGCCCCTCTGTCGCCCGATTCGAGCTGTATTTAGCGGGACGTCCAAAGGGGAACACCATGAAGAACACTGATAATAACAGCCACAGCAACAACGGTTACAATAAGGTGAACAACAACAATGATATCAGCGGATACCGAACGGAAATCAGAACGGAAGGACATATCCACCAGCAAACGCGAACGAACACTATAGCAGACACATCAACGGCAGGAGGAGGGTAGTAGTGGCAGCTGCTGCTGCTGTTGTTGCAACTCCGCCATTTTCAATGAGTGGCTGATTCTGATCGGTTGTTCAGAGAAATCCCTCGATGACGGGCCTATAACGGTCAGACCAAAACGAAGTTTCGTGTGTTACCTCCATCGGGACAGCTCCCACCCGTCCCGTCTGCGACGACCGCTGCGTGTGTTCCAGACACGTAACACACTCGCTCTTGGATGATGTTTGACTATTTGAGGTTATGCCACTGTTGCGATTATTATTATTATTATTACTCAGAGTACTGCGGAAAAGCTGGTCGTCGAAACGAAGGCGAATTATCATACAACACGAATATCACTCCGAAAGCTAGGCAATTGTTATATTGCATGGTCATTTACATGTTTAAACAGATGTGAAATGAACCTGGAAACGCTTTTATGTTAAGGTTAATTATACTAAGGGCTATCATACTAGCAAGTAGATCAAAGGAGATCCAATCAAACAGAAAACCTCCTGCATCGGTAACGCCTAACAAATGACTATCTATAACTTCCTGTTTTGGAAATACATAAAGAGACCAGGGCCACCAACCACATTCACCGTATCGTCATTAATAACCGTAATTATTCCTTCGACAAGATAAGATGCTAGCAGACGAGTTAGAAGAGCTCCAAATTTTTGCCCTCGTTCGTATAACTTAAGACCGTAAATATTATCATTAATGAAGGGCTAACGTGCAGCGTGTGGCCTGTTATATATGACTTCTATATGTAGAATAAGTATATATTTAGCTTGTTGCAAAAACTACTGTACCGCAACTCAGTGTCGATTGATCCGGGAAATGATTTACATAAAGAAGTTCGCTAGCAAAAGCCGAATTCATATTAATATTAACGAAGTAACTGGGCCAATAGTCAGAAGTAACGTCAACATCTCATTGCCCATTCTTCATTTTGTTCCGATGATGAGAGAAGCGACCGAACTGGCCAAGTCAAGCATTCGATTAATTTCTTTGTTATGAATTTTACCATCTTCCCTTCATACCCTGCACACTCAGCCCAATCCAACCCCACAAGAAGTTCTAGAGCTCATTTTATGGCTTGAATATCGATGCCGTAACCACAACCGATGAGGCTCTGTCTTGAATCATCGGATCACCTCTGTGGTTGATCCAACCCATTTGTTTCGCTTGCCGGATTCGTACGCCCTGACCACAACGCACTATAGCATAGCAACGGGTGGAGATCCAGTGAGGTTGGGCAAGATAGTGTCGACTCTTGTACCCCCATGTGAACGCTTCAGGGAGGTACTCCTTAGTCTAAATAGATACCCGGTTGAAAATGGCTCGATGGACTATATATGTAATATATAGTCCATCTGTAATATGAACAATCTCAGTGCATGTAAGCACTTCATGGCCAGAAACAACTTAGATATAATAGACGCATATCAGATCGAATATGGAAGCCAACTTGAAATCGTCGATTTCGAATCGTTATTAATTGGTGCCAACCAATATCAAATTAACAAGACGAATTAATGAGAAAAATTTTGAAAATTCTGTTGTTATGTATCAAAGACGTGTAAATAAAACAATACAAGCTACGGGTTCGACACGCGCCGCTGCACCTTTTCATTTAAAGGGTTGTCCGTCTTATGAAGCAATGCCGAAAGCAGTATCGTGGACGTTAAACGTTGGCTGTTTGTCAGCCCAGAAAACTCACCCTGCTTGTCGGAAATGTGCGCCTTATTGAAGATAAGTGACCACCTTTGATGCATTCGGACAGTACATTGGGATCGGGTCAACTAATTGTAGTGAGGATTTTTATTGCATGTCATTCAATGCTTGACGTAATAGCCATAGATGTCGCGCTATCTCTGTTATTTTTATTATTTTTTCATCTTGTTAAAGGGACGCATTATAGCACATGTAATGTGTTATATTGTTTCGTCTCGAAGAAGAGACGAGGAGACGATATTAGAACACGGTTCCATTGAAGTAATACTATATTCAATTTTATTTAGTAATGAAGTTAGTGAGGTAGCTAGCTATCTTTGTAACAGCCGACAAAGTGTCAATGACACAAGAGAGAGAGAGAGAGAACTCTCGCCTTCTGCTTTAACGTATTTACGGCAACTAAACGCATTGAATATTACGTTGAGAATTCACTAGCACGCGATTCCATAACGAAGAAATCCATACTACTATGTATTTATGGAACAAACGGAAATGAATGCACATCCATATATATGTATATATACACGTGGACATAAAATGATTATCAACAGTATTTCGAAAGATACTGAATGCAAATGGTCGTGTAGCGCTCCGAGGAATCGAATCGATTATGTGATTTGTAATTAAGCGTCGTAAATTAAAGAAATTAATTAATTTTCTTTTTATTGTACAGTATCGGCACTGCCGGTGTCGTACAAAGAGAGAGAGACACTTTGTCGCTGTGCATGGCTAATACAACACAATAGATTCGTCACCCTCAACGGTGTCACTTATCGCGCTCTTTCGACCACCTGAACAGCGTTTGCGGGTGGAGATAAGAACCGCTGATGAGTGGGAAACTCGTCAATCGGCCGAGGGCGCTTTGCTAAAGTGGAGCTGTAAAAAGAGTCGGCCGCCACCACCACCACCACCATCGTGTTCAAGAGCGATGACGATATTACTGCCGTGGTAGTTTCCAACGACGGCGGCGGAAGCGATGTTAACTGCGCTCCGCGGTGTCGCCGTGAAGGAAATGATTCCACGGACTCGGCGGGGGCAGCGGAGACAGGCTGACATCTTTGCTCAAAGACAGCTGTGCAGGGGACCGAAACACAAAAGGCTCATCATAGGCGAGACAGGTTGTTGATGAGAGATACTCCCGTCTAGAGCATTTCACGATGGCACACAACTGGTTGTGCAACACTGTTCCTGTCGATGGGGACAGCAGCAATAAATATAAGGAATGATGACGACGACGACGACAACAACAATAACAACCTTTATGTTTTCGATTTATTATTTCGATACTGCCAAATACTGTAATGCAAAATGTGTACCGGATCGAGAGACGGCGAGAGAGAGAGAGAGAGAATTATTAAACAAAGTCGTGTCGTTGTACCGCTTGTCGCTGTATATGTCTTTATCTCCATATATGTGTGTGCGTGTAAATGTCACGCTCATAACTCATTTAGCCTAGCCAGCGTGTTTCAACACACACAGCGTGGGTATAGCGCGCTGTGCTTTTTCCACATTATCATAATGAATAGATCCTCTATAGAGAAGGTGGACCTCTCAATGCATGCATTCAGTCTGAATAAGCGTCTGCATAAGCACACACAGCTGGGCTTGTTTTCCCTGCACGAACACTTGTTGGACATGTTAGAAATATCTGCTAGAGCCCTTTGTGAAGCCTCGATTATACTGATTCACACAAGCTGGACGCGGCCGGCCGCCGTGTCTGTCTGTCTGTCTGTCGGTGTGGCCGTGTTTCTCTGAAGATTCCTGATCTGCAAAGTGCCATTTCGTTGTTGTTGTTGTTGTTGTCTACCAGAGGCTACGTGTTACCGGCCTGAGACAACTAATTGATGATGCACGACAGATTTTTGTCAACAATTGAAACAGCGAATTGCTCAGGGTGAAGGTAACAATGAAAATGGCAAGGGAGCCCTATATTAATCCACCAATCAACGCTAATGAGAAGCACCACTCGCATAGGGGAAGATTCCGGGGGAGGAAAAACATTGAGCTGTTTTGAAGAAATAGGGAATCGCAAATGACGATCGCAGCTTTGATTACGTAAGTTTATATTGCACTTCGATGGAACCTTTTCATTTAACAGGTAGTGTCATTGCGCTGAACGCCCATCCAGAATGGATATGACATTTTTTAATAAGACGTGGCGCATATCGAAAAAAATCGATTTATACAATGTGATACGTGCGACAATTGCGAACACCTAGAGACACATGAAGATAACTAATTAATATGCTAAAATAGATTTGGAGACTTGTATTAATTGAGTGAGAGTCATATGTGTGTATGTGTCTTTGCTAGCATAAAATGCGTACCCGAAAATCAACTGAACTCTGCCACGGGTTGGACGTTCGGTTTCCAGAATAATTTAGGTGATAACGCAATGATCTACTATCTTTATCGGATGGGTTGAGTGATATGTTCAGCAATGTGGACACTCATAGTCTTTATTAGTTCGTATTTTGTGCTTATTAACGCGATGTTTATATTATAGTTGAATAAATAATGCTGTATCACACCGTCGAGTGTAATTTACTTCGTTTTCAAGACCGTTTTGTCAACGGTCCCATCGACATCTAATCGCCTTCGTCCACTTGAGATCCTTCGAATGGCGCTAGGACGGTTATTGCCTGAGAAGTAGCTGGACTATTCCTGCGGTATAGTAATTTCGTTTAGGGTTCGAGAATTGAAGAGCCACCGTCGTAGTGAATGATGCCAACATACATATACCTATTGTTGTCATCATCGATATCTTTGATAGCGACATGTTGTTAAACACTATTGTTTCCAAGATTGTGTTGCTTATGAAACTTGTCCGAGGTAAAGTTGAGTTGGCCACGTATCAGACATAGACAAATATGCTGTTCAACAACGTTCGATGTTGCTTTTCGCATTTGTGGGAATTTGCAATATATCTTCGTCACCGGCACCGCGCGGCGATCTCTCCTCTGAAACCGCTGGCCCTTCTGTCTGTCCACCGGTTTCTGCTGTTCGCCGTTGGTATAGCGTCAGCGGTTAGACATCCCGGCTGATGTCCCGGCGAAGCTGTCGCAGCTGCCAGTGGTGAGAGAGAACGAAGGAATCAGCCCACAAGGGCATGCAGATACCGTCTTTTGTTGTGCACCTGACAACAATCAGCAGCAGTACTACTGCAGCAGCAGCCGCTGCTACTGCTGCCCTTGTAACGGCTCAGTTCACAGCGTTGCGTCGTTGCCACATCAGCGAGATCCGAAAAGCTGTCAGCTGGCTGTGTGGTCGGCTCTGGCCCGGTTGTATATATTATTATAGCAGTAGTAGTAGCAGTTGTAGCAATGCAGGTCGGCGTCGCCTGTTAAACCGTTGCTTGATTGAAGTTTGTGAAGCCACGAGGGTCGTCCCGAGGGTCAATTGAAGTCGTTCTCTGTTATCCGCACAACAGTCTCAATGGAAACGGATCAGCACCGGAGCTTGTGATTCTACGAACGGCGAAGAGCCCAACAAATTTAGATGGCATCCCCAATAACAATAAACAACAATCTATACGCTTATAATGCTATTCAACTTACTGGTGGACAGCCCGGACCAGACAAGCTTTCGCAAAGCTGTTTTCCAGGGGACGTTTAATTCTCGCTCGTTTTTCAAAGGATTGTTTGCCTGTACATTCATGGGCAGCGTCGAGCAAAGCGCGTAAACATGTTTAAGCTAAAATGTGCGATTAATTGTAGTGCATAGCTTCTCAAGAGCTTCTTCTTCGCTCTGGTTATTAATTAGCAATAAATAATTAGACAAAAAACCGTTCGAATCATTCCGTATATATCTACGAACATTTTTGCCGTTGGCCGCTAAAGGCCTCCGTCTATCCTTCCGTGATAATTCGGATGGCGGCGTTACATAATTGTACTTGAAATAAATAAAATAAATAATAAAAATAATCTCAAAATCGGCCAGCGTTCTTCACAGAATTTCGCACTGATCAATCAAATATCTCTTTTGATTATTGGTTCTTGGCCAACAAAATGGCAATTCATTAATATACAACCTTTAATAGGTTGTATGCCCAGATATTTCCTTTTCGTTGCACCGAAAACACAACTTTTTCATTGTACCCGTAAGCCTTTTTTAAAGCATCTATTATTGAGCAGTCGTTACTCGCAGTAAAACTTATTAAAAATATCTACCAAATCTAGAAATATCTATCTACTCTACCGTCAAATTGCTTAGTATTCAGTAATGTTTGTTTTAGCTACAGTTGACTTAAATTGTGGCGCGAGCCAGAACGAACACCTGAACGGCAATAGACTGAACTGTCTCTGTATCGATTCTAATGATGGTGTTCCTGTGGAACGATAACGGAAGCTGATGAGACTCTTTGGAAAAATAGCGAAGCCAGGAGGAGAGACTAACCTCGAGTAATTCCCAGTTGTTAAGTAATTTCGAAGCGGCTTAATAAGTGCTCCAGTTATTATTTAAATACTAGCTAACGCTACTCTACAATTAATTAATCATCTTAGATTTATTAGCATTTAATTGACTCGTCTTCGCCTCACAGCAACGTAATCGTTTGCTGCGCCCGTCGAGCAGGTCCAGTTACCTGTATTCCACTGAGTATAGGGCAGGTGCACTGATCAAATTGAACACCGATGAGAACTCGTTTGCTTGTTCAACACAGCGACGAAAGCAGAGAAAGAGATTCACAGATGTCTGTCGACTTTCATACGACTTGCGCTACAAATTACATTGTGATGATGGTGATGATGATGATGATAATCATGGTGATGGTGCATTTTGTTTCTCAACTGTCTGCAGAAGAGAGGTTCTGTTCTGGCAGCAACAGTGTAGCAAACCCGTTCGACATTCGAAGCCTGACCTCGTCCTCCTCGTGATCACATATGACTAATAGCTATCGAAATTGGCAGTACAATGAACCGTAACGCATAAGGGTAACTGCGGCCTTTGCCAGTTGCGTTTGATTCCCATCCTGCTTCCGTGTTGTTGATGCTGTGCTATTCGTGGTCGTCGCCATAGCAGGTCCAAGCGAAATTTGGACGTGACACCGATTGCGGTGTGCGCATTCTCTAGGGATGATCGTCAGGAGCCCTTTCACAATGCAGATGCTACTGCATCACTAGCCAGCAGCACGTTCTCCCATCGCTCTCGAATCTCAGCTGCCGGGGCTCTGTCGGCCGCGGCCTGCCGAGTTGGACATTCAGTGGTCAAGTGAGTGGTCCACAGGGCCGCGAGCGCTGACCTCTGCCGAAGTGGACGATTGTACCAGTCGTTGGTGTTTGTAACTCATCTCGAAGAAGCGAGAGCAAGAGAGAGAGTCCGGTAGAGCGATACAGACTGAGAGACTCGCTGAATAGCTCGATCGGAGGACGAGTATATTCGAGAAGAGAGAGAGAGATAGATATATAGAAATACGGATGGGGCCAGGAGTGCGGCGAAGAATCTTGCTGGCGGTACGTATCTGGTTGTGGACTGGTCAAAAAGGTTGTTTACGCACCTCGCTGTCGTGTGAGAAGTTCGCCGAAGAGGTAGTCGACCGTAGTCGTTTATACGACACACACACACACATCCGTATATACACGGACTAACGGACGAACGCACGCGCGCAGTGCAGTGTTATGTAGAACGAGAGATGTTCAGAGATATGTATTATATTAGACAGATGACCGATCAGCGAGTGCGCTCCACATGACAGGCAGGGGGTAGCCAAGAGCGTGGTGACTAGGCTCTTTAATGACGAATGGCTTCGTAAACAAAAGTGGCACGGTGTGTTTTTCTTCCCGTCGAATAGATTGAGGAAAAATTTTAAAATAGCACGAAGGGCACCATTCTCAATAGTTCTCCGTAGTATCCCTTTGTAGCGGCTGGCTCAAATAATGATGCCGTAACAAAGCACAGGTGACAGGAGCAATTTGTACACCATAAGCAAAGCAGCGATCGGTACCCCAATATCGTTGAGGTGTCGCATGGACGCAGTGATAGCGTAACAGTTTGGGGGAAGAGTACCCATTCGGTCTTGTCATATATAGCCCTGGAGTGTCCGAACACTCCCGATATAGATACCTAGATACATCATTATTCGTATGCGAAGTAGACACTTCCGCAGGACCGAGAAGAATGCAGGTTCTCTCAATGCTGGTCATCTCGACATTAATGTGCTAGTTAAAATAAGGTCATACACGTCTAAATTTCTTTCCCTGCACATTTAAGTATGTTCATCTATGCTGGCATTGCTACGGGTAACTACCAGTATCTACAATTGGTGTACAGTATTTTGTTTGCTCCTCTTCTCAACGAATGCATTTCATGATGTCTTTTAGGTGTGGACGCGCCAGAAAATGGCGGGACAATCGCCGCTGCCACAGGAAGCCACCGGCGATTGAATCGCTATGTGCGACACTTTGAGCCAGTCGTCTACGATGACCAAGAACTGCATGCACGCCATGAACGAGTTCGCAGAAGTTTGCATGATACCTCCAACACAAATCAGCCATCAGTTCTACATCTAAGCTTTCGATCGCACAACAGGTTCGTGTTCCAGGACATGCAACGGAAAAGTTCAACACACCTATTCCTGTTTTTCTGTTTCTTTGAGACCTATCCTGGAGTTCGCATAGTTTAAGGAAGCTTATAGCCTTTTTTTAAAGACTTGACGTTAAATATATATATATATACATAATGTTACTATTGTCATTTATTAGTCTGTAATAATAATGACCTCGTGAGCAAACGAAGCGTTCCTATAGGATTCTTCCGCAAAAATACTCAGTTTATTAGCTAGCAAACTGGTGACGTTCGACATTGAACGCGTTCCCTTCGACCCATATTTTGCCTAATGGTCAATTTTTTTATGTTTTGTCGAATAGTACAAGCGTTTCGCGAAATTAGGCTGATCTTAGGAATTAGTCAACCGTAGAATATTTTAATATTAAATTAGTTCGGCCATTACGTCTCCTATGATTGCTGTAACATAACGCCTGCTTAGCTTTTAACATAAACCGAGCTGGTTTGCTGAGGACCAGCAAAACTTCCCGGCTCCGTTCGGATCCATGCCTCAGGCGGCAATCACCTATAGTTCAAATGTTGAAAAGTAGTCCACTTACAGAGAGAGGGAGAGAGAGAGATCTTAAACTTTGATGTCCGTTATAGAGAAAGCTCACGAGTTTAAATACGGTTTACAACGCATATGAGGGGGTACTCAATATCTGCGTGAGTGTGTGTTTGTGTGTACTCACAGAACGGGTGGCCGGGCTCAGTCGCAGACATGTTCTCGATGGCCGATTTATTGACTGTGCTATTCATATTTTATAACGATGGAATAAGCCGCGATTTCTCGCTGAAGGGTGAGAATTTCGAAGGGCTAGCTGATATCTCGATCTGTTAACAGGTCCATCCAATTAATTATTCCATCGCGTCACAAGGCGTCCATTAGGTAGACCCTTGATAATAATTAATGACTCGCTGGATAATCTCTCGAGGGGAATAGTGATATCGAAAAGGCAAATTAAATTAAGTTATTTCAGCGTGTATGCGGTTATTGCTTCCACGAGTGTTGTCACCTTTAACGACCCGCTAATTCCACGCTTAGTTTGTTTAAACGTTAAACATTTGCACGTTCTGGCACTGATACATATGGAGATGCTGACAGATATACACAAACACACGCCGCTATCCCACAGCCAGCTTCAGTTTGATTACTAATTAAGATCTATTAATGATAGATGTATACGCTAATCGAATGAACTTCCTATGAGCGGTGAGTATTACCTATCAAAGCGATTGCAGTTGTGATAAAGGGTTTCAACGCTTGAATAGATTCCTAACATTTAGAGACACACACGCCTCGTACTCGGCCATGTGAGTTGTTACTATAATTGCTTCAGCCGCGTTTGTTTCTTTAATGTGTCCTCTTGAGACTTTTTTCTGTTTAACAACCCTTGTTCATAAAACAGGCAGTTTAGAGGCTGTGAAAAATACTATGACCACGTGCCTATATAGATCAATTTGTATGTGATTGATTAATGATTAATAATTGATAATGTACATTTAATGAGGAGGTGTAGTTTTTTGTACTAACGATCGTGAGTAACCACGCGTGACAATATTTGTTTCAAGGGCCCTTGATATGTATCGATCTAACCGCTACTACAATTGTTGTATTTTGGTGCTAGGTACAATGGCCACCTGAATTAGAGGAAGACAAGAACCCATATAGTGTAGCGTTGTTTTTTAACACTTTCACACATACACAGAGACTTATGACTTTTAATATAGAATAAATGATGTAGTACATATATGTATATATAATATGTAATGCAAGCTACACAACAAGCCCAAAAACCTATCATCAATATAAGGGTTCTGTGCTCGCGAATGTTATGCGGGAAGGTCACACCGCCCTGTTACCTATTAGCATTAAAACACAATTAGGAATAAAATCACCGTTTAATTTCGTAAAATCTCTTTATTTGTTTTTCAAGAGCATTCCACCTTCGCCTGAAACGAGACACGAGCGTCTACTCAGACGGTCTACGGATTGAAGATCACGGGGGCCGCCAATTGGAAGTGGACACAGGACATCTCTACTCGGGCGAGATTGTCGGAGAACGCGATAGCCACGTATTTGGAAGCATTCACGACGGTGTCTTTCAGGTAGGCACACGATAGAGCGCTAAAAAATAAAGCTCCCTGACACACAAGAAATTGGACGAGACTAAGCGATATCGAAGGCAACCGGTACAATACGACTGTTTCAGCTGAAATTACCTTTTTTTGCGTTCGGCGAACACGTTCAGCTAGCGAATAAATAGATAGATGTAGATGGATAGACCTGGTAAGTGAGGTCTGATACAGCGAAAATTCTTCTGTCCACGGAACTTACTTTGGAAGCAGTTGCAGCTGTCTAACTGATAAGACCCTCGAATGCATTGCTGTTGTCGTCCGTAATTGGCGGTATAGCGCGTTTTGCGTTCAGCGTTATTGTAGCTGAAGGGGCGAATTAGTGTATTCTATCTAGTGTAGTGCTTGATCGTAACGAATCATCATTTCAGGGGCGCATTGAGTCGACCCAGGACAATGAGCACTATTATGTGGAGCGGGCCAGTTACCATCGACGGCCAGGAAGCCAGACGGTTGATGAACACGAGTATAACAACAACGACGGGGAGGTGCCCCCAACAGAAGCGACGACATCAACAACAATAACAACAACAACAACGAATCGGTCTGGCAGCTCTGGAAGCACTAAAGGAACTGCTGGAAGTGGTGACAAGAAATCAGCAAGGATTGCTCTAGGTCCCGAGTACCACTCGATCATGTACGCAGCGTCGAACGTCGAGCTCCCGGACCACCAGGATGGAGAAGGCAGTAAGTAGGAGATAGCTGTTGATTGTAATATCACATGACGAGAACAATGCATATAGAAGACTTACGCTGGAGGCGGGTTGAAAGTGCTCAAGAATAACACCATTAAGAAAATGGTGTCATGATAATTACTATTCTCGATTAGAGGTTTCTCTATATGTGACAAACCTCTAATTGGGAGTTGTGTGTATAGAATGGACATCTGATCAGAACTACGTACTGTTCATTCGAGACAATTCTAGGGTACTGCACCCTGCATGGAGGAACTGTTTCGACTTTCGAATTGCACAGTAATACCATTGCATTCGGCGCAATAGAGTATGGTCCTTTTGGTCAATAAAGGAGTATTTGAATTGAATTGAATAATTCCGCTGGTAATATGATTAAAGAGCTGTAAGCCTCTATTGTCAATAACGTAGGAGAAACGCACGCGTTTGCGCAATGTTACATTTCGCTAGGTGGGAAGTTCCACATTATAGCTGCGAGAGAACATGAGCAGTTGGAAGGTGAGGTACGCACAAGCGGATCCGGATGCTCATCCGTATATCAGTAGTCGTAATTGTTGTAGTAGTAGTTGTAGGTAGTGCTATAGGCCACACTACTGACAGTAAAGGCACTAAAGAAGGCCCAGTGCGAGAGATGGAACCGCGGTCAGACAGTGGAACGCGGAGAGAGAGGGAGAGAGAGAGGAGGCATTGGCTAGAGTAGAGGGATTGGACCTCTGGGAGTCGCATGTACAAAACGCGGCAGTGAGATAGTAGCGGCCGGTCCCCGTTCATCGTCTCTATGGAATCATGCAGAGACGAGACGAGCAGGTAAGGGATAGGAGTAGCCTGTGATGGATGAAGCACTTGGCTCCCCGCTGACTGAGGCTAGGGGACCCAGGGGTCTGAGGTCGGCACCACGACTCGGCTGGTAATTCGGGGCAGGTTCGAGTTTTACGCAGCTCGTAATGGCCCAACAGGGAGAGAGTGGTTGATTACTTTGGACCTTGCAAAAGACACTCGAAGGGGTATAAAGCCGAATATGCATATTTTGTCATAGGCTTCAGTCAGTTTTGTTTGATCGTCGGCCACGAATTATCAAGAGCTTGTAATGTAATAATCTATAATTGGAGTAAAAAGAGATATCAGCAGAAAATACTGGCGTACCGGTCAAATATTGTAAAACTAAACTTTGTCGATTTTCGGTTAAGGGCAACAAAGAGTATAAGTTTGAGAAGTTTGAGTTCTTTAGCTTATCTTACTATTTCTACTATCCTTATAAACATACATTTGTCGAGCATGCATGGGCAACCTGCGGGTTTTACCCAGTGACGCCTGTGCTGCCGATGATTATATATTAATTCTGATTATATTTAGGTTACGCCCAAAACAAATTCCACAACGAATGCAGATGACAGTAGCGTCCAAGGCGGCTACTCGTTCGAAATCAATGAGAAGGAGGTTGAAAATGTAAAGAGAAACATTCTCAAACTCCACTCTTCGATGTCAACAAAAACGAATCATGAATCTATAAGGCTATGGGGAGCAGTCGACAGTCAAGCAAAAGGTACCCCCCCCCCCCAAGTATAAGGCTCGTAAGGCCAGTACAGGCTCACGAAGACTTGTTGTTTCCTTTCTGCGATTCCAGCTGCGATGTATTATAAATATGTGAAACTGCACCAATTGGAATACGATTAGCACGAGCCAATGTACCAAAAACGAATTTATCAATGTTTCAGGCTGTGGTGCAACGGACGACTCGACCCGCAAGTGGATGGAGCAAGTGGCCAATTCTGCCCTAGAAAACACGGAACAGGACACATTGTCTGACAGCGAGAAAGGCATGAATGAACTAAAGGACACTGATGATGGCAGCCGACGGCAGGACAAAAACCAGAGACGGAAACGCCACGAGCCGCCGATACTTGATCACCAGAAGCTTTTTGAGGAGATGAGATATGAGGATGACGAGGATTTCGCACAAACGCTTGCCAAGGAAGAAAGGTGGAAGATCAGAAGGTCGGCTGCACGGACCAGCCATGGAGGCGGGACACAGCATGCGCACTACTATAGCGATAATCCTCTAAAATACAATCGGGCGCCACATTCTACAAATGCCAATAACGTGAATCGAAGAGTAAGAGCATTTTCTAATGATACGACCTTGTGGCTATATTTTGGTGGCTATACTAATGGCCAGCGGATTATATTGGACGGATGATCAAGTTACTATATTACTATATACTATAAAATATTGTAGATTGCAGTACTAGGACGCGTTAGAATATTATCTGATATTTAAATCTTGTTGTATTTCTTGATTGTTACGGACAAAATAGTTGTATTTAATAATAAAATAAGCTCTAAATTGTATTCAAGCCGAGCTGAAGTACTCCGGCTGCGACCGATAGCTAATTCATCTTCCACCAAATGCGTAATGCCTTACGATGTATATAGAACCCGAAACTATGGACATGCACATTATGGACGTGGAAAATATGGACATGCACAGATCGAACTTCGGGTTCTTGCTCAAATGCTTTAAACCATTAGGGTACTGCAACACGATATACTGCTCAAGACTTTCTCAACCTCATATATATATATATATATATATATATAATTGTTTCACCTTTCTGTTTCCTCCATTTATGCTCGCAGGTATGCAACCTCTTCGTTCAGACCGACACATTCTTATGGGAACACATAATTTCGACTGGCAAAGACAACGCGAAGGCACGGGAAGAAATTTCGTCGCTAATCGCTCAACACGTAGAGGCTGCCTCTCGAATCTACAAGAATACGGACTTTAACGGCATCAAGGACATTAAATTTGCAGTTCAGCGTATTCGTATCAATGATACGTCCGCGTGTGTGGGCCAAACCCGATCGACCAACCCTTTCTGTGCGGCTAATCTCGATGCGAGTAATTTTCTCAATCTTAACTCGCTTGCAAATCACGACGACTTCTGTCTCGCTTACGTTTGGACGTTTCGAGACTTCCAGCATGGCACGTTAGGTCTGGCTTGGGTGGCGTCGGTCAACGGCGCCTCGGGAGGTATCTGTGAAAAGTACAAGACCTATTCAGAGAACAATAACGGCCGTAGCGAGAACGTCCGACGCTCACTCAACACCGGGATAATTACGTTTCTCAATCACAATGCCAAAATTCCGCTCAAGGTGTCGGAAATAACGTTTGCTCATGAGATCGGACACAATTTTGGCTCGCCACACGACTTCCCGCCACGCTGTGTACCAGGTGGACACAATGGCAACTATATAATGTATGCGTCCGCGACGCAGGGCCACCAGCCGAACAACCAGAAGTTCTCGGACTGTTCAATAGCAAACATCTCGAATGTCCTTCACGCGATCTTCAAGGGCGAGCAGAAGGAGAACTGCTTCCAGGAGTATCAGGGCCCGTTCTGTGGAAATAAGATTGTCGAATTAAATGAAGAGTGTGATTGCGGCTATGACGAGCGCGAATGTGACGAATCGTGCTGCTTCGCCCGCGACAACAGCGAACGTCAAAAAGGCTGTACCCGACGATCATTTGCTCACTGCTCGCCTAGCGAAGGGCCGTGCTGCAATCTTCGATGCGAGTTCGAGACGTCGGGCAAGCCCTGCCGACTAGAGACCGATTGCACCGAGGTGTCGTACTGTCGGGGCAGCTCACCTCACTGCCCTGTACCCGTGCACAAACCTAACAAGACGGAATGCAACAACGGCACGCAGGTCTGCTGGAACGGCGAGTGCTCGGGCAGCATCTGCAACAAGTATGGCCTCGAGGAGTGCTTCCTCACCGAGGACAAGACTCCTGATCCTGACAAGCTCTGCGAGGTCGCCTGCCAACAGTGGAACAAGCCAGAGACGTGTAGGAGCACGTTTGAAATCGAGACGATGCGGCACATCAGCGGTATCAAACGCCGGCCCGGTTCCCCGTGTAACAATTTCCATGGCTACTGTGACGTGTTCCAGAAGTGCCGTAACGTTGACGCCGAGGGCCCGCTCGCACGACTCAAGCGGCTCCTGTTCAACAAGCAGAGCTTGCATTCGGTACGGCAATGGGTGACGCTCAATTGGTGGGCTGTCCTCCTCATGATGGTGTCACTCATCATCACCATGGCGTGCTTCATCCGCTGCTGTGCTGTACATACGCCAAGCTCCAATCCGCGTATGCCGCCAGCTCTCCGGATAACAGACACGTTACGAAGGCCAGGCGACACGTTCAAGCGGCGGGTAAGTGAAACAAATTATTAGTAATACCTGCTTATATATATATATATATATATATATAATATATATACACATACAAATACACCCAGCTCATGTAGACCAAATGTAGAAGAGCAAATTTGTAGCAGTCCCGGTGTAACGGAGAGAGAGTTGTTGTTGTTGTTGTTGATTTCCATTGACTGATACCACCACCACCAGAAACGCTACGTGCCGCCCGTTGAACAGAATGGACCTCCACCTCCGTACCCCGGCGTTGGGGGAGCGGTAGTGGCTCCGTCCGCGCCGCCGGGGCCATCCCAAGGTCCGTCGATGGCAGCAGTAGCGGTACCAGCTGCCTCGGGGCCTTCGCATGGCTACGGCCAGGGACGGGGCCATTATAATCGCTCACAGCAGGGTGGACACCCCCAAGGTGGCCAGAGAGGTGGCCAGAGCGGCAAAGGCAAGAAGAACAATAACAAGAGCGGCATAGAGATGCAATCACAGCAGCAGCAACAACAGCAGCAGCAGCAGCTGTCGCATCACGCCAATAATGCCACTAGGAATCAAAGGGTATGTACGAGAAGTCGCTCGGATCGTTTCTTATACCCTAGTATTGACTACTGAATTAACCAGCGAACGAGAATAATGGTCAATTCGGATGCTTTTTCGGATTCAGGTAACCACCTGCGGCATTAAGCGATTATATATTAGGCGTACCTCAGTTAGCGACAGTCTTTCGAATTGAGTTTGCCGGTCACGGTCATATTCAAGCTGTTTGTTACGATGCATACTGAATTAGAGACCATGTTTTCGAAGGATGGATTACGCATCCAGGATGCGTGATGAATTCTCGATCTGATGGCTAAGATCAAAGTGTAGGATGGATTACGACATTCATCCTGGCAGGACTGTATATGATATATATATAGAGGAATGTGATCAATAAAGTAAAATTCTTGTTTAGCCTGTGAGAACGGGCGGAACAGTGAAACCTCTCATTATGTTTGTGTTTGAAATGTCTTTTAACGTTCATTGTATTGTTGTGTCATTGGCGCAGGTATGACAAGACGCCCACCACTGCGAAGCGACAGCGACGAGTCACAAGCCACGCCTTCTGCTTGGTGTGCCGCCTTCTAGCGGCGTTCAGGGCCTTATGGGCCGGGCCTCTCAACAGCTCGGCAATGGCCATCCTTCCTCTGGTCTTCCCAGTAGCTCCGTCGGATTTGAGGGTCTCCAGATGTCGGGCTTGCAAGGCTTGCAGTGCCAGGGACCGTTGGTGGTAAGTCTCCCACCGCCAGTAAGTCAACGTGCACCGAGCGCCAAGGAGCGACCTCCTCGAAGTATTCCGGTCGTCAAGGTCGCGCAACCAATCAGACAGAGTTGGACGCAGGCGCGTGGCTCCAAAAAGGACCATCACCATCATCATCACCACCATCAGCAACAGCTGCAGCAGCAGCTCACCAACGGCATTAGCAACAACTCGAGCAACAATCATGCTCCGCACGAGAAACGTGTCCAGCTGCAGACGACGAATTCCACGCAGCAACAACAACAGCAGCAGCCCGCCCATACACATGGTGTGACTTCGCAAACGCCGACCAATGGCATCGTGCAGAGAGTGCAGCCGCTTCACGTGCATGTTGGCAACCCCCAACCAGGCGAGGAGACCCAGAGCGAGATCTTCTGGGACTTCTGATCCAGATCATCACTGGCACGACGATGGCCTAGTCAGCACCCTCAGGCTTATGGCCTTCATAAATCCAAAACTCAAAACGGGAGTGCTGCCTTGTTGGCTGACTGGCTAACGCTGCTAAGGTCTAGGAGCAGTCGAACCACAACACTGGCGAGCTTAGCGAAGAGAACCGTTAAGAGTGACAGCGAAGATGACGCCGTTGTCACACTCGCTCAGGAGCACCTCGTTTGAGATTCATTGGGAAGCAATCGAGGAGAGAAGAAAATATTGGCTAGGCACGGTTTGTGTAACGTCGACAGATTCGCAGTAGTGACAGGTATGGATGAGTGATCTGCAGATCTGCAGCTCATGGCATGGCATTAGACAGAACTAGTAATGTTTGTTTGTATTTGATGGTCAAGGGGTGAGTCGTCGTGATGGACAACAAAAATACTGCCGGCTGCAAGCGGACACCGATAGGAGGATGAATTAAGGAGCGCGTTAGGTCTAGAAGTGCTTTAAGTATACGGGCAACTACCCCCCACCAAACGACGATCCCCCGGCGGCCAAGTCTGATCCAAATGTACATCCATATGTATATATTTATATATAAATATATATAATCTAAATATATGAAAAAATATAAATAAATAAATATATATATATATATATATATATATAAAATAGAAAAAAGCAAGCAAGGCGAAACTAGAAACGATCGATAGGGGCGACCAACGTATTGATTGTTTGGAAACTAAAAACTCACAGCACACCTCTGAAAGTGCCAGCGTATGCACTTGGTGACGCTTCTGCTAAATTACCATTGGCAGCAAGCGAGAGCGAGAGAGACTTCATTGAAATGAAGAATGAACTGTACAGCTGGAGCGAGTTGGCGAAGACACGATCTCGACCTCTCATCCTTGGCCATAAGCAACAGCGTACGGGAAACCTAACCACAAGCTGATTTAGATATTACACAAATAAATACATGCTTAGACTGAGTGTATTCCGCTGTAAGATACCGTCATCCTGTGTATATAGTAGACAACAATATAAACAAAATGAATCCAGCTAAATAAAGACCGATTGATTGATGAACGGCCATATAAGAAATAAACGAATTACAGACACACAGACACGAATACACTGTATTATTATAATGATAATGATGATGAAAGATTCATTATTATTATTATTGCTATTGCGACTGCGATAAACCAAGCAAACCGCAACAAATCTAGATAAATTATACAAAAAACGAGAGGTAACATCTTCAACGACAACAACAACGCCAAATGATGAAGAGGGAACATATGATCCAAATTACGACAACAATAGCAGCAGCAGCAGCAGCAGCAGCAGCAACAACAACAACAACAAGAACAACAACAACAACAAAAGCAACAACGTCACCACACCTAGAACAAGAAAATCTAGTCGAGGAAGTCACTCGACAATATTATAGACGATGCTGATTATGAAGAGGAGAATGCTGGAAGTGGATGATGAAAACATTATTAAATATTGTTAATTAATAACAAGAGGTACACAAACTGTTGTAGTGTGACTGATTTATCGATCGACTGGTAGCGATGGACTTGAAGTTGAGGCTTATGATTTCTTATTGGCCATAATATAGCTAATGGTGATAATGATGACAAAAATGACCATGGAGTGACGACAATGATCAACTATGAATGAACAAGATGTTGTTGCTGTTGTCGCTGTCGCTGTTGTCATAACCAGCATTGCCGCCCACCGATTGGATGGGTTCGAAGAGACACTGATAGAGAAACATGACGAATGCGTTCTCGTGGTCGACGATCGTCGATGCGATCTAGTTGTCGTCGTCGTCATCGACACTTGTGTGAATATTTGAAAATATTTGATGGTGGTTTGGTAGGTGTCGTTGAAGAATGAAACCAAATTCCCGATAACAGAGAGAGAGAGAGAGAGAAAGAGACCATGTCGAGTCAACAGTGGGACATGATATATCACTGCTATCGCCTTGAAGACCCTCCTATGCTCCCTCCAAACTGGAAGGAGTTTCCGTGGGAAGTGGACACGAAGTTAGTTGAGATAGTGATATATAACCTGAAAATCCTTCTAAGACAAAGGATTATATTTAACTGACCACAAAGAGAAACAACACGAGATGATCAGGCGTGATAATTCAACAACGATTTCGGCAACTTTGGGGCGGTTGCAGTGGTTCTTGATCGGTGTATTCCTGAACGAAACATCGCCGTAATGGGAAATATGTAACATACAACTAAGGATGAAAAGACAAAACAAAATGACGAGACTGATGATGTGTGTGGTGTTACCGAGCGCATAACGGGAACGACGGCGAGTTCTAGGCGGACACAACGAGGAGGACAGATAGACTGAGAATATTTAGTGAAAGGCAAATGGCAACAAATGCTGTAACGATTAGGGGAATGACATGGATAGCCACTGCTGCTTCGGCGGGAGAGAGAGAGGTATGAGCGTGTGCATGGTCTAAGAGTTCGGCGTTAGATTAAAGGAACAAGCTCTGAGTGAATCGTGTTGGGTGTAATGAATTTTATACCGTCATCCAAGTCGTGAAGTGTACGACAAAAGTCAAGTGATCGCATTAGATGAATAGGGTAATTCTCTGGGAAAAATGATCTGGGAAAAAGACTCGGGAAGGTGGAGAGACAAGAAGTGGCAAATACAGGCTAAAGGCAAAGGTGAAGCTTGCCGGACACCTTTACGTGTTTAATAAAAAACAACTACTTATGTCTTGTATAAGGAGTGTGTTGTCTCTTGCATTGAAATTAGCTATAGAAATTAAATTAGCGATTAGCTATGTATTACATTAATAAATGCAGTATATATATATAGAACAAGTGATAATAATGATAATTCCGAGACCTCTGGTGCGGCAAGCGCGACCCGAACCCTGTTCGTGATGAGTGAAAACTCGCAGGGCGACACAGTTCGCAGCGCTGGCAACGCTCAGAAGGCAACAGCCTTAAATGAGAAGGAATGGAATCAAGCGGTCAACAAAACTATGATGAAGAGAACTCAAGAAGCGATGTGCCAAATTTTAGCCACCCTTGGGAAGGCCCCTAAGAACGCTAAAGGTATATTTCTTATTGTGGTCTCATCAAGTGAAATCTGCACCTAACTGTAGCCCTATTCCAGGCCCAAGTCAAAGTTTTCTCCAACGCTTGACCGGAAACGTTAGATAACGCGAAAAGGGTGTCAGACACGTGAAGAGAAGCAGTGCCTGGTTTCTCTTCGAACTAAAATGTTATCGCCACTGCAGTACAAGGACTCGTTCATATTAGATTTTTATATCTCGGAACATTATTATCATCGGATCTGTTTATACTTAATAGAAAGGATTGGAGAGATCGACAACATTCTACAATATAAGTTATTCATTTCATAATATTTAAAATCAGAATTCTCTATGATACAGCTGGGATATCTATGAACATACAAAAATATTTTCATTCTCACCCCGTTGTGTGACGTTTTAGAGTGGCCCGTTGGAAGGGCACTACCGTGTTACATGAAAAATGGCCTCAGGCTGAATTTCGCGGTGACCGAGCAGAATTTTGGCCTAGTCGAATGGTAGCCAGCTGTTACGTCCATCGAAGGGAGGTGCTGTTCAAGACTTGACCCTCCTGTCTAGACCCGTCAATTTTTGGGTACACATCCCTCAAGTGAACATTGCTATCACCGAAGAGGACAAACTCAAGGGGCTCCAGTCATACGGAGTTTTGCGACGAAGAAGAGAAGAAATAGGCAAACACTGACAGATTCGCCATCGAAGCGGCACGTCGTAACCGATAATGCGAAATGACGACGTACCGGTAACACCTCTAAGAAAGCTAAGGTAAAAATATATGGGGCAATAGTAGAGGAGATAGTGGTACTCGAAAGTGGGTTGGAGACACCCATTCCTTCAGTCACTCCATCGTCCTATCCCATTTCTACTCGTGATCGCTAATCGTTAACAGCTCCGTTGGCCTGATTACGACAAAACGCCCAAGAGAAATTAAAAACGGACAAAAAAATGACGGGGCCCCTACCAGCCCTCCACAGCTTCAGGATGAAAGGCCCGATTACACCACAGAAGTTCACGGCCTTTGAGGAGATACTATCTGTACGACTTTTCAAAGGCTTAGGTTCACTAATCTGGGTAGAGCGTTTCAGGAACGAGCAACTACTACTTGAAATGAGGAAGCTTCTCTTTTCTGCTTCGTATGAGCGCTACTTTGAGCAACTGGTCTCAATGCTGTCTTTTTTTTTTGGAACATACTGTAAAATGCATACGCACTAACCACGCATTTTACAGTGTGTTCCAAAACAAAAAATAACTGTCAATGCTGTCTTGGCAGCGCTTATATAAGCATGAATGTCCTTGGTAACATAGGAAAGGGGATAGATGGTCTGATATTATGATGCGTAGAATATTCCAGAGTTAGTGTGCATTGTCCTTGATTCCACGTGCTAGTCCGGTCAGTCCTCTTTAGTTGTTTATGCATTTAGTGTGTTCAAGATTATCTAGTGTGGTTTACGAAGCGTGTAATTTAAGAGGACATTGTCATAGTGAGGAAACACAGACGACCCTTGGTGCAGTTCACAATTCACCATAGATTGTCAACAGCCTCCCTGTTTCCGAACGCGATCAATATCATATTCTAACGTCTTGTGTTCTCATTTGATGTGCTTAGATATCAGGCTTGTTTCGTATTGTGAGAAAAGTTTGTGATACGAGCTAATTGATCGCTGGTGGACAAGTTTCCGTGGTACCGCTCCGGGTCGCCCAATTGCTATTCTGTGGTACTTCGGTCTATATTGACAATGCAACACAATGCATGAGTGCTCATTTATTTCTCTCTGTCTCTATATTTTAGCTTCGAAGCACCTCGAAGTTTAGGGATGACGCACTTCACAACACATTTCATCAATTTGACGTGGTACTTCGCCACCTCAATTACAATTGAAGGCCACCAGCATTCGGTGAACACTATGGCGTTCGAGATCAAGTCGTCCCTTCTCCACGATGGGGCGAGGGATCGTATTTGCCGGAATCAGCCAGCATGAATAAAATTGGTTATTCAAATATTATCACAAATATTAATAAGTATTATGGTTTGTACCTGATTGTGGTTAAATCGATATTCAGCTAGAATTCACCTAACGTGTTGTACAGTTAAGTTTCATCTTTCGCTTCCTGTTCAGATTACAGTGTAACTAGATGTGGTTCCGACTGTATATATAAGCACAAGTAGGGCATTTGTGGTAAATCAGATTGAACTCGTAGAGAGTTTGTTTCTTTGCTTTATTGAAAATATTTTCCCTCCTCGTCATACGACGCTCTGGCAGAGTGTATCATCGCTTTAAAGAGAGCGAGAGCTCTGAGAGTGGTTCCTTTTCAACGCCTACGTCTGCTAGTTTCATTGATCAGACCTCGTCTTCTTCAGACTTCTCTGAAGATTCAACCAGTACAGTAACCTCTGCAAACGCATCAGCTTCTAAATCGGATAGCGTGAGCCTTGAAATGTCAGAGCTGTGTCTGGGCAGTTAGCCCTCAACGTGGTCTCCAAACCACGGTTGGTGTAGGCGGCGTTAGAAGTCTGGCTATCGCATTTTGGCAATTTCTGGAGCCGTGCTGGTCTTTGTGGTGATCGTTATCAGCACGAAGTCGGAACCGACGACTACGAACGAGGAGGTTAGTAAATCATTTTTTCAAAACAATTTAAGACAAAAAAAAACAAAAGGGCAAAAATGAATTTAGCGTCAAAAGTCGGCGATGCTTCAGTAGGTCAACCTAATCACAACATAATGCTTACGGAAGATGGGCGTAACTATCTAGCATAAAAGACGATCATACCAGTCATTCTACAGGCTGAAGAATTCGGAAATTGGGAGGTAACGCCAGGATCCCTTGTACTACCTACAATAGCAGAAAATACCAAACCAACTCCTGATCAAGAAAAACAGATCCAAGACTACAATATCGGTAACAAAAAGGCCAAAAGTGTTCTATTCAACTCACTCCATCCAAATATTATCGTAACCCTATTCTACTCAGCATCCGAAACATTCTATTCAAAACAAATCAGGAAGAAAATCAGAATTGCCTTCAGTAAGAGTTCAGGCATACTCAAAGAATAAGCCATCTCCAGATTCATGTCGTATAATAATATTCTGTAGAAGCCAATATTGTTCACTTCAAAAATCTAGCATATAGCCTTGATGAGGCTGGAGCAGGCGCCAGACTCGTGGACTCACTGCCCAGATAATTTGAGGCATTCTAACTCGCCTGGGGAACCAGGTCTGAAGATCACAAACAACTTACTACCTTAATTCAAATGATCACAGCTGAATGTGCTCGCAGATCCTCTCAAGAGATCGAAGACCACACAGGTCACTTGTTGCAATTGCAGATTACCTGGTCATACAAGTAACGTTTGTAGAAAGCCTAAGAAAACTAAACAAACCAAACGTAAAACTCCAGAGTCGCACCATACCGAAACCTTCATGGCACAACTCGAACAACCCACTAATTCCGATGCAGAAACACACAATAGTTGCGGAGGTGTCCGATCGTTCCTGTCGATGAGACTCGGACGAGTGGAGAGTCGCCCACCAGCGGTGCATCCGAAAACAGCTATTTGTTGCCATTTCTCGATGAGAGAGAAAAATAATGGTTGTGTATGTTTGCTTATAGAATATTTTTTTGTTCTTAGTTATTTGACATTGTTTCTTCGTTTCCTTGTACATTGACCACAGTAGGGCGATATGGATTATCCTCCTCTGGTTGAGGTATTCGTTCATAGTCGTTGTTCAATCTTCTCACAAAGTATTTGTACACAGTAAGACATATTATTGTTACGATACTTGCAATTGATTGCAATACACTGCTGATTAGCCATGTTGTGTCGTTTGGCTCTGTTTCATGTTTATTCGGACAGGATTTCTTTTGATATTTTTTCCATATATTTTTCCTGCTATAGTTAAACTGTTAGGTTGTATGCATACAGTATACATTGATGCGTCTTCTCTGCATTTCTGTATTGATTTTTTACATTTGGTTGTGAATGTATCTGGTATCATTTCAGTGATAGTTCAGCTTGTTCTTGTTTCGATGCATTTTGGTCCACAATCTTCATATGTGAAGTATTTGTCACATTCGTACGTATTATTGTACATTGTTATAATTATCATCATAGTGATTATTTTTGACGCGGTGAGAGTCCCGATAATTTGATCAATCGTTCGAATATAATTTTTCCTAGCTGTTTGGTAAATAGATTAGCTTGATTGTTTTCCGTAGGAATAAATTTTACAGAGAGTTGTTCGCTTTCAACTAGTTCTCTGATTAAGAAATATTTTGTTTCAATATATTTTGTTCTTCGATAGAATCGGGAATTTTGAATTAGTTTTATCGATGATTGATTATCTACTTGTATAGTGGGATGTCCGTAGTGGTTAAGTTCTTTTAGTAACTGAGTTAACCTGAGTCAATTTTCATTGCTGCAACCCAATGCTTTTCATTGTATTTGTCCAGGAATCTCGATCAGTATGATACTATAAACGATATATTGAATCGAGTGTCCATAGCAATATATTGGAGTGCTCCTATTATTTCACGATATGGTCTTTCTTGCTGTATAGCATTTTCCGATGTTTCTAGATAAAGGTCTGTTGGGGTTGGTGACTGACTTGCACTCAGTCATATTAAATCGCTTCAAGATATCATTAATGTATTTCGATTGATTCACGGATATATTATTTTCTGAGTCAATATTTTTTTTGCAGTCATAGGAAGAAGTTTAGTGGATTATCAGCCTTGGATCATCTTTATAGAATACACAGGGGTCTGCTTTACCTTGTGTTATGTTTTGTCCCAGTAGGACCTCTGAGTTTTCTATGGAAGCATCTAGGTGCTTATTTTAGTCCATATAACGCCTTGTTTAGTTGGCATACTTTATCAGTATTGTCCTCGACACATTCTGGTTATATCATATATATCTCTTCTTTTAAGTCTGCGTATAGAAAATCAGTTTTAACATCTGCTTGGTACAATGTCAGTTTTTCTTGCGCTGCTATGCTGTTTTTTGGAACACACTGTAAAACGCATACGCACTTACCCTAGGCTTCACACAAAGCGTTTTTGCCCGAGAGTGTGGCCCATTGCTGAGTCCACTAAAAGCAGTGATGTCCATCCCCCAGTCATCCCCGGAACACAGAGAGCATTACTGCGGCGGAGGTGGAGGTGAGGCTCCTTCATGCACCTATGAGGGTTGTACAATGACGGGGGCCGCCCTACGTTGAAGCTCCAGCTCATTCTTCTTCTTGAGAATCCTTTCCACCAGGCTGCAACCCCACACCTGCTCGTCTTCCAGCATGGCGGCAATGGGATCACGCACCGTCACAGCATCTGCAAGTACAGGTGATCCTTCCCGAGCACCAGCGAGGGCTGGGTAGTCGAAGATGGTGTGTGTTACATCATCAACAACTTCCGTGACGCACGTGAAGCATGTGGAAACAGAGGCCTTCTTCAGCGGGTCCTTGGCAGGATCTTCTCCAGGATGTTTGCAACCTTCAATGCCTTGCTGGTCGCCTCTTCTGTGTGTGGATTGCCCGTGAGGGCCCGGTCAACAGTCACATCCAGATTGCTTCTGTCGCATGACGTCGATGATGACCTGCCAGCTCAGTGAGTTGAAGGCATTGCGTACGTCGAGAAGTACGACGAGAACAAACTCTCTTGACCATTGATTCCTGTCGCGTTGACGCTAGGCTTCGTCGAGTACCTTCTCAATGGCCATTTCCGTCGACCGTCCCTTCCGGAACTCCGTCTGAGAATTGCCCCGTTGGCTTCGAGCTCCGCCGTTACCCTCATGTTTATGATCGTCTCGAGGGCCTTCCCGATCGTGTCTAGGAGACAGATCCGGCGGTATCCTCCAGAATCGGTAGCCGGTTTCCCGGGCTTCCTGATGAGGGCTAAGATGGCCTTCTTCCATTGTTAAGGGTATAGCCCCTCTCTCCATATTAGGTCCGCCATCCTCTGAAGCAGGACTTTCACTGCTTCCGCCGGTACTCCATCGGGCCTGGCGCTTTGCTTTTCGGCAACCGACCTACAGCTTATATCTCCTCTCTGGTTGTGCGGGGGATGCCGTCCAATGTTACAAGCGGCTCAGGGCGAGTGGGGTCTGGCTGGCTTGGAAAGAGCTGGCGCACCGCGCTCTCCACCAGTTCTTGAAGAACCTTCCAGGTTTCCTCGACTCCTCTTCTGGCCCCTCGTGCGCGAGTATACGACTGTCGTGCCCTATTGCAGGTCCTTCGCATGTCTGAAATTTCTGTGGTCCACCAGTACTTAGGGGGAAAGTGGCTGCGCGGTGTCCTGCGCTGGCTGGCCGAAGCTGCCTCACACGCCTCTCCAAGTACTTCCACCATTACGTCCGGTCGTATATCGTTTCTAGCGTCGAGTGCCCTTTGAACCCCAGCGCTCACCTCGGTACGGAGTTTGTCGAAGTCCATTTTGTTGGCGCGCCAGGCCACCCGGGTGTTAGTGTGCTCCCTTTGACCGCCTTTGATTGCTTTGTACTCGCAAGTGATGTAGGCGGGGTCGCAAGAAGGGTCCTCGTCCAGAACCAGAAAATTGCTCAGTCTGCCTGTCACGTTCTCGGTGCCGGACGTGAGGCCAATGAATGTGGCTTGGCTAGACCGCCGGAACGTATCATTGAAGAGGGTCATGTCCTGTTGTGCCAGCCATTCCGTCAGAGTGCGTCTTCTTGAGGACGTCGTAGAGCTTTCCTAATCCGTTGCCACTGCGTTGAAGTCTCCTCCAGCCACAATCTCCTTGTTCCATCTCTCACAGCGTCTTATTTCTTCCCCTAGATCGTCGAGGAAGTTGGAGAAAGCTGTGGCACCTGAGTTGGGCGAGATGTAACAACTGAACACAGTGAGACCGTTGTCAATCTCCATCAAAACCCAGCCGTCCCCTGATCCTTGAGCTTTTACCCCCAGGTCGCTTTTACACAAACTGCAGCATTCTCTACAGCGTCGCTGAGGCAACGTTGGTCTTGGTGCTGTGAAAGCAGCCCTAGATTTGGCTTGCTCATGAGTATCGATCCTACCCTCTCTCTCCGGCTCGTGATTTCTGTCACCTCCTGCCCTTTGCAGTCTCGCGCGATGTGGCCTATCTTCTGGCATTTGAGGCAACACGGGGGAGAAAACCATTCGCTTATGGGGCATGAGGTCCACCCGGCTCTGGGCAAGAAATTTTTCTGCCCTTCGCTTATCGAGAACCGTGGCCCCCCGTCTATCCTTGCCGAAGTTCCTTGGCTCCTCCACGTCGACCTTCCCCGATGGGTCGAGTCGCAGGTCCCTCCTAACCACCTCCACGATGCCCTCCGTCGTTATGCCTAGGTTGCGCCCTCGGAGGCGAAGTCTCGTACCTTGTGCGGATTCGTTGGCTTCGAGTGAGGTCTGGGCCTTGATCTCGTTCATGAAGGCTGCCGTGGCGCCTCTTTGGTTCTCCTTGAAGAACACCCTGAAGTCTCCGCTCTGGAGAGGCACGACGTTCTTGACAGAGACCCCTGCTTTAGAAGTATCCACCTTCTTTTGCAGCAGACTTGCCCATTGGGCTGGTGTCTTGTCCGCGGTGGCCCTGATGATGATGGAATCATCTTTCTTCCGGTTAGGTTCTTTGCGCCGTTTCGATTGGTTCGTTGCTCGGAACTGATTGCCAGTGGTACAAGCTTCACAGTCAGTTACATCATCTATATATTGTATTCCTTGTTGAGCTGGAATTGCTTTAACTTTATCTTTACCGACATGTGCCAACGCCTCATGTGCCATTTTAAGGCTTACATAGTGCTGCTTAGAACCTGCGCTTTCATTTTTATGGGCTTTTTCTCTGTTCGGGATATACGCGGTCTCGTTAATTCATTGCCGTCTCAACATTATAGCTACCTGCCGACTCGCTGCGGTTCAGGGCCTGGCCTCCTACCGACTTTTTGCAGTACAGGGCCGATATATTACCATGGTGCGACATCAGCGTCGACTTAATACGGACAACGTCGGCTTTTGGGCTACGTGTTTCTGCTTGAAGTGATTCAGCTAACTCATCCATGACCCTTATTATAAACAATCCGGCTTCGCGCTTGGCGCTGAAGCTATCTTTGACGTTATTAATTTTAATTTCGTTGGTAGCTACATGAAGATGAAGCGTCGGTAAGCTTGGCCACTGATACCAGGTTTTTTCAAATTCTTGGCACATACAGGGCACCATTTAGTGTTAGTGTCTTCACTTGGTTACCTTCCAGACCATTAGCCCGACTATACAGACACCCTGAGCTTTCAGCAAATGAGCACTTCCGAGTTTAACGTTCCGGATGGCTGTCAAGTATCCGTACGAGACGAACCACTTGACGTCATTAACGATGTGGTCGCTGGAACCACTGTCCACTATGAAAGAGTCTGTCTGATTATTTTTGAATGTTGTATTATGTATTTCTGCTTGCTGATCGGAATTGTGGGCTGTTCGAGTTGTGCCATGAAGGTTTCGGTATGGTGCGACTCTGGAGTTTTACGTTTGGTTTGTTTAGTTTTCTTAGGCTTTCTACAAACGTTACTTGTATGACCAGGTAATCGGCAATTGCAACAAGTGACCTGTGTGGTCTTCGATCTCTTGAGAGGATCTGCGAGCACATTCAGCTGTGATCATTTGAATTAAGGTAGTAAGTTGTTTATGATCTTCAGACCTGGTTCCCCAGGCGAGTTAGAATGTCTCAAATTCTCTGGGTAGTGAGTCCACGAGTCTGGCGCCTGCTCCAGCCTCATCAAGGCTATATGCTAGATTTTTGAAGTGAACAATATTGGCTTCTACAGAACATTATTATACGACATGAATCTGGAGATGGCTTATTCTTTGAGTATGCCTGAACTCTTATTGAAGGTAATTCTGATTTTCTTCCAGATTTGTTCTGAAGAGAGTGTTCCGGATGCTGAGTAGAATAGGGTTACGATAATATTTGGATGGAGTGAGTTGAATAGAACACTTTTGGCCTTTTTGTTACCGATATTGTAGTGTTGGATCTGTTTTTCTTGATCAGGAGTTGGTTTGGTATTTTCTGCTTTTGTAGGTAGTACAAGTGATCCTGGCGTTACTTCCCAAGCGAATTCTTCAGCCTGTAGAATGACTGGTATGATCGTCTTTTATGCTAGATAGTTACGCCCATCTTCCGCAAGCATTATGTTGTGATTAGGTTGACCTACTGAAGCATCGCCAAGTTTTGACGCTGTATTCATTTTTGCCCTTTTGTTTTTTTGTCTTAAATTGTTTCGAAAGAATTATTTACTAAGCTCCTCGTTCGTAGTCGTCGGTTCCTACTTCGTGCTGATAACGTGTCCGATCACCACAACGACCAGCACGGCTCCAGAAATTGCCAAGATGCGGTAACGAGACCTCTGGCGCCGCCTACACCAACCGTGGTTCGGAGACCAGTTGAGGGCCCACGGCCCAGACGCAGCTCTGACATTTCAAGGCTCACGCTATCCATTTTGCACTGGTTGAATCTTCAAAGGAAACTGAAGAAGAGGTCTGGTCAATGAAACTTGCAGACATAGGCGTTGAAAAAGGACCGCTCTCAGAGCTCTCGCTCTCTTCAAAGCGATGATACACTCTGCCAGAGTGTCGTATGACGAGGAGAGAACATATTTTCAGTAAAGCAAAGAAACAAACTCTCTACGAGCCGAGTTCAATCTGATATACCACTAATGCCCTACTTGTACTTATATATACCGTCTAAATCACATCTAATCACACTGTAATCTGAACAGGAAGCGAAAAATGAAACTTATTCTGTACACGTTAGGTGAATTCTAGCTGAATATCGATTTAACCACAATCAGGTACAAACCATACGAAACAAACCTGATATCTAAACACATCAAATGAGAACACAAGACATTGGGATATGATATTGATCGCGTTCGGAAACAAGGAGGCTGTTGACAATCTATGGTGAATTGTGAACTGCACCAAGGGTCGTCTGTGTTTCCTCACTATGACAATATCCTCTTAAATTACACGCTTCGTAAACCACACTAGAATAATCTCGAACACACTAAATGCATAACCAACTAAAGAGGACTGACCGAATAAAAGGTCTACGGACTAGCACGTGGAATCAAGGACAATGCACACTAACTCTGGAATATTCCACGCATCATAACATCGGACCACATATCTCCTGTCCTATATTACCAAGGACATTCATGCCTATATGAGCAATAAACCGCTGCCAAAGCAGCACTGTGACCAGTTGCTCAAAGTAGCGCTGTCATGAAGCAGAAAAGAGAAGTCTCTTCCTTTCAAGTAGTAGTTGCTCGTTCCTGAAGCGCTCTACCCAGATTAGTGAACCTAATTAATTAACCCACTATCTCCTTTGTTGTCGGACTCGGGCTGAGAGTCAGCTGAGGGTCAGCTGAGAGAGCAGCTGAGAGCTGCTCTCTCAGAACTTTTTTTTTTTTTTTTTTTTTTTTAAAGGGGGGGTGTTGGCATGTTAATGCATGCCAACACCATGACCGCCCCCCCCTTATGGAACTGTTGACGATGTTCAACAGCACCACCCTTCCCGGTATCGCTTAGCGCATTCTTCAGTAAGGGTGGTGAGATGTGTACAAGCCCAGCCACGAGCACCGCACATCCTCCTCATCGTACGGACATGACGTGGTTAGCTGACTCTCAGCTGCTTCCCTTCTCTCCCAATCTCTCAAGACCTCTGTGCACTTCCCGTCTGTGAACAACTACTGTGATCAATAGGGTGTCTGTAGAAAGCCCCGTGTATGTAAACATGCAGTATTTATGACGCATACAGGGGGTGTACGGTGCCTTCCTTTCTGCACAGTGGTAGCTATGCCGCAGACCACATTAGTTGCCACTACTACTTAACAAATCTTATTGCGGAGATACTGCCCATAAAAGTAAATATAACTCCACTCAGATTTGAACCTCAGACTCCACAAAACTCCCCTTTTTGGTACTGCCTACCTTGTCCACCACGCCATGCCCGCAGGCTGCTCTCTCAGAGCTGAGGGGCAGAATGTGTTCCCAGCTGACTCTCAGCTCTCAGCTGACCCTCAGCTGAGAACTCATTCATACAGACTTCACCCATTCGTAAACATGAAAGAATTCAACAATCGTACGTATTATATGTAGATGCGTGCTGCTACAGATGCTAAAGAGACAAAAGCCACTCACTTCCTATTGTTATTCAGAGAAAGGGCCTTTTAAGCGGATATCCCCTCAGTAACCGCCGAAGATCTCGGAAAACACTAGCAGATGAAGGAGACCGCCGAAGGCATTCAGACAGAATGTTTCTGGAGCGGCTCATATCTTCTGTTCTACCGATACCATGACATACTCGTTGCCTGTTCTTGACAGCTTAAAAACGAACCATCCTTCGGAGCCTATTGACTACAACTTCCCGAGCAACCTGTTATCTCCCACTTCAGCAGAACAAGTTGCTTTGGTGATTTGTTTCTTCCCCATCCAGGTTTTGTTGTTTAGTATAAGAGCGAAAAGATCATAGCATCGTTCTCCCACTGAGACACAGTATGTATGTGCAAATTAAAAGGAATCATTAACATAAAATAACAGTATTATTTCGTAGAGCGTCTTACTGTGACTCGGCGCCCCCTGTTGCCTTCTATCATCTTCTATTTTTAAGACTTTGATAACAATTTTTTCCATGTTATACCAGTTTGATTCTTTTTCAGGCATTTTTTCTATCCAATTATCCATGGATGGTGAATAACTGAAACACTCTCTTAATAGAGTCCTTCGTAGTTCGAATGTCCTACATTTATCAAAAGTGTACTGGACAGACTCAATTTTTCCAGCATCACAACGTTCACTGGTAGGATTCCTTTGGGGTTTGCATCTTGCCTAAGTAGGTAGTCTCCGAAGCCTTTTACTAAACGCATCCGCGCTGGGGGACACCCTTCGTGTCCGGTCAGGAGTTGGGTAGGCAGCGTAGTAGGTTAATTGACCATGATTTCGATTACCCATTGTTGCCATTTGAATCTCCCAAGTTTGTTTTGCCACTCAGCTAGTAATTCATCCTTAAGCTGTTCTTTCTTGATCTTACCGAGTCTGAGAATGTTTTTTGTTCTCCCTTCGATGCAGAGCTCCGATGGAAGAGATCAGGCAAACAGTTACAGGGCCGAAGTGGATACGGACCTCAATTCATAATTGTAGTAGATGTAGGTGGCTTCCAACGGTCACCACGGCTTTTCATGGGATACATTTGAACACGTTTATACAATCCAAATATATATTTTTTAATATACCCAAAGAAAAGTTATTTATCAAAAGAAGGAATCGGAGATATGAGCAACATCCGACAACAAAAGTTATTTATTTCACAATATCGAACATCAGAAAACTCCGTGAAACAGCTATGATATCGACGAATAGCTCGGCAAATTAAATGCAAATCTCTCCGTGTATCTTAACAATTACTCAAGGTTTCTTAGCTACCGTTGACTCTTGGCTCGCTCGTGGCTCGATCGATACGAGCTCACCGAATAACGTATGCTGGATCACCGGAAACTTTCCCAGTACTTCCGCTTTGTACATACGGACTAGTCCTGCAAATCAAAGCATACATTAAAATTTGAATCGTAATGTGTGTCACTTTTAGGGATACTGAACTGAGTCTTCCACCCCATCAGGTATATCGGTTTAAGGGTGTATACCGTCATTTAGTCGTTGCCAGCTTGGTGTTCCTGAAGCATTATAAAGTTGATTCGAGTGCTCGAAGAATGGCCCCTTCTTTGCGCGATTAATATATGCGATGCAGGCCATGAAGAGGTAATCGTCCTCGTATCTAATCATAACAAATAATAGTAAATATAACGTTAGTTCTTGATCTGGAGACGTTATCTTATTAATAGGACCATCGATGGCTAAGTTATCATAGGCTAAACTGTATAGATTGCCAACGAAACGGACCAAAAGATGTTCTGTAGACTTCATGACACCACTGACGTTGCTTGATATCAAGTGAGTAAAAACGCAGGGTATCTCTTTACAAAGGATGCTGCCGCCCATATCAGGTAGCGCTGCTGAAGGTTAATTATCTACGGGTCGGTGAGGACCAATTTGAATATCTCATGGATACAGCATGCAACGATATTCACACTGGCCAAACGTAACTGCACGGTGAGCTGATATTATTTGAGAGCAAATACTGTGCCTCCACAAGGGCTCGAACCCGGGACCTCTTTGTTATGAGTACGGCGCCGTGTCCAAGCCACCATCTCGGCAGTCTTAATGCTACCATGTTAATTTTATTAAATCTGACAAATAAATATTGGCACTTACTTCTCCGGGACATCCTCATTAAGGAATTGACAGGGTACAGAGATTTCTTCGTTGGGTTTTTGTGGGGGCTCGACAATCAACTGCGAACTTCCCCAGATGAATGGCAGGAACTGATAATCGTCCAACGACCATACCTGCATGAAACGGAACTACTTTTCGTAACCAAACTAAACGAGGCGGGACTGTACGGTATACACTAGCCTGAGGATGCAATTTGTGTCAGGGAAACTGCTAACTCGTTCTAATTTCTCGATTTCGTTTGCTCGAATAAGCAAGTTCCGCAGCCATTGGCCAAACAGATATTTAACACATATTACCACCATGTTCCCGCCCAGGGGATCTCCGACTGTGAGACCGAGAACTGGCTCCCAATACAAAACGTACTCTTATAAAAATACGTTTTGCCATGTAGCATTAAAGGGTTGGAATCAATAGGATGCAGTGATAAGGCTGTTGTGCCGTATGATGTCTAACGTAAGACGGATTCACTAAATTGGGCATGCAGGCAATATAAGAAATAATAAAACATTCTATGCGGGTCTCAAGGATCCAAGCGCTATCTAGGGCCATATTAAGTCTTCACAGGAGGCATGGAGAATTTCATGCTGAAGAAAGCAGTAAGAACTTACTCCGTGACTTCCCGCTGGTTCCATTCTATAGTCGGTTTGTAGTCTTCTCACGAGTTTCATATATCTGAAAAATTCACAGATGACAATGAATGGCGGGTAGTAGAACTTAAAGGTTGCATCAACGAAGCGAATCTGAAGGATCTCAGTAAACGTCAGCAAGGCGCACAGTTCTAAACGATTGAGTTAAAATAGGTCAACTGAGTATAGGAAGCTCGAGTTCTCGGGACCTCTATTCTTGTTCATATATATCTATATATTTGGTCCAATCTGCAAGAAACATTTGCCCCAAATGGGCAGCAAAGGTATTTAAAAAAAAAAAAATATATATATATATATATACATAAATATAAATATAATGTTCGAAATTTAAGCAGACGATCAAATTCCGAATCATCTCAGCTAAGCTGGCATAGATTTCATTATAATTGTATGAGAGATTTATTGTGGTTTTGCATACATTAATAAACGGTTCTATATTTGTATACCTGTCAAAGACTTTGATGACAACGGCTGGCGCATCGGGTTCACTTAAGAACTCCAGTTTGAATAGACACATTAGCAGCAGTGCGAAGTTCATCTCATGACCCGTACCGTAGTCAATTCGAGTTTGATTCCCTAAACGCCGAGCCAGTCGAGACAATACAATTCGAACACCGTTTTATCGAAAACTGAGGGTATGATAAATAATAATAATGATAATCACTTACACGTTCGTACAATCATATTATTACAATCATTATGATTATTTTTATTATCGTTAAAGAAACCTGAATTTTCACGGAGGATGTGGACAGTCTTCTTGTACTCATACTGTTGCATTATCATGCATTTTGAATGCTCCAATCAAATCGTTTCATATATCACATGGTATTGTATAATAATTCATTCTTCGAGAACCTACCGAAGCTATCGACGAGGTAGGCTCCCAGTTCCTCGACTCGGCTGTGCAGGGATTCGGGTAGCAGTTCTCTAAGTAATTCCCCCTTACGCTCGCCCACCTTGGCGAACCAAGTTCGATAGGCCGCGTTGCCAAATCGCGCAGGTTGTTGTACCGGTGGCGTCTCGGTGACAAGATGATCAAGTTTCTCCAGAAGGCCGATTAGCTTATTGCAGTTTTCCGAAATTACGACAGGTGACCTAGATTAAATATAACACAATACATGTAAACCAATAGGTAAGAAGTGCTTATAATTAGATTATTCTTACAAAAATGTGACAATGGGACACATTGATTTTAATAAGAAATGTGAAATGGGCTTATAGCATCTTCCCTTTCTTCTCTTCTGCTCTTCATCCTCGACAATAACACTCAGAAATCGGTCATATTTGATCTTGGTAGCGTGAGGCAGACACCGGAACCTTGGCACTTGCGCTTGAGAAACTTGAAACTTACTTGCTCTAACACCAAGCACTAGGCTATGAGTATGAGGTCACATTTATCTCATTTCGGTTCGTTTCATACCAGTCGGCTCTACGGGTACAATTTGGCGTTACCTGCCAGAGTGTTTTTGCCTTGCCAATAATCGTCATTGAACGAATGTATATGTGACACGTGAAATCATAAGTATTTTGAAGTTTTTTGAGATAGTGTGTAATAAACGCGATACAACTGTCTGATGAAGGTGCATTGCAAACTAGATCCGAGATAGAAACTCTTTTTCCAGACATGAACTTTTGATACCCGAAGCAGTCCTCTGATTCGCTCTAATTTATCTGAAATACTATCTTTATTTTGGGACTATCGCGATGTATTAGACAGTTCAGGAGTCTCTTGCTGTGAAGCGAAACATTCGACCGCCGCGTTGAAATGCCAGAGTCTGGAATGTATACATCTAATGCATACAAATGCATATAAGTATCTAAATAACCTAACCTAACTCAGGTTATGTATATGGATACTATAGATATTAAATATATCGTCTTCCCTCAACTTGTAGGATAAGGTACTCCTCTCGTTAACGTTAATTGCTTGCAATGAAATATATAGTGATAAGTATCGATACCCAGCCAGCGTATTAACTCACTGAGACACATCGACTAACCTTAACTGTCTTCCCTGATAATTACCGACCGCAGCTATATTTTACTTTTAAGACTCGGTCAGAACGATAAGCAACTTTAGTATTGTGGCAAACTGCTACCCGATGCATTCCGCCGATCCACGAATATGTAACCATTACGTTGGACCGTAGAGCGTTCGCCATTTCGTGCCAACTTTCCGTACCTGTTTCGATTTATTCTATAAGTGCCAATGTAATACCTTAACAGACAAAAGCAGTAACTAATTAACTAACTAACTAACTTTGCGTTAAGTCCCTTGGCAGCCTTGTTCATCGCAAGAACAAAGAGTGTGTAGTCATCGTATGCCTTGCTCTTTGTCCATTTCTGCATATCCATTGGCGATTTGATGTGACGCACAGGGGGAACCATTTTGACAATAGCGTCCAGCCTTCGGTGTCACGAACTTCAGCGGTGCTACACCGCACTGGAACGTACACCACGGAACGAGATAACTAATACACACTTCGGCAATAACTAGTTATGTATGATCCTTCTGCTTGTGTCCATCGACTGATTGCGCGCAAAATTCCGGCAGACAACTAGGCGTTCGTTCGCTAGCCGCTAGCTGAACTGTCCGGCGGCAGTTGGCCAGCGTTCGATTTGTCAGTGGGAGCTCCCTGCAGGACGAAGGGAGACATCGATGTTTTGTCATACACAAATACATACAATAGCTGACGGGCGGCGGTATCCACCCTCTGAGCTAGGTTCGGTTTATTGGTTTTGACATTCGTCTCTGCTGCCCTACGCCCAGGAAATAACGACTCTAGCCAAAATTTCGAGAGAAATTGTCATTCCGACCGTCCCACACATGCGCACCATTGCCGATGTGTCCCGTGTGTTTGTCGGCAGTTCAGCTCCTCCAGTGAAATGCATGGGCCGTCGTCAGAGCGAACGAACTAAGACACAGGAACGATACACGGTGCGGATGTTGTATTGATCAGTTCACTAATGCCGTGGTTGGTGTTCTCTTCTACCCAGTGACGAATCTCGGTGAGACGGAACAAGGAAGAAAGACCGCGTTCAAGTGTTAAACCGTTCCTTTGAAATCGTCATCGCAATGGGTATCATTTTCTCAAAATTTCGGGTGAGTTTATCGTCGTGGAGAAGGGCCACTCGTGAACGAACAACAGCTGTTCGAAACGCCAATCTGTCATATCACACGAATACTCTACTCGATGACAACTAGCTGTGTATTGTGCAGTGCTGAGGACACGCGTGTCTGATATTTTTGTTGAGCTGGCCTTCATAAATACGGCTCAAAATGTGAATTGTTAGAGGTTCAGTTCTTAGGTTCGGCTAGTATGATTTCTGTTAACTAAATGAATAGCCATCCACTTATGAATCCGATGTGTGCTCGACATAACCTATTTTCGCTGTTCACAATCGGAACTCGTCTGTACACTCAAAGCGTGCATTAACACTAATGACTGTGCTTTAGAGGAAACACACGAACTGAGCGATTCGTACAAATACATTTCCTAATCCGCAAATCATTTTTAGTACAAGATTTTTCGATATTTCGATGTGATCCGATTTTTCCGAAACAAGATCGAAAAACAAGTTGAATACATTCGTTTGATATGTTATATGGGACTGTATGAGTGTACAGTGCGATTATGGAATAAACTGTATGCGACCTTGTATACATTGAAATGAAAAAAGCCGTACATCTCATTTTTTCGTAGCATTTATTCATCAAAACATGTAGGTTCCTACGATTCGGTGATCTGATAACAGGCTGGTTAATACCGGTAGTTTTTACTTGTTATATAATTTCGTCGATTGTCCTCATCATTTCATCGCATCCAGCCGTTTGCCGAACAAACATTAAGCTGAATGAGCACGTACACCTGCTTTCCTGAGTCATATCGACGTTTACAAAGAGTCCAAAAATGGCATTAACAATGATGGCTTAGAGTAAGCTCCTCTCTGCCTTATGCAACACGTATGTCCCCTGTTCAGATACCCATCCACATCTCTTTCTCTCTCTCTCTTTCTCTCTATGTTGTGAGTGATTTCAACATATACCATAGCAGATTTAGTGTACACACTAATTCGACTTCTCAGAGTCAATGAACTGTCCGTCTATTAGCACATCCATCTGAGATTTCCAGCTAGAATGGCCGTACCCACCCGGTGGCTGGTTGGACAAATATATTTGTCTATTGGAAAGTATACGGGTAGGCGAGGGGACGCCCCGTTACTGCACATATAGTTAATCTCAATTGTGCAATTGAGCTGAATTCTCCCGACGAAAAGCTAACATTCTATAATGACAAGAGCGAACGAACTATATAAGAAAGACGTGCAAGATAGGAACACTTTTTTGCAATGTCGTACAATTGAGGCGGAAGTTGAAACGTGGAAGAAGACATAATGCGGTGGTCTTTCAATAAAACGTTGTTGTTGTTATTATTACTATTATTATTATTACAAACACTTTATTATAAGGCGTTGCTAACAAAAAAAATCTAATTAAAATTTCCTCGCGTATGGTTCGAAACTCGACTCGATATACTTATTAGACATGAACATATGTTCTATCTTAAAGTGAAATAAAGCTCACTTTGTTTAACACTATAGAATGGGACGTAGTTGGAAAAGCTATCGTATCCCAACTTGAATAAAATGTAACAAACAGCTACTGTGATACACTGGCGACTTAAATAAGGCGCACATTTGTGAAAAGGAGCTAAGCACGAAAGTATTATAAGCATCCTGTCCGTTTATTTTGCTTTGGATTTTAAAGAAAGCGAGGTTACAATCCCTATTGAAAGATTAGTTCAGTGATGTTCCTGTGACAGATCACTTGACCCTTATACACTGAAGGCTCTTAAATGGACCGTCACGGTTAGGATCAAGTTGACATATACCAAATCAACATCACATGGCTACTTTTCATGATGAGCAGTTCCTCTTTGCGGACCAGTCGACCAGTGCAGATGTCCAAGCGGCGTTTGTGGTAAAACAGTATCACAAGGTAGCGGCTTGTTACACGGAACTCGACACGGAATTTTATTCACATCGTATACTATAAACACTAATTAGAGTAATTATCATTCTTATTAATATTATATGCCTTGTTCGTTCAGCAGCCGATTCTCTTCCAATGTTTTTGGATAGTTTACCTGTTAGTTTATTTACACATCTGATCATCAGATAACCCACCGTCAGTAGCTAGGAGTATCTTTCGAGCGTGTGCAAGCTCTTAATTTGCTTGCGTATATATATATATATATGAATGAATAGAAGCAACATAAAATAGGTTGCCGTCGATAGTGTGAAAATGGGAAGTTAAAAGTGACGACTATTACAATTAGTTATATTAGTACATTGTTATTAACAGTGATCAATTTTTTTTGTTGACTTCGCCCGATGACGTAGAAGGACCCGTTGACGCTCGAACAACAGCTTGATGCGTTGGAAAAGCAAATATTTCAAATTCACGAATTTAATGAAGCAACAGAACATGCTATGAAAAAAATTGTCGGTAAGTGAATAGCCATGATTAACGCGGTAAATTTCAACTTGAAGTGCTTAAACAATTAGGACAGTTCGAACAATAAATATATTAAGAGGTTCTTTTCAAATGTCGTTTACTTTAAATGTGCTAAGAAAATATCTACATTTGTACGATATGACATTCGCATTATGACGTTTTAAGTCAACTGACCCCAACTGATTTGATTGATCTTTTAATCGTGGAGAATTTAATTTACTGACTCCCCCCTTTGACGGTGTAATGTGTAATCGTATCTATCTTGACTGGGTGTCACATTTTTCCAGGTGCAATGCTCTTTTACGGTACCATGTTGATTATCGTTGGAGGCGTCGCCGCGTATTTCATCTTCGACCACTCATCGTTCGCTTCTAGTCTCATCTGTTTTGCTCCGGTTATTCTTGCTCCAGCTGTTCTTCTAGGTATTTACAAGATAAACACTATTGCTTTTATAAAGATAGATCTACTATTAACTTGAAGTAGAGAGTTACACCCCCCCCCACACACACACACACACCAGACACGTAAACACATACAACAATATGGAATAACAAAAAAAATACGAATCATTTCTCATCAACTCCCATATGTATCGATATACGTGTAGTACTATGCTACTCGTTAACAAATGGTTCGGATCGGATGGAGTGTCTCCTTTTGTCTTCGCCAACGAAATGAGTTCGTGCGCCAAATTACAAAGACATATATAAGCTGTTCATATCCACGCTGCTGTCAGGCGTGACTAACTTACGAGATGTACGTTCGTCAAAGGTTTCTATAGGAAATATCTTGCGCTAGTCAGAGAACTTAAATTAATTTCGAGCCAGTTTTCCATACGTTCACAACTCCTCTACAAAGCTTCGCATTTGTTTCTATCGTAGGATGATTTTCGTTCTCAAAACTGGCGACGATTAACTCAAATTCACTTTTATCATATTCTTTTTTCTGCTGCTGATGATGATGCTGTTGTCGCTGATTTGTCATCTGTAGGCAGCAAACGACTTCTACAATATCATTACACGTCGCGAATTGAGCGGAAAAAAGAGGAATTAAATCGGCTCATTAAACAGAAGAAGGTTTTAATCAATAAAGTCAAGGAAACCGAAACCTATAAGAAGGTAAGCGACTACCTGGAAGGATTTATAATGTCATCGATAATCGATCGATCGATCGTTTGTTAGTTATCTCCATATTTTTGTTTTGTCTTATGTTTTTCGTCATTGAGCCTGTCCTTTTGGTCTCACCTATATTTGATCTCTTATCGGCTTCCTTATCAATTGGAACTGGAAAAAGATGTTGGGATTTTCACTCTACTGGTATAATCAAATAATGGTATCTGTGGAGGATATCAACTTCTAAACAGGTAACACTTAGGACACTTATCTTCTGTTGTGCTGCCAATGGTGGTCATGTTTTAGGCGCAAGAGATTCTCGAGAAGTACGATTCCGATACACGAATGCGGAAAGCTCAAGCAGAACAGCAGAGAGCTATGGCAGCTGTCCTTCAACAGAGCGGTGAGCTATCCGATCTGAGTGGATCGAGTCTAATGATGGCTGGAACACCCCACTCTCGAACGCCTAGCCTCAACAAAGACTTCCAGCCTCCCCCACCCGCTAACAAGAATGGTTTGACACTGTTTAGTTTGCACGAACGTTTGACGGTTGTACACATAGTGACACTGACCCATGTATGTGGCGCCCTTAAATTTCAGTTGATTTCTGGTTCTTTTCTACACATGTTAAGTGTAGGCCTATATATGTATATATGCATGTCCGCATGCAATTATACGTGTACACCGTGCACACGGCGCACATACTCTTTGTATGTGTGTGAACTCACCTGGAGTGAGTTTTGAGTGTTGTTTTTATTTTTCTCAAACCTGTCGGATGCAGCGCAGTAACACTATGGTAGTTATATTATAAATAAAAGTTTACAATATCTCTTTGACCTCAAGGGCGACGAAGTAGCTAATGTAATAACATTCAGTGAAGTGCACTTTGATGTCCCGAGTTTGAGATGATATAAGTAGCAATTACGTCTTATGCCGAATTTGTGAAACATTCGACTTTCTAAGCGAGCTGTCTATCCCGAGCTGTGCTCCACATTTTCCGTAAAGGGTTTTATAAAGAATACGATGCTGGGTTATTTTAGGATATTTTTCGGGCTAACTTGACATTAGGTTAATTGTTAAAGGCATCGATTGATTCATGGGTCGACTAAAAGGTTGTAAGACAAAGCTTACTTCCTTTGTGATTGTTTACTAGTCCGTCTTAATCCGTTTAATGGCTAATACTCATTTACTTCGTTATGTAAAATAGACGTATTCTAAATAGCCATACTTTTACGTAAGATAGTTAGTATGAACAAAAAACAGGTCTATCGCTCGATTAGGAAGGTCCTTACCCGCGGGGGATGTGGATCTAGTAGATGTATAAGTTTACTAATCGATTCCACAGAACCCCACAACATATCCGCAATGAAACTCGAGCTTGAAGACTTAAAAATTACGAGGTGGTCCTGGACTCCAAATTTTTGCAGATGTGAATTGTCTCCTTGGGACCCCTTCCTGCCTTTTTGTTTACATTTCGATCGTTAGTTTCTAATTATCCCAACGCTTCAACCCTACGAATCATTTTGGTTGTTCAAACAAATGCATTTTGTCCACATACTTAACAATACCATTTTAGCCCTTGATCGCTATGAGCTTGAACGTTCATGATCGCTAACTGGTAATCAAGAATGAGCGTTTGCTGCGTGTATCAGACCTGCTAATTTCTAACGGTACTGATTGCTCTTATTATAAACCCGTCATCTCATTGCATGCCATAGCCTACCAATACTGAGCATCCTAGGCCCTTTACTAAATGTCTAGCTTTGTGCTACGGTTGCGTAACGTTCTAAATAATATTACCGTTTAGATAGCTCGTCTGCTTGGGCGGTATGGTGCTGGCTCTCGACAGAGCAGTTGTTCTCGCTGTTGCGTTACAATGGTCGCATGATGTGATTTCCTCCTTCGGTACAGGTCTGGATATCCGGCGACGAATTGTGGGAACGCCGATGAATGCTGCCAACGCCAACTTGCAGCGAGGTTCTATGACTCAGGGTTCTCACCAACAACAACAGCAGCAGCAACTTCATCTTCAACAGCAACTACAACAGCCATTTACACCACTGAAACATGGACAACTAAGAAAGGCCATCCCAATACAAACGCAGAGTAAGTAAAACAGAGACGATCTCCTTGGGAGGGGGGACTGAAGAATGCCTATCGGTATCTTCGATATCGCCCTCCTCAGAATATTCTAATTATTATTATTATCATCATCATTATTATTATTTTTATTATCATAATCATAGTTCAACAGTTAAACGTGACTAAGAGGTGGTCGGATTCGTACAAAAATTGAATTTTTTCTCTGCGACAGATCAAGTCAACGCTCTTGCTAGTTACAACGGAGAAAAAGTTTTATATATGTTTCTTTTAGCTCTTGATGGTAGTGTACTGAACTATCGTTCATTGAAGCTGTTGTCTCATATATGTTTCGCAGTATTGACACCGAATCGTAGTCCCTATGGTCCACGAACGGTGCGACCTGTCCTTCCACAGGAGAGAGGAGCTGTTGAGAAAGTTATTGATTACATTGTTGGTGAGGGACCCAACAACAGGTGAGCTGGCTACCTATACACTACTGCAAGGGGTAAATTCAGGGGGGGGGTTCGCATTTGAATACTCCATTCGAATCGAGGTGGCAACGTTCAACAATAATAACGCCAATAATTATATAATCATAATTATTCTCATTAGTGCTTACTCGTTTCATGTTCGCGCAGGTATGCTCTCATCTGCAAAAAGTGCTGCAGCCACAACGGTATGGCCCTTCGAGAGGAGTTTGAGTTTCTGGCATTCCAGTGTTGCTATTGTTTTCATTTTAATCCGGCGCGGAAGCAACGTCCAGGGCCGCCTCCATTAAATCTCTCCGCTGCGAACTCGACCACATCGCTCAACGACATATCTCGATGTAAGTCCGAAGACAGAGCGCCAACCCCCGAAACTCCTCTCCCGAAACCAAAGCCAAAGGATTCTCCTCGAAAAAGCTCAAATCCAGATATCAGTGAAGCAGCTGGTGCAGCGGCCAAGGCAGACAAATAGTGTCAAGGCAGCCTTGTTATCTACCAACTCGCGCCTGGCAGCCTTGTTGTTACTTCTGCTGCTGCTGCTGGCCATTGCGGAGCAACATGCTTTCTAGACAGACGATTCTTGTGGGCAGTGGATCTGGTGAGGCGATCTGCTTAACGGAGTGTCGTGTGGCAAAGACGCAGGAGCCAATTGTTTCAAACAGCAAGCTGGCAGTAAAACCTTGCCCCTGCCCGTCAGATGCAACATAGACTCAAGTGCCACTAAGAAACTCGATGATAATGGACAAAATGCGTATAAATCGTGAGGAAGTACATTACGTTCTGTGGGTAATAATTGTTTAACTTGAAGGTGTATGTATAAAGTAGCTCTCGGAGATGATGAAAAATTCCTAAATTTGCGGTGGCGTCAAAAAGTAATTATCGTAAGGATAATGTATCACACAGGTGATCGCAAGTATTATGAACAGCCAGCTTATTTCAACAATCCACCCCATTCTGTAACTATAATTCTGTTTATATATATATATATATATATATATATATATATAATTCATAGCTTTGTAACTTCATGTACAGATGATAAGTTGCACTACGGAGAAGATGGAAGGCCAATCGTTAAAATGGAAAAATGTTGTTTACGAGGGTTTTGTTTAGTATTGAGAGGAGTGAAAGCACTCTTCCTTCCAACTAAAGTTGATATTTCCGAAAATCACCTATAATGAAAGCCCGTGTAAATCTGGTGAGTCCAACGAAAAGTACGAATTCTCAGGAGTTGTTACTGAGTGGGCTGTACCTTATATCGCAAGGTCTGGAACTTCTCAGCACCGATACTCCCATTTAAGGCCGGTTTCCCACAGCGCGTTGGGGACCATTTTGAATAGATCGTTGCTTCCTTCAAGAAAATGTATTCGGAATTTCAGTGCTGTATAAACTAGTCTACGACACTAGTTCGTAATTAGGTTTCGCATAGAGAACGAACTAGCGCAGTAGGGTTTTGATTCAAAGTCGTCTAAATTATGTCGATGTGACATACAATACATGATTCATCGCTAGCTAACATATACATATATCGTGTATGCCGTTTGGATGAATGCTCTGTTGAAATTCTCAATTTAGCGTCCTGAAAGCGGGTGGGAGCGATGTGAAGAGCCGTCCTTGTGAGCCTTGATGAGACTTCCCTAAATAAAAACAGATTAAATCATGTCTCTATGCAAATGCCACTAATTCATATCCATCCTGTATTACAGGGATAGTTGTTGAAACTCTATGGTTGACTACCTTCTAACAGGGTGTCGCCTTACTGATACTATCTCGAAAACATGTTTGGATAATCGTCTAGAACACACTTGGACTGAGACGCATACTATTTCTTATTACAATTTTTAAACTGGTTGTGTCTACTCACATCTCCCGGTTACGCGCTCAATGTCCAGAATGATCTGTATATGAGTATTGGCTACCGGAGGTTAAACTTAGAATACTGTTTGAATAACATCAGAGAGACTTCGATCATTTGAATGCAAGAACTTTTAGGAGAGGTGTAATTTTTCAAAAAAGAAAACAACTCAAACGATTCGTGCACTGGAGTATTAACCATGATGTAGTGATTCTACTGGTAATCCCACCTGAACTTTATTGTTCTATCAGCAAAAGAAATACATTGTATCCTGCTCATGTCGTTAATTCTCGAGTTAATGTTTTGTTTTCCATGGAGTTCAACGACGTTTAACTTATTGCCATAATTTGGACCTGAGCGTAGATAGTTGGCAATCGATTTGAATTTAACTCTATAAACCACTGCGATTGTAGAGTACTTCTGTCGTTGTCATCATCAGGCTCGAAATCGCCGCCGTTACCACTGTCGAAGCGTCATGTCTTTCGACAATGAATATGGAACCATGCTTTAGGTAGATGCGGCCGGCTTTAACCTGTAAGAATGACTGCACATGGGTGAAATATGAAAATACATCAAATATGTAAATTGGTTAAATATTGTTGTACTCCTTATTTCAGCCGGCTCGCCGATTCCTTCGGGTCCTTCGATGAAGGACTCTGACCAGGAAGGTGAAGCTGACGGCGAGGTCGATACCGACCCCGCGGCCGACGCCGAAGGCGCGATCACCTGTTCCAGGCCCACTGAGGCGGATGCGTCTCACCTAGCGACAGGAGGCCAACACGCACCTAGGGGTGCGCGGCCAGCCCCCGAGGGAAATGAGAATGAGCCAACAATTGCTGATGATCCCAATCAGCAACAGCGCCTTATACAACAGGTACCACGAACTTGGTCGTCGCCGCCGCCGCCACCAGAACTCACTAAAGATAAGCAGGGGATCCTCTGCACGCAAGCAGATTAGACGTATCTGCACCCGCAGAAAAAGCCTCTTGATGGCATGTCACTCACTTCGATGTTACGCCGTTATGGGCTCTCTTTGTTGCACGAAGCATTCGTTTGACGGAGTTCATTTTCTCACATATTATATTCTTGTTCTCGATTAACTCTGTCGTCAACGTGTGTCAACCTGACATATCCACAGTTCGCTCCATGTCTATGCAACAAGTCGAGCAAGATTGTCATTGTTAAAAAAAGAACGAGTCATTACTGCAAAATAGTAATCGGGCCAAGTAATAAATTTTGCGTGAGCAAGGGTGACTGAAGTGAGATAATAACTGTTTCATTAATATTTTGCTTTCTTAGGAGCCCCCGCTGATGACAGATGACCCTCCAGAGTCAACTTAATCCAGATGAAGGATGAAACTCGCTCTGTACGATAAAGTAGAAAAACGGTTTTTGAAAATCTTTATATCACCACAACGTATGAATACATCAGTCAGTGACTCGAGTCGTGAGTTAGCCTTCTTCTCTTGCGCCATGCGCTAGCTTCTGTAATAATGGTTGATAATAATTGCGAATGATGGAACGTGCCACAGTGCAAGAATGCCAGGGACTACGACTAGGATCATCTTCACACACAAAGAGAGATAGAGAGAGAGAGAGAGCCACTGCATTATTAATATGTTGCAATACACTTATTATGCATAATTAATAAATCATGTTGTGTGTCTCAGACTTTTATACAAAACGAAATGTGCACTCATTTTTCGGATCGGTGTAAAAAAACTATGCGACAACTCTCTAAGACAAACGCTCGTAGGGCTTTTATTGAGTACAGTGAGCATTCGTTATACAGAGAATATGCTGTAGCATATCAGCATCAACTACTATAAAATCGTGCTTTTGAGAATACCGTGACACTTTAGGTCGTCCCCTTCCTCTAGGTCAATTCGGTCATCTCCTCGTCACTCCTGAACGGGGAAGAGGCTCCTTACGACCTCCTCCAGGTCTGCGTTGGGGATTTCCGGGGCCGCTCTCTTCAACTTGTTGCGGACGATCTGATACGGTAATCCCTACGTGTCGCCCTCAACCGAGTCTATAAGCTCCCTCCAGGCTTTTAGTTTGGACTTCCTGATGAGCCGCCGCAGTTCCCTCCTTACCGTCCTGTACACCTGTAACGATTGGTTTAGAATCGTTGCACTTGCCTGTGTATCGGCGTTGCTCGTAACCCTTCTGCCCCTTGTGACTCTTCTCCGGGTTCTGTTGCACACCCTCCTGGCCTTGCACACATCTCCTCGTTCCACCAGTACATGGGTTTCCTGTTGGTAGCCCCGCTCCTCATCCTGTAACCGGCTCTGACGCTGCCTTACAACTTTCCTCTAGGATGAACTGCATGCGTTCCGGCGTGAGCTCCTCCGCTTCCTCGTTGTCCTCCTGGTCCCTTCGGGGATACAGTTGGTTGAACTTCTGTATTACTATACTCTTGCTTATCATTCTCATCTGCTATTGCTTCCCGCGGCCTCGTCCTCGAGGACTCGACGTATCGTTGCCTTCACCTTCTTTTTTAAATGTGATCGGTCTGTGATCACTCACCAGCTCCTCCTCTTCCACTTTCCATTCGCGAATGCGGGCCCATCCCCCCTCATCCACTGCCGTGATGTCGATGTGATTCATCTGCTCTCCGCTGCAAAAAGTGGGCTCCCTGCCCTCGTTATAGACCACCAGCCCGTTCTGGCTGAACTACTCCTCCAGAATTTGACCTCTGGAGTCCGTCCGGCCAGAGCCCCAAGCTCTTGACTTGGCGTTGAAGTCGCCACCGACTACGACTAGATCACCGCTTCCTCGTCTGGCTCTTGTTTCCCAGCTGAGCTCTTCTAAGGATGTTAAAAACTCATCTTCGCTTTTGTTAGGGGAGAAATAACAACTAAAAAGAGTAACCTTGCCATTAACCGTTATCCATGAGTGCCCTTGGCCTGCTCCTCCGTCCCTAGAGGTAATTCTGCCCGTTTCAGAGATCCCACATGCCGTATCTTGGCTGGCGTCCGAGAACCAGGAGGTCTTGAATGAAGGAATGGCGTTTCTTCTGCCCATGGCCTCCAGGAGGTCATGGGATGCTCTGGTCCTGTTTAGGTTTATCTGGATCACCCTAATTGTCATGTTGGTATCTGGTTTGTCCGTGTTCCAGTTCCGGGGTGAGGTCCTGTATGTCCATATTCTCCTCAGTAGCCATCACCACTCTGCCTCATTTCCCCACTTTCAGCGACTTGTGCAGCATCGTGGGTTTCGATGATGTCGAGGCCTGAGTTGGCTTGACCGCCTCAGGTACGCCGGCCGGCCTCACTGCCCCGGGTGAATTGCGGGGACCTCCCCTGCCGCCGTGGGTCTTTTTGGCGTCGACCCTGGCTTGCTTAAGCAAGCCCCTATACACCGGGCAGACGGCACTGTCTGCCTTATGTCCCCCTACCTGGCAGGACGCGCAGAACTCCTGCTCAACTTCACACATCTTGCCGATGTGTCCCTGCTGGCCGCACCGATACCAGGGCCTTCCCTTCTCGGGCAGGTCGGACGCGGAGCATGCTCTCGCCATGTGTCCGGGGCGGGAACACCGGTAGATGGGCACTGTGGCCCACCTTTCCACCTTACACCGCGCTCCACACCTGAGCGTCGTGCTCGTCAGCATTGCGTCCCCAAGGGAGATGCAAAGATGCCCCAGGGGAGAGCCAAGATGCCCTTGGTTGGCTGCGCATCCCTGCAGTCGCTCCCAGCTCCTTGCTCCCAGCTCCATGGCTCTTCAGAAGTATCTCGATCGTTTCTCTGCCGTCACGTGTATGAGCGGAGGGGGGGCGTCGCTGCCCAAACCGGCGTGGATGTCTGCCGCTTTTCTGATCACCTGGAAAATAACTCGCATGGACTCAGAGTCTATTGACCCGTCGTTACCTTGGGGCCGACGTGCTTTGAATTAGCGACAACCACTTGCAGGGTTATTGAAAAATATTACGAGGTATTCTGTGGTTGATTGTTTCCTATAGTGAAATTATTATTGTCGAACGATTTTAACGAAATGTGGTATTCCAGTAGAACGGTCTTCCTGACAGGAAGGAAAAGAGTGCGAGACTTGGAGCTCCATTTAGAGGGTCTCCTTCTCAAATTCGAGGAAGTGGAAGACCTGAAGCGCCAACTTCAGGCAAGCGAAGCGAGAGCGGAAGGCTTAAGTCGGGCCTGAGTCGGGCTGAGGTCCTGTCCACGCTGAAAGAGTCAACAGGATCTCTTCCCAGTGAAGCCCCTATCTACTCTGATGATCCTGGCCCAGTTTCGCTCGCCGTTTGGTAAAAAGTTTGTGGCAGAGCTCTCAGAACTCGTACTACTCTTCCGTTAGTAAATAATTAGTTAGCAAAATGTTTGCCTCGGCTCGCTCAAAAAATAATTAGCATGCAGTGAAAACAATGATTGCGTTTTTTTTTTCCTTCAACAGCCTAGACGGCACGTCTAGGTTATTGTACTTCTTTATTTGAGTAAGTGTTATTGCAATTAGTAAGCATAAATAGCACATCGTATCATCAATAGTCCTCTATGATTTAGGGTTTCTTGATCTTATTTAGGAGTAATTCCTTTTAATTCGTCTATTTTACCTCATCTGCCATGGCGCCATTGAATCGACACCTACATTTGTAGGGCCAGCTGGTCATTTCGTCATTGACTCTTCTAACGGACAGACTGTAGGCGAATAGAGATGAGACAATTGCGTAGGTGCTATGGCAGCCTTACTTTGACAACAAACTTCGTGGAGGGTACTAGAACATTTCGATTGTTTTCTCCTGGTGAAGAAATTCTATAAATATTCATTGTGCTTGTGTTTGTATGTCTAAATATATACAATGTCATGTCGTGTTTTCTTCTACCTAGTTAAATAAGTTAAGTTAATTTGCAGCTAATTACTGAAGGTATATCTGGCCAGTTTTCGCGTTCGTCGATGAATCTGCTTGAACGGGCCAAGTTTGATAGGGGGACTCTGTCATACTGAAAAATAAACCACAAACATCAGACATTCTAAAGTTAATTTCAGAAATACAATATTTTCAAAGGATAACCTGCATTGGTACCTACAGCATAAATAGTCAAGGGAGAGTTGAATGTTTTCAACAACTAGAATATGGCTACAGTCTGTAATTGTAAGTGCTGAACATTCAGACATTCTTAAAATATTCGTGAATCTGAATATGTGATAGGTTAAGTTATGAATGGGGTACTGTTTCTAGAACTAAAAAAAACATACCATTGTTCTTTAGTGGGGCGTGTCACCGTAACTCGGCTCTGGAAGCTCAGGGGGACTGTAGCTTGAAGCTTGCTGTGGATAGAAGACCGGCTCTTCAACTACATGCTGGGGCGCGGCTCCATAGCCAACCTCAGGTAGTTCTGGTTCGGGTACGGCATAGCTCGAAGGCTTTGATACTACAACAGGTTTCGGTGGTTCAACCACGTGATTCTGAATGGTGATCGTCTTGTGTACTGAGGGTGGCTGTTGGAGGACCAGTCTAGGCAGTTGCAGTGTAATCGGCTTCTGGTACCACTGCAGCGAGGGCGTCGGCATAACCGGCACTTGGAACGTATGCTCAATATCTGGCAATTTAACTGCAGCAGCTGCTGGCGCTACTTGAACCTGAGGGAACTGCTGTTGTAGATTCGTGAAGACGCCCTGCACAGCAGCAGCCTTGCCAGCGGCTAACAACTGCGGGGCAGCCAGGACGGCGGAACTTGCTTTGTAGCCAGCCTTCGCGCCGGCTATCGCTGATGGAATGAGGATCTTCTTCTTGAGGTACTGAGCACCAGCAATCTTCAAACCGGCAAGTCCAATGGCCCCCTTGAGAAAAACAATCTTGGGTACCATTAGCAATTTTCCCCCGATGATTGTAGGGACAGCAACACCGGCAAGACCAGCGAGGGCTGGTAGCGCGGGTAGTTTTGGGATAAGTAGAGCATTAGAAAGGGCGAACAATACGGGAAGGAACACCAAGATCCTCATTGTGAGTGTTACTGTTCACGTCGGTTGTACACACACATACACACAAATAAGCAACTAACACCCGTTTGAATTGAAGCACTTATGATTCTCTGTGGTTCCTGCAAGGATAGCTGTATTGCAATTCGGATCTGATCTGATCCAAAGTAGCAATGCCTGCTCGATAGAACTTCAACAACGACACTGCGCTTTTAAAGGATGTGATCAGGCTACCACCCCGATCTCCGCCCACGTGAGCCGTTAGAGAAAGGGCAGAATATCGGAGATAGCCAGTGAGGGTGAGATTGCCGGTAAGCGTCGGCAAGAACCAACTCGGGCCTGTATCGGCAGTGGGATGCAACTAAATATTTCGGTAGCCTTATCAATGAGAAATAGCGAACAAAGGCTATCCCCAGATATCTCGTGTGACTTATTTCGAAGCTCTCGCACGACATTCTCTCGAAACCCCGTCGAGACAGCGCGGGGTGCGCGAGAAGACAAAAACCCGAAGCAGACAAACAAGAGGACATGCGAAATCTTCATGTGAACGCTCGTGAGGATTCATCTTCATATTGTGACACTTGCTTGCTATCGATTTAAATTAACATACAAGATCCGATTGCAAAGATTACTGCAGTTTCGATTAATGTTGCCAGTTAAGATAGACGCTATGTTTTATCTATGATCAATGATCGCCTGAGTGAGTGAATGCCGAATGTCTGCGATTTTGGTTTCCCCCTTGACATGGATAATGACTGGTTCTTGTACCACGTATACGTTCGCAGCTTGAGCTCTGAACCCCATGATCTCATGTGAGCGACGGAGTTTGCACTTGGGCTAAATATCTGAATGCCCTCCCAAATTTTCCTAATACAACTCTGGTACCTCTAAAAGCGGAGGCTTGGATACCATAATGATAGGTAGCGTCGGATGAACGCGTCATAATTAGAGAACTAATTAATCGCATCCATATATATATATATATATATTCTATATAGGCAGCATATAGAGAACTCACTGTTTGCTCCCATTAAATTATTAAAGGTTTTTCAACCCACGATTGATCAGTTGTTTCGTTTGCCTCAAGTTGACCTCGCTCTCTTCATTCACATTTGGCACTATTACGTATTTCCTCGAGGAGAAGACTCACAGTACATGAATGCACTTCAATACGTGCCACTGTTTACGAAGTACTGTATTATTGAATGCCGGGATATCATTCGCCGGTTATTGGCCTTAATACGTTGCCATGTTGGTTTTGTTGTTGTGTATCGCGGGAGATGTTTTGTATACGCCATGTTGATATTATGATTGTGCTCCCACTTGTCGTGTCACCATTGGCCTTATGTAAGGAAGTTTCTAGGCGAACCATGTACCGCAATACCGTGGACGTTAAATGTTGACTGTGAGTCAGTTCGGAAATTTTACTTTTGCATGAGCACCTAATGAAGTGGTTGCTTGAGCCATATGAGTGACGCACTGGTCTGTCTATACCAAAGACAAGGCTGATCAGAGCAATTAGCCGGCCTTTAACTTTTTGTAACTTTCGCACTAAATGAGTTAACTCAATGATAATTAGTATGAATTAAAACAGTTCGGGAAGCGCATTTGCAATATATTAGAGGAAGCTGTTGGGAGTCAAGTGCGAAGTATTTTATGCTACAACGGCTGTCAATTGACGCTCAGCGAGGCGCTGCTGCGATTTGGGCGTGGGCCTGATGCTTCAATGGAGTCAGGCAGACTTCCTGCATTAATCGCGGATTCACTTCGCCTATTTTTTGGTTATCAATCTCATAGAAATAAATGTTAGTGTACTTTTCTTATAGTAGTGCCTCCATAGGGATAATTAGTGTCTGATAGAAAAAAAACTGGGGGCCTTCCAGCCGCTAACGAAAATCAATTCAGTATGAATTTAAATTGCCCTTCTTTATTTATTTACTCACTGGAACCAGCGTTAACGAATTATCGTCTGGCCGAGAGTAATAAGGGGCAACGCAGATGCCGATGAGTGTTTCCTTTGCGAAGCTGTGGGTAGTGAGTAACTTAATAAAAACGTATACTGTCAAGCTATGCAATTTTCATCTAATTACTACCTAGTTTTTTGGTTTCTATTCTACCTATTCTTTATGATACAATCTATGCTCCAAGGTTTTACTTTACCCTAGTCTAATACCTCTCCCATATTTTCAATCCGTCCGTCAATTGAATAATTTAAGTAAATTAAATTTCCCGGGCTGACTCGTAGCCAACATACAACGAACAGGGTACTGCTTTATAAGACGGACAACCCCTTTAAATGCAAATGTGCACCGGTGTAGATCCAATCTGTGCACCTACGTGTCTCCTCCGATTGCAAGGTGCACACCAATGCACTACGCCACCGGGCTCGACAGTTGAATGAATTGAACATAGCTCGTCTTTCCTATTGGGGCATTTCGGCAACCAATGTTTATCTGTGTGACATATAAGAGAGCTTAAGCATTGTAAAATTGCAGCTCCTTTAATAAACCAATAAACATTTACAATTACCATTACCTAGTTGAGTCACTGATTTCAACGGTTGCACAGTGCGTTCGCCTAAGATAGCGCTGCCTAATACAACACATTACATACATTTGAGACCTTGGGCGGGCACGGCCCTCTCACTGCGAACTTCCTCGAAGGGGTCTACCATAGGTTGATACGCGCCACCGGGGACAAGCGCGCAGGTGCTTTCCTTCTGCAGCGCCTGTCCCTCGCTGTGCAGAGAGGCAATGCCATCGCCTTCCTCGGGACATTGTCGACCTCACCCCCCCCTATAACCCCTAGAAATAGTTCCTAACTACTGTATGTTTGAATAAACTTTTATATTTATTACATACACTGTCTGCCTGCTAAATATGGGTTGTCCGCGAAGGTTTCAACGATCATGAACGTTTAAACGAATTGCTCTGAGCAGCCTAAATGGTTAAAAGGCTAGTTCTGTCTTTTGTTGAGCTGACCTTCGATTCGAAGGCCCGAAAACACAAATGTTTGGTTGTTCGGGATATATTAGCAATTTTTGTCCATACAAAATATACATAGATGGTGATAAAGTGACCCCCCATAGGATTGTCAAATGTCTCAAACAGTTGTCAGTGAACATAAGTAAGGTACCAGTCGGTCCCAGCCATTTTGATTTAAACAGAAAATAATCAGTTACATGAAATTTCAGCCATAAAATAATTTGTCGTCATTGCAACACATTGAATCTTGCGAGGAGCGGACCGTAGGGTTGTGTTGCTTCTGATCAGAGGTTTTTCACTGGTTATTTTATTTGTACAAGATCCCTCGCGGTAGAAGTAGACGAGACAATGAACAAGTCGTCTACGGCTTTTCCGCTTCGAGCGTGTTCAGTGAAGGGCCGATCTCCGTATGTCGTACATGTCCCCATTAGCTAGAAAGCATGTTTGGGCTAGTTGTTACTGAAATTCGCTTATGTTCCGCTTGACGTTTCGTCACGATCAATAGGGCACCTATGAACTCGTATATTGATGACGGTCGTGTACGTATCAAAGTATCATTCATACGCAGGAGTTACTGGATGACAGAGGCATAGATCAGCAGGGAGCCACTTTTGTCGGTCTCCAACTTGTCTCATTGTCTACTCTTGTATGTCAACCCCTGACTCACTGACTCAGCCGCAGTAGCAGCACCAGCATCACCCGAGTTCAGAGTTTGATCATCAGCTTTGATCACTGTTGCCTTTCTCCGAATGGCTCTGACCGACTTCATAATCCAATAAGACGCTAAACCGTTTTGAATTCCTTATGGTATTACATCCTCCGTACGGGCCTAGACGGGTTGTCGCAGACCCCAAGACAATGCTTCTGATGAAATGTCATCTGCCTGCGACTCCATAACACTGCTTGTTTTTGTACACTCTGACGATGAGTTGATCTCCCACTGAGCGGAACGGCGGTGAATTCTCTTTTCATTTTCATAACGGTCGCCGGATTGTCCACACGCCTGTATCCATGCTGCTCTCAATTATATTCTACAAATCTACTCGCTGTCTGGCGAGCCTCACGAAGTTACATTTGAAGTCACTGTGTAGCTTGGAAATGTAAAAATAAATGAATAAATATTATAAGTAAATAATTTTATCGATATCAAAATGATGATCGATCGATTGATCCTCACCATCAAGCGATATGGTTCACTTGCAACCTAATTCATCCCAGTCTGAGGTATCTATGTTCTGGGATATGGAAAATTCTTACTCTAGATTCGAGGAGCTGCAGATTATACCCACATAGTGAAGTTCGCCCCTAACTGACGGCACATATAGAAAGAACAAATGAATTACACAACTTGTACCTTATTTACTAAGCGATTATGTTGCACATGTTCATAAAGTTCGATTTAATAGATAAGGACACGAAAACCTCGTAACCAAGACCAAGTAACAGCTTGTGCTGGCTTTTGAAGACCATTGGAGACTATGAACTGCATTAGCTGCAGATGTTGGTATCATAAGATGGGAAACCCATCCCAACCGAAATTAAACCTATATTATTCAGTGGTCGTATTTACGCTCTTCGAAAAAACAATAACTCTATTCGGCTCACCGCTATTTCGTCTACCCTTCGCAGGATTGCAGCTGAAGTTTCCTGTAGATATTTTTGAGAGAAAATACTACAGTCTTCGCTAGCTTGGATTTGGAACAATGGGGGCATGGAATCTACAATTTAGAGAACTCGTTCATTTATGCTTAGCAGATCAAGACCCTCTATCTTGATGAAACTTGGTTTTAGCTTTTCAAACCCGTCTCCAATCAATTCATCAATCCAGCTAAGAGTGAAGTATTTCCGACCTCTTCAGACCCTTCAGACTGCATGTTTACATACACGGGGCCTGATACAGATACCCTATTGACCACAGTAGTTGTTCACAGACGGGAAGTGACTGGGCTTATACACATCTCACCACTCTTACTTACGAATGCGCTAAGCGATACTGGGGAGGGTGGTGCTGTTGAACATCGTCAACAGTTCCACAAGGGGGCCGGTCACGGTGTTGACATGCATTAGCATGCCAACACCCAACCCCTTAAAAAAAAGAACTTTCAAATAGACGAATGGCCATCACGGTCTCTCGGGCGAACGCAGCGCCGGTCGCCATCCGCGACACACGATGCTTAAGGACACGCTCGTGAGGGCCCTCCACTCCGCCGGTATTCCTTGCACAAGGGAGCCACAGGGCCTCGACACCTCTGACGGGCGCCGCCCTGACGGCCTCACCCTTATCCCCTTCCATCGAGGCCAGCACCTGGTTTGGGACGGCACTGTGGTTGATACTCTAGCACCTTCTTATGTCAACCACTGTGCAACCATCCCCGGTTACGCAGTAGCGCGTGCGGAACGGGCAAAGCTAAGGAAGTACGCCGCACTCCAAGCAACCCACCTGTTTTCCCCCCTTGCCTTTGAGACCTTGGGCGGGCACGGCCCTCTCACTGCGAACTTCCTCGAGGGGGTCTACCATAGGTTGATCCGCGCCACCGGGGACAAGCGCGCAGGCTCTTTCCTCCTGCAGCGCCTGTCCCTCGCTGTGCAGGGGGGCAATGCCATCGCCTTCCTCGGGACATTGTCGTCCTCCCCCCCCCCCCCCCACCCCCATAATCCCTAGAAATTCCTAACTACTCTATGTTTGAATAAATCATATATATTCAAATAGATTGTCGCTAACTTTTTCAGTTGTCAAATTGCTTCCCTTATGCAGAAACGTTGTCAGGGATAACCTCGAACTCTTAGGATACCCCTAGCTCACCGATGGATGTTTTCCGCGACTTAAGTTAAAATACGAAAAACTCTGGGTTATCTTGGAAAGGTTTCCTTGATTGGAATCTCACAAGGGCTAGTTTTTGAAGAGAAACTCGTTGTCTGTTGCAAGAATTACACTTATACTCAGAAGTTCTGAATGCAAGAAAGGCTTGACCTTCTTGACTTATTCAATGATCAATGTGTGGAGTATCTATCTTGTCTAGTAAACATCCAACTTTCTCTGACTTCTCAAAAACAAACATCCCTTCCGATTTCAATGGGTGTTCTCGGTATCCTCTAACACCAGTATCCTTCCTTGCTGGGACCAGGATCATTACCTGATGACAGATGGAGACATTTGACTTCGGCCAAGAGTCAAAGTTGAAATCCCTGACAGGTTACCGTTGGGAGATTTAGGAACCCAAAGAAAATGGAAAGAAGTCATACATGATTCTGTTCAGCAATTTCTGCTGGATGAGACCACAAGCAATACTGAACACGCAAGACTGAAAGCTCTCTCAGGGCCTTAGGCCTGTGCATGACTTAATGTCATCCCCTCCCCTAGCAATAGCAGCTTACTGGACGATTAGTGCATCCGTATTACCATTGGTTTACATTGAGGCAATGAACTCGCTTCTACTCACCCCCATTGTTGGGATCCACTGGAACACCTTGACATTTCATGTGCATATCAAAAGCGTGGGACATGACCCCAGATCTTCATTTTTAAACGAATTCTTGGGCAGAGCCCTCTGATCTGCACCAATACCATGTGCAACAAACACACACTGACCTATCTAACTAAGAGAAAACACATCGTAAATGTAGGGGCAAATATTTGGTGACTTTCAATGGAAGAGTTAGATAGATAAGCGGCGGTATAGTGAAAACCAATAGAGAACCCCGCAAGGTGGCCTCGAAGTGGAGGCCAAGGAACTGATCTTGTCTATTCACAAGTTCGCTAATATAATTAAGATTGTTTATATAACCGAGTGCGACTTGACCTGTTTCGGGAGCGAAGGCTTAATTGACCAATTCATGTCAAATGTGAGTTGACGGAGATTCCCGCTTAGGCAACGCCTGTTGTGACACCAATTGATCACAATTTCATCATTTATTTGAACGCGCGCATTATATTACACATTCGATAAACTCTTTGTTTGTTACAACGTGTGCTAATCGACTATGCCCGATATAAATGCGAGCTGACCCCTTTTCAAGTAGAAGTGCCAGACGACTCGTTTGAGTGGATGTGCGAATTGACAGTTTTCTGAGCTGTTAAGTAACCCTAATTACATCATATATTTGAACATACGCATTTTATATGTTCGACAAACTCTCCGTTTGTCATACCATGTGTTCGTGAACCTAATAGTATTTTCAGGTCCGATGGCAAACGCCCCAATGGTCTGTCCTTAATTCCCTTCTCCAGGGGTAAAATCTTGGTCTCGGGTTGCACCGTGACTCATACTTTGGCATCTTGTTATGTCAGTCACGGGGCAACACAATCTGACCGTCTCAAATATTTAAAGTGTACTACATTAATGGAAGAATATCACTTTAGACCCGTAACCTTCGAAACTCTAGGATGACCGGGAGGGCAGCCTTCCAACTATTTACATTCATTAGAAAATAAATTATCCTCTGTTTCAGGATACCCTCGTGAAGGAGAATTTTTAATATATATATATATATATATATTTCTCCACGTTTTGCTTAGATCCGGGGGCGATGGACAGGTCCTTTAAGAGGAGTCTTCACTGCAGGTGAATGTGATACCCTTCTTAATTATTAATACGCGTTCATGGGATGAAATTGCTGCCCAAATTATATGAATAGATAATATATGCAGGCTCCCTGCCTTTCCACTAGGCAGTACAGACCGATGCTGCAAACTCTTACTAGGAAAGAAAATTATCCACTCGTGCTACCAGAAACCTTAAAGCTCTGACGAATATAATACATATGTGTATAAAGGATACGCGCATTATATTTACACATTCAATGAACTCTGGAATTTTTCCCCATATATATATATATATATATATTGTGACGTCTCTTGAGCTAACTAAGGTTATGGTGGTGGGTCTATTTTAGGGTGAGCACACGTGAGTTAGAGGCAATGGAGCTGTAAGATTTGTATTAGGAAAATTTGGGAGGGCATTCAGATATTTAGCCCAAGTGCAAACTCCGTCGCTTACATGAGATCATGGGGTTCAGAGCTCGAGCGACAAACATATACGTGGTACAAAAACCAGTCATTATCCATGTCAATGGGGTTGACCAAAATCGCAGACATTCGGCATTCACTCACTCAGGCGATCATTGATCATAGATAAAACTTAGCGTCTATCTTAACTGGCAACATCAATCGAAACTGCAGTAATCTTTACAATCGGATCTTGTATGTTAATTTAAATCGATAGCGAGCAAGTGTCACAATATGAAGATGAATCCTCACGAGCGTTCACATGAAGATTTCGCATGTCCTCTTGTCTGTCTGCTTCGGGTTTTTGTCTTCTCGCGCACCCCGCGCTGTCTCGACGGGGTTTCGAGAGAATGTCGTGCGAGAGCTTCGAAATAAGTCACACGAGATATCTGGGGATAGCCTTTGTTCGCTATTTCTCATTGATAAGGCTACCGAAATATTTAGTTGCATCCCACTGCCGATACAGGCCCGAGTTGGTTCTTGCCTTTGGCGATCTCACCCTCACTGGCTGTCTTCGATATGCTGCCCTTTCTCTAACGGCTCACGTGGGCGGAGATCGGGGTGGTAGCCTGATCACATCCTTTAAAAGCGCAGTGTCGTTGTCGAAGTTCTATCGAGCAGGCATTGCTACTTTGGATCAGATCAGATCCGAATTGCAATACAGCTATCCTTGCAGGAACCACAGAGAATCATAAGTGCTTCAATTCAAACCGGTGTTAGTTGCTTATTTGTGTGTATGTGTGTGTACAACCGACGTGAACAGTAACACTCACAATGAGGATCTTGGTGTTCCTTCCCGTATTGTTCGCCCTTTCTAATGCTCTACTTATCCCAAAACTACCCGCGCTACCAGCCCTCGCTGGTCTTGCCGGTGTTGCTGTCCCTACAATCATCGGGGGAAAATTGCTAATGGTACCCAAGATTGTTTTTCTCAAGGGGGCCATTGGACTTGCCGGTTTGAAGATTGCTGGTGCTCACTACCTCAAGAAGAAGATCCTCATTCCATCAGCGATAGCCGGCGCGAAGGCTGGCTACAAAGCGAGTTCCGCCGTCCTGGCTGCCCCGCAGTTGTTAGCCGCTGGCAAGGCTGCTGCTGTGCAGGGCGTCTTCACGAATCTACCACAGCAGCTCCCTCAGGTCGAGGTTCAAGCAGCGCCAGCAGCTGCTGCATTTAAATTGCCAGATATTGAGCATACGTTCCAAGTGCCGGTTATGCCGACGCCCTCGCTGCAGTGGTACCAGAAGCCGATTACACTGCAGCTGCCTAGACTGGTCCTCCAACAGCCACCCTCAGTACACAAGACGATCACCATTCAGAATCACGTGGTTGAACCACCGAAACCTGTTGTAGTATCAAAGCCTTCGAGCTATGCCGTACCCGAACCAGAACTACCTGAGGTTGGCTATGGAGCCGCGCCCCAGCATGTAGTTGAAGAGCCGGTCTTCTATCCACAGCAAGCTTCAAGCTACAGTCCTTCTGAGCTTCCAGAGCCGAGTTACGGTGACACACCCCACTAAACAACGATGGTATGTTTTTTTTTAGTTCTAGAAACAGTACCCCATTCATAACTTAACCTATCACATATTCAGATTCACGAATATTTTAAGAATGCCTGAATGTTCAGCACATACAATTACAGACTGTAGCCATATTCTAGTTGTTGAAAACATTCAACTCTCCCTTGACTATTTATGCTGTAGGTACCAATGCAGGTTGTCCTTTGAAAATATTGTATTTCTGAAATTAACTTTAGAATGTCTGATGTTTGTGGTTTTTTTTCCAGAATGACGGAGCTCTCTATAAAACTTGGCCCGTTCCAGCAGATTCATCGACAAACACGAAAACAGGCCAGATGTACCTGCAGTAATTAGCTGCAAATTAACTTAACTTATTTAACTAGGTAGAAGAAAACACGACATGACATTGTATATATTTAGACATACAAACACAAGCACAATGAATATTTATAGAATGTCTTCACCAGGAGAAAACAATCGAAATGTTCTAGTACCCTCCACGAAGTTTGTTGTCAAAGTAAGACTGCCATAGCACCTACGCAATTGTCTCATCTCTATTCGCCTACAGTCTGTCCGTTAGAAGAGTCAATGACGAAATGACCAGCTGGCCCTACAAATGTAGGTGTCGATTCGATGGCGACATGGCAGACGAGGTAAAATAGTCGGTGGAGGGCTACTATGTTTTTACAATGTGCAATTAATAGTTAAAAATTGCAATAACACTTACTAAAATAAAGAACTTTGACGTACTGTCTTGGTTGTCAAAGAATAAAAATACAATGATTGTGTTTGTTGCTGCTAATTATAATTTGTAGGGAATCGAGACAAAGCTCAACACAACATTTTTAAGCACTGGGCTGTTCCCCTATGTGGCCGGCCTCAGCACTCAATCTTTAGATATTACTTTGGAGACTTCCCGGGGCCGCCCTAGCTCATTTTTACCCTACAAAGATCCCCAGATAAAAAAATTAAAAGATTTTCTGTTATTTACGGTACATTTGAGCAATGTTGGCCCCTTTTACTCGGAAAACGCGGGTGGCCTAGGTTATCTTCATATAGGTTACGCATCATATCCCCCTGACAAGTTATATATATATATACGTGCTTTTATCTAGGGCAGCTCAGCCAGTGAATGTTATACGAACTTGACTTGAAAAGCGGGACGTCTTAACTAAGCGTAAGACGGAACGAAGAAGCTGCCACAGTGAACAATCGAATACAACAGAGGTATTCCTTTATTTGCCTATACGCCCTTATGGGTGAGACAATATACGAGAATTATACACCGACCACTTTGTCCACCGGCCGACGGTTGTCAGCGTCTGACTTAGTATTCCTCCTCTTATAAACTGGCGTGACAATAGAAAGACGAAAACACTAAAGCACAACTCCATCTTCATAATTACGAGCGAGTATTAAGTGGGAAGCTTCAGCTTGTACCCTCCCACACTTCTTGTAAACAATTGGAACTATTCCATCGAGAGTTTGGCTCGGGGGAAGGGTCCTTATTTTGGCATCTATCTTGTCAGCCGCAATGCGAATCGATGCACAATCAGATTCACCCCCGGGGCATTCGATGAGAAGATAAGGCACACCATCAGGCATTAGGTTTTTTCGGGAAAAAAACCCACGCAAACTATTTTTTAAAAAACACCACCTTATCATTGGTGGATATAGGAGTATCATTGACCATTGACCTTGAAGATGTTTCTTTACCACGAATTCGAACGTGCACAACAAAAATACCTCTTTACGGAAAAGCAGCCCAGACCCTTCCGGTATCCTGAGCCTCCTCGACGCCTTCCGCAGCTTTAGTTCAATATGGGGAGTTGAAGCCGGCATCATTGTGCGACTTTAATTTGTCCACACATTCTCGTAGTTTGTGATGCTTAGTGTGTCTATCGTGATTGGATGTATACAGTTCTATTAAAAGTGAATATACTTAATTAACACAAAGCATATATTTGATACACATTAATGAAAACGCTGAAAAAAAGCGAGCGCATAAGATATGAGAGAAAACATACTCAAATTCGTCGTTGTCTCCTTTGTAAGATTTCAATCTATAATCAAGTGCCGGCGCGCCTTGAGTTTCGGATAGTACGTGGAGTGAAATTGCCTCATGATCCGATCTAAAAGATGGCGGACCAATATCACCACTCTCCATGGCATAGGGATCACACGCAAATAGTTTCTCACGTGCAGCCCCACGCTCATTACCAACGCGTCGAGTTATTTGCAAGCTGACAAAGGCCACAACCGAGAGAGATGTTAACGAACTCAGAGGAAGCAGATCGTCTATCTGATAGAACAGCGCACTCCTTATACAAAGGAGCGCACTCTTCACCAATTCATATCACAGAGATTGAGATGGCCAACGTATATGATCATATATGAGTCAGACGGAGATGCTAAGGTTCGACGGCAGTTGAATACAGGCATTTTAACTCTGGTGTGCGTCTACACTCGGCAGATCTTTTTTGTTTAGCTAGGAGGGATTTGAAGTTGAGTGTGCCTAGAAGAAAGCCCGGTGGATGTTCCCACACTGAGTCAGAGTTGAAAAAGCTCTGTGTTGGGTAACCTTGTTGGCTATTTGTACCACGTAGGTAAACAGTGGAGTACAAAGAAGCTAGCTGGAAGACTGGTGCCATCATGTTCGATAACACTCGGAGCCTGAAATTATCATCATGTCATTTCCTTAAATGAAATTTTGCCCTCTGAATTGTACAAGGTGTTCAAAATATGATACAACCCTATGGATTGGATTAAAATAATGTGTACAAAAATTAAGGCAAACCAGTGACGTTTTTAAAGAGAGAGTCCTCCCTTTCTTTGACGTCGACCTGAAATTTGTTGTCCACTTCGGTATAGTGGATGCGGTCTTCAAAACCTATTCAACTTGTCTATGTTTAAAATTCTCAATCATCAGTTGGCGTCTCAAGCTATATATATATATATATATATTGGAAGAGATCTAATCCAGCCATACATCACGCCATGAGCAGATTGTCTGAGCAATCACGAGGGTATCAATGACTGTGTAATACTAATTATTTAAGGAATAAAAAAGTCGGTGGGTATAATGCGGAGAGTGAGCGGCTATTAGTATTTCCATCGCCTGTCGATGTTGCGACAACATATCAGCGCGTTTTCATTTCATTTCGTTTAATTTCGTAGGATGGGGTCTTCCAACCAGTTAAGCGAGCCAGTACAGCTGGTCGAGGGGCTGCAGGAGCAAACCCAAACAACCGGCGGGTGGAGTACGTCAAACTGGAGACATCGTAGCCAACGCTGGTGTGGTACAGCTTAGAGGTGATAGCCGGATTCAGGGAAAAGATTCATGAATCTCCCACGCTTCTCCACCTGAACGTCTTTCTTACTGCCTACCCATCATTATAATTTAACTGAAGGAGAATTTGCCCAAGAAAAGTGAGCTTGTGAAAAGAACAAATCCAACGATCCGCCTGATAATCTGTTCGAAACGGGAGACTCCATAAGGGAAGCTAACCATCCCATGAACGATGGCGAGGCTCGAAGGCTGAGAACGAATAAGCGAGATCCGAAGACTCTAACAACGCTGAGTACAAACACTATACTCGTGTAGCTAAACCCGATAAAAATATTCCCCCGAACGCAATAGGCTGAGGGTAACCGAAGTGGCCGAACTTCTTCAGCCGCTGGAAGTGTATGAAGAAGAATGAAGATATCGACAGATTCAGGTGAAGGTGAGAGCGCTTCTGTGGGCATGGGCAAAAACACGGATCGGGGCGTGAGAACTCAACATAGGCTGACGGTGGATCTCGAGAGCGTGAAAAGAAGATCTCACGAGTGTATGATGACATAAGATCGCCCAGTAGCATGGCCCAATAGAATGGGTCTGATGCGATACCGTACGCTACGAAGCCATGACCAGGTTGTCTGACCAATAGATACAAAGTGATAATATTCAAAGAACAAATATAGTCGTCAGGTATTACGATATCGAAACAACAAGTCAGCTTGCTCCTTTTGATCATTTCAATATACATATATATATATATATATATATATATATATATGGTGTTGAACCTCATAGTTCGCTCTTTGTACAACTTCTGTAACTGTGTCATATATATGTATTCGGTACACGTACCGTGAAAATCAAGGATCTAACATTATTTAAGACGTTCTCGAACGTTGGCGTTAATGGTGAGGGTGTGCATGTTCAAATGTAATGTTATAAGCATATAGTTACCGTCTCTATGTTTACGCAACGAATCGGAGCCGGTTCTGCTTCACGGTCTCATGTCAAAGGGCCAGACGTGCGTGTTGGGAAGTGCAGTCACTCTGAAACTTCGGCTCAGGTCGAGGTTATCCTCGCCGGGAGTTCTAGCGGAGATCAGTTCCGGCCAACATGAACACTTTGCCTTCGGATAAAGTAATCATGGCCTGTCCTGTTGGTGCCGCTGTTGCAACGGCAGCTGCAGCTACAATAGTTTTTGTTCCTCGATCTTTGCTTGACTTGTACAAAGCCGAACTCCTAGGACCATCTTCTCGTTCAGATCGTTTTTAGAGCTGCGACCGCATTTCGTGTCATCACGCCTCAGTCATTTCCAGCTGAAGCCGCCTGTTTTTACGATAAGTTTAAGCAATACGCATACATGAATGACATTCATATAAAATGGATATTTAATGTTAACATCAGTCTCTCTAATATCTGGACCGCTTGGGTATACGACCTCATACGCAATGTACGCGTTCTCTTGAATATATCCATATTCACGATCGACTTACACAACCTGGTAGTTTATAAATCCCAGTTCATTAGCTATCAATGCTATAGCTACATTTGTTATGTTAATGTGTCAATACTATAAGTCAATGCTTAAGTTCGATGTAACTGAACACGGAAGCCGAACTGGAAGGTCTAAGGATCATCCCGTGGAACATAGAGGGGGCTACCTCGATCCCCCGCTCGCTCTCTCGTTCCTATCTCACAGATACGAAATAGGGACGCAATCGATCTCACGGAAAGCTTTGCCTCCTACGGTGTCCGACTCATTTGGAACGGCCTTGAGGGGTCTGGGTAAAAATGGGCGAAATCTTTCTGAAGAGGGTGCTCTGTCGACCGTCACGAGCCAGCAGCACCAAAACGCGCCTAATGGGAGCTACCCGTAGACTCGTGGATGATCTTTTGACTGATCCGAGACAGAGGCATACCGGACACACATCGAAGGTTTCCACAGACAGATCTCTAACCTAGAAGTGGGCTTCTACCAAACAACAGCGATGACATCAGACGCTTGGAAGGGCTGCTTGCACCTTGGTAACTAGATTTGCGGTGCACTGCTTTCACCATCTCGCCTGCTTAACCGAGAACTTCCACTATGCCGGTTCAGTCTACGCATGTAGATTATGTGGGGACGGGTGCCCGAGGCACCGTCTCAGCACTTGCCAAGCAGGACATTCATTGGCCTGGGTCACGACCCCTTTTTTCACCCTGACCAGTAGGGCTGTCATGTCTATAGATACGGTCATCTTCTCATCTCATCCCATTTTATTTCTATTTATTACCCTGTTGTAATCCATACCATCTATTGGTAAGATAAACGAAATGATGATGATTTAACTCTCTCGGCTGTAGGTAGACTTTCAATTACAACACCGTATTAATGCAGATGTGAACCAAAATTGAATGCAAAAAAAGAGCATACGAAATACACAGATACGTATATATTTTTAACTCGATTTCACATGTTGTCTCTGAAAAATTGGAGTGGCCCATTTGGACATGATTAATTTAACTAAGTCGTTGATAAAATTTTGTAATCATTTCTACATTCGGGAATTGCTTGAGCATTTGAAGGATGAAAAGTTTGGATAAAAGTATCAATGAGGTAATCGTTCGCTGCATCCCTTCTGATCTGCGCATTCCCGAATATCAGAGAATATTTTAAACACTTTGTACAACTATGAGAGAAACATTTCAGATACGTCTTCAAATAAGAACTGTGTTGATCTGTCATCTATCTCTTCTAAAAAAAAAATTCTAAATACACAATTGATAAACAGCAGCTGAAATGTTTGGAGGACGCTCGATCAATTCATGCGCCTGGAAACATGTGATCATGCACCATCACGGATACGTTCACCCACGTGTCACCTTATAGGTCGCTAGGGTTTTTGCTACAGTAATCATTTCAATACCGAGCTAATCAACAAACGATCAGTTCGTGAAAGACCTGTGACTACCGAATACAAACTTGTCAGGGGGATCTGATACATATAGTAAGATGACGAAGGCCACCCGGGTCCCTCAAGAAAAACAGGCCAGAATTGCTCAAATGAACTGTACATTTTTTAGACACATTCTTTGTAAGACTAAGACCACACGCATGCCACACTGGGGACATATGACTACATACATTTGAGGGGGGGGGCTATGGTTTAATATCAAATCGAGCAGGACGCGGAGTATGGTTGGATTTCTTCGTCTGGGGATCTGTGGCGGGTACAAATGACCGAGGGTGGCCCAGTGCTCAAAATAATGTAGTGATTAAGTCATGAGAACGATCGACCGCAGAAATAACGCCGCCGTTTCGAGGTAAGTTTGTGACAGAGGAAACAGTAACATATTTTGTCACAGAACGATAAATGAACGACTTGGAAAACATGTCTAATTCAAATGTTTTCCCTCTGAATTTCAGCGAACAGTTTCGGCTATGCGATAAGCCTGTGTTGTGACTTGAGACCCATATAACTGCTCTCCCGTCAGTAAATATTTAATTAACAAAATGTTTGTCTCGATTCCCTACAAATTATAATTAGCAGACAGAAAAACAATGTGTTGTATTTTTTCTTTCGACAACCCAGATGGTACGTCAAAGTTCTTTATTTTAGTAAGTGTTATTGCAACTTTTAACTATTAATTGCACATTGTAAAAACATAATAGCCCTCCACCGACTATTTTACCTCGTCTGCCGTGTCGTCATCGAATCGACACCTACATTTGTAGGGCCAGCTGGTCATTTCGTCATTGACTCTTCTAACGGCCAGACTGTAGGCGAATAGAGATGAGACAATTGCGTAGGTGCTATGGCAGCCTTACTTTGACAACAAGCTTCGTGGAGGGTACTAGAACATTTCGATTGTTTTCTCCTGGCGAAGAAATTCTATAAATATTCATTGTGCTTGTGTTTGTATGTCTAAATATATACAATGTCATGTCGTGTTTTCTTCTACCTAGTTAAATAAGTTAAGTTAATTTGCAGCTAATTACTGCAGGTAAATCTGGCCAGTTTTCGTGTTCGTCGATGAATCTGCTTGAACGAGCCAAGTTTTATAGGGAGCTCCGTCATTCTGGAAAAAAAACCACAAACATCAGACATTCTAAAGTTAATTTCAGAAATACAATATTTTCAAAGGACAACCTGCATTGGTACCTACAGCATAAATAGTCAAGGGAGAGTTGAATGTTTTCAACAACTAGAATATGGCTACAGTCTGTAATTGTATGTGCTGAACATTCAGGCATTCTTAAAATATTCGTGAATCTGAATATGTGATAGGTTAAGTTATGAATGGGGTACTGTTTCTAGAACTAAAAAAAAACATACCATCGTTGTTTAGTGGGGTGTGTCACCGTAACTCGGCTCTGGAAGCTCAGAAGGACTGTAGCTTGAAGCTTGCTGTGGATAGAAGACCGGCTCTTCAACTACATGCTGGGGCGCGGCTCCATAGCCAACCTCAGGTAGTTCTGGTTCGGGTACGGCATAGCTCGAAGGCTTTGATACTACAACAGGTTTCGGTGGTTCAACCACGTGATTCTGAATGGTGATCGTCTTGTGTACTGAGGGTGGCTGTTGGAGGACCAGTCTAGGCAGCTGCAGTGTAATCGGCTTCTGGTACCACTGCAGCGAGGGCGTCGGCATAACCGGCACTTGGAACGTATGCTCAATATCTGGCAATTTAAATGCAGCAGCTGCTGGCGCTGCTTGAACCTCGACCTGAGGGAGCTGCTGTGGTAGATTCGTGAAGACGCCCTGCACAGCAGCAGCCTTGCCAGCGGCTAACAACTGCGGGGCAGCCAGGACGGCGGAACTCGCTTTGTAGCCAGCCTTCGCGCCGGCTATCGCTGATGGAATGAGGATCTTCTTCTTGAGGTAGTGAGCACCAGCAATCTTCAAACCGGCAAGTCCAATGGCCCCCTTGAGAAAAACAATCTTGGGTACCATTAGCAATTTTCCCCCGATGATTGTAGGGACAGCAACACCGGCAAGACCAGCGAGGGCTGGTAGCGCGGGTAGTTTTGGGATAAGTAGAGCATTAGAAAGGGCGAACAATACGGGAAGGAACACCAAGATCCTCATTGTGAGTGTTACTGTTCACGTCGGTTGTACACACACATACACACAAATAAGCAACTAACACCGGTTTGAATTGAAGCACTTATGATTCTCTGTGGTTCCTGCAAGGATAGCTGTATTGCAATTCGGATCTGATCTGATCCAAAGTAGCAATGCCTGCTCGATAGAACTTCGACAACGACACTGCGCTTTTAAAGGATGTGATCAGGCTACCACCCCGATCTCCGCCCACGTGAGCCGTTAGAGAAAGGGCAGCATATCGAAGACAGCCAGTGAGGGTGAGATCGCCAAAGGCAAGAACCAACTCGGGCCTGTATCGGCAGTGGGATGCAACTAAATATTTCGGTAGCCTTATCAATGAGAAATAGCGAACAAAGGCTATCCCCAGATATCTCGTGTGACTTATTTCGAAGCTCTCGCACGACATTCTCTCGAAACCCCGTCGAGACAGCGCGGGGTGCGCGAGAAGACAAAAACCCGAAGCAGACAGACAAGAGGACATGCGAAATCTTCATGTGAACGCTCGTGAGGATTCATCTTCATATTGTGACACTTGCTCGCTATCGATTTAAATTAACATACAAGATCCGATTGTAAAGATTACTGCAGTTTCGATTGATGTTGCCAGTTAAGATAGACGCTAAGTTTTATCTATGATCAATGATCGCCTGAGTGAGTGAATGCCGAATGTCTGCGATTTTGGTCAACCCCATTGACATGGATAATGACTGGTTTTTGTACCACGTATATGTTTGTCGCTCGAGCTCTGAACCCCATGATCTCATGTAAGCGACGGAGTTTGCACTTGGGCTAAATATCTGAATGCCCTCCCAAATTTTCCTAATACAAATCTTACAGCTCCATTGCCTCTAACTCACGTGTGCTCACCCTAAAATAGACCCACCACCATAACCTTAGTTAGCTCAAGAGACGTCACAATATATATATATATATATATATGGGGAAAAATTCCAGAGTTCATTGAATGTGTAAATATAATGCGCGTATCCTTTATACACATATGTATTATATTCGTCAGAGCTTTAAGGTTTCTGGTAGCACGAGTGGATAATTTTCTTTCCTAGTAAGAGTTTGCAGCATCGGTCTGTACTGCCTAGTGGAAAGGCAGGGAGCCTGCATATATTATCTATTCATATAATTTGGGCAGCAATTTCATCCCATGAACGCGTATTAATAATTAAGAAGGGTATCACATTCACCTGCAGTGAAGACTCCTCTTAAAGGACCTGTCCATCGCCCCCGGATCTAAGCAAAACGTGGAGAAATATATATATATATATATATATTAAAAATTCTCCTTCACGAGGGTATCCTGAAACAGAGGATAATTTATTTTCTAATGAATGTAAATAGTTGGAAGGCTGCCCTCCCGGTCATCCTAGAGTTTCGAAGGTTACGGGTCTAAAGTGATATTCTTCCATTAATGTAGTACACTTTAAATATTTGAGACGGTCAGATTGTGTTGCCCCGTGACTGACATAACAAGATGCCAAAGTATGAGTCACGGTGCAACCCGAGACCAAGATTTTACCCCTGGAGAAGGGAATTAAGGACAGACCATTGGGGCGTTTGCCATCGGACCTGAAAATACTATTAGGTTCACGAACACATGGTATGACAAACGGAGAGTTTGTCGAACATATAAAATGCGTATGTTCAAATATATGATGTAATTAGGGTTACTTAACAGCTCAGAAAACTGTCAATTCGCACATCCACTCAAACGAGTCGTCTGGCACTTCTACTTGAAAAGGGGTCAGCTCGCATTTATATCGGGCATAGTCGATTAGCACACGTTGTAACAAACAAAGAGTTTATCGAATGTGTAATATAATGCGCGCGTTCAAATAAATGATGAAATTGTGATCAATTGGTGTCACAACAGGCGTTGCCTAAGCGGGAATCTCCGTCAACTCACATTTGACATGAATTGGTCAATTAAGCCTTCGCTCCCGAAACAGGTCAAGTCGCACTTGCCTTTCGAACTAGTCGTTTAGCACTCGGTTATATAAACAATCTTGATTATATAAACAAACTTGTAAGTAGACAGGATCAGTTCCTTGGCCTCCACTTCGAGGCCGCCTTGCGGGGTTCTCTATTGATTTTCACTATACCGCCGCTTATCTATCTAACTCTTCCATTGAAAGTCACCAAATATTTGCCCCTACATTTACGATGTGTTTTCTCTTAGTTAGATAGGTCAGTGTGTGTTTGTTACACATGGTATTGGTGCAGATCAGAGGGCTCTGCCCAAGAATTCGTTTAAAAATGAAGATCTGGGGTCATGTCCCACGCTTTTGATATGCACATGAAATGTCAAGGTGTTCCAGTGGATCCCAACAATGGGAGTGAGTAGAAGCGAGTTCATTGCCTCAATGTAAACCAACGGTAATACGGATGCACTGATCGTCCAGTAAGCTGCTATTGTGGGGGGAAGGAATGGCATTAATGGCATCATGTACAGGCCTAAGGCCCTGAGAGAGCTTTCAGTCTTGCGTGTTCAGTATTGCTTGTGGTCTCATCCAGCAGAAATCGCTGAACAGAATCATGTATGACTTCTTTCCATTTTCTTTGGGCCCCTAAATCTCCCAACAGTAACTTGTCAGGGATTTCAAATTTGACTCTTGGCCGAAGTCAAATGTCTCCATCTGTCATCAGGTATCAGTTTTTTCACCATGTCAGGAACTGAATGCATTGATGACATGATCCTGGTCCCAGCAAGGGAAAATACTGGTGTTAGAGGATACCGAGAACACCCATTGAAATCGGAAAAGATGTTTGTTTTTGAGAAGTCAGAGAAAGTTGGATGTTTAATAGACAAGATAGATACTCCACACATTGATCATTGAATAAGTCAAGAAGGTCAAGCCTTTCTTGCATTCAGAACTTCTGAGTATAAGTGTAATTCTTGCAACAGACAACGAGTTTCTCTTCAAAAACTAGCCCTTGTGAGATTCCAATCAAGGAAACCTTTCCAAGATAACCCAGAGTTTTTCGTATTTTAACTTAAGTCGCGGAAAACATCCATCGGTGAGCTAGGGGTATCCTAAGAGTTCGAGGTTATCCCTGACAGCGTTTCTGCATAAGGGAAGCAATTTCACAACTGCAAAAGTTAGCGACAATCTATTTGAAAGTTCTTTTTTTTAAGGGGTTGGGTGTTGGCATGCTAATGCATGTCAACACCGTGACCGGCCCCCTTGTGGAACTGTTGACGATGTTCAACAGCACCACCCTCCCCAGTATCGCTTAGCGCATTCGTAAGTAAGAGTGGTGAGATGTGTATAAGCCCAGTCACTTCCCGTCTGTGAACAACTACTGTGGTCAATAGGGTATCTGTATCAGGCCCCGTGTATGTAAACATGCAGTCTGAAGGGTCTGAAGAGGTCGGAAATACTTCACTCTTAGCTGGATTGATGAATTGATTGGAGACGGGTTTGAAAAGCTAAAACCAAGTTTCATCAAGATAGAGGGTCTTGATCTGCTAAGCATAAATGAACGAGTTCTCTAAATTGTAGATTCCATGCCCCCATTGTTCCAAATCCAAGCTAGCGAAGACTGTAGTATTTTCTCTCAAAAATATCTACAGGAAACTTCAGCTGCAATCCTGCGAAGGGTAGACGAAATAGCGGTGAGCCGAATAGAGTTATTGTTTTTTCGAAGAGCGTAAATACGACCACTGAATAATATAGGTTTAATTTCGGTTGGGATGGGTTTCCCATCTTATGATACTAACATCTGCAGCTAATGCGGTTCATAGTCTCCTATGGTCATCAAAAGTCTGCGCAAGTCTGCGCAAGCCATTATGTTACTTGGTCTTGGTTACGAGGTTTTCGTGTCATTATTTATTAAATCAAACTTTATGAACATGTGCAACATAATCGCTTAGTAAATAAGTTACAAGTTGTGTAACTCATTTGTTCTTTCTATATGTGCCGTCAGTTAGGGGCGAACTTCACTATGTGGGTATAATCTGCAGCTCCTCGAATCTAGAGTAAGAATTTTCCATATCCCAGAACATAGATACCTCAGACTGGGATGAATTAGGCTGCAAGTGAACCATATCGCTTGATGGTGTCGATCAATCGATCGATCATCATTTTGATATCGATAAAATTATTTACTTATAATATTTATTCATTTATTTTTACATTTCCAAGCTACACAGTGACTTCAAATGTAACTTCGTGAGGCTCGCCAGCCAGCGAGTAGATTTGTAGAATATAATTGAGAGCAGCATGGATACAGGCGTGTGGACAATCCGGCGACCTTTATGAAAATGAAAAGAGAATTCACAGCCGTTCCGCTCAGTGGGAGATCAACTCATCGTCAGAGTGTACAAAAACAAGCAGTCCTATCGAGTCGCAGACAGATGACATTTCATCAGAAGCATTGTCTTGGGGTCTGCGACAACCCGTCTAGGCCCGTACGGAGGATGTAATACCATAAGGAATTCAAAACGGTTTAGCGTCTTATTGGATTATGAAGTCGGTCAGAGCCATTCGGAGAAAGGCAACAGTGATCAAAGCTGATGATCAAACTCTGAACTCGGGTGATGCTGGTGCTGCTACTGCGGCTGAGTCAGTGAGTCAGGGGTTGACATACAAGAGTAGACAATGAGACAAGTTGGAGACCGACAAAAGTGGCTCCCTGCTGATCTATGCCTCTGTCATCCAGTAACTCCTGCGTATGAATGATACTTTGATACGTACACGACCGTCATCAATATACGAGTTCATAGGTGCCCTATTGACTGTGACGAAACGTCAAGCGGAACATAAGCGAATTTCAGTAACAACTAGCCCAAACATGCTTTCTAGCTAATGGGGACATGTACGACATACGGAGATCGGCCCTTCACTGAACACGCTCGAAGCGGAAAAGCCGTAGACGACTTGTTCATTGTCTCGTCTACTTCTACCGCGAGGGATCTTGTACAAATAAAATAACCAGTGAAAAACCTCTGCTCAGAAGCAGCACAACCCTACGGTCCGCTCCTCGCAAGATTCAATGTGTTGCAATGACGACAAATTATTTTATGGCTGAAATTTCATGTAACTGATTATTTTCTGTTTAAATCAAAATGGCTGGGACCGACTGGTACCTTACTTATGTTCACTGACAACTGTTTGAGACATTTGACAATCCTATGGGGGGTCACTTTATCACCATCTATGTATATTTTGTATGGACAAAAATTGCTAATATATCCCGAACAACCAAACATTTGTGTTTTCGGGCCTTCGAATCGAAGGTCAGCTCAACAAAAGACAGAAATAGCCTTTTAACCATTTAGGCTGCTCAGAGCAATTCGTTTAAACGTTCATGATCGTTGAAATGTTCGCGGACAACCCATATTTAGCAGGCAGACAGTGTATGTAATAAATATAAAAGTTTATTCAAACATACAGTAGTTAGGAACTATTTCTAGGGGTTATAGGAGGGGAGGGGTGAGGTCAACAATGTCCCGAGGAAGGCGATGGCATTGCCTCTCTGCACAACGAGGGACAGGCGCTGCAGAAGGAAAGCACCTGCGCGCTTGTCCCCGGTAGCGCGGATCAACCTATGGTAGACCCCTTCGAGGAAGTTCGCAGTGAGAGGGCCGTGCCCGCCCAAGGTCTCAAATGTATGTAATGTATGTAATTCATCATATGACCGTCTTTTGTTGCAATCCGTAACATGAATTTTACAACAAATAAAACAATTCGTGAAAGCGTTGCATTAGGCAGCTCTATCTTAGGCGAACGCACTGTGCAACCGTTGAAATCAGTGACTCAACTAGGTAATGGTAAATATTTATTGGTTTATTAAAGGAGCTGCAATTTCACAATGCTTAAGCTCTCTTATATGTCACACAGATAAACATTGGTTACCGAAAAAGGGAAGACGAGCTATGTTCAATTGATTCAACTGTCGAGCCCGGTGGCGTAGTGCATTGGTGTGCACCTTGCAATCGGAGGAGACACGTAGGTGCACAGATTCGATCTCCACCGTTGCACATTTGCATTTAAAGGGGTTGTCCGTCTTATAAAGCAGTACCCTGTACGTTGTATGTTGGGTACGAGTCAGCCCGGAAAATTTAATTTACTTAAGTTATTCAATTGACGGACGGATTGAAAATATGGGATAGGTATTAGACTAGGGTAAAGTAAAACCTCGGAGCATAGATCGTATCATAAAGAATAGGTAGAATAGAAACCAAAAAACTAGGTAGTAATTAGATGAAAATTGCATCGCTTGACTGTATACGTTTTTATTAAGTTACTCACTACCCACAGCTTCGCAAAGGAAACACTCATCGGCATCTGCTTTGCCCATTATTACTCTCAGCCAGACGATAATTCGTTAACGTTGGTTCCAGTGAGTAAATAAATAAAGGAGGGCAATTTAAATTCATACTGAATTGATTTTCGTTAGCGGCTGGAAGGCCCCCAGTTCCTTTTCTATCAGACACTAATTATCCCTATGGAGGCACTACTATAAGAAAAGTACACTAACATTTATTTCTATGGGGTTGATAACCAAAAAATAGGCGAAGTGAATCCGCGATTAATGCAGGAAGTCTGCCTGACTCCATTGAAGTATCAGGCCCACGCCCAAATCGCAGCAGCGCTTTGCTGAGCGTCAATTGACAGCCGTTGTAGCATAAAATACTTCGCTCTTGACTCCCAACAGCCTCATTTAATATATCGCAAATCCCCTTCCCGAACCGTTTTAATTCATACGAATTATCATTGAATTGGCTCATTTAGTTAACTCATTTAGTGCGAAAGTTCCAAAAAATTAAAGGCCGGCTAATTGCTCTGATCAGCCTTGTCCTTGGTATAGACAGACCAGTGCGTCACTCATATGGCTCAAGCAACCACTTCATTAGGTGCTCATGTAAAAGTAAAATTTCCGAACTGACTCACAGTGAACATTTAACGTCCACGGTATTGCGGTACATGGTTCGCCTAGAAACTTCCTTACATAAGGCCAATGGTGACACGACAAGTGGTAGCACAATCATAATAACAACATGCAACGGATTAAGGCCAATAACCGGCGAATGATATCCCGGCATTCAATAATACAGTAATTCGTAAACAGTGGCAGGTATTGAAGTGCATTCATGTACTGTGAGTCTTCTTACTCGGAAGAGTTGCTTTTTGTCTATTCCGTCTACAGGCTGAGTTTACAAAGCTTCATACCCTTTTCGGATCCCCTTTAAGACGCCCAATCTGATTCTTGTAGAACGTTTATCTTGCCACCTGAAGGTTGTGCCGATACCTGTGAAGATAATAATAATAATACGCTGATTTAGCCTCAGGGAAGTTAGGTTCGCTGATAAGGAAAAACGTCTACATCCTTTTCAGCAAAAGTGGCCTTGAGCATGTCATCAGTCTCGCGTCTCCTATTGAGATTGATCTAGAGATCGCTTATATTTTTTGTATAATTTTCCTTCCTTTTCTCGTGGCGATGCCTGCCTCGCCTCCGGGTTTTTCTCTCCTGTTAGCAGGTTGGAAGCCGTCATCATCAGGTATCTCTGCGATGATCGGCTCTATGTTTTCTCGAGAGGTTGTCGTTTTGTTCTTTATGTCCCCGTTGTTCGGCTTGGATGCCGTCGCTTTAGCTGACGACTGCCTGTGATTCGTTCCCCGTGCTCTGTCCTTCTCATCCTCTTGGCCTCCCCGCGCCCTTCTTGACGCTCTCCCTGACGTCAGTCCTTGAATTGGCTGCATAGCCCTCTTCGCCGCTTACATAGCACTTAGGTGTTTCTTTTGGGCAATTCCTCGCGATATGGCCGCGCTCGTCTTCACAGCGGTAGCATTCGCCGTTTAAGCTTTTTTCCACATTGGTCACTGTCATTGTTCTAAATTCGGGGCAGTGTCGAGCAAACTACACGGAGCAGTTTAAGCAATCAGTCAATCATATATTTGCTTATTTACGGAACTGCACTTGTACAGATGCATACGTTCGCGTTAAATAGTGCTGCCGGAAGTGTAAACATCACGCCTGGCCTGACAGGATGATTATTCAATTTCAGTGGGTATTAATATCACAAATAATTGGCCGGTCCGATTGAACAGTTAAACGGAACCACCAATACGAACATGCTTCGAGTATATACATATGTGCATATTTATAAGACACAAGGAGTAACGGTAGTAGGAGTCCGCTATTCGTTCAATCGTTCACAGCGATTTTCTTCACTTCACAGGGCTTTCCACTCCCTCATTGTGCATCGATTCAAGCCGATCTTGCGCCGCTTTCGAGCCAGTAGCATCGCGTGGATTTACTGTGGCACGTTCAGCACCTTCAGCTCTCCATTTTGCATATTGCTTTCTGAGTCCTCACTCTTCGGGGATTAAAGTAAATTTTCCGGGCTGACTCACAGGCCACATTTAACGTCGACGGCGCTGCTTTCGGCATTGCTTCATAAAACGGACCCCTTTCTAAATGCAAATGCGCGATGGTGGGGTTGAACCCGTTAACATACGTGTCACCTCTGAATGCAAGGCGCATACGAATGCACCACGCCACCGGGCTCGACAGTCCTCTAAGACTATCGTCGCCTCGAGAACCTTCAGCATATCAGCGTATGTCATACCCGGAGGTCTTCTGCTGTTGGGGTTCGCTTTCGCCGCCGAGTTTCGGCCCAATTCTTGATCGAGGTTGTGTGGGAAGTAGAAGCTCATCTTCAGGATATTCTTTCCTAGAGCTAAAATGAGAACTAAAGCGTATGTATATTGCAGTTCCTATCGAGAACAAAAGCGTATGTATATTGCAGTTACGAAAATAAACTTGATTTTGAAAACTGAAAGAGCCTTCCTACGTTCCACGCCCTGAACGCCGTCCATAAGGTGCTCGACTGCTTCGACCACTATTTGCGGTTTCTCCCTGCTGAGCTTGCCGACAACCAAGAGCCCTGGGGAAAGGGTTTCTGTCACGGCCTCGATTAAAAAGTCCTGGTGGATGATTGTCATCGTCCGTTTCATCGGCCATTTGGCGAAGTCTGACAACCGGGGAACCTATTCTCTAGTCTTTGCACTATTGCGCCATCATTCCCGTTGTATTCAGGTACCAGTAACCACTCCTGTTGCTCACGATGCAACTCTTGACCATCTTGGTGTTCAGGTAGGCCTCTTTAGGCCATTGCTCACCTGCCACCTCGGAGATTCGTTTGGCTGCCCTTTTTGATGGTTCAACCAGTCGCATTTCTTGCCAGCGACTACGACATTTTATTGTACCCAATAAACAGCTCCTAATCCTGGCATGATCCTAGCAATTTTAAAAGGCACACTGGGAGTAAACTGGAAGTTGATTGAAGAATCGGCTTGTATATAACATAATTGCATATATACAAGCACTTGATTGTATACCTTAACACGTGCTGGTGCTTAGCACAGCTTGGATATCATGTTAAAACATTTCAAAATCATGTTTGTCTTTCGGTAAAATCGAAAGACTTATAATGCTTGCTACGCCTGAGATAATGTCATCTGACAGGGATGCTGTCCTGTGGAAAGAAATAATAACAGACAACGCATAAATAGTAAATTGTCACTGAACAATAATAAACAAGTAGACGCTTGTTTATCGTTAACATACCACCCACGCTTCTTGTTCTACGATTTAGCTGACAGTGAAAAGAACCAAGGGAATTTGTAACAAGACTTTTGCAATCCAGATTAAAATGGTTTTTAAACGTTTATTGGCCATTGAGGTACGAACGTTAAATGATACTGCTGCTAACGTGGCTGTCCTATTTGGCTTTCTTGTCGCATGACCCTAGCCATCTTACCCTGGAGAACTCCGTATCTAGCCCCTTTATGACCTGTTCGTCCTTCACAGGTCTGCCACATAACGTCATCGATTGGATTAACAATAGCTCTACGTTTTAGCTTTTTCAATTTCACATCATCATCTGCTTCCGACTGCTTGTGAGCATCGGGTGTCGATTCCAATGAGTTCTTCTGTTGGTGACAGTTATCAGCCCGAAACGTTGTGCCTTTTACAAAATTTTTATACATGCTACATTTGATCGCTGTGAGATCAGGCGCCAGTGAGTTCCTCACTGTTGATCCCTCTTCGCTGCTCTGTTCCTTACGATGGTGATCTGCCTGAGGATTGGTTGCTAGCTCATCATTAGTACCGTCATATTTTGGCAATTGTTCCCGTTTTGAACGGCTCCGCCTTTCTCTTCTGTTCGTGACTAATTCTTGCTCTTTGTCGCATATTAACTGTGAAACGTGAGCTCCCTTTTCCTCAGGAAGCGTCATACCTTCATCAGCCGAGCCTGGCTTTTTACCTCTTTTTTGTTTGTTAACTATAACGTGTTTTGTATTCTCTAGCCTGACAGAACTGCCATCCGAATAGTCAGCAGATTCTGTGACGGAAACGTTCTGAGCCGTTTGATTGAACACCTTGGCCCACCAGGGCTCCACAAGGCAGGTGGCGGGATTATGCCCGAGACCATTGCGGTCTAGCTGTACCTGTAACGCAGAAGATCACATCTATGATTACGCCGTAGAGGTGAACTCTATTTTGAAAGGTTATCTGTATATCTAAGCAAAAGCTGACCGAAGGTGGCTAGCATCATTCCAATGGCCTTAACAGTCGTGTAAAAGTCATAATTAATAATAGATAAGCTATTCGCATACACCGGAACTTGCATTGGAGTTTTCAAGTTAATCCGTGTTTGGTGCATATCTGATATCCAGACAAAACGCAATTTATGAAATTTGAATATTAAGATGCATTTCAGATACCGGACAGGCGGTCTTTGCCGATCTTGAATTATAGCAAAATGATGGACAGTTTTTTTATGGAAAAAAACAACAAAACTAAAAGCAATTCGGCTCACGGAAGCAGATAGCACATAAAACAACACGATGCGTTAATAGCGGATCATTTTTCGGATGCCCACAAAAGGAGTAAAAAAGGGAGTTAATTCCCAAAAGGCCCAAGTATATAGTGCAAGAGGTCAGAAATTTCAAAGACCGTCCACCCAGCATAAAGTAAATTGTACAAATTATTACGTATACAAAAGCTTTCCTAGATAAATAATGATGTACATAATAGTTTATAATACAGATAAAAAAGTATCACAAACTCGTAAGAAATCATAAACTGGAGTAGACATATTGGAATAAGCGGTGCATCTCCTCAAAAAAAAATGTCTTCTTCATTGCGAATGGCATTCAAAAATTGGCATATATATATATATTCAAACCTTGGGCTTGATTGCTGTCGAAATGCCTTGATTTCGACGTCCTAAGCCTTGGCCCTGTTTCCAACCCATCTTTTGAAGAAGTGCGTGAGGATCCATTTAGACTCCTGAGCACTGGTGATCTGCAATCAGAGAAGGTAAAGCTTTATTGATGCAGCCTTATATCCACAAACAAACGGTTGTGGCTATTCAAAACGCATTGAACAATTACAGGGAGTAAGTAAATAATAACCAATGTGAATCACCTATCACGAATTCGAATTTCAATTTACGGATTGTCCTTGTCATAGCTTTCGCCATTATTATATTCGCTGTTATTTCAGTCAATGTCAACCTGTTCGTTTTTATGTTCACTACTGCATAGCGGCTGGTTGATGTTTAAGTTTGTTGAAGTATCTAAATGCGTACTGTAATATGGTTTTCATCTAATTAATATGATGAGTGTTTACAATATCGCAGCAGCCTAGTCTGATAGAAGTCTGTCCCAGCTGAGCCTTTATTCTGATTTGGGGCCTGTTTGCAGGATGAAGGTTCATAGACACCTTTGCGTAATCTTAACGTAACAAAAACTCTAAATAACATAACTTAAATGATTATTTCTATAGCTGACGAAGAAAAACCTGTATCGCACAAAGGCGAATTGCTACGGCCTAGAACGTGCATACAATATTTCTTCATTCCCTCCGGTCCTTGATAAAGAAGAACAATATCCATTAAATTCGAATGCTCAATACTTAAGCCACGGTGTCGATTATGATAGAAACCATGTAACTTGTAGGTCATCCGTGTCCATAGACCACTCAGGATAATTTACACGCGCATTATACAATATCGGTATATTACATAACAATTAAATAATTACATAGCGATAGCTTCATTAACCAAATGAATGTTTCCTAACAATCCACCCACCTTTTTCGTGTTCGAGTCCCTACAGCCGTTGAAGACTGACAACTGCCTCAGAGACTTAATTAAAGGGTTATTATGCCTCTGATAATGGTACTGAAACTGATATTAGCTTCGAACTATGATATAAGTAATGCATCAGTGGCACGGTAAGCATTCGATGAACATTGTACTGGCTTGCTATGATTAACTAGTTCACAAACAATCACAACAGATAGCGAGAACGACGACTGCACGTTTCAGCTGTTCGAGCCGCCGAGAGCCGAGTTTCTGACATCGCCACAGACTTCTCTTCCTTTCTTCTCTCTGCTTTCACCTTCACCGCGACGGCCCCAGGACACTTGTGCGCTCTGCTTCGACTCGGACCATGTGCCTTCCACAATACACAGTCCCGCAGTTGATGGCGCCGGCTCATCCCACCGCCATAAGCGACAACAACAACAACAACAACAACAGCGGCATCAATCAGCCATCAATCCTAGCCAAGCGCCACTTCATCCTCCGCGTGTCCCCAAACACGGGCATGCGTTCGGTGGCGGTTGGCGGATTGCCTCTTCTCATACGAAGCTGTAATCAACTGCCTGCCGCATCGGAGAGCTTCAACAGTTGCTCGTTAGTAAAGTTGTGTGTGTTGCGTTCAACTCGTTCTGTTTTCACATTGGTCGGCGTCTCATAGTCAACTAGGTGTTTGTGAATCACATACGTGTTCTCACATTGTCAGATCCTTCATCGCCGGCTTATGGAAGTGTTGTGAACAGCGAATAGCCGCCGAAACAACCGCCGTGGCTGGCGTGTGCTGGCTGAGGCGACTCCGAGTTCGCTCGCTTCGTGTTCGTTCTGTTCGAGACAGTGAGAGAGTGTGCGAGTTGTTTGTCGTTCGAACAAGAACTCGGGAGGCACAATGTCGGAGCCTCTAAACGTTTGTAGTGGAGTTTTATCGGAGAACGCTGACGATTCACAAGATTCATCGTCGCGGAGGAAGACCCGTACGGCTAACAAGAAGCGACGACTTGTGAGTAGTATCACTGATAGATTATGCAATAAACACAGAGACAAAGCCCCGCCAATGGTCAGTTGCACTTCAGTCATCACATTGTAGTAGATTCGTTAGAGTGAGTTAGGAAGAGAGAGAGAGAGAGATAGAAATAGCGGCCATTATAGTAGACATAACAGTCATACCGCATTGATGGTTAAATCGTGGATGGTTGTTAGAGTAGTATTATAGAGTGGCCAACGGTATCTGCTGGATAGTGGACCCCGCTAAGTTTGCAATCGGCGGGCTAACTACTCAATGCTCTCGAACGAGGGAGAGACAGAGAGAGAGAGAGAGAGGCATGAGAACATGAGATGTGAGGACTTCTACAGGTTTCAGACTCCCTCTGGTTTGGCTTAAAACCGATTTGCTTTCTAAACAGATAATAGGCAAATAAATTTACTGACCATGCTTGCTTAACAAGTTAGCGGCTGACCATCAGAGCGCTATGCCGAGTATAATCCTCAGGTTCCCCCCGGCAGAACTTGATCGTACTTCACTAGAAGCCACGTCCAAGTGTTTCACAACCAATGAAGTTGTTGTCTAATATTTGTGTATTTTCTCCATTTTGGCAAGTGACATCTATAATATTTTCTTGTGGGCAATTGTGGTTTGATCATCCCTCTATATGCAATCGATGAAAGGTTAGCTGAGTTTTTTTTGTTCCCGATGTCTACAAATAGTGTTCAATAGTGGTGTGTCAATTTACAGAATTTGGTCGAAGAGAGAGATTATCTATCCGACCTTGCAAACCGTTCAAACGAGTTCTCAGCCTACAGGTATAACTACAAAGGCGCTTCCGATGGATATGGCTATGCTGGCGCAAATCGGTGGATCGATTTCCGTTGTATTAGAACCGAACAGGTGCTTCGTTATCCTTGGCGTGGGAGAGAATCACTCTTATTTACCTGGAACGCTCAGTGGCGCCAAGATAGACAGTAATCACCGAAGATTTTTAAGCTAAGAAGTTCAAATGAAATATAAATACGCATCCACCTACGTTGGCACCCCACTCGACGATTAGTGTAATCGTATCACTGTAGGTTTACTCTTAGTGGATTCTATGCAGTCATGTTGTTGCGGTAAACTTGTGATCCACTTGGTCGTCATAGCCTTTCGTGTATAAAAAGTGCTGGACGTGGTCTCAGCCGCTCACTTCTAAACGAAACCTTGATCAGAGCCCTCCGACCCGCATCCGTAGCTTGCGTTCTTGAATCCAAGGGTCTTGTAAATGACCTGACGGTATATCCTTGATTCCCTCCTCAAGGGGTAAATGATGGTTTGAGACTGCACCATGGCTGATACTTTATAACCTTGTTATGTCAGTCACGGAGCAGCACAAACAGGTTACGCAGCTAATGATACTGACCAAAACAAGGATAGGAAATACACTACATTAAGGAAAAAATATTACTTTTGACCTAAAGCCTTCGAAACTCTATGAGGACCAGGAGTACAGCCTTTTTCATTAGAGGTTATCGCATGTTACAGGAAAACCACGTGAGGGAATATTTTTTAATTCAACGATTTTTCATAGTTATACTGCATTTCTCCATTTTCTCGCTTAGAGACTAAGGGAACCTTTAAGAGGTTTCTTAAATTTTGGTGATTGTGATACCCTCCTCAATTATTACACGTTTCCGAGGTACAATTGTTAGCAATGTTCTATCAATAATTAAACTAATATCAGTCAAAAAATGTATACCTTTGTTCCAAATGCATTATATTGTGAAGTTCGGGTTGGACTGGTTAGTGTTTGTTTGGCTTTGTCTATTTCGTGGACTCCTAACTTATTTGTTTTCATCATTAGGTGCGTATAAGGGTGTAGAAGTCCGATATAGCTACGAGACGTAGACACCAATCGACGTACGATGAAGACACATTTGTAATTTTTGCAGCTAAATATCTACATATAATTATTAATTATAAGCAGTTTTTAACGCTTTTGTTTCATCAATGAAGTCGTGAGTACAATCGCGTGAATGCTATACGGTGTACAGCCGCACATACCATCTTGACGGAGACCTACCAGAATTATCCCGACGATGTCGAACACATTCTAGTTCATTTTTTCCGAATATTGCAGATGACCAAATGGCACAGATTGGTTGCCATCTAATACTTAGCAATATATCAAAGCCACACTAATATATCGAATGGTTCGTTTCTGCATTTGTCTTTTATGCTTAGGGTGATGGCGACTCACCAGACGAGCGCAAAGGCGCCGGTGCCGGTGGTGGTGGCGGCGGTGGTGGTGGTGGTGATATTGAAGAAATTGATAGCGACCAAGATGAACCTACCGGACTTGAGGGGGCAGCGTTTCAAAGTAGACTTCCTTATGACAAGATGACTGCTCAGGAAGCCGCTGGATTTACGGATGTCGCCAATAGTGGACCTGAAACTCAGAAGATCTTCTTGCACATTCGCAACCGGCTTCTGCAGGTCTGGCTAGAGAACCCCAGACAGGAGCTTACCTGTAAGTATTTTGATGGAGAACGCTTTAATTATTGCATAACAAATCTATTGATACGATATTGTACCACTTCGCTATGTCGTGACAACATCATGCGGGTATTGTTTCCAGACGAGAACGCTCTGCCTCGCATCGAGTCCCCGTACAATTCTGATCAAGCATTAGTGGCACGAGTGCATTCGTATCTTGAGCGACAGGGCCTAATCAACTTCGGTGTCTTTGAGCGACTCAAGCCATTGGTCGATAAGAAAAACGGAAAAGTAATCGTCATTGGAGCAGGAATCTCCGGCTTAATCGCTGCCCAACAACTGCAGCAGTTCGGCATGGAGGTGGGTGTTGATTGTTACAATGTCAACACAATGGGTGGATGTGCACTTCAAGTGTGCTTCAACAAAATAATTAAGGGCTATACTACTAACTAGCATAGCTAACAGTCTATTCAACTAAAATATAAATAAACAAAGGGCCGCTGAGTGTCTTTCAGTCGGTTAGTCTGTACCCTCAAAAACTGAACGAGGTAATATTTAATCCCCGATGCATTGTGACGTCTTCCTGCTAAGCATTCTTAGCTTTTTCTCATAATTTCTATGAATCATTTTAGCTTAATTGTAACATCGTCCTATGAAACATAAATGTCAATTTCATTTTCTTCGTAGGTGTTGGTTTTAGAAGCGCGTGATCGAGTCGGTGGTCGAATCGCGACTTTCCGTAAAAACAACTATATTGCTGACTTAGGCGCCATGGTCGTCACAGGATTGGGCGGTAACCCTCTTACTATTCTTTCAAAGCAAATCAACATGGAACTGCACAAGATCAAGCAGAAGTGTCCACTTTTCGAAAGTAAAGGCTCAACCGTCGAGAAGGAAAAAGACGAAATGGTCGAACGCGAATTTAATCGTCTTCTTGAAGCTACAAGTTACCTCTCACACAACATTGGCTTTAATGACGTCGATGGTACGTAAATAAAAACTGACTCGTGGACTAATGATTATTGTGCAATGTGTAGATTTAACAGCAACAGACGATGATATTTATTCAAAGCTCCCGATGTAATTCAGGCGCGAGCACTGCCGTTATCATTTGCGGCCAATCATCCAGTTGGCCGCAGTAGCAACTCACTTGGGTGTAACATAGTCACGCAAGATATTTTTCGAAATTACTATTTGCCGAATTTCTTAGTTAGGAAAGTTAGTGATCGAAATAACTAAATGACTATGGCATAGACCCCTGAGACAAAAATTATAGATGTGTGTTTAACTCCTTGAATTGTATCAATAAACGTCTTTTCATATAATCGCAATCTCTAATTTGTGCGGTATTCTTGCGCAGGTAAGCCGGTCTCCTTAGGACATACTCTAGAATGGGTAATTAAACTCCAGGAAAAGCACATTAAAGACAAGCAGATCGAGCATCACAAGGCAATTATTACACTTCAGGAGAAGTTAAAAAAAAATCAACAGGAGATGATCGAGCTGCGGAAGAAAATCGATCAGTCCAACAAGCAACTCAGAGAGAAAGAATCTGCAAAAGAACTCGAGGAGTTTGAATTACGATCAAAGGCGTATGATCTTAACACGCACTGTCAGGTCAGATCGCATACACTAGAGTAATCCGTTACGATCCGTGAAATATCCCAGCTTTGGTTCTTAGTTTCAATACTGAATAATAGTACTCGATATATATATATATATATTTCTTTTTTTTTTTGTTATAAACACAAATTATAAAATAATATGTATTATTAATAAATAAAATTACTTATATTAATAATAATAGTAAGGTAAGGTAAGGCTTTATTGATTTATTAAAGGAACTGCATAGAACTAGGTCGAATCTATATATCATTTATTCAAACATACAGTAGGTCGGAATTTCTAGGGATTATGGGGGGAGGGGGGGTGAGGACGACAATGTCCCGAGGAAGGCGATGGCATTGCCTCTCTGCACAGCGAGGGACAGGCGCTGCAGGAGGAAAGAGCCAGCGCGCTTGTCCCCGGTGGCGCGGATCAACCTATGGTAGACCCCCTCGAGGAAGTTCGCAGTGAGAGGGCCGTGCCCGCCCAGGGTCTCAAAGGCAAGGGGGGAAAACAGGTGCGTTGCTTGGAGTGCGGCGTACTTCCTCAGCTTTGCCCGCTCCGCACGTGCTACTGCGTAACCGGGGATGGTTGCACAGTGGTTGACATAAGAAGGTGCTAGGGTGTCAACCACAGTGCCGTCCCAAACCAGGTGCTGGCCTCGATGGAAGGGCTCGTTTATTGACTCTTGCAAATGGCACAATGACTTTTTCTAATTTTTCTTATCCTGTGCTCCTAAACTTACATAGATTGCTTAAGTTCTCTTATATGTCGTGCAACGGGATTCGAACCTGCGGCCTCTGGCTTTTTACAGCCAGAGACTCAGCCGTCCAAGCCATCGCGCTGACATGGCTAGGACAAACTATGTACAAAATATATAAGAATAATTACCAATTATAATAGTCCTAGTAGACGTCCATAGTGGACATGACAGAAATATTTCATAAAGACCGATGAGCATTATCTCAAATGCTTATATAGAGAGGTCTAGATATAAATATATGTTTCTGCTTTCAGGAGTGGGATGAGCTAGCAGAGCAGCAAAAAGAACTCGACGATAAGCTACTTGAACTGGAAGGCTCACCACCTTCAGATGTCTATCTATCGTCTAGTGACCGGCGAGTTCTCGACTGGCATTTTGCTAACCTTGAATTCGCCAATGCTACACCACTGAATAACCTTTCACTCAGGCATTGGGACCAAGATGATGATTTTGGCTTTTCCGGCTCTCATCTCACCGTACGAAACGGGTGGGTGAAACTAACACTTAGTTGATTATTTTGACATTGTTTTGGTTTTTCAATGGTAGTATTTACACAAAACGATGTCGAAACCCTTTTCTATATTGATGCCCGACCCTTTTTTTTTACTGTTGGCAAACAGCCGCGTACGAACGAACTACGATTGAATCGGGAGTACAGTAGCACTTAGCAGAAGCGTCGTGTTTCAAGGCTTTTCGATTTGTTGTAGATGCGGTTCTATCATTGCATCAAAGTGTTATGTTTGTGCTTTTTAAGCAAAAAAACATGTGTTCCAAGGGTAGGCAGTGCGTTCCGTGCTATGTAACTGACAATCTGAATATGTTCTTTCCCAATTAACAGGTACTCTTGCGTACCAATGGCTTTGGCAGAGGGCTTAGATATCAAGCGATCCCACACGGTGAGACAGATAGAAATCTCGCCAACGGGGGTCGTCGTCACGACTGCAACTCCGAAAGGCAACACAAATCTACAAACGTTTAAAGCAGACGCTGTTCTCTGCACTCTGCCGCTTGGAGTTCTTAAGGAGAGCATTCAGCCAACGGTTAGTATAGTAGAATATAGTAGAAATATTTCCCAAAATGAATATTCCAACGATACCTTTATGTTCCCGCCCTTGTTGTGCTTGCTCCTAATAATTTGCACCGTTGCTATAAGCGAAAGTCTGCGTTCAATACGCCATAAGGTGGCGCAATATATTTGTTCATGTGCACTAACCGTTATTAAATTTATATCGTGCACAATATCACAAGATCGATAATAACGTGCAGCAATCGTGTGTGTGTGTATGTATGCGTGTTTGTTTTCATTATTAAAATGACACAGGTGAATTCTCAGAATGCTGTACACTTCGTGCCGCCATTGCCCGAATGGAAGGTGTCGGCAATTCAACGTCTAGGTTTTGGCAATTTGAACAAGGTCGTTCTCTGTTTCGATCGATTCTTTTGGGACCCCTCAGCGAATTTATTTGGTCACGTCGGCTCGACGACGGGTAGTCGAGGTGAGCTGTTCTTGTTTTGGAGTCTCTACAAAGCCCCGGTGCTCTTGGCTCTGGTCGCTGGCGAGGCCGCCACAATTATGGAAAATGTGAGCGATGACGTAATCATTGGCCGATGCATCGCTGTACTCAAGGGTAGGTTTCAAATACGGATGCTCGTTTATTGACTCGTGCAAATGGCACAATGACTTTTTCTAATTTTTCTTATCCTGTGCTCCTAAACTTACACCGCAGTAACTAAACGATTTCGTTCGGACAATAGAAACATAACAACGCTACGGTTTGAACTATAACATGGGATACCGACATCATTGTGTAGTTCATTGTATTTCTCATCTTAACGAATAGTACTGCTTCGATATTCGTTTTGGTTGACGTTGGGGTGTTTGACGCCCACATAGATGAGCCTAATTCCCTTTAGGTTGTCTATTTGCTTTGCTTTTCGCCATAAAAACAAGTCTTATTCTGTTCCATATACCCAAGTGTATGAAAAGTAAAATGTTGCTGTGTTATTCTCTGACGTCGACAACGATATTTTCCTTAACAAATAGGCATATTCGGGAACTCGCTGGTTCCTCAACCGAAAGAAACTGTCGTGACTCGATGGAACGCGGATCCCTGTTCGAGAGGATCCTACTCGTACGTTGCTACCGGAGCGTCTGGGAATGACTACGACCTCCTTGCGGCCCCTGTAACACCTCAGGTATACAACGAATGATTTCTAGCACGAAACTCGAACAAATATTACTAAACGCAGTTAGATCCATGAGAAGCCGTCGTGCTATATATTGTATTATATGTCGCAGCTCTTGGGTCAATCAGTGACACGAGCGAATAAATATATATATATATATGATTAATTTGTCATTCGTTCGCAGGTGAGCTCCAATCAGCCACAAGCGCCAGCGCGCTTATTCTTTGCTGGTGAGCACACAATCCGAAATTATCCGGCGACTGTGCACGGAGCGTTGTTATCCGGCCTGCGAGAAGCAGGTCGAGTTGCTGACCAATTTCTTGGATGTCCTTATGCGTCTAGCTCCTGAGCATCGCTTGCTCTAAGACAAATATACAACTGGAACAAATCGCAGTCACCCAGCTTCATTCGAAAACTTGTTTTGTTTAGGTGACATAGATGTGGGTTAAATCCCTTAACGAACTATATATATATATGTCCAAAGAGACAGTACGACTATACAGAGCGTAAAGATAGGGAAGGCTACCCGTCAGGAAGTGTTTACAAAATATTTTAGATAGGGAAGTGTCTCTCTTGCTCTCTCTTGAGGACATCTTTTGTGAAGAACAGCCATGTTATGCTAATTAAACTGGTATTATTATAAGTAGTAAATCCATTAGTAATATCGACTAGCTGTCCATCTCGATTTTGCTGAATAGGGCACAATTGTAGGATTGTGCCGTATCGATGCGATGATAAAGGGAATTTCTATTATACATATATAGATATGTTATTATCAAAAATAAATGAAACGAGTTAATTCATAGTGTATGTAACTGAGAAAACAGGGAACAGGTTGTATCTAGTATTGTTGTAAAGATATCTCTGTTGCTGTATAGACTATGAACACGACCACTAACCTGTATTTGATAAGATACACATAGTATTGTTACTATTACTATTATTACTATTGCAATATATGCAAGAGAACAGCGGAGACAAAATTTAGCATGGCTAATTACTCCGCTCTCGTTACCCTGTGGGGCAAAGTTTTTTATGCATACGTCACCAAACACCTGTGGAAGACGGTGAAATCTTTAAACCTTTATAACGAAAAGAAAACAACTATGCTATAAGGGTCAATGATGGACGGACAATGCAATCACGAACATCAGCCAAAGTGAAGGTTGATCGTGGAAGAGCAGACTATTGTCATCATTTGTTCATTCATCATAAGTGTGCAACTGTCGGAGGGAAAATTCCTGCTCGAATTTGCCCATTGATTAGATGGGCAGACCTCGTTCAGCGTGAAGAAAGCACAGCGGCATTCGTACGTGATGAGGGCTTAATGATTTCATTTTATTGGAACTACTAGAGAAAGAACAATTTCATTGTAAATGAATATTCATTGGTGATGAAGTTTCAATTCTCTCGCGTATTCTAACCGAAACAAGAGCGATTCTGATATCCGCTTCTCAGCGCAGAAGTCCGCTCAAAGTGTAAATTGTTTTTTATTTTGACTTTCAACTATACAACGTACGGTATAAAATACTGATGGTTGAAAGATGCTTTGATTCATTTTCTGCACCCCACTGTAATTATACATCGGAAATTAATAAATTATGTATTATCATCTTCCTATTAATGCTTCTTTCTTAATGCTTCTCTATTCATTTGAGTACCAAGTAATTCACGAAGAAGTTGCTCATGCGCAAATGTGTGGGGCGTGTTTGCGATCGTGTTGAGCTCGTTGACGTTTTCGATGAAAAACGTATTGAAACTCTCATGGGAACTCGCGCAAAATGGGACTCACTGCTACCTACCTGTTTACTACGTATGAGTTATTCTCTTAGTTGATGGGAGGCCTTGGGACCTGACAATTAAATATCGCTTTGTGAAGTTACTAGGCACCCTGGCGACAAGTAGCGATTACAATGAAAACATACATTATTGGGTTATGATGAAATGTATTATTGTCGGTTAATCGAACGCTTGCGAAGAGATTTCGGAGATAACATTCACGTTTGCCTCGTTGGGCCTTCGGTCGTTCTAGATATTATAAATCTATCAGGTGAAATCAAGTCTACATTCTCCTTGTTAATGTTTGAAATTGTGTTGGCAATGCAGTTGTAGATCGAGTTCTGTGGTCATCGTTCATGTCCCATTTGGACCGGTATGCCACTGGTCGCTATAAAACACAACAGCACTTCGAATACAACTTGACATAACCCCGGCAGTCCGCTCCCACGAGAGGTGCTCTAGTTTCGCTTGCGGCAATAGAAGTGCTCCCACTGAAGGACCTGTAGTGAAAACATCCCCCCACAACAAAGGCCAGACCCCCTGGTTCATCGGTGCCGTTGTCCAATAGCCAAGAATCACTTATGCTGTCTAATACTGCCCATTCAGACTGTCCAGTCTTTTTTGAGAATCCGGGGAGCTGTTATGACAGTCAGCTGTCGTGACCCAACGTGCACCAGTTATATGTAAATGCTGTGGGGGCTTTTTAGGAAATTTCTTACAGCCTCATCTTCTTAATACCATGTAGTTCCAATACTATTTTGGATGTCAGTCTATTTTAGCTTTCAAGAGGTCATTGACGCATCTCTGAATCTGACGAGTCTAAAATGTCCGATACAAATTAAATGTGAAATACAAACATCAAATATCCATCTCTGAGCTGTTAGTCATTTTCGATAGCTCAATGCAAGCAGGCAGACAAAAGTAAAACATAACTTGATTCAACTATCTCGGAAAAATATCAAGGATCTTATTCTAAATATAGTACCGCCTGTGCTGCTGCTTGACCTGGGTGACCTTGTTCCGTTGGCACGCTTAGTTACAAAGAGGAAGAATTTTTGAGAAGGGCAAACATTCAAAACCCGTTTGATTTACCAGGTAAGTATAATATATTATAAACAAATAAATACCAGTTTTTACATGTGTTTTTTCAAGACATTGATTTATTTACAGGAAACACCTTAGACCTCACAACTGCCACCCAGTTGTCATGGCTTATATACATTGCCATGCTATAGAAACATTTTCTGACTCTGTGCGTCATTGTCTGATGCTGATCGTTGTGACCACCTCAGACCTTAAAAACAGAAATTCTACAGAGTTGCGCCTCCCATGAAGATACACATTAGTATATGATGGTATATCAAAGTAAAGTGCTATCTATATCCACTATCTGTTTCTCTCCGATCTGTCCAACTTACTCGACCTACTCTAACCAAAAAAGGTTGGCCATTCCTGCCTGATCAAATGTTCAGTCATTCTGCGCTTGTCATCCAATGTCTCACCATCGGAAACCATAATCATTCGTCAACTAGAAACTAGAGCTTATGCGTTTTGTTACGTACTAATCATCTTATTGTCCGACTAGATGAGCGTCGACGTTATTTATTATTTTTATTCAACTCCCTCCACTGTGCCCCACTTCAATACAAAACAAATACTACTTCAGACTATATAAATATCCTAATTTCAAGTAATGTAAATAGTCCCAGCTAGTTTCGTTGCGGGCGGTTAGATTTGCATTTTCCGTCCTTCTATCGAAATCGCAACGGATCGTTGACCCTGCGAGCGCCGTTTCCGCTCCTGGAATGCCCTGACATGCTTGTCAAGCCTGGATGATTTCTTTTTCTCTGCGTTCTTAATGCTAAATTCTGTATCAACGTTCCACTTAGGGCGAACAACGTAGTCCTTGATTGACGGCATCGGAACGCGAGCCCGGGCCACAAAACCAGGTTCGCCAGGTTTAGCACTGAAATTCGTAATGAACATTTTAGAATTTATAATCAGCCGTCGCCGATAGGAAAAATTGAACGGACTAACCAAATTCGCATGTATGATACATGCAGATTTACTATTAATTCTTTCGCTATAATATTTCTAGGCAAAAATATTACAATGGTAAACTCTACCTTCGAATCATTATCTGGTTATATTTTCTCAAATCTTCTTTATTTAAAGTTCTCAAACGTATCATCATAGTTAGCTGCAGGACTCTTAGGTACTCACGTATTGGCCTCGTCCTGTTGCGCGTGCTTTTTACTTTTTTTGCTTGATCCTGCAGCAGCCTGCTCCCTCTCGGCGAGTTCCGCCCTCCGCATAGATTGGGACCGTTCGTAATCCTTAGACTCACGTTCTTCTTTCGAGATTGTTGTATAGTCCGTATTCAAATTAAAAATGGGTCGAGACCACTTAGCGATTAACTTGCCTGATCGAATCTTATTCTCCTTCGTCTCTTTTGGATGCTTATACAAGTACATCACAGCACGTCCTGCAACACGAAACACAAAGCTTTAGCGTTTGGAAACAAACTTTTCCTTGAATCACTCCCCTTTCAAAACTGGAACATTAATGCAATGCCGACATACGTGAACAATGTCAAGTTCTACGAAAAACGTAATTTTCATTAAATTCAGCTATCAGTTAACCTACCAATACCAGAGGATTTGAGCATTCCTTGATCGAGTGCTTCTCCAGGGAACTCCTCAAGCAGTTTTAGCATTTCTTCTCGAATACTCAAATGTGGTAGAGATTTGTCCGGAAGTGGTGACATCCAGTCACACATGACGTTAAGTACTCCCTGGTCCAAAAAAGCCATCTTCAGATCAATTTTCTTGAGATGAGGCAGAACAAAGCCGAGATACATAAGTTTCTTCGTGGCGGCTTGCTTTTTCTTGTTTAACTCACGGTCCTCCTCAGCCTTGAGTTTCATTTCCTTGAGGAACTCGGCGATCATGTCATCCGTATCATTAATAATATCGACATCCTTGCGTTTTTTACGCCCAGTCCGCTCCGCCTTCTTACGAGCCAACATTAGATCGAAATCAGACATATGACTTGTTCCTCCAGAGGTGGGTCCCTCATCATCTGACGAGTCGTCCACCTTCGCTTTCTTGGCGGAAGGTTCGTCCTGAACCGGATCTTCGTCTCCTTCGGCTTTTCGTTTTGTTCCCTCGCCTTCATCACCGCTATCTCCAAAGATTTCCGCTACAAGTTCATTTTCACCCTCGTTGTCCGATGCGTCCGAAATGCGACCAGTCTTCTTTTTCTTTCCTTTCTTCTTTTTCTTAATCGTCATTTCATCATCAGTACCACTTCGGCTGCCAGACCTGGACCTGTGGGAGGCCGCACTTCCAGAACGGGATCCACTTCGGCTTCTCGAACGGCTTCGACTTCGAGACTTACGGGACCCACTGCGGCTCCTGGAACGCGAGCCAGAGCCACTACGCGATCTCCTTGATCCGCTTCTGCTGCGGGATCCACTTCTTGAACGGGATCTGGATCCACTCCGGGAGCGTCTTGATCCGCTCCGTGACCGGCTACCACTGCGAGAGCGTCTGGACCCGCTACGAGATCGGCTTCGGGAACCGCTTCTGGACCTACGCGATCCGCTGCGCGATCTTCGCGACCCACTGCGCGATCTGCTGCGCGACCCTGATCCACTTCTGGACCGCGATCGACTCCGAGATCTTGATGCTCTCGATCCACTGCGAGAACGACGCGATCCCGATCTTGACCGGGAGCGTGATCGAGACCGTGAACCGCTCTTTGCTGAACCACTTCGCGACCTGCGAGATCCGGAACCGGATCGAGCTCTAGAGCCACTTTTTACTGATGTGCGAGATGCAGCAGATCCTGAACGAGAACGTGACCTTTGACGGGAACCACTCTTTCGTGATGCATGCGATCCTACGGAACGCGAGCGCGAACGAGATCTCGATCCACTTTTTCGAGATGCGGCTGATCCCGAGCGCGGACTGGATTTGCGAGACCCACTCTTACGGGATGCATGAGAGGCAGCCGAGCCGGAACGGGATCGAGATCTGCTTCGGGACTTCGAATGAGGGGATCGCGAACGACTGAAACAAACAAATGGTAAATTGCTGATAAAATTGCTCTCAGCTTATAAATAAATTTAGACCTATCTTTGTTACACGGTAAAATGATGCACCAAATAGAAAATTACCACCGTGTCACATAATTCAATATAAATACAATTGGCACGTGCGAATTGAACCCCTAACAAATGAACCTGGGAGTCCTCGTACGTCCTCGTACGCTAGCCATGTGTCGTAACCAAATTCATGAGAAGATTCGATTGCTTCTTTCTCATCTTACCCCCTACTGCTGTGAGGTGAAACGCTCGCTGGACTTCCACTTCGGGATCTACTGCGGCTCTTTCTCTCATCTGTCGGAGTCGCGGAATGGCCTGGTGAGTCCAGCTGAGGTGAGTACTCACCAGACATCGTGAGGCCGTCGATCTGAAACGGAAAAGGAGGCAACTATTGAGGGTCCATAGTATCTGGTAAATTAAAATCTGTTGGCCCGCTTGCTTGCTTTAAAAACAAATATCCGTAAATCGCCGAAGGCACGTGCTTGTATCACTGCGGGATAGGACGCCGATTCAAAGAAATACACTTGCCGTAGTAAAATCACATACCACCTCGTAAGGGTTTGCTGTTTCACAGGGTCATAGAAGACGTCAGAAGAATGTCAACAGCTGCTTCACAACAGAATAAATATGATGGGCAAGCCGATAATGTGTCACCCATTCCTAACGTACGTGCTCTATTCCCTGAATTCGCCTCGCTCAAGCTATACTCTGCGATACCATGTTCGCGCCGTACTGTAGATATACTCAACTGTATTTCAAGCTGACCCTCAGCTGTTCCCCTATCTGACAGGCCTCAGCTTTTAACCTTTAGGTATTACTATGAGGACCTGTCGGGGCCACCTTCGCTTATTCTCTTCCTTACTCGTACCTGGCAAGAATCTTCAGATAAAGAAAGATGATAAAGAACTCCAAAGCTGTAGATATACTCGTCGGAGGCTATATATTCATATATAAGCTATTCCACCATCGCCATATGGACGAAACTTATCCAAGCTATAGTTCTTTCGAATATTGTCGAAGACAGTGGGTCCTATGAATACGTGGTCAACATCAAACTAGCTCAAGTGTACAGTCATGAAGTAGTTCGCCCGATTTCTAGTCAATATATAATACGGAGACCATTCCAACTCATACGCCTGGTTTTGATAGTTTATTTTTTACATCGATAGCCGACGTCCTCGATCGCAAAAGGACGCAACAAACAAGATGAGTATCGTAAACGCGTTGTTCTCGAGATGTAGTTTTTCTTACAATTTGCCCAAATTCGGAAATGTAAAAGATAACGGTGAGGATTTTACTGGTTTATTAACGGAACTGCAGTATTACAACGCTGAAGTTCTCTATATGTCATCACCAGGTCATGAGACTCGAACCTGCGGCCTCCCGCTTTTTACAGCCAGAGACTTAGCTACCGTCCAAGCCACCGAGCTGAGCAAAGCGTTTTGAAACCAAAGACGTAAACATCGCCGTATCGTCACATTTCCTCAAATCCTAAGCTATGTTTTGACCTCTTAGGTAAAGCTCTCATTCATTCTGTTGTAGAAGGTCTCGTATCATCGCCGTGCGCTAGTTGTGATATCGATCGTTGTCTCCTTCTCTTGTCGTCTTTTATTGTGTGCGTAAAGGTGACAGCGGTTCCGTCGAACTAGTTAATGGGATTTAACCAGTAAACCGTACCACGAAATTAAGAAAAGTAGCATAATCGATGTATATCAGGTTCAGCGGGTACAATTGTCGCCCAATTTTATAATTGAATAAATTCGTATTTAGAATACACAATCGAGCGCCTTTTGTAAACATCACTATATGTCTGTCTTCCTTATGAAAAAGGGACGTGCTTGTGTAGAATCACAACGCGAGTAATTGCGCACCAACCATTAATCTATTTCAACGAGAAATTTTATAAAAGTGAACTCAAGCGAGTCATGACATAAAAAAAAGATAAAAACGGTTCAACTTCGGAAATTACTACTTACATCTTATGTACCTACTGATTGGACAAGAAGTGGCCTAAGCAGAACATGGTCAATTCTAAAACGCGTCATATTCTAATGTAATTTGCTATTGATAAAGAACTAAATTAACAGCACTGAGAGGCTACAATTTTAGCAAAAATATAACGAGATAATAACGCGTCCATAGCAACACAGATTGACTTTTGCTCCGCCATTAATCCGATGTGACCACAACAGAGCAGTCTGTTCTTCACACCACCGCAACGGCCGCCTCTATGCGAATGACACAAGACAACTTTGTGTGATATCGCTAGTTGTGTGCCTACATGAGCATAAAATATACATCGCATTCGGAATTAGGGTTTGCATTAGAGATGTCCAATTCCAGCGGTAGAATGTAGATTAGGAAATGATTCCAATAAAAGGCATGGTCCGATCGTCGCAATATGGACAACAAGCAAGCCGCGAAATGGAACGAAACGCCAGCACGATCGGCTCTACAAAATGAAGGAACCTGCACCAATTAAATCAGACTGACTCATCGAATCACTAAGAATGTAATGTACGTACATATCTAAGGGAAAAATGGCTTATTACTAAATTCCTTGGGTAAACGGGGGTGGAGTTTATTTAATTGCATAAGAATAGCACCTATCGACAATAAACTCGGATATGGATTTGAAATATGTGGCCACTATACGCCAACTACAGGATCAAAACTATGGTTTTTGATTACCTTTTACTACAGCCCAAATATCAGATAATTTCGAACGAGTTTCCAATCTAATACACACGCAGTTATCACATAGAGCAATGTTTTGCGTTCGTGAGTTTCCTGATGGCGCAGCACAACCACACTACCATTCATTGGCACACCTATACATATACGATCCATGAGAAAACAGCATCACTTACTTTCTCTCTGTGATCCCTGTTCGTAAGTTTTCTGTGTACACTTTCGCAACAGCCCAATTTCGTTAGTCAGATCCCGGCAATAAGCACTCAATCCTAGTGGCTATCACTGTTTATGCACGCCTTCACGTTCATGTGTCGCCAGTTGTAAACACCTTTCTGAGCCCTTGGCCTGTAATATATATACGACTTATCGCATGGAGTTCGACGAAGAGCCGGTTGTTTTGAGTTGTTCCCGCCAAGTTGGAAGTGAGCCGATGGCGGGCGAATTCAAACCATTTGAATTGAATCTTAGCTGCTGAAGAAGCGGCCAGCCATACAACATCCCAAATCGCCCACTGAATCAATGCGTGCACTTGGAACGCATGGGCGGAAAAAACGGATTTAGTTCGAATCTACACAAGAGCACAATAGAATTGACCACTGAGCCTTTACCAACCTCATGCCCGCTGAGATTCCTCTACAATGTTTTGAATGCTTGGACAGCGCTAACATCCGCAGGAGTCAGAGGTAAACATCGAGCCGTAATGTGGAGTAACTCATCATCAAGTTTTGAAAATGTTTTCGGGCGATCGATGGTAAGTGTCATTACAATGGCAGCAGTTAAGTGTTATCAATCAACGGAGTTAGTTACCAATCCGAGGCAATGCGACAAATGTTGATTTGTGTTTGCGAAAATGAATTTTAGTTAACTGGTAGGAAAGCAGGCCGTACGTTTGAGACCATTGACGACACCATCAGCTGATCGTTTGAAACGTCAAACGCACTTAGTAATAACTGTCATGATAAGGCTTGATAATGATTGTGCAACACTTGGAAACAAGCTGAAGCTGATTCTTGAAGTAGTTAGAAGTTTTCATCAAAAAAAAAGACTTAATATTAAAGTCTTACGGAGATGCTAATTTGAAATCCACGGCAAAGGTACGTTTAGTATTGTGTTTATGCAGTATCTCATTTGTACAACCAAAATTCGGACTCATCAATTATTACCGATTTTCAGATTAACAATAATTGTACATTCGATAGAAGCACCATTCATCTAAAGTACTTACAAAATATTGTCTAATGTTCGATTTATAGAGCTTTTATGTGTAATGTGAATATCTGGAGGCACTTGCGTTAGATAAGATAGATTAATAGGATCTTATTTGGGATATGTAAATAACATGGCGAATTCAGCAGCAAGAGCAAATGGAATATCTATGTACGTGTTTAGTCTGCGCGTCTTAGTTCTAAGCATCCGCATTACTATCCGAGCTTCCACTGCTCTGACCGAGCCTCTGAGATGAATACTGTGCCTTAGATATGAAGACGGTGTTGTTCATCAGTGCCTTTACTACTCACTGGTCGCACCAGTCCATAAGAATAGCTCGAAGGGGGATGGTGATACACTCATCGGTCTGTGGCGTAAAAGCCAATAGCGCGTATAGTATTTAAGAAGATCATTGTCGATCATACATATAGTTCACTATCATACTCATAAAGGGTTGCTAGACACTAACCAATACGAATTCATAGAGGGCAGCTCTACGTTGACGCAGCTAGCAGGTATGACTCAAGACTGGGCGTTTTACATTAAGGACAAGCTACATTTCGATTGTATATGTGTTGATTTTGTCTAAGACAGAGTTTGACAGAGTTTCTCCCACTCGTTTTATTTTAAAATGCGCACACTTCGTACAGATAACAAGCAATTAGAGTGGATACACGGCTAAGTTCCCTAAGGAGGTGTTCATTTTGTGTTCTACACTGATCTTGTGTAGATTGCTTCTTGTTTTGTATATTTGTTCTTGATATTTCAAACATCGTTCCGAATGCCGTAGTACGCAAACTGTATGCAGATGACCTCAACGTAATGGCAGTGCAGACTTTTCCCTACTTTGGGGTCACTGGAAGTGCTCTCTGAGAGTTTGACAACCACAGAACTGGTTGTCATACGCACGTATGGCTAGATCTGTAAAAAGATATTCCGTTGTTTTTGTTGTTATGAAAGTCAAGTTTCATCGCCCTCAGTATAACCGTTTTATTGCGCCAGGACTTCTATACTATTCTGAGATATGGCGCCCATACCTGAAGAAACACCTCCCTGAACAGAGTCCAGGAAAAATTCCTGCGCAGAGTCAACACATGGGGGCTATGTAAACACAATAGATAAACTCCACGACGCCGCCGATGTGCGAATGTATCGCAAATCCGAGGAGCGTTGACATGCTTGGTCAGCTTCTAATTACTCGGGAAGTTAACCTACGCAGCGGCAGTACGAAAAGAGCTATCGAAGTAGCACGAACCGAGCGTGTAAATACCAATTAATCGTAGGGATTTGTTCGAATGCTTATATGAACATTCTCATAAACAACTTGCCGTAATAACAGTAATAATACCTGCAGGAAACTCATTGTCGTATACATTACCATATCCACCTCCCGCCCGCTCGCTTGGTTTTCAGAATAAAGTTGAATTTGTTGCTCTTATATCAGCAGCAGGCGCTGATATTTCTTGTAAGCCCCGGAATGAATCTGGACAGCTTTGCTCTGGCAACGCGTTTAATGCTCAACATATTACACCTAGCTAGATCTCTCGATTTATTTTTAATGGCTGTCAATGTCTAATGCATATTTCATAGCTTTGTTTTGTTATCAACAGTTTTTGATGAACTTCGACGGAAAATGACAGAGTGGAAGCGGGCCAGAAAATCGTCATCATAAATAAACTGATTAACAATTACATATGAGAGAAAATCAAATGTCCTGATAACAACATCTCGAACAAACTGTATTCTTGACGTTACTCGTCTCGAGTCTACGAGTTGATAACTAGACCTTCATCTGTGCGATGGCTTGTTTATTGATGTAGGGTTGGTGAGCTAAGCGCTGCGGAAACCGAATGTCAGCGAATAGCGGAGAGGCTTCGGACTCGTGACCAACACCAGAGAGGAAGTCGAGCTTACATCCGCAATAATCAGGATGTCAATCAAGGGATTTCGAAGGTCACGGGCACTATACAGGAGCTCACCGGGCTTCTCAATCAACAATCCATTACCGGAGAGATGTAAGTACGCACTCCGACCATGGCGCAACCAACGTTGAAATATTACCGCTAGGCTTAAATCTTGACAAAAGCAGAACTTACTTCACTGTTAGGTAGCCCGCATACCTAATGTTAATTTAACCTTTCCGCACGTTAGTGATCTGCTTGATATGCTATAGCTGCATGTTATTGTATTACTATTATTATTATTATTAAAATGCACTACTCGTCATGTATTAAGTACCACTATCCCGTTTTTATGATTGACATTGACGTATTTGTTCGTTAGAACGGACCATGAGGCCAACCGAAGGCAGGCATTGCTCCGCCGTCTCCAATCACGTTTTGGTGATCTACAACAGCAGTCAAAGACGAATGTACGGGAGAACTTCCTGAGGAAGGAGCTGCTCGGGGGTGACGGTTCTGATGGGCAGCGTGAGGACACAATGACGTGGCGAGAGGCCGGTGCCTCGAGTAGAGAGGATACTGCAGTTTATGTTCCCGTTCAAGAATCCGTTCAAGCCCAAAAGAAGTACATACAGGGTCAGTGTAGTTGGCAAGTCATCGTATAGTCGGGCGTGAATGTCACTGGTTTGATGATTCGAGTCGACATATCATAGTAATAGGGTTGGGTCATCATGAAACATATTCGTTTTTTTGGGATTTGAAAAAAATAATCGCTTTACTCTATCACATACCCTCCAATTTACGTAGTTGGTTAACATCAAACTATCGACTATCTACGACAACTTTGAATAAAGTCAGAAGGTACATGTTGATTTTGTCGTTGAGCAGATCAAGATACCGGTATCGAGCAGCTATCATCAATCATGTCCCGAACGAAAACAATGGCGCAAGATTTCACAACCGAAATTGATCTCCACAACGAGATCCTTGACGACGTCGCCGACCACATGGACACAGTAAATGAACGCCTCCTGCGAAACACCGAGCGGACCCGACAACTCGATTTTCGGAGTAACACATGTGGCCTTTGGATTGTTGTGATCTTACTTTTTATCGCCATCGTCATTGTGGCTTTTATCTAGAAATTACAATGCCTAGCATAATGAGTGCGAACAAACGAATGAGAAGTGTATGTGATAATTAAAGGGTAAAATATATAGCGTACTTTTACAGCGTATTGGAGGGTTTTCAATCAGACGAACGCTAATTGCTTAAGTAAAATGACATCGTGGATGAATCGTCGTGAATCTGTCGTCTCGTTCGACGACAATGAAAGAAATACGGCGCGAACTCTGTCATGAACGTTTACCGGCTCACTCGTAAATGTACGAGCATAAAGCTGATGTTACCACTACAAAATGAACTGTTGTTATTGTATGCGAACCATAAGAACAGCTAATCACAACAACGCCATATTGGATGACATACAAGAATTTCGGGATTTTTGTCGAGCCCAAACATTGAGAAAATATTATGATCTATGAATATGATAAATATGAATGTAAGCGGTGCCTTTATATAGCTTATAGTACTAATCGTAGCATGATAATACCAAGTGGTTATCAACTAAAATCATGATTAGCTAGACACATTTCGTGAAGAGTATTTTAGTATGTACAGTATGTTACGTATGATGTTCCAAGATAGCAATTAATGGAATGATGTTCGATTTAACCCTGTACAGCTGTTTTATTCTTACGAGTAATGACTTGAAACAAAACGGGGCAGTATAATAAATATTCATATGACGGTCACAAAAAATCAGCCATCTGTTAATTTCAGTGAAATCCAAGTGGCTCGTAGTCCATTGTGCCTCAAGAGGACACAGGTTGAGTAGATGTCACAAGTAGAATAGACGGAATAACGATGAGTGAATGGTGAATCTTTGAAAAAAGCAACAAATAAAAGCCAACCAGGACAATTGGGTGCTTTCGAGGCTGGACAAATCGTCTCTCGAGACGGCAGAGGAATCGCGATTATAATGATTCGAAGTTACGTTAATTACGTAACCGTGAATATTGTAACTTCTTTGCACTTTATATCAGCCAGATGTGAACTTCATGCGAAACATAACTTGCTGAACAAGATACCGTTAGAAGATCTGGGAATTCAACGCAAATGAATGCTGCTTTTGTAGTAATCTATTGAACAGTCTCTCTTCGATCAGGCATCGAACGATGTGGAACCACCTCTTTTTTTTTCAGGCAGGCGGTGCAGGGATTCATGCTGTTCTATCCTTCCATATGGGTATTTTACGTGATCACCAATGTACACGTATTGCGGTGCAGGTTTACGTTTGGGAAGCAAACCAGGTTTCTCCCCATTTCCGTCTCTGTGGAGGGTCGGTTGATTCACGCCGTCATCGTTGTGGACTCTCTTGAATAAAAAGTGCGGTTACATTTACTACTTGCATCCGTGAACCAGCGGGCATTTGTTGTCGATGGAAAACGCCCTAATGTTGTATAGTTAGCCACCAGTTTTTTCAGGGGTGAAATTATTGATTTAGGCTTTTTACTGTAACTGACACTCAAGCACTCTCTCTTTTGTCAGTCGTAACCGAGAGCACCGATAAAAGGGCCACTCATCGTATACGGCCGAGATTCGTAACGTTTGACATTAAATGGCCGCCACAAATTTGGCTTCAGTGGTTTAGTCTGACAAGGAAGCGTTTTTGGGGAGGTATGAATAAAAACATTGTGAAAAATAGCCTACTGTCATTACAGACTTAAGATGTCTTCTCATGTGGGATCTAACGTCACGGGGCGACCCGGAAGGCCCACGCAGTTTTGCGAAAAAGCCCCCATAATACGGTGTCCGAATGATTTTGGAACTGCGACTCTTTATCTACCGTAGACAAGAGAAGCCGAAACGAAATGCATAAAAAGTCTTCATAAATTTAATACGAAATACACACGGTTGGAAGGTTTTTTCCTATTTTTTTTCTGCTTTTGCGCTTAAAGAGTTTATTCAGCGAACGCGTTAAAGTTATTTGTTCTTTCTTGGTCATTATGTACAACAATTCGATATGTACATTAGGAGAAACAATCTTCCCGTTCTTCATACCTTGCTCGTCTTTCTTCGATCTTCAATCTTCAAATTATTATCATTTGACTTTTTCGTTACTGTAACAGAGGAAGTTTCGACGGTCTGTCTGTCTGGATGGCGAGGCAAAGGTTCGAACAGTCAATTGCCGATCTTCCACAATTTGCTTGAGATTTACTGCGGCTACTATACATTCACCTGCTAAAGCAGTCAAGAGTACTGAATGCAGAATGTCGATATGAGTCAGGTCAAACAATCATTGACATATTTCTTATTATCTTGACCTTAGCTGGCCACCTCGTTCTGGCCAAGTCCGTCGACGAAACACTTATCTTGCCACCTTTACATTAGCTTGTTAATTTGTGTGCGATACATTTTGCACCTAATCTTAATGTGCGATTTTCTATTGACGTATATTCAATAAGCCAAGCAAATCATCGATCGATTGATCGATCGACGAGTTCTAATCAATAATCTCTAATCTCTCCGCTTGCCCTCCGCTCGGACGAGTACATTTACACGCGTTCACACAATCAGACGCAGCATACAGACGAATGGTTCTTCCCAGGTGTTTTTTCAAGTACAGGAAATAACTGGTAGATTACACCGTCAGTCGCCATTGTCATCTATGGCCCTACCTCCATTTCTTAAGATAATAATGATATTAATAATAATTATTATTTTCTAAATATAATGACAGCAGTGGTGCCAATTGTAAATTATGTTTACAATTACGTTATTTTCTCATCCGTTTAAAGGACATTTCTTTTTGCTGCTTTTGAAATGGAAATTCTGCAAGAGCAAGTCTGCTAATGCGTTTCACTGTTTAGCAGTGACCGTGTGCTAACTTGAATTATCTTTTTTTTTCTCTTTATTCAACGATCGACGGTTGATGATGAAGCGGTCTAGGGTTGCTGGCCTAGGACTGGGCTATGCGATAATAATAATAATAATAATAGAAACTTCACTATTAATCATCTGTCGATAGACAGACCTAGTTTAGGTGCACTGCAGTAGCAACAACGTTCATAGTGGGAATAGTAGTGGTGGTATAATAGCAGTGTATGTAGTATTATTAATAATGGATAATAATAAATCACTCTTCACTAGCATTTAATGAGCGTTTAATGACGAAAACGTCATCGTTCTCGTAAAGAGAGATTTGTCTCTGTGTATTCGTTGTCATTAGCATATCTATTATAATTAATTATTGTTATTAGCGCTTCCATCAAAATGGACTTCGACATTTTCGTTCTGTTCCCATTAGGAACATCAGTATCGTCTCGACTGACGCCCTTGAACAGATGATGGCTTCACTTCTCATCATTACCTCAGTCAGTAAATCACACGTCCAGTAAATCCAGTAGTTGTCATCTCGCTCCGCGGCATAGGGGATACGCAGTTCCCCGACCGGGAGAACGTGGAAGGGGGCGATTTTCCACAGCTGAAGGAAATTCAGCGGCACCCGTTTTTATGTTTTGCGTTACTATCACAGCTCGCTGCTCAGCAATGCTGCACATTGGCCCTATGGGGCTCTCGACCCAACTGCCCGTCACACGTCTGTTATCTCCATAACGCCCTGCCGGCACCGTGCGGCGTTCACAATACGAATGCAGCTATGTGGTATACAAATCTTATGTATATATATATATATATATATATATGACAGTATTGTCTCATACAACTACTCTTAAGTTATCGTGTGGATGACGGGCGCTGCAGACGCTGCACAAATGATGGCTACACTTTATATCTTGACATCTCGGCCATCGAGACGGTGGAAACTATGGGTTCATCGAGAGATCCTTCTCACACTAAGACCACCAATTAAACCTTAGACCCATACGGGAGCTAGCTGTTACACCGATGGCTAACAGCTCGACGTGTTAAAGATTTGCATCGTACAGGCAGCGTCATTCATTATGACGAACATGAAGTAAATGACCAAATCGAATCCTTCTCCTGCTTTCTGCCGCGGGCAAATCGACACAGCCGTGAAGAGAGGTTGTCCACTGAATGTACTGCAGTTGAACACATTTGACTTCCTGTGACTCCGCTAGACATTCTCTTCGATCGAGTTGTCCCAGCTCTTGCGGATATATTCTTCAAAGCGGATCCGTGTCTCGTGGAGCACTTTGTGCACGTTGTGCTTACGGATCATCTTGTCGAAATGCATGGCCAGCTCGTTGTAGTCCATGCGGCTTCTGATGATTACGTCCCGATGCTGAAGGAGCAATGTGAGACAGAGAAACATCATAAATGGGTTACCGCCGCCCAGCTGGCTAGGCGGTGGTAAAGGAGGCCGTGAAGTTTTTCGGGAGAACTCCAACACCCCGGAGTCGAGCACCGAGCGGACGTCTTCCTGGCAAGACACTTCCTTCGATGAAAGCGTTGCCTCGGAACAATAACCTTCAGATGAGGCAACAACAGGCTTCCTTGTTCTGCAATAGCAAACATAAGTGTTGTGAATATCGTATCTGCTTGAATTAAGAAGATGACATAGGAATCGTTAGACTTCCTAGGTAGAATAGGGCAAGCGATATTTATTATACCTTTATATAATTATATATATGTTTCTTTAATACTATTTAAAGTGGACATCAAAATCGTTCCCCCAATGACGAACTGGTTGCGAACGCACATTTACGTTATCACCACGTCAAAATACAATATATATATATATATATATATATATATATATATATATATATAGATTATTCTCGTTCATAGAGCATCGATAATCGTTCGTTTCCGCAACCTCTGGCGATAGCCACGGTACTTCTCATGCTATATCACTATTGCGTTTATCACTAGGTGCGGTAAGCCGATAGCGGTTGGAGCCGCTGTTTGGGACGTCGATTAGAGCTCTCAGATTAAGGCTGTATTACCAGCCTGGCACGATGACAAACAATGATAAGAAAATCGCGGTTTCTAAGTCTCTCTCGCTTTCGCTCTCTACTTGTATCTTGATATGAGTGTGCGCCTCTCTCTCTCCTCTCAGTACTTCACTGTTTGGTTGAACGTTGCTGCGGCTGCCGTAGGATGGATTGCACAATGGTGTGTAGTCGAACCAACAATCTGACCATGATATAGAGCTAACAACGATTAGCTAGAATAAGCGAAAGCGGAACATTTCCGAAGCTATCATATCAGCGCGATTCACTGTTTTTGCGTCATGAATCCTGCGATCAGCGATTTCATGAATCACAGCACTCGTCACACAGTTAGAAAAGCGAGACTGCATGCTAATATGAAATGGCGAATAACAAGCGCAGCGAATACAGCGACACAGCGTATTTGCCAAAACACAATAATAGCTGATAATGACGCTCCTACCAATTCGCAATTGTATTGTACAGCATATATATATATATATTTCCACTCACAAATAGCGGCAAAGTGGGCATCATTTCTTGCAGGTGGTATCAATCTTAGTGAGTCATCTACAGCTATTAATGTGGTGAGCAGATGGGCAAATTATCGAAAATAATACAACGTCGGTGTCTGCCGTCGAGGCGTCACGTTGTATCACTAGGGATCTCTCACTGAGAGTTTTCACCAGCATCAGTTTTTAACTATGATAGCTTACTTTATGCGATGATGGTTGTCACAGTGGTGATCCATCAACCTGTGATGCGTATCGCTGCTCATGTACAATATACATCGAACCCAATCTATCATTCGGTAGTCGGCACATCTGCCGTGATCACGGAACCGTGTGTCATCATTGAAATGCAACGAAAAGCTCATACAGGCGTATGAAGATTTGTATCAGAATAAATTTGTTTTCTTATCTGTCTCGTTATTTGTCCTACCTGTAAACGAGCGTGTCATCCTCATAATCAGAGTCTTCGCACTTCTCCTGTAGGAGGTCAGAGTGGGAAGATGCTGAGGTCGATGCTGAGGTTGATGATCCGCTCCTCCGGCGATCCAGTGAGTTCTGGCAGCTGAGCGTGCGTTGGGTTGAACCATTCCCCAGCATATCGCCTAAAACCAAGAGGATATGTTGATTTAGCATACTTCGAACATCTAACATCCACCGGATCACTGTATATCGATCTGATGACATGCGCAATCAGTTTTTGGAGGATGAACACCATGCACTCACCATCTACACTATCGAAGTCGAGGTCACATTGTTCATCCGGAGTTCCGCAATAGCCTTGACTCGTCTTTCGCGTCTTCCACAGATTCTCATTCTCCATCAAATTGCTGCCCTCTTCGATAATATTGTCGAATGTAAAATGCTGTGGGCCCGGCGCCTCCTTATTGGCCGTGGGCTCCGCCTGGCCGAGCAGTACAGTCTTGTTGAGGTTCTCCAAATCCATACGAAGTTCGTTTGTGATCGAATCCGAGATGGGATTGTAGTCTTGGGAGTCCTCTGTTGCCTCGGTGATACTGCTTCGTCGGCTGTCGTTCTCAACAATGATGCCATTCTGCACCTTAGGCGTGCCACAGAGAAGCGACGATGATGAACTCTGTTTGCGGATCTGGCGTACCTTCGTGTACGGATTTTCTCGGCTGTGTACCCGCGGACTCTGCGGGTTCGCGGTGTCCTGTCCGAAACGTACTTCGAACAAGGGCAGTTCCACAACAGGCGGCACTGGTGGCAACGAGCTCCACAATACTTCGAGCATCCACAAGGCGTCGTCAAATGAGAATTCGCGTTTCAGCTCTAGCAAGAGCCACCGATAGCAGTACAACAGGTCGTCAGCTCCGTTGCTTTTCAGGTAGTCAAAGAACTCGGGGTCGTAATGTTGCAGCAGCAACGACAGATGCGCAAATTTCTCGGTGATCGCGAGCCCGTTTATGTTGAAGTTGGGTTTCAGGCGCTGCATGAGCGCCGTGAAGCAGATGTACGCGTACGCCTCATCATTCATTGTGACGAGCAACGGAGATGCGAGATCGGACATACCCTGACAGTACGAGACAGACGGGTGATTGAGTGAAAAAGTCGTAAGGATTCCGAAAAGTTTCGCAACGTTCTTGTTGTCGTCGCCGCCGGCGTAAAACCGGTGTGTTCGATCCGTACGTAGGACGTCCTTTGAGACCATGTTGATAACATATTGCATTTCCTCGCTCACTACGCCTCTCTTCTGCATATTCACCCACGCACTCTTCAATGTATAGTATTCATTTGCCTTCTGTTTCATATACTGGATTCGCTGGTCACCTGTCAGGTTCTCGGGGTACACATTCAATATATGCTTCCATACAACCTATGAACGACAGCGGACACAATGGTGAGATTAGTGAGACATAAGTGAAAATATAGTCTACAAGCTGCGTAAATTATCATGGCGCTATCGTAGGTTTTGATGGCCACAAAGAATATTGCGTGTGTGCAGCTTGATGTATACGGCGTTTCCAATTGTTCTTATAGCTAGTAAACCAAAGCCGACGATCAATGAGGTCACAAACCTTTCTCAGACTAGGCTCTATTCCTCCCCGAAATATGGATTTTCGCAACTCCTGTGGCTGCACCAATCTGTCATCGCTGTCAAGGAAATTCACCAGTTCCCGCATATTCATTGGTGGCTTTGATGGCTTGTAGCGTTCTGATACGCCATTCAATACGGCATCAGGAGCCAACGCCAGCACCTTTTGAAATTTGCTGAACGTCTTCAGCGTTCTCTCCATCTGAAAAGGTTCAATATCGTTGTCGATCGTTAACATCGTCTCACGTTTAGAAACAAAACACGAATCGCACCGTCTAACGCCGACTGGAAAGTTGGAAAAGCTGCACTAATAAAGTAAGCTACTAGTAATAAAATAGGTTTAAAATAAACAGTTAGCTTGCAATTGTGTCAGAAAAGAAAACACATTTATCTCACTCATGAGATATCCCGCCAAAAGCTCATGGCTCATTCTACCATCACCACCACGAACCGCACTCAACTTACCGAGACGCCTATTGTAAATACTCTACCCAACTAGAATGAAAGCAGCCGAAACAAAAAAAGCAACAAGAACATAGAAAAAACTTACTATTTAGAACACATATTTATTCGTACACACACACATGTTGTTATATATATATATATATATATATATATATAAAATCAATGGATAAGTAGCATTGGACAGGTAACTTTCAGAATATTAAAATGGGTTGTGCTCTGAAAAAAAAGAATCGTAGACGTTAACATCGGAAGCACCGCATTACCAGTATCAACGAAAAATAATATGAACACTTAATTAATAGGTGTCTACGGACCATATGGCAAATAGACACGGCATAATATAGTTTTTTAACAGTATTAGAAATATTGAATGTACTGAGAATCTACAAATCTGTAGTCGAGTTTTATAATACTAAGCCTATCAATTGTATTAATTGCTCACCCACCTGTTGCATAAGAAAGTTGCCAGTGAGTTGTGCGTTATTCCGTACATGGCTGGCAGACAGTGGAGGTTTTGAGAGATCAGCTGGTGTGATAATATCCCACTCTTCCAGACCTGGAAATCAGGCAAGAATAATTGCTTTTCATCGAAATGCCCATCCTGATCAAGACCGACGCAAGCGAGTTTTGAAAACGCGAAAATTCAAACATGGTGTTGCCTTGGCGTTCTCCCGTATATAGTGTTCTCCCTTTCCCTGGTATAGCGAAAACGATATCTTACGGATCAAGATGTTACTCGTGAATTAATTATTAATCTACCATCCCCGAGAACGTCGATTAAACGCAAAGAGACGAGTGTTCTGGTAAAAGTGCATATTCGTGCGACTAGGGACTAGTTTGACAAGCGATGTCCCGCTGAGACGAAGCTCTCCATGATGCTTGGTCACCTTTCAAGGCCATGTGCATGGGCTCGCTAGAAGCTGGCTTGAAGAACCACAAGGGCAGTCTCTAATGGATGGTCAAGCGAGTCAGTAGTCGGGGCCAGGTACGCCGGGTTGGCGTTGTTGCTGCTGTGGCTGTTGTTGCTGTGATAAGCTAAAATATTGCCCCTTCCTATTGGATATTACAGCAACGGTTGCCCGAACTTGCGCTTAGAGTTTTTAAGAGCTCAACTATACTCCACAACTATGGTCAAATTATGGTGCCGATGTTTGAAAAAGTACCGTGGTGTTTGGTTCAAAACAAAGAATTAATACACACTTGCATAACAATCCACTAGTGCATATTGCACCGGCAAGGGCCGAAGCCAGCCCTTAACATTAATAATACCGTCACCGAAAGCTTAAGATGCTTTTTTCGCAAATTCACTCATTTCACGTACTGTTCAGGCTTATCTCGCGATTCAATGGGTCCACATGAGAGATGTCTGGTTTCCGTTTTAACTGAGATGACGCCAGCAGTTGACGTGCTAATGTTGCTGAAAGATCAAGTGCCGGACGAAAGTAAAATAATTGTATGTCCACTTCAAAATACCGCAGTGTTGATGAGGCGTTTATTTTTGTCTACCGTATCCCAGCGGCCCACGATATTCTATGAGGTTTGCATAGTATGAAGATGCGAAAGAGTGTGTAACGTGCAATATAAACTTATTATGAATAGCGAACGCGAGCAATCATCCGAGAATATTGCTGGCTGAGTTGCTTGCTTTTCATGCGTTCGCTTCCAGACTAAAAATACATGAAAGCGATGAATGATGCATGTTCAACACGCTCGCCACAGCATAATTTAGAGTGATTTAGGTAGAGTACGGGAGACTAGGGGAACTCTGTTAGCAGATGGCATTGCATTAAGGTTGGCCGATAATTAATTTAGTCCATCTTTGAAGTAGTGTAGGTTCACTAATATTAACGCGCTTGAAGGGAAACGGCCGTCGAGGATCATGGAAAGACGGGATGTGCAATTGCTTTGGCGACCTCCCGAACTGTCACCGAATCTTGGCTGCGAAATTCAACCGCAAGCAGCGCATAGCCAAGACATTTCTCCATTAGATTACCATCTATTCGGATATATGTAACGGCAAAGTATCGAAATGAACTGAATCGCCTCCCATGACGAGATGTTTTCCGCCGCGCTGCCTGATCGATCGGCGAGGGTTATAGAAAGAGAGGAACATTGTGTTGACTAAGATCCGTTAATTGCATCGAAATATACAGAAATGGAAAAAAATCGAAATTACTTATCGGCCAACCTTGCCGTTAGTGGGTATCGGATCGCCGTAGTCGATCAGGAGAGCTGTTAGCTCTCAGTTGTGGCATCAACACGCCGGGCTGTACTTTAGGTAGCGCGAGCAGATAGGAGGTCCCTTAGAAGGGTAGTGCTCGTGTGTCGAGGATCTCCAAGGGTGAGATCAATGTCCAGCCAGATCAGCAAATATTATTGACGTTGAATACGGAAGAGGCAAGTCACCCGATTGGTGAGAGCATGCAACCATACATAAACTGCTAACAAGACGTATCGATCAACCTGTAGCAACCTGAAGACGATCCTCGTCAAGAAAAAGAGCTCAAGGAGCGACAAAGAACGCTGTTGGAAACCTTTAAACCTAATCGGTTCCGTCTCTCAGCGGATAGAGCTAGGCTAGCCAACATGTAGCGTAATTTGGTGTTTATGTCCAAAGGCAGTTTTGAGCAAGCACTTCTCAGAAGTCAACGTTCCGAATTTAGGAAGTTGTTCTTCTTGAGTGCGAACCCGCCAGCCCACTCCATAGTTTTCGAAATGTTGTCCAGATGATGAAACCAAGAGGTATAAGCATATACAACCAAGTAACCATCAAAATGTGAACGTTAATTGTACACGCGTACAGCCGAAGATGGGTTAAGCTACTCCAGGTGTCCCAGGTTGGCCGGATACTGAATTTTGACAATATAGAGAGAATCTACGCCATTATTTGAAATTTTTATTTCATCATTTCAATAAAGTGATTTAATTACTTAGAAATGTGCAAGCCAGCAGCAGAGATTTCCTTATGTTTGGCAATACACGGTATACATATAACCATAATCTGTTAAAAACAATCACTGCACCATTTCCAAGGGCATAAAATCACAAGATCAAATATTCGTCCACTGTAACTCATATACAAAAGACATAGGGATTGTTAACCAGCCCCTGCATATGAACTCCCACTACACTTTGTACAAAAATAAATTTCGTCTATCGGAGCATTACACTTACTCGTTGAATTGGCATTCTGCGAGAGCTCAAATTGGCCAAATAAGCTTCGATTCCGAACGGCCAGCAGGTATGTTAACAACAAATATATTATATAAACAGGCGGATGACTTCAGCGAATATATATATCACAATTGAATGTTATCGATACTGAAATATGGTGCACCCCAACAAGTTCATTTATTTTATCTAGACATCAAAATCATTTGCGAGATGGACTTACCTTCCTCGAAGGGCTTAAGATCTAGAAGCAATGATAGGCATGGGTGTGATGAACTAAGAAAGGCCGCGTCGAGGTCCCAATCAGACAGCAATCCCAGGTACGTCTCCTTGCCCTCGTCATCTTTAGCCAAATAGTGGATCGTGAACTCCCTGTATATCGATAATAAAGAAGGACACGATATCGCACATCAGATTATGGTGTTATTCTCAAGAAGACACATATATATATTTTTATATATATATATATGTGTGTCTTCTTGAGAATAACACCATAATCTGATATATATAACTGACTTGTACTTTTATTTATGGCAAATCTACACACAGCTTAGGAGCTTCATTTGCTCATCGTGATGGCCGTGGAAACCAGATGCTCTAAATGGACGCATTAAGGCGGCCCTGGTCACGGCTGCGACTTTCCAACAATCAATTTCTTTCAGCGTGTGCCACAATAGCATAAAATCATCTCTTTTAGTAAAACTCTGCAGCCTAGAATAAAAAAGGAGTTATCTATTCAAATAGATTAAATCGACAGTTTCAAGATACCGGTTTGTGTGTGTAGCCTTATAGCTTTCGTTATATATTGCCATTTCGTCACTGAAAGCGAACATGTTGTCGTCCACAACCGTTTGACTCGGTACTAATTGCAAGCAGTAAATAAGTCATTAAGCATAAACGATCTAGGTTAAATGGATGGGAAGGACTGCGGAGCAGACTAACTCGTAATGATCGCTGATGTGTTCATCAGGGGGAAGTCTTTCCGACCTCAGTGGGTGAGCGCGGGATGAATAACAACAACAAAATTAAGAAATCATGTATAACATTTCGTTGCATTTCATTGCACGCAGCGTACGCAAATTTTTTAATTACTATCCCAGCGCTTACTCGCTGCTGTTAAAAGGACACATGTGATAGCTCCTATGGGTTACGTCTAACTTTTCTTTTAGAGGTTAAAGGTAAGTCCTGCATGGACACTAAGGTATTTGCCTGGTAGTGTCAGACTCTTACTGACTAAACCCAGAACCGATTTTGACTTGGGGCACTGACCGGGACTGGCAAAGTATTACTTCAGTCAGTGCCTTGCAGAGACCGGCAGTTGATTCCAACCATGGGTCACGTCTAACTGTGAGGCAGTAAACTGTCTAGCTTAAGTAGAATTAATCGGCCACCGATTTGCGTGTAAACCTCTAGAGACCCAAAGTTTCAACTGTACTCAAATATAAGTCACACACACACACACACACAAATTGACCTTTAGAAATAGTTCCCACGTTGAGTGTAACCGACATATTTGTATTAAATTAATAAGACGAATCTGAGAGATAGAGAAGAATCGTGATCTTGGCTATAACAGCAAATAATTTTTTTTTAAATATGAAAAGGGTTTTAACGACTACAGCAGTTTAAAACAAAACTACGGCATCTGCTTTCAGATGTGATCCTGATATATGGGACCCCCGCACCGTAAACCTACCCTTTAATGTCAAATGCTTTGACGAGCAAATTCTGTAGAACTTCGAAGGTCGTTATCTGTGGATCTACAGAAAATCTTCTCCACTCGGCCAATGGAGGACCTGCACTGTTTCCTGAAGTTAACGGCGGAGGTCGGCAGTGCAAACTAGCCGCTGACACCTGTAATTAACACGCATACAGCCAAACAACGCATTTCAAATTAATAAGTAAACCTACGAACATTTATTACTATACTGTACTATCGATTTCATATTACAGCTTGGTTCTATTTAACGGTACCAATCACTTCTAAACACAAGCACAAGACAAACCACTTTCATTATCAGCATTGGTTGTGACTATGTATAAGCCGCTGCGCACGATCTTCTTCGAAACGCCGCCACGAAATAGGGAGAAGTAGCTAATATTATTGGGGGGCTTATTTATGACTAAATAGAGCTCTTATTGTTAAATCTGAATTTACTATTTTGCTTTCAACGGTTCGGGGGTGTATAGTGACGGTGTTGATTGAGCACCAGCTATCTCTCGAAAATTTAAACGCAGTTGCTCGCCCTTAGGTATAATGTGCTGCTCCCGTTAATCGAAGCAAAGGGGGCCTATTGTATATTATCACATTTTGGGTAGATACAGTGTGGACTTTCCAAATGTATTAGTTGATTTCCGATCTACGTGGTAATCTCGTATGACTCTACTGCCATGCAAGAGCGCCGTCGTTACAAAAAGCTGAAACCAAAACTTCGATGAAATCGTAGCCGGTAGAATGCGTAGCCGTTTCAAACTCACCCGAACGATTACTCTATCTCGCCTTTAAAAGCCCACTTGTGTCTACCCATATATACGCAAGGTAGCTGGCGGGTTATCGTGCATCTCGCTATCATTTCATAACGCTTGTTTAACTTTTACGAAGTTTCCAAACTGAGATGGATCATCTTAAAGGATCAATGTGATCAGTCAGATAGCCACTTGGTCATTATTCTCGTCTGTACAACGTGACGAAATATGCATACGCATGCAATTTATTCTTCCCGCACCATGAGTTTGTATAGTATTATTTGAAATTCGGGTTTATTTCGCGAGCTGCAACCACCTGCGGCGTTTGATTCCGCTCGGCTCGGCTCTGCTCGACTCGAACTGACAGCCCTAACCCAAGTATCTGTATCTTCATCGCAGGAGATAACTTTGCATCCAGCGCGTACTGTCCACCGCATGATGTGCATAAAGATACACTAAACAGGGTAGACAATAACTACAGAGCGTATACTCGTTGAAGTATGAGTGTACCTAGGGGTCGAGCATACTCCAACGTTTAATCTTCTTCTCTAAGATCATCAGCGTTACCTTTGTACATTATGCCACGCGGGTAGCCATCATTCTGCCAAATGTGGCGATCCGTTGGAGGAGGCCGCCTTCATTCAAGAAGCTAGTATCGGAAAAACCGGTATTTTCATGACGCAACACAGACTTCGTTTCTTTTCTCACGTTTACATTACACACAATGGAGGCCGCATCGTGGCTCGATTTGCATGGCTCAATAAGCAAAATAACAGCACCATTCTTTGGATACCGTTTCGAACAACAAGCCCACGATGAGACGTGTTAAATGCAACGATTTCAACTCGAGACGCGATAACTATGCATTAATTGGTACGCGTAATTAATAAGTACGCGTAAGCTGCTTCCCTATAGAGTTGCCGTAACGCACAGCAACTGCTTAATACCAGTGTGCACTAAGTTCTGATTAGGCGATGCAAATCAAATATTCCAATTACACTATATAACCGATATCGCTGGGGTGAACCTAATTGACGGGGACAGAACGATCTCATCAAATAAGTAAGGCTCCCTTGTGGCCTTTTTGATCTTCATAAAGAAAGCACGCGTGAACGATTTGATTAAATAACGATCAATCAACATGTGATGTGATTATGTTATTATATATGTAAGGGATTGAGGCGTAGCAAACCCCCAAATGAAGATCACACCATTAGCAAAAAGAAACAAAAACAATTACTCACTGTAGTGAGTAATTATTATGTATCAAAAGATGCTTTTAGATCCACATATATAATATTTAATGACTGATGAGTTGTTCATGATGACGTCACCCTTCATCCCGCCGACATCCATGTCTCTCACGTTATCTATGCCGCTGTGGCAGGTCCAGCTTAACGAATCCAATACTTTCCATTCCGGGTTCGTGATGAGATTTGAAGGGGTCATCATTCATTTATCGGATGAATGAGTAAGGAACACGCATCGCTGTAAGGGGATTACTTTGGAAAACTGCCGAGGTCCACTTCATATTAAGGCGAGCGTTTTCGGGAGCCAAAGTCCGAAGCAACAAGTTCGTTCGGATAAGAGGTCAAATTTGATAATACTGAGAGATGAGAGGTCAAATATAATGAGGGAGAGAGAAATAGATATGCAGATAAGTAGGGAGAAAGCGAGAGAGAGGCAGAGGGCGGCAACCTTGGGGGCATCTTTGTTGTTGTTGCTGCTGTCGGCCGAACACGTTCGCTGCGAGTTAATTATCTTTAAAGTGACTTAGAATTGGATACGTGTATTCCGATGCTGCGTACAGTTATTGCTTGTTAGAATCGTCGAAATCCTTCAATGCGAATGGAGGAATCCGTGAATTTAATGATAGCAGCAGGCAGCGACTTCAGAAAATACATATATCTGCTAACTTACCTTGAATTTGGCAATTAGAGTAACACGTTTCCCGTACCACCACATGATTTGAGTCGATGTGGACCACCTTCAACTCTTTCCACTGAGAGACACAAAAATATATAGCCTTAATTCATAAGGACAAGCAACAGTCACCTTTACTGTAGTCAGTTCACAATATCGAGTTTCATTCGATTCCCCCACACTCAACTATATACCCGCAAACCTGTGATCAGTAGTGTCACGATAAAATTCCGTTTGTCTATAGTGTATCCCGTACGCAGTGTATTGCTCATAGATTCAGGCGGTCACAACAAGTCAATTGTCCATCAACAACACTCCGACATATATATATGTTGTGGCGGATATATGACAATAAGTGTGTTCTTGAACCGCAGAATAAAACCATCCGTTGTTCAGCAGATGTTCGCTACTCCACTGGAACGCTTGGGGTTATTTTGCTAATTTCTTGAACTCTAATAATTGTCTTTTCATTTCGAGTTCATCGACGCACACTCACACACGATGGAAGCACTGATGGACACGTTATTATAGACTGATTGAATGAGCCTTCCAACTCGTGCTGTTCGAATTGTGACTTTTCGATGAAAGCACTTCCAGTGGTTCCGTCTGAGCTTTAGCAGAAAACAGGTATACGATATTCTTCTCTAATGATGGTCTGGACACATTTAGGCAGGGATAACGGTCGCTATCATCAAATATAAATATCTATATTTATACATACATATATATATTTATATGTATATGGTGAGAGAGAGATAGAGAGACACTCTTCTTGTTGTATGGAAGCCGGTCGTTGTTTGCAAATGACAACTAACAGACTGGGGCTCATTTGTCGACCATCCACAGCATCATAAGCTTTTCGTATGATACTTTAAGGGCATATACATCTATGTGTATATTAGTCGAGTAGCTCTATGCACCTTTCTCTCGTGATAGCATTCGCCTCGCGCAGCTGTTTGCTATGTGCCACGGTCGGTCCTCTGTGGTATGGCCCTCAGTGACGGACGGTCAGCGCACTCGACACATCAGCCGCAACAGCAGCAGCAGCGGCGGCGGCGGCGGCGGCGGTAACAGCTTTAGCTTTACCGCCACGAACTTCCCGATTTTGCTGTTGCTGCCCCTGTGGAGCCGGTCGCAGACCCGAACGGAACTGAGAGAGGGCAGCGACGTCAGGAAAGGACTATCCATGGAAAGCTGAGGGAGAGAGCGAAGGATATAGAGAGAAGGATGATTGCAAATAGAGGAATAAGCGGCTACTGGCCGAGTGCTTGCACAAGTGTCTGGTAGTGGTGGTGCTGCTGCTGCTGCTGTTTTCCGAGTGGTCGACGCAATACAGAGGTCTACGGGCTTCTGTGTGGGTGGGCGGGATGTATAATACCTTGCATGGAATATCCCCACATGCTTCGCTACCACTGTTGCGGTCGGACCACTTGGCATTCGCTAACAATATACAATGTCATTGACGTCTCGTATTGTTGTCGTTGTTGATGATGATCATCTGTGGGGACTACAAACAACACAGCAAGGGGCATTGGCACAATATCTCTCTATCGTACCTGTATCGGCCTATTCTATCCCAGATAGAACAACATCAGTGCCAAAGGATCTATTAGTTAGCATGCTGGGCCTAGTTGCATCTGATCCCTTGTGTGTTTGTTTTCGATCACGTAGGAATGGTTCCCAGTACACTGTTAACAGCAGCAGCAGTAGATCTGTCTTTGAGTCTTTGCAATTCCACAGGTTGCTGCTACATGTTGTACAATGCTGTTCTTACAGATACTGTAAGATCGAGTCGCGGAATCTACAATCGAAGACTCGGAGCCATTTAAGTCATTGCAGATGCTGCGAAACCGCTCAAAAGATGGTAAATTCTATGAAGTGATAAGTTTTTTTTTTGACTAGATAAAACACTAACAGACAAAATTTGAAATAGTAAATTGAATATTCTTTAAACGAGAGTTTGCATATTCCGAGTCGGGCCACTTCCACCCTCCTCCACTAGCCCGATATGGGTCATCAATGAACACGAGACCAATTGAATTCGACTACAAACACACACACGCGCGCGCATACGAGAAAGTAGAACGCATGAGACGAATTTCGCTGGATTGGGCCATTGCTTAGAGGTGAATTATGTTGGATACCCACCTTGATCAATGCATCTTAAAGAGGTCACTAGCAAAGCGTTTAAACGAACGGTTGTCTGAGCAAAGCGAATAACGTGACATTGTATTTAAGTGTTTCACCACATCTGGAGAGAATTCATCAAAGTTTAAGCAACAATACTACTAACATAATGCGTTTTCAGCTTTAAACAAAATTATGAATAGTTGATATACGAATGCAATGTGGGAAGTAAGCTCAAAAGCTGCTAATGTTCCAGGCGATAGCGTCATTATTGCAACAACGATAGTCTCCTTGCGCTTCTCGAGTGTCTGGTCCGTTCGACAATTTTTTCAGGACATTTAGATTCGCCTTGATTCGTCTAATTGGAAGCGTGTATATCACAGAGTTTGGAATACAAAACAGACCTTAGGACATGGCCAGTCAATGAGCAATACAGTTACGCTGTTCTAATGCAACTCGAAAGCGCGCCCGTGACGTTCGCTTCTTGTGGAAAATACGGTATGATCATGATAGTGTTGGTTTTATATATACAGGCCCTATTAGGACGGGGCGTCTTGGTCATCCAAGACAAGCAATATCATTATTTATCAAATAGATTAGTCAAATGATCAAGTGAATTTATGCCTTGCTTTGCAGTCGTTGACGTTCTCAACTAAGTCTTATTGTCTTACCCAACTAGGTGGCTGGGCCTTCAACGGATATGATATCTGGGGTAGTTGTACTTTACACAGAGTACGGATGATTTAGTTAGCGCCTATTATTTTAGATTATTATTATTGTTATTATTTTATCAGCAGAAGGTTTAGTCTACTCGTAACAGTAGAGACAATTTCATCGAAAAAGCACCTATATTGTTTGGTTCTGTTTTTCATTCGCGTTGTTGATATTATATATATATATATTAGTAATTTTTATAATGAAATAACTGTTCGTCTGATTAATCTCTTGTTTTACTCAAATCAGCCATCGGATTAGGGGTTGACGTTGACAAACAAACGAATTCCTCATTACTAACAGATCATGATTTAGATCAAATCACCACCAAGTACCGGATCAAGGTATGCAAAAAGATAAGCAGACATTAGGCGGGCACGGCCCCCTCACTTCGAACTTCCTCGAAGGGGTCTACCATAGGCTCACCCGCGCCACTGGGGACAAGCGCGCAGGATCTTTCCTTCTCCAACGCCTGTCCCTCACTGTGCAGAGGCAGAGAGGCAATGCCATCGCCTTCCTCGGGACTATGACGGCCTCAGCCCCTGTCCCAGCTAATCCCCCCTTCCTCCTTTATTCCCTAGAAATAATTCCTAATTATTGTATGTTTGAATAAATGCCCATTATCTCTCTAGATATGTTGCGACCTGGCTACGGCTTTGATCAATCAAGCACCACCACCGGATTGATTCAAAACCCCTTGATCAAAAAGGCCGAGACCCCAGCAGGTGGCGGCCCTTCCATAATCGACTCAATATCATATATACTTAACGTCTTGATAATAGACGTGACCATATTTGTATACGTATAGCAATAATAGCCATGCTAGGCTGAACAAAGTTGAGGTTGAATAAACATGCGAACGAGCTAAATTGTAACATGAAACTAAGCCTAATTCTTCTTGCGTGATACACACATATCGTTCTTGTCTCTTTGGAAAGTCAAATAACATGGATACCGCTTTGAATGATGACGTCTTACTTAGAACATTCGTGCTTTCGCGAGCGTTTCTAAAATAAACCGGCAATTGGCTTATGCCTTCGGAGAGTGTCCCACTTTCGACAGTAAACTCAGCTACAAGGGCAGATTGAAATCGAGTCTTGAATGATTTATTCCCAGGTTAAATTATGTATGGGCTGTTCTCCATAGAAACATTATTCACATATAGATACACATAGATATATATATATATATATAGCATGAGGATATAAGAGTTGAGGGTTAACTCGTCGGTATGATGTAGAAATATAAGTAATAATATCTATGCGCATGAGCCAGAACATAATGTGGCAATATTGCTGTTCATTAATTTACAATTATACGTATTTGCTGTTTAAGCCCGCTTGTATTTATGCACTATAAAACTACGAGGTAGCTTCATCCCGTATGGTTCCTGTTATAATTACTAAGAAATTATAATTTTTAAGAGATCATTATGACATCCGATTATTGCTTTTTTTTGTACAAATGGTGATTCCTATTTATGATTCCACTAAGTGCCTAATTTCGATGATGTTTAATGTTTGGCTAATCAAGGACGTTCAATATCGCGTTGCAAGTATCTTGTGCTTTCATGAATAGTTCGAAATCGATATAGCTGGCAATTATCTTAATCCACGTATATGATGTCGACTAGCATTTTATAATATATACAGTATATTAACTAAAAGGTACTATTCCACGACATTCATTCAATGACATCAATTCCAGTGTACCCGGAGCTCGGAATGACTTCAGGCGTAATTTTACGAATATATCTCCTTTCACACGTTTTTTTACTCTAATTCTATTTTTTTGCGAATTGCAATATAGTTTTCGACAAAGTACTATTATTACTATGACTAATACAGTGTGATGACGTTGATGTCAAGGAAGAAAGAAGTAGTCAGAACGTCGTACGTCGAGAATGAAGAATTTAGTTCGTTTCCAATGGCAGCTTATCATATATCATACATCGCTAATAGTGAGATGCTATAGATAGACTATTTGTATATTATATCGATGAGTAGCACTTATTTTTAGACGCGCCAACCAAAAATAGATCGGAGTCCAAAGCAAGGGCGTGTTGTCGCACGACCATATATCTGTAGTGGGTATCAAAAGTATCCCTATTGGTGTTTCGTTTTATATGCGATGTATGCAATATATAAACGATATCGATGTTGCTGTTCAAATCGCCCGCCGTATCGCCGTACAAGTTAACGAGAAGCGAGGATTAGGAACGCCTCCTCAACTCTGCTGGTGCAAGCAACACGAGCTTGTATGAGCTATTCATCGGAGTCAAATCCAATAAATCAGGTTCATCGAACTCAGGTCCAAGTTCGGTGGCCGAACAGGCCCGGCACAGCTCCTCTTTGTCCTATTCCAAGCCTGGCGTTAGTTGCTGGAACGGGATATTTTATTATACTGCTGCAATCTGCTTACGCGTTCGATGAGCACTGCGATAGGGGGTAGCGGTATCGTAGCAACCGAAGGGTCTCCTCCCATGAACAATTAATAGAAACACGAGAGGCAGTTAAAATATAGCCTCGCCTCTGGTAGAGGCCATTCTATTCTACAATACGTATGAACAATTGTAGATTATTTTTGTTTTTCTGCTGAGCGCCCTTTATCACCATTGTTGTAGTTATTTCTTGAATGATTGAACATAAACAAGCTAAATATGTCATAATATGATTAAAGTCAATCATATATTGTATTTATATAGAAAGTTTGGAGTCCAAATAGGATTCAGACTCGGCATCTGCTATTTATATATATAAATCCATCGAGTATATTGATAGGCGTTAAGTAAGCGTTCGAACTGCTCGGGGCATAAACAGTACTACGCAACAAATCTGCAGATTTTAACAAGATCCCTGGGTGAGCGTTTTGGGGCTGATCTACAGCCGTTCTTCTATCATACAATTCTCAGCATTTCTTCGTTTGGAGTTACTACGTATGGCCGACTTACCACCTGCTTTACTATGGGGAACAAACAATGTCAGATCAACTGAGCCGAACCCCGTCTCGCGTTTATACATATCGGGCACTCCGAGATCTGAGGTGAAAGACACAACACAGGAGTTGGCACACAACCGCAGTTCCATACAGACAAATAAGGCAGAGATGGTGCCGAGTGTATTCTGTAAAAGGTCACGATCTGTCTGATTATTCATATGCATTGTTTGTTTGATGTCGTCAAATAGATGTGCACTCCGGCATGAGTTTCTTTTTTACCACATACCCCGCTTGATCCACAAAATGGTGAAGGGTAAGCTTCCGAGAACTGTACTTCGAGGGAATCAGCGATAGTAAAGCCTTTCCTTGAAAAATTGCCGTTTATATTGAATACGCATTAGCGGTTTCGAAGTAAATCTGATACCCAGCTCCCAAAGGTGTAAGGATCTCAGAAGGGTCTCTCTTTACCTTCGAATAGAAATGTAGAGACGTATACGAACTTAAACGATGGGTCCAAATCAGATATTATGAACATTTAGTTCGCGACTTTTAGATGCACGTAGGAATTCAGCCTTAATCCATGTAAGAAGTATTTCTGCATTCGGTTGATACATCTGCATGGCGCCATAAAGTCATTGAGGATGTAGCTGTAGTCTGAGAAATTACGTTCTCCTAGCACGACTTTTACGTGACAAGTGAATTAGTGCTGCTAACTCCCGTCTCTTCCCCAGTGGATTACCCTGTGAGTGACTCTCCATGTACAAAAATATCTACTCTCTATATCGAAAATGTTATTCGTTGGTGATCTGTTTCTATGGCTGGCCTAGCATCGCTACTCTAGGAGAGAACCTGAACGTCTGGCTTGGACACGTTATGTTTTTCGGAAAAGGTTACCAGATCATCTAAGCAAATTTGTTTCGACAAAACGTTCAAATGGTTTGCAAAGTATCTGTTTCGCCTTTGTTGTTCATGTAACAGCAACCTGAGGCCGGATTATGTACATCATTAAGTCTCTCACTCTCTCTCTCTCTTTGTACCGACGGCAAGGGAACATGATGGGAGTTCATTCCGAGATAGTGCTGTACATGATTCGGTGATCATCTTTGAGCGCTATGGCTGCTACTGCTGCAACTCGCGGTCTACGTATGCTCTTTCGGCGCAGCACTATTCAGTAAGTGCACGCATCAGACTTCCCCTGTGGCGTCAAAATTATTCTCTTGAACGAAGGCGGCCCATTTTTACCAGGTGAATTCATCTGCCAACGGTAGAAGCAAAAGTAAATTCACTGGTCCGACTCCCAGACAACAGTTATCGTCCACGGTGCCACCGCTTTCGGTGTTGCTTCAAAAGGCTTTAAATGCAAATGTGCAACGGTGGGGATCGGACCTGTCCATCTAAGTGTCTCCTCCGACTGCAAGTCGCACTTTCATTAGATGTATATCTCACATAGTTGATTGCCAACTAGCCTTAATACAATAGGCACGGAACAATCGAGGCAATCATGGTTTTTAAAATCGGTACAAGCATTAAACTAAAGAGTGAATAAGTTCCGGGATAATATTGTTTCAGACGTTAAAGTACCTGAAGTTCTCGGTAGCAAGCTTCATTCGAATGCCGGCAGTTCACCGCTTGCGCCACGGCATAGACTTAATGATATTTCGCTGTACCGCTGATTGACGCCTGATGAGTTATCTTATCCAAGGAAGCGTTGTCTAGCAATTGCTTGAAACTATGAAACCTGCTTGAATCATTCGTTTGTACAAAATTAACACGTCCCTAGATAGTTGCTATATGAGACCAATTGTTCCGACACTGGAGGCTGACATTTTTACACTAACATCCTCCACCAGAGTTAGATCCGTAGAAGCGGAGGCAAAAGCACACACACATACATGTTTCTTCACCATAACCAACTAGAGTCTTGTATTATGGTTCACCATAATCGAGTAAATACACATTGACTTGCCAGTTTCCATAGCATGAAGCAAAATGTCTCGATTGAGAAGAATTGCTAAACCATCCAATGTGTTCTTGTGGCGAAAAACAAGTTGTTTTTTTTGTTACACCTAATCGGGTACATGTGACGTCTCACGGACGTGCTGGTAATTGCTCACATCGACGCGTGACGGCATTTTCAGTCTTCAGACTGGTAATGATCAGTGGACGTCCAACAGGCACGTCCTTCGTACACTACCGCACTCCACAAAATGAGGTCTGCGTGCCTTGTCGCCAACTCGGCTGACTAGGCCAACCACCTCCTCCCTACCCGAAAGGCCTAAAACCCCCTAAACCTCTCCACCCCAACCATCTCAATGTCCTACTCCTGACGGTGCGGCGGCGACCGCAGCGAGCACTCGGTTCCATCACGCCGTGTGTCGCCAGCATGTACAGTTGCCTCGTCGAGTGCACCAGCAGTGACCCTAGCAGCTCTGACCCGCGAAAGCCGCAACGTTGTTCGGTCAGCCCGTGCGTCCAACAAGTCTGCCTCACCCTTTAGCATCGTCAATTGTCGGCTCGCCGGCAGGAATGTGCCCTACGGCGAACAACGACAACACTCTGACGCAGTGGTGCTCGAGCGTTAGGCCAGACGATGACGACTGTGACCACAACATAATGAGTGAGCGGACTACATACATCGCATCCCGCTGTCGGATTCGCGTTGTAGCAAGCGAAACCGTCTGCGTTGGCTCTTTATGACGTTTGTGGTGATCTGCTGAAAGCCGCACAATCATACGTGCAATCGTTCGCGGCACGACCACTCGTAAGAAGGACAAAGCCCACCAGCAGCAGTCAGTCTCCTACATGCGGGGACGATCTTAGTACCCCCCTATGCGACTGGGCCTGCGTCGGCGGGGCCACACAGGGATAGGCCCTTTCACTTCTATTTCTCTCTATCTCTACGGGAGGAGTAGACGGATAACACAACACAAGTAAACACTATCCCTCAGGGATCACGAGCCGACCCGTTTTTCCTAGCCAACCCTTCCTGTATACGGAATAGACCTCCTAGAGGCTAAACAGAAAGTAGCAAACGGCAAAGACTACAGAGGTGGAGGGGAAATGAATGCTGCTGGCCCACAGAAGTCCACAGCGACAACAGCAGCCAGCTGAGCTGATCGTTCCGAGGCCAAGGAAGTGCCTCGAAGGTGCGTGGACACAGTAAGTGGATTGGCTTCCGCACTTGTGGACAGCAGTGAGACGACGCTGCGCGTTGGCCCACCAGGCAGCCTCCAGCCGTCGGCAGGACGAACATGAGTAAGCGGACGGAGGAACAACAACTCGTACTCCGCGTATGAATGCATTGGATAGGGATGCATTGGATGGATTTGCCGATTTCCATAGCACTACAACCAGCAGTGAACAGAAACACACAACGAAACAACGATATGGCCACATTTGGCCACCCGAAAAAGCTCGTGGAGAGTTGGGCTATAGTCCGAAAGGCCAACCCAACCGGGAGTCTGAGGGCGTAGTCGAGCTCAGCCTTTAAATGCATAATAGCGGGTGTCGTGTTGGCAGCCTTTACATGTAGAAGATGTGTAGAAACTATACACGCGACTGGATATATGCTACTGGAGCAACACGCTCGATAAAGTGGACCTACGTCGCTTAGCCACCTGAGTTGTTGGCAACACTTTCCCGTTTGTTGATAGGCTATACACAGCCAACATTGCCTTGACTCTCATACTCGACCCCTAAGAACACCCCCTTTCGTTAGACGTCTACCCGCCACACAAGGAACGGACAGAGCAATCATCAATGACCTATTTAGAGAAGGACAACGCCACAATGCACTAGAATATTAAGTAAGCAGTAACTAAATAAGAAGGTTTTAGCGCTGTCCCTGCTGCAGTATGGAAGTGCACGTAGACTGTGCCATCAAAAGATGAGGGATATCTGCATACGGTCACAAATATATGTATACGCACAATCCCGGATGGTTCGACGTGCAAAGCTAAGCATAAACCATAGGGCCGCATTGGCAAGCACACCACCGGGTGCATGCATTATTTATATATAGGCCAAGCAAAGGAAAGCTATTCATCACGAGTTCTAGATCCGCGTTCTACTGGAGAGACTTTTCATACACGTCTACATACATCTGTTGTTATTTATACCGATTGTCCGTGTTGGCTGATAGACTCTACTGGTTTACTGGGAAATCAAAAACATTTATTAACTAAACGTAATTACTCAAAATAAACTTGAAGTATGGTGGTATCTATGTTTGAACTTGTTTGGTTTTTCGTAGTGAAGGTAGGGACAAAAGCTTGTCTGTCCCGATGAGCCTACACCCATTGAAATTTCATCAATGACCCTGATTGCATCAATTGTTTTATCGATTTGCGTCACAATATACAGAACCTTTAATAGGAGAATTAGTAGCAGTAGAATTAATTTCAAAATTGACGTTTCCATCTTCGAAGCAATGGCTTCGCCCATTTAACTTGTCTTCCAATTTCAGGCCACCTAGTCGGAGGCTGACTCACTGACACGATATTGGCCTGCAGGAAGATATTTAAATCTGGATCCAGCAAATTTGGATGCTATTATATAATAATAACACAGTGGATAAGTAAGAAGAAGAGATTTTGCAAATAGACTTTCATAATGTTTCAAAAGGGGGAAGTGTGTGCTAGTCCGAGCCATTTGACGTTTGATCGGCGAGCTTCGTGTCGTCGTTTCGGCCATGGCCTGCGGCGAGAGATTGCGTCACAGAGACAGCTGACTGTTGTTGGCAGATCGTAGGAACTACTGATCGTGTTGGCTTTCAGGTCACAGCTGCGCTTCCCCGGCGGCTGTTACTACGTCATTGGTCATAGTGCAACACTTCTATAGGCACATAGGATGGAACACTTTTAGCTGAACGAAAGAGGAGACTCCTATTATCACTCGATTTCTTCCAGCAGAAAAGTGAGACTTGTAGGGAGTACATTATAAAGAATGGCGGCTACATAGAAGGCAGAATCTGAATATATTAATACTCAGTAGGATACGTTTGTGTAACTAAACTATGGTGTTTTACATAAGATGTTTACTATTTGTTGAATGCGTGTATCGTCGATCTCAAGGAGTTCCACAATAAGGTTTCAATGATGAGCTGTAAAGTTATACACGAACACCGAAGTGAGCAGAAGGCCAGCTCTTGTGGGCCGTTAAGTGTCTATAATATAGATACGCATATGGCTGAACGAACTCGAGCACAATTAACAGTATTATTATTATTATTAGTTTCGAAGAAACTATCTCGTAACTACTCTAATGAGACATCTAGTTTGGACGATATCGGTCGACAGTTAAAAGTCTCTCCTATCGTTGCGTGTATATATATTTTATTGACAATTTTGTACCTCTAAGCGCATCGACCAATATTCGACGGCTAAATCAGGATTTTTTGTCGTCTGCTGAGGTAGCAGTAGGCATTTGTGGTGTAATTGCACTCCTCAGCTGTACGAATGGCTATGAAATAGTTGGATGTTGTATAATTAGAACGTCGACAGTAATCTAGGACAAAATAGGCTAAAGACATAGTGATCGCGTTATCTTAATGCGCCTCGTAATGCCAACTTGCAGCGGGGTGTAACAGTATTAGGTCCTCTCTCCATAGACAAAATCAAAGTCAAAAAGGCTGACTACTATAACATTCTTTCAAACCTTGTCCATTGTGAGTACCACAACACTGCCTACAAGACTATATTCAAAATAGTCCCATAGGATCACCCACTTTAGAGGAGGGTGTTGTAGGTGCAGAAAGCTTTCAGTCCCTGCAGAAAAGAAAAAGTCCTACACCGTCGTTCGTAGGCCACTGGCTGCGTTTACGGGAAGTTGTTCCACACGTGGTAAGTGTCGTAACAAGCGGGATGTTTCGGGACCGATCGTTCGCAATTGAGCCTCGGTCTCTATAGCTGTCGGCTTGAGCGCAGTGGATGGAAGCGACAATTAGTGTACCCATATACAGCGCCCTACGCAGTGCTAAGGTCGTCTGATCTCTGCAACTTGTGAGACAACGTTCATCAAGCGGTCGTATTGTCACCTGCGTATGACCTGATTATCTGCTAACGGTGACTATCTAATAAACAATATCAACGGCAGCAATAGCAGTCCAAGTCACTTCGAAGAGCTTCAGCAAAAATTCCATCGCAGCATGCTGAAGATCAAGATACAGAGAACTTCTCGTCAAACTTTGTAATAATTGTAATAATAATGATAATGAGACGGACATTCGCACTTTGCAATTCAGTGTGTGCTATATCAAACAGCAAGAAGCTTCATTACGACCCGAAGTTGGAAGTATGCATTGCAACAGTTGGGAGTTGGCCCGATTCGAAGAAATATGGACTTCAAGAAAATATAAACAAAAATATGGTACGCCAGAACCAGCATAAGGACACCAGTCGAGAGATCCGACTTATGTGATGTCATTATAGATTAACAGTAATAAACGTTTACAAGATATAACGAATCTGAGTCTTTATCACCGTAAACACATTATCGTGAAATTGAAAAATCAACTCTCAAATATTCTCCTGTTGGAAATAAAAGAACTCAACAAGATAATATATGAGTGCAATTAGACATATGTTCGACACAACATATATCCATATTCGCTATATACAGGAGGTTTGAAAAATAACCCAATTCTATGGCTTTCGAAGACACTGTCAAATAGAGATGGCACCTGTCAAGGTGTTAAACAACTAGTAACTTTCTGAGCCTGTTGAATAAGTTACCGTGTTAAGGAGGTCTGGGTGACCTTTGCAACACTCCATACATGCCTCATTCGTTAATGGCATACATCCTTGATTTTTGTTCCAAGCCTTTGAGAATAACACATGGCCGCTTTTCATTATTGTTCCATCCACAGGTTAGGATATTTTAAGTGTATATGAGTATTTAACAAAGTGATCAAATAAAGTGGATCCTAGAGAAACTGATAATGCCAATGAGTCACCAATGAAATCAAGAATAGCGATAACAAAAGCAACAACATGGAGCGAAGGATTCTGTTTCTCGTCTGGTACCCCAGTACCGAAGCCGACCAGGTACAGACGGTGATCAACCCTCACTCGTGGCCTAAAACACTACAATGGCTCTCGCATCAACTCCCTATCCTGACAGGTCCATAAAGCGGCAGCGAACATTTCCATGGAGACAGTTGGGGGTAAGCTATGGAAAAATATGTGTTTTTTTTGTGATTTGTTCTTTCTCACGTACCAGACAAGCATCGTCGTAAGTCTCGATATAGAAAAATAAACACGAGGATGCTCGAATGGATATACAGGATTCTTCTTTCTATTTTAGCTGTAAACATCCCGAAAAATCGGGTCCAGCCGTAATAGAAATAGTGGCTACACGCATATAAACGTGGCTTTTACGTTGAGACGCTTATACGGTTGGTTGCTGCAGGGAGGTATTGAGAGGCGAGAAAATAACGCGATGTTGCGAGCTGGGATTAGTTACTCGAGCTCTCCAATGGTGGGATCAACGGATCCGCTCTAACAGACCTTCTCCCTAAGAGATAAACGTAACGTTGAATTCGACCAGCATTTAGTCACACATATAGTGTAAGGTAAAAATAACAGGCTAAGCCATAGCAGCAGCAGCACAGCAGTGAAAACGGTTGGTGGTGTCGTCAACAAGGGCCGGGATCAGGACACGCTATGTTCGTGTCCTTTTGCGTCCTAGCCGCATTTCAATCAGCGGTGGCCACGTACACACGTACACACGGTCATCTGGGTGCAAATAGCCTGTAATACGAACGGACACCACTCTGGCTTGCCCTGTCGACCAGACGACAACGATCATTACGTACAACATGACTGTTAGAATGTTATATAACAAAAATATAACAAAAAAAAGAAGTTATTTCACGATAAAAGGTTACCATTAATACTACCACTACTATTACATAATTTCATTAATGGCTTTCATGGCCATTGCTATAGTTACTTCTATTGTAGGTGGGGTCATTACGGCCGTAGTCGCTGGTTAATGTTGCTGCTCATGCTGCAACAGCCGTCATTGCCGTACCTTGCTTATGTCTATTATCCTGGCTACCCTCGCCACCATGAAGTAGTCGCTGCTAATGGTGCGCGTTTAGGAGCGATGTAGATTATATATATATATATATATATATATATATATCAGCTGCAGAGATCTAGATTTGGATCATCCCTGGTGGCCGCAGTGTCTCTTCATACGAGTGGGATATTTGGTCTCGATAAACAGGAAAAAAAAAACGAGAACTAGGTTAATCTCAGGCTGCAGCATCAGGAGAGGCTGATGCAGTCGGCCTTCGCGGTTGCTTCCGCTGTTAGCGCTGCTGCCGTTGAGAGACAGTCACTGCGATCGAGGTAACGGTTGTTGGAACTGCAGCTGTTTGCTTGCACACCACCCACTCTGCCGAGCTGTTGAGACTCGACATGAGAGTTTATTGTTAGTGAAGGGGCCTAAGTGCTTTGCGGTCGGGGAAATACAATTGACACCCCATACTCGCAATGTCATTCTCTCAAGATCGACCGCAGTCGATGCTACGTGCATATCTGGCACTAAAGCGTTCGGCGAGAAGCACAACGGAGGTGGTGCGCTTCCAGCCAACTTCGATGGCCACCATCGGAATTACAGCTGCCGTTAATTCACCCCTGTTGCCTCCCATAGGTTGATTAAGAACGCCTACGCGAACCCGATATGTGTGAACAATCAAATTAGCGCTGCTCGTTCAATGGAACGATCCGCTCACTGTAGAGCGCCATGAGAAAGCGAACCAATGTCTTCTATTGGGTTTTAGAACATAGACTGGTAATGATCAATATAGGTATAAAGTTTCGAAAAAAATCGTTTCAACCTCTCTCTCTTGAACCGCGCGTTTCGTATTTCCGTTTGAGGAAATAAGAAACGCGAACCTCTGTATTATAAATAGGCGACACTCACAGCCATCTTGTAACCCTATATAGCCCGATTAGATATGATAATCTAGGATAATCCCTTTTTACATTAAAAAAAAGAACATGATGTCCTCGGGTCCATATATTAATTAAACGGTAAGTAAATATGTCTCGTAAAAAGATGAGAATTATGCGTCGCCTTGAGTTCAGGATGAGGCGAAACACTAAACACATTTTTTTCATTTCACTTATAAGATATGTTGCAGAAAAGAACTGCATCAGTCAACACAGTCTTCCTTCATGCATCCAAGTTCGACAGAGGAGTTGCTCTAAATTTACGAGTCTATTTTGCCTACATCGATTCCTTTACTCTTCTCTCGGTGTCGTTCCAGTGAAGACTGTCGTGACCTCATTCGCGTATGCTTCCCATAACTAGCACACAACGCTCCTATCATAGGAACCCGAACTACATCAGCTTCCGGTCAATGTGATTCTTGTGCATATATCATACTCTTCCAAGTATGACATTTTCGGTGGGACATAATCTTACTATCCTAGAGAGTAACTCGAGTGTGAGTGATCTCTGTTTATTAGCAATTTAGATGACAATACTAACATAATACATCCTAAACAAAGGGAACATTGATGCGAACTGGTTACCTGTTAGTTATAGTTATTGTCGAATCTTTCAATTGAATCTACACAGTAGGAGTATGCATTTCATTGTGTATATCTTGCGGCTAAAGGTGCACGCGACACGCATCCTTGCTTCTTGTGTTGCATAAGTAGAATATTCTAAAATGGGAGACTATGTTTAGGCATTTACTCAGCCTCTTAATCACACGACGTACAGCTCTCGCAAACATGCAACTCGAAATTACATAGGCGTGCCATCCTTACCGAGTGACTATACTGATCTGTCCCCTGTAAGGAACATCGAGGACGCTCACAGCATAAAAAAGCATGAGGTGCATCTCCAACATTTACGAGTTCCTATGACTACATAAGGACATTTTCGCCAAGAATCAGCTTTGCCCCTTGTCAACCACTTTAATTATTTAAGAGAGTCCAATCATAAACGTTCTCCAGACACGTGTTTTCTTTTCTTTTGTAGCCAAACCATTCTCATCGCTCTCTCGGAACAAAGGCCTAATTGCCAATAATAGTATGCAATGGCGTGTGCGGTTCCCATTGGCAATGTGCATTCCAATGTGCGCTTAATTAATCTCGAACTCTGCAAAGTTCCTCTCTGTTTCAATTAGCATAATACTTGTTGGCGGCGACTGAAAAATCTTAAGAACTAGAAAACAAAAAATAAAACATTAAACGAGAATAGAGAAACTTCGGCAATAGGGGAGCTTTCCTCGACGAACGGCGTGTCGATTTAGCGGACCGACAAATCACATAAATAGGGATTTCATGATATATGTTCAGTAGATAGCAACTTAGAACAATATACAAACACAGCCATGTCTTCGTAACTAGAATATGTGTGCACGAGCACAAGATCGGCTTCAGACTTCGTATAGTATCTATTTATGTAGATACAATTTGTACAGTGATTTATTATACCCGTTACCCTTGAATATCCGAAGGAGTTCCTCGTATCCTATATAACTGTCTTGGAATTTTGAGTAGCTTCTTCACTTGAAAACGCTCTACAGGGACTATCTTGTATAGCATTCGATATACTTGACATCTAAATCTGTCACCGACACCCTTACGGCCCGTAGTCAATGTGGCCCTGGGGAATTGCTACCTCTTCACAATATTTCGTCGAAGGTCTTGGCTGGCGCCTTGGCCAAGAGACGAGCCTCTGTCTTGACTTCAAGTCTGATAATAGCATCGAGAACAACATTGTGAAGATAGTGCCGATAGCGAATCAAGAGCCTTTAGTTGCTAAGATCAAAGCCGATCACAGCGAGATGTCTTCGTGAATCAACCCGTTGACATCCGGAACACCAAAGTTACTGAAGTAGAACAATTATAGCACCCACTATTCAAAGCTAAAGTTCACTAAAGAATACAACAAGAATACTATATTAAGCTTGCTATTTTAGCCATCATAAAAACCTGTGTGTGAAAGTTGCACTTTTCCCTGTTAACGAATAAACTCGTCAATTCGTATATTGTACGGGTGTTACCTACAACGCTCTGTCTTCGAATCAACGGTGTTCTTCTTTGTTCTCAATGGGACGGTTTCCGTTAATCAATGAATTACTCAAACACATCTCGCATACTCGATCGCATCGACCACTTTTCACTTACAACAAATTCTAGCTTGAAGTGAGTGTGCTCGCTAATGCTAGCGTTCTCGTTTGTTTTTGCCTTCGTAAGTGTCAATTACACACGTTCCCTATGCACTCTTATAATTTTGTATGACCTGTCTGTAGTGTAGATACATGCAGGTGCATATTATATTAGACGTATATATATATATATATAATGCACGTCGATATATCTGATACGCGTAGGTGGAATATAGTGCAAAGAGATAACCCTGAACTTGTCTGTCTAACGAATGGCTCTCTGATACCCGTTTGAGTAATCACTGTAGAACAATCCATAGCGGAATATTCAAGGTAACGGATATTCTTTTGAGTAATGCACTATCTGGAACAACGTTTGATGATGGAGGGAGGTGCTGAAATCGGAAAGCAACCGTAGATCGGAAGCGTCAAGGGCTCACAGCTTATATTATATATTGGACCGGGACGTGGCGCTCTCCAGTTGGTAGATGGGAGTTCTACCCTCCACAAACATCGCAAGAGGCAGCTCCCAGTCGTTGAAAACCTATTTCATGGTCTGTTCTGTACTAAAAAGTGGTCACACCTTACACAACAATATTGACATTGATCAAATATTGTTTTTGTTGTGGCTTCCTGCGTTTCCCTTTAGCCTACATAAAAGTCGCATCAAAAATTGCAATCGAATATAGTTATCAACGAGACGAAGCTTATGGGTGAACGTGCCTTGTATTCAAGTAGATAGTCACAACAATCGCTCGAAATTGAAATAAAATAGCTTATATAATTACTTGTTTAAAAGCAACAATTTAATACTCCGGCGATACAACAAGTCCAAGAGCAAGCACAGTGTGCTTCACCCCGGCTTCCTTAGTTATTCCACGATTTAATTAGTTGCATAAGATATAGGTGATTACGCATCGTGGTCATGACATGCTATGGGAGGTTATTCTTGATGAACCCACAAAGGGGCGCTGCTGATGGTCGCAATCCCCGCAAGAGAAACAACGTCGGTAAATAATATCATGCTATTTTTAAAACCTAGAAATTGGCAGGTGCTTATTATGGTCAAGAAAAACGCAGGAGCTGTGCGCGCAGTGCACTGAGTCAGAGGGGGCCAAAAAGCGAATGTTGTTGTAAGCAGACACACAAAGCTACCTCAGTCCCTCTTCAAACATTCAAAGAAACGCTAATATACAATACAAATACACTTTATGCAATAGATTACGAAAGAAGTTAGAATCTTGGAATGCATAATTTGTCATAAAAAAAATAGTGAAACCAGTTCTCATGTAGCTTCACTGGCGTATATAAAGCAAGAAACTCTTTGTGGAAGGCAACTTAAACGAATCGCGCACTTCTACATCTTACATAAAGGCTTCTTTATGTAAGATGTAGGAGCGCGGGACACATCTTAAATAAAGGGTTCTTTATCCCGCAATTATCAAGTTAAAGGCTAATGATTCCAACAACAAATACTCGTTAGGGCTGAGTTCATGTTCATCCACAAATCATGAGTTCCCTAACTCAGAACAAATATTGTACACTGAAGCGGCTATAAGGCGGCCTGTTATGAAATTCATTATAACTGCTGCCGGGAGGACAAAACTGGCACCAATCAAATTCTGACACAGCGGTACTCAACCAGCCACCTCCGACAACCGGTTGATACCGAGCAAGTGATAAATCCATCAGCTAAACGCCTCATATGATTCGCACATCTCCGGAGAAGATGCAGTGTGAAAAATTGGTCAAATTTTAACTAGCAAATTATTTTCTACTTCAGTGTACAACTTGTAAAATACAATTAATATTGCAAAATATTGACACTGATACTCGTACAGTGTTGTGTCGTACGAATACCCACAACAATATAGCGTGCTTTCACAAGACAAATGAATGAACGTTCATTCTAGGAAACAGAGCAACCATAAAGAACAATATTCCCGTATTTCTCAGTAGTAACTAGTAAACTAACAAACTAACAGCCCACCGTCCGACCGATTACTAACCGGCCATTGCCAAGACGCACAGGTACCTTCATCGACCCTAGACAAGCTAGTTTTAGCCTAAAACGGACTTGGCTGCATAGCGAGCCCATGCGAGTAATTATAGTCTTGGCCAGGAGTGGGGCTTCTAGGCTACCGGGTGGTAGAAAGTTGTCCTAAGTCAAATCGCGACACTTCTACCAGTCACTCTATAACTGATCGACTGTTGAACAGAAATTAAAAAAAAAGGCCCCTGGTATAGCTATTCCATGCACGCGAAGAAGTTAAGCTTCATGTCTCTTTGCCAGGAAAACTTCTTAGCTATAATAATGTCGAAACCAATAGCCAGAGGAAGAGACGTCATCGACAAAATCATGCGCTTATGTTCCTTATGCTTGACGTCATTTGTGTCCGTCGAGGCCATTTGGTGTCTAACAGAACAGACTCAGGCACAGGAGCATGAACACAAAGCGTTGCCAGGAAAAAGCGGTGAGGTCTGGCAAAGTCAAGAGGCGGCCCCGTTTGTCTCCATTCAGCGAACAACAGAACAGATGCTCCTGCTGGCGGAGAAATACAGCATGGCCACGTTCCGACAGCATTGGTAAGCGCAGCCAATGGACAATGATGGCCGGCGGACTAAGCAACGGAACTGACAACGACAACACGGCTGCAACTTTCGAAGTATAAAACCGCTTTCTCGCTCGCTGCTGAACTCCACAACAGCCAATGGTTTGGTAGGCGACATTCGTCGAGTGGCACGCGACACACACACACACAGATACACACAGAGACTAAGAGATATATTGACGGAGGGAGTGTCAATAGAAGCAATGATAGAACACCGGGAGCGGATACGTTCTATGAGGGAACACTGCTGTTTCTCATGGCTAGTCCAGGGCAGAACAAAAGCAAGACAAATCAGACTGGGAGCAGTCACTGACCTCGTCAGAAGATTTCTCACCATTTCGTTCAACTGTATGATGCCGTGAGGGTTATACAAAGCGTCTACAGCTGATTTGGATGAACATTGATCCTGATCTCATATTGCTCTGCATTGCGGCGTAGCGTTTGAGGGTGTATACTCTTCTAGTCATCTCAAGGAGAAGCATTGCTTTTGTAAAAGGCAAATAGGTTCTTATTCAAATTCACCTTTTCGATTTAGTGTTGGACTAACATACGTTATTCCGAGATGGAGATAGCAAATAACCTGCTATTGAATCGCAGTGGCGGCAATGTTCAGTTTATTCGTGTACACATTAGGAAACGTGGCTTTGAAGAGGCTATAATCGGCTTCTATTCCAGTCATTCGTCCTTTAGAGATACTCTGCTTGACTTGTTCGAAGATTCTCTTCCTTCTGGTGTTACCCTGCCATGGATTATAATGGAAGATTCTAACAAGAATCTGCTGGCTAGTGTTTTCAGTGAAAGTTATTCTTCCTTCTTCTCTTCCAGAAATTTCTGTCATGTGATCGGCCGAGCGACGCGCCCTGCGTCTGGTACCTGTACCGATCATATCGCAACTGTGAGGATTGCCTCGATCTATCTCCCGCTGTGTGGTGCACACTGATATTCTCTGACCACTACCCTGCCGTTGTTAGGCTCTTAACAGTCCGGGCCCATATCGATAGTCTCTGTGTGCCTTTCGCTGGTTAGGCGACACGATACTCGTAGTATGGAGAGTTTCATTGAGCGTGTGAATCAGCCATCTTGGCTTAAGGTCTATGACAGCACTAACGTTGACGCGGTTTTAGAAGCCTTCAGTGGACTGGTATCTAGGTTCTACGAAGATGCTTCCCCTATTTCCTCGAGGTTGTACCACGTAAGCCGAAAACGATTCGTTCCTTCATTAAGCTCCGTCAGTTCCGTGTAAACGTCAAAAAAAAAGTCAATAAAAACGTCAAAAAACCCGTTTCAGGTTCGCCAGCAGGCCGTACCTGAAACGGGTTGTCGAGAATCAAAGACGACTTAGGCTCGCAGCCACCTCAGAGGCACTTAGGCTGGCAAGGGCTTCCATCTCAGGAAACCGGTTCAATGAGCTCCGGCCCAGTCCGGATCTTCTGTGAAACTTTATCAATACCTCCTATGGAGGGGAAAGCAGCCCAGCTCTGCTTCCAGGTGTCCTTGAGAGCAACGACGGCCCGATCACCACTCCTCAGAGTATTGCTGAACCTGCACTTCTCTCCAATTCGAGGATGACATTCGCCCCACACTCGAGTCGATTTGGCGAGCTCAAGCGCCCACGTTCGAGTTCCCGACGGTCAGTTTCCTTGAAGTTGATATGGCGCTAGCATCTACTAAGGCTTCATATCACGGGAATCCCCATTAAATTGCCGAGGCTAGATTCGTCGGCCTTGGCTCACACCAGCTGACCCACCTGATCAATCTATCCCTGAGTACTGGCTGCGTCCACGAAAATTAGAGGACTCTAGTGTCATTCCGTTCAAAAATAAGGGTCATCGCACCTCATCTTCAAACTACAGGCCGATATCGTTAGTTGATTTGCTCTCCAAGGTTATATAGAAGCAGGTATTGTCTGGGCCGGAACGCTACATCGATTATTTAAATTCCTTCCAGCGTCTCGTTTTGGTCTTTGTCGCTCTAAATCCACTGAACTGACATTGCCACATCTTTTGCAAGAAACAACTGATTCTGTTGAAGATAATAAACTCTGCCTCGGGATAGTTCTTGACGTGTCGGTAGCCTTCAATGGCGTTCGGCGCACCTTTTTTCTCCAGATGCTAGAGCATCTCGGATGCAGTTTTACTGTCGTGGGCTGGCTCCGTTCGTATCTGTCTGCTGGGATACGAGCCGTGAAGGTTGGCAAGGTGGAGTCTAGATGGAAAGTCCTGAGTATTGGAACACCCCAGGGCTTTATCCTCAGTCCTTTCATGTTTATCATAATTGTAAACGTCTACTAAAGAATTCCGCCGGTTAATTTTTGCACGATCATAGCCAATGCCGATGACACTTCACTGCTGTTTAGGATCTCCCCGTCGTCGCTGCATGAGGACATTAGCTCAACTATTCTCAAGGTAGAGGATGTGATTGAATCCTTCCGAGTCTTTCGGCCTGGCCATAAATACCAGTACAACAGGGGTGAGACCCTCTTTCGGCCACCGCAACGATACGCGTAGCTTCTTCTCCCGAGGATCCAAGTGGCAGTACCTCCATTCGGTTAAGGTGTTATCATAGCGTCGATGCGACGCCTCAAGTATACTGGGGTACCGATCGCTGGGCTGCTTATGGTGTACAAACGGATCCTGTTACCTGTACCCTGTTACAGTATCATTATATGCGGCAGCGGCTACGCAGGGATACTGAGTACAGCGGAGATCATCCAGAATGATGTCCTTCGTGCAAATTTGGGCAGACGTCGCACTAACTTGCTTGCTGACGTTTTCGATAGCTTTGGACTACTTCGTGTGGCCGAAATCTGTACGGTTCCGACAGCCCTCGTTGCGTACAAAATAGTAAAGTGGAAAATACCGGGCGACATCGCGTTTCCGATATATCCCACGGGGAAGACGAGACCTCCCTCCGCGCTACCGCATTTGCGAAGCCTTTCGTCACTAAAGAGGCTACCGTCTGCCTGTCAGGTGGACAGCGTGCTCCCTCGTGAGGTGCGGTCTCATTCCTCAGCGAAAAGAGTTGCCAGGGAGCGAAGGGGTACACTAAATAGTGGACTGTACTATGTCTTCTAGTACGGGAAATTGAACCGTGAAGGAAAGGTGCTAGGTGAACGCCCCTTTTATCGTCTCTCTCTCTCTCTCTTTCTCTGTTGTGTACATTTCTCATGCTTATATGCGGCCTCTGCGCCGACTGTATTGGTTGTAACTTAACTCTTATTTTTGTTTTTACTGCAAGAGCTTGGGCTTTTCGAATTTACAGTTCCCGGGTTCATCGGGCTCAACTCATAGCATATCATATCTTACCTAAGGCGGCATGTTCTCACGCAATGTTAAAGCTAAGTGGCTGTAAATATTTCGTGCATATTTATATTGTGGTTTGCTCTGCAAAAAAAACGGGAAGAAAACCTTTTTCTATTATTCCCACGAGAACTTAAGCACTGTAAGACTGCACCTCCGCCAATAAACGTCACCGAATGAATGGAAAATTGAATCTCGCAGAATTCTACTAAGTTCTCTGTTAATTATATATAAATTATATATATATATATTATATATATATATATTAGTTCTAATTATTAAATGTATATATGATTATTATGAATACAAATCGAAGTTTGCCGTGGGTCAACACGCTGAAGGACAAAAGAAAATAAATTATAATGTTAACGACAAACGGTAGCGAACCCAAATAGCCAGTTTTCCTGACGACCTCATTTGGTTGTTCTTCCATTTGAATTATCCTGTCCTGTGTATGATCGTGATGACATTTATATTCACCTTTCACAATTAACGGGTTGCAGATGACACAATTGAAAATAAAAATGAATTCATCTAGCTCCGTCATTTGTTGCAGATTTTCCAGGCGACATCCATACATACTGTCGCTATATGGGGAAGATATACTATACTAGCTTGGCCCCGTGAATATGCCGCGTTTCTTGTCCCATTGTCAACCGGCGATATACATCAATCAATCAATAAATCAATCAAGTTTGTGTTTTTTTGTCTTATGTATGTGTACGCTCAGCTGTTGATACCTATCTATGATAATCATGTAGCAAACAGAGACAGGGTGCGTAACGTATAAGACCACATCGAGGCTCGATGCGAATCGAGCTATTGTAGTTGCATTCTTGTTTGCCGTTATCGGCGCAGGGTCAATTGGGACAAATTTGCCAGGGTACTCTACGAGTTCCCATTCGAATTGTACTCTATTTTCTCGATCTTGCTACCAGCACTTCGCCCGCTTTCCATTATGCCGTTGGCTATCTGCTTCGGTGGCCTTTCCCTCACATAACATCGCTCTATAGATACTTTTTCCAGGCTGACTCACAGCCAACATTTAACGTCCACGGCACAACTGCTTTCGGCCATCGCTTTGCTGGGGATCGAACCCGCTCGCCTGCAGAATATCGCTCTATGCGATCAATTTATCAATCTATAAGGTGTATACCTCGTCAGATATTGCTGTATTGTATAGTCCATTCGTTTAGGCATTCACGCGCTCGCGTCAATACACGCTTGATGTCTTTTACACTGCCCTATCGCGCGGCTAACCACATATCGAATATTGCATATCCTGTGTATCGTTCAGCCAAGCTATGCTATAACATTATTATACCTTATCGTATCGGAGATGAAACTGAATGATCAGGAGGTATCTGGTTTCTGAAGGTGGGAGCAGCAGGACCTAACAAAGTATGAATCATCGAAGGACGTTCGCTTCAGCGCCATAAGGCCTATAGGCGCCTCACGGTCGACTCCGCAGCTACAACCGCCCACATATCCAACATGTACACTCCATTCTATTCTAGTCGGAGGCCACCCAATAGCTATTACATCAAACGATCGTATACCCAGCTTCTTCACCAAGATTATTCTACATTGTACGCCTACTCCGGCAACAACTATTACTACGACAACTCGAGCAGTACCCATTGCTTTTGCTGTTGCAACAGGAGTTGTTGTTGTTGCTGCTGCTGCGGCTATCGCTGCAGCTGCTGCTGCTGCTGCTGTTGTTGTTATTGCCAGGCGTTGGGTGGCCCATTGGCTCTGAGATCCCTCTCGCAAATCCCGCCCCCGTGTTATGTGGTTGCCGTTCCGTTTCTACGGCTACGGCTGTTGCTGTTACACGAATAGGACAAGCACACAGAAGCAAGCAGAGGATGAAACGCTTGTCTACCCAATTCTATAATATAATAGTTGTGCCATATGCAGCTGTCTCGTGTTAGATTGAATATACACGTATATTACATATATATATATATAAATATATATTACACTAGATTGCTGTTGCCGCTCCTACGATTATATACGAACGAATCGTGGAATAGTGATACACTTATCCTATAATTCAGCTGTAAGTTTGTGGTTTTCTTCTGCTGACTAAAAACCGCCTCGGCCGAGAGATGACCACAGTTTCTCGATAAAATAATAAATCAAATAGTCCAGCGGCAGGAGTTTGCACAATGAATTTTCAACAATAGAACTCATTCAGTCGTTGTAATCCAAAGGGTAAACAATGTTCGTGGCGGCCGAAACAACAGCAGCGGTGCAGGTGATGGTAGTAATCATGTATTATTAACGTCAAAAATACAGAGGTTTAAATTTATTATAATAATAATAATAATATCAGCAACAACAACTACTAGTACAATTCACACGAACTACCATGAGTAGGTCATGATCTCAATAGAGAATGTTGTATAGATTAACACCTATCTATCCGGTGGATGTATTATTCCAACATATTAGATGCAACTCATGTTAATCTTCATTTCATCAAACTCACTGGACACGATGAAAGTAATAATCTTTTAAATTATTTATAGATATTAAATTATCTTTCGATGAAGGATTTAGTTAAATAAATAACATTAGATTGTCAGTTTAAAATTACGTTAGTAATCTTTTATACCTCAAATAAATCCTTCATATTGATTATTGATTAATGCATGAGTATGTATAAATTTTATTATATTAATAAATTTTATTTATTTTAAAAGATATTAGAGATATCTATAAAATATTTTATTTATTTAAATTAAGCTTCATAGCCAATAAATAATTGTATTATATTATATTTGATTTTTTTTTAATATTGATATAATAATAAGGATGGAAGAGAGATTTAAATTTATATGTATGATATAATTTATAGTTGTAAATAAAATAAGAACCTGTAGTAGTAGTAATGTTGAACATCGCCTCTTCGCGATGAATGGTTTATTGTAACGCAACGAGGACAGAAGCAATTTTTGTGGATTCGAGCGAAATTCTCGTTCTGCCCGATCGTATCTGGACTATCCACCATCTCGACGAGACCTCTCTCTCTCTCTCTCAGCTCCATATCGAAGCAACGTTAGCGTTCGATATGCTGGCTTGTTATTATTATTACTGTCGTTGTTATTTCGCTAGTAGAGGCGAAACATCAAACACGAATGGACAAACAAAAATTCGATACGACTTACCTTCGCCTTCACTTTCACAGCATCGCGGTTGTGGAAAGCGAGGATGCCTGCGGAAGACATCACCGCAGCCTTCGTATGGAACTTGGTCGGTCCTGCCGCAAATACTTCTGGAGCCGTGGTCACTGCTGTTAATGCCACAGCCAGGGTGGCGGCTCACACGCACACTTGATGCGTAACTTGAATTTTCCTTGTCTGACCAAATTCAACCAGCGCTAGAGTACGAACGAACAGGGGGACTCGGCCAAGGCGAACAACGCGAGTTCAATGAAATTAAGCCGCACCCATAGACCTAGTTGCTGTTCGAATCCAATTCAAGTGACTAATATGTACAATTCACCAACAATAATAGATAAAATATACTCCGTTTTGTTGTCGTCGTTATCCTCAGCCAGCGCTGAATAACGGGTCTATTTTCAATAATTGTCTGGTGAATGGTAGTGTTAATACACGTGATTGTTGTCGTTGCTGCAGCTGTTGCTCTCGACGAGTGGGACGCGCGCTGTCTATTAAGATCCGTTAGGAACCGTTGAATTGGGTTGGTCCGGCTGGTTGTAGCTGTGATCAGGGTGAATTTTCGGACGCAAACAACACCAACAGAGTCTATTCCATAGAGATAACAAGTACAATGCTCTTATTATTTCAAGCACCGTTGTCGTCGGGTTCCGCTAATATTACCTGGATTTTAGTTGCACGGATACATATATATGTATATATATATATATATATATATATTAATGGTTATTATTATTGGAATTATTCGCGGGTGCTTCTAGCTAATATATACATTTGGTTAGAAGGTCAATTTGTCGTCGAACACTTTACGACATCGGCGGTGCCGGCGCCCATAGGGCGAATAATTTCTAGTCCACTGTTCCCTCTCGACAGCTTGATCCGCCGTCAAGTTGTCCCTTTAGAAAACACACACGCACGCACACACGCACACTCCAACAAGAACAGCGAGGTAGAGGCCAATCGACAGCCGAACGCTGTCAGACACGCACGGCCACCACGGCCACCCAGCGCAGACGGATGCACTCACAGAGAAGGCGCGCCTATCCCGTTTTAGTACGAATGTGAATAGCGGTATTAAGTAGAACGTAAGTCAGCAGGTAGTTGTAGCAAAGGTGTCGGCTAGGCTCGGTGGCAGTAGTAACCCCGTCAGCGAACACTTGATCATGGGACGATTGATAGAGGGGGGCCCAGGCGTTGCGAACGCACGGCAGGGCCAAAGGCACCAGCGAGCCACCGTTAAACCACCGAGCGCGATTTCGTATCCCACGGCCGACAACGGAGCGCACTGAGGAACGAGGGGGAGGGTTGACGCTCGATGAGAGAATGAGAGGAGGGCCAATTGGCCAATTGCTGAGGCTGAGAGAGTAGAAGATGGCAAGGGAAACACGTTGCAAGGCGGGAACACTTGAAAATTGCCGAGACGTGTCCATCAGTCCCTGCAAACAGTAGATGTCAATTATATAATAGTATAATTCAAACTGTCGCAAGGGATCGGCCTAGCCGAGTAGTGGTTATTATTATCACATCCTGAGCTCTTACGAGCGTTATGACGAAACTCTTCGAGAGATGTATAAAAAAACCAAGTTTTAACCTTCGTAGAGGAAAGTGTTCTGCTTGCAGATAGGATACACGGTATGAACTCCGTCACTTATGGTCTACGGAGCTGGCCCTCTGTATGACGTAACAGAGTCCATTCGGGGCTGATGGGCGCGACGCGACGCCGTGTCTGGCATTTTCTTCGACGTTTCCAAGGCCTTTGATTCCTTGCAACAGGATATTCTATTAACTATTTTGTCACACTTGGGAGTAGACAACAGCTCTCGCAGATGGTTCTCATTTTATTTTTGCTAACAGGTCTATCAAAGTCCGTATCGGACATGCTATTACCCACATTATAACGAACGCCGGCAGGCATCCCGCAGACCTTTATTCTGTCTTACGAAACAATGCTGATATATTATATATATATATATATATATATATATATATAATATATATATATATATATAATATATATATATATATATATATATATATAATATATATATATATATAATATAAATATATATATGTTATGTTCTATAGCCAATAACTCTCGTTTTATAGAGCCATCTCGTTCACAAATGACTCGTCCCTCTTATTCTAGGTGAAGAAGGATGTGCAAGCTGACTCGGTTGTCAGGATCACTAGTAGTCTTCAAAATGTTTCGAGAGCATTTTCTTTCCTTTGTCTGTCCCTCAATGTGTTCAAGACTAAGTTTTTCTTGTTTTTTTCTGCCCATTCTCATGTCCTCTCATGGATAACGGCTAAGTTGTCCTAGGTGGCTCTGTGCTAGACTCCACGCCGTGGTTTCACGTCATATACTGCAGAAAGACATGAGGTAGTCAGAACTAATGGCTAAGATCACTGCAAAGGGGAAGTTGCAGTAGCAGTTTTAAAAAAAAAAGGAGTAGTATAATTGCGGACTGGGTCAGATCGAGTTTGGTCAGGAGCATACGCGAATCAGATCCAACGGTAAGATATAAACGGTGTATTTTTATATAATCTACAACCTCTGGGTGCCAAACATGCCGCCGCTTATGTTAAGCGAGCGGTGACATTTCAACTAAAATCATTCAGAAAAGATAGACAGCTGAGTCTCAGGTGGAGATCGATCCTAGAACCCCGCCTGGCCAGTCGGTTGTGATTCCAGCACCCTACTCGCCCTGTCGCCACTGTGACCGTCAAAGTTCTTAGTGATTTAGTCCAAGCTGTGCTTGAATTCGCATTCGGGACTTCGAAAATTCATATTTAACCGATGCGCTGGCTCTAATTCTATTGCACTCTAACTGAGAAACAAAATTAAGAAAAAGACGAAATTATCTCTCTCATGAATGTCTAGTGCCCCTTTTCTCTCAAGGGTACGGTACTTAGAATCGGCTAAGTCCTAACCTAGAACGTGAATGGCATCGAATGGGTAGCGGCACGGATAAACAGATTCTGATTACCGTCTACTTTCATTTCCCTTAGAACGTCCGATGCTATTTCATCTCATGAAGCTTATTCTTCACGTAGATTTATTGGGTTGCCTAATTGACGGTACCATCACGTGAGCCACTTCCTGAGTTTATTGGAATCCTCACCGGGCTGTTTTCTCTGTCAGCCATTCTGTTTCCCCCCGTAGTGTCGATATCCAAGGATATGCATTACAGGTGAACCCTTGCGGAGGTTACCAGCTCGGCCCATCAAAAAACTGACTGTTCGAGGATGCGTTAACGGTCAATGGACAGAAAATGATGCCTGAATGTCTAGATTGAGGCTCAACCCTGGGTTGAGGAACCTTTAAATGAATCGACATGATGTCTCTGGCACCAACGTGACAGTGTCTAGGGACACAGCTTGGATAGACAGACTGGTAGTAGGATATATTGCAAGACGTTGGTCCAAATCCTACCGTGGCATCAGGAAAATATGGATTTTCCTTCCGACATTTTCTCATAGTAATCCTATACGTATTGGTATAGACATTTGTCTGATAGAAGAAGCCATCTGTGAAGCTAACCCTTGTGAAGTGTGTTATTGGGAACCTCGATGTAATCCTTTACTGCCACCTTGCCAAGCGTCGCAATTTTATTATTAGAGGCCACTCCCGGAAGAGTTATCGACATCGAAATGTATTTTTGGGCCAGCGATGTAGATACGTGATGTTTCTCTTTGAAGCTTGAACATCACAGCCAATGTCCGTCATTCATATCAGACTTTGTGCCGGCAAATGAAATAGGGTGTTTTAGTCCGGAAAAGAAGGTTAAGAAGTGTCCAGTACTTGAACACGATGTATTTGGACCACATCACCAAATAACAAAATTGTTAAAACCATTATATATTTGCAGATTGATATTTTCAAGCCTTGTCAGCAGTATATAGAATATACTGAGGTTAATCATCTCAAATCAACGACCACTGGCCTTTAGCAGACCGTAGATATACGGTTTTGCGCCTGCACGTACAAAAAGCAATTTCCTTTACTGGTCCTCCATTGGTCTCCATTTCTTGTCCCATCAGACATTTCTCTGTGCTATATTATTCGCATGGCCGGATTACTACGAGAAATATCTGAAGGAAAATCTTCTACATTTGTCTGCGGCCGCGGCAGGACAAGGCAGTGAAGCATTTTAATATATTTATTTTCCACAAGGTCGAATGACAAAATTCGTATAGCATGAGTCGTCCAGTCGCTATAATATCTCTATTTCTAGATCCAGTAAAATTTTCCATATGCACTCGAAGCTATCTTATACCAGGGGCTGTACATCGCATAGAAAAAAACCTTTAAGCTCTATCCACTTCTAAGAGAATTTCAGGGAAGCTGGTGGAAAAATTCCAAGCGTGCGGACTAATCTACTATTGCACAACTAAAACGCTATGGTTATATATATATATATATATATATATATATATATAATATGTCAATCTACATATGAAGTGTTATAACTATTAGTGTTAATTTCAGCTTATTCATTCTAATGTTTCACAATGTTTTCAGTCGGCTTAAGTTTGCGTTCAATGCTTAAATTCGATATACTATACATTGTATGGCGCTGTTACGATACGTTCAAACATGAAATGAAAACGCACGCGAACGAAAGCACTAAGTTGAGATTTATGACCCTTCTTCCATTGGGCATAAATTAACAGTCAGGCAGCTGGCACATGGTAATCACCGCAGAACACATTTAAAAGACAAATGCGCTAGATGCCTCGTACAGTTTGAGGGAGTTTGAGGGATCCCACATGCCCGCGTAACGACATATTCTCTTCGATCTGGTAATCTCCATCTAATACATGATCTTACAAGTTCTTCATTTGCTCAAGTAATCGTTCGATTTCATTGTTTCACCGTTGGTGCAAGCAGACTCCCCACCCTGCTTCAGCTGCTTTGGTAAAGGTTCTCCTCTCTCGTACGCGTACCCATCTCGTTCTCCTTGTCGGGTAGAGCGAGCTCCACTTGTGTCCGTTTAGAACTGCGGATTGAGGGGACAACTGAGCGTAGCCTATGACGTCAGCCTGACGTCACGAGACGCCATATGGCGCCGAGACCGCTAGGCAAGGGTCGGCGATGCGGGAGTGCCCTACGCTTCGGCCTTAACGTTGACGAAAGGCGTCAGCAGGGATGCAAGCATAGGGACTACTGCAGAGAACGCTACCACTCATGATATTGATGAAATGCGAGAATATGTCCAAATCAAAAATCAAGTTTCTACTTGTTATGCAGATACGTAAATGCGCCTAGAGTTCAGAGAGATCAAGAGTGAGCAGTTACCACGCTGTTCTGCGAGGGCTCGTTTCGATCGGACTGAAAGAGCTCGTTCTCAGAAAAATGCCCATTTGCATGCATCTGTTCCAAATGCCGTTCGGAACGGGTCGGGAGAAGTGTAAGTGGGACGTACATGCAACAAAAACACTAGGACACTACCACACCAAATAGAAGACGAAATGTCATCGAACTGTCATACGTGCTAATACCATTTTGCCGATGTTTGATGGATATGATAACGAACCAAATGTATCTGAATGGGAGAATACGAAGATGAGGAAATTGCGCAGAATTTTCAACTTAAAAAAAAGAAAAATATCTCGTTCTGCGATAGATGAAAATGGTTCATGAACATAGCTGGCTGACGCTGAGTTCAACTGGCGGATCTATTGGGATAATTCCGTTAGCTCCGAGAGGATGTGGGGAGCAACTTGACGTTGCAATCTGGCCAATCTCGGCCAGTGAGCTCACTGGAGCCGTAACGGAAAGAGTCATTCGCGTCACGGAAGCGGTGCTGTGGTCAGACATTGCCGAACGAGTTGGACGAGCAGAGGGAAGCGGGAAGGCCAGAGGGGAGGCCACATGAACCCCTGCATCGGACGTGGTTCGTAGCGCTATATTTAGATCACTGCTGAGATAACATTGGCGAGTAAGGGCTGCTGCATTCCGCAAAATAAATGGCTGTGTGACGCACAATAATGAGCTGTTGTGAAAATACTTATTTATTATTATACAATATGAAATGTAAAACGATGATTAGGAATAATTCGTTAAAGATCCATATAAAGAGCATAAAAACAAAGTAATTTTATACGGACAGGGGTTGAGCAGGGGCAAAAGTGGGCTTACAGTTTTGTATGAGTAACTTTACAGTTGGAAAACTGAGCTTCCCTTCAGTTAGAAAAAAGGTAGGTTTACAATTACAACAACCTGTTTTTTCAACTACAAAATTAAGAGAAGCACACAAGATACTACTCTCATTATTATTATTACTATTATCGTATCCGTGGGAAGTTAATTCTGAGGTTACCTCAAAGGGGGTGTCGTTATGTCCACCCCCGTGACTCAGATAACACAGCCGAGTTGCTTTCGCGCCGGTCATCAAGTTTCGTCTGATTCTCTATCTGGTTCACTGGGTCACTATCGCAGGGTCCATAGGGCCCCGAGCCTGCTGGTGACGCGATGTCACCGCGGTTCTGCGAACCCATTCGGTTCATTGTCTGTACATGTTGCTCTTTATGAATCTTGTCATACTTACCTCGAACGCACCCTCATCTGTGCTCGTCATCTCGACCCTTTTTCCGTTTCCAGCGTCTGGCCTGTCTGCCGCCAGCAATTACCTGTTGTTACGAACCAATTTTCCAACAGAACACTCCATCTAAGGAATGAACACAAGAAGGCCGCTTCCCTGCACAGAATAAAAAGGACGATCTTGAGAGCGGGCACAAGATAGTGATCGCAATGCTGAAGATAGAGCAAGAGGAGATGCCGAGTTAAACAGTGGTCGCCAATGGAAGACGACCATATCTCTTGCGCGAGTTATACGTAGTGATACATTAATGAACGATCTCGACGAACTAGCCGAACGGCTCGACATCCATCGTCCAATGCTGCCATCGTGCGACATTGTCTCTCTCTTTCTCTCTCGCTCTATCACTCACCTCTCTGCTCATATGCTTTATGCATGCGTATTCTTGACAAGCCGCTTACTTCTTCACATGCACACAGCTCGACCTATGAACGAAAAGTGCACATACACAATGCGTTCGTAACACCTGTAGTGTTCGATTGTACCGGCCGAATCGGAGTTCGTTGCCCTCACTTGGAGATTCACTGTCAATACAGACAGCCGCAAACACACACCACACACAATCGCCTAAGCACTCTCACATTCCCCGCATAGGTTTCCATCTGACACTGTATTTCGCTACAATCCTACAGATCTATCAATCTCCGACAGAAAGGAACAATCATTCCGCTTTCTGAACTGTCTGATTAAGGATTGAAGAAGGAATCTATATCTGTGGTTGCTCAGGTACGAGTAAGGCAGAGAATAAGCAAAGGAGGCCCCGACAGGTCTTCATAGTAATACCTAAAACGGTTAAGAGTTGAGGCCTGTCAGATAGGGGAACAACTGAGGGTCAGCTCGAAAAACAGTTTTTATATCTGTGGTTGCGCAGGCGTTACCTCACGATACCCGGGACAGTTCACTCTACCATAGCACAAGTCAGCGCGGTGGCTTGGACGGGTGAGTGGTCCTTGGCTATAAAAAGCCAGAGGCCGCAGGTTCGAGTCCCGTGTCATGACATATAAGAGAACTTAAGCATTGTAAAAACTGCAGTTCCTTTAATAAACCAATAAAGCTTTACCTTTACTGAAGCACTAAAACAAATGTTTACTACTCTTTTGACAATTCTGCCTACATCGTATCTGTACGGGGGTCGCTTTCATTTGAATTTCGACAACTGGTTGAGTCTATTTTCTTAAAATTACATTAAATTAATCAAAATTTATTTTCAAGAACTTTTTCCTTTTAGACGTCGGTCACTATTGTTTAGCTCGATTAGCGGATTAACGGAGTTTTGTCGTCTGTGTCCCAGAAGACCTTTTTCCCCAAATACATTTCCTTCTCTTGGGAGCGTTGTTGCTTTTACACATGGTTTGGAACGACGATATGTGTCCTTCGTCAATAACAGAGGACCTGAGAGCAGGACACCATCAAGACTAATACTAAGGCTCCATTTCTGACTTCTTGTTCCTTTAGTTCATAAGATGCACGTCACCTGTTTTTGAAGGGCATTTTTCCCGATCTATTTTTGGTGTGCGCTGATACAGCTCCTCTGATCATTGACGCTGATTTTCGATGATCGATTGGATATATAATTCGTCATTCGGATCTTATGTTCTTCTCTTTTGACATCCTCCTTTTACTCAGATCGTTTAGCTACCTGGCGTACTTCGGTCGTGTGTATCTTAGTTGTGGGGTTGCTCGAGTTTTCCGACAACCCTCTTCGTTTTCTACGATCAAATAACGGACTGGTGGAGTTTTCATTTTGATTTCAATTGCGCATTACCATTGTTTTCCAGATAAATTGTGTTGACATTATTTTTTTGTATAATTGCTATGGGTGAAGGCCGCGCCCACTCTAGTCAAATACGAGAGCTCGATTTCCATTTGTTTTTTGTTCAAATTTGGGGAGACAGAACTGCTATCTATGGTTGCTGCTCTGAGACGTTCAACGGACCCGAAAGTGCAATGGCGGAATGCCTATCACCCCAAAGGGGCGACTGCCAACAACCACTCTGATCCTTCAGGTCAGTACCGTTTATCAAGACCAAACGCTAATAGATATTCAGGCTAAAGTCGCGGGGGGAGGTGTTAGTAAGAAGCTAGAAGAGTTCAGACTAGCGAAAACCCGATCCTAAACTTAAGAGCAACCCAATAAAAATGTAGACCTTCCACGGGAACTCCAATACGATGTAGAGAATCTACCACAAGGGATCTAGCACAAACTCCTCCTAAATTACGAACAAAAAAAGCACTTCTGTACAACGCTACGCGTCAGCTCCTATGGTCTGGGATAAAGGCCCCGTGATTATTTAAAGCCGTTGACCAAACTCTCCCAGATCTATAGCAATGAAGACGGAAAGAATTGTCCTAACTATAGCCCTATGCTTATTCAATTTTAGTCAATTGCTGCCAGTATTTAAAATACCTACTGACAGTAATATAGTAAAGGTAAATGTTTTATTGGTTTATTAAAGGAGCTGCAATTTTACAATGCTTAAGCTCTCTTATATATCAGTAAACTCCTGTTTATTAGAACAACAACAGTCGTACTCGTGGAAACACTTGCAAAAGTTCCACTAAAGGACCCAATTCGTAGTTAAACGCTGTTTACCCCTCCTACTTTTAATATATTTATATGTAATGTGTACTCGCCAATATATATTTTGACATTTTGTTAAATATATTAGTGAAGATAAGCGGCAAAACATTACGATAGTAAAGTTGCACTACCAAAAGATGTTGTGTTAAGGCGAGCTTCTTTCGCGCAACGTATCGACGTTATTTATCTCTCAACACCAGTGAACAACCTCATAGACAATTGTGCAAAAATATGCACATTAGTCCCTGTTGATAAAATTGGTTGGAACATAAAATACAATATTTGCTCGGAACCTTTTTTCTTAAGGAAAATCTTAAGGGGCACCGTACGTTCAGTCAAATAAAGGGGGACGCTGATGCAACCCATTTTGCCGTTGAAGCTCTCGACAGCCTCGAGGTATCGGGACTCATAACCTATGACTGAAAATAGAATCGTCTGACGAGGGGATCCTGCAAGCATTGACGGAGATGCTAGTAATCGCTGCGAAACGAGAATCTGTCAAGCAGCGGAGGTGCACCGTCAAGGTGAACTCCCGTGTATTCCCTACCGAAAGAGCCCTCTCTTCGGTAAAGTCCTTCCAATGGAATCGTTGCTGTCCCATAACGCCTATAAAGTTTTTCTGCACGCCGCAAAAACCTGTGGCTAGTTTCAAATGCCAGAGACTCGCCTATATAGCCGCATCCTGTTAGAATGAAACGCCTTGTAAGAGTTGCGGACCCCTGGACATCCAATGAATAAATGCAAAAACTTCCCTAAGTGTGTGAACTGCAGACACCCCTTCGCTGCAGCCCTCCTCAAGCTTGCGAATTCAAGACAGCAAAGACGTAGATGGAAACTGTCCCGTCGATCAACATAGAGCTGATCACCATGAGGCCGGCACTGTTACAGTTGCCAACTCTGGGTGATCGGTGGAGCAACTCGCAGGACCCACTGTCTCCTCTGAGACAGCCGCTACGAATGAATTATCTTATGTATATGTGCGGCGGTCAGTAGTTATTGGCGCAGCGGTGGGTTCTGAAGTCAAGCTAAATCCCCCAGGAATGACGTCGATATCACGATCGCCGGGGCAGAAGCGGCCGCAGAAACCACCATCGCGGCGGGTCGAGCGCCTCAAGCGTAAGACGGCCCTGAATGCCAAAAGGGCCTTCATCATCTCCTTAAAACCAGTAGTTCGGCTCGTTAATGTGCGAAGCCCCCGGGCAGCCAAAGACCCTGTAAATTACATTGGGTTAATTTATGCTGTCTAAGAGCTTACAGACTCTAGTTTGTACATAAGAAAAAAAATTTCGGATGGATTGCCTAATTTCAGTCTACTCAATTTCAATCTTATATTATATTGTCAAACCAGCCTCGGATTTCAAAAATTTAATGCCCGCGCATTTATGGACTGTAGTATCCTGAGCTAATCTCCAGTGGGACTCGGCCCAAGAGATTGGTCGAGGACTGTTCTTTGACGCTGAGCGTGAGTGACCGTGCGAAACAGTCCAAATGAGCGACTCTTTCCCACGAGGAGCCAGGATGATCAGAACACTTCTTAGGTCGCTATAGGGGCACCGGTGGTCGACAATCAAGGTGATTTAGCCGCCTGGTAAAACCTAAACACAACCGCAGTTTTGTACTTGCAGATCCTTCAATACAGTTGATATTATAAGCAAACCCTCTCCATTCAGTCAATGTCGTCAGAGAGGACCGGTCGTACGTTGCTTAAACGATTCGACTTATGACAATAAAATGTGTTCACTAATGTGAAACTCACACTTCATGAAACAAACGGCCACATTGAATGACAAACTAAACAGTTTGCAACGCAATACTGTAGATGGACAAGATTCGATGCGGATTCCTGCTATACAAGTGTAAATGAAAATGCGTCGAAATTGGCTACAATTTTTTTGTTTACTTTAAACATATAGAAGACGATATATCGAGTATTTACAAGCGGAGTTCGGAATAAATAGCGGAATGTTCACTAAAAACGCTTGATTTAATGGTAGTAGTTTCTCAAATAAATGACAGAACTGGCTCAACAGTATAAGGACATTCATTTAATTACGTAAAGATTTATTTGCGACAGTAGGATCTACCGAAGAAATATCTATTGATCGGTTGATGAGATGAAACCCACTGTATTATTCCTATCACTGCCTCATATAGCTTCAACAGCCTCATCAACAACCACCGAGCTTGGCTGGCTAAAGATTTCCTACACTTTTTCAGCGTGAAGCTTTTCTAACGCGAAGAGTCTGTCCCCCGCATCTTGCTGATGAAATGTTGACCTCGACTCTTTCGATAGTTCTCGTAGAGATCATCCGAAGCGCTTCCCATTCCAATACCTGCAATCGACGGCATACAAGGTAAGCGTTTTATGAATTTATGAAAAATGTCGGAAAATTTATGAAAAAATAAAGGCATATGGTGAAAAATACTATCAGCTGAGTATATCTTTGGCCATATTCAACAAAGAAAGTAACTAATACAGTAAATGGATTGCTTTTGAAAAATGGCGCCAGTGGTTGCATTGTCGCTTAGTATCCATTATGGTAAGTCGGATTCAAAATCGTGTACTCGGTCACAAAACCCACAAGTCACACGGTATAAATACAAAAAATATAACACATTTGAAGATTTTGCTGGTAGTCTTTCACACTACGTCAATGAAATCCTTCTGGTTAACAGAAGAGAACAGATTTGCATTCTTTTTAGTTGGTTAGGTACCCATTGTATTTGAAGGGATGTGTCAGTTCACGAGGCTCGAACATATTGTCTCCAGCTTTTTACAGCTAGAGACTTAGCTGTTCAAGCTACCGCGGGGACGCGCCGCCGGTCTACTTAAATGAGTTCAAATTGCAGCCGGCTTTCAAATGAATTTCTAGACCGTTAAGAGTCCCACAGGCATCCATAGTAATTCCCGCAATTCCGTAACCTTGAGAAGCATATTACTCAATGAACTGAAAGAGTTGGCAAAAACATCTTGAAAATAGTTAGAAACAAGGGTTACACCGACTTACCTCTGTACATATCATTACGATCTCGAACCTCCGCTTCTTTGATGGGTTCAGCGATACCCTGCTCAGATGCGCCCAGTCCCGCTCCAGACCATCCCATTTTCTTAAGGAGCTGGTGGCCTTTGTTACTTTCATCCAGCCGCTGCGGAGGGACTTGAGCGACCGGAGTTCCAAATGATGGACGAACTTCGGGTGAAGGACTGCGCCTTCGTGGTGGCGATGATTGCTGACTACGACGCCTGAAGTGATCCAAATAACAGCCCGACGCATAATACAATCGTGCAGAAAGATTCTATTATCATTATGATTTATGATATCCGTATTAAGGCATTCGCCAAATATTGTACACGGGAAAAAAATCAATGTATTTATGCAACAATACCGATTGACAAAACGCACGTAACCATTTTAAGGGTTACCCATTGACACGCATATGTCACCCTGGTGACTGAGGTCACTAATCACCCCCCGTGTTTGCGTACATGCTGGATGCAAATCATTGGACGCTTGCGAGGTCAAATAATTTTGCACTGCCCGCTTAACGAGCCGTTATTTGTACGTAGACTACCATTAAAATATGTGCGATAGTGACGTTCCAAAGAATATTCTTCTCGTGTCGATATGATATAAGGGTAACAGCGTAAGACCGCCTACCCATATTAATCGATAGCTGAGATCAATTTCCGCACGTTCGGCACGGCACTAACCCCTGAGACCATTAGAGCCCTCCTCGTTAAACGCAGTGCTGCGGGTGTCATCCGCCAATCTGGTTGGCCACACGCAAGACGTGTAGTGCAAATGATTATACCTCCAGATGAGAGCTTGCCTCAGGTCACCAGAGGAAGGCACTGAGCTCTAATTTGGAAGTATGAATTCATTCGATGAAGCTCGGCGTAGCAAATCGAGTGGTATCTGCATTGCGGCAACCCTCTCAGCTACTTCTCAACTGTCAACGATACGCGCACCTCGGTAGAGAGCCTCAATGACGTGTAATACTTGTTGTTGGTCACCCAGGAAAAAATCGCGCGTCATCATTCATTTTGCTCTAGCATTCTAGCATATCGTTTCCATTAACGCAGATTTGCTTCCAGCATTTACAAAAAGAGTTTCCGCACCCCAGTAAACGCTTATGAATGAGAACATTATCATATATTTGCGTCAGATAGCTGAGTATCAGGTGTCTGTGTTCCGAGGTAGTGGTTCTCTTGTAGAAAGACAAACTGTTGTTTGATCGGGCCAAGCTGTTGTTTGCTCGTGTTGTATAATACAGGTCAACTCAGCGACGACTCGAACTCAGCTAACTCTGCCCACCCGCTCGAAGTCTAGATTCAAACGTAAAGCCTGTTCCATTTGCGCCAAGTCGACTTTTGTGTACACTTGAAGATAAAGCAATAACTTACTTTCTGGATCGTTCCGATCGACTAGGGCTGCGATCCTTCTCGCCAGAACGATCACGAGAGCTCGGCGGTGGTGGACTTGGAGATAAGCTGGGTATCTCCTCGTCCGGTGGCGGCGTTTCCCGAAACCGCTTTCGACCAACTCGACGTGCCTCTCGTTCTGCATTGCGTCGATTCCTTTCAGAGCGTTCAACATCCTCAAGTCGTTGAGCCTCCTCATCGGATTCACCCGTAGAGGTGTAACCGTCTTGTGGAATCGGCTGATCTTTGTACCTGGAACACACATGATAACTGAACTAAATTAGTAAAAAACGACGCCACTAATATCGCGATAACGGGACAAGCGAGTGATGCTACTGTGTTCACTATCACGGCTCGATTGGTCAACCCCCTTCTTGATTAGTCGTCATTCTGCTGTGATAATTGGCAGCTCTCTCTCTCTCTCTCACACACATCCCTTGCTAGAATCAATATAGTGCTACATAGAAGAATAGCGTAGTGACGACTGCTCATAATGAGTGTGCGTTCGCCCGCCCATCCATCCATCCATACGTGTCTATGTGAAAGGTAAAGTTTTTTTTGGTTTGTAACGGAACTGCAGTCTTTACAGTGGTTAAGTTCTCTACAAGTTCACCACGTGGTGGCTGGACACCTCGAATCTTCGGCGTTCGGCTTTCTACAGCCAGAGACCACTTAGTCGAAGCCATCCATCGCGCAGTACGTCAATGTGTATAGAAGCACGTGTAAAGAAGTGTCACTATTTATTACTTTTCTGCTTTAGCCGCATTCTTGGCCTTGTAAAATTCATAGATGCCGAGCTGCTCCCAGCCTTCGACGTTCCGTGGACGATCATGCGATGGAGGAGCATAGAAGGCTTCTAATGCTGATAGCAGATGCTCACTGGGAGGCAATTTTGGAGGTAGCCGCAGCTCTGCAGGGTTCAGAGCTTCGTATGTACAATCCGACAGCTATGAGACAATGCAAACAATACATTGAACAAGAAGAAGAAGAAAAATAGCTCCGAAAAGTTAATTATGAACCTAGCAATAGTTATACGACATGGCCGAGAAAGTACACGGTAGTTCGCAAAATTTAGACAAAATTTATTCTGATTCCCAAAATCAATGAGAACGAAATATAGCGATAAACATTTATTAGCGAATGCCAGACAAATGAGACTTTGATTATAGATACTAATGTTTTTGATGTAAGGTAAGATAATAAGTTAGTAGTTACCTTGACCACGGGCACCATGAGACCAGCCGGTAGTTTGTAATAAGGCAAATCAGGCACAAACGACTCTGGCATAACCTCCGGTTGTACATAGTTATAGTCATAGCCCCCTTGTGAGGGATACTCGGAGGGATCTCGCCTCTCACCATAATCACTTCCACTTCCAGAGTACATCAGAACATCACCCTCGCGCCTCTCTGTAATATTAAAAATAATGTGTAATTACTATTATATTAATGAAGCATTTTTATCACTGAGCCTTCACGCAAAGTAATTACTGATCGTTTGACTAATCCATACCTAGATAGAAAGTTTGACTGACAGCCATGGAATTTGATGAATACCATAAAGTGGATTTTTGCGTAAGAGATGTGCGTGCCGTATTAATTGAAATTTAAAGACAGTTTTAATTTCTTGAAAATCAGTGTCTTGTTTGCGGCCATCATCGCCAAGGCAGGTTCCACAAGAATCTACTTTAGCTGATGTTAAATACATTGACCGAGTCCGTCTGCTGTGTTGACTTCACAGGACAAAAATCTACATAAAAACAATATACTTGCCTGCATATGAGCGCATTCCGTTTACTTCTTGTGGTCCTTGTGGCCTCCAGCGATTATTAGCCGGGGGCATCCCGGGTGGCCCTGGAGGCCCCGGGGGGAGGACTGGTGACCCTTGAGCTGGTGACTCCCGAGGCGGCGGAGGACGGCTCTCCTCTCTTGCTAGGTCCCCTTGCAGTCGAACGACCTGCTGAGTCAGATGCGCTACGAAGTCCATGTGCTGCTTTTGGAAGCCAGCGTATTTCGCCTGTACATCGGCAGTAGCCCGCTGCAGCACCTGTGAGAGCACCCGAGTCGGTAAATAGCAATCATCATATGCAGATACATTTATATATACATAACATACATACATATATATATATATATATATATATGCCGGCGCCAGTAGAACAGCCCGTACACAAGGTGGCATGACTCGAAAACGTAATACGACCGGTTCGTTCAGTTGCAGTATTGTATGATCATAACTACTCACATCTTGATTCTCCGCAATCAGTCTGGCCTGATAGTTGGCCGCGCTCTGTACCGGATCGTTGAGTTGTCCGACTACGCCTTCGTCAAAGTACTGATTCGCTGTCCATAGGTTTCGCAGTTTGTCGAGCTTGCATAGTCGATCGGTCGGGCACTCATTGCAGGCCGTGCAGAATAGCGGAACGGCAATATCTTTAAGTGCTCGACTCATCACATCCAAACCTACTGAGACAACGTAAAAACCCATATACGCAAATCAATGACTCAGAATAGTGAGGAGGTTGTGTGCGCGGTCCACAAATCACGAGTGGGAAGGAAAATTAACAAATAATGACACAAACAGCTGTAAAGTACATTAATTGCGTTAACAAGGACGATTCACTCACGAATAAGCCAACACTTTTCGCAGTCTTGGGTCAATGTAGTCTCAGTGTATGAAGTATGGCAAATTTCACATGATTCAAGTGCTTTTTTGAAACATTGGAACATTATGAAGATCCTAGAAATTATATTTTTTTATCCTGATTGTTCGGCATTAAATAATACGTGCATACTTAAATGATAAATTAATTATTGCGAGCTACTTGCCTTTCCGTTGACAGTGATGCAATAAGTCATTGACGAGATAGACAATGTGCAGTTTGTGCTCGAATGGAATTGAACCCGCGACTTCCGTTGCCCGCCGAAGTAGATGATCAGCAACAACCTGTGCCCGAGCTTGATCTGTGGCCCGGGATAGTATCCAGGTCTTTCCGTGCTGATAAACGCAGAAAAACCAAGATCGATTAAGGGTGAACTATCGAAAAATCCAAATGTACGAAGGAAACAAATTCGAACGGGGCTTTGTATACAATAGCAACGTATCTTACCTTCCAACTCTTGGACGAGAGAAACTAGGTGGGTGCTGCTCTTCAAACCGATCAGTACATAAATAGGATAAAGAAATATCGCCAGGGCAAAAATGAATTCTCTAGGCTTACCGATATGGCTTCTTTTGTGCAAGTTTCCATAATCGCTGTCAGCTTCCTGTCGAACTCATCCAACTCGAGACCGCAGTCCTTGGCTCGAGTGGCAATCTTCTCTTTCACAGCTTCTTTTAGTGCTTCGTCGAGGACCCGCTGCTGGCCAGACATGAGACATGAATGCTGGGCCGCCAGATTGGCTTCGGATTGCTGGATTTGCGCCTGTGAACCCAAACGTGACACCTGATAAATTGCGCCTACGGCGATTCACACGTCGACAAGCAAAAAATATGATATCCACAAGCATACATAGTTGCTATGTGAATTAACCCTGAAGAGCAGGCTATATTGATACACAAATGCAAACACTGTAACGAGCGGTATTGTACTTTACTATGTGAAAGGGCCACCTTTATTTTTGTTTCGAAAGTTATCGTTTCGCTGTTCCGAGGCCCGAATTGTGTAAAAAATTAATGGTCACAATTTATTTCTTCACGAACACACGAAGCTTATAGGTCCATCGGAAGTTTGTCGTACGGAACATAGAGGAAGCTAGCTTGTAGTTAGTAAGTTTCCAACTTGTGTACTCGTTTCTTTTGTGACGGGGTGACGCTTTCATCAGTCAAATACTTGTAATCATAAATAAGTCACGGTCATGCGGCAAAAAGGTATAATATACAATAGTACAATTTGCAAAAAATTCGCGCTAATATGTCCTGTGTCGTAATTGCATGAACAATTTGGTGATAATACACTCTTACTTTTACCCTACTTTTTAATCGAGAACTTAAGCATTGTAAAATTGCAGTTCCGGACATAAACCGCAAATGTTATGTTATGTTATGTGCGACCAGCTAATTGAATACGCGTCCAAGTGGTCATTCCATCAAGTATTGTAGTTGCGCATCGTATTGGACGGATGCTAAGGATATTGATTATCTACCTGACACTCTTGAATCTGCTTTTTTAGCGTCTCGATGACTTCGCTATTACTAGCTCCACCTGAAGGGCATAGACTGGCGTTTGTTCCTGGTGGAGGAGCCCAATCTGTTCCAGGTGGAGGTGGTGGCGGTCCAGGTGGCATTGGGGGCATTGGTAGACCCCCTGGTGGGGGGCAGGCCATCCCGCCAGGCACCATAGGAACAACGCCCGGCGGTGTTGCTAAATTTCCCATTGGGGGCACACCTGGTGGTGGGCCTAACGAACACATTGGGCCAACGGCGGGTCCACCCATATTCGGTGCTATTGGTCCTGGTCCGATGGGCGAACCCCCCATTGGGTTTGGACCCATTCCAGGCGGGCCCCAGGGCGCTGATGGTCCGTCTGCCCATGGATCTGGTGTGCCCTGGTTCTGGCCACACGGCGGTGACCGGGCTAGAGGTTTGTTGACCTGATTTTGCAGCTTAAGGACTGAAAAATAGAAAAGATAGCATTTGTAAGTACATGCTCCACAAAACGTTCTGGGAATAATCGCATACGGGAAGTTGGCTTAATAACCCGCCTATCACCCAAGCAGACCGTGCGTACGCGACGCCACCGGTGATCAATACGTGTTCTGATCAATAATTGTGATCCTCGTAACATTAGTTACTTGACACAGATCTCAAAATCAAAGGCGATATCGCATACATTTCCTTTAGTTCATAAATCTAGCCCTCTACACGGCCAGTAGCGTTTAACCAACGAGCTCGAATAGGAAGCTATATTATCCCTCGTTGCTATTGTATTTTAGAGTACCGTAGCATATCACCAAGTTGAGTAGTACAGATAAGTGCAGGCACAAATAACTCAATACGATTGACGCAGTGCTTCTATCAGTGAGGCGTAGTTAGCTATCGTAGTTATTATATATTTGTAGAATAAACATTACACCTCAGAGAAAGGTACTTTTCGTCTGATTGCTAACGGATCTCAAGTGCTTCGAGGAAAGACAAGGCCATCATACACGTACCCTATTTTTGTCAGCTTCCATTAAGCGCATTCAGTGCGCGGATGTTAAAGTGTATTAAAAAACAACAGAATGTCCATGTAGTCCCAAAGTGACACTACGAAAAATATCCCTTTCCATGAAGTCAGTATTTTCCATACACTTCCCCTGAGGTTTTCGATCTCGGATCGCCTAAACTAGTATTACCAACCTATCGTTTGGTAAACATCATGCTGAGAAAGTGGACAAATATATAATAGTATAAAATGTACAGGTGAAGCTCTGGCTTCTGAAACCCCTTTTATATAATATCATAACGTTTTTCGAAATTCGTTAGCCCAAGAGCTCTCACTATCGATTACGAATTTACACCAGCTGGAGCACTATATATTGTATATACTCCATTTCAGGTTTTAAATCCGAAGAACTTCATGACATAATCTTGGTCACTGCGAGCATAGGGTGACTGACTACGCTTGTCGTACTCTAAAAACGCCTTTACGTAGTAACCTCGTCAGGTAATAAATATTTTCTTAATAAATATACCAAAATCGCGTTGCAACAATAAGCATATAAGAGCATAGGAAACGTTCAGACACATTTGAAGCGGTTGCAGATACCATCTGGAGTGTACTTCCTGTTTGTTGTTCGTGCATCTATTTATTTTCAGAACAAATCGTCACTAAACGTCAATCATCACAGCAGCTCTATAGACCAAAAGCGTCGAGTATATTGGATTGCATTTCTGTAGTATTACTATTATTTATTAGCTACTATTTTTCGTCAACTAAAAAAAAACGATAAAGTGGTTGAATTTAACGGTGTCCTTCAAAAAAAAACAACTACCCTTCAGAGAAAAGCGATGCCCTATGTATATAGATGAGCGATCCCCCGAAGGCCAAAAAAAAGAGGATCTAGCATGTACACACACGTATATGGCTATGGCCCATGATTTCTCAAATGATTCTACAATAGAGGGCGATAATATAAACCTACCGGATACTTAAATAGCGATGATGTGGCTAGCCACGATTCCATACAGATCAACTCGTCTGAGAAATCACGTCTCTGATTGAAAGGAATCGCTGCGGTCGCTTGATGTGCGTGCGTCGTCTGACCGGAATGTGCTCAATATAGCTACCATAGCAGTAAATTCACTGTAGCATGTGTGAATGCGTGGGAACGATCAAATATAGATGTATCATATATCAGTGAATTCTTTGGGGGATCTGTTTGACAAAGTGGACTGCTCTTGTACCAGCGGCTACAGGAGAACCACATAAAGTTGTCGATAAAAACCATCCACCGAAATCCGGTATACATACGCATGGTCAACATCAATTATGGTATCTGTATTAGCAGTGATGGCCAATAATCAGATATAAGTTAACAATGCGCATTTCTCCTTTGCTTAAACCCAACCGCCTCACAGTTTTGTATGATGTGCAATGGATATATATATATATATATATATATAGGTTCGCGTAGCTTGCTCGTTGATACTCTTCTATCCGTAATCGTCTACCGATAGTGATCAGGGTCTCCGATTGTCTGCTCTCTCCGTAGACGATTCGTACTACGGTCGAAGGCTTTCTAAGCAATGCCAGTTGCCATTAAGAACGGTTTAAATACGAGGCTCAGCACAGCATAGTCTCGAGACGAGCGAGCAGCCAGCATTTCGAATCGGCGCTTGCCGCTTGTACTTTTGCTTGTTGCTGGACACAGATTGCTGCTGCTGTTGCCGTCGCCGCCGCCGTCGCTGCCGCCACAAGTGAACGACCTGTCCGGCGTTTTCCACAGTTGGTAATTGGAGCTGGCGTGATAAAGGGAGAACTCGTAATGAAAAGGTCGCTTTCCTCGCCCGAGTCCGCAAACCTGCACCCTACCACTGCTGCTGTATTGAGCCAAGCTGCGAATTGCCACTGAACAGATGAATACGAACGCACACAGCAATCGAATCGAGCCACAAATCATCGTCATCCCGGATAGAGAAACAGTTTGAGCCAAAATTCCCGTGGACGGTGAGACACAATAGCGAAGAGCGGCTTTAAGAATAAGCGTCGATAGTGCGCCGCATTTCTCAAACGCTAATCGCCAAATCGGGCATTCGATCGTTGTGGCGAGCACCGTCATCCTGTCATCGCCGCCGCCACCGCCGCAGCAGCAATTGTTGTTGCTGCTGCTGCTGCTGCTGTTGTTGTTGTGGTTGTTCTTCGTTGTCCCTGCTAGTAAAGTAGCCTGATGATGGTGCCAGTTGTAGCTGTGTTTGTGGTGGCGATGCCTTTGAGGTAGCCTGTCACTTGAGTTGGACACGCTGTGCGTGTGGGCGTGGAAAGCTTGTGTTTGGGGGTGTCTGTCGTGACGATGCCACAGAGCTAAACAACGCGATTTAATTCTGTCACCGCAGGCTGCTTGGCCACAATTCGACACCAACACACGGGTGAATATTCGTAAAACATTTTCGGCGTGGAAATCGTGTAGCCATCGCAGCCGGCTATTTGTGTAGCGTTCGTTGTAGAACGGCTCATCTCCAGTGGAAATAGTAGTCGAACGGGAGTTAGGTGTAAATCCATGGAGCATCCATTGAATACTAGTTGAAAGTGCACCACGTGGCGGGCCTGCGATTGCTTTTCCGTGTTGGAGAAGCGAACCACCCACTTTGTATAATCATTATTGAATCTGCCTAGTCGGCACGTGGGCTACAACGAATCGTCTGATTCAATGCCGTGAAGTGATGTTCACCGATACGTCACCGTCGATGCGAATCTCGATCAATCTGTGGTTACCAGCTGCGAGCAGCTTGAATGAGGAAAGTGTGCACTTCCATTGCTTAGTTCTCTAGCAGACTGTAGCGTTGACGACCAGCCACAGCGGCGATCGTTGCTGGGACACTCAGCTGACTGAAATTGTTTCTGTGTTCGTTTGTGAAGTCGCGAGAGCCGACCAGAACCAGCCAACACTCGAGGACCTCCACTTCATAGCATCCACTGAATGGCGTAGCATAGTCCAGGTTGTTGAGTGAAGAACAAATACTTACACATAGATATTTAGCTATTTAGTCGAAATGTTGACGTTTGCATTAAAAGTCTTCGGAGCAGTATGTTTCACAGTATTTATGCTATTAGTAGGATTGTACCTGTATTGTAAACTCACTGTTGGTATGTGCCGCAACAAGACCAGCCTACGAGGTAAAACAGTACTCATTACGGGAGGAAGCTCTGGCATCGGCTTCGAAACTACGAAGGAGTTTGCAAGACGTGGTGCGAAGCTTCTGTTAGCATGTCGCGATCAGGCCAAAGCGCGCATAGCCATCGCGGAGATTATACAGGACACAGGACATGAGGACATATCATTATATTCACTGGACACGAGCTCACTTCAATCGGTCGAGAACTTGGCGCAAGAGTTACTTTCAGATAAGAAGCTCTCAATTGATATCCTGTGTCTAAACGCTGGTCGTGGATCAGTTAAACCACGAAAAGAAAGCGTCGATGGGTTAGAGCTGCTCTTCGCTACCAATCACCTAGGTCATTTCCATCTGACGAATCTACTTCGTACCAGTCTCGCTCCTTCGGCCCGTATCATCATTACATCGTCCCTAATGTACGAGTTCGTCCGACTAGACTTCTCAGATCTCGAGCTGCGAAAACGCTATAGTCGAGTTCTGTCATACGGCGGCTCAAAGCTCATGAACGTCTACCACATGCGTGAGTTGTCTTCACGGCTGAATAAATACGGAATTGTGGTGAACGCGTTCCATCCAGGTCTCGTTCGAACAGCGATTCTTGGTGGGCCTGCCATTAGGGATTGGATTGTCGAGAAAATCATTGCGCCCATCTACGGGAAAACGCCGTGGGAGGGTGCCCAAACCTTAATTCATCTAGCTACCTCGGAGAAGCTTCAAGGTGTCACCGGATGTTACTTTTCCGACTGCAAACCTCGTCGCCTGAACGAAGTTGCAAGCGACAGAAAATCCCCCAGAAGACTCTGGGAGTACTCCGAGTCCGTCATCAGTCAGTGGCAATCAAAGCGTGCTGCAACAGAAAGTCGCAAAATGGATTGAAAGCTAAACTATGGTAGGCATTTGTAATTTTTACAGTACTTTTCTAGGATTTCCTTCCCGTAACGACGTGAAATGTGATACATTACCCCCATTGTTGTTATTGTTGTTGTTGTCCTCTCGACCACACTGAAAACCAGGATCCCTACAAATCTGTATAGCCATAGAAGCAGGTCACCAGTCAACTGAATTAATTGAACGTTTATTCAGATGCAGCATGCCTTATGAACGCTGGCGCGCTCATCACCTTGCAACAAGTTCAGAGAGTGCAAATGGTAACCGCTCCAGTCAAGCGAGACAAGGGACTGAGACAAATAAAAACGATATTACACTAGGACGTTTTGAAGGTTATAGTATTACAAATAAACTGCCGATTTGTGAGCTTCACAATTGTACATTGTTTCTCGTACTCTATCAATAGAAGGACCTACGAAGGCGCAAGCCATCGTAAGCTTTTGGATCAACAACGAATCTTTGAATTTGTATGCGTCAACTCTCTGAGGCTCTCTCTCTCTCTCTCTCTTTTCTTTGCTCTTCCCTATCACGATGGAATATAAATCGATTATGTAAGCGATGTCATTAGTTTGATCAGTTGTAGAATACAGTTTCTATTATAGTTGTGCTCGTGTAGCACAAAATGTATTGTATGATCATTGTGTGAGCGCGTCGACTACTTCGTACAGAGAATTTCGTTGAAATCAACACGTCCAGTCGTTAATTACATGCCCGGACGAGTACGTGCGCACGTACGCCTAGCTATTGTTTCACGTGTACTCATCAGCATCTCCCGCAAAGTTCTACGAACAGAAATCTGTGAGTCAGTCAACAAACAAAGAACATAACGCCCTTTTCGATGCTGTTTCTTTCTTTCTTTCTTATTTCTCATTCATCATCATTGAGGGTATCAATGATAATGCAGTAAGACAACACGGACATTGGTAGAGTCGCTGTCGCTCGTACTGATCTAATCGGTCACTGGAGAGAACAACAGCACCACAGGAAGCAAGTAACAAGTGGGTGGCGTTTAACACACACACACAAAACTTCTGTTGTCGACAATCGAATGGCCTAACACTCACAGATCTATAATATGATGATATACTGACGACACAACACAGCCGAATAGTAAAATAATGAGCTCACATTGTTTCACGGGCGTACCGTGAAAAGTAAACTATAGTTTCTAGTTTTCCATTGTACACGTAGCAGTTGCTGTTTAATTAAGTAAGTATTGTTTAATTTATATGGGTGATCTCTATCTCTCTCTATCGAGAGCGAGTTTGATTTCTGGATTTGTTAGCGGTTTAAATATCAATATTCGCCTTGAAAACATTTCGTCACGAGGGCTCACCAAAGAAAACAAATAAAAAGAATCGTTTCGAACCTCATCTCTCTCGTCCCTTAAATAGGACTCACAAAAGTTGACGTTCAACAACGACAACAACAACAACACTTTTTTAAAGGGACGCCATAGTGATCATGCAAAGATATTACCACAGTTTGTGTTTCGTCCTGGATGAGAGGAGTAGATATTCGGAGGTCCTGCTCCGTGGAAGTCCTGGCCCCGGTGTCCAATAAGAGCTTAAACAGCAGAATAGTAAATATGATAGTTCTTCATCAATAGTATTGTCCTGAACGTATCATATTTTCATCAAACTAGTATAGAACATATTATAGACATGTGCCCTCTATCATGAATGAATTATTATCAAATGCACACATTAGGCCGGATGAGAGCAAGCATGCAATTGTAACGTAGACAAACTGAAAACCAATATGAGTATCCGATGGTGTAATAACGGTCGGTTTCTTTCAAGAAAACATAAATTAGTGTGGACTGACACTAACTCCGTCTGCTTACGAGCTGAGCTCGATATCGTGCAATGTAAAGGTTACCGCATCGGTGTTAATATTTTCCAGTCGTTAGTTAACAGCTATAACGGTCCGATCGTAACACTATTTTATGATATTCATTACGTAGATTTAAGTGTCTGCATTAGCGTCGTGGTGGTTTACAGCAGCATAGATCAAAGCTGGTAACCATTGTATTATAAGAGAGGTCGCGCAAGAGTGGTTGTTAGTTTGAGTTGCATGGATAATGAAACGAAGGGTGGCCGCCACAATAAAAGGTCACCACAGAGGTCACACTTTGCAGATACGCATTAAATAAAACGTGCGTATTACCAGAGGTAAAGTGGCAGCTTTCTAGGTAGAAATTCGTTAAGGGTATGGTGATGGTGGTCTAAATCAAGCTTGTGGGGAGCACACCTCGACTGGCACAAATCAAACAACAAAATAATACAATTAGTAAACAGGTCGTACTATGCAGTCCTTCTATTAGGTACAAGTAACAGGTAAAGCTCACACTCTATAATATCTATATATATATATTTTTTTTTTACGAGGACAAACGGAATACCTACCCCGCTTTCCCCACGCCTGCCGCGTGGGAGGGAGCCCCCAGGAAAACCGCCGCAATCCCGGCATACCCTCACGGAGGCCCTTATAAAATTCATGTCCCAACCCCAATCGTTTGACCTCCTTAGAGATCGTCACCCCCTTCTGCTCTGCCGCTCCAGTTCTGCTGCGACCACGATATCTGGCGGTCCAGAACCTGTAGTGCCGTGGTCGCCACCGTACGGTGGGAATCAGTATAATATATTGGGAGACTCTCAAAAAGGCGGACTTAGTGTATATGTATGCTAAAATCGGTTAGCGACTGAAATGCTTATTATTTGGTAAAAAAAAATCGTCGGCTAGACTTCATTGAGCTCTCATGGCTTCAAAAAAATAGTCATCCGGACGTTGTATTCCGAAGAAAGCAAGGTAAACACGCACCCGCAAGCGGATGTTTTATTGAAAAACGTCCACTTTCTGTATCACATTTGTTGCAGATGGACAGGTTGAACATCTCCTTTATCCTAAATATGTCTTGCACAGGCTAATAATTGTAATTCTCATTCTGTCCAATTTACCTTAGAAGTAACACAATACAGATGAACGATAATAAGGGCCATAAATTCCAAACGTCACTATTGGCATGCCATTTGCTTTGTAAATTACAAGTAATATTGTTATCATCAGGATAGATGGGCTGGTGGGACATCCCCAATGCTTAAACAACCACATAGAACGAACCCGACAAAACAGAGCGCCGACTGCTGCTACACTTGTCTACCCGCTGCTTCCGAAGTAAGGTTGTCGTCAGTTGATCACCTGATCTGTCCGACTTAGAACAGCCAAACAATAACGATATCAAATTGACTTAGTTCGATCTAAAGAGCGCTGTCGATAAGGTCATCCGTGCCAATTAGTTTAACGTTGTTGTATGTGGACGACAATTCGCTATGCTTTGCTTGTATTTCCACTGCCTCGTCGAATTAATTTTTTCTGTTGTTATTCTTTATTATTGTGATCACTGCGCCACACGCGTATATGTTATCGAATCTCGCTGATATTCACCTGCAAAAAAAGATGCAGGCATCCGCATTATAATGCAAAACTATAGGTTTGAGTTGAATAAACAGCTCAAACCGCAAGTCACAAGCAGATGAAATGGCAACGGCATAATACAAAAGACTTGCAACTGGTCCAGGTAATCAATATCTGTTACCTTCCATATCAGCGTTAGACTTTCTTGAGCGCGTTTCAGATCAGTTTTCTTTACTAAGACCTTTATAATTCGTATTAAAAAGGATAGGGACTATTATTTTAATTTAGTCAATTTCGGTCAGTATCCCACGGGAGCACAAGTGTCCACGAATTCGCTTTCCCAACATTTTCTAGAGATTGGTTGAAGGAGACTTCTGAAGAGGTTCATTTTATACGACTGCCCTGCATAACCTTGTATCGCAATCTACGAGTTAGCTCCGAAGAGGGTCCGGACAAGTTCTCCTAATTTTTGTTCTAATCCGGCTCTTTCGCACATATCCTTTACATGGTGTTAAGAAACACCATGTCGCTAAATTGGGTCTCAAATTAAGGAAGTTATATTTTTTAAACTCCTTATAATTGTATCTATATAGTATGTAATCTAATTGAGACTAGAGAGAATAGATTAACTAAACGTGTAACCTATGTCAAGTTTACCTCAAGAATTAGATTGTTCGGTAAGTTGAGTCAATTTTTTAACTCTCGGTTAGACCGTGCATAGGGGAATAACTGATACACCGCTTAATTGATAATAATTGAAGCACTTCCTGTTGATGAGTTGTGGACGTGTTTTAACCAGTTTTTCTTGAACTCGGTCAAGTTGAGCACAGCACAGGACCGTGTACATGGTCTCTCCTTGTTTCAGAAACTCAAAGTAGACAGGATCCATTGTGTGCAGCACCCATCTACAGAGCTTATTTTTCAATTCAAGCCTGTGGTACGTTGAATGAACGGCTACAACGCCTGCCTCAAACCTTTCTGCAAGTTCTTGAACGATAATCATCGGACTTCGTGAATCTTGTCCCAGGAGGTATTATCGTCGTCGACCAGGGGAGGCCTTTTAGACCCTGGTCCCTTGTCGAAGTTGAAACCTCTCCCCTGTCGAAGTTTTTGAACCATCATTCGCTTTGGCTCAAGACATCCTCGCCGCGCAGGCGGATGACACTTCGAAACGTTTTTGCGACAGTGTCATCTTTTCGGAACTCATATAACAAAACATGACGTTTGTGCAGTTTTTCACTACTCATTTCAATGCCATTTTTGAGGCCAGAGGAAACGTTGTCGAACGAAGCTGATAGGCCCCAGTGACTTTTAATGGCCTGCTTTTTTATAAACAAAGCCCTCTCCCAACTGATCTTGCCTGATAGGGCACTGCGGGCGCACTGCCGGGGAGGGCCAAAACATCGACACAACTTTCCGAACAACGTAATACCATATACAGTTGACCACTAGTATTCTCCCCTTGGATGCAGAATTACATATACATTTCAGTTGATCTAGGCACAGATAGCAGATCATATTAGGTTGAGGCGTAAGTTCCCGCCGTTTCATGAACAATGGAAAAATGACGCTCTCAGATCGATTTAAGCCAATTCACATAATTATTATGTACTCCCCGTTGCTGTTCACGACCTCCTCCCACCTTTCAATAAGCTGATGGATTTCACTTTTCCAAAAATAAAAGGCAATCAACCCCTGCTCAAAATCCCCTGAATCGTCGAAATGCTGGTCACTCAAAAAATTCACCAGTGAACGAAACAGGTGGTAATCTGTTGAAGCAAGATCTGGCGAATACGGTGGGTGCGCAAGAACTTCCCATCCGAACGCTTCAAGTGCCGCTTTGGTGTTTCTCGAGGTGTGAGGCCTTGTGTTGTCGTGGAGGAGGATGACTTGGCACACAAACTCCAAGTTTCTGTGTGAATCCCATCGACTTAAGATATCTACCGACAGTTCTTTGATCACAACCCATCGTTTCAGCCAGTTCACGCTGTGTTAGACGAGGGTTTTCCATCAGTAGAGCCTTGAGTAGGTCTTCATCAAACTCAACAGGCCAACCACTACGCGGTGCATCTTCCAGGTCACAGCAGCCTAACCTAAACTTCGCAAACTGCTCCCGAGCAGTCCTCGGGGGCATATTTTCGCCATACACGGCAAAAATATCCCTTGCTGCAGCGGAGGTGGTTACACCACGGCGAAAGCCGAAGAAAGATAGAAGTCGGAAATGCACTTGTTTATTGCTTGGAATCTCCATCCTTCGAGCGTGATTTCGAGTTGAAATCCAGTTCGCAGCGAAAATCGAACTCCGCAGGCTTGTACAGCGGAAAGCTTCGAAACCAGTTGGGTTCAAAATCAGTGGAGAGGGCATTGGTCGAAAGGGCAGAAAATTCAAACAAACGGCGGGAACTTACGCCTCAACCTAAAACTTCCCGGCAAAGGATGGCAGTCTGCCCACTTATTCTTTGAAAGACGCATTGAATCCTTAAAGACAGGCAAATGCAAGAAGCACGAGTCCCACGTCTCGAGAAGAATGATGGACAAGCAGACACATGCCGTATCCAATTATTTTATCCAACATGTCTATCTTCTTGTGAGTGGGTCTTCTACGGACATTGCCTCTTTTCGCCTTAGTTTGTTGTGTCAAATAATGTGTATTCTATTATAGTGTCTTCTAGTCTAGTTGCATTACTAGTGAAGTAAGTATGCACAATATTGGTAGTATTGATTAAAAAGGGAGTCGATTTAATTCACTCCACCCAGTGGAAAATATTGGTGCAGATCTTTTAATTAACTTTAATAGAGTGAGATAAATGGCGGCATACGGTGAAGCAATCACGAGGTCATGGTTCGATTACAGGCTGAAATTCAATTGGTAATTATATAATGTCAGCTATCACGCACAGTTGTGTTTAACGAGCATTACTGTGACGGTATTGGCCGGTGGGAAATTTCAGTCCTAGCAAGTAAAAATTCAGTGCAATCTCATTGTAGAAAATTTACGAGTTAGTTAAATAAATAATTAAAGATTCTATAAAACTTCGAATAGAAAATAACTAAAGTCACCAAGCTAAAATATCGATAATGGCTAAAATACCGAAAGCTGTGCCCAGAAGAGCGATTTTACATGTGGTTTACTGCATGGCAATTCGAGGTTATGTCAACGGATAGTTTAGTAATTTAGCCATTTTGTTTAATTCTTATCTTCATTCTAATTATCTATATCTGTGCGCATTGTGCGTGCGTGTATAAACAGTGGTTTATTGAGTGGTGGCGGACGTGAAATCTCTGCCGGCGTCTGAAGGTGTTACATTGGGATGATATCATGTATCTGACCTATGTTATCTAATCTCATCAAGAAATCTACGCTTTCAGGTCATATGCTGATGCTGTCCTCGGCAATCTCGCTCACGCAAACACACACACACACACTTACACAGGGACGCGTTTTCTCACTCAACTATCCATCGGCGTAGTCGCTTACAGCAAACGATTGCACATTCTCTCCCATTGCAATCAACCGCTGGAAGGAACCGTCTTCCAGCTGAGCAAGCCTCAACACGTTGGCAACGATTTGTAGCACGATTGCAGTTGTTAGTATTATAACTACTACTACTACTGCTACTTCACTACAGGATGCACACAGAAAGCACCTCTAGTAGGAGAGGCGGGATACGAAAGTCAACGTCAAATCTTGTCAATAATAACAACAGTTTAAGGAGCAACTCTATTGGGATCAATGCGAGCAAACTCTATTCTTGGGTTTTTTATTTTGTTCAACGAAAGTAAAGGTACCTACGGGATGCGCGAGCTTCTCGTTGATCGTCCATTATTAAGTTGCTCAACTGTTATCTGCAACTGATTCACCAATTTGGTTCTCTAACCAATGCAAGGTATTTATTCTCTCTCTCACTCACGCTATGTCTCTGTATGTTTCTTAATCGTTAATTTTGTGTAAGTGCTAGTTTCTTGTCCCTCGGGATTAGTCTCTATCATCTCATTATAAACGTATCTGTTATTTGAAGGGGTCTGTCGGTACGCGGAGCTGTGTCAAGCTGGCTTATCAGTCCTATTTGGAAAGGGTCTGTCTACCGGTAGTTAGCAATACTGAATGAGGCGACACAGATAGCTAGAGAAGAACCCAATTGTAATTCACTTCTTTTATACTATAATATGAATAGTGATCAAATAAAAGTAATATACAACTGGAGAACATACTATGCCAGGTCGATAAATGCGATAATTAAATAAATATCGACTTGCGGAGGTTCCGAGGACCCTACATATATATGTGTAGCGCAGTCAGTGGTTAGTTGGATTGAAAATAAAATAGAGAAAATCTTGTTTATTACCATGTTACTACCACGTTGCCCAAGATTTAAGACTGGCCTTTGTGGAAGAAATCTTTTTTCTCAGGAGGCAGACATCGCAGTGATTAATCGGCATTTCTGTCCTTTGCCAAACGTCTGCGGGCGTGACACCCAAATTATATCCTTGCATATTCTATGATGATAAAAGTGATTGAGCAGAAATGTTCTAATAAATGTTCTAACACCCTAATTGTTGTTTAAAATAATAAACTAAACCACCAATTGTTGTTTTTGAAAGTCTACTTCGAGTTTTCCAGCGACGCACTTTGCACAACGCTCAAACGTTATCGACCTACCATGTAAGGTGTGAACAACAGTTCCAATAAATTGAACTAAATTTCTCGGGTATAGCAACGAAGATTTAATGCTTATATTACACAAACAGCAGAACCCTTCGGGGGGAGAGCACCACAACAACTTACGCCCTAACATCGCTATCATTCAGATGTATTCGCAGAATAAAAATACAATCTGCAGTTTCACGACTCGTTCTCCTGTTCATATATATATATATGTCGCCTGCTTTCTTAACCTTTTCAGCTAGGTAAGCGTTCTCAATCGTCATAGTATATACAGGTAGTTGCATGTCACCATACGCCTCATTCATTTAACACCTCAAGGAACGTTATCTGAAATTAAATAGTGAATGCAAGTAGATGCTACTCTAGCAAGTGATGTTTTGGCGCCCTTGAAAATTAGGCACATTGCCATATTCACGGGGCTACAGGTTAGATAGGCACTCCTCCAACTTTCCCGACATAGAACAGAACAAACACATTTACAATTGCTCTCGCCGATCGGTGACGCGCGCGCCTACCCGCCACTTCGTTCACTATAGATGCTGCCCATTCATAGGAACTGCGCAGCGGCTAGTTGACTTATTATCATCTCAATCGGAAATTGTTGTTCAAATCGCGTTTCGATCGCTGTTGAAGAGGGGAGGAACGATATCTATATCATCGATTTGCAAGAGCAAAACAGCGAAACAATACGGCGACATTGTTATTTCTAATCATGCATCTGCTTAGCGCGCCCTACCTGGGTGGCCTAGCGCTGCTGCAGCGGCCACAATGACATCTGCTTCTATTAGCTTGTGCCCGTCCAACAAGTACAACTACACCCCTACTATGGATATTACATTCTGTTTCTATTTCGTGTATATTTTGCCTTCGCGGCCACGTGGAGATAATCGATCTTTAGTAGCAACGTGGTTGCCAACATCATCATATATAATAGTATTGGTGCAAGGGCGAATGCTACAGCCAAATAGTTGAACTCACATTACCTCTTCTTTCTTTGAGGGTAGCTCTTTCTTTCATTGGGAGGATATACGACAAAGGGTTAGCAGGCGGTTGGCGATTGCTGTGTTGCATCGTCTGCAACTATAGCTGGTACCTACTATGCCAAACGATCTCTGTAGAGGGACTAGATTTTATCAAGCAAGCCAACGTCGTCGCAAATGTAAATGTGAGCTATGAGATTAGTTCACATAACAGCACCCAAATAATGATCTCGAATGGCCACCCCAGTACAGTACAACTAATAACAACTACAATGCCAACAGCAACATCATATATACAGATATATATATATATATATATATATTGAGAGTACAAACGTGCTCGATAACAACACGATGTACTTTCTTTTGACTTTTGAACAACAGCATCCTTCTTTCCCGTATTCTCCTTTATATCACCCGGTCCCTCGACCATCGACACAGGGAGAGAAAGAGAGAGATGTATAGTGATTATTATTCCTGGTTGTACGCCGTCACCACCACCACCACTACCATGTCCAGTTGTTCCACGGAGATGTCAACGTTGTGCGTCGATACACCACTGCTGGTTCGTTCAATTTCCCACATCGTCTGTCCGTCAAGGTTAACTATGACACTATCCAGGGTCACTGCTACCCGACTTGTTTATTGCCTGTCTTCCGAGTTGAGTTCAGCAACAGACCAAGGTCATTCGTTGGGTTCAAGCTGCAGCGTACGCAGAGACAGATATACAGCCATCCAGCCAGACAGATACGAGTCGAGAAGAGCGACGCTTGCTCCTTCAGTCCATCATAGTGCAGCAACAGCGGGTAAACAAGGACCGAGAGGCGGAGAGTAACACGTCGGCGGCGGGGCCGATGGCGCGCAATAGTTAACAAATCCCCGTTGTTTGGCAGCTTAACTAGTACTACCGATAATAGCGGTAGTACATTATTAGCAGTAGCCGAGTGATCGCAAGATGGCGGTAGACGATAACGCTAGACGTATCATATGCCTACTCTGATACACTATGAGCTACATATGAACTGTTGTGTGCGCATACGAACTCGTGCATTCATTATGAAAAATTTCTCATTTGCTTTAATGTAGAGCATTTTTCCCGCAAGCGCATACATTTTGACAATGTCTAGTCAATTTTATTTGATGCGAGCAACGGTGTAATGTGGGTGGAGCTGCAGGTCTGTAATGGCCATGATATGTATTTACTCTGTCGATCAATTTCACTGGTGAATCAATTGTTTTTTTCTAATTGTTGTACTACCCAACGTGAGGGACCATGTACCGGCCGGTGTGATTCAGTGAGAGGGAAATGCAGGGATCGCTTCCATTTAACTGGCGCCACAGTTGGGAGCCTGGATTAATTACACTAATTCCCCGAACCAATTTTGGAATATGAGCTGCTAATATGGTTATCGTGTTTTCAATTTACTCGAAGGTAGAAATGCAGATATTCATAGACGGTAACGTTTTCCAGAGAAATCATTAGTAATTCACCGCCTGGAATGAAGCACGGCGAACGGGAATCTTGTGTCCGCTTACAAATGCCGCATATACAGTTTTCCTAAAATTTGAATGAGCCTATTGAATCGCATCCAATAACTACACAACTTATGCCTCTCGATTATTTTCTCCATAACTTTCAATAGCCTTCTATTTATTGTCTTTCATTAGGACGAACCGATACTCCACAACATTGGTAGAATGAGTTGCCATACTATTAGTTGTATATATAAAAAACTCTAGTTCTAGCAATTTCTCGTCGTTCTCCGAGTACTGCCGTAACCTCTGATTGGGTACGGTAAACACTAACTTTTGGTAAATAGAGAACCTCTATAGGGGAGAAACTGTGCTAAACTGCATAGACCCGTGAGGTTTACGGTCAAGATTAGCAATATGCGACCGCATGCCTCATTAAGTTGAGAAGAGACATTAACTATATTAAAAAATAATGGTGGCATACATCTCGACCCCGCAGGAGCAAATATATAAATCAATCCATCAACACACGGAAATAAATTCAGGAGTTCAGGAAGAACAACAAATGTCGCCACTGATTACTGGTGTCATGACAAATCAGCGTAGGCAACCACCATCCGGACTTCATGCCTATTTTCGTTTACGAAATTTTCACAAAAACTTTAGGGTAGTCCTACACGAAGAGCCTGTCACACGGACCTCTTAAAGTATATCATTAATCCTGTAAAATAGCACTAACTAATCGAAGTAAACAATCCTGTTATACGCTCGAGAAATCTGCTGTATGTCACGCCTACAGAACGTGACACAAATCAATCGAGAGGTCACGTAAAATTACAGTATCACACCAAAACAAGTCACATGATCTAATCATTATTATTGATATCATCAGCATTCGCGTAACAGCGCAGATAGTCCTCCTGTATTTATTTCTATGATGAACAGCCATAAGAATGCAAGGCCACGAACATCAAGCCCGCTACAGCAGCCCCGCCCATAGGCGCAGTAACAGCGACAACAACAGTAGCGACTGCTGCGCAGCCGCCGCCGCCGCCGCCGCCGGGGCACAACATGAAACTAGCGTAACAAACATCTTCTCATCTCATCGGCCGTCTCATTCGCTCTCGGCCCTCTCATTCGCTCTCGGTCTCATCACTCTGCAGGTCGCTTATGGCTGGGGACGGGAGAAATCTTCGTCGACATTAGGTTGACGGTTCATTGTCCCTCGCTCAGTGTTTTGATTGGAGCAGCTGCGTAACCGTTGCTGTGATTAACAACAATTCGTTTGTTTGCGACGACAGGTTAGCGAAGTGTTGTGCTCACAATAGATAATGGGTCATTTCGAAACTGCCTCGAGGACGAGTATAGGTAAAGGTAAACATGACCGCAAATAGAGATGTTTAATTTTGGTAACCTTGCAAGCATGCTGCTTCGAACAGGAAGAGCAGGCGGCGGCAGGAGTGACTCAGTTAATTAGTGTCTCAAATGATATGTTTCAAATTTTGGTCTTTGTATTAAGAGTAAAATATGTTTAGCGGCTTAACTTGAGAATGGTGTTGTAGCTGAAGGAAGTTCGCTGTAACTTCACCCGCAACATGAGCATTACTGTGGGATGGCCAACTCAATGATCTCGCGAGGTCTCGCGCCGTGATACATTGATTGACACCGCAAATACATTTAACAGCTGATTCTTCGCTATCAATGATGATTAGTGATAGTAGTTTAGTCCGGTTCTACCGTATAAACCGAAACAGGGGACAATTCCAACGAAAAGTGCACTCAGCTGGTCAAGGCCAGTAAGAACCGTATCAGAAGTATCTCATATATCGCCGTGCTGTATTTCGTTATTCCGTCATACATATTCTTCTTATTATTGTGACATTTGTCAGCTGAGTAAGATTATCATGTATAATGTATTGGCCATGTATGCGTATCGGATGGCATAGAAATATCGATCTGTGCCTCTAGGTCGTGCGCGTCCAGGACAAGAGCACAGGGAAGCACATCTGACTAAGGTGAAATTCGAGATCGGCGATACCACCACCATGTAGACGCCAAGTAGTCTCCGTCACTAAGTCGGTCTCGTGGTGCGAATTCAATATTCGGACACAAAATCTGCGTTGTATAAAAACCAGTTCAAGTTTCTTATAATATATCGTTAGCAATTATTTAAATTACATCCCGAAGAAGTGCCAAATCATAACCACAACTAAATCGCGGTGTCTACCACAGGATTGAAGGTTTATTCGTTAATCGAGGCGTCGCAAACTATCCTACACGCTAAACAACATTCTAATTCTATGGAAATGGAACGCAGGTAATGAGAATCTTATAAACTGATAGATGGGAATTAACACTAATTAACCATCTAGAAACGCGTCATAGGGAGTTTTCAAGAAAGCTATTGCTCAAGCAATATATATATATATATATATATATATATATATATATATATACAAAGGCATCAGTGGACACCAATGAGACTATAAACATGACTTGTCCATTGGGCGTGGGGGAGGGTGACTCAAATCAATTCCATTAATTGAAAAATGAAAAATAGTCCCCAGGACAAAGGGTAAACATCATACTTTTACCCATGACATCGAGAAAGCCTTTTCTGGAAGATTTAGCCAGGGACGGTGCTTTTAATGGCCTTGCACCTAGGTTGACAACACATCTATCTTTCGAGTCTGTCTGGTAACGACCTCAGTCAGCTAAGCGGACAACATCAACTAGCTACGCAACTATGAGAAAGTAACGACGACACAGGCTTCAACGACCGGTGGCCAGGAGCATGAGTTCTTAACACTCTACCCCTACCGTGTTCGCATGGCCGAGAAGGAGTCGCAGCCGACCGACCCGAGTAGCCCTCCGATCGATCGTTTTCAACAGCAAAGCAGACGGGCCACCAACAATCTGCATTGGCCGTCGCGTACCAACGAGAAGGCTACAATATAGGCGACAAGCGAACCCGAAAAGTACAGGACCAGAACGGAAAGGACAGGCCCACCATAGGAGAGAAGATGTGCGTGCCGCGGTGCACGTGCTCTGCGGCGTGTGGTACTATCAAGGACCATACTTTTATACAATACATCTCGATTGCCAGAGCAGAGTCTTCCTGTCGACAATTCGGTCACCTATACCGTGCAAGCATTGTATTAAATATATTATATTATAGGAGCAAGATAAAGACGCCATATATAGTTACGCAATCCATGAAAGGCGTATTTTGATTAAAATATTTAACAATATGCCGATTAGAAATTTGCCGTTCTCTGACAGCACATAATGAGAGCGAAAGCGTCAATTGATTATGTTGCTTAATCACTGTGCCTGAGACTCACGTTGCTGTGTCTGTCTCAGCGTGAATAATGAGCCAAATTCTAAAGCTAAAAACGTCGTCAAAACTGTCCAATGATGTAACAACAAAGGCAACCGATCTATTTTTGGGTTCCAATGAAATTCATGCGTCAGATCACTATGTACTAGGATGGCCACCAGGCAAACTCTCAGTGCTTGCTAAATATAATTGAAGCCTTTACAATAATCCACCAATCCCTTGGTCAGTGAACGAGAATTTGTATTGTATTTCAACGTGGACAGAAATTCGAGCCAGCCGCGAATGTCCCATTATTAGTTCCATTGTTCATTTCAGACATTAATTTATCCTCCAAACAATAGCCGACGAGGCTCACCTACAGCAGTGTTAAAATGTTTAAAGTTGCCCTTGCGGTGTTCATGAGCACCGCTTCCCTTTAAATTACCTGCTAGTTCCGAGAGTGTCCCACAACCACAACGAGAGACCTACAGTGTTGCGGGCATGTTGACATAAATCTTGCTTGTCACTTTCGCGTTGCGTGTTTGATGGCCTTTGCTCAATATATAGGGGGGTCTCGATGTTGATGAAAAAGTACCCGTGCTACAGCCAGCGTGTCGTGTCGCACGCAGTGATCGCTGCCAGGTTCTCGTAGTGGACGTTGTCAAGAAGAGTGGAGGCCTTCTCCGCAATAAAATCACATCGACGACGACGACGAGAACAACAACTCGCTCCTTACCACCACAGTCACACAAACAGCAACATACAAAAAAAACACGACTAGGCGCTGCTTTGCCCTGGTCACGTAGACCACCAGTGATCGACTGTGGAGCAACAACTAAGCGGATGTCAGTTGTCCTTGTTAGCTGATAACAACAGCAACCCACCAACTTGAACTCAAACGAATCTCTCGACGACGACCGCACTGATGTAATAACGATATCATATATATATATATATATATATATATATATATATATATGTGTGTGTGTGTGTACCTGATGATAATTACGTGGAATTATTCATAAACAAGCCACTCTAGAGCTTTGAGGTTTTGAAACATGCTGTTTTTTTTTGGTTTTTGAGTTTCATTGACCGTGAAATGGAAATACCGAGACGGACGCTGAGACGACACGAACACCTAACGAATAAAAATTACCGCCCCGAGCAGCTCGCGTAATTACGACTGGCTGATCGATTATTATTCCATCGCCACTCAAGTCCACTTTTACTACTGCTGCTGACATTTAAAGAAAAGGTTGCCATAAATAAAAACATGGCTGCCCCTGGAAATGGTCAGTGGTGACACGGCGGATAATTACACTTGTACACCGAGTTTAGACTACGTATTCTCTACGAGAAAAAACAGTAGAAAACATATTTGTGGCTGGGTTGTCCACATTTTAGTGATAATTAAATCACCTAAGATGATAAGCTGGCCAGATACACCTCCCTAATGCAGCTCAAATTGAGTATGGTGAATAAATGGAGATAAAAATACGTGGGAGTCCTGGGTAAATAAAACGTTAACGAAATCGACCGAGCGTGGACGAAAAATAGAAAATTAATTATTATAAAGTTTGGTCAACGCCTGAGATAGATGAAATCCTCATAGTAAAGTGATTATGGGAACGGCAAGCAGACGAGCCAATGTTATCGTATTTTCCTCATCCATTATGAAATCGCGTCAAAAGCACGGGCGGGATAATTCAATATAACACTCTGATGAGGCAAATTGGCGAAAAATTGACTTTAATTATCTCCAGCTTAATCATGATTGTAAAGCATTTCTGGAAAAGCAAATCTTGGCGGCCAGCAAGGTCGGCTGCACTGACGAATGATGATAGCAATGCTTCGTCAGATCGAATCGTCTCCCAGAATGTTACCCTCTGGGGTATTCACAGAGCAGCATTAATTGACACTTCAGGCGTAAAGATTTCAGAAGAGTCAAAGTTTATTTTTCTGAAAATACGACCCGATGCCCTGGTACATCAACAAAAACCAATAACCCTTTTATGCTGGTAGGCGTATTTAAAAGCCACTGTCGCACCTTTTCTTGAATACTAACACGTTTAGGCTCTGAGAACAACCTACACGTGCGAGCTTTAGGGGTCTTCTACGCGCAGAGCCTGCTGCATTTTCGATCTGAGTTGATCCGGTCTCTCATCCTCTAACCTGGAGACCTCATCCTGTCAAATTGTTCCAGAAGCAACCGCTAGGTAAGTGTGTTACAACGGTTGCGATATTCAATCTACAACTCTCCCTAGAGGTGGCCTAGTTGCATGCGAGAAAAAAGGGACGAGTGTCCATTTGCGCCTTTATGCCGTACAAGCATCTCTAACGTCTCGCCGATTTGTTATAATTTTGTTCTGCCAAAGCAGACACCGTTATCATCGAGTGAATTCGAGTAAATCACGACGAACAAACAAATAAATGTTGGCGAGTTGTCGTCGTCGTCAGGCGAAACCTCAACTCGTCAATAATCCTCGACTGCGGTCTCGAATAACACCGACTTTCTGTTTACTCAAATCACTTCCTATGTATCCACGGCTTATTAGATTACACATTTGAAACAAAGCGGCGTATTATTACCCAAAATGTGGTAGATAGTGACACATTCGATCGATTATCTAACTACTGTGATTTCAAAGTAAACCTAAAGTTTATCGCTCTATGAGATTCGAGTCAGGCAGCTCCATCCACCACCAGTGGCCTTCACCGACTTTTACAAGAATATGAAATGGACGATAACCGGCTCAACCTAACACGGCACCGCTATGACATCTGCAGGTGAAATGTCACTTGTCACGAAGGCACGCGATGTGTGCCCTGCCCGCGTTACGCTGTGACGTAACGTGGACATAAACACATAAACATGAACATAAGCACGTATTATGCCGCGAAAAGAATATGTCGCTTAATTTATCATATCAATTAATTATTGCACAGACTAACAAATACACCGCATCAGTGACACCAGCTGGATCGAGATTATCGTCAAAATAGAAATGATAATTATCAGAAGTGATCACGATGATTGTGGTGATGATGACAAAAATTTTGTCAATATGAAACGGTGAGATGCGCCGCCCCCCCACTTAAACTGAGTTTTTTTTGTTAGCTGACACTCAGCAGCGTGGCAATTGAAACGGAAACAAAGTCCACATTTGCGTTCGAATTTCACCTGACTCGTCACATGAGTGAGTAATTTCGTAACATGGCTATTTTGCACTTGAACATTTTACGCTTGCTTGGACTAAAGCGCTGGCTTTCTCGATGTGAATATCTATAGACATGTAGCACTATATATATATATATACATCCATTCTGAAGATTCTTTTGCAAGGTACGAGAAAGGAAGAGAATAAGCAAAGGTGGCCCTGACAGGTCCTCATAGTAATACCAAAAGGTTAGGAGCTGAGGCCTGTCACATAGGGGAGGTTAAGCTGAGGGTTAGCTCGAAAAAAAAATATATATATATACATCCATGAGAGAAATATATGACGCGAAGTCTAAGTCTAGTGACACTTGACAAAAAAACTTTAAACGAGATCGCTAGCAAATCAAGCTATTATAGATAGCAGGATATCATATTTATATATTGACGACTTGAATAAGACATTTCGAATAACAAAATTCTGAGGCTTTAGTGTTAAGAATATTCTTAACACTAAAGCCTCAGAATCTCGAGATTGATGAACCGGCGATTCTTGCTTGAATTTCATTTTTGGGCCCAAAACTTCAACACTATTTTTGAACCCAGATGTTGCGGTAAGTTCGGTTCAAGCGTCTCCTATATGAGCACTGCCTAAACCTGTCTCGTCAGGCCGAACTCTTCTCGCTCATTCTTGGTTCTCCTTCACCAGCTCGTGACGTCACTAGACGCGCAGTAGTAGTGGTACTGATCGTTGCCTCGTGAGGCGGAAAGCAACAGCAGTAGTAATGGCAGCCACAACTTAGGCCGAGTTTCTCTCTGGGAGCTTCTTCGAACGCGGCGCGACGAGACCACCAGTCGGTCGATCAGGCTGAATATCACACCTCTACTGTGCCTCTCTCCTGGCCTAGCATGTCTCGACGACCGCCTCTCTATTGCAGCCGCTGCCACTGTACTACCAGCATCGAAAACAGCCGGCAGACGGCCTCCCGACCGGGTACCCGGGCCAGCAGCAACGGTACGAGTCAGTCATCGTCACTAGCAGCAGAGCTTACGAAGGAAGTCGCCGCAGTTTCAAGTGACGAAAGGCTGATGCAATTCGCAGCCGTAATAGCAAAACCAACATACGGCCTTTGCGGCCCTAAAGAAATCACTTAATAGCTTTCACAATGCGTCCTGTCACAAATAGGTAAAAATGCATATGAATAACAGAAAGAGTTAGAAAATGAGAGATGTGGGCGTCTCGCCGTTTTTCCGCCGGGAGGAAAAGACCTGACTTTTCTCGAACGTTTCTGACGAATGTGAAGGAGAGAGTGTGACGTTCGGCATTACGGCTGTTTGGGATTATTATTATTATTGTCACGATACAGACATAGTGACTACATCCGAAAATGAATACTTAGTTGGGCACGTGCATTGTCATAGTGGATGAGTGGACCAAGCCACCGCTGAAAGAGCAATCTCTGACGCAAGCAATAGGTGTATCATCCATCGATAGTCTCCTATCGGGCTATCTTATCGATTCAATGTGTCAGCACGGCAGAAGAGTTATCTCGCGCTTTCATGAGATCGAAAGGAACGCACAAGCTAAATCCTATAAATAATACCAACACTAGCAAGCTCAGATAGAGATACAAAAACCACTTGATCCACTGATTACGGCAAGGACGGTTGCCATACGGAAGCAACGCAGAGAGGAGAGAGTCCCGCTGTCAATTCTCGAAGGAAAAATGCTTCGAACAGATATTTACTGGCTCATCGTAAACGCGTGACCACACTTAATGAGACGAGACGAATCCTCGAAACACAAAGGCGTAAGTGCCTCAGTGCGCAGTTTTCTGTAGACAATCACACATAGACGCTGTTACACAGAGACACACAGACACATCACGCGCAAAAATGTAAAGTCATCTGAACAACAATCAATGATAGTGAATCTTTGTGAATTCTATCGATCATCTATATGTGATGATATTGACACGGATCGAGATGGGCTTGCCAATGGCGCAGTGCGCATCTTAAACCCGTGCGATCGATTCATTCATTCGTTTCATTGTTGAGGCTATTGTTTTGCTGGGAGTGACAGATGTACCGATATGATAATGCCTGATAAAACTATTTACTGATAAAACGCCACAACGAGTCAATCTACGTCTTAAATCATGGTCACTTTGGCCAGCGGCAGAGTAAATAAGTATGAGGCCAGAAGTCGATGACGGATGATTGATCGATCGAGAAACATAACAAGCAAATATAATATTAATGAGCCAAAAGCGATTTACTTTTTTAATTGGGTCGAATGAACTCCCTCCTCCCAAACTCAGACCCAGCTACTTTCGCGAACTCGTTGTATATATATATATATATATATATATATATATATATATATATATATATATATAGAAGCACATAAGCATCCGGCCGCTTCCTCTCTTGTCACTGTTCTCCGATCGTTGTTCTACCTGATATCGTTGCTATCAAGTACAGATGTTATTTCGTCATTAACATCGTCATCAGCAGCAGCAGTGTTGGTCATTAGCTCAAACTTTCCACAGTAAAACAAGATACATAAAAAATATATTCTGCACAAGGTAGGCTTTCCACCAGAGTTCGAATTCATCTAAAAAGGTTGAACTATAACAAGCACCGTAAACAACAAAATTGTTTTTAGATGTCTGATATTAATTTAGATTAGAAGTGGAAGAGGTTCACTATAACGAGAGTTACCTCATTTAGTTCACCGCCTCCAATTTAGCCATTTACCCCGTGGATTCTGTGCAGCGTCAATTCGTAGATATTGTCGTTGCAGTCGAGTCTTGACGCTTGTTGGCCGCAACGGTACAAGCGTCATAACTTAGCATATTGTATAAGAATATGTCAAATTTAGCATGCCAATAGGCGCTTTGATCCGCTCTCAGCTGGTCGTCCCCTAGCCATGCCATCTGTGAAATCGCCACAAAAGTGAATCTAGAAGCATTTCCTGTTTCCAATTGGTGACCAGGTATTCGAAGGCCTTATCGGCCATATAGGCATACAAGTAGACATTTTCTAAATGTAACGCAACAATAGAGGATTTCGGGAAAGAGTGAAATTCAACACGTGAAGCGATGTTACGGCGAAATTCACATTAACACAATATACTCTGGCGATTGAGTGCCAACATTACTGAATGCGTCGTAAGTTCGACTGGGAACATATGGTCCAGTTAAAGCACCCGTTTGCAGTCAGCCTAAACCTCTGTATATAGAATAATTAGAGAATTACCATGGGATAATAATGAACAGACGGACACCTGGGATGCTTGGGTCGGATTAGAGAGAGAGAGAGAGAGAAATTGTGTTTTGTGTGTTGCCACTACAAATACAATCCTAGCTAAACGTACCACAGCTATCGTGATTTTACGGAATGTTTCCTTATATGAAGCTCAGCGATTATTTCACGATCACCTGTTGTACTCGTACCATGTTGTACTCAACAATTGTACTATTATTCCTACGAGACATTGTAAAACATTGCAGTTCCGTCAATTAATAAAATGAAAATGAGTGAAATGATGACACAACACAATAGAGAGATCGCAGCGTTCACTAAACATTCATGTATCTAATGGAATAGCCGTAAAAATGTAGTCCTCGTCCACCTACCGTAGGATGAGCTACTACCAAGCAAACGTTCTCAGGCATTGTTCATTCAGCTTGCCGGGTAAACGATTAGCAAACAAGCATACTCAACCCAAGCACAACACCAAATTTCAGGAGCCCCATTATTAATAGCATGGTTACTCGTCATCGCTTGCGTGAATTACAAGACAGCTGAATACATTGTCCGTCCGCACAGGATACACAGAGTAGGTCAGTCGTGTTGCTAAACTCTTAACGATTACAAGCTTACCGCCAGGTATCCCAGCGCAGGCGTTTCTGATGACCCAAATGACCCGCAACTCGATAGCAGCAGTAACAGCATCACAAGTGTGATCAATAATGATTCGATCCGTGAAAAGCGAAGAAAACAATTTCCCGATACTGCTTCAGGTAGGCTGGCATCATTTACGAAACAATCAAACCTCAACTATATCATGACGAAAGCAAACTTGCTTACTTAATAAGGTCACTGGCGAATGTTTAAATGTGGCTGAACTACCATATCTCTCTACCGTAAACTTCTCTGATATTTCAGTATTCGATAACTCAGATAACTTTTCCTCCCTTCACAGATATTCGCTCCGGAATTGTTAATTAACAAGTCTACTATTTAGTGGCCGACCGTGTCGATTCGATGCACAGGCGGCTCAGCTAATGAACACCGTTGCCCGAAGTTGGTTCTATAAAAATACCGAATATGGTGGTCTTAAGTCTTCGGTGCAGTATTGTTTAATTGTGGTATAAGGATACGATGAGTTCAGGACAACAGGTCCCTTCGAAAAGGCCCCTCAGCGTCCCTTAGCGATGACTCAGATCCCGGCTAGTACGACGGCAAACATTCCGTGTTCAGTGCTATTGTTATTGCTACGTGGGGATGTTGATCTGGCGGCTCGCGGCTGCCCACAGATGGCCACAAGTGGCCTGACGGTATGGCGTCGCGTCCGGCGTTTGACGGACTATTCCTGAAATGACTCAGAGCGCCAAAGGAACAAGTTCCGTGCTTATACGTCGCAGCACACCGTGGCGTAAATATTGCCACTCAAGGCCGGCCGCTTTCTTAAATATAATTCAGTTTTAATACCAGGTGTAACAATATCGGCCAATATCGGTTACAGGGTAAGCCGCCTCGGTGAACCTCGCCGTACAAACACAATAATGTACTTACTGTCTGACTTCCTGTTAATTATAACCAATCTCGTATTGTGAAAAATAAGCTTAGTTTCGAGCTCAAAGATTTTGGTTCCAAAATTCTCCGTCATTAGACAGTGGGCCATGTATGACCGGCAGGCCCTGCTAAACATATAGTATAGTAAAGCCAGTAATGGCCACCTCTTAAATGTTTTTCTAACAAGCTACTCGGAAAATCTGATCTCTCGTATTTTAAGGGGCAAGCACGGATGTGCATTTATTGAGTATCCCATTGGGTTTGAAAAGAAGCCACGGGCTCCGTGTGTACCATGTGGTTTTGTAAAATATCCTCTGTCGAGCTGACACTCAAGTCAGTGACTTTATGTTCCTATAGACTATCTCAAAAGAAGGTGCAGCCATCGCCTTCTGGAAGCTCAATTTGGTTCGTAGGAGTAAAACAATCAACCACTACTTCAAAGACTATCACGTCTGCATTGCAGCATACCTCGACACGGATTTCAGCTTCATTCAACGAACGCGGGGTGAGCTCCTAGAGTGTTTGTCACAACACAGTATCGCTATCCTCAGTCAGCATACAACCGTTCGTGCAAATATACCAAATACAGTAGTTAACTCTCTTAGCCAGAAGAAAAGGCGGCTTCCCCCCGTTATCGAGCAAACGAGTGTTCACGTCAGTCAAGTGCCACATCGACACGTTGCGTCAACCGATTATCATTGGCTCGTTCGACAATACGCGAGGTGACTAGTCCGTTATCAGAACGAGTCACATCGAACGGTGAAATAGATAAAATAGGGAGTGTTACGCAGCAAAACTCTCTAGTGGAATCGCTTATTCCCTGTCGAGTCTCTAACCGGTGTTCACCGAGCCGCGTTGTTTGCCTTACAGATAGACGGCAAAAATCTCGTATCAGCAAATCTCGTTGCGTTGTACACTGCCGAATCAAGCGTCGGTAATCTCAACCCGACGAAGCGCCAGCCCCCGCCTCGGACGACTGCGATAAAGAGAGGACGATCTAGAGCGCACAGGACAAAGCGGCAGTCGCTACCAGAACGACTGTCGCACGCTGAGAGACACGGGAGAATCGAACTAGGCCAAAGGCTGTTGTTATTGTTGGGCTGATCGCTTAACGGCGGCTGTTGTCGTCCAACGACAAACATCAAACTATCTAAGCTATTCATCGACCGATCGAGTCACGATGAGAGACCAGCTGGGCAGTCGTGTGGCGACGGTTAGCGTCTTTAAAAATAATGAATTCATTAATAATGTTTATTTGTACTTCGAATTATGATCTACGCACTAACGACACTGCTATTATTTGCTGCGATTTGATGTCGTTATTATAGATCGCATTCGAAGTGCTAATTTAACATGCACAAGGCACTTGGGTTATGTAATCACAACTTAATATTGCCTTTCATGATCAAAGTCGGTAAGAAGTTCATCAAGCGTCCTCGAATTCATATCGGTGAATTAAAATATCAGTGCCCTATTGGCTTATAGCCTGCGCAACGAAGGAGGCATACCTTGCCCAAAGTCCCTCTCCTCCTCGACGAAGACTGACGAATAAAAATATCTACCCTACAACAGGTGGATTGCCATTAATCTGATGTAGCCGTTAAGCCGGAAGGAGTTAATCTCAACAGCGTCGATTAAAGGGATACGTGTACACAAATTGATTATCATATTGTTTATATCATTGTCCTTTCATATATACCTCTTTCAATATTTTTTTTTATCTATTTGATGTTAATCTAATACGAATTGATAATGCTGGCAGTTTTCACAGTGATTGAACATACCTGTGATCCCATGTTCGCGCAAATATTGGATTTATGATTTAAATTCATATCCAATGCACTTATAACAGATCGGCAGCAGCGACGGCTAATTTAATTTAGCTGCGCACTCCATTTACACAAATGTCATGTCTCACACGAAATATGTAACTTATCTATAGCCGTTATAAAAATATATAAACAGGTTATTATTAGCTTACCCGCATGTTGAGCCTTAACCTGGCAGACATAGTACTGATGAAAGGGGCCACCAAAGAGGAACTCGAATTTGGGATTGTCCCTCTGTTTTTGTTTGGTCATCTCCTCAAACTCGGGCCCGTTTCGAGCCACGAACTGAGACAACTTCATGATGATATTGCGAAGTTCTGAAAATATTTGAATCGAACATCTCGATGTCAGCAGCTGGAGCAATAGATTACGTTTTCAATGAACTCACGACGAATCAATAACGATTATCCATCTCATTTTCAGATCTATGAAATCGTTAATCAAGCACAAGGGATGGAGTAATAAACAAAATACAAATGCTTATTCACATAATTAGTGTATGTGGTGGTCTACAATCAACCATAAGTAAGCCGACTGCGATCACATACAATAAATAACCTCAGAGTGTTATATGTATATATATATATATATAGTCTTTGGATCATGACTTATACTTTATTAAACTGACGATGGTTCACTGTCCTTTTAAACTATTTGGAAGCACAGATTTACGCATTGCTCGGATAAAAGCGAGTTTAGTTTCCTACTGAGTGGAATCCAACACGACGATGAGTTACAAGGTTAATTTCATTTCAATTCGCTATTGTAGAATACATGAAGGCAATCGTTTTACACTCATGGAATATATGAACCTTCCATAGCATCTATGAATTAACCTATGAATGATTAATTGTTTAATCAATTGTACGCCTTTGTACGTACCGTACATGAATATGGGAAGAAGAGCGATGCATTGGATCAATCATAAGTTATAAGGCAACTTTCTAGTGGAACACAATTACGAAACTGAGTCTGCACCAACATGGATCATTTTCTAGGAACGGTCGAATTGCGATTTAGAGGTGTGCTCTTTGACAAAACGTGGACGAGTTATCAGCTGTCGGAACGATCGTGGTAGCTGAAGGAGCCGATAAAAGCATTGTACGTACCGGTGAATAAGCACTCAAAAAAGTATTGTAGATAGAATCGCTTTTGAGTTGCACGTATCCTGTGGAATTGGCATCAGGCGAAGTTTGAATTTTAAGCAAGTCTTTTTGCAAGGTGAGAAATGCATTGTGCATGCCTACTTTCGAAGTCTTGTAGCCTCTTTCAGGATAATTGAAATGATAAAATGAGAATTTCTCTTAATTTTTTTTTGTATAAAAGTGACGCGCTAGAAATTTGATAACGGTTACGATGGTCAAGCGTGCGATGGATGAGCTGGATTGATTCAAAGAACAAAACAAGTGTATGGCATTATTTAGTTACTGCAGGTGGGGCCATTAAACTTGTTTTCTCGTAGTTGATAGCTCGCTGTGGCAGACAACGGACATAACTTGTTTCATGGAGCTCAAAAATAAACACAAAAATATAAGCTAACCTGTCTCTTGGTTAAGCTAGATCAGAAAAAGGTCTATCCTTTCATATTGGAAATGTGTTTGCTTCCAAGACAGACCTAGAAGAAACCGCTCAGGTCCATCGGCAAACATGCTCAAAAAGGCGCCCTCCCATAGTCTTAGCTTGTATTTGTTAGTTCCCTTGGGGTAATTGTGATTGAATGACGACGATAACACAACAAACATATAATGACTCTATTCATAATCGTGAGCTGAGTCACAATGCGCTGCGGTCAATTGCCAGTTGGTTTCATACATGGATCATGGGAGTTTGGGAGACCACAAGTTTGTCGCGATATCCAATGAATTAGTTAACTCGCCTTGTCAGAGCAGTCAAAAAATGCGGCGGCTCTTTAATAAAGGCGACATTTGACTACGAAAATAAGATGATCTAGGCAGTCTATCAAGTCCAACCTACAATTGTTTAATTTCAAAGTGTTTCGTTACCTTATCATGTATGAATCTCACCTCTGGAGAAAATGAACCAGTTAATTTCGAAAGGAAACACTGTTTATGCTATACCAACAGCCGGAGACAGGGTAGCAATACCGCATATCCATTTGTAAACTATGAGACGACTCTAATTTTTACAGTAATCTGCCAGGAGAACATTTAGCAGCGTGAATGCCACATTCGGCGCCATATTATTTATGTATCTTAATTGTTTCCTGCGTTCAAGCTGAAACACATCGACTTCCACCTATTGCTAAGTGGTCATTTTTACAGTTAAATATTTATTTTCTATATGCATCCTATAAAAAAATTTCACACAGCTTTCCTCGCATTGAAATATAGTAATGAATCGCCTTATATGATTTACGGCAGGCGTCCAAATTTCGCTACATACCGGCTGGAGGCTCGACGGGCGACATCTTATCTAGGCTTTTATTCATTCGAAAGCTTTCACAAATGTTCAAATGGCGAATTACTTCACAATGTGACAGTGAAACACATCGGCAGATACACGACACACCAGCACACACAAAGAAAGATATCAACGAAGATCGTCGCCGCCGCCGCCGGCGATGACAACAACAGCAGCAACATTCGCAAGTACTCCCAACAGAATAACAAACATAAACACAAGTGGGCCGCCATTTTGTTCCGCTGCGGCTGAAGCAACAGCGAGCGGCGAGATCGTCTGCTACGGTGAATTGCCGCATCCGCGATAAATAGATGGACATTTTCGCCGGCTTGTAATAATGATTTAACGTAATGACAGCTTAGGAATCACTGGCAGGCGGTGATTCATATAACGGTTGAACATGTCGCATATTCGCACTACCGGCGAAAATGCTTTCTTTATCCAAAAAATAATCATACTTCAAGTGTACCGATGATGTTGACTCTGAGCGGCAAGTAACTACGCCATCATAGTGCGTAGTTACGCCCGGTGAATTCAGTCTTGACCGAATCGCGTTTGTCTCCTAGCTTCTGCGACAGGCGTCGGTAGCCGTGAATTTGTGGCATATATTACTTCGAGAGAACCTGATGGTCTCATTATGCTCAAGCCTACGTTTGACCTGCAGACGCCACTATCGGATGCATATACTCCGAAGTAATATGAAAAAAAAAACGGTACCGGGTAATGCCGAGAACAGGGACGCGGATGACTGCTTTTGTGGGTGGAAGCCGCACACCCATAGTGACGCTTTGTGGCCCGATGCTGAATTTGAACACATTTACACCTGATGCTCGTTTAAACAAGAAAACAAAATGACTCTGATGACTGCTGTTGGTAATTTTCTGACGGCGACTATAAACTGCGCAGGAATACAGAATGCATTTATTGAATAGTCTATAAAATCGTAATAACAACAATATTTTCTTTAAAAGCAACAATTTCTATATATATATGTATATAGTCTAGTTGGTCTCTGTGGTTTGGCTATGTATCTTCACCATTGAGCCCCATCTCGCCCTACTGAGTTTTCTCTCTCTCTCTCTCTCTGATCGCCAACCCCTGCTCACTGGGTCGCCAGATCCCCCCCTAACGCTGCTTCTGTACGGTTGTTGCTGCTGCTGCTACTACCACCAGCAGCACCCTATTGCTAGCTGGCTACTGACGATGGAGACGCCGGACGCCAAGCGTTGGCCTTGGCTGGGCGGAGCCTTTGGACAGTCTTTTTGTTTACATCTGTCGAGCAGCGATTGGTCGCGCGGTAGAGTCGTACGACTGTGTGAGCGCAGGCGAACCCTGCGCGGTACGTTGGTCATGGTAGTGACTCTGCTGCGGAGACAGCCAGCTATAGACAGACACAGCAGGCAGTAGCAGTAGCAGCAGCAGCCGCCACCGCCAGCTTGGCCAGGCTAGCCTAGGCAAGCTAGCTAGATATCAGCAGCAGCAGCAGCAGCCGACGCTGCCGCCGGCTGTTATAGTCACCCAGCATCGAAGAGGGAGTCAAACAGCGAACGAGCGGCCGAGCGAGCGACCCACCTCGGTTGGCCGATCGCACTTATAAGTGGAAAGGGCTATTGCGACGGCGGCAGCGGCGATGACGATGGCCGCTGCTGCGATGGATGTTGGTGGTGGCGGCGGTGGCGGTGCTTGTGATGTCGTGGTGCTTCGCTTCGCCTGGGCAAGGGTGGGTAAGGGCTGAGTATATAAGCGGCGGTGCAGCGTCGAGGACGCCGTGTCGCCAATGTGAAAGTTCAGGGAACGCCGCGTTTTAGCCATTTTGTGTTGAGTTGTGGCTGTCGTACGCCCCGAGGGGCAGCCAGCGTAGGCATCGAGCACCGCCAACACCATCAGCGTTGTGCAGACAGACAACGGCCAGCACAGAAGCACCCACCAACTTACCAACAGTGTCCACGGCAACAACGACAACATCTGGACCCCAAGCAACGATTGAAAGAGACTAACAGTAACAACAACGACAACAGCAATAGTAGCAGCAACAACAGCAACAACAACAACCTCAACAGTCAATCATCAGTCAGTTGTTCGTGTCATGTTTGTCGAGTCCAGCAATAACGTCAGCAGTCACTATAGCCGAAAAAATTGCCTTGTAGCAGCAACAACAGGAGCAACAACATCGTGAAACATCAACATCAGTCTACCTGCTAGCGGCAGCAGCAACAACAACAACAGCGGAAGAACGACAGTTAGCCGCGGTCGTCGACGTACAACAGTTGTATCATATACTGCGATTTAATCTCGATGATCTCGTGTGTGATAATAATAATAATGAATGTAATATCAAAACACCAAATTGGCAGTATCAACTCGACAACGTGTGAGCAAACCTGTGTGCGTACTACCCTGCTGCTATAGCGAAAAACCAGAACCGCAGCAGCAGCAGAGACGACAACAACAACAAAATAGACGAACAGCAGAGGAAGGCTAAGCAAGTGGTAACAAACAACCAACAAAAGGACACCATCATCAGCAGCAGCAGCCCAGTTGTTGTTACCATCATCATCATCTTTCAAACAAAGCCAAGCGCCAATAACGGCCGCTACAATAACCTGCCTCTCACCTGACCTGGCCGAATGCCGAATGTGATGGTCGACATCGCGTCGGAACGGAACCACGACAACAATCGCAACATTTAACAACAGCAGCAACAACAACGGTGGCAGCGGCAACTGCGTCCACCAACAACAACAAGAACAGCAGCAGCAGCAGCACTTGTGGTAGTGCTGGTTGGTCGATCTTGCAGTGTTGTGTGTGTGATTGTTGCTCAGTCATCCACTGCTACTTCTACCCTGATAATAATAATACTAATAGTAGTTAACACACAGTGTTACACCTCGACTATCTACAATCACAATAGCGAATACAGCAACAGCTGCCAACAGCTGCCGATCTCATATTTATCCTCATCCTGCAAAGTAGCACCGCAGTGGTAGAATTTGCCAGCCGCAAGACAAACAATCCAAAGTGAGAAAATTGATATTCATGCGACGACGATTATACATTACAACTGCAAACAAACCAAACTACAACTTTTAGTTGTAGTTCGCTTACCTCGAAGATTCATAATCATAATAATAATAATAATACAAAAACGGATGATACGAGCTACGTCTGGGTGTGCAAACGAAGCCGCTAACCAAGAAACAAAGAGAGTCTGTAACAGCGACAACAGCATCCAAGATCGTCGTCGCCTCGACCAACTTGATTATTCAATACTGCTAACTATCTACCTATCTACACTTCGTGGATCTGTTAGCAGCAAATAACAACAAGAGCAACACGCAACATTGAACTAACGCACGACTCGAGAGTTAGTTGGTGCCACAGCAGCTAAGTGTACTTCTACTGCTGCTGCTGCTGGTGATGATGATGATACATCCACTCATACAGTGCGTGAATTTGTACCCTGCAGAGTATCTGTGTGTTTGTGTGAGTCTGTGAGTTTTGATTGTTTGTGAGTGAATCTCTCTCTCTTTCTGTTTGTCTGTGGCGTCTTCCTCCCGGAGAGGCAGCGATAGCGGTATCGGCTAAGTGAAGACAGTAGAGAATCAACAGCGAGCGAGCGAGAGAGAGAGAGAGGAGAGGAGAGAGCGCTATACATAGAGGAAGTCGAAAGAAGGCAAGCGGTGAAAAAAGTGAGATCTTCGTTAATCTTCAAATGCTACAGCGTCACTGCAGCTGTCATTATTAGTACAGTTCCTGTAGCTAAACTGATCTGTGTCCGTATGCCTGCTGATCTGTGGATACTGTTATTATTGAGTACGTACAATCCCTGCGTGGTCGCTGGGAACACAATCGGTGGATCGAGGCCAGCAGGGCAGAAGCCAAAAGCCATCAAAGACGAGACTGCAGCTTCAGCAGCAGACGCTGCTGCTGCTGCCGCCGTAGCCGCAGTCAGACGCCAAGCACTAGTTGTCGTAATAGCTGTGGAACAGTGGCAATAGTAGTCCCAGTAGTTGCCGAGAGTGAGTACATGTTCGTGTATCTCTATGTATGTTTGCTTCGTTTGGTTCGTTTATATGCGCGCAAATCGAGTGTGGGACAATTCTGTGCCATCGCCATTGTGGGGCGTTCGCCAGTCGCGAAATCTCCATCTCAGGATAACGTTATAGTATCGGACACAAACTGCTGCTGTACTGCGTAGCGCGATTGCTGAGTCGACGTCGTCCTGATTGCATCGCTCCTTGCGCTTGTGTCGTTGTTATTGTTGTTGTTCGTGGTGTTGTCAGCGTAATCAGCAACAGTTGATTTTTTGGATACATCATCATCCCGCATCCTCGCCCAGTTCGCATCCACATTGATCGATCAATCCATTCGAGCTCTAGCGACTGCGGATTAACAGCGATCATCACCTGTAGCAACAACAAGAACAACAGCAACAGTTACTGCAGTAAAAACAACATCAATAACGACAACATTATATACTTCATAAAATTACGAAGAAAAGTAGAACAAGTTTGTGGGCGAACAGTGTAATAGTCAAAAGCAGGATCGATAAAAGAAGTCTCAGCAGGCAGCGAGGCAAGCAACAGCCGCAGCTACAAAGTCAATCATCAATCAATCGGTCGATCAGTTAGTCAGTGAGGAGTGCGTGGATTGTTGTGAGTTCCTTTGTTCGCTCATTATGAAGCAGAGCGAGCCAGTGGCTATCCCCGGTAGGGCTGAGCCCCGACGCTTGAGCCCGTTGAGCTGTAACTTAGCCATCAATGATGATACCGACGATCTCAACCTCGGCTCGCTGTCACCGCTTCCTCTGTCGTCTGATCTGCCGTCATCGCAGGGTAATTATTACTAGTTTTATCTAATAACTGTAATAAGTGATCCTGATAGTTGTCAAGTAATACAATGAGAAAGTCATAGCAATAATAATAATAATGCAATAGAGAATAATATTTATGGCAGTATCGTCGTATTGTGGAGAAGACAGTGTGATGTGTGGCTGGCATCCGCGTCTTCTTGTATTATTGCAGGTAGTCCTAGTAGCGTTAATAAAATTGGTCGCTATCGGAGTCAGTCGAGTTGAACAACGGAGTCTGGGCAGTTTTGCGCAGCAAAACCCACGAAGATGCAAATAAAACACATTGCGGTACAATTATAGGTGTAACACTGCTTCCGTGTTAAGGAAACATTAGCAGTTTGCCTTCGTATACAAGTGATCAGGTTCGAGTCTTTAATGGCTTGAATGTCCCCTTCATAAGGTAGCATTACTGTTACATCTTAACCAGGGAATTGTCGGGGACACTGTTGTCTACTGATTGATTCGACAGATACAACAATAACAGATTACCTATGCACGATGGGCGGTCGCACGCGTACCATCAGCAGCCCAGACTAAAAGATGGCAGGCTTAAGTATATGGAGAAATGAAGTTGAAATATTCCGAAAAACGCTATGGGGCGCCACTATCCGGCAGAGTGTGGCGGATAGATGGCTGATGGGCACTTCTACGGGAATAGCTAATAGCAGCTGCGACACTCAACCGAATGCTACAAGAACAACAACCTTTCGCACTAAAAACAGAACTTTTGTGCCCGCCTCTGTTCACCTCGATTCTATATGATCGCTGGTATATATGTATGTGCGGAGTACGAGACGCGTTTATTTCTCAACTCAGAGGGGGCAAGGGTATCCGGAGATTTCTGATCAAGTCGAAAGCACCCTAATTTCATGCTGCTGCTGGTGCTGCTGCTGTTGTCATTAGCCTCTGCTTCGTCAAAACGCGGAGTGATGTTTTATATCGACTGAGCGAGTCAGTCGCTGTGATGTTATGAATTATGTTCTTGACTGTCAGGTCGCTTACCCGAGCTAACTCATATCATATGGGATATTGGACTATTACAATTATAGATTATTATTGTAAAATCAATAAACGCAAACCATGATGACATTGTGTGAAATCTGCACAAAAATATTGAATTAGGAACAGAGCATTAGAGAGAGAGAGAGAGAGAGAGAAGTTCGAGCAGTCATCGCTGGTTGAGTAAAATCACTCAGTTTAGTTTTCACGCTGTTGTTGTCCTCGTCGTCGTCGTCTCTGTGAGTCGTTCGTCCATTCCTGTTTAGATTTTTTTATGGCTTTCATTCTGCTGGTGCTGCTGCTACTGCTGCTGATGCAACTACAACTGACTACAGTGGCCAGTTGAGCGTACTCGCTTCTGGCTCGCAGCCAGCGTGAGCAGCCTACCCGGTCAAACAATCGAAGCAAGCGATCAAGATTAGCCAGCCGATCTTAGTTTCTATTATATCTACCACCCATTTATTGTATCTCTTTCTCTCATTTATTATGAATCTCTCTGTCTTTCTGATCTCTTTCCGTGCCGATTCCGTTCTGCTCTGCTTGATCTCTCTCTCTCTCTCTCTGATCATCGAAATGTACTAAAATCGCTAATTCCAACACCCAATTATTCGATATTTTTCGGGATTCTCCATAAGACAGGACCTTATGAAGGGGTATGATAACATTTATTGAAACATACAATAATTAGGAATTACTTCTAGGGATTATTGGATATCATCCCGTTGTTGAAATTGTGTACAACTCGGGCGTTGACAACGTCTATCGAACTTGACGCTCAAGTGGGGCTCTGTGGACCAATGTTGAATAGAGGGTGAATGTAGAAGGGGGTATTCTGGACGCAACTCAGTAGTACACAATGATTCAATTCAGTTCGATGTATTGGACTAGTCGGTTGATGCGCTCGAATAATGTTTGTTTGTTTATTTGCCCACCTTGTAATCTCATTCAGGCCAAGCTCAATTAATCGCTGTTACTGAGATTGGTATTGCTGTAGTATGTCTCTGGTAGGTGATGCTTGTAGTCAAATTGCTGTTGCCACGGTAGGTGCAGAAACACCGAGAGGCGAGCAGCCGGCGGCGGCGACGGCGGCAGCAGCGGCATCGACACGCCCAGGAGTAGCCGATGATGGCGAAGGCTCTGGTTGTGTTCGTCCGTGATACAGCCAGTGCCAATGTGTGTGCTACCATTAACCCCTGCCGCAAAGCGCTCGCAACTTCAAATGTTTGTTTGTCGTCAAACCGAGACGAACGTTATGGAGTGGAACTTACGTCGTTCACGTAAACAGCACCAACAAAGAGAATCACAGATCGCTACTATTGCTAATGGCCGAGCTGTTGCAATAAGCAGTAGAAGGCCCGCTGGATATCAGTGTCCGTATTTCGTCTACGAAGTCAAACCTTCGTAGAGCCATACTGGATTTTCTAGTTATCCGGCGGTCATCTAATCAGTTAACGGGTGAGTTCGTTGACATGAGGCGAAATCGGAGCGGGTAGTTCATCTGGTCGAGCAGTTCGCTAATTTGGAACAGAGGAACTGTTAACTATCGATCAAGCAATCAATCAATCAGTCGAGCTGATGTATCGCTCTCTAGCTGCATCAACACGAACCGTTTTACACCTATCGTGGGAGGATTAATACTAATTCTCAATCTCTCTTCTATTCAGACCGTGCATCTGTCTGTTTGCCTGCATATTTGTGCTTTGTTTCTATTATCATGATTATATCTTCGAGAGATATCTCTCATAACGAATGGCCGCAATCACCAGAGCAGTAGCAGCAGCAGCGAAAACAACAACAGCCTCAATCGCGCGCCTACGTGCGACCATGCTGAATAGCATATATATATATATATATATATATATCTCGCTGGATGGATGGATATGCTAAAATGCCGAAAGCTATGGGCGTTGTTCCGCAGGCGGTACCGTCTCACGCGTCGCTGCTGCTACTGTTACTAGGGCATTGGCTGGCTGGCTGGCTGGCTGCTGCCACAGATACAGATGCAGAGAGCCCAGAGAAGCGATCACGGAGGGCACGTTGCGATTTTATTTTTACCACCGCCACTACCTGGTCACCATATCGTCCGAGCCTCGCTGTGACACTCGGACATAGGACCCGAACGATAGACGAACACATTTTGCAGAAATCAGCTGCAGTTTTTTTTTAATGTATGTATTATACGTTATATTTAACAATCATAAAAATTAAATCATGTAGACCGACCAGAAATGTTACTTTCTCTATTCCATTCGTTATTTACATGAATCACATCTAGGGGGTCACACATATCCAATGATGCATCTAATTGCCGCTATGGCCACCCGCTGTAGGTGACCACTCACTCGTTGCGTGGTAGCGGTTATCCGTACCTACGCTACCACGCTCAACTACCTCGATCTGTGTCCTAGCTCCGTTGCTTCATTGTAACTTCTCCGCACCGCCTGAAGGAATTACTCATTATTCATTCCTCTATTCAACAACAACAACAACATTCACAGCTTGTGATCGTTTAGATCATATCTCTGCTTACGGCCTTCCATTCTATTCTATTATTATATGTTGTATGCATTAGTATCGTATCTATAATGGAAGAATGAAATCCACACTCGACGCTCCATTGGAAATGCTTGTCCAGCGGTGCTCAGGCGGATGATGCAGCTAATAGGAGACGGTGGCGGGGCGCGAGGGGGTACTGCACCTCTCTTCTGCTCGACCGTTAGGTTGTTTAGTCCATTCGTTCTTTCCTTGGCTCCTCTATCAGTTCGTTTGCTAACAACGAAACAAACAGTTGCGCTGAACAGCGCAGCGGCGATGGTGTTGCCTCTTCGCGATGTCGTGTTGTGAATGACAAATATCAAGCGAATTGAAACGAACACAGCAACGTGGTGGATAAGACTAACGCAGACGGCAATTGCAATTGAGTGTGCTCTGTGTCTGAGAGCGAGAGAGAGAGAGAGATGATGATCTGTCTGCTATGCTGTCAGGCTTGATTAGGATATATCTCGTAATGAATCGTTGGGCCAGCCCTGTGTTTTCCGTGTGGCTAGTTGGTAGCGGTGCCGCTGAGACGACAATGCCTTCTACGTTCATTTATCAGACGTTATAGCGCTTATACGCGCCGACGGCGCTCAGCAACATGCTCTACCATTTTGCAGCAGCGGCAAACAGCAAAGAAAATTTGTGACCGACATCATGTGGACCGACATATTGCAGGTGACATCACCATGTAACACCGTTCATTAACAGGTGACACCGTTCAGGGTCATACAAGCGACGGAGGACGAGATATTAAGCCAACAGTAGATATTTGATAACCGGATGAGGTATCGATTACTTTTAGCGTTTCAATTGTTGAATTATAAATACATGCTGTACTAAGTAACACTTCTTATTGAATTTTTTCATCTGCTTACAGCTGACCTCTCCGAGTTCATCGGAGACTGCGACTCAAGGCTGAAGATCTCGGCGGATTCGCAATCCGGGGGCTCTAGCTCGGGCTCCGGAGGCGTTTCGGAAGGTTCGGGTTCCTCGGGCGCAGAAGCAGACGGTGAAGTCGACGCTCTTGGAGTTCTCTTTCCCGACTGCTCATCGCCCGGCCGCACTCAACGGAAGAAAAAGAAACGCTCGGGTTATAGCTTCACTGAGAAGGGCTTCAACGACTTGTACGAGCTGACAGGCGAGCACCTTGGTGAAGGCTCATACGCGCATGTTGTGTCTGCCCTAGAACGCAGCACTAAACATGAGGTGGCCGTTAAGGTTATCCTGAAGGATGCGCCGGGTCACTCGCGGCCGCGCGTCTTCCGCGAGGTGGAGACGCTCCGCGAGTGCTCAGGACATCCGAACATTATCCAGCTGCTGGACTTCCACGAGGATGAGTCTCATTTCTACCTCGTGTTCGAGAAGATGAACGGCGGTCCGTTGCTCTCGCACATCCAACAGCGAGTTCACTTCACGGAGCGCGAAGCCTCAGAGATTGTGGGTCAGTTGGCGTCCGCGTTGGCCTTCCTGCATCAGAAGGGCATCGCGCACCGAGATCTCAAGCCCGAGAACATCCTGTGCGCTTCGCCCGACTCTGTTAGCCCGGTCAAAATTTGCGACTTTGATTTGGGATCCGGCGTCATTTTGCAAGAGTCTAGTCCCGTATCAACACCTGAACTGCTGACTCCCGTGGGCTCCGCGGAGTTCATGGCGCCCGAGGTAGTCGGAGCGTTCATTGGTCAGGCCGTCTATTACGACAAACGATGCGACCTCTGGAGTTTAGGTGTCATTGCCTACATGCTACTTTGTGGCTATCCTCCGTTCTACGGCAGCTGCGGTAGCGGCTGTGGCTGGGAACGTGGCGAGTTCTGCTCGGCCTGTCAGGAACAGCTATTCGAGAGTATCCGCGTCGGCTACTACGAGTTCCCCGCGCGGGAGTGGTCGGCCATCTCGGAAGACGCCAAAGATCTCATCCGCAATCTTCTTGTTAAGGACGTCAAACGGCGCTTCACTGCCGAGGTCGTCTTGCGACAGCCATGGGTGGAACGTGGCGGTCCCTCGACAGCTCTTGAGACACCATCGGTTATGCGGCGCAACAACTCCGCCAATCATTTGCAGAGTTTCGCGGACGCCGCGAACGCGATGAAAAGGCTCGTCACACACCAACAGACGCTGAATGAAGAGGTGACAGCCGCTCTGGAAGCCGTACGCGCTGCTGAGGATACACCACCAGCATCGTCGCCCGAGCCTTGCCTTAGTTTGGGTATTGGCCCGGCCGATCAGACAAACGTGATGGGCCTTTCGCCGCCTGCCGAATCCGCGTTGGCGCGCAGGCGACGCCTCAAGTCCCTCTCACTGGGAAGCACCGGTGAATCGGCCACGGCAACCCCTCCAATCTAACTGTGATATAGTCCCCAATCCGCACAGGAGGACCCAACAGAGCTCAGACGACAATAATCGACAAACATACAAAAGAATACGCCGAAACCAAGATAAATTGACTCGTTCTGCCCAAGTCAACTAAAAAGGATCAGAGAATAGGAGAGAAAAAATGTAATGAGAAACACTTGTGTCATTGATAGACACTACAATGCAACCCAACAATGTCTTATACTTACTACGTACGGTCTAGATATATATATATGTGTGTACTATTACAACTTCTGCTATTACTCTTGCCCGCTTCAACAGTATAGTCAGGCGAAATGGGTTCTTTTGAGGCAAAGAGACTGTGGAAAAAGGTTCCATATATGTATATATGCATGCATGCATGGATGCATACACACGGCATTTGCTGGTCTCTCTGGTAGTATTCGTTTGTTCGTTTAACTCCGCGCAACATCCTGGCGGTTTAGTGCCGAGTGTTGCGCTAGTTCTTAAGGAAAAAGACGATACAGGATAGAATCGTTCGAGAGCTAAGGATCACTTTATTGTAATGGTCAGTTAGTGTTCTTGTACAAATGAGGCGGGCAGAACGGGCCAGAGAAATCGAGATAGATGCTCCATTCTATTCTGCTAATTAACATGGCGACTATGGTGATGATGATGATTATTATTATTACTACCTTCGTATGACGATTACTATTATAAGTACGCAAATATAAACCGTATGATCGAGCTAAACGTGATATAAGGACAGGAGCCCATTAATGTTAATAATTGACCTGATTGAGAGTGTGTTAAAATGAGAATGCTGAACCGCACGTTGATGCTGCTGGTGGTGGTGATGATGATGATGATGATTGTAGTGGTCGTCAACCAGAGTACCTTAGAAGGGCTATTTGTGTGGATGAAGACTTTTGACCGTACACACACAAAGCAAACAAAGACGGCACGAGGCGCGCGTTTGTAGTGGCTTCTCGTTTTGCTGCAGTGGCAGCTTTTGTCATTTGCCTTCTTTTTGTCCAGGGAAACACAACAACCACAACAACAACAACAACAACAACAACAACAACAACCACTGATAATAATGATAGGTTGTAACAGCGAAGAGGAAATAAGTGGGACAGGAAGTGCAGCACACACCTGGAAAACTCTCTTGAAAGTCTTGTGTGATAGTTCTTGATTTTGACAACAACAACAACAAACAAATAATAATAATGATAATAATAATCTGCAAAAAGACAAACAACTTGAATGTACATGTGGGAATACAGGGAGAATAGAATAAATAGACGGACGAGTTTGCCAATGGTAACTTTCTCTTGTTAGGAGCCGGGACCATCGTTAGACAACACTACATTACCATCTACCTAAATCCTCACGCCGAGGCAAGATTGACACCCGAATGAATAGCAACAACATCAGGAGCAGATAACATCTCAGCAACGGCAAACAGACTAGCAACCAAAACGTACATTTATAAAGATCATCTATATGGTAGACGTCCAGCAAACAGTGCCGAATATTCTATTCTCGGTAACGGAAGCAGAAATAAATCAGCGAGTCAGCTGGGTAGAGCGATACTGAATAGTTGATGAAAATTAGACTGGATCTGGAAGAATTATCAATGATTGGCATACATCGTATCTGAATTATATCTATGCGTGCAGGTCGAACTGAGTAGACATGCATGTATACCTTGAAGATGAATGACACCGCTTCAGTGCGAACGAATCAAGTGTTTCTCTGTGTGTATGAGTGTATGCGAATGTGTGCGTAACGGTAAACCAAATGGTGACCATATATGACACACAAACCCACATATGGATTTCATATATTACAGGTAGAAACCTAATCTTGCTATCTGTAGGTACATATGTAGAGACACACAGAGAGAGAAAATAGATATGATGAACAATTTAGCACTTGTACTAAGCAGGCCCAAAAATGAGTGTATGGACAGTGACGATTATAAATTGTTGTTGTTGTTGGTGACCGATGGAGAAAGAGAGAGAGAGAGACTGCGGATGTACGTCGAACGCTGTATAAGTGCCCATTGAGTTGTTCTGTGTATACAGTAATGCAGAGTAGCAATCATGGGGATGTGCGTAGGTATGTTGGGGTGGCCAGATAAAACGTCGGATAGGTAAGCACAACGCTGGTTCAAGTTGGCGATAATGGTTATATATATATATATATATATATATATATATATATATATATATATATATATATATATATATATATATATACAGAGAAAGAGAGAGAAAGAAAGAGATGATTGAAGTAGTTCGTGCCTGACCGAGCTGCCGAGTGGCCAATATATAAAGATCTTCTGTTGCATGTGCTAGTAGATGTACAAATCTTGGTTCCTTTTTTTGAACAAGAACAACAATAAACGAGAGGAAGAAGTAAGAAATCTCGAATGAAGTGAGACTGTTCGTGTATTTCAAAGGAAGGCTTTTTTATAGGGATGGTAGGACATCTTCTTCAGTGTGGCATTCACTGGCTATCTTGGCAGCATCGATGTCGCAGGTATTTTTCGAGGGGGAAGGACTGGGACGGGCATCATGTAGCCACTGCTAAAGTTGTGCAGTTGTACAGCTTTTTCTTCAATTGCTTGCATAGGTATCGTCTGCTATAGTCAATAGCAACACACAATGACTCGAGAGAGACAACTAAAAGCCATTGAAAGACTGTGTACAGCATATTCTCGTGTCAGACGTGGTCCCGGCTTAAAGACTTCGCTCACTCAGGAAATAATCGGAATGGTAATAATAATAATAGTCAAACTATAATAACCACAACGCTATCAATGGCATCACCCAAGTCCATTGTATAGATGGTAAAATCTGGTAAAGTTCGATCACAATATGCCTATCAGGAAACAAAATAGAAAGAAAATCATGTATTATTATTATTATTATTCTAGAACGACAGGCTGATGTTATCGATATGACGATGGTAGGACAAACAAACAAACAACAAAAACACACACATGCATATAACAATATACCCTGACATAGCGAAGCCACAGATGCTTCAGATGAGGAGAACTTGTAGCGGATGAGTCGACTGGAGAACACTGGATTTCGAAGGCGCAAAGTGAAGATTGGTTTGTTCTTCACTCATCTTCATCCATATCTATTCTTTTCGATCTGTGTGTACAATGCTACAACAACAACAACAACAGCAACAACAACAACAACCGACATCTCTGATGATGACAATGACCATGTCTATGTGCATTCATCTTGGAAGGTATCCACATGAATGAAATATGACGAAATCCATGATATCAACCATCCATCATTCATCTGAGGGTTGTCCGAATGCAGCTTTGTGTCTTATACATCTCTCTGTGTGTGCGTGTGTGCGTCTGGTCTGTCATTGAAACAAACCACAACCGCAACTACACAACAACAACAACAACAACAATGGCAAGGAAGACTGAACGATGATAGAGACTGGGAATAAGAATCACACAGATGATGATAATGATAATAATTTTGACGTTTGGTGATAAAAGAGTGATCGTTTCATAACTGTGAACTTCTTTCAATGATCGATTGATCTGTTTGTGTGTGGTAGTGTGTGTGAGTGTCCGCGCTGATGACGATGACTTTGTAATATTATGAAGTTTTGTCATTTGGGAGAGCGCACTGGCGGGCTAGAATGATGGTGGATGCAAAAAAAGAGGAGTGTGATCTATGTTGACGCTCATTTTGAGAGTAATAACAATAATGATAATACCACAAACACAATGGAAACTATACGTGATTCTGAAATGTTGATGACCCGATACATAGGTCTCATTGATACCTATAGTTGATGATGACGACGACGAAGTATGGTTTAAAAGTGAAAATAACGAAGATCGGGAAGGTATAGAGTCGCGATTAGCGATAGCGATTATGTGGCTTTGAACGTGCGACTACTTTTTGTCGGCCGATATGAAAATGGGGAAGATCGTCTGCTTTGAAGTCTGACTTAGTGTGTAGCAGATGGATGAGACTGATGCACGATGGTGGTGATGGCGATGATAACAATAATAATAATGACATTATCATTATTAAAAATAATGGTGTTGTATTTTTGTCAGTTGAGGCTCTTGCCAGCCCACAGTCCCTCCGGGGCTGGCAAGAGTCTTCCTTTTTGCTAAATACACATTCATACATTCTTACATAATACAGATGATGAAGATGAAAATCAATAAATATATACGAACACATGACACAAGCCTGTAGCCAATAATGACAGAAGGAAGCATCAAACGTGCGATTAAGCGATTATTATTATTATTATTATAACAGAGAGAGAGAGAGAGATGCCTGTGATGATGCCCCAAAAACGTTACCACGTTGTTGCAAGTAGACAGACAACACCCCGATCAGAGCAGACAACAACAACAATAACAATGTACTGTACGAGGCGGCGAAACCGGGAGTGAATGACAAACAAATACAGAAATAAGAGACAAAGGGCAGATATTTCATATTTTTCATATAAAACCAGAGAGAGAGAGAAAGCTAAATAGATAGATATGGACAGAAAGAGAGAGAAAGAGAGAATACTATTTGTTTACCTGAGTGAACCCGAGTGCTCCGTGTGGCGATATCTAATGTGTAAACAATGGGAAAAGGATATTATTAATTGTACCATCACTCCCTCTTTATTATTTTCTAATTATTTATCTGACAGAAGCGAATTTTGCAGAAGGCTCATGAGGATGGTGTTGGAGTGGTATTATGCGTAGGTATTGTGGTAAATCTAGCTGACCTTACCGTGCATATATATATATATATATATATATATATATATATATATATACTTAGTAGTGATAGAAGTGAGCGTCTTTAGTCGTGAATGCCGACCGACACTCTGTGGCAATATTCCACGTATTGCCGTTCATGACAGTTTTTTTTTGTCTAATATGTTTCTTTGTTACGGACACTGAATATTTGTCCCTCTCATGTTGAATGTTAGTGACTGATTGATATAGCTGCTACATAGCATCATATGGAGCTGCCGTGAGAAAGAGAAAGAGAGAGAAAGCACGAAATACATAACGGTTTGACTAAGTTTGTACAATAGATCCATCCATATGTGTCAAGGAAATCCAAGCGTCAAGTAGGAGGAAGAGAGCGACGATTTCGAGAAATGATGCCTATGCAGACACGAGTTGCATAGAAACAATATGGATATCGCCGCACGGATCGTCGCGGGAGGTTGGGGTTGGGCGTGGGGGATATACTAAAATGCTGACGAGAGCGCGAGGTTGATTCGATATGAGGTTGATATAAGGGGGAGGTTTTTTTTAGGTTTATCGAAAGCGATCCAAGTCGTAAAGGCGAAGAGGTTTTGATTCAGATTCTGCGGGCGGGAAAAAACGACAGGTAACCTCAAGATGCCGATGGCCGTGTTGATGATTGTGGTGATGATGGTCGTGGTGGGGCTATTGACAACGACAATGACAATATAATCGTTATAGTCGTTAGTGATGGCGGGTGAAATATTGGCCAATATGTAGAAATGGTGTCCTGATGATAAAGTGGTGGTCGAACAGATGTTGTAAAGAGATGCAGGAGCAAGATGATACAGATATGGTGGAAATACAGTGGAGGAATTGTCGAAACAACAACAACAACAGCTGCAACAGCAATAAGATCATGCGAGCACAGCAGAACAACACAACAACAAACTACCACACTATACTGGTATATTCATCATCTGGTATAGTTCGCTGTCACGTTGCTGCACGTGAATAGCGTCGAAAAGAAGGGAAATGGACGACGCGAAACAATGTGAACACAATGAGTGAAGTTCGATCAGGCGGGGGATGAGATGTGAAGATGACGCGGGTGTACGAACTATACACGGCCGGTTAAGCGAGGACGGCTCACCAGCCTCAGTGAGTTAGTCAATCAGTCAGTGTTTGTAGTAAACAGGTCAGAGGTTGTCGGATCCGTCCTCGATTCCGAGGGGGGAGAAAACTTCACATGTATCAGTTGATGGAGCTATAGATTACAGACGAAGAGATAAGGAGCAGAACGTTTCATTGTCATTGATATCATTCTATTAGTGTTGCTGTTTATTGCCACAATACCAGCAACAGTAATATGAATAGAGACAATAGTGAAAATATTGTAGAATCATTAGCTATTTGGCAAAAACTCAATAATCTGCAATGATGACTAATGAAACGAAACCAACTGATATATATTATACTATATATTTCTCCGGCAATATTTCTTTCTTCGGCTATCAAATCATACAACCAAAAAACGCCAATACTCGAATGTGAAGCATACAATAAGGAGAAGATTAATAATAATAATAATTATTATTATTATTCGTATACGACCGTGATCATCCATCTGATAACAACCGCAAGCAGAACAGTAAGACCACCACAATACGATTGCTACTGCTTTTCTATATAATCTAATCTATCGATCGACAGATCCACATATTTATATATTTTGGACTTTGTATTATATATATATATATATACTGGTTTATTTTTGAAACTGGATATGATACAAATCTAATTATATAAACGACAACAACAACAACAAACAAACCAGCAAAAAACGCTGGCTAGACAAGGAAAACTACCCACTGAATATGGCCCGGACATCGACTACTACCTGGAATATTAATGCAAATAAAACGTACAATGAAACTTCGCAGTGGTGGTGGCGGAGTAACGATGAAGACTTTACAAAGGTGTGTTTTCTCTTTTGCGCATTCACGACATTCATACTATTAATAACAATATCTGTAGCCATTATTAGAAAGTTCACGTAAGGTGGGCTCTGATGAAATAGTTGATAAGACAGCGTGGATTATTTACATTGGAGGGATTTATCGTTGTTTCTGTTATTCCGCTGTTTGACAACACTTTCCGTAGCGTCTGGTGTTCATGAGCATTTAGCATGACATCGAGAGCAGATAAGTTTTTAATTAAGTTATTTATAATAGACGCTCACTTACGCTGCACTCAAACAGCAACTTGTATACGTTATCTGCCTATTACCGATGTATGATTCGTGATACTCATGCATTGTGTCATTCCATGTGGTCCCATTTCGGTAACCGGTCGGTATGAACAACAGCAACTATGATATATGATTAACGATAGACTACTTCCAAGATTACTTCGACTCTACTCGTTATCGTTAGCCAAGAAATCCCTTTGATTCAATCAAAATGGGCAATATACAAGATCTCCGTGCGGTGAAATGTAGTCATAGAGGGAGGCAAGATTTATCAGTACAAGTATTATAGCTGAGGTAGCTAGTCATATATGTGGGTCGCCGAGCTGAGATCGCATTGGCGTTATGATAGCGACAATTCATTAGCACATTTTGCCATTTCCTGTACCCTTGTGCAGGTACGCCCTTCATGTCATAGAGATACCCGTCTTGTAGGTTTTCTCGATTCATTTCAAGTATCAGGGTGTGCCGTTGTGTGATGTTGGAATCAGACCACTGCTGCAAAAGCTGTGAAATAAGCTCTGCTGACGGCGAACACGATGACGACGACGACGAATGCCAACTATTCGTTGCCAGCTCGAGTCCCAGCCCTGCCGGAATAGCAGCCGCTGCTGTCTGGTGCCGGGTGCCGGCTGCTGCCAGTACAACACAACGGTAAGCCGTTCTTACTAGTACAGTGTCATAGTTCCTGATGCAGACGCTTCTTTCTACTCACGACCGACCAACTACTTGCGTGACGGCAGCAGCAGCAGCAGCACCACCTCACTTTTACTAACAGACAGGCCCACACAGACACACGCAGAGCCAGGCGCAGTTCAGATCGCCCGCGCTGACGTTTCACTGCAGGCGGCGAAGCTGCGTCGTAGCGAGGCAAACCGACCAAGCGACCAGCAATAGCCAGCAGTGATCTGGCGACCAGCAATGGACGCGACGGCAGCAGCAGTAGCAGCAGCAGCACACAGTCAGTCACACGCGTAGTGAATAACACATACAGATCCGCGTGCGCATGGCCAAACAAATACACACACACTTCTCGTGCTTCGTCGATGGTAGCTGCTGCTGCTGAGGCAGCAGCAGCAGCGGCGGCAGCGTCGTCGTCGTTCTTACTGACGATGACCACCACTACCACCACCACCACCACCACCGCCGCTGTTGTTGTTGTTGTTGTTGCCGGTGGTGGTAAGATGGTGACGATGATGGCTGCTGGTAGAACATACACACAGTCAGACACACGACATGGCGATGATGATGATGATAGTGGTGGTGGTGGTGGTGGAAGCAGCAAGCAGCAGGTAGTTACTCTGATGCCACAACTAAACACACGACATAATAACACAGCGACGCTGGTGCTGCTGAGCAGTGCTAGCCGTCTAGCGTCGTTACAGAACCACACGGTTCGCCGTTGCCGCTGTCGCTGCTGCTGCTGCTGGTGTTGGCAGACAGAGATGGGGGAAGACCGGCCAGCCGGCCGGCACGGGATCGACCAAGCAACCACCCAACCAACCAAGTGACTATCCACGGCAGAGCTACAGCGAATCAAGTCAGCCAGCCAGCCAGCTAGCAAGCTAGGCAAGGCGCGGCAACCGAACGAAGGAGAGAAGCAGCAAGCGGTTGTCGACCCCCTTTTGTCGTCGACGGACCAACGAAGCGACCGACGACTGTCTGTCTGTCTGACCGACTGTCCGTCCGTCCGTCGGTCCCATTCTCCTTACACCACAGACGACACAGCCGTGTACCGTCACTGCCATACCATCACCACCATACGCTATTATACCACGATGCTGATGATAATGATGATGATGATATGGTCGTCGTTTGAGCCAGCCATATTCAGCTTGAACAGTTGTGCGAGGAGTTTGTTAACGGACAGACGGGCGAGCCACGAACAGACAGATAGACAGACAGACGAACGGACAGACCGACAGACGAACGGACAGACCGACAGACCTACTATAGATGGGTGGATGGATGAATGGATGGATGGATGGATGAAGTGAAGAAACATACAGACGCGATGGGCAACGTACGCGGACAAAACGACGCCAACGAATATAACACCACAGATAGATGTAGATAGATCTATGTAGTATCTATCTACAATAAATACATGCGCTTGTGATTACGAATTGTTGTTGTTGTCGTTGTTGTTCTCATGGGGGGGACCGAGCCACTTGTTGGTGTTGTCTCATTAGAAGCTACATCTCGCTGATGGCCTGTTGGTTGTACGCGTTGGCTTGCAGCCCGCGGCGATTGTCTCGCGGGCAGAGAACAGGCCGATAGCATAAGACAGCACAAAAACAGCAGCATCGCTGCCTTGGTTGAGCCTGTGTAGACAGGACCGAGCAAAATAGCGAACGAAGCTAATACTCACAGCAACAGCAGCAGTAGCAGTAACATTTCAAATCTCCAATGTCCTCGAAACAACAGCAGACAAAGCAGAGGCCATCTATGAACACCTGAGCTACGCAAGAGCTATAATTGTCTAGGAATGACGTGGGTAAAGGGCTGATTCAATAGCAATTATTATATTGAAGGCGAGGGCTCGTTGAACACGATGCTACTTCTATTTAGTATTCATTTTTTACTTTTATTTAGTATTCAGACAGTCGAAAGTGGAGGGTGTTTCCGGTAACCCATGAGCCGTCACATTATCTATCATTACAAACGTTGCGTCGGCCAGTCTTCAAATTGTACGTTAGTAAAACTCATCTTTCCAATGAACTCAAGTCGCTTCAGATCGATTCAAGATTGGTGGGCATGTCGGCGTGAAGCAATCAGCCAGTCGAGCAGAATATTTGTCGTGATCAAAAATCGATTCACTTTTGTCATCAAGTTCTCATCAAACGCTTTGTTGTATGCATAAGAATCACGAGATCACGTGCATACGTAAATATCAGCGTAGCGTTGAAGTTACGCTGTAGCGTTTTCGCGCTGCTCAGCTCAAGCTAAAAATCTCGTTCCCGGTCATGATTCAGGCTCCTACGTTACTTAGTTTATTCTAAATTTAATCTCAACAATGCAAAATGGTTTGACTAGACAATCGCCGATCACGTATGTTTTCCACCAGGCCGGTATTCGAATTGGGTCCATTAAAGCTGTATACTGGAAGCTTCGTCTGCTCTTTTATTTGCCACCCAGTTTAGAAGGTCGTCATGCAACTTTGGATCGATGTCTGTCTATTTCTTTGTCATTTATTTCTTTATATTAATAAATTATTTATTTATGAAGTTAGTATGGTATCATAGAGCACGAGTGTTAAATAGTCCCGATAAAAAAAATCCCGATTGGTCGATCTTCTGACCAGTCAGACTTGGGATACGTGAACGTTTGCGTATGATACTAGAACTCTGAATAAAATGAAAAGTGGTAGTTAAGATACACGCTGATATCACACTGATACTGGATAATGCTGAGCTATATCTGTCATACTAGAGAGTGTGCCTTTCCCAGCGATTAGTATTACTAAAGCGCTAGCAATATCGTTCACTTTCGCCACTCTGAAGTCGACCCTAATCCTAATCTGGGGTAACGAATTTAGCGCTTTGTTTTTGTCGGGGTCAGCTCGTCTGTTAACTTGTTTGAAACTGCACACAAAATATGGCCACATGGCAATCCGAACTGACTGAGTGTCCGAACTGACCTTCTCCACCTCTTGAAACTTTTGATTCTCGTTAGCAAAAACAAAACTTTCTATACTATATCTTGTATTGCATAATATTTTAGGATATTGGTTACACTTGCGCTGTTAGCCGACCATAAGTACTGCCGGACGATGCCCATTGGGCTTGTTGTGGGGGTATCGGTTCTCCATTGGTCTCATGAGTCCGGATATACTTCAGTATAGTCCCATCAGTATAGCCAAATTCTGTGGGCAATGCCTCTGTCGAATTTCCCAGTGGTCTCCCTTATATATGTCTGTCATCGAGTTCGTGAAAAACAATCGGAGTGCCGTCTCGATTACAGCGTCAAAGCGCCTAGCATCAACTTCCTACAGCATGGAATTCATTCACCTACGCAAATTTCCCGAGCTGATTCTCAACCAACATTTAACGTAAATTCGGTTACAGGTTCGTTTATCGTGACTCAAAGTTGAGACCACTCAAATTGATGCCGCATTATAACTACATTGTATTTTTGGTCTTCCCTAGCTCGTTAGATGCCCAGAATGTGAGCCCGACATAGCTGGGGTTAAAGTGGGTGGATTTAAAAACAGGCGATCAGAAGTATTGCTTCGCTCAAGGATCACAATGACTGTGGAGCTGAAGAATGAATACTACCAGCTCTCGGTCATCTGTTATTCCATAGGAATACTAAGATGTCGTCACTCAAGCTCTCTCTCTCTCTCTCTTAAGATCCTTGTCGGAGCCTTTTAAGAAAAATTACACAGGAAGTGTTGCATGTTGATTGCTGATTCTCCAATAAATCCCCGTATTCAACGGTCACTGCCGCATAGCGCCATCTGCAAATTGATACTCCATTCAGCACAAGATGCCAAAAGGGGCATGTTATGCTAACGCATGACTTTTGGTTCTGATCGAATTCGAAAAACCAGAACAAGATAGAGAAATTATTGTCAGTATATAATAATCTCATGATTTTCCTCTCCAAGCAACCCACCTGTTTTCCCCTCTTGCCTTTGAGACCTTGGGCGGGCACGGCCCTCTCACTGCGAACTTCCTCGAGGGGGTCTACCATAGGTTGATCCGCGTCACCGGGGACAAGCGCACTGGCTCTTTCCTCCTGCAGCGCCTGTCCCTCGCTGTGCAGAGAGGCAATGCCATCGCCTTCCTCGGGACATTGTCGACCTCACCCCCCCCATTATCCCTAGAAATTCCGAACTACTGTATGTTTGAATAAATTGCCATCTCATGATTGATACGATTGTGATTTTGGATTTCCTCAGCATCCCGGAAGACCATCCCAAGTGCAAAGATCCTCACGTTCACACGGTAATGAACCGGCTCAAAATGCTACACAGTATTTATGGTATTTCGTAAAATGACCAATACTTTTGTGTGTAAGCTATAAGAATTAAAATGGCACCCGCATAACAGCTACATTACGAATGCGCCCTATTGACTTTGGGAGCTTTAGAAGCTTGCATATATTACCAGTACTATTACTATCATGATGAAAACATTTAAGGCATTTAACTTTGGTACCACTATTTTTGTTTTCGAAAAAATGCAGCAACAACATCAGTAACAATCAAGCTTCCTTTTCGAGCGAAGAGGTACAAAAACGAAAACAAGGATCCCAGCGAAAACATCCCAAGCGGTTCTGCTACCGCAGTCGCTACCGACGACCTCTGCCTCTGCATCGACTGGTGCTTGCGTTCACGTGGTATAATATTCGGTTGACTGAAACAAAGCCGCCGTACTTTAGTGTTAAATAAACAACTTATTTGTTTACATTAATGAAACGATTATCTGCGTGCTATAAATATCATCCCTGAGAATTTATAGCAAATTGAGATCTGGTCGGTAGATCTTGCACACCCATCAGATGACCTCCGAGCGAGAGGTCATATACTATCTTCATTAGTGCTTGCTCGAATCCGTTCCAATTTCGGTGGTTTGCAACCCTAAGTCTCCTCTTTAGCTGGCCAAAACAATAGAAGTCCAATGGACTTATATCAGAAGAATAGGCGGGTTGACTCTACAATTTCCTTCTTAGTCTCCTCAGCAACAGTAGCTTTGTGGGTGCGAGCGTTGCGGTATAGAATCCACGGACGCGTACACTTGTTTGCGTCAAACCACGTATCCAGATACCCTGCCAAATCATTTTAAACACCTTTCTGGTAACATCGGTTTTCGGAGGCAAGAGCTGATAGAAGGCAATTCTATCGAACTTGATAACCATAATCAGCCTCGTTTTGTCGCCATGAATTTCTTCGCAACTTCCGGTGTAGCCGTTTCACATGTTTCATCAAATATTAGCGACGCTGGTTTCTGTCAGCGTGTGTGTACAATTGACCGATCAATCGTAAAAGTTCATTACGAAGTTTCTCTCATCTTAGAATAATAGCTAGGTTCTGCTTACAATAAAAATCGCGGAAATCTCTGTTCCGGCCGGAGTTCGCGTGCCACCCTGGCCAGAATCTTCCTCGTGTAAAGATTGTCCTTGACGATGCGCTGAACCATGACGTACGACGGTTCTGTGTGGCTCGCAAGCGAACGCAGGGACCAATGCCCCCTATAACTAGAAACATACAATTTCAATGCTTTTTGTAGTGTTTGAGCATCGTGACGATCACTTCCATTTTAGCTTTGGCAGTCCGCCCCTTCTGCCTTATGCTGCTTACACCATTCCCGTACACTTGGCGGGGGCCTCCCGGCATGAACACTTCACAAATTTTTGGAGTGAATTAGGCCGGCGCTGTGATCTTGCAGAACGCCGATGTTGGTGAAACACATTTATTTTTCAAAGGAAATTGACGTCTGAATTTTTTTATTTTTTAATTCGAAATTAGTCTAAATGTAGGGGCGCCCAACACCTTTTTATTGTTTTGAAAATAACGCAGCCGCTACTACAGGAGGCTTTTTGAAATCAGCCTAATCCAACCGCTAGTGCTGCGTTTTCCTACTGCTGGTTGAGGTTGGTGTCGAGTTTCTCGTTAATCAGCGGACGGGTAGGGAGCTATAATATGACACTTGCACCACTCGATTGATGGATGGATGAATAGATAGATATATAGTCGTGTGTGAGTTACCGGGTGTTCTTGTGCAGACGAGAAGAGTCTATCTGTCTGGAGATTATCGCGGCCCACTACCGCATGGGGGGTGTTCCGTGATAGCCGAATCACAGACGAACGGCGGAATCACAGGCATTGCCGTCTAGTGCAGCTCGTCTCGCTTTAGTGCGCGCGTCCAGCCCCGCCACCGCCACAACCAGCATCAGCAGTATCAGCATCACAGTGTCAAGTGATGAGCTGCCCCATCGCGATTGACTGACTCACTCAACGACTCAATGAATGACAGGTGCTTCCTATATTCTTGGGGGCTGTTTTGCGCTGTTTATTGGATTGTTTCACCGTAGCAGCAATTGGCAGCTGCCTACAGTAATATCAATCGTTCAATCAGGCATTATATTTACACTCTGGTAAGTCGAGTGTTTGCATGTAAAAGTGAGCTTTTAGCATCAGCGCCGTCACAAATCGGTGTCATCTCATCATCAGAAGAACGCTGATTTATGGTGCAGGATGCTCTGCTTGCAGGCTACCGCCCTCGGCGAGTTTCCACTTCTGAGCATTCAACTTATGCCTCATTCAATGTTTCAGAGTGCTTCGTCAATTCGAGTACTGAACGCCGTGTGCAAGTCGGAACCTGTCGACGCTGTGGTGCTTAAGAGACCTATGCTAGTGGGCGTTAGTTATTCAGAGTACGATCTATCTGCGGAAGATCATATGGTTCGATGCGCGACTTCCGTTGCCCGCGGAAGTGTACCACAGTACAGTAATTCTCTGTAGTGTTTCTTACAACGGGGAAACAGATGAATGCCTCCGATTCATTCCACTCTTGATGCGAGATATGCACCTAAACCACTCCATGCATCGATTCGAGGAAGCATATTGCAGGCGAAGTGAAGGCTTCCAAGGTAGTTTCACCATAACGGAACAAGGTTTTTGCAAAAGGTTGTATTGTACATCGATGGTAGTGTGTTTAGCGAGCGGAAGAGCCAATAAAGATGCTTTATGCTAGGGTAGAGTTATTTCAGGGCCATTCGCTGTTCAGATTCGTCTGATCTGAGCTTGCTGGAAGGGAATACGTGTCCCCCCGTTGAGCATACGATCGAGAGAGCTTGCATGTCATGGTGCCCGTATTCGGCGAGGGCCACAGATATAAAATAGTCGATTCATTTGCTTGCTTTCCGAGACAAGTGCAGGACAGCTCGAACATCGTGTGCTGCCCACATGTCGAGTGTATTCGCTGCTTAGCGATTACGGGAAGATTGACATAATCGGCAGCATTACACTGACCGCAGAATTTTGCTATATGCTGATTCTTAACGTAAATTACAGATGGTGCACTTACTGGGGATTAGAGATTTAAAGCTCTCGGAAAGCAGTCTGTTGAATAGATTGATAGCAGATTGTTGAATATATCATTTTAATATATACACGATCAAGCTTCCGATAGCCGAGTTGATGTGAGATTCACTAATAGCAAAACTTGTGTACGCCCATAGCACTAGTTGTAGTCACAACCCGAGAATGAGATCTGGTCGGTCTTGGTCAAAGTGTCGTAAGTAAAAGATTGATTTTGGATTTGATATGGATATTCGAAGAACGCCGCGCTGTAACCGTTTTAGGCATTAAGTAGTTCTTGCATCTCACAGAACTGATGATTTCCGCTCGCTAGCGACTGTCTAAACAGAGATATTGGTGGGATTTTTTTTGCAACACTTACATTATTTGCTATGGTAAAAATAAATATACAGCATGTTTGAGAAATGTTTATGCATCGTCATGACAGATGAACAAAACGTCGTCTAAAATGGATATCTCTGCGAATATACAGTGAAAACTGTATATGTACTAATATGTATTTGAAAGCAAAAATGAAAGGAAAACTTGACTTTTCAATCTATACACATGGCTGAACTCCCGTGGCTTAGAGTTGATTTTCGAAGCACCCTATATATATATATATATATATATATATATATATATATATAAAAGAGGGTGTTGCGGTTATTGTTTATTTTGCTATATCATAAGCTGTTATTATTATTATTACTGTTATTATTCAGCAGTCACTCCCTATTTATCCTGTCCTAATCTACAAACAATACTCGTGTAGTTTATATAATATTTAGAATTAGTGTTTTCCGTTCGTCCACATGGACATTCCAATGGCTACCTTTGTTGTTGTTGTTGTTGTTGTTGTCACCGTTGGCAATGATTTACAATCCACCCTAAGCGTCTGCTGCGATTGAAATGACATTGCGTTCATGCTGAGGTTGATGAGGTGACTGTGTCTTCCGCCCACATCAACTACATATAACAATAATAATACTATAGTGGTTGTAATATATGGCTGTGGTGGTGGTGGCCGGGCTGTGACGCTTGATTTCGCTGTCACTGTCGAGCGACGCACACTCCTGTCCGTGTATGCCGCCGCTGCTGTTGTTGTTATTGTTGTTGTTGTGGTTCAACAGTCGACAGCAATGACCGACGACGCTTGTGGTGACGGCCCTCGGCGGCAGCAGCAGCAGCAGTGACAATAACATCAGCACAATCTGCTTCCATAGTGCCCCCAACCGGCCGCCAGGGGGACAGCAAGAAAAGGTGAATAGTAAAGTCGTCTGCCATAAAGCAGCAACAGCTATTGCCGTTCCTGATGGTAACTGTGGTTATTGCTGCTGCTTCGGTCGTTGTTGTTGTTGTTGCTGTCGTCGTCGTCGTTATTGTTGTTGCTGTTGTTGTTGTTGCACTGCATTCTAGCCAGAGGCGGCACCGGTGTCGACGTTGTTGCCATCCTGCCCAGTGTCTCCATTGTTGTTGACGATTCGTGGCCGCTGTACAAGTGTCTACTGTTGTGCTAGGTAGACAAGGGAACGGTTCGAGGCTAGTGGCCAGCAACTCACAACGGCAGATCAGCAACAATCATAGCTAACCACAGCAGCAATAGCAACAGCACTCGCAGCTGACTTGGTTGACTTGAGTTGACTCGACTCGGCTTAACTGGACTAGACACAGGCCACGAGCCGAGATGAGATGCTAGTGGTCGGTCAGTTGTTGTTCCCGCTGGCTGGAGGCTGTTCTAACTGTTGTTGTTGTTGTTGTTGTTCGGTAGCATATTGTTGTGATAGCTGGTGTTTGTCGTTGTTGGGAAATACGAGTCCACAGATGTAGTTCACCATAGCGATTGAAAGTGAACGAACAGCATGATCTCTGTCGCTTTTACATTATTGTTTCAGGATGAGGTCAATGGTGATGATGGCGTAGAGAATCTTCAGCTATAGTGATAATATTAAAAAACAATAATGATTATGGTCGTTTGCTGCAGGGCGTGAAACGCATACATAACTCGAATCGAATGTATTTTTATATGCACACCATTCGAATATATATATAATAATAATAACCAACACTTTATTCAAATTTATAATATAATTGTTACAAGTCTCACTTACGTGCATATTCTATGATAGTTCCGGTTGCGCACGCTGTGTGCGCGTGATGGTCTCCAGGGGAATAAATTATTAACACATTTTTTGTGGCTATAAATTTTGGGAGTATATTCCTTGTGTATCTAGTCGTGGTTTCGATAATATCAAATATTTTTGTAACCATCATCGGTTGTTTTAACACCAATTTTTGAAGCAAGACTTTATCTGGGGCGTTAAGACGCTGAAGGACATGTACAATATTTACATTCTCTTTGTCACATTTACATTTGTATGCCACTCATCTTATAAAATTCTTATACGCTTTCTTTAAAAGATCCTGACCTTTCTTGAGACCTGGGTACCAGACCGGCCCAGCACAGGTTATCACAAGTTCGACATAGGTTCTCAGCAGTATTACGTATAGGTTTGGATCAGCAATTGTGAACGTACGCATTATCCAATTGCTTCGCTGACTAGCTTTAAGAGTAACATCTGCAGTATGTTCAGATTATTTTAGAATAGTTGATGTGATTATATTTAAATCTCTAATAGCTTTTTGTGATTTAAGTTCTGTGCTAGCTATGGAGTACTTTTGTTTTAGTATTTCCGTGTCCAAAATGCAGCACGGCACATTTTTCGATAATCTAATTTTTCGATCTAGCCGCCCTGTCCACTCATAAAAATCATGTAGTGCCGTTTGTAGCACCGATCTCTGCTGAGGCATATCTATGGGGGCGTAAATTTTAATATTACCAGCATAGACTTTAACAGATACAGAGGAAGGGAGAGCGTATGTAAGAGAGTTTACACACATTAAGGGTCCCAGAATCGTTCCTTGGGGGCACCCTGATGTGACGTTTGTTCTTTCCGAATACCGCCCTTGACTCGAACTCGAAAGGTTTTGCTTCGAAGGAACTCAGTGATGCAGTCAACGAGAATTTTTCCCGACTCCGAAGTGTGGAAGCATACTATTGCTGTGCGGAAAACATCTGGAATCGTGGCGCTATCGAGTGACTTTCTAAAGACCCAAAAAAGAGGGACACAAACCCATAGCCCCAGTTTCTTCATCACGTAGGATGAACGGTATATATATATATATGTATATATTATAGTTCGGAGCTATGTCGTACATCGAAAATACCTGAGTTGACGTGTTTATAGTTGAGTTGTTCGCCTATATATACATATATATATATATAGTTCAACACTGGCTCAGTTTCATAGAACAGACCTGAATTTAGAAGCTGAAACATGTATTGGTGGCGAAAATGATCTAATTTTCGTTTCTCGAAGGCAAACGCTATTCGAAAATCAATCGAAAATTCATGTATATGCTAAACAGTGTGATCTTCACGAAGCAAAACGTTTATTATTGGTGTAATCAATTCTCGGGGGTAGTAACTGGACAGTTGGGAAGATCTTCTGAAGCTAAGCAGGTGACTTCTCTTCAGGAGATTTCACGAGCGAACGAGTTGCGACAATTACCGCAGACTCTGAGAAAAATAGAGGTTGGAGTATAACCACTTTATTGGCCTATTTTGGAATTCTACGCATTACATGTTGTGGCGAAAACGTTGAAAATGATCAAGAAAAACGAATGGACTTTAACGGCATTTGTTGTTTTTAAGTTCCTGTGTAAGAACGGAAAACATCAATGCTTTAACCTGATATCCCGAGTTCTTGAAAAGATTCATGGACAAATGTGGCACGGAACTCGAATGCAAGCTGTGTGGTTCCTCGATGACAACGCATTCTACGGCTGCAATAACGTATGGAGGCTAACAACATTAGTCTATGGGTTCAAGCTGTATATTTCAACCCAATATTTACGCCATTGTGATTATGGTTGTTCCAAGCATTAACAGGGGGGAAATGGTGGCGTACTTAATGCGAACATCGATTTTCTCCACGAAATTTGGTATAAAAACGTCAATTTGAAGTTCAGTACATTGCAGTTCAAAAGATCCCAGAGCGCTGGCTTCCGTGCTTAAATATTGAAGGAGGAGAGTACCTGATGGATACCAAGAAAAATCATAGTTCTAGTTCTTTGTTTTTCTTTTCAGAGAGGTGACTTTATATTAGTTAAACCAAATGTAAATATATAATAATTATAGAGCAGTTGGGGACAGGATGTCAGGCTGACGACTGTGGGCCTGGTCACCCCCGAGGGGGGCGATGGCATTGACTCTTTGCCTCTACACAGCGAAGAAACGGACTGCAGAAGTAAGGATCCCGCACGCTTGTCCCCGGTGGTGCGGATCAGCCTATGGTAGACTCCTTCGAGGGAATGCGCAGTAAGGGGGCTGTGGCCTCGTTGGGTTTCGAAATATGAAAAGAGGTGAGTTGCTTGGAGCAGGAGATATATTTATTCAAACATACAGTAGTTAGGAATTAGTTCTAGGGTGCAGGATCGTACTTCCGCAGATTGACCTATTCCACACGGGCTACAGTGTAACCGGCGGTGGCTGCACAGTGATTGACATAAGAGGGTGCTAGATTGTAGAGGGTACGTATCTCGTTCTTTTTATTCACAAGTCGCCAAAGTGTTCTTGATGTAGAATATAGTTCTGAACGATTAAATTATATATATATATATGTTGGAACGAGTCTGATGCAATACCAGAGGCCACGCCGCTGTGACCTGGCCAATCACCACTCATTCGGACTCGGGCTGTCGAGAGCACTCGTCGGACCCGACCAACAAGGAAGTTATTCGGCTGGTAACAGTTAAGTGATGATATGTAAAGAATAAAGGAATCGGAGAGTATATAAGGCAGAGAGCGAGTGGCTAGAAACAAATTACGGTCAACCAGAATTACGGCCAAGAACAGAGAAGAACTCGGCCCGTTCCCTTTGGTGGCAGTTATGGGATGCGGTTTCTCGGCGAGTTGAGCGAGACCAAGTATACCGCGAATTTTGACGGGAGCAAGCTTAAGTGGACGACTTTGAACGGCTGTCACTGAGGAGGCGTGGCCGCTGGGCACGCTCTGGATCGGATCCGGGAGCGTCTTTGCGGGCCGGCGTTGGTGTGATTTTAACTTGCAAGCAACATTATCGACGCTGCTGTCTATAACATTGATGAAAACATTGAAAGTGCAACAGGCTAGGGGTGTGAGTATATATTCCTGGGGTATACATTCATGATACGCAGAGCCAAAACGCAATTCAGTGTGCCCCTAAGGGAGTAGAGCTGATCTTGCCCTTGTCTACGGAGTGCCTTAGGTCGAGAAGCTGGTTGCGAATAAATACATTTTATTTACTCGTTCTGACATAAAAATGCCCTTCGTTTGAGTGCGTGTGGTGTGGAACCGGAACCGGGTCTATGATTAACACAAGTATTCTAGTACTGTGTTGCACTAGTTCCGGTCCGATAGGGACTCCAGGTCGTTCTGCAGTGAGTGGGGGATCTCTATCGTTTCGGGTACGCTACGTACGAATTACGTGCATGGCCTACGATACATCGCTATCAAACTCTACAATCAAATCGTTATGGAAAGAAAGTTCTCACCGTATACAACGTACAAGCAGTTCGTGTGTCGCTACAACAACAGTACCAACGACTGCTACACAATGCGTTCATTTTCCTGGATGACGCCCCTTTTCCATGATTCCTTGGCTTCGCTCCATGAGCGAGCAATGCTCCCAGCGTCTGCTCCGGTCTCACACAACAACAACAACCTGATGGCGGCATCGTAGTAATAGAATAGGGGGCGATGTGGGGTGGGGATGTTTCCTTGTCCATCAGCCTGAATTCAGCAACAGCAGCAGCAGCAGCGAATCTCGCTGGCAGCGTCGCCAACTGTTTGAACATTATTCAGTGAGTCTAAGTCCGCCCGCCCGCCCGCCGAAGTTGCGATTCCAACAGCAACAAACACCATCATCATCAACGCCAGCATGAATCACCCCAGCTGGCAAAGGCAGCACCACGCGTCGACCATCGTTGCTGTCATCGTTGAGGACCGTCCGTTCATAGGCAGGCAGCAGCAGCGGATTCAGCAAAGGGTCCGTCGCTTGCAGGGCCGTGAACGAGCCACCTGGCCAAGTGGGCCAGCTATAGAGCGGCCACCAGCAACAGCGTAGACGTTTGTTAATTCGCCATTTCGCCATTTGGTTCCTAGTCAGCCAGCCAGCCAGTCAATGAATGGCGTTCTTCCGAAACGAAACGACCATTCCAGAATTCTACCATCGCCACCAGCGCAGGCAACTGCTGGCGGCAGCCGCTTTCCGAGGTAGCGGAAAGCAGAACCGGCGGCAAAGGCTATCCAGCGCGGGAGTCTTGGGGATCTTCATGGAATGGAGGTGTTCGGCCACCGCAAACGGCTCTGTGGCAGCAGCAGCAGCAGCAGCTAGTAGATCTTCATAGTCGTCGTTTTCTTCGTGAGCCTCGGAAAAAGCTCACCGAAAAAAGTGAACGCCGAGAAGAAGTCGCCTGCTCATCGAATGACGACGGCGTTAGAGGACAACGCCGATGGTTGTGAAAATGCCGGAGACGACGCGATTCAGCAGCTGCGCGAGGCGCGGCCAGACCAATTCAGCTTAACTCGGATCTTCCGACCTGATCAGCTGCACAAGCCCAGGTCGCACAGTGGTGGCACAATATGGCGGAATCGTTCACCAGCTCAACGCAAAAAAAAAGCTTTAAGCTGCTCATACGTTCACACACAAATTGAGACGGAAGATTTTAGATGTTGTCGAATGACAACAATGTCATCTATCTCACAGAAGCTGGACAACTTGAAAGAAGTGTTTATTATATATTCAGCGCGGTTTGATATGCCCAGCTGGATAACGAAGCAAGCAAAGAAGAAGCTGCAATATAAAAATGTCGAGAGCCATTTTCTAGTTGTGCCACCCTTCAGGTAATCGCGCGGGGGGCGGGGGGGGGGTGTTACTTGGAAGAATTGAGTGACGCCATTACTTTGATGCTTTGGATGAGGCACCCGTCAGATACAAATAATAAAAACAGTCATTCGTGACATGAACATATTATTCTTGTCTTTATCCAAACAATACACACCTATATCATAGGCAGGTGCCTAAGAATTCATTGTTCGATGCATCCTGGTCTCCTTGGAATGGAATCGCAGGTAACTTCGTAAGCCGGGATAAGTAGACAGCGTTGGGGAAACGCGCGTAGCCGGCCATCTCTTATCTCTATTTTGAAGGAATAGCACTCCAGCCGAAGGATGAATCAGATATTAATTCGATCCGTTGCCTCTTAGTAATGCCCATTATTTTTATGGCTGATTTCGTGTCACACTCCGTTCTGAGCTCGTTTTACCGAAATTATGAATGTTACTGCTGGTATATTTTCTAATGAATGAAGCTCTAGCACTACCCCACTAAATGTGCCAAATACATATTTCTAATTTGTGTCTATCCTATTTGTTTGCGATGCCTTTTATTCGACATTTACTCGCGAAGAACGTGCATATCCTGGTCAGCTCATTTCTTTATCATTAGGAACTATGGCTCCATACTTAATGGGTATTTCCTGCGTTCTCATGTTCAAATCCATTGGGCGTATGTAAGTAAAGACTGAACAAAACTGAACTGAAGCGAACTACACAACGAATAGACAATAGTTCCCACTAATAATGTGTCCATGTGAAAACGGGCAGCTTAAAATAGATTAATTTAACTTTGATTATCATCATCATAATCTTATGTGGCCTATATGATATTACTTGTCGATGAGAACCCGAAGCTTCAAATGTTAGATATGAAACCTTATCTAACAGACGAATTCCCGAGCCGTCACTTTTGTCTTCCTTCCAGCGTCATCACGAGAGGCGGCGATGAGCGGAAGGCAGCAATGATTGTTCTTCATTCGTGGCTACACCATGAGCAAAATTGCTGGTGTCGGTACACGAACGTCGCAAGTGAACTTTTTCTCGTTGCAAAGGAGACGCTTTGCATTAGCCGGCTTCCACCGATGGTCCCGTCCACCTGTGGCGTGGCCTGCGTTGCAGGGTCGTACATTCTAGCTGAAGCCCCCCCCCCCCCTTTGGCTGGGTATCATAGCTCGGTTGGTTCGCGAGCGCTGTTACTGCTGTTGCTGCTGCTGGTCCACGATGCTTTCGTTGTTCGAGCGTTGAACTGAACCGCTGCCACGAACTAAAACGAAGGTGCCGCCCCTGTCTTTGCTGGACCTCTGCGGCAACAGCAGCAGAAGCAATAATATCAAAGGAACGAACAGACCGCAGGGATCCAGAGCCAACCCGCCAGGCCCGCGATCAAAACCATGGCCATCCCCATCATCATTATTATTATTAGAAATCGACATGATCAAGCGAATGCAGAAAACGACAAAAAGTCAAAAATTGGGATCTCCTCTGCAACGAACAGGAATAGTCAAATAAGCAGATTATCTTCGACTACTTGTTCTTTATAGCTGACCCTCATCTACTATAATGTCCATTGGGCACATACAAATCGAAACTATAACCAATCATCCACTATCGCATAATACTAATACTCTTTTCTATATAGCGCTATGAGCCACGGAGTGGAGCAGATGTGACCCGCAACGATGACGGACGGTGTAGCAAGCGGAAGCTTTCTTTCTGCCTCAGGCATTCCCTCTGTAGCCGTGTATTGTTTGGCAGATCCTTAAAATAAAAGTGTAATAATATATATATATATATATATATATATATATGAGTAGCACTCTTTGCACAAGGTAGTCTGATAGATTGTCGAATACAATTGCTTGTAGAATCGTGCCTACTCACGATTGCTAGCATGTACGATGTGTGCCAGTATGGGTGTGAAAATTATGTAAATTATTAGACATAACCAACTATGACTGGTAGTCTATCTTTAAGCTGCACGATCTTTCTATACACAGACAACGTGGAATCGAGCTATTCTGCCATGCCACAAACAGACAGGTGCATTGCCGCAGAGTGTTATAATCATCTTGCAACTGCTGTAAATTAATTTGTGCACATTGAATTTATATGAATTTATTTAAAATTGCAGCTTCTTTTATAAGCCAATAAAGCTTTAAGTTTTAAATCTAATCTGCCATACGGCAGGTTCCATAGCCCAGTTCTTGTCGTTACATCCACAGTGAAAGCTTTCCGTTCCTACAAGTCGTATGGTGCTGCTGAATCAAGCCAATAGTAGTAATTTTTTTTTCATTCAAACATACAGTAGGCAGCAATTATTATTTCTAGGGATAATGGGGGGGGGGGTGAGGTCGACAATGTCCCGAGGAAGGCGATGGCATTGCCTCTCTGCACAGCTAGGGACAGGCGCTGCAGAAGGAAAGAGCCTGCGCGCTTGTCCCCGGTAGCGCGGATCAACCTATGGTAGATCCCTTCGAGTAAGTTCGCAGTGAGAGGGCCGTGGCCGCCCAAGGTCTCAAAGGCAAGGGGGGAAAAAAGGTGGGTTGCTTGCAGTGCGGCGTACTTCCTTAGCTTGGCTCGCTCCGTACGCGCTACCGCGTAGCCGGGGATGGTTGCACAGTGGTTGACATAAGAAGGTGCTAGAGTGTCATAGTAATAATTTGTAACCCATTCGCGCTATTTTTTTTTCGGGAGTTCAGCCCGAGAAATTGTTAACTAGTTTCACCGTAAGTCTGTTCCCTACCAAGCAATTGACGTTAACCACCACCATAGAAATCTATCTCTCTTACTAAGCACGAGTGCCAGATCTGTGCTTAGGTTACGATTCAATGTATGACAATAAGTTCCCATCGGCGCTCCAATGCTACTCGTCGCCCTACTCGAGGTTAGCGATCCGAAGATTTAATGAGACAACCCCAGAAGTTGGTGTTGATCGTACCTCGAACTAATTAGTAAGGCTATTCAATGTATCAGCACTGCCTCTTATGCTTTCATTTCTACCTAAAGATGTAATTGTTGTTTGTTTGAAACAACTTCTTTCTTGAACACTGTATATTGCTCGCCTGACTCCGAGCTCACGATGCGAATTGCCATCAGTAGCAACTCGAGGATTATTATAGCAGATATACATTCTACTAGAGACCACTGGTTCGCCAGCAATGGATCGTTTGTTCTGACGTCGCCATGCGACAAATATTACATAGTTCATGTGAAATACATAGGTACATTTCATAAGGATCACTCTAAGCTTTATGCAGTATTCAAGCAAGCGTCTATTGATCCAAAATATATGCATTACATTCTTAGTCTAATTAATTGATTAAATATATGCATTACATTCTTAGTCTAACATACATTCATCTACACGCTTAGTGCATTTTAGGCTGATTTCGGTCTTGATCACTTTGACATTTCCTACAAGCAAGGTGCACCATTCTATAGCATTTACGCGTCCGCTATTATTTGTTGTCTCCGGACAGCTAAGCTCGCATTAAACACAACATTCGCCGCCATGTACCACTTCAACAAATATCGCCCCCTCATCCCCCGCGCCGCCGCCTCCACCGCCGCCGTAACATTATTATATTTGGCTGTTTAATCGTATTCCTAAACGATTGATCGTTTTCCTCTCTGGCCGCCGCATTGGGCCTTTTTTTTTCTTTGTTATTTGCCAAAGGGGCGCTTTTCTTTTTCGGCATCTTCCATCACCGCGTCCGCCACCATCGCCATTGGGTCCGTATTTGTAGTTTGTGCGTGAGCGCTGGCTTGCTGCTGCTGTTGTTGTTGTTGGTGGTGATTGTGATGGTGGTGCTGCAATTTGTTCTGTTACCCTGAAAAGCGAGTTACGCTTTTGCTGCAGGCGAAACATGGACATGACGAAGAAGGACATGATCCTTCCAGATCCGTCAGAAAGTCATTCCGTTCTTCTTTTGCGTGCTAAACACGGAAGTGATGATATGAAGTGAATATAAGTATACGCCATACAATACACCACAAATGATAGCACCACCTGATATCAGGCACTTGTCAGACGGCATCACTCTACGAATGGTGCCACTCCACACGACATCTATGTTGACCCTATGCAACAACAACAACGACAATATACGCCTATCTAGACAAGGAAACCGCTCAAAAATGTCACTATAGTTCATTTGTAGAAAGAAAATAGCAGATAAGATGAACGACCCTTGCTATCGTGATTACGCCGATCATTTCGCTGAGACGGAACTATAGCATGGACATTTGTGAAGAGATGAAGTACCACTGTGGTCACAGCATTCTGTCCACTATATATGAACAATAGCTTGTATTTATTAACGACTACAATGAGAATTAGGTATTCGTGGCTTCGAGTCTTCTAGCTGCGGGTGGTCAGATGATTGACATGAAATGGTGAACGTAATTGTACGGTCTGGTACATCACTTTGAGAACTCGAAGCATTTAATCACTGAACCTCTACTCAATGTGGATTTAATAGATAATTAAAAAATATCCGAGCATATTGCCTCTAGAAGGCCCGGTTAAGAACAGATCGCGTACGTACATTCTGACTTTATGACAATGACTTGACCCTTGAGGGAGATTCGTTCTTCCATTGAACATCTCCAATAAAGATTTATCAATAATTGTATCTGTATGCACAAGCGATTATTAATAATTAATAATTGTATTTCTTCATACACAGGAGCACAGGATCTAGACAAGGTTAATGATTTATTGTATATATATATATACAAAGGTTAAGAACTGAGGCCTTTTTTTTTTAGAGGAGGAAATTTTCTTCAAACGCACGGTTACCACCAGAGACATTTCAATCTCCATCATGGGCCGATCCAGTGCAGGGTAAGAACTGAGGCCTGTCACATAGGGGCAGAACAGCTAAGGGTCCGCTCGAAAAACAGATATAGGCTGTTTGTTTGCGAAGTAAAGGAAGATCGTGTTTGCAAGATGACAAGGAAGATGTTTGGTTAGTTGGATGATATGAACACTGTGGACACATTTATCACTTGTGATTAGCTACGGGAACTAATTCGCTCTCTTTGGCATTAATGTACTCCAAGGCGAAAAAGATTACGTGCGACGCCTTTCACACCTAAGCACATGTGTGTATATACTGATAATAGGCTATTTTACATATACAAATGAGGCGACTGGAATCGGCAGTGTATCGCCACAATACTGGAAATATAATATTTGACTTGTTCCGATAGAACGTTTGTGTAAGTGGCGAAACCACAGCTTGCGCATAATTCCGTAATGGCGAAACACGGCTTCTGTTCTCTGCTACACTGAAAAGTATAGGTAAATCTGTGCTATGATCCCTTTTCCATTTCTCTATGATAAATGATATATTAATCAGGGTTTTAGATGAAATCCTAGATGGGCCCAACGCATGTCGAGGGTATTTTGCTGATAAAAATATTCTGATACAGTGACAGAAGTTTTTCGTCTTTCAGGTATATAGGGTGCTAAACAGACACTTATCTAGCATTGAGTGCTATTATAATATCATGTTCAGCACCATGCTAGGTCGATCGATAATTAACTTGAGTCACTTACCGCTTATCGTGGTCGTAAACTTATCTTATATATTATGATTATAACCCTTAAATCACAAGACAAGAGGAAGCCTAACAGTTTAGGACAGTTCTACATCTGCCTTTTAGGGCATGGGCCAGCCAGGTGATCCGAGAAAACGCTTCGCGAAACAGAATTTTAATAACTTCCATTCTAAAAACTGCCAATAGTAAAACTAGGTTTTAGTTTTCAATCGTACACACTGCTAATAAAATAAAGCATCTTAATGAAGCTGATCATTCGTTTTGATGTATTGTCTTCATACAAGGCCTCCATAATGGCTATATATGTATTTCTCTAGTTTCCATCTCTAACAAATTTTAGATGATACTGGTCCTAAACGTATACCTGAATATTTTCAAAGTTTGTGTACCTTGGAATTACCAATTATAACCATATATAGAACATCAATGATTGCAAGTAGCTTTGACTTAAAGTATCACATTCATTCGTCCAATGGGGAGGCTATAATAGTTGAGGGCCTGCGAACGTGTAGTTGTTGAGCATAGCGTGGCGCGACTGGCGTCCGGCGCTGCGCTAACGCGATAGAACGTGTGGCCATTCGGCCCTATAGGGTCCCTAGCGCAAGCTGTGGATCGCAACCATAAATACCCCGAGGGGAAGGCCTACGCAGAACTGGAGAGTAAGCTGACCCATGTTGATCTTCTCTAATTCGCTCTGCTATGATCCCTTGGACGGCTAAGTCTCTGGCTGTCGGAAGCCAGAGGCCGCAGGTTCGAGCCCTGCCGTGTGACATATAAGAGAGCTTAAGCATTGTAAAAATTGCAGCTCCTTTAATAAACCAATAAAACCTTTACCTTTACCTCTCCTTATTTCAGAAGCTCATGCTGGATGGGTCGTCGAGTATACCACGCGCAACACTCAATGTGTTGTTGGTGGCACCCACCTACTGAGCACCTTTTATTCCAGGTCTGTGCAACGCTTAACGAACGCTTGCTACGGCAACCTCAAGTTATTCTGCGAATTCTGGAATGATAATTGCCTGCGTCCCGTGGATCTTATCGCGGACGATGTCGTCGTCGTCCACCAGGGGGGACCATCCAGATTCTGCTGTGTCCCGGTAAGTTCTTGAAGTGCTTCCTAAAGGAGGTTCCGATGCCTGTCACATAGGGGAACAGCTGAGCATCAGCCCAAGAAAACTTGAAAGTCCGATGCATGGTCCACATTGAAATCTCCCTGGTGAATTATTTTGAATCATCTTTAGCCTGTGCGTTGGCTCAAAGCATCATCGCCGTACACGAGGGTGTGACACTTCGAAACGGTTCCGTTGTACCGTTTTCCAATTCATACAATAGCACATGACATATGTGCAATTTCTCACTACTCATTTCGGTGCCGTTCTTGACGCCAAAGGAAGCTTTATCAAAAGTCAGAGTGGTCTACTTTATGTACAAGCAAGCCCCTCACCCAAATGATCTTTCCTGGCAGCGCACCACGGGCGTACTATTGAGGAGAGGCAAAAAAATATACACACATTCCGAACAACCTAATATAAATCATAGACAGGACCTAAAAACACACACACACCCACTATTTATTGCAATTATTTTTTAACTTCATAGCAAAACTTTTTAGCTGAGGTCATTTGCCAGATCTCGCATGAAATCGAGCCCCGAACAGCTTGTAAGCGACATGGTCGCTGGGTCCCTTAACTGCAATAGGACCTTAGAATTCAGGTGCTTGGTGGGTCGTTCTTTTGGCAATGGCGGTCATTGGGAATGAGATGTTCGATAGGATAAAATTATTCACCAGCTTAAAACGCCAAAAGCACAGTGTAAATCATACATGGCTTGCTTATGGGATGGATGTCGTACTTGTAAAAGACATCTGAGACTGCGTCGCTGCAACTCCTCCCATAACCAGCATAAGGGGCAGCACTCTGAGTGACCTCATCCCCAACGAATGATCGCTTTAGTGATTTGACAGAGTAAGACCACATCGTGTCTATGTGAAGAACCCATGACTAGTTATTCTTGTTAGAATTCTGAGAGGAGCTATCCACAAGGGCGTGAGCAAGTCCTGTAAGTTTTCTGTTGTTCAGTGTGGTGGGTGCGATACGCTGAGAGGTCAAGACAACCAACACCTACCAATTTGTAAAACTTCTAGCCAGACTTCAATGGCCCTGTGGTCTATGATGGATGTGAGCGCAAGTTCGGCATCAAATATTGGCTATCCTTGTAACATATTTGTGCTTAGATTATTTAGCAAGACAAGCTTTAGATAGCTTCCTTGATTTGGATCCATTTTGATTTATGCTCGACCTCTATTCGAACACATTTGAGTCCTATTTGTGTCGAATTGTTAAGCTGGAGTACCACGTATTTTTATATCGTTGCGATATAAATAGCAAACCAGATGATTTGCAAAAATAAGAAAAAAAGACCCAAAAGCATCTCAACGAAGAAGTAAAGCGCCTTTGAACCACAATGGTGAGTCGGTTGCTGCAATTCATCTATAAGCGAAGCTAGTGTTACTACCTCTGCTTGACTCTCCTTGATCTCGATTAACTGGTTTAAGAGACCATTGCTCGTATACTATGATATACTATTACTAATTTGAACACCTTACAGCAGTACAGTGATGAATGAATCCGCGTATTTCTATCCGTTGGGCAAAAGCCCATTGGCGAGCGTATTATCTTGGACAGTACAACGTCGAATAGCCTAAGAAAGATTCATAAACACATCGTCCCAGTGATATTCGACCGCCGAACAGTAGGGCGACCGATTCAGCTCCACGGCAGCACTCGACATCACTTGATTGTGCCGGTGATCGCGCGAAAGGGAACATGCTTCATTTGTAGCCTTCACCGGGGCAACGGTGCTGCTGGGTGGGGGGGGAGAGATACTTGCTGTGGCTGCTTGCTGCGAACGATGGATTCTGTTGCTGCGAATGATGACTGTGGCGGTTGTGGTCACGATGCTGACGGAGGCGATAGCCACGTTGTTGTTGAGCGAGTGACGCCACCATGGTGAAATGAAAGTGCGTTCATAAAGTGACCTTCAAAAGGTATCACAGATCTTTGGCGCACCACGAGCAGCAGCGTCAGTGGCTCGTCAGCCACTTCAATTCGACTCTGAATTCAGATACAATACATATATATATATATATATATATATACATAGACGGAGATGGAACAGAAAAGAATTGAATGTAGTCTTCTCTCCTCTATCTGGTTTCTCTAGTTCAGTTGTTCTGATAGTGCCACCCCATCAGTACGGTCACACATTTTCTGTTGAAGTCAGTTTGTTTATGCGACCGGTGACACCGCTGACAATGTGAGAGCCAGCTAATGTATGGCCTGCTAATCATGGAACGCTACATATCCGTGGTAAAGTGACGGTAGTTGTAGGGCACGACGACTGCTGTTGCTGCTGCGATCCCGCCACGCTGCCGCACAACAGCACAGCGGCTATTGAGCGACCAACGGTAACTTCTCGTATCAATGGAGTGGTTTAGTATCACTGAAGCACCACGTGCGCATATGTGAATTGAATCCTCGATAAATTCACATAAGTTCTGTATAGGGTACGTGGCTGAGTCGTGCAACTGATATATATATATATATATCTTGCAGGTTTGTCTTCTTCTAAATTATGGCATAGACGCAGCGGATGAAAGATTTGCATCGTGGACCCAAATCGTAAGTCAGACCACAGTAGGTGCAGGTGAACTGCAAAGAGCTTGATTTATGAAAGATATCAAAATGGCACTGGGGCTATACATGTATCACCTGGGTTTCATACAGATGATGATACCGTTATGTTGTTTAAATTTGGTCTCAGTTAACACAAAACAGAACCGTGATGCCAAACGTCGACTAATTGTTTGAGAATTGTGCTATACCCAAAAGCCGATTCCATTCCGAATAGCTACAAGGTGATAACCGTAACCGTTTTGATGTCTAAAACGTCAGGCAAACCGATGAGAGACCGGTTGACCAAAAAGAATATTACCGAAAGTCACAATTCTTTGTCCCGCAAAGAACTTTACATTTTATCTTCAGGATGAATAAATAATCACCATTGTCTCGACACTGTTGTTCATACATACAGTCAGTCAAAGTATAATAGCATAATGCGATGAGAAGGGCTCCTCACGTCCCTTGCATGACTGAAGGATACTGAAGTGTGTCAACATGTAATGGTACACCCACGCGAACGAAATTGCAGCAACAAACGAACCATCGTCATGTTGCCAGAAATCAAATCAAAGCAGAGACACACAATTGCGCCAGACTCTCCCCATCTGTGAAACGTTGCCAAGTGCCGCAGCCATCTATCCACCTATCTCTCTATCTCGATTTCTCTCTCTTCCGCTGATGAATAGGCAGATCACTGGAGCGGGAACACCAGCAGTTTAGGTAGGACCCACAGGGCAAGATGTATAAATAACAACGATCAAGAAAAACACCACTGGGTTAATAGAGATTAGAAAGGGCAAGAGCCGACCGGAGTTAAATAGACGGAATTGAATATACGCGAGATAACGTTGGCAAGTCACGTAAACAAGTGGTAAATAATAGAACCGGTGAGTAGTAGAACAATAATGAGTGGAGCCAGGTCCTGTTGTTGTTGTTATTGTTGTTAAGACGGACATGTCGTTCGATGATGATACATGTTGTTATCTATTGTTGGTGGACATGCAACGTTCATCCGTTCATCTTTAGTATGATGCTAATCATAGCTCTGTCTCGTATTGTAATGGACAGTAGATTCAATTGTATTATACATTGTAATCCGGGAGCCGATCGATTTCAGGTTAGAACTTCCCATTTCTCCAGGTGACGTTTTGCGTTTTTCGTTAATCGGCATCTCCTACTACATTGTGTAAACCCCGTCCATATATCCGTGCATAATTGCTGCACAGTTATTTATATTAGTCAAGACGAAGATAATAAAAAAAATCGAGCTCTTGGCTGAATACTCTGTCCAGATGTGGTAAATGTATGATGGGAAAGTTGATTATATTTCTGCAACGGCTGATGTTCGATTGAAACCAAAGCTAGTGTATCGTGTTCATAGTATTTTTATTCATACTCTGTTAAACGGTTTATGCTAGTTTACTTGCCCGACAGTGGACGAGTCTGAGAGGTCGGGAAGCACCCTTACCATGAGAGAAGCCATATTGGTTTGTGGCACATATGGGTGGTATAGGTTACTGGCACAGCATGATGGGTAAAGGTAAAGGTAAAGGCTTTATTGGTTTATTAAAGGAGCTGCAATTTTACAATGCTTAAGCATAGGTGTGTCCATAGCAAGGCCACACCACGACGGAGGGCTGTCGACTCATCTCTGTTGAGGGTTGTCTGAACTCCTGTCGTGACCTTTTTGTCATAGTCCTTCTCCCGCCCAGCCCATGGGGTTCTGTAGAAGACGATGAGCGTGAGCACTTGCCACAGCTAATCCGACCTGTTTAGCCGAGTGAAAACGCCAACGCGTGAAAGCGCTAACACACTAACCATCGTAATCCACCTCCAAATGATCTGTTCAACGAGGCATGTATGATCTCTGTGAACGATAGCCGAGCAAACCGCAACACATGGAGTAAAGCGTTGACCATTTCATCAACGGAATGGAAAGACTCGGCTTCTAAGAAAGCCGAACACACTCGAAGAAAATGAATCATCTTAGACAGGGTCTCCCATCACCAGACTCGCGACCCCAGATATTGGAGGCAGATATTAGCTCGGTACATAAGCTTGCCCTGATATTTTTACTCACTTTTAACTGCTGCATCGTTTGAAAAAATGAACGGATATTAATCACTATAGTCTCCCTCGCTATCTATGGCTCATATATATCGGGCAGTCTGTAGATCCCGCAGTGGGTAAACTTCCCGTCATGGAAGGCGATCCACCCATCCAGACAATTTCAGCTTCTGTCTAAAAGAGCTTCCCCGCAGGCCATGCTCCATGGATCTCAATAGGTGATACTCAGGTAGATCTAGGCCAAACGACACGTGCGGCAGAAGTTTCGAGCCAAAATCGGTTGCAGTACGCCGGCTTGGCAAATCACCATGGGCGCTAGCATTGTCATGTTGCAATACCACTCTACAATGTCGTTTGCCCTTCCACAATCGTTCCCTATCAATTTCTAGGCTTAGTTTGCTTAGGGTGTCTTCCGTAACGGTCTGCGTTGACCGTTCCACTATTATAGGTTCGAGCAGTTTATAATGGGCATCCCCTTCTGACCCCATTAAATACGCAGCCGTACCCTCTGACCATGCATTCTTGGTCTAACCACTCCTTTTTGTGTTCGGGATTACCGTAGGATATAATTTCCAATATCATCATTCATCTCCCGTAGGAATCTTGCACACAAAACTCTTCCTTGTGTGCCGGCCAAGCATATGGTCAGGCACGTGCCAATGGCATCTTCATTGAGTTCATGTGCCACCCGCTTTCATTTCTTTCGTACCTTTCCTAGCGGATATAGACGACGCACAATGATTGAACGGACTAGAAGATGAGCGGTAAGCTCTCGAGTTAACTGGACCCATTTTCAGTCAAGAGATCGAGCGATTCATCGCGGCCTGTCTCTCGTGGTCGTCCCTGTCATGTTGTGCACTAAAACCGTCTTTAACGGATTCTTTCTGATACTGCGGACTCTCCTTCCACTCTCACACAAAATCCTCGCGGTTTTCGCTGCATTTTTCCAGCACGAAGATAATGAAGAGGATAAGGTTGGATATTCCCGGTTCGGGTCTTCTTATTTGATCATTTTGGCAACTGCTCCTTATGAAGTTGGTCTACAGCAGAATTGATTTGAAAAAAATAGCCCGTCTAATTTAAAACCCATAGCATTCGTACTAGGAAAATTCCTCCACTTCGCCTTACAGAAAACCGTAGCTGTCAAAGACTTAGTCGCGGGTTTAAAACCACCTGACTTGGTCTTTGACTGCTACAGTCTTCTGTAAGGCGTAGTCTCTGCCTACAAATACTGGGTAAGGCTTGTTTTTTTTTTTTTCTAAGCTGACTCTCAGCTTAGTATTATTTGTTATCGAATATCTACTAACGAAATATACTTCGAGCTTGACCAATAGTGGCGAAGCACGAAAATATCGTATCCGAAGAAGAATATGTAAACATTAGGTTTAGCCCTCCAACAGAGCACAATGTACTGACAGATGCTCTGGTCAGCTGTGGTGGTATTCTTCAGCTGGGATTGTCCAGCAGCTGATCATTGGCGGGCTCTTCCGATTGTCGCCTCCCTATGGGGAGGGTAAGAGCGCCGACGTCGATGGTGACGAGAAGTGTGGATGTTCAGAGAAGCTCGAAGGAGATAGCGAAGGAGAGAGCCGCTGCAGCATCGGGCCGGAAGAAGTTGGCGATTGAGGCACCTGATGCACGGGACGTAGTAGTGACACCAGGAGAGAAATCGGCTGATACGGTGATGGAACTCACGGTCGAACCCAATTGCGAGGGGGATGAGCCGGTAGACTCTCAAATGAGTGACCCGGTCTCTACCCCGGAATGGAGACAGGTGCTTCGTCGTGACAGAGCAAGGAGGATTGATAAAGTGAAAGCTCAAATTAAGGCGATTAGAACTGATGAGAATAACATGGCAGGTGTATTTCGTGTTACAATCTCACAAAAAGTAGAAAAAAAGTTGGCGGATGGCTCGAAATCTGTCACTAGTGAACCTTTTGAAGGTAGCCTTCTGGCCCTTTGTGGTGAGGTGTACAGACTGTTCCCGAAAACTAAACCGCAATCGAGACAAGGTGTCATTTTCGTTCGGGTAGACACCGTTAGTGAAGCCAAGGCTCTAACGGAGCTTTCCACTTTACTGAACGTTCCAGTAATAGCTAGGTGGCGTGAGTTAGAGCTAAACTGGGCGAGGATCACTCAGGTATACAAGGGCTTTACGGAGAATGACATTCTAGATGCTCTGTCTGCGGCTGGGGTCGTGGCGGTGAAGCGAGAGATAATGAGGAGATCCAGGGAGGGTCAACTACGTTCGTTCCCCACAGACAGAGTTCTTCTGCAGTTTTCAAGAATCCCGCCCCCGGAAGTACGTTTAGCACACATGTCTCATAAAGTTGTTATGTATGCTGGTAATCCAGTATCGTGCATTAAGTTCCAGAGATTAGGACACATCGCCGCTGACTGCCAGAACGAAGTGGTCTGCAGAAACTGCGGAAGACCAGGGCACCTAGCTTTAGCATGTAAAAACAGCCCCAAGTGTGTCAATTGTAAAGGGGCACACGCTGTTACATCCTCTAGTTGTCCGCTGCGCGTCTGTGAACTGGAAAAACGCAAAGCGTTCATGGAAAGGCGTCTAGTACTGCAGATAAGGGACCAACTACCTGAGGCCAGCACGGTTGAGGTAGTGTGTTCGCAACCCTCTGCGGTCCCATCATCGAGTACCACACCTTCTACACAACCAAGCGTAGATGTTCCAAATGGAGGAGAGTTGAGCGAATCTACGAAGCCGTCATATGCAGCGGTAGCTAGGGCGCTAGTGGTGGGCTCATCTGGGGAGACTGAAATCAAAGTAAACCTGCCACAGACGAAAGACATCCCGTGTACCAAAGCAACAGTTAGGGCGAGGATCAAGAAGTCGGTAGTTCGTCGCAAGTCGTCTCGCAAGAACACTGCCCCAGGAAGAAAGATGCTTTGCGCATTGCAGCCCGTTGTAAACATTTTTAAAGCTATACCTCCGCTAGCGGCAAAGAACCTAATGGGGCTCCTGGATACTCTTGGTCCACTGATATCAATCATATCCTCTCTTAGGTTGGGTGGTGGTAAAAAACCAGTGCAAGCTAAGTTATGAATTGTTTTGACAGTGATAATGTAAATGGTAGAAATAATGTCAATAAATGTACGGAGTGGGACGGAACCCCTGAGTTTAAGGTGGTGGGTTTTAACTCTGAGAGAGTATGAGTGTTTAGCAATCTGATAGTCATGCATTTCAATGCCGGTACACGTGGACTAAAGAAAGCCGGACAGCTAGAAATCTTGGCCGATCTCCTGGAAAGTGAGGGTGTCGGGCTCGATGTAGTAGTGGTAAGTGAGACTTGGCTTAAACTGGTTGACTTTGACGGATATGGTATCGCTGACTTCAATTACATTGGATCTGGTCGAGAGAATGGGAGACACGGCGGCGGCGTGGGAATGTTTGTTCGTCGTACTTGTAACATCCTATCTTCTGAATCCCGAACCAATGCAGATGGCACGGTGCAGGTAGTGAAAGCACATATCAGGAAGAGTAGCTTTGAGGGACACATTAGTGGCTTCTACTCAAATCACTTCCTTGCCTGTGAGAGGCTCCTTGAGGGACTGGAGGAAATTCTTTCAGTTGGTTCTACACTGCCATGCATCGTTTTGGGCGACTCGAACGTCAATCTTCTGGCGAGATCGTTGACGGGTGATAGTTACTCGACGTTTTTTCCTCTAGAGACTTCCAACTTATCATCGATAAGGTAACTCGTCCCAGATCTGGCACATGCATTGATCACATAGCTATTAAGAATTGCGAAGATTTCCTTGATACCTCTTCTGTGGTCCGGTGCACGCCGTTGTTCTCCGATCACTACCCGGTTATCATTACGGCCGTGGGCAGAATCTCCGCTAGTCCTAGGAGTGAACTGTCCGAAACACCAGCTGAGAGGGTAACGCACGACAGGGAGAGCGTCCTGCTCTTCAAAGAGCGGTTATGCAAGCTTAGTTGGCTTAGTGTATATGATGCCAACGACGCTGACACAGCTCTCGATTGTTTTGGTCACGTGCTTAACAGGGTATATAATCGTAGTTTTACCCCGACCACCTGTTCTGAGTCGAGTCCCCATAGTAGATTTAAATTTTCCCCAGGCCTCCGTCGATTAAGGCTTTCAGTCAATAAAGCTTATCGCCGGCATCTCCGTGACAAGTCACTACAATCGAAATCAGCCTATTATCGTTGTCTTCTTAGATATAGGCGTGCTCTTCGGCGGGACCGTTTTTCATTCTATAAGAAACGCTTCACTAGCTTTAAAGGGAATTCCACGCACCTGTGGAAGTTCATCAACTCGTCCTGTGGTAGAAGTAATAAGATTGCTGGGCTTCCGCACGCGGTGGAGATCCCCACAGGTATGCTGGAGACACCACAGGCCGTCGCAGATGAGCTCAATAGACATTTTGCGTCGGTAGGAACGAGGACGGTATCTGGCATTCACTTGGAGGATGATATCAGCCAGGAACTTGAAACTATATGGCCGTTTCCTAAGAGAACTTATACTTTTCCAGTAGTCAAGGAATTTGAGGTACAGAGGATTATGGAAGTTACTAAGGCCTCGTGGGGCGTTGGCGTAACTGGTATTCCAAGTCGGTTGATAAAATTATCTTCTATGGTCCTGGCGCGCCCACTAACTCATCTTATCAACCTATCTCTTCGTACCGGGTCTTTTCCCCGTAAGTTGAAAGATGCATGGGTTATTCCGTTGTTTAAAAATAAAGGTGATCGGAAACTAGTCGGCAACTATCGACCCATATCGTTAGTTGATTACTTATCTAGGGTCATTGAGAAGATTGTTACTGTGAGTTTAGATCGACATCTCTCTGCCTTGAACTTCTTCTCACCATGCCAATTTGGTTTTCGCAAGTCCCGCTCAACCGACTTGGCCCTTGCGCATTTATGCCACGAAGTGTCTACAGCGCTGGAATCCAAGTACCTGTGCCTCGAAGTTTTCTTGGATATAGCGGCGACACTCCTGTTTCGCATCAGACCATTGGCGGACCAAACAGAGTTACTGCTTGCGATAGAGAAAGTGGAGAGTAAAGATTTTTGGGAGATTTGGTCTAGTTGTCAATGCGGGGAAAACTTGCCTTACTCTGTTTTGTACACCTCAAAGAAGGAGACCGGTAAACTCAGTTTTATTCTGTGATGAGCAGGTATCGTTATCGGATACTGCTAAATGCCTCGGTCTATTGTTGCATAAGCATCTCAAATGGTCTGCCCATTTGAGAGCTATCACTCCTAAATGCTACGCTGTAATTGCTCGCATTCGACGTTTTCGAGAACTTGGGCTTCCGACGAATTGCCTCTTGCTTATCTATAATTCTTTGCTAATACCGACGTTGGGATATGTCATGTCAATCTGGGGCAATGGATATAAAGAGGTACTAGATAGAGGGAGAGTAATTCAAAATGATGCACTTCGAGCAGTGTTTGGAAGGACCCGCAGAGAGTCTGTTGCCGACATATATGGCAGATACAGACTCCTCACCGTGGATAAGTTAAGTCAGGTTTCCATCGCGATTCTGGCTTTCAAAATGATCAAGGGTATAATCCCGCCCGATGTCGCGTTCCCCATTGTGGCCGTCGACCGAAAAACTTCTCGCCAGGCAACAGAGTTTGTACTACCTACAACCGTCAAGGTAACTACCTGCCAGTCTCTAGCTTATCAGATGCCGTTGGTTTGGAGCTCGCTCCCGAAGGAGGTTAGGGAGCTCACCTCAACCATGAAGTTTGCCAAGGAGATAAAGAATAATCTATTATAATTGTGAAATCGTAATTGCATGAACAATTTGGTGAGAATACACTCTTACTTTTACCCTATTTTTTAATCGAGAACATAAGCATTGTAAAATTGCAGTTCCGGAAATAATCCGCAAATGTTATGTTATGTGTGACACTAAAGTGTTTCTTATTCTTCGACAGATGTTCATCACTTACAGAAATATAAATTGTATATGCAGTGAAACAGACAAACATTGGATCGTGCCTTTCATCTGCTCTCGTAGGATGGGTAGTTGTCCGGTGATTGGCACACGTCTTGTACGGCGGTATGGGCAGTTCTGTATGCCACAAGGGGGCAAATAAAGCCGTACAGTTAGTAGACATTTTACGAAGAGCGTCCCAACCATAAAGTTCTACGACGTTCGTTGGCTGTTACCTAAAAAGTCCCCTCATTGGTTGCTCTAAATGTTGCGCTATTGTCCCGTCTGCTTGGAAGGACCCTTACTTGAACCTCGGTTGATGCTGCTGATGACGACGATGTTGTCTTCGTAACTGACCCCACTGTGTAGAACAGCTACGGCTGCTGCGGTTGATGCCCTCGAAGCTTCGGAGCATGCTTAAGAGAAGCACGGAAGAGTCAAAGACGAGCAGGAGAAACCGGTTTTGGTCGAACAGAGCAGAAAGCAAAAAGCAAGAAGACCCAGAAGAATGAAGAACAGGGTCGACGAAGACAGCGACAAGAAGATGAGGCAAGAGCCAACATGTTAATGTATCATATCTTCTTGGCTCTCCCATATCGAACCCTCGCTTCTTTCAGCTATTCCTATTGTACCCCGCGGCGAAAAGCTCGCTCTGTTGCTGTACCATATTTATCATTGTTAGGGGGGCTTGCATGACAGTGTTTGTTATGGAAAAAAAAACTTTTACTTATCGAGGAAAACAATAGAGGACAGGAGTCTATTGGGATCGAAAAAAAATGTCTACACATAAGCAGGGTAAAATAAATGGAACGGGATATCTACAGGGTGAGCCGTAAAGGTTGCGATGTTGGCCATTGGATGTGAGTTGGGTTAAATCGCAAATGTGTGCAGCTATTGTGTCTACCACCATAGAAGAAGCAGGAGTACACCTGAACATCCGAAACTCTTCAACATATAGATCCGAAACTCTTCATAACCAAGCATTAGACGGGCATTAGCGGATTGTTTGAGGAGTATTGCTCATAATGGGGCCAGTGTAAGTGAATGTTGTCTTTGAAGCCTTTTTAGATGTACCACTTGTATTTTTTAGCGCGCTCGACGTAACAGGATATTCAGCGAAACTTTAAAGCGGAGAACATCGTTTTTAATTCTAAAGCATATATTCATGACATTTGTCATTGTGTTTAAGTCAGACAACACTGCATCGCCAAATTAGTTTTGTTTATTACCCTTAATGAACACAACAACCAACACAGCAGTCCGAGGAGAAAAATCATCGCTGTCGGTTAGTCTATCAATTATGATCCGAAATGTGGAATCGTCTAGTGTTTATCAGTGCTTTTGTATATTGATGAGTAAAATTAAATTCGCGAAAAAAACGTGTCTGAACATAACGAGTTATGTGCAGCCGTTTGCAGCCAGTTGGAATAGGTATCATCCTAGACAAGGATACAGACCCTTACAGAAAGAATTCTATTTCTGGCCGTCACTATGTTCTTGGGCCCCTTTGAATGCTGCACGGATCATCATCATCATCGACCGGCCTATTTTAGGGATTTCCAAGGAGAGCCATGCACCGCTTGATTCTCACTGACTTCCAGCTCAAGTTGACTCAAGCCGACCAGAGATGTCTGACGCCCACACACACAGACGCACACACACTCACCCACAGCTAGTGCTTGATGCACATAAGACTTTATAATAAAAGACTGACATGAGATAATCTTTCAACAGCAGCCCGTTAGGTTGCCAAAGATCGGTTTGGTCAGCTTTTGCCAAATACCCTTGAATTAACGAATGTACTATATACACTTGAATTATTCAATATGCTACATTATATAGAAAAATTACACAATTATTACAATTATTTGTACATTGCCGGCGTCCCATTTCGATATTAAACGTATGTCTTACACGTATGAGTATTTAGAAGTGTGAGAAATTACGACTTGGTTTTCAGCTGTTTCGCTCGCTGTGTTCACTTTAAGTTTTATCAAATGTATGTACTCTGAAACCAATTTAATTCAATACTCTATCCGGTGGTAAGCAAATAAAGATAATACCTTGTTCCAAACATTTCTAATCATTGGAAAATGAAATATAAAAGAACATAATTCTTCAACGCTCTTATCCTAAAACTTTCGCTGACTGTCAACGTTTTTACATACAATCTGCTAAATATGTAACTCAATCCTTTAATATATAATATGCTGTTCAAATAGTCACACAGCTTAGTCTTTTTTTTCGGTTTAAATGCTTATCTAAAATAAACAGGGTAAAAAAAATTGTTATTGAAGAAAATGATAATTAAATTAAACTGCTCACCATTTCTTCTATTCCAGTCAGGTAACGTGTTTCGATTATCATACGACTAGCAATTATGAGCAACAACTGAAAAAAATGGGTATTTTTAATCATGAATAAGAATAACGCGTGGAAATGAAATTCTCAGAATATTTACCGTAAGTTCAGTTACAGTGTAAACACAGAAACGTATTATACAATTGACCATACCAAAAATCAGGAATAAAGGAAGCCGTCTAGGGTTCGTCTTCAGTTCGTCTAGGGTAGTCATTCATTAGAAAGTAGATAAGCCAAGCGCTTGTACTAGATATAGCACCAGAATCAGGCAACAGCATTGAAGACGTCATGAGCATTCACGAGGGTCATAGTATTATAGTAATCAGATTATGCGGCAGGGGCCCTTCACACGTTCTGTGGAGATAAAACGTCAAGACAACAGTATGCCTCTGATCGGAAGTAAGAGAGAGAGAGTTTAACTGGTCACACCATAGACTTTTGTAGCATGGTTTTGTATGCACTTACGTATCATCATATGCATCGCTGATAAGTATGCTTCATAAATGTACCGAAGATACCCACCAAAAAGTAAATTTTCCGAGCAGGCTCTCAGACTTAAACAATTGACTCAGTCCACGATACTGAACTGCTTTCGGCATTGCTTCATAAGACGGAGCCCTTTCAATAAATGCAAATGTGCAACGGTGGCAATCGAACCCGTGTGAGCACCAATGTGTATCCTCCTATTGCAAAGCGTACACGAATGCACCACCAGGCCACCGGGGTCGGCGAAGATATCCACCGGACACCTATCTATGCACCTATCGGTGATGTGCTCGTATTTTAGTCAAATGCGTTACTGTACCCCTTCCATACGCATTGATGCCCGTACGGTCATCTGTTGTGTCCCACCATCAGCGTGTCATTAACATCGTACACATCAAGACAGATTGATCTCTCACTTGCTCGTTAGTCAGTAAGTTATTTGTCGTTTTTAAGGAAAAACATTTTTTGGCAATTTAGCACCCAAACACCTACGGGCACACGCAGCTGTACGAACCGCGTCTTCCCGAAGTCACAGCATCCAGGAACTTAACTTCTAGATGTATCCTAGCTCTGCTCTATTATACAATAGCTGTTCTTTGGTTCTTCCGCTTAAGCAGGAGGATGACAAGTGAGCGACTGAGCCAACTGAACACACCGGTTAACTGGTCGACAGGCAGACCGAGTCACTGACGGACCAGTTTAGTCAGCTTGTCCACAAGTAAAACCAGAAGTGAGTCACACAGGCACTGGGGCACCGGCGCAAATGTCGCCGCCGCCACCGCCGCCGCCACCGCCGCCGCCAGCGACATCAGCGGACTCTCTGATTTTTTTTCCCCGCCGTCGATTCGCTGATTGCCGCCATGCGTGAAGCAGCTGCAGAAAGAAGCGCCAGTAACAACAACAACAGCATCGGGAACAGCGTATCCTTTTCACTTTTGCTATTCAGCTATGGCTTTTGCTAACTGGCGTCTTGGCTTCCGTCAACTGATCTGACTGGACAACGATCATGTGACTGAGTCGATACCAACACTCCAGCGAAACTATGGGTAGCAAACGCATAATGATGGACAGCGAGGCACAGGTTACCTCGCTTCTGAGCTGTTGCTGCTATTGCTACTGAAGGCACTTTGAAGTGCGAAGTCGGTGTCTCGGTGTGATATGTAGGTGTGTCTTTAACTGTAGCGAGTAGTTGCGGTGTCCGTTAAACTCGGTCGATGCCAGTTTCGTCAGAGGACGCTGCTGCCTGATAAAAGATGTGCGACGATTTGAAGCTCAACTTTGTGACCTGCAAATGATTCGTTTAGCCGAAGCTAATCAAGTACGTAGTCGGTGATAGCAGCGATCACAAGAAAACGTCTGCTATTCCGACTGGTCGTAATAGCAAACGTATATACATATAGGAATATGAAGAGTCCCGGTAATGGATGTTACACATGCGCCACTCAGCCAATAGTGAGTGACCAGTGTGGGATTTATAAACCCATTACTTTCTGGCATCAACCTTGAGGACAATGGAGTACTATATATACATGTGAGTCAATTTGGCTCCCTTGCTAACACATATCGACACCTAACAACAATGACATGGGTCAACCGTGACATTTTAACTGTAGTTAATGCATTTGAAGGCACGACACCTTACTCCTATATATATATATATATATATATATATTAGGCTGACCCAAAACATGAGACACATATAAATTTCAAATATTGTATAAGCAAGTGAGTTCAAACAAAGATTTTTAAGTATGAGTTAGAGGTATGCGCCATTTCTATTCCCATTTACAACTTCGTTATTTAGGGCCTCTTTGAGTAAATCGATGTTTGCATACTTTTGGTTACCTATAGCCCTCTTTAATTGATGGAAGCAACCATAGTACTAACCAACTTTCTATAGATTTCAGCTGGTCTCTTGAAACATTAACCTGACACTTTTCTTCTGAAAATGCAAGTCTGAGGGATCTGGTCCGCCAGTTTCCATTTGCAACGCCTAACGAAAGCCGAATGCTAGCTGCTTTCGCTCCGCCTGCTTGCTGATTGTTGTGTCTCACTGCCCGCCAAATTTGAATTCAAACCGGCCAAAAATAAGAATTCGGCGCAAGGCGATAGTAGTCTCATTTTGTGTCAGCCTAATATATAATATATATATATATATATATATTTACCCGGGTTTCCTTTAGAGTCCTTCCATTGATTGATGATTCCAGTGAGTACTTCAATTTTACTGCAAGAGTTGTCGCTTTTTCCGACAGGCCATAGATTCGAGCCTCGTGAAGTGACATCCACTTGAAATTGCATTTATAAAGAGCTAGTTTATTTCCTTTTCCAAAGAGTCTACCCAATCACCCCAACACCTTTAACGGTTTAACAGCAACTGGTGTGTAATAAATACAGGGTGATTTGTGAATTTGACTTTGTGAATTGACCGCATTAAACCAACTGACACCATTCACTGTAGATGCCAGTAGCAACATTTTTCGAAAGTCATCATCAAGGCGGTTATTATAAGAGGAGACGGCTGATGATGCCAGCTGAAAATTTCTCAAAATGACAAAAAAATAGTAGTTGTGCATGTTTTTCAGAGGAGCGGTAACGTTCCGATAAACTATAACAGAGAATAAGTCGAGCCCGGTTGCAGGGTGCATTCGTGTGCGCCTCGCAATCGGGGGAGACACGTAGGTGCACTGGTTCGATCCCCATCGTTGCACATTTTCATTTAGGGGTCCGTCTTACGAAGCAATGCTTTTTTTTTTTTTTTGAGGAGGAAATTTTCTTCAAACGCACGGTTACCACCAGAGACATCCCAATCTCCATGAAAGTGGGCCGATCCAGTGCAGGGTTGACGTGGATGACAAAACGCCTCTGACTGCTAAAACCATCCTCTGCTGAGAGTGTGTCTCTTCCCCAGAGTCGGCTACGAAGCAATGCTAAAAACAGTACAGTGGACGTTCAATGTTCGCTGAGAGTCAGCCCGAAAACCTTTAAACTAGAGAAGAATACCTTACAAAACACTTAACCCAAAGTGAATCGAGTTATAGAAAGGGCCAAAGATATTGAATAATATTAAATTTAAGCTTACGTGAATTCACAACCTGTATTAACAACATCCGCGTTTAGAAACACCATTCTATCAATATATTAGATGTGCTCGCGACCTATGGCTAATGTCTTCCATACAACAGCTCATTTTTATAGCCTCATGCAAAGTCATGCTGTGCTGACCCTCGCAGTTTCGAATCATTCCTCCCTCGCAACGTCGTCGTCTGCTTGGCTCAAGATCCAGACGAATCGTCGGAAGAATACTAACAATTCAAGAGTGAGTTTCTTAAGATGCTGCTTCTCGCTGTTAAATGCGTCGCTGAGGCCCCTCGCAGCCTTTTTCTTCCATCTGCCGCCGGTTGAGCTTAAACCTCGAGCATGCCAACCAAAGAGTAGAAGAACTCAGAGATTCTCATGACTCCGGGGTTGGCCGAGTCAGGGTTCACGGCTCTGTCCTTCGTCGTCTCTCGCTGATGTTACTGTTAGCCAAGCACCAAAATGGACGAGAGCCTATGCGGAGAGATAGCAAGGGAGAGATAGAGAGAGAGATACTCTAACGAGTCTTTAAATGGAAATCAACTAAGGTCGAACGGAAGCAAGGACATCGAAAGGGAGGAGGATTCTGCGATGTTAGCGTTGCTGTCTATTGATCGATCTCTGTGTATCGTTGTGCACGTAGAGATCTGCTGTTGCACTAGAGTTACTGATGCCATCGTATCTCTGAGGTGGTAGTCTCTATCTTCCTGAAGAGAATTCTACACGATTTATAGGGACATGCGCTGAAACGCAAATCACGGCCATGGGTAGGATGTTGATAATACAGCAGTAGAACTTGGCCATCCTGCCGTGAGTTCATCGAGGTGGGGATTTTACCTTACGACATGTCTCATGGTAATGCCATAATACAAAGAAGCAACGAGGAGCGTCCGATGGATGAGCTGGAGGCTAGACGCCAACGAAAAATCTGACCAGTAGCATTCGCTCTTGCTCACAATATATTAACCTAAATGAATTAATAAGCCATTATCTAAAGAATCGAATGTTTCGTCATTAAGGAAATTTCGCCGGGAACAAAAAATATGACAAGACAAAGGAATAAAGATGAGGCTGCAGATGGTAAAACCTCTCGGCCAATTTTGCTGGTCGCGATATCGTAACGATCCACCTTGCATCGCCGATCAGAATCACACGCAAAATGAGCAATGGTCTGTCGTAGCCTTCAGCATACAGATTGATCTATACGGTTTTCCTATAGCAGAGGTATACTATCGACCTTATTTGACTTCAGATCTAACGTCCGTAAGCACCGTTATTACGATCCGTATCGTATTGCCACAGGTAGTTTGGATCTTGACTGATTGTGGAACTCTTCTCAAGAAGCGAGTGAACTACGTTTGCATTGAGAGCCACCGAGCGCCCATAGACGTGATATATCTAATCTGCATATTTACGATGACGTTTTCCTTAACCCAAAATACTAACTATAGGTTTTTATTCACCTTGGGGCATAATTTCAGATTCACATCTCGGAAACGAACAAACTCCGCGATTCCGGATAGCCGCTTTCTCGCCGTATGTGAACCACCCCATTGAAAGTCAGAAGCCGCCGGAGCGAGCCAAATCAGACTAAACAATTCGGAGCGGACCTCTTTGTGGACCCAACAAATTGGGAAGTTCACCGGGCAATTCGAGTACAGCCGGATAGTCTGTGTTTGAGGAACACCTAACAACAGAGAGGTTTCACAATGACTCAAGTAGTTCGCGTTTATGATGCATCTTTTTAGTTAAAGGTATAGCAATGCAGTTTTCCTTAAGCGAATATTGTACACTCTTTTACTGGAACATATTTTTGCCGACTGCAACTGTTAAGAGGACTTCGTTTAGCCTCAACGATAGTAAACAGTTCCCGACACGGCAACGTCCACACGGATAACTGCCGTATGGCGGAGACGATTTCAGCTTTAATCTGTTACCAACGATGCAGAGATATAAGAAGTTTACACATACGTGAATAGAGATGAGCTCTATTTTGACATCATCTGTTGCAGACGCTCCTGTCGCTCGATCAGGTGCAGCTTGATCCGCTGACCTAAAGCACCCGATCTTACGCAATTTCCTGCTCACTCCCGTGTTTTCTAGCAGAGCAAGCTACTTTCGTCCACGTTCATAATCTCCCGAAATGTATATATATATATATATATATATATATATATATATATATATATATATATATATATATATATATATATATATATATATATATATATATATATATATTTATATGTATGTGTGAGTGTGTGTAAATGCTGGGGGATACCGCATCTGTGTGCCCCGAAGCAATTTTATATCGTCTCCACAGGTAGGCAGTAGACACACCGGCCAAAAAAGTGCGTCCGATCTGAACAACGATCCACCCCGCTCGGGCTGTGCCCGGACCGTCATCAGGGTGCGCAGGCTTGGAGGAGCACCGAGGAGGCGCCCGTCGTTGTCGTAACTGTTCTGTTCGACTCGTTCCTTCTCTCTCTCTCGCCTCTGCGTTTCGCCTTTGGTATCTTTCTATGGGAATCGCCAACTGTGGCCCATCTAGCTTTCACCGAGAGAGCGAGTGATCGCCCAGCTGGTGGATGATTGGCCGGCCAGCCAGTCGCTGGAGAGATTCTACCAAATAATGCCGAAAAGAGCCACCTGGAGCGGCCATCCTTAGTTACATAGGCAACAACAGCGACAGCAACAGCAGCAGCAGACACACAAAGCCAGCCATTGACGTCGCTGTTGGGCCCCTCGATGTGTTTCACCACATCGCCGCCAATGACTGGTTCGTCCCTCTTCGTTCTTTCGTCAGACAGATCTACTAGAATTTTTATATTTATTTGAGCTAAACACTAACGAGACGAACTTGTGTCATCATTAAAATACTCGACTGTATTGTCTACTGCTGCAAACAATCCGCGGACTCTGTACTACAAACGGCGTTGCTGCTAAGATAAGGCCTCACAAGGCCTTCATCAACGCTGCCTTTGAACATGTGTACATGCATCTACATATAGTTCTTTATCTGCATCTATCTTGTTGTTCTTCCAATGCCCCTCCACCCTGAGCTTCTCTCTCTTCCAAGTGGGTTTTTACTGAATCAAGTTGGATGCTTCAATTGTCTTGTGTCAATTATCAGGTAACATAGATAACAGGTTGGGTGTACTGATGTCTAGGAAAAGGCCACATACATTTCTTATTTTGAATATCTCAAGTATATTCATTCATCGTTCGGACCAAATATAAAACTTGTCACCTCTGCTGCTTACAACAATTGAAAACCCAACGTTGACCCACTTCTTGCCATGGGACGGCTATACATGTTCCGGAAACTCTGATCCCCTTAGCATTCATACTTTGCGATTGATATCAAAAAGGAGTTCGAAGAGTGTCACAAGAGGCACGTTATTAATTACCTGAATGCAAATTACAAATTACCAACCGAATGTATTGATTCACCTGTGGATAATGAATCGGCAAACGTTTCAACAGATAAAAAGTCGTATGATGCCTTGATCTTGTGAATTGACTTTTCCCTCGCATGACGACTTATCATCTCGACGTGTACAGGCGTTTGAGGATGACGAACTTTATTGGGAAATCGAGGTGATTCACGACGCTGTGGATAATTTTACGAACTAAATAATTAAACTCAATAGGAAATTGTTAATCACTTGGGAGTGAAATACCAGACAATTTCAAAAGGTCTGCATGCTAGTGGAAATGATACGGCAGGCAGAAAGATAAGCTTTTCATAAACTGATTGAGAAGCGGCGACAACAACAACAACAGCAACACGCACGGTACTACACACCCATACGGCTTTGGCAGTAGACAAAAAAACATTATCTTCCGCAATGTTGACTCAACTGAGTAACAATTCTCTCACGTGGCTATACTCCAGCTACCTGATAAATACGGGTATTTCAACGCCTTGAGTCTTAAGAAAGTTTAAGAAAACCAATTTGAACGTTAGCCAAAAAGGTTGACAATGTACCTGCGCACCTTTGAAAGACGTCTTTATATATTCCTGATCCTCAATTGGTTTTTTTTTCGTTCTGTTCGAGTCTTGGTGTAGCGCGACATTTCAGGAGATATATAGGGTTCAGAGCAACTATAATGTTATATAGCAGTAGGAATTATTATGGGAATGTGTGTCGACAGTGGACCTGATGGAGTTCTCCTCGCGTGGAGAGAATACTCTCATCAAAGTTCCCGCCGATCACTGCGTGCTCTGTTCAGGCTCGGCACAGGTGAGGCGGTTATTCAGTTCATCTATCAGTCCATCATTCAGGGTGATTAGTTAGTCCAAGTCAGACTTGACTCATTTACTATAATCTATGCAGGAACAACACGAAATTTCACAGCTGGGCTTGTTAGTATGCAATGTTATCCTTTCATCTGGTAGTCAACGCGAGCATCATCACCACCAGCAGCAGCAGCAGCAGGCAGCAGTGAACACTCGAAGTGGATGTGAACAAGGACAACTGAGGCAACTGAACGCTATATCCGCCCATCTTCAGTTTACCAGCGATGACCGGACGGCCGTTCGAACGAGCGACCGACTACTAACGACTACACTGCGGCGAACGACAGCCGCGAGGTACGCATAGGCTATTCACTCTATGGCCGAACAGCACAAGCAGCATCAACGGTGCTGGACCAACAGCGAACAGTGTTGCCGCGACCGCTGATGATGTTGCTACAATCGAGGCGCTGGCTGTTGAAACACAATGATGATGATTTTGACGAGACGTTTATCACCGCGTTGACCAGTCTACCACTGGATGCGCATAAGGCTGGCGAATCGGCCAGTCAGGCTGACGGGGTGCCACAACGTGACGCAAATCTCAGCAATGGAAAAACTCAACATGGTGAAGCTGTTATTGTGTTATCCACCCTGTCGGCTGATTTTGTCCTGAGCACAATGCGAACAGGAAATTCACTATTCATTCATTCAGTGAGCGAATGGATGAATAGCGCCATCGTCCCTCTTTTAACAGTTCTCTCGGCCGTATTCAGCCATAATAATAGATAATTAATAATAATCATAATAATGTTAATACGAACGCTAGCAAGAGCGCACAGTCACAAAGGCCAGTAGGGTGGTGAACCACTTTACAGTACGTAGTGGATTAGCACGAAGGGTAGCATGCAGGCAGGCCGGCCGGAGCTCGGTAGACGCGAATTGTAATCACGTGCACAATCTCAGAGAGAGAAAGACCTAGAGCAGGGCGTGAGATAGATAGAGAGGCCGTATGTTATTATAGAAAGCAATGCGAAGGCAGACAACTGTAGGTAGACAACAAGTTTTGATGCGCGACCCTTATTTCCTCCTGATTGAATGGGCAATTCGCTTCATGATGCTTTATATCGCTGCGTCTGCTGCCACTATTCTCAGGGCTGTAAGGTCGCGCACCTGCACAAGCGACGGTCTCCGTCAGGTGCGTATAAACACTAGATCTAATCGTCAAGCCGCCGTCTTTGAAAATTTCATCTAGGAAACATGCTCTGTGGTGCGGACTTTTTTTTTAGATTAAATAACGGTATTACGAGGCAGAGGATCCGGTGGATCCGGCTACTATATCGATAATAATCGCTTATTTGACAATTGTTTGGCCAACTCGCATTGGACGATCATATTTGTACAGCCGTTATACGACCAGATGTGCTTATTACTATGATTATTACTATTATTAGTATCATATGTTGTTGATACAATTTGGGGATTATCGTGGGGAAATCTTAAAATACAAAATCGAATCGTCGTAATGGACAAACAAAAACTGCATGAAACACAAGACGACTCAGTTAGGTAATCATACGATGTTCGAACCATTCTGTGAATTGCTATTTGTTTATAAACTTGGCCATTTATAACTGGTACATTGTGACTGGATTATAACATTGAGTAAATGTGAATTCGGCTCCCAGATTCTAAGAAACATCTAGTGCTGAATCTCAGGAAGCGCCGTCTGGACCTCGTTTGGTATGAGCAAACGGAGAATACATGTATAATACTGGCTCCATTTGTATCAGCCACTTCCCCTCGAAATATCTCATCTACCCCATTTGGATTCAAGCGGATCGCTAACTATTTTAGCATTTCGGAAAATTGCAATTAACGAATCGCTGACCATATCATACTTGTAAAGGAAGGAACAAGCGAAGGAAATGTAAGTTTTCCCCTGAACCCTTCACTATTTCCTGCATTTCTAGGGAGGTCTATCACAGCGGAGGTGAGAACGCAACGAATCCTACGCCTAATAATTACAATAGCCTTGTGACAATTACTTGTTGTTCTTTCAATTCGATGTACCCTTTTTTGCGCATTGTTAGATAGGTCAAATCATTTCAATTTCAAATCTCCCACTACCCGTGATTTTATTTTCGGCAAATAAACTTCGCTTGGCAAGGCAATGATAACTCCACTGGTGAGACAAAATGGTAGGATACAGTAAATATTATAGAGAATAAATTGTTGCGGAGTTTGATGCGACATAAAGATGTTCTCATTAATTCAATAGTCTCGTTAACGCTACAAGCTGCCTTTCCCGGAAATTTTTTAGACCCCCAGGTAAACCTTTCAAAGATCTGTTGGAAAGGACTTAGAACAAGAGATATGCTACATGTTATCAAGCCCATATTCAACACTTATGAATTTAACACACGCTGATGATGAGTACAACACAGTCGCCCATAGCGATTATTAAGAGAAACATCTCAGTTTTACATGTTTTTCTATTCTGCTACCTGGTTTCTGTGTACATGACTCTGGTGCTGAAATTCCACATTCATTTATTTTGCGAATTGTTTGATCTAACAGTAACATCGTCGCCCCCTCTGTTCGTCAGTGCTATCGCTCTTCGCAGCAATCGTATTGAGACGGCCTGCACAAAAATCCTTTGTTTAAAAACGGTCTTTACGATAAAAAAAAAAACCGGTAGCTGTTGCTCTATCGAATTTTCTCCAATTCGTCTAGCCGTTTCTGTCGTCAGCGTCTTTAGCCTGTATGTAAATGCTGAAGTTACTAGCCATCGTAGCAGATGCCTCGCATCAGGCAACACTTGATGTGAATTTCTGGAGATACGTAATGACTAATTCGTGGGAACCCCGCCCTGCCGTTGCTTGGTGAACAAATTAACTTAACATCGAGAAAAGCCGAAATGGGAAAAATTCACGGACATTATAAGAAACGTGTTACTTTTGTGTGAGATGGAAAAAAGTTCTTTTATTGTTGTTGATGGTGATTGTGGTGATGTGCACAGGTCATCTGAGGCCAGCAATTCTGCAAAGTAGATCTAAATGAGAAAAAATGATTTAGATAGTGGATTGCTTGCAACAATGATCAGAAAGCCCTGAGATCCGGCACCAGTTAGATTTTAGTTCTAAAAACATAATCGTTCTAATAAGGCACATATTTTTATGTTACAAATTATCAACCTTTATCTGGCTGCGCCACCTTCTATCATTACACAATTTTAAAACACTAATTGAAACTATAGAGAGAGCTAACGGCCCTGATATAGGAATGATTTTGGTGAGTCGTTGTTCTTGCTGTTGTCAAACTACTGTTTTTAGCTAAGACATACACGAATGTGTGTATATATATCTTGAGTTGGAACATTAACTGATGTGGGTTAGAAAACCCTGGATCTCTTTCTCTCTCTTCCTGCGCTCAGTGTAAAGGATAGCAGAGCGTAGATGTCGTTTGGCTGAGAGTATCTCGGTTATGTCCATGCGACTGAATAGACAAAGCATGTCGTAGCTGTTCGGTATCTGTTCTTAGAAATCCCACCAACATTTACGTACGTGATTAATACACATTGATGTTGATCCGCTGATAGCGTTTGTCTCTTAGAATTCACTATATTATGTAAATATTATATAATAATAATAATAATAACTATTATTGTTATTTGGGAAGTTCAAGTCTGAGATCCTGCTCGTTGAAATGATACCTAACTGGGCAGTTGATGAAAACTCGAACACTACTTTTGATTGGGTATACGTCTATATTTCCAAAGCCTCTGATCGAGCCAACTGCTCTCTTTGAATCTCGAAACATCGAACTCTATAGGTATTAGCTGGGTTCGAAGTTGCCTCAGGAGATTTTGGTTAACAGGAGATTATTTGGTCGCTCACAAATACTACACGAACGACTTGACATTCTCCGATCTGTACACCTGCAGATAGACAGATGTGGCAGACTGCGATAGATGCAGTTGCTGTGTGGTTTCGAAACGATGATATATGTTGATGTCTACACCGCTATGTGCTGGAGTGTGCACTAGTCATTACAACAATGATACATGATTAATGGCTAGATAATAAAGTGCAAAAAACGCTAGGAGGCACAGTCACCCCTGCATTTGACTTCGGTATCCTTGTCAAGGTAGGAGTGCTCCTCTGGTTTGTAACTTAATCTTCAAGTGTTTTATTGTTAAAAAAAAGAATGACTTTTATATTAGTTTGTACAAAAGTTTAACGGTCGCAAAATTTCTCGGTTGTTCGACAGTTTGGAGACTCTCCCCCACTTGAAAGGGCATACAAAGTCGATACAAAGAGTGCAAACTAGGTTCATAGAGGAAAGGGGTTTGTAAGCGGTGTAATGTTCAAAGGTAAATAATATGATCTCCAATCCATCACTGAGATGTTCGGTGCTTCCGATACTCGAATGTACAAAATAATAATAATAATAAGAAGAAGAAGCAAGTAATACTGTCAATAAATTTTTCGACATTAGTAATAAATGGTCTACGCAGCGAACAAACAGACTATCCGCCCAATTGTCGTAGCTCGCATCGGGCGAATGCGGAAACAACATAATCGTTCGCATGAAGAAAAGGGGATCACGTCTCTCGTTCAAGAGGCAGATTGTGTCTACCGCTTCTTATAAAATCATAGAAATATCTATAAATTTGTGGAATTACTCTTAATAATTCGTGCACAACAATTATATAATGGTCCACCAACCAAAATGCAATTTTTTGTACTTCTCTATGTCGTTCAATTATCAATGACCCACCTTCAGAGCATTTCTGGACAACACGTGGATCTGAATTCGGTCCGGCAGAGAAATCGACGATAAAGTTACCTCCGCGCCATCACCAAATCTTTACTTGAGTATTGCAATGCACTCAAGCTCCCTCCGTTTAGCTGGTTTACTTGTTATGGCTTTTGCACGGTTTGAATTTCCGTTACAAGTGTATTGTTCCCCTAGCGAATTGTTCCCCAAAATGAAATGTTTGCTGCTCCCGACACGGAGAAGATACGTATAACAGAACTAAATACATAAAAAAAAAGTGGAACAGGTTATTCTGTGCCCGCTGCAGAGACGCACCAATATAACCAGTCCTATCCGAATTCGAAATTCTCGATCAACAATCGTTACGTCACAACTGATCGTACAGCAAAGTATGCTACCGTTCTGAAGCGCAAAATAAACGTGTTTGCCTAAAGACAGAGGGAATTGTGCTTACATTAGATCCCGTTTGATAAGACGGTATCAAGTTGGACCATTGCCCACAACACTTGTCCTGTGACTGATCTGCTAGAACTCATAGAACTCATTCTCAACTCGGGCCAGTCGACTGCAATGTGTATTCTAGCATATTGTATAAGATGGATGACATACGTTCAAGGCAGAGTTCGCCAAGCTTCATTAATTAATCCAACTTTTGCGTGTATTTCGTAGCGAAATCCTGAGACGCAATAGACTTGCTCGTCGTAGAAGTACGAAGAACGGCAACATCGCAACGACTCGATTAAATTAATATTCGAGTTTTCTGGGTGCATCAATATCCGTCGATAGTCTTGTTATTTTTATTAGTAGAATATACATTGAATAACGTTTATCTAACGCGTATACGTGCCGCCGCTAGACGAAAACACATTTTGACAGCGTTACCACAACCACTAGCACCATTACTGCTATGCATGATGGCGCCGATTGACGACTAGAGCTGAAGCAGAAGACAAAAGTTGGATGTGCATCTTTGATGCCGAACTGTGAGATCGTGTTAATTTAATACTTAGTTAAAGATGAGGATAATTGTGTGAATAATGAGAAAGCTCTGCACTAGTTCGAGCTACGAGTGTTTGACCCAGCGATTCACTGGTTTTGTTTGTCTGGGTTAGAACATAGCCATTCATCAACAATTGAATCTTAACTTCGCCAATTGAACAAATGTACTCTACATACTGAAGATACACTCAGTGGCATGCGATCGAAGTTCCACAAAAGGCAAATAAGCTGGGGAGTTGCCCTCGAATGGAATGAGATGTTGATTGACACGTATACCACAAGAGTAATCAAACGGGTACGAAATTAGCGCTTTGCGAATGGATGAATGACAACGCCATTATGGAAAAGAGCGTCTAAGATCGTTCTCTAATCGATACAGGTCGACGTTTGATTCATAAATCTATCAAAACTAAAAAGAAATGAAGTACTATTTTGTTCATTCGAGGAGAGTGAAATAATTTAGATAAATTATAGAAATGCCAATATCCAGAGCCCGATACGAGAACAATGACAGTAGCAACAAAAAGTGACTTTTGTTCGCGATTGTCGGGGCTCCAACCATTCAACCAGCAGACGTTTCTCGGTACGGCCGCATTACCACGAGAAATGTCAAGCAAAAATAATCTTAACTTCCACAGCTGAGGCCACAGTAGGATATGCAAGCCACGTGAGTATTACTAGCACGCTCCCGAACTTACATACAATAATAAAAGCGATGCCATGGTTTTGCAGCGCAAAATCCCGAGGGTAAATTCGGCCGTTGTCGAGCGAAGTCGCTCGAAGCGACTTCTCATAGAAGTCAGACGATGATTTTCCAACAAAACAGCACAGTGATTCATTCATTCGTCTATTCATTTGCCTCATTGAGGACCCACTTTCCACCTCACACTCGAGGTGGAGAGAGAAATCTGATCAGCTTCAGCAGCTCCAGTGTAGACCCTCCTGTCTTCGCCGCTTGGTGGACCGTTGGCTGCCGCGTATTCAAGCGTAGATCAGTTGTGGTGGGCGTTGAATTTTCACCGACGTCTGATCCAGCTGCGAAAAACAAATGGATGGTCAAGAGGGTAGACACAAACGGAAGTGGAAACGGATTTTACGGGAGCGGGGAGAACCGAATGCAATCTAATTGTCTCGTGTGCATGAGAGAGATGATCAGAGAGAGAGGGAGAGAGGGATAAGATAGACGCGGGCCGTGATGGTCAGCTTGTGTTGTGGTGATGGTGGTAGTCTACCTGCTGGATAGTTGATCATGGGCTCAGTCGGATCGGGTCCGATCGGAAGAGTGGTGGCCGGCATCGAGATGATTGAATGAATGATGACAACTATTATTGGTGCTGTTCCTCGTCGTGTTCGTTCTTACTGGCGTTAAGTTGTGCTCTGTTGTTAGCTAATGGAGAATTGGTATGATTCTGGCTCGAAATATGTCGAAGCGCTATGAGAATAAGCGCAGAAGGACAGGAAATCCAACTGTTAAACCTCAAAGAGCTTCCGAGGCAGTGGTACTATAACGATTAGCAGAGCAGGAAGACCGCGGAGTGAGTGCATGGACTTGATACAGTCTATGATGTAGTAACATTGATAAATTGGGTGGTTTTTGTACAGAGTGACCGACGTATTGCTCAAACAGTATATTAGCATGCAGGGGTAGCACAGTTAGAGGCGTTGGCCTGCAGTTTTCTGTTATGCTGTCAGACCTCTGCATAGACACTTGTTAAGACGGTCACATATTTTTATTCAAATATTAAATACCCTTAATCTCGATACAACACACCAAAAGAGCAAAACGAATAATAAGCCCAGTCCTAAAACCAATCTCATCATCAAATTGCAAGTGCTGTAATCGAATTTTTCGATGAAATCGATTAACACATTAACCGTTGTCGTGTCGCATCGGTGAATTCTAGTTGGCGATACTAATTAACAGTGTTCAACATATTGTGCGAACTTGTTATCACTCACTAATTACATGAAACATACGCTATTAGATAACATTGCATATGCCCCAAATAGAGGACCTCAATCAAACGTACGTCATTTATAAATAAACATATGTTCTCATATGGATAAACTGAAAAGGTAGCCGCGCCCTTCTCCTGAAGTTAATTATTTCTTCGTCACTTGTATCTGTTGCTTTCATCTTATGGGAAATGTACTTACTAACTAAATCCATAATATCAACATATGGCCTATTTATACATCTTGGATCTCAAAAATGCCCATCGACAATAGACCGGTAAAATTAGGATATTGCATGAAGGCGGTTTCGCGAATCTTGCCCTTAGTTTAAAACTGTTTGTATTTAATAGATCTCCGGCCACTTTATAAGAGGCCCCGAAGTCCTATGGGGAGTAACCATAGACCGAATGCCGACCATCATCTCTTCATTTGACTAAGCTCTCTTCCGTATCTGAAACTCGTTGTCCCTTTCGGGATGTTTAGCACTGCAAGTTATCGGTATTAGTCGAAACAAAATAAAGCGCTCATCTAATAATATGTATAAGTATAAAATTTTCAGGCTGACTCACAAACAACATTTAACGTCCATGGGACAACTACATTGGGCATTGCTTCATAAGACGGACGAACGGTACACGTATGCGCCACATCGAATCAAAACCAAAACGCCAAATCTCCCTACCAAAGAAATATACCATTGCCAAGGGATCGGTTTGCTCTATCGTATCCACAAAGCTTAAACCTGCAGGTTTTGGGAGGCGTCCATATCTGACGAAGAAGATATCTAAGTACTGCTTCTCCTATCCGAGTTTGCATCAAATACCCAAATACGCCAGAGTTATCCCAGAGTGCCAGTCTACCCGAAAATACACAAAGCGAGAACCGACCAACGTCCCCACCGGCTTCCGTATGAGTTCTGACGCTCGCTGCTGCTGCTGTTGCTGCTGACGCGCACAGTGCAACGTTGTCGCTTTCGTCTGTTCATCGAGGGTTGATGTCTGCTACTGCTGCTACTGCTATGGCTAATGTCAGTTCGTAAGCCCTGCCAGATCGTCGGCCTGTCCGTCTATCTGTTCGTCCGCCCATTGGTCTGTTCGTCTCCCGCTTTTCTTTCAGCGTTTGTCTTCTTCTTCATCTTCTTCGCGCGGATCGGGCCTCTTCCGCTTCTGGTGTTTGTGCCTCGCCAGGGGCTTCGTCGACGTTCCACGAGCGAGAGGGACAAGGGAACGGGCATCGCCATCGCTGTTCCTGCCGCTGCTGTTGATCCTGCTTTGTTATCGTTGTCGTCGTCGTTGTTGCTGTTGTTGTTGTTGTTGTCGTCGTCGTTGTCGTCGTCGTCGTCGTCGCCGTTGTTGTTGTTGTTGTTGTTGTTACTGATTCGGTATCCCGTTTGTGCCAACGCAACTGGTTCATCATTGCAGGCTTGTCTGTGGGTCTGTTCTTCTATTCGTCCAATGCTTCGTTTGCTGGTTGGTTTGCCGGACCTTCGTGGGCAGGCCGGCACCGTCGACGTCAAAACGAACCGATCTGATAACGTGAGACACCGAAGATCTGTGGCACACGGTTGCTTAGTCGTTGGGAATCACTAGATAGAAGTCACGAACAATCTGAGTGCGACAGACTCGTTCGAGATTTTGCAATAATGGCCAATGCGAATGAAGATATATCCAGTTACAAGATCGAACTCAAAAGCTAGGGAGCCCCACTGAGCATATTTTGGCTTAAAATATACTATATAGAAAGTTAAATTTTGCACATAAATTAAGCATGTCGAGCTCAGGCTATCAGACTATCGAGCTCATCAATCGCAGCATGCCGCAGCTATTTGACTTACAATATAAGTTCCAAAATGTTAAGAACACTAAATTCAAATTTTCAGATAGGGACCCGAACCGCTAACGGTCTGCTCACGGAGTCGGGGATAACTTTACCAACGAATCTGCCAATATAAGCAACCCCGCCTGTGGGGAGTACTACAAATATATCAAGGGTAGAACATATAACGGGGTTCGCGGTGATCAAACGTAACCGAACGGTGAGATAAACTGTATGGAGAACTCAAAAATTATTTGAAAAAACCCTAGCGTGGAGCTCGAACCTCCGAGCTTCTCATGGTCGGTTTTGAGTCCGGCAACCTGCATCGTCACCGTGGCAGTCAAAGTGCTCGCGGGTGTCCCGCAGTGCATCGGAGTTCTGGATTGCGAGCAGCTGGTGGTTTCCCCATTTTGAGATTCTACCCGATCGTTCGATCAGTTGTCTTACGACGAGGATGTCGCTTCGTTTGGGGTGTCGAGTTTCGGACCGGATAGAAGGTAGATCGACAGCGAAGCGGCGAGACCACGCTACGGTTGTGCTGCGGAGTGAGCCAGTAGACAATGAAGAGACAAATGCGTACGGTTCGATTGCCACTGACAGACTGACTTTTCATCGCCGTCAGGGCGCGTCTGCTTATTTATTTTTGGATGAACACGTTGTCGAATGTGTAACGTGACGGTGTAGGTATGTTCTCGAGGATTCTGGCCATGGCGGGAGTATACAAAACACGTCACAGTATTACGTCATAGCTAAAGAAAATTGTTGAATTACAATATATTTGACACTCATTATATATCGTAGCTGTACCAGTAATGTCCAGAATGTCCAGATTGCCGCGAAGATTGCCAGCAAAGAAGTGTTCCTCTGGCTTAGTTATCTTCTTGGATCGGTCTCTTCCGTCCCGTGGCACTGCCGTCGCTTCCAATCGACGACACGCTCACACACACACACAGACACAGTCATAGACAGCGGTGTGCCCGGATGACTGGCCACCTCTGCCTGGATCGACGCTAGCCGGGTCATCTAACGGATGATGAGGAACGGTTGTCCTGCTTGTTGCCAAAAGCACCAATGATAACAACAAGAATAGCAACAATGGCAGCAGCAGCATCAACAATAACAACAACAACAACAATTAAACCAGCAGCATCAGCCTACAAGGCGCAAATCAACGGGCTGTTGTTCCACACGTTCGTTCCACACGCGTTACACTAATTTTACTGGCGCCCACCGGTGCCGTGCATCCTACTACCCAACAGCAGCAGCAAAGCACACTTCATCATTGTCGTTGTCGTCGACGTCACAGTAATAGCGGTTGTTCTTGTTGAGCATCAACGTCTACTTGTGGCCCAGCTGCTGGAACATGACCAACATACGATCGTCTAACATCGCTGATGTACGCAGACGTCGAAGCCACTGCTACGTTGCAGAGAAGCTTCTAGTTTAGTTTCTTTCGTTAGCTAATGGTTATTATTATAGTTGAACAAAATGTAGATATCCAATAATAATCATATTAGAGCCGCAGTTGGGTACAGACGGTGTGAGTCCGAGGCCATCATGGTCACCCCCGAGAGAGGCGATGGCAATGCCACTCTGTCTTTGCCTCACAGCGTTGGGAAGGCGCTGTTATATCAGAAGCGTTGTTATATTTGTAAAATGGAATTTTGATTAAAAATAACCACCAACGTAGAGGTAAGGTGAAGAAATTCCGAATTTATCGCCGCAACATAATAATGCCGCTCAAAAGCAACCTTACTGAGCTTTCTGGGATTTTCGCTACAACTGTACCTCGCATATTGCATACTTTAAGGGGTATCACGATTGTCTGTAGTTCTGCTATTCACGATTCAGAGGTCACAAGAACATGCGATTGATTAATCTCAAGTTACGCACTAATTAACGCAATTGATTTCTATGTGCTCAGGTCACTATCTTGATCAACAATCAATATGTTAATATGGTAATCATTCATTGTAAATGTCGAAAGACATTTACATGTGTTTCTAATATAAGAGGCATCTACCCTACGGTGTTTACCCGAGTGACGCTATAAGATTACTGAGGACCCACTCGAAATGTAATGGAAGAAGGATCTCTTTGTGTCATGACGATCGGTGCCTAAATTACATCAAAGCCTTACTACCGACGATAGTGAGCTTTTCTTCTATGAGACCATTTGCTGACGTTTCGCGTTTGTAGTCACCGACAATACATATCATACCATATCTACGATTTAAGCAGGCGAAATATTACAAAACACCAACGTCCGTTTTAAGGGGATAGGTGAACAAGTATCCGTTATCTGTCAACTTAACCACGCAGTGCTGTTCCTTAACTGAGTATACGAGATCTCCCTGGCGATCTTCCTAATAGTTTGCGCCTGTTGCTGGCTAGAGCTTATGGTGAGACCAACGACACTAACATAGAACACTAAATAAGCTATGAACTATCTGACCAAACACTACGTGGCCTGCCCATTTGAGGACTGGACAAGAGCGCAGACATCTCATTGCCAGATAGCGCAGGATAACGTCAAGTGGCGTCCTTAAAAACCTCCACAACAGGTTTAAAGCCCACTGCTGTGGATACCGAAGAATCGGCAAAGGTTCCCGTCTTGAGCGATTCGTAAATCCAGTCGAAACCACTTCCTCCGTTGCTCTCGAGGTAGATATATAAAGTTATCTTATTCCAGGAGACATTGCCCTAACAACAACAACAGCAACAGCAACAACAAGCAGCTGCAGCAACAATAAAAAAAGAAAGAAAATACTACTCTGATGCTGCAAATCGAGGAGTGCGAATGCGTCATCTTCTACCGGTTGAGAGTCCGGAGTGATAGAGGTTCACCAATGACATCGACAGTTGGACAAGAATCTAAGGTTTGTCTTACGAGGTATCTTGCCGTGAGATGCTATCCTCAGGGAGGAGGTATGGATTCTTCCTCCAATTAACATTCCTCGTAGTAATCCGGCCATAATGCGTATAAATCAGTGCTGAGAAGTGTCTGATGGAGTCGGGCCTGAAGCCCCTCAACGAATAACCCTTCCGATTTGAGTGCTGGTGCCGATGGCGATAAACAGCCAGAAACAATCGCGTTGCATATGTATCAATGCAAGTACACAACGAAGTCTCACTTCGATTCCGACACCTTTGTTAACAGTTCGTGACAGTGTCTCAACTGATTGGGGCAATCGGCCCGCCCTAGCGACGTGGGTGGACGTTGCCGGGCGATAGCTGTCACTGAGATTGCGTTCAATGTTCGAGTCGGATTTCTCAGCGGATGAGTTTGTCCGCGCGGGTATTGAATGTATCAGCCTTGCTAACAACAAGGAAATTGCAGCAAAAGTAGGCGCTCGAATATATTTTTTATATGGTATCCGTTTGTCTGATTACTCGTATAATTATTATTATATTTCATTGCGTATCATATGCATACATGGATTCGTTGTTGTTGTTGTTGTTGTTGTTGTTGTTGTTGTTTTGCTATGTATTTATAATCAACTAGTAAACTCACACAAAATGTGGGTCCGAAATATCTCGAAAACCGAAATCGCCGTACAGTGCCACCATATAATTCGCAAACTGGAATCGATTTTATTTTTTTGTGTATGCTACAGCGTATAATACGTAATAATATCGACAGAAGTGTACGTGATGTTTCCCTTCGATGTATAACAATGGCATCATTTATGATTACAGATGAATACGTCATGTAGCGTCTTGGCTCATACGGCAGACAACGCGTTTGGTGACAAGGTCATCAAATTAGCAACGAACGCTGAGACTATGAGACGTATGTTTCGTGTTTCGATACGTGTCGATGTGTTGCAGGCGAACGGCGTCGAGCACAATATACCATCATCATTCGTAGATGGATCCTACATGCTGAGAATCAAGCACAGTGAGAGCGGCGTTACTGTGTATTCCACAGCGCAGGCCAAGCCCGTTTGGAAGGAGAGTTTTGTTATTGGACCAGTACAATTTCAGGACTCCATTGAGTTCTCGCTCATATATAGGCCTCAAAAAGCCGGAATCGTGCAATGGTGTTGCCCACTCGTTCTTGGCATCATTTCTCAACCAGTATCCGACGTTTCTCCTGAGGATATCGGCCTTAAGTCATTCAAGTTCGAAGACTTAGGCAGTGCCAGACTTTTAGCTCGAGTCCAGCTGTGGCGCGAGCCAAAGAGAGCATATGTTTCACACGTAATTGTCATCTTGGCTCTGCTTAAGCAACCGGTTCGCCTTGTCAACAAGTTGTCGTGGGAGTCCATCTGGACGACAGAGGAGATAGCGCTCTTGAAGGCCCATGCAATGGGCCTCTCGCGTGCTGCAATCCTAACGGCACGCCTGCACGCTTTGAGCGTAGCTGCGAAAAAAATCCCGCCGAATTTCCAGCTCGTCTTTGAGGCCCTCTCTAAACTTCGTCTAATATCGGCAAACCCGCACGAAGACCGAGTAATTGACCTATGTCGAAAATTGAATAAAAACATACAAGAGTACTTGGAGAGTCGAAAAGCTCCTATGAGATCCCTGACCGCCTACGATCAAACACAGGTCGTCGGCATGCTTGGCTGTTGCGCATTCATCGAGGATTTTGATCTAACATTATCAAAGGAACATTTTAGGCAGTTTGTCATTGCTGAGATCAACGTCTACTTCGATGAATGGCTGCAGCGGTTAACGCCACTGAAGGGTGATCCTAAACAGTTTCTCGTCGAAATGCAACGGTTGATGTTGGAGTTCTCCTACACGTACGGCCCCGTAAACGGTGTCGTTAAAGCAGCATGGGGTGATCACCTGAACGAATTTCTCTCCGAACCAGCGAAGAAGTTTATGGCGTTATTTCGCGATGTGGCGCTGAACTTGAACGCAGATGAAAGCTTTGATATCTACCTCGTAGTAATATCGTTCAGCCGATATTTTAACGTCAAGTTTCATCTGGAGGATTGCTTTGCTGCGTCGACCATTATATTGTGGTTCAATAAGCTTCGCCATAATCACCGGGAATGGATTGGACCGATGGTATCGACTGATGATTTTGTTCCGGTTGCGGAGGGCGTATACTTTAGCAGCGGCTTCCGCAACTTCCGCGATCTGTTACATGACCGCTTATGTGTCATATACCAGTCAATTCTTGTTAAGCCGCCAATAATTACTAAGAATTTCGCTGAAACGCTATGCGTATGCTGTTTGTTCTTTTGCAAACAAACGCAAGCCGCATTAGTGCGAGAGAAGTTCTTCAAGAAGCTGGATGTTGCTTCGATGAGCGTTCGCTTTGCAATGGCAGTCAATGGCGTTTCTGAATGCTTCGAAATGCTAACAAATGAGACGTTGTATGTCAAGGAGCAGGGTCAGGGTGAAGGAGGTGTGCAAGCATTGCCGATACCGGGTGTCTCAGTAATAGCCGCTACTAAAATGAATCTTGCGGGGAAAATTTTTGAGATCAGTCAAAGTTTCTTGACGCGAGTTGGTTCTAGCGTACGGCAGCAGATGCTGCAGGTCGCCAACTCCACGACAGCTCAGGAAATTGGAAGTCGCGCGATGCACCTAAACGAGTACCTGAATACGCTCCTTGGCGTGCTTTGCGAAAACATCAATCGGGTGATTTTCTCTGCTGTGCTTGAGTCACTATTTCAGTCCTGTGTCAGTGTACTTAAGTCAGTCACTGATAATTACCACCCGTGGTCTCCGTGGCATCAGCGCAGGGACCCGACAGCGTTGATTGAGTGCGCTCGATTGCTCCGAGAATGTTTTAGCAGTTCGGGCACTGGGGCTGGCCTGCCTTTGGAGAAGGTGAATACCCCTGATTTCTTGTGGCTGGAATCCAAACTGGAATCGTTGACTCGTACTCTTCCATAATTTGATTGTTGTTTCTGTTGTTGTTGTTCTTGACATGTTTTGTTTATGCTTAAAATCTCATCTGTAGAATAAAGCATCTGTAGGCGGGAATACATAGATTTCTGGTGTAGAAATTTGCTAATCTACTATTTTTTTTATCATTATGAGAATTTGAACAAAGAATTTGAAGAATTTGAATTACAAACCTAGAGGCCCCCCCCCCCCCCCCTGTGTTTTCGCTAAGGCATTGCAAGCGTTTTGCGTTTTGTTCGTCTGTTAATGAATCAATTCGATAATAAACCACGAAACTGTTTGACATTGATTCGATCAATTGTTCGGTACAGTAAGAAAATAACAGAAGACATAAAACATGTCCCCTGGATGGTCTGAGGTGGCGAGCGTCTTGGCTATTAGACACGAGGGACGTGTGTGTTGGGTTCGAATCCTATCAGACGTGGAGAATCTTTGGAGTTCTTTAACATCATTCTTTATCTGAAGGTTCTTGCCAGGTACGAGTAAGGAAGAGAATAAGCAAAGGTGGCCCCGACAGGTACTCATAGTAATGCCAAAAATGGTAAGAGCTGAGGCCTATCAGATAGAGGAACAGCTGAGGGTCAGCTCGAAAAACGGTTCATAAGACATAAAACGTAACATAGAAACCATGGCATGAACGTTACTGTATGTCCACAAAACGGTGACGTGGTGTATTCTGTACGCCTTGCAATATCGGAGGAGACACGTAGGTGCACGGGTTCGATCCCCACCGTTGCACATTTGCATTTAGGAATCACTCTCACGATGCTAAAAGCATTTGTACCGTGGACGTTAAATGTTTAAGGCTGAAAGTCAGCCCGGAAACCCTGTTTGTATGTCCACATCTCTTTTGTCAACGATTTTACCAATCTATTGCTCTGTTTTTGTTCGATTATAAAAGTGGACGATAATTGTAGCTGCTGAACGTGAAATGCATCTACAAACACCTTCTATATATCCTACCTATACATTATATGTAGTTGGACAATAGAATATATGCGCAATCACCAGCGTGACGGTACTTCATCCATCCACCGACAGGCGTACTATAGTGAGTTCTGTTGCTCTTATGAAAGTTTTCATTGGAAACGTAATACATATTAGGTTGATTCAAGCAAGCCTTCCGGGCTTTTTCAATTAGTTATTTACTCACATCAACGGACTAGTTTTGTGTTATGTAAGTTTGATTCTTAAGAATTTATTACTCTTTGGCATCTGGTCGGTAACTCTTGCACACCCTTCATATGACCTCCGCGCGAGAGGTTATATACTACCTCTCTCTGAGTACTTTCTCAAAGCCGTTCCAACTTTGGTGGTTTGTAGTCCTCAGCGCCCTCTTCAGCTGGTCAAAACAACAGAGGTTTAGCGGGCTTATCTCAGAAGAATATGAAGGTTGACTCCAAGCCTTGATTACCTTCTCGGCCAACACTTCTTTAACAGCAACTTTGTGTTGATGAGCGTAGCCGTGCACTTGTTTGCCCCCTACCCAGAATCTATGGCCGCTTTAGTTATAGAATAACAGCCAAGTTCTGCTCGCAACGAAAAAGGAGGAAATCTCACTGTTCCGACTGAAGTTTGCGTGGCCAGAATTCTCCTCACACAAATACGGTGCTTGAACGATGCGCTGAACCATGAGGTACGGCAGTTCTGTGTGGCTCGCAAGAGCACGCAGGAACCAGCGCATTGAACACTGCAAACCTTGAAGTAATACTACGAGGATCCTTCCTTCTGCAGCGCGTTTCCCTCAGTGTGCTGAGGCAAAGGAACAATGCTATCGTCTCCCTCGGGGGTATCACCAACTGTGTCACTAATCACTGTATATTTTACGACGCACAATCATGATCAATAAATCGAGCTTCTCCTATATTATATATATATATATATATATATATATACATAGACTGTTGTGGAGGGTGAATTTTGCCCTGAGGCGGTTGATAGATGTGTTCAGTGATAGGCTAAATGCAAACGTAAACTCAGAGTAGATTTTATCAGACAACAATTTAGAAAATTATCGTTATAGTCGACCGTAGAATAAGTTATAAAATATTGCTATAAAGTATCCCCGGGGGGATATTACTGTTGACATACACACACACAGTGACATATGCCTTCTGCTGTCCAATCCTTTGTTCCTTAAAAGGACAGATGTTTTTTTTGTTGACGTAGGTTTAACTTTGAAGCACAACGCTGACTGCAGCATTGCGCATATTTCTATTTCTTCGTCATATAGCAAAAAAAATTCACTTTCATCTGCCATTAGTTGTGTTTCAGCATTTTATTCTTGTGAAATATGTCCTACCGCTAATATCTGTCCTGAATTTAATTGTGGACCTCGTGTTGCGTTAGCCGTCTACGAGACAATCATTGGCGTGGCTCCGTGTTTCATGAAAACCCTTTCCATTTTGTGCGTCTCAGCTTTATGGAGTCGCTAACCGAACCCGTAAGTGAACTAGTCGCCCGGCCGGCTGCTGTTGTTGTTGTTGCTGCGAGCTACGCACTTTGCCGAGCCAGCCGGCTTCAGTCGCGTCGGCGTCACTCCATTCGAAGTTGACTCTGTCTAGAAGAGAAGTAAAACCATCATTACTCTGTTTATATTGTCATCGGTCGAGCGTTCACAACATCGAAGATCTTCCGCAGCCGGCGGAGATCGACGTCTTCGTCGGGCGGTTTTTCGTGAGGGCCGGGCTGGCGCAAACTGTGCCAGACCATGCTATGCATCAGCTACGCATCGTCAATTTGACCGTAGGCCTCGGCCAACCTCGACACCATCTGTAGTGTTTTCGTTTTTAGTTTTCCGTCTTACAACAGTGGTCTCCTTTACATTGAGATCTAATGAATTGAGCCCCCTGCACTGTTTTGAGCCATGCCTTCGCATTAACTCTGCATATATATATATATATATATATATATATATACTGGAGGCATATAGAGGAATAGTGGTGGTGGTGGTGGCACCAGCGAAAGAAACACTATGGATAGGCAGTCACTTGTTTTTTGTTGTCTGATCGGCCCTCTCGGTGGCGGCAGCAGCATCAGAGGCAGCAATCGACGTTGGTCAGGCATCTGTTCACGGCATCAGTTTCGGCTTCTCCGTCTTGAATCCTCCGTTCAGCTCCCCTGGTGCGCCGTGGCCTGTCAACCGGCTTTGGTAGAGGTACCGGCTAGCAGCCACTTGCTCTGTTGGGCTCGCCATGAGCCATACATCAGATCAACGGCAGAACGCCAAACACGAGCAAGCGAACTGAATCGGTGAAAACAACTGAGCGCGGGACAACAAAACAACAACCAGAATAGGAGAGGACAGAGCTGTATATTATTGTAGTAGCAGTGTATTGCTTACTATAGCGCAGCAATCACACGGCGCACACACACACACACATATATATATATATATATATATATATATATACAGAAGAACATCGATGATTGTGATTTTCTCGGGGCAGTGAGGCGGAAAGAGGAGATGGAAGCACGACGTCATCGGAGCTCCAACCAAAAGGGTGGAGGAACCGGTGTACGACATCCGTTCAAGGTCAAGGCCATGCTGCTCGATAGCGGCTTGGACCGGCGGAGGAGATCGGCGGGACACCGCGGCTTATTTGGAGCACTTGTTGATAGCAATGTAACGCTGGTCCGTGATATTTTTTTTAGGCGCATATCGCATGTATGATTAGCTGACTGACTGGCAAGGCTGGATAATACGGCGAAGAAGAAAAAAATACTCAGCGAACAGTTGAGTTCTGCTCGTTAAAGTAACTCTAACACATGTAATGAAACATCAGCTCGTTTTTTATAATGCAGATAGCACATGTTCAGATTTCCTGCGTTATACACACGGTAGGAGCTTATGTGGAACGTTAGCGTCTTGAGCACAAACACGCACACACACATGAGTCGGTCGGCAGAAGGTGGTGCCAATGAGCCATCCCAAGATTCTCCCCACTTTCAGATGGTCAGACCAAATGCATCAAGGTGGCAACTACGCCGAATTTAACATACCATCAACACCTAAGCGCTGGTGAATTTTGAGCCTCGCTCGATCAGCAAACGTGTGGCCAACGCCTATGAGATGTAAACAATTAGAACCTCTGAAATATAGGTTACCGAATTGAACTAATGAAAGACTACAAAAGCCAAACTTCTTGCAGAGATATCTGATCATTGACATGACGCTTGAACACATTTTGGAGCTACAAGCCCGTCAAGGTTTGTACATTTCGAATAAACGTTGTTGGGCCTGGTTTCATTGGAACGCATTCAAACTCGTCAGGTGACTTAAAGCAAAGCTATATTGGGGGTTAATTAAAGGAGCAGCACAATGAAAGGATCCTGTTCGAATGTTGGTATCCGCTTCGGTCGGTTATCGTTATCCGCTTTCAAATGGGGCCTACTTAGATTGATTTCTCAATTTGGAATTAATCTCACCTTAGCAAACATGATGGTGGGTTCGTGATATTCTTGTTATGGCATGTATCAATTTATCTTGAGCTATCTTGGTGAACGCTTACCGTTGTCGTGCCCATTTACTCCCTTGATTAATTGGTCTCTGGAAATTCACTATTATCTATAATTATCTGTTTGCCTATAGTTAACTTTCCTGTTGTCAGTATCTGGTACGCTCAAACTATTTCCCAACAACGATTGACCCCAAAGTGTCGTCTCCCTTAAGCAGATTCGTCCCGTATTATTATTTTTATCAAGGTCATCACAACTTCATCACTTATACTTAAGAATTAATACCTTTCGCACACTGTCGCAGTGTGCTGAACCGCACCTCATGGGATAAGGTATCGAGGATGTTTTCTAAACAACAACTGTTGCATAGCACTGGCCTACCTATTTAGTAGTTTTCGAAACGCCACGACATTCGTCTCCAGCTTACACAAACGGGCCACAACGAAGAAACGATCGTGCATTTCATAAAACGCATTTTGTCCATTCTTCTACGTGTTGCTGGACTCAGTTCCATTAAGCGAAGCCAAATTTATCCATCTGACTCGTCACGCGAATTGGATGTTACGCGAAAACATTATACACAAAAGGACAAAACATTTATTTATCATAATCTATTAAATGTTATAAATATCTGGTGTCTTTAAAATCGAAGGCCACACTATACGTGTTCTAGGCCTCTTTACTAATGCATATATATATATATATAATATTAGCAAATTCAACGACTTGCACATGTGACATGTACGTACGATAAGAGATAGCAGAACGTAGAATGAACATCGTTGTTGTGCTAACGGTTATGGTAGCGGCATTCAATGTTCGTTCAGTTCATCTCAGCCATTTAGAGGAGGAAAGCATAAATAATAACATCTCTTTTGCGGAACAACCAGTGACATTGTCAGTGTTGCTGCAGAAGTAGCCAACAATTGTGAACTTGAATACAAATCTACCCACCTATATATGTGTATATATATATATCAGTGATGAGCCGGTAATTTGGGAATGTCGAATTCAAGCAGGTAACGTGGCAAAACTGAAGACAAAAAAGCATTTGATGCGCTCTTTAGAACAACCTGCATTTTCGACAGCGACCCGCGCCGTTCAATCCCAGCTCAACTTGCATCCGGTGAAAAGAAGGAAGTGTGTCTTACGAGATATTAGCAAGTATTCTATATCCATTGATGCAGGATACTTATTATCTGTCTATGGTATATATATATATATATATATGTTGAACTAGATGTTGCCCAACCTCACACGATACTTGCTACATTCAGTGGTCCATAAACTAAGAAGATCGATCCGTCACACTGTATGGTGTCATGTACGCGTATACTGGATAGTGACTAACTATTTATATATTGGCTGTTTCATTAATTTTTGCCATTTAGGACAATATGGATATACTAATGCAAATCAGCGCGCAAGATGCGATAGCCCAAGCCAACAATGACCGTCTGAAGGAGGTGTTCACGGAGGTTACAGCAGCAACAGGCGGACTAATGCGTAGTCAGCAATTCTCTGACGCAGTTCTCTACCCGCTTCGGCAGTCAGTTGTCGACACAATCTACGAAAGGCATTTCCAGAGCGTGGCCGACAAGGACGAAGGCCTCACTAAAGAAATGTTCATTCATGCCGTTTCTCTGCTCGAAAATATCGAAGAAAAAGGCTTCAACAATATAATTCGCGCACATGAGAATCCAAACGGGATGGTGTCGTTTGAGAGCTTCAAGGATATCCTCGCGGTGTTCCTTATGCAACAGGGCATCGTGATATGTAACAGTAGCATTGAGCGGCTTGCTGAAATCATTTTGTTGACGAGGAAGGCTACCTATCAGCTGAATGAGATTGAGAACTCAGTCAAGCAATGGGAGGGCCTTAGAGGTGGATTCCGTGATATCCTGAGTTGTAAGCTATTCGTGACACCCTTACGGGTTCGGCCGTCAACTGTGCTTCCGCTGAATCGACACAGAACTGATGCTCGAAAATTGCTGTTGATCTGGTGTCTCATCGTCTATCTACTGATTAATGTACTTTGTACTATCGGGGCATTTTTGGCAACAAACGACGACCAGAATGCTAAGCAAAATAGCAAGCTGTTGGCCTTTGAACGCTGGACCGCCTCTGTCAAAGGAGTCCTACGCCGAGTTGAGGACTTGAATGTCTCAGAATATGCCGCAGATTTGACAAGGATACCTCTGACACATTTTGGACAAATGGGCTCTAGTATCATTGCAGAATTGCTAAATCTTCATGTGTTCCTTGCTGCAGCAGCTGGGCTAAGAGCCATACAGATCTCGCTTAAGCGATCTCCATGGTGCCGGCATGCCACGACACGAGATGGCCGTTCGGTCATGCTCTTCCTGTGTTCAGTATTACTCGGCCTAGCTATTGTTGACTGCGTCCTCTCGGCATGCACATGCACAAAAGTCCGCCAATCCGGCGGTTTTTTCGTGTATTCGGAGATATATTTCGATTTCGACACTCACAGTGAATTAGATGTATTGATTCAGTCGCTCGAGGGCCTAGTGTTCCCCATCAAGTACACCCTTCTTGCAGTTCATCTGCTGTTCGAGCTGCGCTTTATGGGCAAACAAGTAACCGAGGTAGACGTGGGTCTCTCCGATGCGCTTTACTGCGGCTTTCTGATACTGCACCTAATACAGAGTTCATCATTTTTTAAATGGAGCGTGGTACTGCTACTCATCGCGACAATGGACCACTTCGTGTATCGCAGATGCTGTGGGTTACGGTCGTACATCACTCAAACGAAATGGTGTACAACTTCGGGTGCACTCCTTGTGTCGCTCCGAAGGGATGAGGATTTCTCGTTTCGTCCGGGCGATTTCGTTCTGTTAACTATCAACGGGCTAACAGGCAACAGCGTTGTTCCTTCGTGGATTATCAGCGCACCCTCGGACAAGTCGGAGGTCACTATACTGTTGGAAGAGGATCATTGGCAGTCTCGTACTTTGACCGGCTACCTTAGACAAGTTCGATCAGCGATTAGAAATGCAAACGATAAATATATAAAGGATAGCCTAATTGGGAGAGGCAATTCTGCCGGTGGCCCCAGTGCAGATAGGTACACTCGTAGGAGACTGGATAGCCTTATGAAGGACATGGATGGGAGACCCCGTGACGATGTTATCATTCTCTTCGAGGATCGAACAAACCAAGAGCAGGTATCATCGGGCTGTCGTCATCGTAACACCGTTGTCGCCCGATTATCCCAATCACTGCAAGTGACAATTTACGGCGCATACACTGGCGTACAGTTCGACCTTTACTCGCGTTACAATAGCATCATGTTATGCATCACACGAAAATCTGTTGGGGCGGTGACAAGCTTCATTGAGGACAGTGTGTATTCTTCGTGCGGGAGACAAAGCCTGACACTGATTCTGGCTGTCACAGATCTATCGGGCATCGAGTGGTTTGTAGAGAAGCTCGTTCAGATGGAGTTACATCAGGTGAAGGGCCGAGGTGGAACTGTCGCGAGGAACTGTCTTTTCGTCAGGATCTATTTAACCAAAGCCAGTACGTATTTGGCAGAAATTGCATTTTTCTCTAATTATCTGTCTCATCATTGTAGGAACATTACACGCAATGTTACTATTAGCACGAGCTAATCTGTATTGTCAATCATTACGGGTAATGAACTATTTTGCTTTTACGATGAAACCCATTTGTCAGACACTCTAATTACATCACATCGATATATATATATATATATATATATATATATATATATACTATTATAGATATATATCGCACTAACATCTCCTTTATAGCATTCGGTGCTTATTCGATGAAGGACGACTTGGCCCATAATTTCTTCGACCGATAAATTGGACAACCTTGCTCACGAGTGGTCTGCTAAGCTTTGACACTTCGAAGTGATATTCACTTATGGATATAAATCATGCCAACCGTGCAGATCTGAATCGGCTCCCCGTGTTTACTCTCTCCTGTAATAATAATAGTAATAATAATAATAAGTAAAGTGACGACTCAAATACAGGTTGTGGTGGGTCGCAACTACATTGTGCAATGAGCCTTTTTCGGGTCGTGTATTTTGTGTAGGTTTCTCTCGTTTAAAAACAAACGTGTGTGTGTGCATTTGCAAAAAAAAACATTTAAATCTGTTTAACAGCGTGATTCCGCGTACACAAAGGATGAAATCTACAAATTGGATTGTAATGAGTATTTCTAGTCTAACTCCTGCCTGTTCGAGATTAGTCCACACGTTTCGAATCATGGCTGCAACAAGGATTAGAGCGACGGAAAAATGATATTCCCTTGCCAGCAGGCAACATTTACAAACTACAGATGAACCACTCCATTGAGCAGAGTTCACCATCTATAAAGATATGCATGCTTTGGACATAACTGTATAACAGGTAGCATTTGCGCAATGTATCATTGAATTACAGTCACACTAGAATCGCGATTTTTATGTTTGAACAATAATAAGGACATAGGATTTCTTAACCTGTAGGTTCGCTCAAAAAGATGCAAGTCTTATTGACTTCACTGGCGGTAGCTGCGATGGCGAGCTACTCCTCCAAGGCAGATAACAACGGTCGGTATCGAATTATTCAGGAGTGTCGAAAAATGATCCGACCGGCTATTTCTGCCGCTGAAGATATGAAGGACTTGGAGCCGCAGTTCAAGGTAAACACAATTTATGGTACCATGTATCCCCCATTCAACGTAGGCCAGAGTTTGAGGCCACTCTAACCTAACTCACATGTTATATTGGTCTTCGGTTGTAGGCCGGTGAACCCTTAACGGCTTCATAAAACAGGACCGTACAGGTTCGAACAACGCCGGTGGCATTGCCCTAAAAACTGAATATATTTGTCTAAATATTCGGCGAAGCTGTACACATTGTGGCCTGGACGACTATGTCTACGGCTGCAGAAGCTGGAGACCGCACACGTGACTTTGTTGCAATTCAATAAAAAGTTATTTCACAGCGAGAAAAAAAGTATTGCATGCATGGCAGCCGTACGGATACAATCATTCATCATATTTTACTATAATGATTGAATGCTTTGTAGACGGGGCCCAGTTTCTGAACACAATGAACAGACTTCTGTCAAAAAAGTAACAACTGAAGTAAGTAACAGTTGCGATTACGCTATCCACTTTCAGGATCTAGGCATACTCCTCTGCGACGGCGACTTTGCATATGGAGAGTCGTTCCTCAGCAAAGCACGACACTGCGGCGCTGACGTCGAGTTAAGAAGGTTTTGACGGTAGCGGGCCTCTGCAAGAGAAAACAAACCTGAATTCTATGACAGTCTAACTTGATTGTTTAGTACTGTCAGTATTATTAAATTATTGTCTAGTTAAACATTCTTTGAACATGTACTTTAAAATGTGGTGGAACAATTAAGCATGTTTCTAATACGTGCAGCATATTGATTTCCTTATTCAATTAATCATGTACGACCTATATAAACATGTGAGCAGTTCTCACTGAGGGGTGAATGCTCTCGAAGTATATACTAACGTAAATAATTGGTTCTGTTGCATCAGTTCGACTCAAATGAAGTACACTGCTTATAGCAGTCGTCGGTTATGAACCTCAAGTCGAGATGAACGTTTGTATACCGAAAGGAACCACACGAAGTGCAATGGCCAGGGTGTGTTCCGTTGCGAACAAGTTTCAAAGTTTGAAGCATACAAACAGTCAGTAAAGCTGTCTTGATGAGTCCTTGCGTTGGGATTCCTACGTTGTAGTCTAAACGGGTCGACATCGATTGATCGTCTTTGTACTGTTTCCCTTCGGTTGAACGGGGATAACGTTGTTGTCCAATCAATCGTTCGGTACAAGATTTGTTCAAGCGTCCAGAGCTATTCGACTTATCATATCCGGCTCTTTGTTAAATTAATTAACTTATTTAAGCTCACCATAAAACATTATAGTATGTATTATTGGGAACATGTTCATTAGGATTACGAAGAAAGGCGATCCTGTAAAATTTTGCATATTGGTTGACCAGATTTCTTTTCATGAAGCCGCCAAAAAATGATATACAATATGCTGTTGCGTGTACCTATTATATAGGGGATACTACGGATTATGATATACTTTCTACTTCAAGGGAAACAAAACTTATCACGTATTTGTAGCTAGATCGAATGCATATAAATAATTTCGATTATCAATGCAAAACAAAATCGTTTTTATTAAGGTATATTATTCCCTGGATAGCTGAATGCATACCCGATATAAGGATAGATTATTTATATGTTCTAGCGATCTCTAATGACTCCACGGCGAGAGTTGTCCTGAGGTCGAGTGTTACTGGTGTCGAAATTCAACCATTTCGTTAGCTATATCCAGATAGACTCACGATTTGCTGTAATTAGGTTGACGTGTTCTGCCCTGTGTACGTTAATAATCAATGGTTTGATGTGATGCTATTGTTCGGAACATTATCAGGTCGAACGAGTTCTCTGCATATGGGTCTATTTTCCGCCAGCTCTACCACCTGGATGGATGTAATTACGCAAATAAATTTAATAATGCTAGCAAACAAAAAGCCAAATGTAAGCATTTGGGCCTTGTGATTATACAGGAACGAAAGTGTAAAAAAATTGATTTGTTGAGTGGCCTGTTTCGGTGATATGAATGGATTTTGAGTATTACGATCACCCCCACACCCCCGAGTTTACAGTTAAAACAATGCCAGCAATCAAAAATAGTACGAAAACGCCTTTCCATGGTATAGCATTGAGACGGCATCTTGGCATGGATACCTTAGAATAGAGAACCACATACAACCTACCTATTATAAAGGTGGGTATCGCGTAAGCTATATATCCATCGCGTAAACCTCTATAGTAAAAGCAGTTACGAGCACTTGACGTCTCAGTACCGAGGCCAACAGCACGCGGTGCGGATTTGAGTCGGGGTGGCTTCCCAGTCAACTCAATGCATACTAAGCCAAAGACTTCACGATAATGACTCGATGTCAAAAGAAATTCGCGGCTTTTTCTAACGAATCCTGCTGAAACCTCGCAAATGTTTTAAAGCGAGGAACACCATTCCTTCGACTAGAGACAAAGATGAACAAGAACGAGAACAATTTGCGTTCGAATCCCCCTGGTCGAACAGAAGTCTCTCACACAACGTAGGTGACTGACTATCTAGAATGGAATTTAACATAGCAGTCATTCGCGACTCTTCGCAACTAGACAGGTACTTTATTTTTGGTATCGGCATTGTCATTACATTCTTCCGCATTTATATTAGAACGATTTGTAAGAAGGGGCACACTGATCTAACACTTGCGGCGTTTTATCAAATCGATACATGCGATTATTTGAAGGAAATGCGAAATAATTATGCTTGTACAAGAGATACGTGTGTGAATAATTAGTCGGTATTCTCAAATCAATTGGAATTGAACTGGAATCATGTGGCTCAATTACTGGGTGTCATTTGGCGAGTACACACTCAAAGGATCCAAATGCTCATCCGTATGACGGTCGTTCAAACTTCCAGTAAAATAATAAGGCTTTATTCAGTTAATTACATTCGCCACCTGCTCTAACGTATGTATGCGTTGGGCGTTATCGTTTATCATGCAGGCAGATACGTCATGCATTAGCCGTTGCGCACACAACTTGAAACTCGTTATTCATATGTTAATTAATATATTTAAGTATGCACCATATTCTAAAGATGTTGGTCCGATACACGCTGATCATGTACGATACTCTAGCATAGTAGTGCAAGCGGATGTTAAGTCTAAATATATATATATATATATATAGTGTCACCATGAAATTTCAATCTATCATGGCTTACAAAACAATACGTTCGTTTACAGAAGCATCGCCCTCCCGGTCAATCATCGGCAACAATACTCAAGTCAAGCTTCACTCTTCATTGGCGGATAATTGACAAATCGAGTTAATTTCCTGTTCAACTCTTAAGTGAGTGTTGCATGAACCAATTCAAAATACCACTTCAATATGCGTTGTATGTGCATATGTTGTCTTCCCGTATGACAAAACTGACAAAAGGGATAGTAAGGGAAGCAAGGACATTCATCACATTCACGCGTGGTCCACGTTTTCTATCTATACTTATTGTGGACGCGTATGAATATCAGCTAAATGTCCATCGGTGATGTGACGATTGTTGTCTCAATGGGGCGTCGACCACCGAGAATTTTCTTGGGATTGCCAGGTGTTAGAGGTCGCCGACTGGGTTCCTCCCGGTGAGACGCTTCGGTATGTCGTTCGACCACAGAAGTCGTCGAAGTTGGGGTCGTGGCCAAATGAAATCTGCAAATGAAAATGAACGCGCCCGAATTGAGATCTGTTTACCTTGATATTTCTCGTGTGTTTTGCAAAAAGATAATGGCCTACCGTATTCTATATATATATATATTAAGGTCGATACATAGGGTAGGGAGGATCCGTTCAAAGGTGCAGTTGAACAGTGACAAATGTTCAGGGTGCAGTACTTCGACTCTAGGGAAGAGACACACTCTCAGCAGAGGATGGTTTTAGCAGGCAGAGGCGTTTTGTCATCCACGTCAACCCTGCACTGGATCGGCCCACTGTCATGGAGATTGGAATGTCTCTAGTGGTAACCGTGCGTTTGAAAAAAATTTCCTCCTCTAAAAAAAAAAAAAAAAAGGGTGCAGTACTTACTTGCTTGAGCAATTCGCTGACGGAGTGTTGTTTTGGTGACGCGCTCGAACAGCTTTTCCGATAGGTGTTGCAAACGTATTTTCGATTTCACGTACATTGCGTCGCACAAAACCAGCACGACTTACCCTGAGATAGTAATAATAATAATAATAATAATAATTGAATAATATTATTAATTAATTAAAATAGGGCCTCTTCGTCAATCATGCCCTATTTTATTTACGCTAATTGCGTTGCTTATATAATAAAATAAATGCCGATTTAATTAGCAATTAACGACTGCGCGTGTGTATCCATATGGTGACGATCCCCATTACGCATCGAAGGGTTACACTTCGTTCTATTCAAATTGAAACAATTATTGACTACAAGACCGAGACCAGTGTGAAATTATGCTTTGCACATATCAGACGCTGAGCGATGTCAAAAAAACAAAGATTTCTGACGCCACTCAGCCTGCTTTACACACAGCCAAATATTAATTATTATGATTAATATAATGTAGTTTTTACCTGATCGCAATAACAGATTCCCTGCGCGAGTTAGGACTCTTGTCGGATTCTTCCCTTGTTGCTGTTGTTGTTCTCACTGGTGTGTCTGTATCCAGCATCCCCACCATGAAGCTGGCCCTTGTCTGCGGTTCGGGACGACACGCGTTAAAATAAAACTGCGCAAGACCGTTTGTGGACAATATAATGTAACAAACAAGTTCTGTGCTACGCACTTACTAATTCAAGTCCAAGAAAATCCGTCTTTCGAGTAGATATTCTTAAGGTGTAAACAACTGCCGTTGTGCACAAAACTAATAAATAAATTGATTTGGGTCAATTCGAGACATTGAATGGAACTCGTTTTACAATGAAATCTTGTAGATTTCATCGTAAAACTAAAAATTCCAAAATAAAAAAAAAGTTCGAAAATATTTAATCTCTGTACCTCATGGCGTACCTCTCTTTGATAGACTCTGTCATTCTGAGATCCTCTGCGCTCATCCGCCGTAAGCTTCCTCATGAATTCGACTCCGTCAACAAAGCTGTCGCTCGTTTCATCTTCGGAATCGACGCAGGTCCCCGAGTTGTTCAAACCACTCTCCGCATCCTTGGTTTCCTGATGACGCTTTGATACCCGCCATTTGGCCGCGCTAACCATTGCAGACATCAGACTACTCGAGGAAGTTGGCTGGCTTTGTCTTCCAATCCCGCCTGCGAGTCGATTGCCATCAGAATTTTCGTCACCATCCGCCTGGGGCCAGATAAAAATGCCCGTACGCAATTATTTCGGAATCTAAGCCGTTTAGTAGTTTTCCCAGATCCGTATACCACATTACAGTATATAGAGCACTTGGTTGACGTGAGCTATAGCAGTCGTGCGAAAAAGACGCTGCTCGAAGAAAAAAATCGTTATGGTGTTCGGCGAGTCTGAACGCAGCGCTTCAGGACTCAGTTTCCGTTACGTTCGGTTTCTTGACTGAGAAACCGTGGAGAGTTGATCATTTCAAGCGATGCGTGTCTGGTAATTGGTCATTCGTGCAGAACGAGAGATACCAACCTTCGTATGAGACTCAGACCCGCCACAACAAGGGTCCACGTTGACGTCATCCTTGACCGTTCGAAGTATGAATTCATCATCCTCATTGTACTGATGCTCTGCATTGCCACCGTTACTCATATGATTGTCGTCTTCACCTCGAGATGAAAGCCTGAGGCTACGACGTGTAGTCCTCCCTTGTTCAATCGGAGAGTTGGTTTGTATCACTGACAACTGGCCAATGATCGCTGCAACCTCTTCAACATTTCCCATTCCCTAAATGGAATAGAAAAGGGTCTTTAACTCCAACGATTTCTCCACCTCGCATTATGTTTCTCATCGCAATCCATGCACCTTCACCTTTAGATGCTTTAGCGGAATCTAGCATACCCTGAGGTCCATGACGGCAACAAATATTGCAATGGGGAAAGAGGCAGGGATAGCATCTCATGCTGCTATCGAATTCTGCATCATAGATGCTCACAGAGGCACATCCTACTCAATTTCCTAAGCAGACTTCGATCTCTTCATGAAACTATGGACAAAATGCAATGTCATGCAAGGGTCGTTCACCCAAGATCCAAGAAAAAGCATTGTGTTCCTTTGGTAAACATACAGAGCAAGACTTGGGCTGGCAGGGAGAGTTCGTTCGCCTCAGTCCTTCCCGAGCTCCTCCATCGGTTCGTACCGATTTGCCTTTGCCTAAATCACTCGAAGTCTCTGGGTGCTGCTGTTCCGGTTCAGCCGAATTGCCCTGTGCTTCCCGTGTGAAGTGGTCATATTCTTTCCGCTCACCAGTGGCAACCGAATCAAGTGGTGGGTCAACTCGCGTTTTCTGCACTCGAACTTTGATGCCGGCATCCGTGAGACGTGTAGTTCTAGGCGGTTTCCTCGGAGAACACCGCACAGTGGAACTCTCGCGTAGGGAAGCCTTGCGCGCTACGACTCCCCGCGTCAATGGCGAACTACACGACAGTGCATACGAAAATAATTTATCCATCAACACCAAACGAATATTGTGCGAAGTGATCAATTCGTATCATTTAGCTATATTCGATCTTCGACGCCGAGTGTCACTGAAATGTAGGGACCTACCGGCGAGCTAAAGCTGTTGGCGGTACAGCCACAGCGGCGGATGCCTGCCTTGTTGTTGTGGTCACCGATGTCTGAGGTGCGCAGCTGAACTTCATCGCAGCCCGAACGGTGGCCGACCTTGAGTTTTGTATGTTAGCACAATTGCAAAAACAGATAATGACAACCAAGTAATTATCGTAAGAACACCAGCAAAATCGTTAACATCAGTATATTGAAGCTTACTTCAACTCCGGAGTATCTGGGTAACATTATTATTATTATTATTATTGCATTATAAGCTAACGAGACGTCGATCTGGTGCCTCATCCCCCCAGAACTGATCAGTCAACGCTTACGCAAATTCCTGACAATATATTATAATATACTGATAAAGATTCATTCATTCTGTGTACGATATATTCTTGACCGTACCTCCTTACAGATGCCCTCTGACGCTGTTGGCGTTGCATTAGTGACTTTCGACTGCTTTGCGCGGGAAGAGATCGAACCGATGCACGATTCCTGGACAGACGAACCTTGCCTCGAGGAACACAACTCTCTCCTCCCTCAGATAGAGTGGCAACACTATCGGATATTTGCTCACTTAAAGCTGAGCCATCGACAGTATCTGCTTCATCCTCTTTGCGAGTCTCCTGTCTGAATGTTCGAAGGGTCACACAGAACACCTGACTATTTTAACACTTCGTTTTGAATATCTCTCGTCTCTCAATGCGAGATAGTAATGATAACAATCATGATAATCACGCTTATAATTACAATGTTAGTTATTAATTATAATAATCGTAACAATAATTAAAAAATTAATATCAACTTCAATCGTCATAATCATTATTGTCATTGCTATAAAAGTCAACTCGGGCGGCTTCGAATGGAAGAATGATTCGGCCTAAATGACCAAATCTCAAAAACGTGCACAAGTGGCAATTGTTACACCACCATCAGGATCGTGTTATGATGATCACAAGGTTTTATCCAAACGTTTTGCACCTTCCAGCACGAAGTTGTTCTGCGTTTTCCAATTTAAGCCGTCGCGAGGCAGATCGTGTAGGTCTTCCAGCTGCGGCGGACAAGGTTGCTGCCGTCTGTAATTACCAGTAAATAAAATAAATAGAATGTAAATAATAATTTACAATTTAGATACGTTTAAATAAGCAGGCGTTAGTAAAACCTGATTATGGTTCGAGGTCAGAGCCTCGGACCCCTTAATTATCATACATCCTCTTACCTATGATACTGACTTTTAGAACGATCAACTCGTACGTGTACAATATAAAGCTATAAAAGACTTCTTAATTATTTTTTCCTTTGGCTGTTCAACGTTTTTTTGTGGGAGGAAGGGTCGGCAAACCAGAAGTAAAATTAATTTTTAAAAAGACACAAATTAGAACCACACATTTAGAATTTTTTTTTCTGCATATTACAGATACGATCTATATATAAGGGATCTAAGCATGAGACACACATCGACATTTGGATTCAGATTGGTAGTCACAGAGAACGGTACAAGGCCATATTTACTTAACGATATTTCCTTAATTGATGTATTCATTCAATTGTTACGTCACAGGGATGGAGGCTGAGCCGGGAATAGTACTATTTGAAGTCCTTTTTTTAATATCCGAGTAGAATTTGCCTCACATGTTGTGAATTTAAGAGCAATAGTTGGGCGAAGAGCCCTCTGCAAGCTCGCCCGAACATTTATGATCGAACATACCGAATTACGGAAAAATTGGGCACATGGGTAAAAAAACAGGATACAGGACCGAAGAGGCGGTCTGATGAGTAAAGTCTACAATCTAATAGTGAATTAAATTAATTCATTCATCAAATTTAATTGTTCTTCAATTTCTAAAAACGTTTTTGGACGATGCAATACAGCTCCGAACAAATGAGTCTTATCCTAAGCAATGAAATAATATCTGTCCGGTCTCAACTATTTTTCAATCGATTGGTTTCGTCACTTTTCAACCCCGTGGGTAAAAGTCTGCCAACTAAGCAGACCTAAAACCATACATCTCATAGTCCCTTAAAGAATACTAGAAGGCATTTTAGAAAAGTCTTCCAGTAATACTGATAGATGGTCACAATGTTTCACCAGCATATCTCGTAGATGGTCTAGTGGTGAATGAGATTCGTGGTTTGCTAGACAGGAGGGACATACGCCCTGGAATCAAATCCTGCTGTCAGACGCTTTGCAGAACCTTTGGATTTTTTTATGATCGTTCTTTATCTGTGCGTTCCTGCTAGGTACGGCACCGTTGAAAAATAAAGTAAATGTGTTCCCGACGTTTCTTTGTAGGAATAATAGCTAGAGCTTCAGAGGCGAGGCCAGTTACAGGGAAGGGAAATAACTGTCCGCTCAAGGAATTGTAGGTGGCCTTGGAGAAGAACACCTTGGAACCATTTTCATTCTTTTACATTACATGAGAGATAAATGCGTCTCTATTCCGACGAATGTGTCCTGTGAAACAGCTACTGCTGTATGCAACACGTCATAGTAAACCAAGCATACCATTACTCAACGGCATTCTGAAAATGAATTCACTCAGCAACATCTCATACGTTAAATGATGCGCATAGAATGACAAGGAAAAACCTGGATTGCAGTTGTCGAATTCTAGAAATATCGCATTTCATTAAGACTACGGACGGACAAGCTACTTTTATTTGGCTGACACCAAGAAATGATAACTCATAAGATAGCAAAAAATAATCCGATTTATTCATTACTGCCTTTGCCTACAGTCATTAACTTACTAGATAATTGGCGTATTCTTATTCTTATAACATCACCAAATAATTCCACTCAATTGCAATGGCTATAGGCCCGTTTGATTTGTTTTTATCTCTGCAGTGCATCAAACCCCAGGATGTGCATTTCAGTTCTGACGAATTTCGGGGAGCCAATGTCAGCGTTGTCATCCTTACTTACAAGTACTGCCCCCCAACAAACATTGGTATTAGTCGGGCAGATGTATTGCCTAAAATATTATCTCGAAACGAAAAAATTATTAGTCCTATCCTTAACAAAATACCCTTAATAATGTGGGACTTCTGTTGTTAACGAACGTTATTAAACAGACCGCAATCATACAGATTGACCCATTAGGTGGAATAGAAGTATTTTACTTCGATGCAAACGCAAACGAGTTGCCACCTGTGTGTTTCCTCAGTTAAAACTTACCGACATAATTTAAGAAAAAGGTGCTATATATAATAATGTAGGAAACAGAAGCTTGCCAGTGTCCGCTCATCACACTGAGCACGGCCGAGAGTATCAAAACTATCTTTAGAAGCAATCTACCCTTAAACTTGTCCATTGCGCTCTACGAATTGTAACCGATGCAGAGATCCACTCCTCTAACATCGACGGTGACTGATTCCCGAGTCTCAGTATTGTATACACGCATTTTGTCTATATATTACAATTACGAAAAATAATGTACAGGAAAAAACAACCTTTTGACTGAGCTAAAATATAACTTGTTCCTCGCAACAGAGCCCACAAAAAATGGGCACAAAACGTGCAAAATGAGATCCACTCTAAGGCTGCAGAACCCAAAAGAAGATTAGGATCTTCGATTGAGGTATCTTTGCTGAAAATATACCTCGTTTTGAAGCGGCGGGCTACGAAATGGGGATCTTGAAGATTTGCGAGCTCCGCCCTGCGGCGAGTTTCCCAAGTGGGGGCCTTGTGCAACGAGGCCTCCGCTGTATGTCGTCGCTCTGCCAACGGCAATGAAAGAACGCATAGTCTCATTTTGTTCGCTGGGAGGAGTTTGCTGCTTTGAGCCGCTCGCTCCACCTGATCGTTTCATCATTTGGTCGTTCAAGGCGGCCTGCCGATGAAATCGTACAGCCCAATTACATTGCAGTATTAGCAACAATAATCGACTACCGAGCGAGCTAGCAGAAATATGGACAAGTCGAAATGTAAAACAGAGCATCTGCCGTAGCCTGGCTGAAGCCGTACAAAACTGATAACGGTAGGAGCGACTATGGTACGGTAACGTTGTGAGCAGACGAAGCGATGAGAGACAAAGACGACAACCCCATAGAATACATGCGCCACAAGCATCACTCAGACCACGGTGGCTCAACGTGGATATACGCCATATGGTGACAGACAAGGTGGCGAAACATGTTGGACACACACAGACACACACAACACGAAACAGATTGTCTCACTATGTCACTTACCTTGGTCATCTTCGGTGGGCATGATTGTGGTACATTTTTGGCAGATGCCATCCTCTTTGATGGCTGTTGTGGTGTGCGAAGTACGGAAGCGCGCTGATGCGAACTGCTGCCCTGCTCAAGGGACGAAATCGAATGAGTTAATATATGCAATTTCACTGTCTTCTGAGCTGGCGCAATTAACACCAAGCCACCGCGAAGCGCTTGCTTAGAACAACAGCAAAAGTCAATTCATTCTTCTACGTGGACCAGATGAAACTGAGGTAGTGTTACCCATATTAATACACTATGAAGCCCATAAGTAAATGTAAACGATATCACAATGAGGTATCGAACCTTTGATTTAAGGAAAGTGAAGAGTTTCCTGCGAGTGTGTTGTCTCTCTGAGGGGCCTTCGCAGTCGCTGAGATCGTCCTCCGAGAAGTCCTTTACTTTTCCGTCTCGAAGAGCTTCATATTCAGGCGGCAGAACTCCGATCATGGGCGCATTGTCAATTAAAACCTAAACGCGTTCCCAGTCGTTATTGCCAAGAACACGGTGTTTTTGTCCAGTCCACGAATTCATTGTTGACACCCACCACGACAGTCCATTGGAGATAGCCTTCTGAATTTCGATTTTAATCTATCAACAAATTACCTGATTCATAACTGCTTTGTTTTCTTCATTAGCTATTTATATTTGAAACTCGAAAAGTCGCCCGGAGCGCACTAAAATGAATCAAAGAATATTTCGGAAGGGGTTGCACAGGTTTCTCTGCGATCGTCTGCCAGTCTGTCTGTCAGTCACTCAAGGGTTCGTTCAGAGACGCGCGATCGTTCGATCCAAACGGGTTTCAATTATAGCCAAGCGAACGTCTTAGAAATCGACCTAAAATAGCACATTTATAAAATGAACAATAGGACATCTAGACGCTCCGCTTCCCTAATCCCTCATTGTATCCAGAACAGCAATATTGTTGTCATTTTTGTGTGCTCTGAGACAATCGTTGAATCATGGACGTTCACGTCGTTCCCCTTCGAGCTAATTTTAGTTTAACCCAATCAAATGTTATTGAATCAGACGATTGAGCATCCGCTCCTCCCAATGTCTCTCGAGTGCTAAGTGGCTGAAAGCGTACTCTTCACCAAAAGATGCGACCTGTGCTTGATCCGCTTTGCTAAATTAGCTGCACTAGACCACGACCGGGTTAAAGTGCTAGCCGTCGTCAGGTACCATCCCAAATTAAGATTACATCCCTGGTGAGGAAAACCAATGACATGCCATCCGGTGACTTGTCGTCTGAGTGGCACAGACCCAATGGTTCCAGACCGGATGGATTATAGGAAACAAAATTAAAATGAAGAGCTCTGGCTAGTGTCATTAATCAGGGTATATCTCGGACTTCGATCAGTACACATGAAAGCCTTGACGATTTTCGGTGTCAACCGGCTCACCACATACAACTCGCGTGTATCTTCAATATCTGTCTCCAACCCCCTACATGGAACACAATATTCAAGATAAACAAGGCTTAGTGGCCAAGGTAATAAGCGACGAACTTGATTGACGCTTGATTTGGGAGGTGTGGCATGTCACAAGTCATTTATTGCTTTCATCATTGTATCTCGGCGCGAACACTTTGCTGCGATTCTACGTCCAGTCGATCAGCAAACAATAATCGTATGGAGCTGTACTTTTTCCTCAAAGCTAAACAGCCGGGATCGAAATAATATTGGTTTGCTTCCGACCGGATTATTGCTGCACCTTATGATGTTAACAACCGAGACCAAAGCTGTAGCTCGTCTTGTGGCAACCTCACCAAGTGCGGGGCATAGGAGATCACGAAGGTACCAAGGGCACAATCTGTTCAAGGTGCAGCACTACGAAGGAAGGATTGTACTGCGGCTTTAATTTGATCACATGCCATATCTTCCCGAAAAACTGAATTCGCCTAAGCTTTTTGTGGCCCTATGAGCAGTCTCAGAAATCTGCGAGCCAGATGTAGGTGCGTAGTTGAGGAGATTCGCTATTCGAATCGTTTACCATCACAAAAAGCTGCAGGATTGGAACGTACCACTCGAGGAAGTGAGGTACCCTCATCCATCCGGGGAAGCATTTTGTAAGACCACATGGGTAAAAGTAAATAGGTCAAGCCACCCACGAGTATAACTTTGGGAAGAACATGATGGAGAGTATCCATGGGGGATTTCAGGCACTGCGACATACAGGGACTCGGGAATGTCTAAATAATCTGACAGATGATAAGCAGGTTGCTATTTCATGAACGGAATCACGGATGACGTGTAGTGATGTGAACAAGGAGTACCCAATACCGGCAAGAAACATTAAGGCCCAATGAGGGCAAGGACTCGATCATGTCCTATTAATAATGGATCACCAATCTTAAAGAACCTCTTTTGTACCTGCAATGCGGTAGTCGACGATTTGCTGAACTTCTTCACAACCTCCGGGTCCATTTCGCCCTGAAATACAATGTCAGAGTTTAAGGCTCTACGGTTGCGTTTCTGAAATGAACATTTATGAAAATTGTTCATGGCCATATATTTTTGATTCGGGAAAGATCGACATACGTAACCGGGGATGATGGTTCAGTGCACAAAGAATAGAGACGGAGTTCGATTCCCTGGTTACGCAGCCACATATTTTTGGGTCAACGTCCTCAAGATATGGTCATTATTCAATTCAAATGTCAGAGGTTCGCTCTAAGGTTTGAAATCGATTTTCAACTAAGGTAGACCAAGCAAAACGACACACGATAATTTCCTTGCACTTCAAACAAATTAATTGCCTTAACCGACAACACCCAATACGCGAGAATACATCATACGCTAAAGATACCCCGTATGAAGGATACCTTTACAACGCGAGGCATCAGGGATGGCGCTAGGACCTTAGCGAGATTTTCACTTGTCATCTTATTACAGAGATCATTTTTGGCGATTTCCTGAAAGTTCCAGCGATAATTCAATGGGATCGATTATTTGTTTTACTTTTTACCTCTTATTCAATAGACTTGCATAGCGATATCATAAGAAGATATATATATATATATAATGCATTTTTTTTTATACAGGTTAGTTGAAATGGACGGTCTATACCGGCACGTTCTTGCTCATATTCAGGTAAATATAACATAGCATAACATTTGCCGTTTATTTACGGAACTGCAGTTTAAACAATGCTAAAGTTCACGTTAAAAAGTAAGAGTGTATTGTCACCAAATGGGTCATGCAATTACGATTTAACAATTAGGTTCTAAATATTCAATATACATACGCGTACTTATATATATATATATATATATATATATATATATATACATTACATACTCAAATTATTTCAATATAGTTCATATTAATTTATTAATACAAACACAAACCTGGAGAAAGACGGCGATATGCTTCAGAGTATTCAAGTGAAATGTCGGTAATAGGAGACACGCAAGAAGGAGAGCCTGCGTACTGTGATGATGCGAATCGAGCTCAACACACTTGGCGAATATGTCGTGCAGAACGCGAGGAACTACCGGCTCCGGTAGACACCGCAACCATCTGCCGTTGAGAAATCGGACACAGAGAGAGAGCAAAGTCGAGGGAATACAAATATCGAACAGGGTGAGACCCACTAGCATTGCTTGGAATACAACTATATTTGAGCTCGCTAGATCAATGCTCTATATATGCTATGTAAGGAACAAATGACGACGATTTTCAAAATCGTTTCGAACAACAACAACAACATAGCTTACTTCCAATAATTAGTCACTTATTGCAAGTGCACGTTGAACAACGGCAGCTGTCATCAGTGGCTCAATCGTTTGTTCTATAGTCGATTAACGAAAATGTTGTCTAGCGCAAGAAGAGTGGGTTAACAATTGGCTTTTGTACCTCTTGAGAACGCAGGTGACATCGTGAACAGAATACTCTTCCGGTGGAATGACAGCTCCGCTTCTTTCCATGAAATCTTTCAGCCCCATCACGCGTCGTTCATTTCCATTTTTGCGAATAATTCCCTCCTGAGAGATATTCGAAACGACAAGAGATCATTATTGGCATTAACACAGATGCGGCATATTTAGAAGTAACATATCACACCGTTTTGTATTCACTAGACATGAAAGATTCACCCTGCAGCTCTGTTCAGCCTCACGTTGAGAATTCGGCTTAATGTTCAGGTCACCTTACGATGGGTAGAAATTAGTAGATAGTAAATATGTTTGAAATTGAAGAATAAATGGGATTCGACTGGCTTACCTGAGTGGCATAGTTTCGAAGGATGTACTGAGTAACCGATTCTAAAAAGTGTGGCACCGGACCGTTCGTCAATGTTGACGTTTCCTGTAATAATCATTATAGATCGTGAATTAATTTTTATTACCCAGCAGAAGGAGAGGGAGGGAGGGAGAGAGAGATCACTGACTGATATTATGAATGGAATAACTTAGAAATAAGTCATACGGCCTATGCATAAATCCGGAGCAAAGATAGAGCAAGTTTCAGATGAAAGACACTTGATGAAGACAAAGGCGACTTTAATCAACGTAATATGTTCCATTCTTTCGTTCCTGCCATCAGCCCACGAGATTCATAATATCTCTCTTCATCACAAGTCTTCAAATATTTGAGCAAAGGAATCATCCAAGTGGTTTTAAGGAATTGTTTGGTGTGTTAAGAATTATTATTCAAATTGTTGTGTAGCGCCAGGAACAAAGGATAGTCTGAAGATCTGGACTCGCTATGCGCGATGCTCTGGTGGGTGCATCAAAATATCGCGCCATGCCGCAAGATTGTCTATTAATCAAATCAATAAATCACAAATATTTACCGGGTTGCCAAACAAACGTGGTTGTCCTGGTGGAACAAAATGTCCATTTCTATTCGTTAATTCGGGAGTCTTCTAAGTGTGAGCGGTGCTGGGTTGAATCAATAATTTTTTGGGCAGCAGCAGCTTATAATAACCTACACTTCTCCTCCAATCCCACGAGATACAAAGCATGACCTCTTTCGGGTGCAATCTAGCCTTTGTGACCATGGCAGCCGTAGTGACTGGCCGATAAACATTTTCTCAACGAAATTTCGCAATTCCAATACACCACTTTCGCATACGGCAATCATACTCTTCGTAACGGTTCTTACCTTTTAGGAAGCCTGAGACGCGTTCTATTCGGAACTGAGTAGATAATTTGATGAGAACAAAACTTTTATAATCAGCTTAAGAGAATAATGATAATCTGAGCATATTTGTCCCTCCTGCAAACTGACCTGTTGCTGGTTCTGAAGGGCTACCGCAAAGTATCCAGATATTTCCTGTCCACACCCGGTCGTTTCTTCGTGGAGCTTTTTCAGTCCATCTTTTAGCTTGCGCAACTTCGCCGTGGATATTTTCACGCTCTTCTTGTCCTTGTATAGGAATCAAAATGAGGAAATAGAGACTAGAATCATGAGCATTGGTCAACAAGTTAACATTAATAGCTTTAGCGGCATTGGTTCAAAGACGTCTCAGATCGCTTTCCTTTCGTACTGGTACGTAACGATACACAGAAAAATCTTTAAATAATCAATCAGTCAATCATCTCACCTGCGAGCGAGACTGTCCTAAGAGGAGCACTGCATATAATTATCTATGTGGTAAGAGCGAAAAGGAAAACACAACATAATGATTATGGCGTGTATACGTGTATCTAGGCGGCACTAACCTGTAGAAGTCTGAGGATGTTTGAGTGCAGTTGACTCATTTCGTCTCGAGATGAATCAGAACGACAGCGCCACGGTGTCCCTAGAGTCCAAAAGTTAACAAAATCACAGTGGTAGTAAAATAAACGAACTAATTTCACCGATGAGACTGTGAGAGACGTATTTGGATATCAGTAACGACATTACTGTTAAAATAGGAATGTACCGAACTCTCGCGGAATCCCTGTGCATTAACAGGCTTTCAACTAATCGCGAATACGAAGAGGCATGACCTATTATTACAGTAACAACTACCGAACAGTCGGTCGAAGATAGACAGACAACAACAGCAGCCACGAGACGATAAGTAAATAAAGTTAATTGTTAACTCAAATGGCATCCGTCTATTATATTGCGGGTGTGTACAATCACCACCAATTTTGAGTGACCTGCGTGTGTTGTTTTTTTGCCAATGGTTTTCACATTTCAGTAGGAGTTGCCGCTGTTCGCCAGGTTCCAGGTAACACTCAGCTTCTACTTGTACAGCGCCTACACACGACTACAGCAATACGGAAACAATTCGCAAAGAAGCTTCCATCGACAGTGATCTGCCATACACAATTCGCCATCTTGTATTATAACACTCAAAACAATTTGGGAAGAGCAAACGCTCAATTCAGTGTAAACATAACCCAGGTACTATTGCTATTAGAACATACAGTCACCCTCTGGGTTTTGCCATGCGACATCCTTTCTCCCATTGACCCGAGTGATGATGCTGAATCTTGTCATGTTACATTACACCCAGCGTGAAAAGGTAAACTATATTTCAGAAGTAGGACTACCGATCAATTGTACACATCGCTTTTTACGGTATCACGATACAGTTGTCCAACTGACTGCAATGCGACGGAAGATACACGTAATTCGTTTACGCAATTTCCTTCTTTTCATATGACAAGTATTCCTCTACACCATTACGCCTACTACAAATTCGAACAACATCAATCCGTAGGCGTTTGCGAGTTACACATAACACAGAACTCCATGTAAACAACGAGCAGTTTAATCTTAAGTGGGCCTGATTGACGTAAGACGTACAACAATTCCATAGACTTTCTGCATTTATGCTGTTCGTTTTCCACCAGGAAAAGCCCGCTAACGAACTCCCACCGCACATCATCATAGTAACACATTTTAATTCGACGTAGAATCAAGTCTTCTTTTGTTTTATATCTGAAGCGACCAAGACTTTCATTGCGCGCTCTGTTGGCCGATGGATCACGCGTATCAAAGTTAAAGAAAATGAAGTCGTCACCTGCACGAAGTCTGTGGATTACAGAGTGCGCCTTTCAATGTAAATAGTATATCGAATAAAATAGATGGATGGTCGAAAATGTGGAGAGAGAGAGAGAGAGAGAGAAAAACCCGCATTTGTCATAAAAATAGTTGTCACCCACCACTGGCATGATCAAGTCATCGTCACTTTTAGATACGATTGTCTCTCAGTTAGTTTCGGCATTACGCCATTAAGTAGTTCATCTCTGCATGTCGTCTGGAAATGTAGCTGACAACGCTCCGCTAATTGACGTTAACGGTAGTGAATAATGTTTATAGGTGGCGTCATAATGTTTCCGCTATATAATTGAAAATAGACATTGTCCATTTTTAATTATGGACCCATTGTCGCACGTAAGCACGTAATAAAAACACTCCGAATTTCATTTTATCAGCCCGCTTGAAAGATCCGACCCAATGGAGGGCCACCACAACGTACAGTCGGTGTTCGAGGAAGAGACAACGGAATGAATTCCTATTAAACACCAACCCTACTGTAACTTTGTGTACCTGTTGCAAGGTGTCCCTCGAGCTGAGAACCCGTTATTCGTTCAATTGATAAAACAAATGTTCCACGGTGCCACGCTAAACATTGACAATGAAAACAAAAGCAACAAATCGCTAACGTAGTAACATGTATATGAGCATGAGGGAACAGAGGTTGCACGTTGTTACGGACAGATGTGAATGCCTGACAACCAGAAGCGGCCACCTAAACTGCCCTCTTGACATAACGGACGATTCTTCGATGGTACCGACACTGGAAGGCTGAGAACTCGAGCCGCCTTAGGCATGACGATTCGTTGTCATCAGTCAACGAGGTCGTAAACGGCGAAGTGAAAAACGTCTGCGAGCGTCGTCTGGTTCATGTATCATGCTCGTTTCTAAGCTGTATGCTCTTACACGTGCAGGTACGTTGGTTGGAACTGCTTACAGATGAATTTACTGACACCCTAATAGGGTCACCTGAACTCAAAGTAGACAAAAGACCCCCTCTGATCTCTCTAAACTGAAGACGTTTCAACGTCATCTGGTCTCTGTGCTCAGCAGCCATTCATGCATGCCACAGCAGTCTCTCGCGACTCCATGAGGTTCCTCGAATGCGGTTCATCCAAAGATGATGTGGCCGTGTTAGTCAATAATAAGTGCCACAAGAAAACTTCTCGACAATGTCACTTGTTCGAGGCAACGATCGATACGCGGGCTCAGTCCCTTTCATCCTTATCGGCATCTTTGTACCCGCAGGATGTCCTGGTAGTTTGTGAAGTTGACCTTTCGGAATATGCGGTGTTCTCTGAGATACCGAATATGAAATCAAATAGAAGTAGCAACCCTGAATATCCTCCTGGCATCTTCTTCAAGCAAACTGCTCTTTAGGTGAGGCTGCCACTAAGCATTATCTTCAAACGATCGCTAATGGGGGGCTGCGTCCCGAATATATACCAGCATACATGTATTGCACCCGTTCGTAAACCAAAGGTCTCGCTAACATCGTTCAGCCGCAGAATCATGAAGCGGATAGTATACAACATAGGCGTGCATTTTGTTGCTCGATCAAATCAAGCAATAATTGAGAATCCCATGGAATTATATATATATATATATTTCCAATTCTAATCTATGCTAGCATTGTATGCATGCCCCGAAGAACCTTTGGCTTGGAACAGATGGAGAAAATTTGTCACAATCTCTCGTGTTGTGGTTTAACCATACTGCGTATGAATGGTAAACTGCAAATGACCGATCGAAATTATCTAAGAGAAAGGACACTCTAATTATTATGAGAGAAGATGGCCTAGATGAATCCTTTGAGTTGGATGCTACTTGCTCCAACGTGAGCTTTGTCTTTCATCGTAAGGAGATTCTCCCAGAGAGATACAAAGGCCCTGTTGGTATCGAAGGTCGCCGAGGTTATTATTTTATATATTTTTATTTTTAAAGAGGTTAAAGGTAAATCCTGCATAAATGGACATAACTGACTACAGTAATAATCGAACTGTTATCTTATGGTACCTATACCCTTGTATTTCCAGGTAAATAAAAAGGAGTGTCTCATCAAATAAGAGTAGCCAACAAACGCGTAGCTTTTTTGCTTGAATCCGATCCAAAACTCATACAGGAAATGGCGCCGCATAGCGAAGCACAGGCCGATAAACTCGCACGTTTTTTACGCATAGGCCAGCGCATGAGGAATCCACTTTCCATTTTCCATTGGGTGCACCTGTTCTCTTAGGATGGAATCTGATTGTTTAGCAGTTTGGTGTCTTGTCGGGGTCTAAACGATGACGTATATAGTCCTCAGAGCTGTCAATCTTAACAAGTAAGAATAAGAAAATGATATTTTAAATCGCTTCTGTCACAATTGCTATTGGCCGTTAGAGTATTGGAGTAATACAGTGACATTCGGATCATAATGAAACTCAACAAGACCATCTATCGCAGAATAATGCATCTTTTTACTGATTTTCACACAAATTATTCGAAAAAGTCAAATAATAATCCCCCACTCTAGCCTCGTATCTTTCCAGTTCGAATAGAGCACATAGTGCTGGCAGGCTTCCGTTTGGATAAATGAATTGTTAATGAATTTCATTAACTTAATTCCTGGGGAGGACTATTAGATTTTAACTGCCCCTTAATTACATGTACGCCGTATTTACATTTTATGCTCCATCCGCCTGCTGTTACTCAAAGTTGCACAATATGTCCATTGTTGACAAACTTCCAGAAATAAACTAAGTATTTATTGGATTCCAAACATTGTATTATACAGTTCAACGCATACTGGTGATTCCTCGTTATGAAAATTCGAAAATTGGTGTTAGTGCTATACGACTCTGCTTGGCTCACCTTTCATGGAGAAGTGTTCACCTTCCGACTCAATGCATCTCCTCCTAAAACAAAGGTCAAGACCTGGTGTCGAAGACACTTTGGCGGTTGGATGAACTCTCGTAATAGTCGAGAAAAGAGCCTAGTCACAAAAAAGCAGTCTATTACTATTTCGACACAAGTGTGGCGTTTACCGGACGACTTTAGCCTTTTGCACCATGGATTTAGGCAGTGCCTCTTAATTGAGCAGTAAAACAAAATGGTGAAGTTCGTAAACTTTTCCTACAGGCTTCCCTGTACCTACATTTATTCCCATCAAGCACATAAATGCCAGAGGTCAAATCACCTCCTCTGTCCTCTCTCATCTTTCTAAACATCTCTTTATCGGTAGAAATACCAAAATCCATTTTGTATAATTTTTATAGTGTGGCTATAGTCACCAGGGGTTCACCTTTTCAGGGATTTTCTTTCAGGGATTCACCTTCCCTAAGTTTCAATGGAAGAACATGCAACAAATGAATCATAGCAAGAATTATTCCTATTATTAATTAGTGTATTTAATCTTACCGTCATAGTCATACAACGCCGGTCGTGTCAATTATCATTAACGAGTTAAAAATCCAACTTAGATCGTAAGGATGTTTTATGTATGGTAACGTAGATCACAGAATATACCCTTTTCTAATCGACATCGTATTCTTGATTTATATAGGTAAAATTATTAAGTAATAAATAGAATTAAAAAAATATATCAGTTAATAAATTAAAATTTATACTCGAAGCGAAAAGATAACGGACATTACATATACGGAACTTACTGAGTGCTAATATATCCTGCGAGTCCTATGACGTCCTCCTAGATGTAACGCCACAACACTATTCAAATATTATACACACAACTGCAACTGTTATCCCGGATATGAATATTACGGATTATTCTTATTGCAATACAAAAAGTTGTTTGCTTGAATGATTCTGAGTAAAGTTATATCATAGTTCACCAGTAGTTCGAACACGCGCCTGATTCAAGCGCCGCCCGTTACAAAACAAAACATTGTACCACAGTGGAAAGGGCACAAGGGTACCACAAGCCGCGTCCGCGCGCTCAATAGTGCCACCCTGCGAATACACGATCAGATTGAGTGCATACACAACAGAACGCCCCTTCATCATATAAATATATATATAAATCTGTATAAATGTTTCTGCATAGATGCATTGTTTCAACTTTCGCATGTAAATTTTAAATTTGACACACATACGGTATTGCTGGAAGGAGTAACTGTGTAAGAATAACATTGTCTATATATAAACGCCCGCACGAAAATTGTAAATGAAAGCATCGCACATATATCAAACTGGGCCAAACATCTACTAAAACCTTATTCAAGGGTCATAATCAACAATAAGCTTGCTTCCCTTTTCAGTGAAGAGATAACATTTCATGCGAAAACAGCGCTTCGGGACTTTGTAGCTGCTATAGCGAACTTCGTCAGGTTGTTAAAAACGAAAAAAAAATTCCTTCTCTAAGCAGCATATAGCATGCAGGTCATGTGAGATAGTTACAGCCGGCGTGCATTCTGGATAACGAACTTACTCTAGGGAGATGGATTACATAGGGGGACGAAGGCTTTGAAAAAATCCTTCGTAAAACAACACAACAACAACCACCACAACAGAACATACACGAGCTGTAAAGCGATCTCATGCTGATGGTGGGCATGTACCTCCTCGTACTGATAAAACTGTGTAGTGGACAACAGACGTGGAAATTTAACTCTATTTCTTGAGAAAAAACAATTTCATTGCATTTCGTCATCAGCGTCGATATTCAAAAACATCCTTTCCTACACATTAATTTGCGTCAGAACAAAATTCAACTAAAAAATTGATGTCTGGTCAATATAATTCCTAGGTATTTACTTAAAGCATCAATCAAACTCCATCGGATGACGACTGTATCAGGATTTAATTTATTTTCTAAATTCACGGTCACACTCCCCCGACTCAACACCAATTCCAAGCCATCGCGACATTTTATTAAAAAATAGTGAAAATGAAACTGACGGATAGCAAGCTTCCGCCACAAAATCATGAATGTCTATAAACGGTTTCATTGTACTGGGCACTGATGCATGAATACATACGATATCTAAAACTCTCGTCGAAACGCTGATACAGGAGGAAGCTGGGGCAGTATTTCTATATATATATATATATATATATATATATGTAGAATCTTCTGTTATGGTGAGCCTAGACTGCTGTCTAGGTGAGTCTCCGCTAGCAGTTCAGCAGCAGTTTAGACCACCAGCCTTATGACGAGAACAAAGCAAAAGCATATATTTCTATCGTATACGGGGACATAAACCACTGTCGGTGCTCTATCCACCGAGACCCCATATTAGAGCACGTTTAACGTGAACTCGAAAAATCGAAACAGTCTGGCATGGCAAGGCAGCGTGAAGCACCATTGAGGTGTGTACACGTTTAGCGGGAGAGGTACGCTACAAGAAAATCTAATGATATACGCAATCTTGTGAGGACAGCAAAAAGCGTCACCGGAAAAAGAAAACACATGTCATCCTAGTTATTTAGAATTGACAAGATTTATTGAAGAGCTCTATCTGAATAGTAGAATTTTCCTAAATTGTTTGGTACAATTGTTTTTCATAATCTTCATCATCGTACAGTTATCTGGTAAAATAAATAAATACACAATCATATAATAGACAAGCTTGCCTATATTGTGTGTGTAGCATACTATATTATATGACTATATATATATATATATATAAATATGTATTGTATATATGCATTTCAAACATCAAGTGACTAACTTCGTGACGTTCCCCAAAATCATCAATTCGCACATTTCCAATACGCTCTTTCTCTCTCTCTAACTATTTTCGATTCTTTCATTCTCACTCCACGTACGGACACGAGTGAATTACAATAGGGCATATGCACGACATTGCACACTAATGTTGAGTTTTATTATTGTTTTATGATACTTCTTCATAGTGCACTTTCTCTTCCGTTTCTTAGAAGAACTACTACAGATAGACACCTCTCCTCGTGGTGAGGCCTTCGATGAGGGCAGAAAAATCATCGCCTCAACTAACCTTGAGCAGCAGTCCATAAAGGTTGCGATAGCAAAGTTCAATTGTATGTATTTAATTGTATATATGCATGAAAATCGATATTCTTAGTTCAAATGCATAGGGAAGTCTAGTTGTTCATTTCATTGCGTTTTCTAAAACACTACTCAAATAAACTCGTTCGGCACTCAACATGAATTCCCTTTTATATCCCCTCGCTGTTAGTATATTCCGTATACATTCACCAAGTTCAGTATCGTCCATTATCACGTACATGCTGTTGTTTAATGAAGGCAAATGGTAACATGCACGCCGTACCACGAATCATTCACAACCAAAGAACTAAATATACAACAAGCAAAACGGCACTCCGATCTTGGTCTGTATTCACTCTCATCCAGAAGAGGGTTGACGCTTGCCTCCACCAGCTCTCACTGTTCACCTCCTTAATTGGTACGGACACATCAGTCATTGATGATATGTATTTAGGTATATTTTTGCTCGCACGACGACAACTTCGCTTCACTTGTCTGAGGCAGCCAGCGTTCTATGCATTTTGTTTGCGATATCTGTTTACGGCACAAATCATTGATATTGTTTACAATAGAACGTATTGTACTGGGTCAGTAGACTAAATACGATGTGTTGTTGTATTGCAATGCTCACCCTTGGAAGTGAATTTCCCGGGTTGTGGGTCGATCCGGAAACTTCACTTTCCTTACCCTTGGACCCCAAGCTAAGAGACAGAGAGAGAGATAGGATTCGAACGCTACTTTGAATCATGTTTAATTATCAACTAAGACCCCATTATGAAAAACCTTTTTTGTTTTATTTGCGTTTGGGTAAAGAGGTTGATAATAACATATATAGAGGTTCATAATTAAGGGTGGTTCAACGTAGCGTATGAACCCTAGCTCATACGCGAGGATGGGCATTGTACCAACACTGGAAAAAATGTACACGAGCTGGCGCTCGGATGAATCTTCTACAATACATGACTATAATCAAATGTGTCAGCCAAGGTACGCTTGAATCAAACGATCAACAATAGTCATTCGTTTGCATTTGTTTGTTAAAGCGCTGTTGTGTGTTTTGTGCTATTTGGCGTTTTTGTTTTGTCTTGAGGAAACATGTTTCGACGTTGTAAATACATTTTGCTATGGAGGTCAATAATTATATTGCCCTAACCTCTCTCACAGTAGGAAACATATTTGTTTTAAAATCAAGAGCAACAAACTCTGTGTTCTGCTGTTCCCTGAAGAACTATGTGAACCGCTCTCTCGACAAGTTATATGCTACAAGCAGACAAGTTAATACAAACATATTCACTTTTCAGGTCAATCTACATAGTATCATACGCTCGTTGTCGATCACTAATTACCTCTTCTCCATTAATACATACTTAACGCTTCAGACAGGACGACTAAGTAACGATTTTGGACAAATGAACAAAGAAACAATAAATAAATCATCATCCGTTCGTCAATTTCACTCGATAAAGGCCAAAACTGACAGACGTATCACATGGTCACTAGATGTAACTCAAGTTACTTTGACATTGATTTTGATATATCCTGTCCAGGGGAACGGGCTCCTGACAATTAAATACTTGTATGATGTGCGGCATCACTTTCAACGGGCGCAGTATCTCCTTCCTATTTTGATGTTACTCAACCATTTAAATATGCATTGACATCGATCAACTCAGACCTAATTCGATTTTGAGGTTGGATAATTCGCTTAAAATAGCGATCAAAATTCTGCAACGTGCGCGTGGAGAGTGAATCAAATGACCCCCCTAATTGTGTAAACAATTCTTGAAAAAAAATTAGAAAGTTATTTTTCCTAATGATTTTTAATGTTGTGACACGTTGTCTTATCGTGTGGCTGATTAGCAAAAATCAGAGCGAAGTATGAGAGTGTCGCGACTCTTGGTAGCTCCACTACATGTTTGACTTCACGCTATTAAACTCCGTGTTGAAGATTGATTTTAAATAGACAGATTTAATCAATCAGCCAGATTTAATGCCCACCTTTAACTATAGTCTCATTAGACAGACCTTTAGCTCACATATGCGACACGAATTAGCAGGTTTCGCACTAATTGCTTTATCTATTTCTACATTACGCGTAATTATTAGTTAGTTAATGATTAATGGTTGCGGGCAGATATAGCGTCGTTGTATGAAGGTGATAGCCACAAAATCCAAAATGAATCACCATCCCAATTTCCAACAAAAAATGAATCAATGTCCAAACCATTTTCCCCATAAAATGCCATCTCCCGGATACTGCCACCGACGAACAGATAATCTATACTGGTTCGAAAATCATACGTAGAATTAAATCACTCCACTCATCCAATGGCGAAATTTGTCATCAAATTTGCAATTCGCACCATGGACAAAGCTTTTAGCATGGGTATCGCTGGGCGCTGCGAGGTATCAGCCCTAGCAAAAATAAAGAATTGATAATACAAGGATTCTCAATGTAGATGTGCCTCCTTCTCACATCTTGTTCAATGTAATAAATGTCAAGTCGTTGATTTAGTTGAATATCGGTTAGAGATTAGCCGATACGATTTCCTAAGGGGCACTTGCCTTAGTACAGTAGTTGTCTTTGTGTTCGTTCACTAAAAGTCTCCATGACAACAATTTATAATAGGAGAAATGCACGGTGTGTTTTTCAGCCAGCCGGCTGATCCCGTTCGCAATTCGTAGAGAAGGTGAAAATCAGGTCGAAGCATCCGTGTAACCACCACGTCCGCATGCCATAAATGATATATCAATAATTTGGCAAAGTATGTCCACATATCATTCGATGAGCTAGTCGTCAAAAATTGGATGTATAGAGAAGTTAATTAGTAGAAATGCCCCTGATGGTAATCAGCGCCTGATGCTCGATGCCACCCGAACCCTCCCGGAGAACTTGGGGAAGAGTGTGAAGTTATCGGAGAACCAGACGAAGCACTTCGAGGCTCCTGGAACTGAGTCATAATAGACGATAAACCATAACCATATTCAAAGGGGTGTCATCCAGTGAAATTTTATCTAGAATAGAGATAGAATCGTTAACTGATGATATTGGCATCATTTGCTCATTGCAGGACAACGCATGACGTTGATTGACTACAAGCGAGGTCTTTAACCGTTGAATTCGTTCATGAATTGTTTCTTACTTTACTTTTATTATATTTAGAGTAACATGTTTTAGGACAGGCAATTTTCTTAGTACATCTGTTACACGTTACAAACGAAACGACATCAACGAACAGACACCAAAAATATGTGTCTCTTACAGCCACTATCTATCATGCTAGTTAATCATTAATACTTAGCAACAATAGCAAACGGATTTTGGGTCCCGGAAATCGAACCCTATAGCTGAGATAAATAATCGTTTGGTTACAAATCCGTTTGGAAGAAACCATCATTGGCTCGATGATTGCGAGCTAAATCAAATACACCCATACAATATCTCTAGTTTTTTACAAGCAGACCTATTTTTGATATACCATAACTGGGGCGGAAATAAACAATTAAGTGAATAAAATTAAACAGTTAAGTGTTGTCTGTCAAAAAATACATGTTGCTTTCCGCTAGAATTATATAGAATTCGAGATGAACAACGCTAAATAAAAGGCCTTGTAAAATCTTCGCCAAATCGAACAAACTACTGATGCTGTAGTAGAGTACAAGAACGCGTGCATTTTAAAATATATATTCAATCCAAAGTTGAAAGGTATCAAGTCAGAGATTAAAGTGGCAAAATCCCAGCCTGAGCGAACGAATAGTAACAGGACGGAACAGAAAGTCAGCTAACGGTCGAACGATTTTTAGTGGTGCAATCATAAGTAGAAGCGTTCTGAAACGTCTGCGGTGAATCTATAAAGCCCGGTCAGACCGTTGGCTAAGAACAGACGTCTAAGGACTAGAGAAACTATATGCCAACTTACGAATATTGAACTACGGAAGTCAACGCTAAGAGCGTGCTAGTGTGCTGCTTATAGCATGCCTTGGTACGCATGATGCTTACCTAACCAAAAAAACATAATACAGTGGGGCAAACTCAAGATGCAGCGTCGCGATGATGTTGTTTAGAAGATGGTCACAGAAGCACAATACAACTTATACATCTATCCCGTTGAAATCAAAGGTGCGATGATGATTGAGCTGAACTCAATTTAACATACTACTTGCGGTGTCGAGAACAATGCACATCACAATAAACACAACTTGATAAAAAAAGCGGCCGCAACTTACTGAATTTCACTTGTTCTTTCTTTGTCTCTGTCTCTCTCTCTGGAAGGACGACGTCTTTGTCATAATTGCATGCACGAAGGCTTCCTGGTGATGAAGAAGATTCTCAGGACTACAACGAAATTAAGATATAAGCAAATCGATCAATGCAATCATAAATCAAAATGGAAGCGAACCGAAAACTGAGCCAACTTTGAACAGAGTTAGCGAAATGATTCAGTGAGATTATAAGCGCTCGAGGTTCTAGCCAATCTTTACAGTTCAGTATTGTTTCCAATGAATTCGCAGAACGTTTCAAGGGCGTCGTCTTTCAATCTCTTTTAACCCGATGCATCAAACCAACTGAATGCACGAACGGCGAAACCATACGAAACATACAAAGAGTAGCAAAATTTCATTGAAAATTTGGTCAAAAAGAGAAGGAAAAATATTCCTCCTATACTCGAAGAGTATACCATAAAATGCATAACGAATTTACCATAAACGCAACATCCTTAACATACATTTCTCAAGATGGTTAGAGAACATGAATTCATGTTGAATTGTTACGCGAATCAGTATAAACTGTCTATCAACGATATAGTCCACCACCAGAAGTGTTTCTGATCTTACCCGCAGCAACTGCATAAGCTCATCTAAATGGACAATCAGATCTCTGCGTGAGCTCTGCAATTGTCCTAGCTGCTCCTCGAGATCGCCCTTACGCTTTTTGAGCAGCTCCAATTCGGTCATACCGTCATATCCGCCGGTGCCCATGACAGATTCAGGCCGCCCTCCACCTCCTAATGGGCCATGGCCTTCCAGAGCTGCCATGGCTACACCCTCTGCTGCTAGAGCTGCGACGGCACCCCGTTCCTCAATCACTCTGGGATCCGATTCCACCTGGTCGAAAACCGACATAGATAACGTCATCAGTGACATTGAAATAATAGGTTAAGTATCGCCATGTAGCGAAACTTAACCTATTATTTGCCAGACCACTGCGCTCGCAAAGGACCACAATGTAAAGAACCCTTCTTGAGCTGTCCCCGCATTGCCATGAAAGGTGTGGTTTGCGTCACAAATGCTCTTCGTGAATTGAATTAGCTATACGATAGATGACTATAACATAGACAAGCGATAATGAGCACGCAGAAGCAGAATTGAGCTCGGAAAAGCTTTCGATGAAGCCGATTTCTCTGAACCTCATCGAGAAAGTACAAAGTACCTAATAAATGATCTGATTGACAAAGAGCGGGAACAAATAGTCTCTCCGCGTTGAGAGCTGACTCAAGCGGCTGAAGCAATTCACTGGGTTATTCATATAAGCAGCGTTCGTTGGGAGGGTCCAACATTTGTGTTACTTGAATCAGTTGTTCGACAGATTAAACGATAGCTACCTCTCGCCGAAGCCGCAGTATCTCCTTCATCATTTCACGATTGCGTGCTTCGAGCCGTGCGACAAGTAGCTGCTTTTCTTCTAGGCTTTCATCGCGAGCCCACTCCGACGCAGGGGTATCGAGGAAGCTCTGATCTCGGTCAGCGGACGTCTGGTGAATACGGACGAACAGTAATTGAAGGATGTATTTTACAGCGACCTACGATCATGTACTCTTACTCTCATGTTAGCTTGTTTGTCTAAATAGAAAAAAAAGACATCCGTTTCGGGCTCGGATGGTCTCTCGACTGTCGATTCGTTTATGGCCGGCCAAGCAATTATGGGACCTCGCACAATGGGAAATGACTAACCATATTTGGCGGCCTGTTAATATTGCTTCCATATAGGTTTCCCGCTGAAGTACAGAGACCAGTTGAGGCTGGAGAAGCTTCACCCAGCCGTCGGGAGAAGCGTGCGATCAGAGAATGTTCTTCATCTGGAGAGAGTTCGTCCGATATAAAAGACGCCAACGGTTCAGCCATTGAATCAAGGCTGGAGTATAGTTCCCGCGAAAGGCCACCGCTCACACCCGTCGGTCTATCGAAACAAACAAATAGGAAAGAAATGGCACATTAAAATCCTTATAACGATAATAGGACATGTCTCATGGTCAAACTTGATCAGCGCTACGGCAGCAATAGAGATATTGAAGAGAGAATATATTAATTATTATTAACAATAACAAAGATTGTGTAATATATATATATATATATATATATATATATATATATATATATATATATATATCAGATGATTCCGGGTTCTTTTGTGCATTTACAATATCGCTGTACGCAACGGGCGAAATATATTCTTTATACGCTAACGTGTGCAGCGGGTCTTGGTTTTAGTACAAACCCCCAGCTTGGATTTGTTGCCATCAGGTCGATCATCGTTCATATGTTCCTTAATTGAAATAATCACAACAGAGTGACTAGCCACCCCGCATCTAAATTCAACTTTGCGCAGAAACCTCCTCTGCCTTTTCTCGGGGAGAGAGAATCAACATCAACCTATCAAGTACGCGTGGCGTATCAAAAGACAGTCGATTGATGACACTTAGGTGATAGCCTAAGCCGATTGCAGTTATCTTAAAGAATGTCGTGGGCAGGCTTTCAGTTCCTTGATCAGTTGAGATACAGTGAATCGTGACAGATCCGGATCGTTGATCGTTCGTAGAAATCGGAATGGTACATACATAGTGTACGGGTATGCTACAGCTAATTATAATTATTATAATTATTTGTTGTTGTTGTTGTTCTCTTCTATGATTCAATATAAGGGATTCGACGTCATCTCTTTTATTCTTGCGTAGTGGGCTTAGCCCATGTACAATGTCGGTTGCAGTCGTATGCCAGACTATACATAGCTGATTAGATACCACTGTCATTCAATCAATTATAGGCATTAGATTATTGATTCGCAGTCGAAATTGAGAACGTCTTCATCTTGGGCTTCTTTCGCTTCTGTCATAAAAAAAACAAGTTTATGCTGAAACACGACCACTACTACTACTGCCTGGTGGACACTGATCAACAGGCAAAAGTCTAGAAAGTAGATTCTCTTTTAGCATAAAATCATGCCTGCATGTATGATTCTCCCAGTTAATATGGGGACAATATATCATATCATCCACAATCACTACTGGTGCTTCCGCATCACATATTTCTTCTAGATTTTCTCGTTAGGCAACTGCATTGCTTCGATATTCTTTCGGCTATGCCCGTTCCCTAGCTCACATGTCAATCATCCACCAACGTGCAGATGTGTTCATTACTATTGTTTTTGTAATCGGTGCTTTCAACTTGCCCATGTCCAAGAACTTGTGAGTGTCCAGCCGCGTGGCCAGGCGTGACCATGTATCGGGCGGTACTTCTAGTGAGCGTCGGCGTCGCATGAATTGGCGGCACAATGTGCTGCAAATTGAGCGGAGTAGTCGGCCGGTCAACCACACGTGGAACAGCCGAGTCGCTCCTCTTATCCGGAACGCAGCGAAACGATTTCCGAAGTGAGTGACCCAACTGCTTGGAAGGCGGTTTCTGTAATGTTGAAAAGATATTCGTCGAAAAGAGATGTTCGTCAACAGTGGCGGCGGTGGCGGCAAGCCATGATAGTTAGATATCGCGCCAGCAAGTCGTGAACGTCAATGGCCTTAGTATTTTTGTATATATCTTGACAACGCCTATTGCCGTTCAAAGCACCAAAAACACTAGGGTCCGCTACTTTCTTTAGGTCACATACAGTGCGACGAAGCTTTCCATAGGTCACATACAGTGCGCGAGTTGTAGTAGTCGACACAAGGTGGTCTTAATCAATACGAAGCAAAGGCAGTATGTCCTCCTCAGTAGCCTCAGTAGCCTCCTATACACTTACATATGCCGTGTACTCCTTGCACTGATGTTGAAGTGAATGCTGGTTCGATGTTCGTCCTTTCCAGAAGCAATCCTGGCATAGGTGATAGTTATAGCATCTTTGGCATTTGTAGCGAAACCCGTAAAAATGCGGGGAGCGGCAGGCGTCACATGAAATAGGATGAAGCACATCTTCTACAGCGGTCATCTTCCCAATAAGCGGGAACCACAGCAAGCATTGTGGTCCAGGCTCAGTTAGCATGACCTGGAGGAAATTGTTGATCGTGTACTTGTGCTCTGATGGGAAAAGTTCCCTGGCCAGGTTATCACTGTAGGCGAAAGACGGACTTTCAAGTAGCGATTCTGGCAAGCAGAGTGCCGCTCGCAGGAACAGCGTCAGGCGTGTAGGCAACAGCCATCCACTTGAATCGGCGATCAATGAGAATATGTCTGAAACGTATATAAAAATATATTTTACCATGCATAACGGTTAGCGCAAAGGAGCGTGTTGCCAAATGTGATCTGGTCGAACCCACGTCACGTGACTGGGTGACATTAGTTCCCTAGTCAGGGAAAACTTAGTTAATAGTTTCTTTGGGCAGGACCACGTGACATATACGGGAACTTAAGCATTGTAAAGCTGCAGTTACTTCAATAAACCAATAAAACCTTTATCGTTTTAGGATTCGTGCTGATAACGTCCAGGACGTCTCTTCGAAGCTTTTTACGGATATCTATTTATGGTGTACAATACACTACGAGCAGATTCTACTACACACGAATATTGTTCGTTCAGCAAGTGTGTACATTATTTCCAAACCAATTAATATTGCAATCCTTGATTAGCAATCCCGCTGACGGCTGTATTTAGATCTCAATGCAAACTCGTATCAATTAATACGACGATTTAGCTGAGAAGGTAGCTACTTACATCGATAGATATCAACAGTTTTTCCACATGAAAGCATGGCAAGGAACACCTTGATGCTGAGAGCAGGAATAGCGCCAGTTCGTGCTAGTGGATCAGATGGCGCTAGTGCACTCGGAAATGTTGCTCTCAGCCATCCCAGTAGAGCCGATGAGACCACTGAAGTGTCGACCTTTTCGGTTGCAGGAACGCGCTTGTTTAGCTAGCACCAAAAACAACAAACGACATAAATTGCTTCAGATTTGCTATATTGTATATATATATATATATATATATATATATATCCGATTGATTCACATGTGTAACGGTATTTTTCTCTTGGTTGTCGTTATTGCTGACTTCCGAATGCACATAGTCGATGGAGCTTTCTCTTGATTCACGGGAGGTTTGTAAGTGTAAAAATGGAAACTAAGATAACCGCCAGCCATAGTAAAGTGACCAATGAAATAATAATAAATTGTGAGTGTTTAGAGATATAGAGGGAATATATTTTCTATACCTGTTCATATAACGTAGTAAGTAAAGCCGCCGCTCTCGGTAGGTCCACAGGGGATTCGGGTGCTACTTGATTCAGAGACTGTTCCCGGACTGCCTCAATGACGTGCCAGATATCGATCTGGCTGACTGAAATCGTGACACAATATATATTTATATATATATATATACATCGATAAACACCGAATCACGTTTTCACAAATTCATTTTCAAATACACATACGCTGATCAAAGCAAACATGTACATTCTAATTTCTAAATATAATAGTTGAAGGCAGTGAACTGTATAAATTTTATAGAATCGTTACTAAGGTCTTAAGTGCCTTTGGGCGAATGTTAGTAAATTTAAGCAATTACTGCTACTTTTTTTTACCTGTGGTTCGACACTTATAATATACAGAGTGAGTAGACCGAATCGATACAAGTTTCAACTACCACCGCACTTAAATTTCAATCCGAGTGGCGCTAAATGTAGTCATATGTAAATACAGTCTTCGGCAGTTATGTCACTCGACGGAAATCTTTGGGTGTTAAATGTAACTTAGAATGTTCACGATGAAAGCTAAGATGAATGGCACTGTGCTCTTCATTTGCCTGGTAATATACAGACACATGAGATACTCAAAAACTTGAAACACCTCGGAGAGAATAGTCAGTTCGGAGTGTGAGGAAGTACAAGGAGACAGGCCGTATAGCTACACGCCATGCCCGAAAATGAACCGCAACCTGAGCAGAGAACTGGAAAAGTAAGAGGCTAATTGCGATGCAAACCTTGACGGAGTACCAAACAAAACATGGAGAAAACATGAAAATCTGAGAGAGCGCAGTGTTCGAGTAAAAAAAATAAAAGAGAGTACGGTACATCGGAATGAAGCATCGCCTTGACCAGTGGGATCGTAGCGAACTGAGTAACCTTGTGTTCAGTGATGAAGTTCCATCTAAGACCGAACAAGCGGAATACAAACAAAACAATCGTGCATGGATAGATAGACGCAGGGACGATAAGTTGGAACAATTAAGAGTGATTTGGACTCCGAGCCGGCCTCAGTGGTGGTTTGGACCGGAAAAAGAGATTTAAGGCGTGCTCCCCATATTCTCCCGACCCTCAACCCGTTGGATGTTTCATCTGAGACATCTTGAAGGCCCAGGTGTCGCGCATAATATACACTACTATGGAATCCCTGAAGGACGGTATTACAAAAGGGAGAGCGAAAATTCCGGACTATACCGTTTCCAGGTCCATGGAGGAAATGCCCATAATCCGCGTTATGATGCGGACATGCCCACACCGTGGAGACACGGTACGACGTGGTTTAGCTGACCGTCAGCCGCTTCCCTTCTCTCTCTTCCGATCACCGAGTAAACGCCATTGTTAAGGACACAGGCGGTTATATTGAGAGTTCAATACGTCCATAACAATAACACTCCATCTTGCTGATACAGTCGAATATTTAACAACATTATTTTTAACTACGGAAGTATCGATCTTTTTCTATGCATCGCTTTGGTCTACGCACTCTGTGAATATAGAAAAAACAACACAATTGGCAACCAGGTGGTTAACTATTTCTCATTTTTATGTTTAAATTACGAATATTTGGTCTCTACATCACAGATACCTATCCGGAAGAAAATGCTGTTATGCTTTAGGTGGTGAGACGTTTCAGAGCAATACTAAAAACAACAAACGCCATTGACGACTTAAACACTTATTGGCCAGGGTGGCATAGGTGACAATACTCACAGTAGAATCTTCGTTGCAAATAGCGAATCTTGCATGCCATCCGGTATGATGCGAAGCGTATGGAGTCGAAATCTTGAGTACCTGCAAAATGCCATGTGGAGCACACAGGTTCAATATCTCTATTAATAATCAGAGGTAACATAGTGAAAGTATGCCTTCAGCGGGCTTGTAAATCCCACAATTTCTTGTGAAAAAAAACTCGTGGGAATTGGCGGATCTTCCCCTCCAGCGATGGGATGCTTCGAAGCATCGCCTTCGCGAGCTCATCTTGGGGACTGAATGCCTACTCTACATCCCACACAGTCACTAATCAGTCAGTATCACACTCTCTGAAGTAGAAAGCACTTAGCCTCGACAGTGATGAGAGATAGGTCGGCAACTGTCACAACATAAACGTGCCACACATTGTCCATGAACTCTACCGTGCATGAAGTTCCATCTCACACGACGACGACTCTGCATGTTTTGAATCAGAGTGTAGTTTCGACTGCGACTATCGACGAATGCTATTTCACACTCAACTACTTGACAGGCCATACACAACAACGATCGTGGAATAGAAGCTACAATAAATCGCCCGGTTCGTTCAGATACAACAACGCTTTCAAGAAAGGAGATTTTCGACCAGAACGCTTAAGAGTCGCGCTTCAAATCCGATAACACGGCAACGACTGTGCATTTTTGTTTGTCTTTTTCATTAGTGACCTTTGTGGAAATCGTGAGATGCTACTATTCTCATAGTCGGTAACAACCCGCGTATACTTTGTCTGAAAATAAGAACATTGACTCGCCGTCGGGGGTGCAGGTGCAGAAGATGTCACCTTGATTTATCGTGCTCGACATGCCAAATCCTAAATGCAGTTTAAGTGTGAGTATCGGCTATCTCGGTGAACATTAAGTGTCCCTTAACTAATTAGCAGTGTAGATCTGCTTCCGGTACTTACAATAAATTCCCAAATGCTCAGTACAGCCTCAACCTTACTACAGAAGGCGCCGCGAGACCGACTTTGTGCGCACGCTAACGATAAACGATTCCTGGATCCTTTGATGTCAACTTCAATTCCCGGGATTTAGACTTCACCCTCATAGCTCGACGGTGAGCAAGAACTTCTAGTGTCTTTTATATTCGGTAACTTCATCTCTCGGGCTGTATAAACTAAGTCTTTCAAATCCATGCCAACCGATATGCCCTTGTGTGAGAAGGTGATTGTACTATTATATATAAGATACTCGCACAAATCTTGTTGGTTGACGTTCTGTTGTCATCTAAAGTCACAAAGGGGCGAAAGTCACAAATCGATCTGAGTTGGCTCTATAGATTCGCTCGTTCTGGGATGGTGGGTGGGTCTAAAGGTTTAAGAATTCGCCTTTAATGTGCACATGGGTCTTACACGGATTGCAATAGGAAATGCCGAACAGTTCTGTTATACATCCAAGTGTGTGCATATGTACACCTCGTTGACCGGTCTCCTCAATGATGGAGGTGGACACATACACAGGGGTTGGAGTGTCAGCGACGACGACAGTTATCAATAAATGGCAGCCTAAGGCCGTTAGATAGAACACAGCGTGTACTGAGCGTTGTTGTTACTGCTGCTGTCACATCCTGCCCGGACATCAATGTACTCCGACAGAGTACGTTTGTCCTATTCAAAACTAAAACACGGTTTCATGTGGCGAACGGGACCTCTAGAGTCGTTTGCCGGTTGAAGAGTATTCCCTTAAATATTGATACTAATTCAGGAGGACGTATATTTACATGTGTGTCAAAGTGGGATTCGATTGGGTATCGAAATAGATACGGAGAACACTGCACGCGATAGCACGCTGTTCCCTAAGTTCACATTACATTAGAATTTGTTTACCTTGCCAAAGTGTTGATATAATTTGATTGATTGATCCGATTTGAAAGTGATTGCAAGATTTCACGATCCTATTGTACGGTATATAGGCAAAATGTCGCGAAGGCCAAATCTTTGCGACAACATCTTTGTCGCAAAGATTTTGCCTTCCTTGGTATGCTCAACTCTAGTTAAACAGTTCCCTTACCGGACATGAAGAACTTCCTTGAAAAAATACCCCGGGGAATGAGGGCTTTGAAATATAGACTATCCTCAGAGCCTTCAGTGATGTGACCCACAGTAGATGATGGGCACTGAACACATATTTTTCCTTTTGGAAAATACCTAATTTTCTGGCTGTTGACCACACGCCAGCCCGTTCCTGGCTGAAAACACCTTGTCCTCCTGCATTAACTATTATTTACAAAAAGTACGAAGCTGACGTATTTTCCCACAGCAATCGAAACACCGGACCTCGGTAGTTTGCGCTACTGACTGCCATTACTTCCATATTATTCCGGCAGTGGCTTGTAGAGATCCGTCGGTCGGTCGACCCATCGGTCCATACCTTGACCCTAGCCGCAGTCTCTATCTCTTATTTCCGGCCTCAAATCTTTATCAACTCACTTCTTCGAACGTCTCCTCCTTACACTTTCCTCACAGAATCGAATGAAAAACCAAAGCCTTTAAGGCTTTTCATTCTTTCCCCGACCTCATCATTGAATCTATGATGATGATAGTCTTCACCGATGGCTAACCCTCAATATACCCGTGAATCTTGACTTCCCGGACTCATTCTAAGGCATTACAACGGAGCTGCATAGGATGCAGATATCAACTTGCATATCTTTAATATCAGTTTGTAACTGACCGTGACAGATCAGCACCTGTTATTACCTGTGAGGATATTGTTATGACCATCAGACTATATTATAAATGTGCCTAATTAAACGCCTTATAACACTTCCAAGTAGTTCAGTTGACGTCTCGAATTGTAGATGCATAACGAGGAGGGAAGACCCGCTTATATAGGCTGCGCTTAATGGCGTTAATCGACTCTTACAACACTTCTAATCGTCCGTAAGATGTCTCGCTATTGTACTGTACCGGAAATGAAATTTAAAAACAGCTAACAAATTTCAACGAAAAAGCAGTGAAATTATTTGCAGTCGCCATAACACCTGCTTATATATATCCTCAACATTCGATGCATACCCCGCCTCATAGATCGTGCAGTTGCTTTGTATACTAGAAAGAAATAGAGAAATCCCAGTTTAGTTCAGCCTCAGCTTATAACCTTATAGCCTATTTATAAATTGCGACAAATCATAGCACACACTATTGGCGAAAGCGTGCATAACTCAATAGAACATCATAGAACATCTTAGAGAGATGTGAGAGACTCGATAGTTGTGACAATTCGTACCAATAGATGACTAGAAAAAGCAAGACAAGCATAGAGAATAAATATTATTATACATAAAATTTATTATTGTTGTGTGGTAGCTTCTCAAAATCGCTTCGGTGTTTTGTTTAGAAGTTACCAATGTACCTGCCATTTCCTTCTAGGTTGGGCACACTCGTATGCTATATTCAACTGGCACCAAGATGAACGCTACAAGGTCCGTTACGACACTCTCTGACACTCGAGATATTCCGGCGCACCAAGGCCGTTAAATAAGAGGCAACAGCTGCATGAAATATTATTCGACGTTGTCGTTGACTACCGACTGTGTGACGACGACCAGTCTTAGATAGAATACATTTCGGGCACAACCAGTCTGGCCACATTGGACAATTCCGGAACTCTGGATGACGATTGCCGCCTACGTCTGATTCATAATGAGTAGGCCAGGCGCCCCAAGTCTGTTTTGATGGTCAAATGGGGTCGGACAATCACGAAATCAACAAATATCAACTAAAGAAGCTCTCCACATTCTGTAACTCCCTACGCAAACGGAAGCAAGTAGTTTTATGTACACAAGATGTGAGATATTAAAACGAGGCTACTATTATTATCATTAGTATTATTGAAAAACACACTTCTTGTTTAAATAATTCGTTCCTGCACACTTGAACGAAACAGGTCTAGAATCCGGCCAAAGATACTGCTAGTAAAGTTAGCGCTAAAATAGCCCAAGATCGGGACCCCTTCAAAAATCTGTAAACAGAACTTATGAAGAACAGTAATAATAATAATAACGTCGAAATTAAAATATACTCATAAAATCACGATATCATATAAATATGAGAGTGGTGATGAGACTAGCATTTTGTGTTATATATAAATTCATGATTAATAAATTCATTGTTACTCTCAACTACCGTAATTATACACTCGGATGCGGACGGAGACAACCACAGAAGATAACAGTAGCAACTCCGGCCGGTCTAGCAAATGAACAAATCCGCGATCATATACCGCACTCGGAAGGATGCATCCAAACTAGGGAACAAATTGTGTTCAAAGGGAAAACAAATTGAGTTATGCACCCCTTTCCAGCAGCGTGCTCTCTCTGTTCATTATTATTATTATTATCATTATTATTAATTATCTAAAAATAATGACGGTGTAGTTAAAAAAACGTATTCATGGAGCAAAGAAGTCCTTAAGTAGACTGCTTCTGCGCTTTTCTGCGATGGCCATTTGGTTTCCGAGATCTCCTCGTTGCGTCGTCTCTGCTCGCTCCAGCTTCCAGCTGAGATCCTCAATTTCAGCCTCGAGCGTCGCTTGTTGATACTCGAACAACTCTTTTCGAGGACCCGCTTCAAGATAGTAAGCGTACGGATACGTATACTGCAATGTATAGCGGCACTTGGCCAGCAGAGCAGCCGCATCGAGCAGGTACTGCCAATCAATCCATGTGCCCTGTTTAGCCATCACCTTCTGATTGATCCTGTCTTGAATTTTTCGCCGGGTCACCTCCTCGAGCCGAAGTGATCGTGCATGGTTTTCCCACCGCTCAAAATAGAACAGGTACTTCTTGAGTGCTTCGCGCGCCTGGGCGTGCGCTGATTCGTTGCCAATATTCGGATTCTCCTTGTAACGGCTACACTCGTAATACTGGCTGCCATGCATTTTCCAGTCGCCCAGGCACATCCAGCAAAATTCATGCTTGCAGCCATAACACTGCATGTGGTTACAGCCGCCATTCTTCTCAATACAGACATGGCATTTTGGGCAGTCTTTTGTGTTCGCTGAAATGTAGTTGGCTGTCTCCGAGTCGTCCACACACTTCGTGATCCATTTCTTAATTGTGTCACAGTCGGCGGGCGCATGATAGTCATACCCACAAAGCCAGCAGAACTGCGTACTACAGTATGTGCATTTCACCCGTTTCGCCTGAATCTTTTCGGCCCTTACGACGGCCTGGCAGTTCTTTCCAGGACAGAACCGTAGATGTGGGTGACTGCGAATCCAGTCGTTTAGGCAAAACTGAAGGTAACGACCCCGTAACGCGTCGTCCTTCTGCGATATCAGCTGCAGAACAAACGCCTGTGGCACGAGTATATCGCAACCTTGCCCCATGCAGGCGATGTCCGTTGATCGGCCCTGGCCAATCTGCACCTCAAGGTAAGTCGTCCAGCAATCGATGCAGAACTGATGTCCGCAATCCAGGGAGCGGAACTCGGACGGACGCAAACTCTGTAAGCAAGTCTGACAGCAGTGAGCGTTATTGTTGTCGAGCGGCACCGTCGCAGATCGTATGCGGGCCTGCTCCAACGTGAGGGCTGCATTTTGCCGATAGCGCTCAATGACATCCAGAGGATCCCAGGCGAAATGATGCAATAGCATTCGTGCGATTCCCGTCTCCGATATAATTAGCGAATCCTGAAGTTCCTGCACCGCAGTCGACAGCATCTTGTCGGCTTCATCGAGCGTGATGCACTCAAAGGCGAACGCCTCAAAGTCCTTCTCGGCGGGATCTGGCTCCATATCGCCAGAGGCCGAATAGTAGTCACGATCATCGACCTCGTAAAGGTCATCATCATCGGTTGAATCGCCTTCGGCGTTCGACATGTCCACCTCGGACCGGCGCATCAACACGGGACGAGAATGGGCTCGAAGCCGATGTAAGAGAGGGCCGCGAGTTGATCGGTCGCCCCTTGGGAGACCCCTGCCTCGCTGCAAGACCGGTGCACACTGCTTCTCCCCTGGACTGCGTCACTCTGCAACAGCAAGACATCAACCAACAAAAGCGTGACACAAGACTTCGTTTGTAGCTGCTCTACAGAAACGTTTACTGTCATCATCCACTGCACAGCCATTGTCGAATTATCCCCTCTCAAAACAACTACCGACTCAGGCCGATGTATGATGGGTTTCACACGCGTCGAGCACTAATATCATTAACTCCAGTGCCATTGCTAGCTACGCTATTTAGACTAATTTCCTTTGTGTTTCTTGTTTTTTTTTGTTTTTTTGTCAAACGAATCAGACGCATTCACAGAGGGACTGGCCAGTCCAAGGGTCTTAGGTGACCATGCCTAATAAGACCCCTTCCAAACGTAACCATTAGAAGGGAAACCATAGCAGAAGACTATCTATCGATTACCTCAGCAAACCTCCTTTCATCAAATAGAAATATTAATATATATATATATAGAACTATTGTATTATTATTATTGTTATAAGAACAAAAATATTTCAATGTATCATCATAATACGGGTCACCGACATAGTAACCAGTCAAAACAGTCATCCTGTGCTAAATATACAGGTTGTTCAGTTGACACAATGCAGTCCCTTCTGTAGGTCACTTGTGTTGTAGGGGAAGTTATTATAGCTACATAGTTGATAGTTACGAATAGATTGTAAATCAATCACATTTAGAGCCGAATCACCGCTCTAATTTATTTTTGTATAACTGATATTCATGGATTATAAACGACTATTTTTTACAGGCTTTACCCAGCCCCCCCCCCATTTTAGTATATAAATTTATAATAATTGTAATTTAAAATTAACAACAACGCAATATTCATCCCGAACGCGGTTGCTCAACAATCATGGAGTGTACACAGCAATTCACGTTAATTTTTCTTCAATGATAAATTTTGTCACGTCGGAAATGGTGTATAATTATAAAAGATCCGAAAGATCTAATTATAAAGATTATGAAATAACTTGATATTTAATCAATTTTTGGAAACTTGCATTAACTGATCTCGTCTTCTTGTATGTTCAACCGGGCGCAGCACACATCTATAGTTAACTTGTTAACAAACGCTACAGCTAAACAAAAATATCTAGTGTTTGAGGAACTTCCACAAGAACACGATCATTACAACCCGATGAAACAGCAGAGTAGAAACAGAATATTATCTACTCTGCGTTCTTTAATAGCGAATTCATCAACTTGCTTTCAATAGTCCAATAACTATGTCCGTTCAAAGTCCAAAAATAAGTCGTATTACAATCGGTCTGGAACAGGGATTAGGTACCAATTCTAAATTCTCACCCCCTCTTATCCAAGAGCAGTATCAGGCAGAAAAAATTACCGAAGAAAATCAACAATGATGTCTCTATTGTAGTAGAGCTCGTCGAGCTAGGGCATATGTATGTGAGAATTTTGTCATCTCTAATCCCATATCTTCTTATAGAAAAAAAATGAAGAATTTAAGCAGTTAGCACTTTTGTAGAATTTCGCTAATAATTTGAGTAAATGCATGCATCTTTAGAAGATAATTTAAGCAAACAGTTGATATTATTACCAAGAAATTAATTCTACTCTGTCTAGCTCCATCATTATAAGCCTGCTATATTTTGATTCATTACACAAATATTCGTCGGAAAAATTCAATTTCGCATTCAGTGGTCTTCCGACAAATATATAACATATTAGTGATGGGATCGCTACATGGCCTGTTGCCTAGATTTTGCTCGGAGTAAAGTTGTATATGAAAAAAAAGTATTTTGTTAAATATCCCATTGCAGCCATCATTCATTGGCTAGATCGCAACATGATTGGGTGGCTTGTGCATAAGTAGCGACTTGTTTCTACACATACTACTAGGCCATAACTTCAATTCACACAAACTGTATCTCATAGCGGACATCGGCGAGTTCAGGTGTTGATTCCGGCGAGTTCAGGTGTTGATTTTTCAACAAGAGGAAAAAGTACACATTCGAGATAACATTTCTACCATCAGTGTGACAACACGGCGAGGTATTCTGCGGTATTCCCGAAGTACTAATGGATAAAACATGTTCATTTGTCCCATGCGGGTTTGTTCTGCCATGAGTTCTTCTGCCGATGGGGATTTAGCAGCACCTCAACCCACCTTTACCCCCACATAATTCCCGAGCAAATTCACTAAGGCGCCCTTCTCTAAGCTGCTTACGTCGCCAGCCGCATCGTTGTTCATTCATTTCGTCAATTATCTGCGTCCCTAGCAGTCTGAGCGTTAGCTATGCCACCCGTTGTTCGCAAAGGGCGAATGTGGCCCTTCCCACCAATTTCGTTTGCCCACTGCTGCGAACGTAAAAATGTTCTGCAGGCGAGAAACAGCAAATAGTCAACGAACTCGAACGTGTCACACTTTTTGTACCGTTTTGTTTCTATTATAAATGTATTTTTCTCAGAGAAGCTATCACATTTCACCGTCGCGACAGTCCGCCAAACATCAAAATACGTTCTGTTTTAACGAAGTGTTTAATGTGACCTGAATTTTAATCATTTGTTGATTTGTCATTGCTTCCTCGGTGGAAAATTAAAAGTCGACTGGATCAGTAATGTACCTAAAGGTATTCCCCATAAAAAAAGCATGCAGATTTATGTTAAAATAATAAAACGTCATGCTGCAATCCTTGGTAGTGGAAAACGGGATCGCTTCCATCAGTAGCAGGCAGTTGTAGTAAAGACACAAATTTCCTTCGAGAATAAATAATCAACGTACATATAATTCTCACTTTCATAAGAACTCTACCTGAGTAAGAAATCTAATACATACTCAGAGTGAAAAGCAGCAATTTTCTGGAAACCTTTGTACAGAGGTGCGGAAAGATACTCAACATCCTAAGTTAGATATTGGTCATGTCCACCTCGTACACTAGATCAACAAACAGAATGCTTAAATTTCATGCTTTGGAATGACCAACGAGGTAAATCATGAACAGACCTCAGAGAAATTGGTACACCATCAATATTCAAATCCTTCCGTGGCCTCAGGTGGGTGCGGAGCTCTATCCCGACATTTCTCATACTGCCATACGGATAGCCTTAGAGAAATGGGAGAAGGATTTTGGGGGAGGATTCAATCGCAGGCGAAATTCCATCTGAGATGGCTCCGTCAAAATGCGGGTGAATGTCCCATTAAAGGAAATAAATTGATAAATAAGAGTGTAAGCAATCCATTTGTTCGCTGATAGCGAAATTAAGACAAAGCAGTTTTAAATCGACTATGCGAAAACAAGCTGCTGTATCAACAACCTCACAAAAACTGCAGAATCATTACACACCGGTGCGGTACTGCATTCTGGCAACCTCTTGATAGTTTGGTGTTCTTACATCATATCTAAGCCAAGTGCACACTACTGGCTGGTACGCCGCAACTAGATATCAAGGTGAACATAAAGGCACTGTATACAGCAAACTTTTAATTATCCACCTATATAATATTAGATTATATACATCCATTATACACATACACGTACAGTTAAGACCAATATTCAGTGGGCCGAAACGCTTGCCAAGGCACCCTGGCCAAGTGTATTTAAAGCAAAATCACCGAATAGGTTGAATCGCATAGTAGAAGTAATTCGTATTGAGATATGACTGACTGACTGACTTGTGGCTACAAAGAGGATATATGAGATCGACTGAGAGGCGAGTAACCGCGAGAGAGAGACAGACAGGATGTGAACAAGTCAACATGTGAACACTTCGCTGTACTCACGAAGCTCATCCAGCAGTTGAATATAGTCGACCATCGCACAGGCTCGGAAGTTATCGGAGAAACCTGCAAAGATAAAAGGGATCAACATTATCTGTTGTACTCTGTCAACCCCTCAACCCACCTCAACAATGGGTTGCATCGTCCTACCCAATATGCAGTAAGGAAAGAGTATATCAGTTTCGCCAGCAGAGTGCCATCATCCCCGTACACCATACGCATTATTAGGCGAAATCTCTGTACATTGGATCGAATACGGATACGAAGCTTCTCAGCGTTGAAGCAGCGTTCGGTGAAAGACAAACGCGAAAGGAAAGCATCTCTTCAGATTCTAGAATTTCCTCTGCTACTAAAGAATAAATTTTGTTTTTTTTTGTTAATCAGTGAGTTCTCAACCCCTATCCTCCACCAGAACTCAAGGCTATTGCTCACTTGATCGTCACTCACACGTTCGAACATGCCAAAATTGTATCGCTTGAGATAGTTAATAATAATAATACTATATCATTATAATTACTGCCATTATTACTACTGGTGCCACTATTAGAGCCGGTGTACACTCACGACAAGATGATGAAGGCTAGCGTGGGGTCGACATGAGAAGGAGTTGCCTTTGAGAACGTCTTTCGTTTCTATTCGATGAGCTCCCTGCTAAGATCTCTCTAGCTCATGAGCTCATTCAATTCTAAAGCACAGCTCCACACACACACACAGTCATACTACTGATGCACACAGTCCTCCTCGTAGGGATGCTCCTGCTTCTGCTTGGGGGTCTCGGCACTTAGCAGCCACTACCACTGCAACAGACCGAGCGACCGACCTCTTCCTCCTCTCTCTCACTCTCCTTCGCGTTGCTGGCCGCTGTCTAGGTATTGCCACTCAGCAGGATCACAATCAACATCGTCTACCCTGTTAGCAGACGGGACACAGTTGGCACATCCCATAAAAAATTAACGATGCGCACATGCGATTGTGCAACAATCACCAATATGATGATATGGCCACCCACCGTCGCACGATTCATTCATTCATCAATCATTCCATCACGTAAGCCAGCCACCAGCTAACACACGGGCATGTACCAAATGTATGCAAAGCAACAAGAAATCTCTCAATCATGTTGCACATAAACAATGGACACGGTGGCTGCTTAGTCAACAGCTGGGATCTGAGACGAGTCCCGGTCAATTGTGCAATGAGCGTTTCAGTCATTTGCTCCTGTCGGCAGCAGCAGACGATCATTCGATTCGTTCGACTCGGTCCGTCTGCTTGACCATCCGCACCACACAGCGCAGAAGAGGCCACCCCGTGGCTCTGCATTACAACAGTTGCACTCGCTGCTATTATACAAGGCAAGGCTGCTATTGATATCGCTGGAAGCGCTCATCTCTTCGGTTATCCGAGTGCGGCTAGTTATTCTTCTCGGTTATAGCCGCAGCTGGTGGCGGTGGCGGTGTGGTTCCCGCGGTGTTTCGGCTGCTAGAAACATCGGAATAGAAGAAGAGAAGGACAAAGACGATTCTTCTTGAAAAAGGACCAGCAAAGATCAAGAAGAGTTTTCCTTCTTCCTTCCATCATTTATTCATTCACTGCACCAACCGCCTTCACCGCCGCCGCCGCCGCTGCCGTTGCCGCGGCTGCTGCTGCTGCTGCTGCTGCTACCACTGTTGCCTCTGCCGCCGCCCGGCGCTGGGCCACATTGTTGTTCTTCGTTAGGAGTATATTTGTTGTTGACCGAATTGGTCAGCGGGATTTGTTCGTTGTGCGCGCAGATATTGTGCCAACGTTGCCGCGCTAGCAACTCGAACGCGTGGAGCGCGCTCGAATTGTATTCATTCATACTTCAATCTCATTGTACGCCTCTTTCGAACAGACCGAGTTGCGTTCTTTTCTGTCGTCTATACAGGGGATCAGTGGATGTGGTGTTGAACACAATCGAGGATAATTGAGCTTACGTCAAGCGACCTTTTGTTTTCATCGCCACTGCGTGCGTACCAAGCGGAGAAGTACAACACGATTCGTGGTTGCTGGCCAGCAATCGCTCGCTTCTAGTCAGCCAGTCATTCGGTCAGAAAGGCGTACGTAGTCGGCCTTAGAGTAACGTAGATTAGAGTTGCGCCAACGAACGCAGTTTGCAGCATAGTGAAAGGACTTTAGCAGTAGACTCTGTGCTCGTGGCGAGGTTAAGATGTCTTCTGAAGAGAATGCTGAGTCGCAAGCCGGAGGCCTTCAGAACGGTGACGGTGGTGCCGGCTCCTCTGGAGCTGGCGATTCGACTGAACAGCAGCGGCAGCAGAAAGAAGAACAACAGCAGAATGAGGAAACGCCGTAAGTACCGCGATGTGCCACATTGAAGGATAAATAGATACGCTTTAACTGTCTGGTCTCTTGTTGCCTTCTGTAGGTTCATTTATAGTTTACGTAACAGTTAAAATTTTGCCTTAGACAGGTATAACGAGGGAAGGGAGAAAGAGAGAGTCATAGAAAGATGAAACATTTATCAGTTGTGTCTGTTGATTCCTACCGGGGGTTTATGACTGAGAAGGCATAACCTTCAACTGTTCACCCACGCTCCACTAATCGGTTACATTCTAATTAGCCGTTAACAGATTTTTCTAATATAAAGGCTGATGTGAGAGAGATTACAGAGAAAGCCGCATATGCCCCGAACTAAAGAAAATTTACAGGGAGGGCAACAGGATCAGCCGATGAGTCTATGAATAATGGTCGTGACTTGCATGCGTGTGTCTTCTCTGTGCGGGGGGATACTGTACAGAAGTCAGCTGTACTGTAGTTGTTGTTGTTTTTTTGCCGCTTTTGTTCAAGAAGACCATGAGCCTCACGGGCCATACATCACCCAGTACTGTGCAATGCCTTGGCTGGCGACATCCATGTTAGTGGACGACGTCAATCAGAAACAGCTACTTTAGACCTCTGTCGTGTGTCCGCCTTCCAGCCTTATACCTGCACTTGACAGGATGAATACGACCAATGGTATCGCTATCAATGCTTCAGCTGATCAGCTCGCTTCCAGCTGCCCCCACTAGCAGGAGTATCTCAAACTTTCTGTATCTCGAACCCTTCTTTACACTGAAAGTATGTGTGTTATCTCCACAAGAATAGACTCCAAGGATCGTTTAGGCAAAAAATAACTATTAGTAGTAAAAAAGTAAATTTCTACTAAAAAAAACTCTACTCGTTGCTAATCATACGGAAGTCCAAGAATATCCCACATATCAATTAATAACTTATAATAACATGTTCGGGCTGACTCACTTCACAATAAGACATTTAAGATAATTAAGAAAATACAGCATCAAATATACTAAGGAGAAACATTAAGGACCGGAGCGGGGTCGTCGAATCCACGCCCAGTTAGCTGGTTTACACCAGCAAACTGGGCGTGGATTTTTGGATCTCATGGTGGGGGAGACGTCTTACTTCGTCTACAAGAGTGAATCGAGAAGAGCATGTACTGAATAGGAAAACAATGGACTTTTGGTGTGTCCTTACACGCGACTAAGAGCATTCTCCTTGAGTTAGGGACTACTACTTAGGTGCTGTTTATATTCAGCGGGGAACCTCCTAAGTGACGCGACCACCACTGAAACAAAGCATATCATTGGAAATACTCTCCTGTAACATCACTTTGAGACGAACGAGAAACATTAAGACTCTTTACTCGGCAGCATTGTTTCAGGGTGAAAAAATTGAACCAACGGTTAGGATCGTGAATAGGATGAATATTTCTTTCTGCAAATTATGAATTGAGAAAGAAGAGGTCTTATCAAAGAAAACATCAACTTTTGATTGACTCCCATAAAATTGAACGACTTCCCTCTCGAGGGCTGTGTACAGCGTTATGTAACTCGGGTACAAAATACAAAACAGGTGTAATGAGAATCCCGGTCTCACTGGGCGATCTTTGACAATTAATAATATTGGTTGATTTGAAAAAGTCAAACCACGCATTAAACTGGATCTCGCAGGATGAAAGTTTCATAAACGTTTCTATATGTTCGATCCGCGAAAGCAATAACTCTAACCACCAGAAAGGAATATCTAATAAAGATAATGTTAGCGATGTATAGTTACTAAACTATTTTATTTTTATCTCTTTTTATCTAATTTTTTATATTTTATCGAGAACTAAAGCGTATCGTATTGCAGTTCCGAAAATAAACTTGATTTTTGAAACTTCGAACTTGAAACCCTAAAGTCTCGACGAGCGACGGGCGATAGGTGATGTTGTTATGATATGGTTATTATGTTGACTGATTGGTTAATTAATAGACTGCTGATTTTGCGGTTTCTTTTGCAGGGCATCGGAGTTGGCAGCAGTGGAAAATCTTAAGAAAACCATGGAAATGCTCCGCATGAACCTCGCAGCGAGCACAGGACCGGCGAAAAATCTTGCGCAGGTGTGACATAGTGACCCGAAGTGAACTATTGTTACAAAATATCTATTTCATACCTGCCTAGAGCTAACAATTAATCGTCTTGTTTACTTCGTTATGTGATTTTCTCTTCTTAAATCTCATTATTATTTATTGTTATTGAAACAAAGGGCCCGGACCATGCGTGTTAACAACATTTAGGTAGATTAGTTCATGAGCCAGAGGTTCGGTGCGGGCAAAGTGGACTAGAGAAGTTCTTTGTAGTCTGTTTGATGATGGCATAAAAAAAGCTATTAAGAAAAGGTAGTGCTGGCCACGCCAACTGTATGGAAAGATAACACAGAGCTTCGAGTATTTCTATAACAAGAGAAACTAGTAGTTTGCGAGGCTAGTGGCGTGAACATGAGACACTAACCACGACTGTAACGGTGTGACTAGGACTACTGCAAGTGTAGGGGAAAAATAAATTAAAAAAAACATTTTGTTTTCCTCCATTTTTAACTGTAGTGGCGTGTCATTAGACTCAGTTAGACATCAAACGTAAAATCTAGCTACCAGCGTTGCAATGAACTCAATATAACTACTAGGTAACGGGGAGCTTCAAAATTTATCGTGAACGGGACGTATAGTTCAGTGCCCTGGGCTAAGCATCCCTGATTAGTTTTTGAAGCAGATATTTTTTTCAGGACAAATTTTATTTAGGGCAGGGACGTGTTTAACGAGCGGATACTAACAGGTAGTTCCGAAGGAGAGAACCACGAGCTGTAAAATTATTGTGAGCTGCGTTTCTTTGCAAGGCGCCAGTAATAATAGATTGGTGGCACTGCCCCGCACTGCCCTGCACCACTAAACCCCCAAGGTTCGGGCTGAACATATATATGAAGACAATACGAGTATCTTGACAATGTCAACAGTGGGCATCGTTTCCGAACGACATTTTTATATAACAGGCCTACATACACACACACACACGGTTATGGTAAAAGCAAACCAAAAATACACATTCAGACTTTTTGTTTAATCGAACAGCCACAAGGACCAGCTTGACTGGCGTCACCCTTTCTACCATTGAAACTTCAAGTTAAACAGCACTGGCTTTGGCTGTGTGTGTAAGAAGTTGCTACTGGAACGCTAGCCTGTTGCCCAAAATACCAAAATTAGGACATCCGAGGCGGCATTAGTGACAAAACATCGGTCAGAACTTAACTGAACTTGCTTTCGGTATTTACAAAGTTAGTCCATTTTTACTTCACACTTCACTAATCAACTGCAAACTATGAAACAAGAACCATTCGACTCTTTTCTAAATAATATATATATATATATATATATATATATATATATATATACGTTAATCTGGGGCAATTGTTAGCCCAGAGAAATGAAACAAGAATAAACTGGTAAAAATGTAAAATAATAATAACAACAAGGCACCAAAAAGGGATTCAAGAAGGGAGTACCACGCGTACCAGACAACCACTGCTTTTCGTAACCACTGCTGTGAAAAGTTCCATGAGGGCTACTCTGTTCATTCTCAGTTATGAATGTTCTGAGTACAATCGTCAACTGAAATGAAGCCAGTATCCAAATTTGAGTGTTAAATGCAAACGCATTATATTTTAAATTTCCTCGTGTTAAAGTTTTTGTCAACATAACAAAGTAATAACTTCTTGTATGAAATGACTAACTTACCCAAATCCATGTTAAGTCTCCGTATACCGGTCTCCCTTGATGTCGTTCTCGTATAATCGAATCGCACGTATATTAGTAATTACTGACAAATTAGCTAAAAGTTATTTGATTTCGCTAATCGATAATATTTATATTTAAAATCAATTCATTGCTGTACTTTTCAGGCGGCAGTAAAAAAGTATGAGTTTTGGAATACGCAACCGGTGCCTAAGATTGATGAGGACATTACAACTAACGAAGCTATCGACAAAAACATCACGAAGGATCAGATCCGCAAGGAACCCTACAGCTTACCTGAACAAGTTCCGTGAAACTTCATTTTTCGTGTCTACTTAGGCGTTTTCTCGTTCATCATTTTTCATCGTCATCCTATTATTGGTACTAGTCATTCTGACTAGTTATATTAGGCTGTGGAAATTAATGCGGTTTTTATTTTACCTCGTGGTTGAGCTACGCGCAGGAGAATAGCTCCCGTGCCTTTAATCGTCGAAGTAGTTTCTATCGTTTGCGATGGTCTTGCTGCAACGTTCGATTCGCTTCGTTGTGCCAGATTTCCTCCATTTTCGCGACACAAGGGAGAAGATGACCTCGTTTTCGACATCACTCAAAGAAAATGAAGGATTTTGCTAGAATTTTTACTACCGAAATAGTTCGTCATCAATCCAAGTAGGCGGCGGTCAGAAAGAGCGAGGTCGGGGAAGGTTCTCAACGAGGCTTCAGCCTGAGTCACGAACTTTTTAATCTGCTCGATATTTGTCCGGGACCCACCTACCAAGCTTATTTTTCAATCCAAGCCTATCTGTAACGATGAATGAATCATTTGTGCGTTAAGCTCAAGGTCCTTTATTAGTTCTTAAGTGGTAATAACTCGGCGTTTCGTGAATCTTGTCACGGAAGGTGTTGTTGTCGTCGTCGGCCGGGGGGGCCGCCGGTGCATTGTTCAGGTTAAAATTTCCTTGATGAATTTTTTTTCAACCACCATTTTTCGCATGTACTTTGGCTCAAATCATCCTCGCTCCTCGTACGCGCGGGCGACATTTCGGAACACTTTCGCGGCAGTGTCACTATTTCGGAACTCGTACAACAAAATATGACGAATGTGCAGTTTTTCATTACTCATTTCGATGCCGTTTTTGAGGTCAAAGGAAGCATTATCGAATGAAACTGGCACACCCAAGAGACTAAACGTGTTTGCTGCTCTGTGTGCAAACCTACCTCACTCTGAAAAATTATGCTGCCTGGTAAAGCATTTCGAGCGCGCTCTCAAGGAGAGGTACAAATTCCGCATTTATTTCCACACAATTCATTTCTGGGGTCCAATTAGCAATTATCAATACTTATCAATAGTAATAATAACAAAGAATCATATCATTTAAATCATCGAATAGCATGAAAGTGATACTAAGTGATATAGTCTATTGCATCTAAAATGGAACAGAAAATAACGATGCATTATGATAGACGACCTCTGGACGAATTGGTAGTAATAACCGTATTAATAACAATAATAGTATAAGACATATCACTTGTTCTACTATAGTCCGCACGAATAGTCAAAGCTTCTCCGTTAGCACACAATAGCCTCTATAGTAAACAATAATAATAATAATAACTGATTTCCATACCTCATTGGTACTTTTATTCCATTTAAATATATTCCAGTTCTCCTGGTGCACAGTCGACCTAACGGACGATTCGCAGCTAAAGGAACTGTACCAACTGTTGAATGAGAACTATGTTGAAGACGACGATAACATGTTCCGGTTTGATTACGCACCCGAATTTCTGAAATGGGCGCTTATGCCTCCGGGCTGGCTACCACAATGGCACGTGGGGGTCCGGGTTGGAAAAACTGGAAAACTCGGTGAGCTGTTTTACGAGAAAAATACGAAAATATTTTTCAATAAAATGATAACAAAAAAAAACCTGTTGAAAAAGTGTTTGTATAGTCTCCTCTCGGTGTGCGCTGACGCTAATCAATAAAATGTCATTAGCGTTTGTGTTGCGATCCCTTGTTCCCCCTATTAATTGTTGTCATTTGAGGGTGCTCTCTTGACTCGTAATATGCTGCCCGTTAGAATGGTTGTTGTCACTTTTACGAGACGATTGAATGAAGACAATGCCGCAATCAGCGTATGCAGCCCTATGCAATTGTTCGCTACAAACAATCCAACTCGATTGATAACAGTTCTCTTTGTCATTGATCGTGTTCTCATATCTACTAGTGGGATTCATTTCCGCGGTGCCTGCCCATATACGTGTTTACGACAAACCTGTTCGAATGTCTGAGGTGAATTTCCTGTGCGTGCATAAGAAAATGCGATCAAAACGTGTAGCGCCGGTGTTAATTCGTGAAATCACACGGCGCTGTAACATCGAGGGTATCTTCCAGGCTGCGTACACGGCGGGCGTAGTCCTTCCCAAGCCCGTCGGGGTCTGCCGGTAAGTTGAACCCAAAATCTTTGCTAACACACACACATATATATATATATATATATATATATATTAGGTTGATCCAAAAAATAATGAGGCACATAAATTTCAATGTCGGCTAAACTAAGTAAATTAAAACAAAGATTTAGTATGAGCTAGAGGTATACACCTCTTTTATTTATACACTGCTCCCAGAGTTCTGGCAGCCTTCTAACGGCAAGGTATTACCATTTATAACTTCGTTATTTAAGACCTCTCAGAGCAAAAAATGTTTGCATACCTTTGCCCATCTATAGCCCTCTTTAATTGATGGAAGCAACCATAGTCACACGGACTAAAATCGGGAGAAAGGGGGGGTGATGCCATCGCTCAATCTTGTTGGCCTTGAGCCAGGACGTAATTTCATTGCTACGATGTGCCCTAGCATTGTCATCGAGCAGCCATACTCGGTGCTTCCTATCGCCATGCAAATTATTCATGAGTCCCTTCAAGAACTCGAGACATTGAGCCGAATCCATTTTTTCTTTTGGGCACAAAATCTCGTAGTAGCAAATTCCGTTGAAATCCATGTCAAGTGTTACCATTACTTTAGGTTCGAATCTACTTGTTTCTGCTACCGCCATTGCCTGTTCACCTGGTCGTAGTCACTGTTTCACTTGATCTTTTTCCAGTCCCCTATACAGGTTGACCCATGTTTCGTCCACTGCAACGGTATGCTCTAGACGACTCTTTTGCTGCCTATATATCTTCAAATTGTCACGCGAACACTCCCCACGATTTTTCAGTTAGCCAGGACCGAGTTGATGAGGGACCCATTTTGCACTTGTTTCTGCATGTTCAGATTATTTTTAATAATTCGACGACATGTTTCACGAGGCACGCCAATTTCAGCCGACAAAGTTGTCAATGAGTAAGCTCTAGTTTGCTCAAAAGCTTTTTTGATTATCTCGATCCGTTCGTCGAACTGAGATTCGGGAAGGGGTGGGCGCCCTCCATGTTTATTAATGTTCCAGCAGCCTTACCTAAACTGCGCACACCAACGGCACACCTGTCGTCGATTCAGGGCATTATGGCCGTGCACGCTAACCAACCTTTGGTGGGTTTCAGCTAGACATTTCTTCTTTTGAAACATAAACCTGACACTATTCTTGTGAAAATGCAAGTCTGACGAACCTGCTCCGGCGGTTGCCATTTCGAACGCCTAACGAAAGCCGAATGCGGCTTTCGCGCCGCCTGCTTGCTAATTGTTGTGTCTCACTACCCGCCAAATTGGAATTCAAACGGGCCAAAAATAAGAATTCGGCGCAAGAAGATAGGAGTCTCATATTTTTTGGGTCACCTAATATATGCGTATATATATGTATATACAGCTAATTACTAGCCGAATACTAGCCGAATACTGAACTGTAGCCGTTCATTCATAATTTTCCATTAATACGTCGGGTCAATTTCTTATATCGACTGCATTTGGGAGAGGTCGAGGGCGCAAACTAATCTATAGTAGATGTTAAATTTGCAAGTATGTAGAGTAACGTCAGCTGAGGGTCAGCTCGTGGGTGGTTGGGGGGTCCCAGGGGGGTGGAACCCCCCTGGGCCCCCCCGGCGGAGGGGGGGGTTTCCAGCCGACCCTAAGCCCAGGGGTTCCAGCTGACCCCCCAGGTTTCCAGCTGACACTATACCATTATATTATGCTATTTCGTTAATGCATTATACAAATAGGCACCCTACCTTCCATTACATGAATTATGCTATAATAACAACAACAATAATACTGACTGAGTGAATTACTTGTTCGTTATGACGATTAGGTATTGGCACCGGTCGCTCAATCCGAAGAAGCTGATCGAGGTGAAATTCTCGCATCTGACACGTAACATGACAATGCAGCGCACCCTGAAATTGCACAAGCTTCCGGAGAAGCCAAAGATTACCGGTTTCCGAGCGTTCAATCCGACTAGCGACGGAAAACAGGCATTCGTCCTGCTCGGCAACTACCTGAAGAAGTTTCATCTTGCGCCACAGTTCACGCTCGACGAGTTCCTTCATTGGTTCACACCTCGGGAGGGCGTCGTTGAGAGCTACGTTGTCGCTGACCAATCGGATAAAGTCAAAGATTTTGTCTCGTTCTATTCATTGCCCTCGTCAATCATGCACCACCCGGTTCATAAAACTCTTCAAGCTGCCTACACATTCTACGCGGTCGCTAATTCAGTGACGCTCTGTGAGCTCATGTACGACGCACTCGTCATTGCCAAAACCGTAAGTGTAATATTCAATTAAATAGGTCTCAGGGGAGAACTCGATGCGAAGCAGCATTGGATGAATGGAAGGGCAGAGAGAGAGAGTCTGTGGAGGCTATTTTTATTTGATTTTTAGTTGTGTTTTCCCAGTAACATATATACAACGTAAGGGCCCTTACGTACATATCGAACGTAAGGGCTCACAAGCATGCTCTTGTATTATTAAGCAGGCACACACACGCTGTGGGACACGGGTCTAGTGAGAACATGCTTATCTGTTATCTGTTACTTTGCATTTTCTTTCATGAAAGCGTGGCTATGACGTTTTTAACGCATTGGATCTGATGGACAACAAGGAGTTCTTGGAAGAGTTGAAATTCGGAATTGGAGACGGTAACCTTCAGTACTATCTTTACAATTGGAGATGTCCCGCGCTTGAGCCAGAGAAGGTTAGTACATCGTCAGAGGTTCTCTATAGATGCTGTGCTCGTTAGTAGGAATTTTGTTAGGCTCATTGTATACAGGTATATTGAAATGTCCCTATTAGACTACGATAATGAAAAAGACGTCTCAAACGCATTTTCGTCCTATACGAAAGAGGAACCACCTTAAGATTTGTTTAGTTCAATGAGTCCACCTAAATGTTACCGCTCTTGCCCGTTTCAGTCAAACGTCTTAACAGGTGTCCTGTATTATTTGTGATTTCAGATTGGTCTCGTTCTCCAATGACCCGCTTCGGTTGTTGCTAGTGTTGTCGACGCGGCCCCGATGATTTGGGCACAATATCGAGTGAACGCGTTGCCATATCGTAGCCGGGGTTAAGTATAAGGAAACACGGCCGACTGAGATGTGATGACCTGAACATCTGCACTCACGGAGTCTATCGCCAATCGTCATCATCTGAAGCTCCTCTAACGAAGTTCAGGATGAAATTGCAGCCTTTCATTTGCGTTACTCCTGTCCTAGTTACCGAAGCCGAACAAAAAAAGGACAAAGTCGATGTGAACTAGGTGAAGATAGGACAGGGAGGGGAGAAGAGAGAAAGTGAAGAATTCTACCGATGATCATCAACATGGTAAAGGTGATGATGAGTGAAGACAACATTATTCTTTGTTTAGGTTTGACCATCGGTTGTCTACAAGTTTTCTACATTATCGAGACCATGAAGAAAGAGAAAGAAGATCATGTGGAAAGAGAGAGATATATACAAAATAGAATATAGGGTGAGAAAACAAATGAGTGCTCACTACGAGATACTAATTAACTCTTATTAAATAAAGAGCGTTTATGAAAACATATCGCCGACCGCGTGTTCGTATATGTCGTTTGGATTAGAGCTGACACCTTAATTTGAAACGCATGAAGAATATTAATATCGTGCTGGTATTGTAGATAGCTAGATCTGGAGAGCCTGAATTCGTAGTCTCGTAGCCAAATGAGAACGCTTCAATGACAACTATCCAAGCGATATTCGCGCTTGTCAGAACTCCCGAGCCGCCGATACTGAAGACGAAGAATCAACAGGAATCGCTCCTTCAATCTAGTTCTCCCTTTCACTGGAGTCTCCGTCTTGAATTCGAGCTATAAAGTGCGCGCAGACGCCTATAAAGCTTGAATCTACCAATCAGCTGGAGCCCCAATACACAATACAATTTCTAAATAAAGTAAAAGGGTTACTTCAACGCGATATCACAGTCCCAATGATAAAATACCGCCCAGCTATGCTTGCCACCCGCCACCACCGTTTCAAAATTGCCCGTAAGAATGGCGCTTGGTAACGACGATGGAGCAGATGGCTTCTTCTTCATTGACATATATGAATCCCTATATGGATATCGGAACTCACAACGACAATTGAATATTTGCTCGTGGCACAAATAATTATTATACCACGCATCGTTACAGTCAACTAGAAAAAGGACGTCCAATTATAAATCTGTCCACTTTTAGCTGTCTCTCTCTCTGTCAGCTTTATTTTTCACCCTGAAACGAGTAACCATTTCATGCATTCACTCTCGGCTCACTGTTGATGTTGTCTCTATTTGTTGCTGGCGATTTTTGTTTTTTGTCGAGTGGCGTCAAATCGTACATCAAGTCGTCGTCTTATTAATTAAGCTAACTAAAGTTTACAAGAGTGCGTTACCTTATTTACAGTAAACAGAAGAGGAGCTTATCCACTCATAGGGATATCTCATCTCTTCTTGAATTTTCATTCCACGTTCGTTGTCATTCTCTTGAGGTTTCATCCTCTTTACGCTCGACCCTATCATCAATCATGTACTCGTTTTCGTCTCAGGAGACAGACGCGATTTGCACCAGTTAATCAGTAATTAAATGGTCTATCTATTGTCCTCACTGGACTGTGATACTAGCAAGTGTACCAGAAGATAGTGCCGCTGGGAGGGGGGATACTGCGTCAAAACGGAACTGTCAAGCAATCGCGAAATCGGGTTAACATTCATGACACATTCGATTGATTGATTGACCATGAGTCTCAATCCGACTCGATCGATCATGCATACGGCTTTCCATTGTATTTAACGGAACTTAACCAACGAAAAAAAAACGGCAAAATGTGTCTATATACAGAAAACGCTTGCACAGACAGGTGTGTGTTTGTGTATAGTAATTCTGTGTGCGTATTCCCAATATGCGCTGCGGTTACGCTGGCGTCCTCTAAGCGGCAGTTGCTTCGAATTCGCGTATTCTGTATATGCGGCTTAACCGTTGAGGGACAAATATCATGAAACACATCGAAAATTTATCAGGTTCGTACTGGTCTCTTAATCAACTGTTGGCCATAATCCCAATCAGAATCAGTGTGCACGCCTTTTCTCGCACATCTCATTCGATTTGGCTGACTTGACTTATTTATTTACTCAATTGACTCGTCGAAGTTTGACGTTACTTTTGCAAGTTAACTTTGCCGCTTGTTCCACTATCATCCAAGCTCAAGCATAATAATAATAATAATTATTAGTATTCTAATTATTATCATGTATTATCTACTACTCATTCCCTCTGCTGAGTAGATTGACACACATCATCACAATCTACACAATGTTCAATGATACATTAGCTTTACATTGGTTGCGACCCGACGAACCTCGTCCAACTAATCACTGGCTGCCGCAATCGGGAAATTTCAATTTTTTTTCTTAATCTACGCACGCGTGTAACATTTACAGTTGTTGTTCTTGTGGTAGCAGCAGCAGTAGCAGCAGCACCAGTCTTAGTGGTAAGCAAGTGAGTGTAAGATATTAATATATATTCGATGCTAATCTTCATTAAATTTCCATTGAGTCCCCTTCAAAGTATCTTCTGTCAATGAAATAGCTTGGGCAATGGTGAGGGCTTTGTTGATCATCATTTTGCATCACTACAACGTACACGTCAACATAACACGGGTTCAGTAGCCTTGCTATTGACGCCACTTAGATGAACAATAGATAAATAGTCCACCTATTCCCTGATTTTTATGTATCTCTCATATTGGACACGTTATCCAATAATAATAAATCACGTTATTTAACTCTGGACTTCGAAATCTCCGGGTGATTCGGCGTCTAGTGGCCATTGGCAGTGACAGCCGCTGCCGTGATGCTGCCGCTGTTGCCACCGCCGCTGTTGCTATCGAGTGTGAACGACCCTCGCGAGCTACTGATAGTAAACATAGTCGTCGAGTTCGTGCCTGCAATCTGTGCAGAATGTAACATCTGCTGTTGCTGCTTACTTGAAAAGAAATGTTTCGGTGCAAACAGCTGTAATCGGCGAGCACTCGTATATAGCTCGGATGACGAAATCAGGCCGAATTCGAGCAAGTTAGCGAGATGCAGCAGCAGGTTCTTGTAGAGATGTTGAGCCATAATCGCAGGACCGTGTTTCTCAACGAAGGTAGCCACCGCATGTGGAACGTGGCAATCCGCCACTGTACCCATTCGCATAACATGAAGATTCCACATCTTCATCAGGAGCTTCTCACCATCGTTGACATCAGTGAATTCATCGAGCATTCTCTGAGTTTTCTCACGTAGCCACGGTGGGTCGTTCTCCCGCTCGCTATCGTAGTCAAACTCCTCGGGCTTAATCGGCATACACGTATGTGAATGAAAGTACGCTCGATTGTGTCCGACCGTAGCGCCCATTTTGAGTCCGCCACCGCCCAGCCCTAGACCAAGTTCTTCCTGATAGTCCTGTAGAAACTCGGACAATGTCGGAAGCGGCCGCTGGGGTCGGCACACCATAAAATAGGTGATAGGGGTCCTCCGCAATGGAAATTGGGACCCGCTGTTGGGTCCACGTCTCACCAATCGCTGGGGGTTGCCCATATAGCTGCCGTCGTATGCGTCGTTGACAGATACGTCGATCTTGGCGCCGCCGCGATACGGCGTGTAGTTGAAATTGAACCGGGAATGGCAGAGTTTCAGGTGCTTGAGAAGCGAGTAGAGTCTACGACAATCGACATAACACCATGGACAGCGAAGATCGCCTCGCGCCTCGGTGATTTGCCGGCTGTTGCTTTGAAATATGAATTGATAATATACATGAGTCTGCCGACGCTCCTGAATGATTGGCGAGGATGGGGTCACTGTCTCTTTTTTGGCGTCCCTTCGATCTTTCGAGGGTTGAGTTCGCTTTCGCGTATCGTCATTGCCCCACGAGAGATTTAACTCAAGGGAGGGAATCTCGTGAGGGAGCGCCTTCAGCGCCGTGTTAGCCGGCACGGTAACCCAGTGTGTCGAGGTAATGTTCTGGGGGACATGCTCGCGCAGCAAAATTTTATAATCGCCCTCAGCTAGTTGACACTGGCCCGTCTCATCGTAGATCACTAGCTCACCGGTGAGCGTTAACATAATACAATTTCTTTTCGGTGTACTTTCAAGTGAACTTTCCGTGTCAGTCGCCTCCGAGTCTGACTGGTCGTCCGAATCGATCGAATTCTTCCCTGTGTGTGACTTGCTTGACAGGGCACTCGGACTCTGTGGTTGACGAAGAGACAACACAAACAGAAGTGTGAACACACAACGTTTTGATGCATCTTGAAGTGGATGGAACGCTTCCTCGGGAACGATGACCTCGCCTGATGCCGTCGACTGATTACGTCGCACGATGCACGAATGCGTAAACACCTAAGCGCAGAACGTTTGCAACGCGACACACGTTAAACTTACGGAGAAACGATTAGGCTCTCGTGTTTGAGATTTCCTGTTTGGATGAACAGACAACTGTTGTTCGACAATGGCATGCGATTCGGGAATTTTCCCTTTAAGCAATTTATCGAATAGAAGTTACATAGCTATCAGCTGGTATGTGAACTATGTTCGTGATCATTATCGTACTGCGTATATTCGCATGTTGCTTCAATAGTACAGCCAATTTAGAATCGCAAGATTGAGATTATAGAATTATACAAGGATCGTACACAGATACAATTTTATACCGGCAGGAGGGATTCAAAAGGAGATCATAGTAGAATAAGGGTTGTGTTGATACTTCGCTAGAGATTTCCGCCCCTGTTTAGATATATTCGAGACCTATGAAAACGTCGGGGAATGATTTAGCAATAGCAACAGGTGTTACCTTAGCTACGTGGCCTGTTTTTGAGTTGTTTGCCTTGACAACGGCCATGTTGAGTTCAACACTGTCCTGAATGGCTGACCCATCGCGGACGCCTCCCAGCTGTAGTCGAAGAGGTCCGACGGTTGGTGATTTCCTTTGTAGGGCCCGATCCAGTAAAGAATCTACGCGAAACTGCTCTCTCTTCTCACGAGCGGATATTATAGGACTTTGCAGACCAGAACCTTGCGTTGGCAGTGGTGGGCTTTTCGGTATATAAGTTAAACTGCGTTGTAGAAAGAGCGGCTGCAAAGGATAGTTGAAAACAAACAATTCGTTGATTGAAAGTTAGTGAAAGATGCTATATAAGGAGGTCTTGTATAACACAGCAGAAACATTATTAATAAACGTTACACTATTATCTCCTTTATTAACAATGGGATAGAAAAACGCATGTGGTATGGCTGTACTAGACGATATAAAAGTTATGTCAAGCCACGACTAGCCCCTTAAGTGAGCTCCCTTGAATCTTCAAACATTTGGCAGAGTTCGAACAGGATTTGTGCAGGAGGGGAACTCACCGCATATATAAGCCTGTCTCAATAGCTACCACCGATTGCGAATTACTGCGGGATATCAATACGCCAGACAAAAGCAGCATAATGTGCAACATCAGTGATCTCGGAAGACTGGAAAACCCAAATATAAGCACTGTGCTGATATTCAGCAGTAAAGGTAAAGGCTTTATTGGTTTATTTAAGGAGCTGCAATTGTTACAATGCTTAAGCTCTCTTATATGTCACGCAGCGGGGCTCGAACCTATTATAGTACTATTATAGTAAACACGATTTACCCACGGGAGACTTTGCCTGGTCGAGAAACCCTATACAAATATATCCAGGATCCGTCACACTTAGGATAATAACTATTTCGTAACAAGGGATCCACATATGAGCACAGTATGTCCCTTTGGGTACAACTAAACGACACGAAAGTTCTTAATCTTGTCTTGGAAGGTGAGCACCCTTCAGCTTGCACATATGAAAAGCAGCCTTAGCCACCGCAATATGAGTACCAAACTTCATGCCCTTATCAAACGTGACACCGGGCGGCGTTCAGCTAGTTCTGATGGTCGCCGAACAACGCAGTCCGCTGCGATTTGAAATATACGAAGAGCCGATCACAAAAGTTATCATTTTCTCGAAACGAAGGCAATGGCCCACTCTATGAAACGAAAGGAAGAAGTGGACATATACAATGCTATATGTAGAGGCACATTGTATTTCCGCGCAAGGGCCGAAAATCGTGACTATTTTCTTGGAGCTGCGTTGTAGTGGAATGTCCCTTTCTAAAACAGTGTTGCTAAGAGCCTGGGCAGTCGTTAGAAAGTGACAAATTCTATCCAAAAATATTTTCTACCTTGTACATGCATAAAACATACTCTCGTGATTCATTCGTTGATATTTATAGATTCCGAGTGACTCTACGTAGCTGAATGTACATGCTCTCTCGAAGTATCGTCACAATTCTCCAGTCTCCTCGATCCACGAGTCGTTCACTACGACTAGTAGATGTCACTCTGTCGATATCTTTTATAAGTTATAAGTCGTTTGTTTGAGATCGCGGTTAACTCTGTGACCCGAGCATGAGCTCGATACGACATCTGTCCAGGAACAAGCCTTCTCACAGAAACGAAAGTGCGGTGAATTATAGCGTAACATTCTATTATTTGTTTTTTGCTGTCGTTGAAACGAAAGGTTATTAAAATGAACCCTGACTCGCTGTCAGCCGCTGTCAATTGGGTATCGTGTTGATTAAAGATATTCAGATTTGAGAAACAAAAAGTACAGCCCGCGTTGTAATATTTGCTACTCAGTAGATGTGTAACTAAATTACTAATTGTTTTTATGTTTATATTAATTTTGTTTGCACAGCCTGCTCTAAGTGGTTGAGTTGGCTTGCTTAAATTTAGTTTACAGCTGAACCTTGCTGTAGTGTACGTGTTTGATGCTGTGATCTATATGGTACACATGTGAATACGGACAGAGCCTTCACAAATATGAAGCACAATTTCGTGTAAAAAAAATGTATAATGGCATATAATAATTCATAACATGACGGATGAACACATCTGACTCGCTTAGATCCACTCTATACCTCTTCGAACGTGCGAATCGACATCCACAGCTCCAACCATAATAATAATAATAATAAAGCATACGTGACAGTAAAATTTACCACCGCGTGGCTTTCATCAAGGACGAAGTGTTCAGAGAAAAGTAACGTGTGCTGAATGTTGCCTGTTGCCGACATTCGGTTCTGACGACGATAGTTGGTTAAGCGATTGTAAGTACGACAACAACAACAGCAACAACAACAACAACAGCAGCAGGAGCAGCAGCAGTGCGCCAGCAGCAACGTCTATAAAGTCTACCATCGAAGGCCTGTTCCTGTCGAAGGCGCTGAAGCGGCCACCACAACGCCATTACTATTATCACAACTACCCCTACAGCTGCTAGCTAACTAACTATCAACCATCGCAGAATAACGTAACGTAACGCAACCAACCAACCAACCAACATCAGCGTCCCTTCGCGGTGGGAGGTGGACAACTGAACACATTCAGACGAATCACCGTTCGGTGAGCCAATGCACCAATGCGTTCGTACGACTCGCTGATGGCTGAGGGACAGCCAGACTCTTGGCTACGGCAAAATAAAAATCAAACGGTCAGGGAGGTTTCCTTCGCTTTGGCGTGATTTATCACTGTCAGGATGGCGTCAGATCTTTAATTATTTTTCTCTTTCTTAGTAATAATCAACGCCAAGATACGAATTTCTCAGGTTGACCGTGGCCCACGGCGGAAGTTTTCCGGATGAAATCAGTTGTACGATAATACTAAACCTAGTTTCGAGTAAAACTACCACCAAGTAAAACTATAGTGAAACTACATTGTTTACGTCCTACCTCGAACTCGACATGAATAGAGAGAGGGTTTTCTCACCAAATTTCATTATTATTCTGAAAGCTTTCATTAAGACTACTGATGTCCATCCGTCTGTCTGTCTGACAATGACTTCGGTTTCTTTTGGGGGCTATTTTTTCTACTAAAGGAGTCATGTTTGGTATCGTTGTGTAGCTACTGGTGACCATGTTCTTAGCGTGAAGGGTTCGCCGGGTGTTCGGCGTCAAAATGGCGGCCGATTGAATCTCATTAGGTCGATGTAAGTCACTTTTTTTTGCATTTCTCTATACATCTCAACGAGCTATATTGCTTAGCAAATTTTATATATGCGGATAAAATGCCATCATAGACCATTTGTTCGCGTTTCTTGGAATTGTTTTTAACATTCGGTTCTACGTAAGGGGTACTTTTCTTGCGTTTTTCCGATGTATTTCGATGAGCACAACAGTTTTCCAATAGGTGTTCCTATGCCTAAAGTTAGCCGTTGTTGAAATGACGCTTCCGGGGGCCGAAAATTCCCGAGGGGGTAATTTTTTATCATTTTTAATTTAATTAGAATATTTTGTCTCTGTTTAAATTAGTCATCTTTTGGGGGTTGACGGCCATGAGGGCGTTATCTTCACAACGGTTAGTGTTGTGTCATTTTTTTAAATCGCAAAAAAAGCAGACACATACCACTAACAATTTTACTGTTTTCGTCGTTTTCCAACGCTATTCTTTTAGTATCTTTTAGCAATGTAAATTGGAGAGTTGTTAGTTTTGAGAAGCGCCTTGGGTGAGTGGATATATTCTTATTTACTTATGGTCTTCTTTTAATTAGACAAATTCAATTATGTAAGTTTAATGTTGGACTTACTCGTTATACACAACATTGACAGGATGTTTTATAGGCTTGGTTGTTACGTCTGGGTAAGCTAAACAAACAAGCAATAGGTGTTCCTATACCTAAAGCGGATTGTTTTCAAGGTAATGATGATTATCTGTCGAGATGCTGATAAACACTGTGTTGTATGTCTGTGTCCATAAGTCAACGTTGGTCATAATACATTTGAGAAAATCGCTTTCTAAACATAATAACACCAAAATTCAAAAACTTAAAGAGCCAGAAGAGGGTCACTGTGTCGGCCAGGAACCGAAGGCCGATCCAACTGACGTCTCGAAAACCACCGAATCTCAAATTTTCGCACGTATTCTCCACCTAAATATATCGCGAGCAGGATGACCCCATATACCATCAGAGAAAGCCAGGTATTAAACATCACAACTAAAATTCAAAACATTCGAAAGCCACAAGAGAGTCACGGCGTTGGCCAGGATCCGAAGGCTACTGCCGACCCTGATCTAACTGACGTCTCGGAAACCACCGAATCTCAAATTTTCGCACATATCCTCTGAATAAACATATCGCAAGCGGGACTAGAGTTGGCCGCCGCCCAACAGGGCAACCCAACTGTAGTTAGTACTTAGAAACCGTACGGCATCATTGTACAATTGCAGTTACTACGTTCTATCAGTACTCGAACAGACTAATTTCGGTATGCCGCATAGATAAATTCGTAGTAATTATTTTAAAATCGTATGTTTAGATAATAATAATAAAAGGAAATATATCCTGTAATTTGTAGACGTATACCCTAATAAAGGAGGTAACAGTTTCCTCTTCTGAAATCTTCTTCTGATTGGCTCATATGTAGGCAGGCAATCGAAACGAATCATACATTAGTTTCGTTACAGCTCGCTCTCGGCTACCTTTTTTTCTGTTGTAAAAAACGTAAAACGGCCGTATAGATACGGCTCGTACGCCCAACGAGGTCCCGATGTTCGTTGACCTTTCAGCGTATTCTCACCCTTGAGTTCTGTTTTTCTTTAGCCGTATCTTTCCTTATTCTGGATACAGATGCAACCACATAAAGTGTATACCAAGAACGACAGTCCCACCACACAGACCGATGTGGACCACAGACCGTCGTCAACGTGTCTGCTATCGAAGATTCAACGTTACGCGCTTTCGTGTTCGGGTAGGCCGCTTGAGTCAACCGTATTCAAACACCATTGAGCTCTTTGTCCGTTAGTGAGTACCAGTGCGGCAGTACTGGTTTTAGATGAACGTTTAAATCGACTCCCCCCGCCAATTACCGTTCGAGTATAAAGGTTTGCATGCTCAAGGCATCGATACGTATAGATACGTTCGAGACATAAAAAAAATGTGGCAATTCCCTTCAATAAAGGTAAAGGTTTATTGAAGGAGCTGCAATTTTACAATGCTTAAGCTCTCTTATATGTCTTATATATATATAAAAGGTGTATTTATACAGTATTGAGTTCACAGTGGAGTCGTTACGACACACACAAAATTTAAGTGCTTACTTTATCCAACAACGTTATCGTGCCAGGATGAAACATTGTATTATGTATCGTTCATTCTAGCACTATTCATAGCCTTACACATGATTATTCGAGTCTACTACTCACCAATACCATGTGTCGTGTTCGTAGATATCTGTAGATCTGCGTTGGCTCTGAAATGCGACACATGAGAATACTTATAAATATATATATATATATATATATATATATATATATATATATATATATATATATATATATATATATATATATATATATATATATATATATATACATATATATATATATATAAAAGCCACACAAATGCAGTTTGTAATTTCATGACGATACTAGAAGGAAAGCTTTTTCTCCATATTCAACAGTCAGCATAGATGCGCTTACTTTGCTTGACACTGCGTCAACGCAAATAACACTTGCCATACCCTATAGAACTCTGCAGAACTCATAGCGAAGTCAGATTCGAAAGACCTTTTACAAGAGTGCGTAAACGAAATAGGACAGACCAGACTTTAGACTAACTTGCTTGCATTTGATATCATGTATACACATAACATTTCAATCGATACTGAGTAAACAACAAACTACAGAGTGGCTGACAGCAATATGCGTGTTGTTATTGATATGAATGTATAAAACAACACCTTACGGCTCTGTATGAACGAAATCGAAGCTCATTTAAGGTGAACTACAAGATAATGAGAAATACGTAAATCGATATCGAAGACTTACTTTCAAACGCCTGCAGAAAGAGCTGATGCTCAGTTAGCTGTTCAGTTGGGACTTTCCCTCCACCTGAAGTGGGTCCGTTGCTGCTGCTGCTGCTGCTGTTGTTACCACTGTTACTATTCGTTGTGGCGGTTGTTGCGGACGCGGTTCCAGCCCCGACGGAGGCCCCAGTGGCTGCGGTGGAGACTGTTGTGGACGCGCGTTCCGTTAGCCGCACCCCCCCTGATCGGCCATCTGATCTCCTCGGCGCCATAACAATTCTGAACACTGGAAGTGGGCGCCAAGTCGGCCCAGCGGTCAACAGCTAGTATACACACGAATACTGACAGTACTCAACTAAATCGAGAGTCAACAATTGGCACGTCCACAAGCGAGCCTCCCTCTAAAGTGAGAGATTAATCCAGCAACTTCCACTGTAATGGTTGTGGTGGTTGTGGTGGTGGTGGTGGTAACGGCTGTACCGGAATTCACTGAACTACACTCGAAACCATGAATCGGTTCATATAGTATTTCTCTCGATTTCGATAGGCTTCCACACTAGCAATAGCAGCAGCAGCAGCAGCAGTAACTGCTCAGGCGCTACCGCCAACAGCAACCCAGTCAGCAGAAGTGAACAAACAGGAACATCCCAGCAATCCAACACGCCTGCCGGAGCTCTCACCACGGCTAACTGATGTTCGCCTATATTCACAACATGCAACCTATGGCTTTTGCCTGCTACTATTGTAGTACAATAGAGAACTCTATGCAGAACTGACTAGCAATGATTCCTGCTGACCGAGCACACTTCGTGCACCGCTGTGATAAATGCTGATGACAATGATGATGATTTTGGCAGCTAAACTAAATGGTGCCCCGGACAGCTTGAGATGGTGAGAGGACAGAGTTCAATACACGGCCACTAAAGAGAGACACCGCCGGCCAGACACAAATGCACATAACACACACACATACACACACAGAGACACACTCTCGCAGACACCACCAGATACAAACATCCAGAGAGAGAAAGCGAGAGACAGACAAATAAACGACAACGATGCGAGAGAGTATTGGCCGCGGCGACCGCGACCGCACGACAAGCAGCACAACCGACGCTGCAATGCGCCGTGCGCGTCTCGAAGCAGTATCCAGAATACAGAATGCTACTGCTGGTTGGGTGGTATCGGCAACACACCCAGCCAGGCAGGTGTGTGTGTGTTGTGGCGGCACAGCAGCGCCTCCGCACTGCCAGATCGCGACAGCAGCCAACTCGCAGCAGCGACGGGGATAGCAGACGAATGTGGGCTTCACCCACAATAACATGAGAGAACAGGAGGGGTGTGTGGGGACGTTGAGGGGGACGGAACATATTCGAAGGAGCAAGGGCAACCGATCTTCTCGATCCGCCAACGACAAGCGTTCAAAGTGTCGAGGGAAGCCGGTGGAGTGGACGTTGTGGCACGATAGCAGGCCCCGATCAACGACGGCGACTCTTCCAATGGACCAAACAAACACAAAGCACTGTGTAACCGAAGGAACTGCAACGATGACCGTGGCGCTGGAGTCAGGGGGTGGCCACAGTCGGAGCACCAAGTTTCAATATCTCTGTCTGTCTCCTCTCTCTTTTCCTTCGGATACAAACATATTCTCATGTATATCCGCTTTCATGTACAGCTGGACTCCGGTTGCAATTCGAACGACGGCTACAACGGAGAAGGGGGTAATAGCGACACAAAATCGAATGAATCGGCTATCGACCGATTGTAATTTAGTGAGCAAATCCAGCACTAACAAAATGATCACGCGAGCTTTCATAAGTACAAAATTGAACGAAAAATAGTGAACATTTATTTGTTAAAACATAGGAAGATTATTTGATCCGAATAAGAGTTAAGAATTACGTTGAATTTATCACCAGTCAGCCTCGCCGTCCATGCGGCTAAACACGTGATCTTTTCCATCAATATTCATAATACCCTGTGTGAGTCGTACTTTCCAATGTGCACCTTTTCGATGTACCTTGGCATACTGGCACACAACTATATTCTCGATATCATCAACTCTCTCACTATCGCCCATTGCGTCCTCTTCGTCATCGCCGGAATTGAGGACCTCGTCCGGATCTTGAGGTTCTCGACTGCCTTGGCTACTAGGACTACCGACGTGAACATCGCTCCCTCCGTCAGCGACGAAACTATCCTGTTCGTCCGACGAGGACTCGAGATCTGAGCCGGGACTCATAAAAGCCCCGTCCAACTGGCCCGGAAGGATTTGACTGGTTCCAGAGCAGCCAGCCTCCGCATTTAGAGATAAACGACTTTCGTCGTCGCGGTCTGATGCCGCCCGCTTCGCAGCGGCCCTGTACTGAGTTTTCCTAGTAAACTTGGCTAGCCTCCCTGCGCAATGACTGAAATCCTCGAGGTTAAGTGGTCCTTCGCCAGAGCGCAAAAGTTGCGCGGCAACATTGCAAGGAACAATGTCACTGCCAGTAACTAGAGCACCCTCAGTACCCGTGTGGACAATGATGCGAGGAATATCGTGTTTAACAGTCACCGTTTCACTTCTGATATTGATACCCGCAGCACCGATAGAAAAGCTTCCACTTGACGCATCGACGCCAAACTGAGACACTTGCACACTAGTCGGCGAAACTCGAAGACAATACGGCTGCTCAGTCTCGAGCGCACCAGATTGCGATAACTTAGCAAGCCAGAGACGTCGAAGCTCGACCAAAGCCTGGTCATCAGCTCCCACGTCAAGACCTTCCTTGGCAATAGCCTCAATCACATCGTCCATAACACCTCGATATAGACGAGTAACATTCGTTTTACTCTGGAACACTTTTCTCTCCATTGAAATATCACTTCGTGTATTACCCCTTTTGACCGCAAGCACCAAACGCGAGACGAGGGAGAAACAGTTACTCTAGGAGGATGCGATATACATTCGAGCGTTTCTCTGGCATCAGCTTCGTCTTTGGGTTTCAATAGCTGTGCAGTATTAGAAGTGGCGCAGCTTTCAAAAAACGCTGTTCTACCATGGAGCTATGTCGTAGGGGAGCATTCGGAAAAGCAATTTCAGTTCGCAGTATCGTGTTGGCAGAGAAATCCGGTCGAAATGGAAATTGTTGGAACCACGTTGGTCCTCTTCGGAGTGCAGTCACCTCTTGTACAGGTTCTGCGGGGTTTTTGCACCCTCTTCCATTCGCCATGAAACACCAAACGAGAGGGGACCTCTTAGCCTCTTGGGACATGCAACACTTGTTATGAACTCCTTCAGAACAGACCTCGGACAACATCAAACTACGTGGTATAGTGATAAACATTTCACCTTATCAATAATATCGAATAAGAGATTTGTAGCCGAGTTTAATGACGCGTATGCAATGCGACCCTTGCTAGTCTCAGTTGCGGGTTACCTAATATGTCAGTGAAAGCTGCACTTAAGTCGTCGTCGTCGTCGTCGATGTCTGCTGCTCAGACGCCTAAAAGAAAACCAGTTTGGAGCAACGTATTGGAAAAACACTATCGAGCCATTTCGTTCAAGTGATCCGAAGCGATTCTAAGTAATATTTTCGTCACTTCGCCTTATGTGGAAATGGTTTAGGTAAAACTGTTGTTATTATATATGTAGTATGACAATCAAGGCAATGACAATCATTTGTGAATAGATCACACAAATGAAATTTTTGGGGCAGCTCCGCTTATATTCTTGTGAGATTGGCGGGAATTTACAGGTGGTTTTAACCTCGAGATGCGCAAAAGTCGCGCTAAAATGCAAAGACGAATTATATTAAGTACATTTCCCTTACCGCATAGATACTTCCTATTGATTCATAGTAACAACGACATTTTAAGATGATTTGTCTCGAGGGCAGTCTCGACCGCGCTTTAAATGTTTTTATCTACTTTGCATGTTCCAACTAACGGATAAGTATCGAGATAGGTGTCTGATGAGGTATGAAGTTAAGGGCCAGCCGCCCCAGAGAATACTATCGGTTTTTCGAGCTGACCCTCAGCTGTTCCCCTATCTGACAACCCTCAGCTCTTAACTTTTAGGTATTACTATGAGGACCTGTCGGGGCCACCTTTGCTTACTTAGAGAATACTATACTAGCAACTACCTGACCAACTCGGATCTTAACTTATGTAACGAGCTACCTACCCCCTGACAATGTAGGAGAGTGAAACTGTATTTATTCTATGTATTTATTCAACACGAATACAAAATGTGGTATTCAAGTCAGTTTATACAGAGCGCGTTTCAGATGTCACCAGCCATATATATCCCTATAGTTCATATACTCTGAAGTAGTGGGTTTTTGCCACGTTTTGAATGAGTGTGGAAAATCGAACAGATCGGCGTACTGTGGAACCGACAAATGCACGATTGTCATATTCCTACGCACAGTCGACTCGAGTAGCAAGCGAGGTTTTGAATAATTTTTCATAGGCCAAACAGTGCAGTGGGAAATTTTAGGAAGTAATAAAATTAATACTTGCAAAGGTAGAGGAGTTTTTCTCCCACGAATGGGGTAACTGACTTTGTGCTCTGTACTTGACAACGTTTGATATATTAGCGGAGAAGATGACAGAGTTATCACTTCGGGAAAATACACCTGACAGTTTGCTCAGTGTGATCGGTGAAGCTCTGTAGAACTGAGGAAGTTCAGCTATAGTCATCGTCATGTGTCCTATTAGTTTCTATTCATTCGGTCAATATATATTTATATATATATATATATAGCTTGTGACGATGCAAGTTGTAGAGAATGAATACAGATTTACAATGTCGTTTTAACTTTCTCTAATAGTAATAATAATAATAATAAGGTAGTAGTTTTATTCATAGATTAAAATACAGCTCCGTGTCGTCGTCCTCACCACCACCACCATCACCTTCATTAGCTGGGCCGCGATATTCTTTGTTCGGTCTCCCCTCAGATGGTCCTTCCACTCCTCTACACTGGTCACCTTTCATGCAAATCACCCTTCAAGATAACCTCAATTCTATTCTGTATGCACACACAAATTAGTGACACGTCATCGTTGTCACTTCGGCTTCACTACTACAACTCCAACCTCTTGCTCGTTCTTCTCATGAATTCTCGAAGGCTACACAACGCAAATCTTAGATAAATAATAATAATAATAATACATTGGCAATTAGATACATTAATAATCTTAGTCATTTTCTCGACTCTATTATTTCTAATATATTTTGTGCACCTATCTATTCTTTTAAGGTGTCACATAGTAATCAAATTGTGTCACAAGTATAGCAGATACTGCCCAATCACCAGTACACTCTTTTATCTCACTTAAATAATTCGCTTGTGAACGTTCGTCTTCTGTTTTGTTTGTTTTTCATTGTCAAGTTGTTCTAATCGCTGTCTTCCGTTTCATCTTCATCGCTCTCCACCAGGTATTTTTTGCGAGGCTTCTTTTTAATCGTTTCACGGCGCGGAGTTTTGGCTCCCTTTCCGCGACCCTTCTTCTCTCGTCCAGTGTCTTCGGTTTCATCATCTTCTACGAGCTGGTCTTCATCTGCCTTTTCGGCACGCTCGCGGGCTGATGTGAACACAGATTGCATGACGATTGAATCTTCGTAGATCAGCGAGCCATCCACGTTGTATTTCTGTGCATTTGTGCACAGCAGCATAAAATCTTCTTCGAGGTCGTCCAGTGATCTGAAAGTTGGGAGTAGAACAATGATCATTATATTGGCAACTTCTTGACTATTTCTTTTATTTTCTAGCACACTTTGTTTGACGTATACGCCTATATGTATATACAGTGACTCCCCGCGCAAAATTGATTCTGGTTTGACATAAAAGGATATCTAATTCTGCTTTGACATAATTTAGGATATCTACGAATTTCGAGCACGACGAAATTACGGAAAATGGAACGTCATCGGTCCGTGATATATTCGAAGGCTTTACTTACTTGTAGTACTCATCCTTAATGCGCTTTAGCATTTTGTTGAGGTCAATAGGCTTCTTGATGATCTCGTAGTAGTCGGGAAGATCCCTTCTCGAGGGCAGCTGCATAAAGCTCTCGCTAAGTACGCGCCCGTCAGCATCGGCGTAGTTAATTACCATGTTGAGTATGGTTTTCATTTGCCTCTTTAGGAGCTGGCTCACTTGACCGCTTTTATCGTCCTTGCCCGTTCCAGGGCCTCTGCTCTTGCGAGCCCGTTTACGGCCGGACGTTGGTTCTTCTTCATCGTCGGAGCCAACCTTTCGGCGCTTTTTCCGACCGGGCCTGCCCGAGGTTGTGGGGGCCGCGGGCTCGTCCTCAAAGTCGTCGACATCCCCGTCTTCGATGGCCTTGAGGAACTGCCGTTCAGTTAGAGCATCGGAATAGTCCACCTCCTTTCGTGCCCTCGAGCCGCGGCCGAACACTTTGTCGTCGTCGTCATCAGCGTGCGTCAACTTCTCCACTTCCTCATCGTTGAGAGCCAGCCATTGTGGCAATTCATCCTCCTCCATCAAGCGTGGTTTACGAGGTGTAGCCTTGGCTTCATCTCTCCGGCGCTGAATGTCCATCTTTTGGAATAGATTAAATTCATCCTCGGAGCGAGCAATCATCTGATTAATGGTTTCATCATCAGGGACCTCATTCTCCTCCTCCTCTTCTTCATTTTCGTCCTGCAAGATTGCCTGCAGAAACTGGCGTCGCTCGCTGCCAGTCGACTTTTGATCGAATTTTCCTGCCTGGATGACCTTCTCATCAAGGTTTAGTTTGTATTTGGCGGCAGCTAGAATACGCTCCTCGACAGAGTTGACAGTTACCAGCCGTAGAACGCGCACCTCGTTCTTTTGACCGATTCTGTGGGCTCGATCCTGCGCCTGCAGATCCTGATGCGGGTTCCAGTCCGAGTCGAAAATAACGACTGTATCGGCCGTCTGCAAATTGAGTCCAAGACCTCCAGCTCGAGTGGAGAGAAGAAAGATGAAGTGTGGAGACTGGGGGTCGTTGAACTTGGCCAATAGGGAACCTCGATCTTCGGATTTTGTCGTTCCGTCAAGTCGTAGGTAGTTAAACTCGCGGAAATTGAGGTAATCTTCGAGTACCGTCATACATGATGTCATCTGACAGAACACGAGCACTCGATGATTCGTTTCACGGAATTTCGGAAGGATACGATCGAGTAATTCGAACTTGCCAGCCACACGATACAGGTCAGGACCAACAACAAGCTGGCCGTTGCCATGACCCGTGTGCTCGGCGAACGCTTCTTCGATGTGTTGGAACATGAATGGATGATTGCAGATTTTTCGAAGTTGCATGATTGTGTTCATGAGTGTCTTCATGCCGCCCTTGCCTTTCTTGTCCTTCTCTGAGCCATCCGTAAGCAAAATGCCTTTCTGCATGTGCTTGTAAAGCAGCCTCTGCAGTCCCGACATATCGCACTTGACAACGTACTCGACTTTGTCAGGAAGCTGATGTTCGACTTCCTTCTTTAATCGACGCAGCAAGAAGGGACGCAACACCTTATGCAACCGGCGGATAATGAGAATAGTCTCCTCCTCGTTCAGTTCGACCTTCTCGCCAGTTGTCGCGAATGGCGCGTTGAACCACTGCTCGAATGTGTTGCAACACTTGAAGATTGACGGCAGCAAGAAGTTCAGCAGCGCCCACAGTTCAGGAAGTTTATTCTGCAGTGGAGTACCTGTCAGCAGTAGACGATGCGGGGCCGTATAGTGAGTGTTGAGAACCTGCGTAAGTTTACAATGATGATTTTTCATTCGATGACCTTCGTCGATGATCATATACTTCCATTTGATTTTGGAGAGCGTGGCCTTATCTTTAATTACGTACTCGTACGTCGTCAACAGTACATTGAACTTGGAATTTCGCAATTGACTCTGCAGGGACCGACGGAGATTTGGTGAGCCCTTATATGCCACCTTTACGACGCTTGGTGCCCACCGGTCAAACTCAAGAATCCAGTTGGAAAGCGTGGATAAGGGCACAATGACGAGATAGGGTCCGTTCACTTTCTTCTTCTCCATCAGGTAGGTGATCATCGAAATTGTCTGAATGGTCTTACCTAGACCCATCTCGTCGGCTAGAATACCATTGAGATTGTTGTTGTACAATGATACCAGCCATTCAAGACCTTTGACCTGATACTCTTTGAGACGACCAAAGACCAACAACGACGATTGTTCAGTGACAGTTTCACGGATGGCGTGAGCGATGTTGTAATAGTTCTGAATCTGAGCCGCCGTGTTCTTCTCGTACTCATCGTCATCCTTGGCCACGCCCTGCGAAAGCGGAGGCGGCTCGACAACAGTTTCCACCGGGGTCGGCGCCGCTGGAGGGGGCGTCGATTCATCGTCGTCGCTCGAATCGTCGGTTTCTGCATCTCGTGGAGCTGCCTCCCAGCCCGGATGCGACTCGAGCCACGCATCCAACTCGGAGGCCAGAGGGGCTTCCATCCCGCTCAGCTCCGTTCCTGTGGCTGTCTCGATGACGCGCACACGTACCTCGCCCTCTTCTTTGTTCGCGTCACTTTCGGCCTTGGGCTTCTTCGTCTTTTTGAGTTTCTTCAGTTCCTTCTTATGTTGTACAACCATCTTTGTCAGGTTATTGATGTACTCGTCGGTCTGAGAGAGCAGGAACGCGAGACGCTTATCTTTCTTCTGATCGATAAGCTTTCGATAGCCTTCTTCATCTTCAGCCATCAGCCTGATCATACGCTCCTTCTCCAGACGTTCCTGAGCCTTTTTCTGTTCACGCTCAGTATTCTGATGATACGTAATAACCGCCTTGTTGATTTTCGAGATCTTTTGCTGGACAACATTTTTATGAAACTCCTTGAAGTCTTTTGCATGCTGTAGGACAGCAGTAAGATATTCCTGATGTTTCTGTCTGCGACGTTTCTCCTGCTCGAGTTTCTGTTGTTTTTCAAGTTTCTCAGTGATTCGTGCCTCTCTCAGGCCTTGCCGCTTTGTGCGCTTGTATAGTTTCGGATTAAGTGCGGTCTCAAGTGTTGTATCTTTGCGCATGCAGGCCACCACTTCTGTGCGCAACTGTCGCTGGAAGTTCAGCAGGCGCAAAGCTCGCAGCTCTGTAAGAGCTTTGACCTTCAGCTTTTCAGACAGGCTAGCAGCAGGGAGGCGCGATAGCTCTTGTATTCTGTAATATTACGAAATCACGAATAAAATAGACATCCAAGATAGACATAAATATCAAAAGTTAATATGTTATAAAGTACGTGTACGCTTGAAGCGGAAGTGGGAGAGGTAGACAATTAGGTGGTTTCATTTCACAACGACTCATTTTGATATGGTATAAAATTTCAGTTGGCATACATCTATGTGTACGAATGATAGTTAAGTGTCCGATCTGATACATCAAAAAAATTTAGTTAAGATAAGAAAATTGGCACACACTGCCGCCTCGTATTACAAATTCCGATATCATAAAGTAATAACATTTAATACCAAATGAATCATGAGCATTTACCGTCCGCGTACTCGCTATAAGGATTCTTTTACCTAAATGATTAGGATTATTGTCAACGAACCTGTAAGCGATACGCTGAGTGATGCGGTTCTCGCGTTCTTTGAGAAGCTCTAGCGGGTCAAGGCCTTGCGGTTTGGCCAAGGGTGTTATTCGATTTTGTTTAGGTGCTGGAGGTTTGGGAGGCCCCGGCGGAGGTCCTGCAGGCCGTAAGGCCTGTTGACTCAGTACGTCGGGTATCGGCTGGTTACGCGCCAGAAGACTGAAATGTAACGACGGGATGTTACTAGTCGAATCTATACAACCCGCTATGTAAAACGAGTGTAGATGCAGATAGAGAAAGCAGCATATTAATAAAGTTACATATCAGGACGATTTTCACGAACGCACGTTGTATAAAGGAACGCTGGAACTGTTTAGGAGACATTCGAGTACTCACCGATAGACTTGAATTTGTGCTCTCAGTTGATTTTGCTGAATCTGATTGAAAGCTGACAAGGTCTGCTTGCCGTCGTCGCGTGCTTCTGGAGCGCCGTTACGCTCTCTGTCGATGGCATCGTGGCCCATGGGGCTGGAGGCATATACATGGGCACCGGGATGGTTCGGATGATGCGGTGGCGCCGGTGGGCCATGGCCATGACTAGGCGAGTGTGCTAATGGTATCGTCATTCCGGAGGCTCCCAACGGCGGCCCAGGACCTAGCTCCGGTGCAGGAGACATAGCTGTCCCCGACATCGTACCCCTTTCAACGCCACCATTTAGCAACACAAAAAAAACGAACAAACTAACGGTCAGTTATTCTTCGTAACAAGTGTGAAGCCGTACATAGAAAGGGTAAAAGCTCAGTTGCCTACCGTATATATATATTTTTTTTTTTCGAAACCAATGAAACAGCAAAAGCAGTATTGCCTGAACTATCCTGGTCTGTAGAGACGCTGATTAGTATATTGGACCAAGTAAAAAAGTACCCACAGAATACATCGACGAATGAACTTCCTGTTAATAGGTTCAATAATAATTACACTATTGCATATGATAATAATACTAGTTAACAAAGATGATTTTCCAATTATAACTATGAGTTTCTAAATTTTTTCTAGGGTCAATTCAATTGTTTTACAAATCTATGAAGTTGACAACTCAACACCTATCAATTATTATATTCTCAAAATCGAATGTGCTTATATATATATATATTTCGTCGAAGCATACTGCTGATACGGCTGCCAGGCTGTGAGGCACACCTTATGTAAGATACATTGGGTATATTTCAAACAACTCCTCGATGTATAAGCTGCAAAAAATAAGATCATTCTACTTCAATAATGTAGACAAACCGAAGCTGTCAACGAAGTGCAGAGATTTATTCTAAACGTGTACAATTTTATTCAGTTGACATCCAAGTAATCACTAACGCTAGCTAGTACTCTAGACAAGGAATACCTTGCAGGGATATTGAACTCTATTGAAAAACAGTCTAAAGCGTTTAATAAGGGCTATATCACTGAATTCCGTTCCATATGAATATCGTATAGCGACCAGTCTTGTAAGTGTATCTGTATGTGACTCAATGTCAACAGTCTATTTAGCAAACGAAATTTTGTTAGAGCTCTCACAACGCGGTCAGCCTGTTGACGAAAAGTCCGCTATAAAGCCGTACATCGCCTCTAGTCAAAATCAAATCTGTTCCCAGTGCAGCACTCGAAGGTTGACAATCCACTTCGAATCACGTCCGATTGTCTTGAGACTGATCCACAACACAAAGCCAAACGACTGAGCGAACGGGCACTCTGTCCTCATAACTCGTCCACCATTTCGACGCACATATTCTCAACAGAACAGTTGAAACAGACTAATCAACTCGGAATGACACGTTCACATCACTCGGATACTCACCTAATCCAGCGTAGATTACACTATAATATACAGTTGTAGTATTTGCATGAAGAAAGCTGTACAAATGTTCACAATTTCATGAAGGCTTCCTCAAGCCGACAAAACACAATATGGCCGCCGGTGTAAACATCGGGAAACCCGCCAGACAGTGCAGGGCCGCATTCACCGGGTTGCATTCAGCGCTCCCAGAGCAACAACAGGCCAAAGCGAGAGACCCCACACACATGCACACGCATGTGAACACTCAAACAAACTGCTGTTTCCTGTCTATGAAAGTCTAGCCGATGAACAAATCTGCAATAGTGTATGCCGTTAAATCCATTCGCCAAAAACTCAATCACTTATTCGCTTATTGATTCAATAAATTGTATTACTTATTCTACCGTCAGGGTACAAGACACGACCGACGACGGCTAGATGTAGAAGAGGTGGCTAAACATGCCAGCTGAGCTTGCGGTTGTTATTTATGTTCGTCTACCGGCATCGCGTCACTTCTTCCTCTTCATCTAGTGTTGTTTTTTTTCTATTCTGCTACATCGAGTGGACGATCGTCATATATCGACTACGGCAGAGGGAAAGAGGGCAATTTTTTAGCTATTTGTTGATTCATGTATATTTTCTCATTATCATCATCACTTATTTAATTGATGGTCATCTTTATATCGTATTAGGTACCCGCCATCGATAACAAACATTACGCAGACCCTGTGTACGTGGTGACGACACGCCATTTTATTGTAGAGCAGTCGCATTGGCCATTTTGTGGCCGTTGAGCTATTTTGTCACGCCGTTTTTTTCTTGCTATTGGAACTTAATCCAACCGATATTTGTTAGTTTGTATTGTTCGTATTAAATAGCTAGTATGGTCGTCGTTGTCAAAGTGAAAGTCGAATTCAGCAGATATTGCAGTAAGCATTGTACTTTGGTCGCTTTATGCCAATCTTGTAACCAAAAACCATAATCGCAAACCTTCATCTATGTACGACCCTAAAAGATTATTTAGCGCTAGAAAGAAATAATTAATGGGTAGAGTAAAAATCGTACAAACATGATAATGAGTGTTCACTTGTTCTAATCAGCTGCCAGCTTGGAATGACTAATGGGATTGAAATCTCCACTCTCTTTTAGCCGATCCCAAGCGTTGCTGTCTTTGAAATCCTTTGAGAGGTCTTTTTCTCGAGTTTTTCGATCTAAGTGGGGGTGAGGTCAGGTTTACTTAATTTTTAAACCATGTCTTACCTGGCAAGAATCAATAGATAAGGAAACATGTATAAAGCAACCAAAAGGTTCCCTAAAGCCTCTGACAGCAGGATTTGATTGCAAGGCATATTTTCCTCAGGGAACATACAAATCGAAACTATTAACCAACCATCTTAAAATTGCACCTATCAGTTGTATACATATTGTAGGCCTACAGTTGACGGACTCGAAAACCTCATAATTAGAAGAACCTACGAAAAACGATAATCTCCACTGGTAGCTTCTCGGAGTTGGTATTTTATTTTTAGAGATCCTTTCGGGCTAACGATGCGCTAGTGTCCCTGATTACTTGCAATGTTCCATGTGACATTTGGTGCATTTATTACATGTATCATCAGTAATAAAATATAGACACAGGACACCCTATATCTACATAGTGGAATCTACATCCACATTTGTAGGTCACTTTTTGCACCGTATTGCATAACGGCGAGGTTGTCCGAACACAGGTCATATTGATTTGTTAAATATTTACATGATCTCGATCAATGGTAGTCCTTTGTAACTAGCTAACAGTATATAACGTCAACTGATTTCGCGTGCAGCTCGCCACATGCGATTAACCTTCTCAGAGGGGAGGGCAATGGCCGTCGAGCATAATGAGAATTCACTTCGACCACTAATGAATTGATTTTAGATGAGAGACGCTCGACGAAGTCCTCTTCATTCGTGAGATTTCTTCTCGATGGATTACATCTTCGCTACAATCCTCGGTAGTATTACACTTGGCATGCTTGAATTTAAAAAAATTTCCTGATATTCAAGTGACGATATCACATGCAAACGACACAATAGGATCATAATTCTGTTTGAAAATCAGGGCACTTATGTGTGCCTATGAGTGACTTTATGATTAGGAATATGTACACTGTCATGATAATTGTGCATATAACGATTTAGTCATAGAAACTAAGGGACTCGATGTTAGCAAACATAGTCATCGATGTCGTGTAAGCATAGTCATCACCGGCCAATATTCTTAAAATACTCCGGGGACTCGCATCTGTTGCAAACGTGTTTGATTTCGATCGATCAATCGATCCTCATTAATTGTGAATTTACCAAGCGTTATCACCGAACTGTGCTTTATCGCATCATACATATTTTAGATAGGTTAGTATTTCGCTATTTCGATATTCGCTTGTTTTAGTCTAATTCGCTTGCGCGGTATGACGTTTACGACAAATAAAACGATATCACATGAAATTATCATTGAACATTTCGCCTTGCGGTATTACCGGTTAGCATTGTCCTCGGCACTTTTATCCAAAAAAAAAGCAAGACTCCAATCGCAGAATTTGAACTCGCGACGTCCGAGACAGAAACAGAAAATGAGTCCTTGCAGATCCCACCCAGTCTTCACAGATCTCTTCAGTGCCAAAGCTGTCCACCCATATTATTTGAACCCGCCACCTGCGGCCTATGAGAGGTAGAGACTTACCCACCCGGACTGTGCCCAGAAGTAGTAATAATTACAGTGGAAATAATTCCTAATTACTGTATGTTGGAATAAATATTGCAATGTTATGTACATTACAATAGTAATAGGGAATAATACATCTCTTTATTCCCATTTTTCGTCTGTATCATTAATCCACCCACCAGTGCGTCCATCCCTTTTGCGCGCTACTCATATTTCGTCTGCTAGTATCGAAGATAGTGAAACAAGCAGATCCTTAAATCGTCTTGGCGGAAATCTGACCGACTCTTTCTGTTCGAAACATATCTGTCGATGAACTAATAGAAAACATAAACAAAGTATTCGCCCGGCCCGAATCGCCTGCCCGCCCATCTAGCTTGAGTGGATCTTTCTGTGTATCATATATCCGTCTGTCTGTCGACGTGCCTCTCCGCGACTTCACAGACATAGCACTTCCTCATGTCAGATCACCACTGTGTGCTGACGGTGGCAGCGTGATAAGCGGCGGCAGGCTGAGCCGATTGAGTCCGTTATCCGTCTGTCGTGTTGTTCACGAGTAACGTTGACAGCAGAACTGCAGAAAGAATTGCTGTTTGTCGCTATCTGAAGTCGATCAAACACTTTTATTATTGTTATTATGCTATTTTGTCATCTGTGCTGTTGTAGTGACAGTTCCCCTCGGAGCTGCAAGATCGCGTATTAGCAAGCAGAAGTCCTATGTTATTCGCTCTGGTCGTTCAAATTGACACGGCACAGAGGACCAGCACGGATGCTAATTAGACCGATAGAATTGAATGCGAGGAAGTTATGTGAGTGTCGCACTGTGCCATCTCTATTCATATTACTTTTTTGTTACTGTAGCAGTATCATCTAGTAGAAATGTGTTTATAATTTGCTGTCAATGGAGTACGTATGAAACAGGTGACCTCGAGAGCCACTTGTTAATTTAGCTGCTGCGGTGAAACGATCGTGACAGTGGTTGCAACAGTCAACTTGTCATCGTAAAGTTGACCGCTGGAAGTTAGTTGGAGGGAGAGCAATGCGCGCAGCGACGGGGCGAGATCGACGACGACCAAGGTGAATTTCGACAAGCGGATGTAGATCGGCGTGGAGTCGAGCAGCGACCGTCCAGTGGACTCTACATGTAGCAACATCGAGAATAGGAGATTGAGTGAATCAACAATAGCGGCAACGACAGCAGCAGCCGCATCAGCGGCGTATATGTGGACGGCGCGAATGTGAGGCATGCTACAACAGTGACGGGATCAACATTAGCCCCGACGGTTACACGAGTCGCTCTTCGTCCGTTCTGATACAGCTGCCCTGTGACGTGTCAAGGGGCGGCCGAAGCGCCGCGCATCGTTGCGAGATTTCACTCTGAAGTGCTGATAGATCTGCGGGCGAGTTATAACTAAGATCAACTTGGTGGCAGCGACAGGTCAGGTGAAGGTGTTTGAATGGAGCATAGTTCTTCTCGTTGGGAATAGTGAGGAGCAATAACCGAACTTTCAGCGTCGGCAGCAGTAGCAGGAGCACCTGTATCGAGGCCAAGATGACTCCACGGTTAGGTCGTTTTATCAAACTGTCGTTGGCTCTCATCGCTTGTGTCTTCTTCGTCGTGGTCTTTCTGTTTCCCAACCCGGAGGTGAGTCGAGTACCTCGACCTGAGGCGTTGGAACTTCAACAAAGGCAGCAACAGCAACAGGCTGAAATTGTTGTACATCCGCCCGAGGCGGCAGCTGTAGATAATCCCAATGAGCTGCCCGTGTACAAGGCTGGCGAGCTCGGCAACTTCGAGCGTCCCGAACCGTCTATCGTTGGGCCAGGTGAGGGTGGCAAGCCATATATTATGTCTGGACGGTCCTCGGAACAGCAGAGGCTGAAAAGCCAGTATGGAATGAACATCGTTGTATCTGACACCATTTCGCCCAATCGAACAGTGCCAGATTTTCGATTGGACGAATGTAAGTACTGGAACTACCCAGAACAGATGCCGGCGGCTTCAGTAATTATTGTGTTCCACAATGAGGGTTTGTCGGTTCTGATGCGCACGGTACACTCCGTAGTTAATCGAAGCCCCCGACAGTTCCTTCACGAAGTTGTATTGGTCGACGACTTCAGCGACAAGAAAAATCTGAAGCAAGATCTTGAGACGTACATCGAACGGAACTTCCCGCGTGGCCTCGTACACTTGGTGCGTAACCCGGAACGAAAAGGCCTAATCGGTTCAAGAAGTCAAGGAGCCGAGTCAGCGAAAGGCGAAGTGATCGTCTTTCTTGACGCTCACTGTGAGGTGGGCCAGAATTGGCTGCCACCTCTTCTCGCTCCGATCAAGGCGAACCGCAAAACGATGACAGTTCCTGTTATCGATGGCATCGACCACGAGAACTTCGAGTACCGGCCGGTGTACCACGGGAAACAGCATTTCCGGGGTATATTTGAATGGGGTATGCTCTATAAGGAAATCGAGATTCCTGAAGAGGAAGTCAAAAGGCGCAAATATCACTCTGAGCCGTACAAATCACCGACACACGCCGGCGGCCTATTTGCTATGGACCGTAAATACTTCCTCGAGCTGGGAGGTTACGATCCAGGATTACTGGTTTGGGGTGGAGAGAACTTTGAGCTGTCATTCAAGATCTGGCAGTGTGGAGGTCAAATACTTTGGGTGCCGTGCTCGCGCGTCGGGCATGTCTACCGCGGCTTCATGCCATATTCGTTTGGCGATCTGGCTAAAAAGCGAAAAGGGCCCTTAATTACAATTAACTACAAGCGCGTTGTCGAGGTGTGGTTCGACGACTTCAAAGAGTACTTCTACACTCGTGAGCCGTTGGCGCGCGACTATGACGCGGGCGACCTGACGGCCCAACTCGAAATAAAGAAACGCTTGCAATGCCGACCATTCTCATGGTTCATGAAGGAGGTGGCTTACGATGTCCTCAAGCATTTCCCCTATCTGCCTCCGAATAATAAATGGGGACGCATTAAACCCGTGTTAGATGGCCGCTGTGTAGACTCGATGCACGCACATCCACCCAGTAACGCTGGCGTTACACAGTGTCATGGTGGCGGCGGAAACCAGTTATTCAGACTGAACGAGGAGGGCCAATTGGCAGTCGGCGAACGATGTGTCGATGCAAACACTAATAACATGTTTCTTATCTACTGCAAGTTGGGCACTGTTAATGGACCCTGGTCTTACGATCCTAATACCAAGCAAATGAAGCACACGAAGTCTGGTATCACCCAATGCCTAAGGTATGATGGAGAAAATCTAAAACTGGCAAAGTGCGTCGACACAGAAGAACAACGCTTCAACTGGGAAGAGATACATTAGTATGTAACCTATGGCAGCTGTGTAACTGTTAGTGGCTGATATTGTGCAATTATCATGAATCGCGTGTTCACCTTACGAAATTCGAAGTGAGGTTTATCAATTTACCTCCGCTAGAACATGGATCTATTTGGGGTGGTCCGAGGACTTGAGTCGTGCTATACTAAAGGCACACGGGCAGTCAACCCTAGAAGTTCTCTCTGCAAGTGTAAATATATTTAACGTACTTTTTTAAAAACATCTTTTCGTGTTTTAATTTCATGCTTGCTGCATATATGCTCCACTCCAATAGGTATCTACATATATGCCACTGCCTATCGGTATTCTACTTGGAGCGAAGGATGGACGGTTCACGATCACTGTCAAAGATTGGCAAAGAATTATTTAAAAAATTATATTTGTTAGTCATTCCTTTGACTAGATAATTTTTTTTTATTTTGGCTAGCTATTCCCTATTAGTTGCTGTGTTCTGACCTTCGCAGTAACATAACGTGGTTCTTGAATCGACATTAATTTAATTAGTTTCTCGCCGACATAAATATACTAATATAAATTAGTGAAACACGGTAGCGGCAGATACAAGCATTGCCTAAATACCCAGTACTATACCAAAAATAAGTACTCCTCCCGTTGTCTATCTACCTTTAGCTATAATAATTATAATAATAATAGTAATTTAGATATAATAGCAGACCTTTCCAATCATCGGTTGGATCCTATACCATTTTGACTCTACCCGGTGCAGGGTCCTCGTCACGTACGCTCACTCCCACTAATAGTAGTGTCGCTACCTTTTGTTTCTGAATTCATATTAATCTAGTCAGCATGTGTAGAGAAGACAGATCTTGATACTCATCGGTCCGCAATATCTACGTTTATATGAATCTGGCTAGTTGGTTGGCCAACAATTGCGGCGCGGATTTCATCTTGTAGGGCCGTATCTTGTGGTTTCTGCTCGTACAAATCGTAAACCAGCTGACAGAATATATGATGAACATGTTGCGTATCGATTGGAATGGATGATCACGTTAAATCGATAGTATTTCTTGCAATCGCTTCCACTGACGAAACGAACTACTCATTGACAGAGGTCGTCCGTGATCTGGGGTTACATTAAGGCGCCCCACTGTTCATATACCTACGTACCAACGGGGAGTGCACAAAAGTGTTCAGAGTATTTTTACCGATCCGGCTTCATTGATAACAAATAGCTATAATACCTTAGTGTTTAGAAATATTTTTCGAACATAGAGTGTAGTGTCGTTTTCGCTCGAAAAATGTAGTCAAATTCAGCAACAGACTTCACTGGTCACTTAGCGTCCACTGATAAGAAGGCTTGATACTTAACCTACATTTTGTAAAATCCTCCATCTATAAATATTGCGAATAATATTCAAGGTACTTAGAATAAGAAGGACCACGGTGTATCAGCCAGAAGCTGCATTGTGGTTGTTGGTTGGTCTTCGAAGTAACGTGGCCGTTACTTCGAAGACCAACCAACAACGACAATGCAGGTAATCATAAACTGTATCTGACGGAGCAAACGCCATCAAATACTTCCTCATCCATTTAGGCGAGAACAGTCTACTCTAATAACAGCTTTTAATCCTTAACCCTTAGCTTTGAATCCTCATCACCAGCAAATATCGATGCTGCTATCACAAATATCAACGTTGTGGGCATCTCGATCATTACCTTAATTGACGTACCGAATAATTATGGCTCTACTTCAAACGATCCAGTCTACTTCTGCCAGTAATATAAAATAACGTTGCGATGATTATTTTCAGCGTTTGCTTTAAGTTTACTAAAATAATTAATAAAGTTAGTTAATTAATTTCAGTAATTACCTTCAGTGTGACCAATCGAAGCGAATTCCTATTTTATTTTGCACTGAGTTCTACGCTAAACACCGAAAATACAGTCACAATCGCTCATTATCTACAGTCTCCAGGACGACTCCGTTCTCGAAAATTGACTTCAATCAATAAAAGAATCATCGCTGTGCCTCATAGTACCTAAGGCACGTCTATGTATTCCAAGGATTTCAATTCTTCGTTAGATTTGTGCAAGACGGCGCAGTGGATATCATCATTATTATTTTTTTATTACACACATTTCAAACCTCCTCCCCTTTTGCCGAGGATACTGCATCACAGATACATTAACAAGCGATTCTCGTCACCAGCATACTGCAGCAGCGTGTTTATTTTCATTCGTCGCAGTGTTCTCATGGTCCAATGATCTATTTTCAATACTGGCTGCCGCCAAATACCATTTCACCCATTACAGCATCGGAATATGCATGAATCGGAATAAGCAGTTGTTCGATATCAGTCCTGATCTATTTTTTTCGATTACTTTTACGTGGTCGGGCGCCACCACTAGCCGTTCCCCCACGACCAGATGTACTGCTGCTCGAACTACTGCCACCAGCGGTTCCTCCTGTACTAATATGGATACTTCCCCCGGCCATGTCCTCGCGGAGCTCCTCCGGTTGTTTCTCAATTTTTGATTTCGCCTCGAGGAAAAATAGAACATCACGCAACTGCTCCTCCAATTCACCAATCTGAAATCCACGGTGACATTTTGCGGCTTCTTAGATATCGTGGCACGTAACATGTATATATATATATATATCCCATTGGCTTTCGGGGAGACTTCTAAGTTCATTTTGCTGCGTGTCGCTGGATTGCGAAGTGCACATTGAATAGCTTGTGTGCAATGTGCACTTGTTTTAACATCCCGTTAATTGGATTGCTTAATTTGCTAAGTCATCGCCTAATTTTTAACTGTGCAGCAAATCGTGTATTTCGAGCTCCGCATCGCAATTCACATCTTCTCTTCCTCCTGAGCAGTTTCTTTAAATTGTACTCTTCTGCTGCTATTTAGCTGAGATCCTTTCGTAGGCCGGATGTCCTTCGGTCCGTTCGAATGCAAGGCTGAGCCTTGCATTCGGCTCATGGATACGAACCCAGATAGATCGTAAAACGATTTTTAAAACTATACACGTTAAAAAAAGCTTTCGGGAAACACTGCTAATATTATAAAAGGCATAGCCGTAGGGATGCATTACCGGCAGAGTCGAAATAAGATAGGGAATAAAACTAAACACTCAGCCCTATGTTTGAAAGTCTGCTTTTTGAATTTCTTGAGTAGTTCTTCAATTTTACACGAGTGTGAAACTGGTAGATAGCCATACCTTTTCATCCGATTCCTTCTTTGACTTTGCGGTGCTAGTTTCGAGCTCCTCGAGTCGCGTTTGCCAGCCTTTCTGATCAGCTAGAAGGCATTGACTCAGCTGATGTTCATCCTGCAGTTCCTTCTTCATCTTAACGTTCTGTATAGTTATCGTGTCAAGCTTCTTTCGTGCAGAATCTCTCTCTTTAATCACCTAATTGTCGACACGGACACGAACGGAAGACAGAGAGAAACGTCTCAATTCGAAATTCGAAAAAGGTGTGGGCGTCTTAAATATACGTATAATTCTAGAAAATCGTTAGCGCCATTTTGGCACGGTGACGACTATACCCACCTGTCCCATCTTTCCTTCGAGTTCTTTTCTTTCTTCGACAGCGATTCGCGTCTTCTCCTTGAGCTCTTCGATTTGACGAGCACTCTCTTTTGCCTGTTGCTCGAGTGACTCTTCGAAGAAACGCCGCTGTTGTTCCAACTGTGATGTTAGAAGGTAAGTGTACTCAAGTTGAACTGAGTCCACTTTTTCGTTCATGGTCGCACCGCCAACGGATGATTCCAACTGGACTAGCTTACCTAGTAGTAATAGTAATGGAAGACAAAAATTAAGATTAACTGAAGACATCCCCGTGATATCAGCATAGTTGAGTTCAGTCAAATTCAGTAATAGTATAGGTATATATAACTTTCTCTCTTGAAGCTGCTATTGAAATCTTGGTTCTTGCGAGTAACACCATATGAGCGCTCACCATCGGCCTTATTTTGCACAAGACGATGAACGTAATTGTCGCCAGCATAGTCCCACACAGAGTGGTTATCGAGCTGCATAGCGAATGTGTGTTCTGTTCGGCTGTAGTGCGTATTTGCGTGGCCCGCGACGTAGCGACCACAGCCGATGTGGCCGCATAGAAGACAAATCCACAGATTTTCCGTAGCTCCACATGTCTGACAGCAATTCTCCGCCTCCTGTTGGGGAGTCTGTGTATATCTGTAACAAGATGTAAATATAAGATGAACGTGTGAGTATTGCAAATAAATATGCGCATTTTGTCGTGTTTTTCCTTCTTCAAAATATTATCTACGTATTTGCACGAGCGAAATGCAAACTTTGAGGTAGGTCGTCCCACGTTTTTTCTATTTGACTATTGCCCCTTGTTCGGGCTTCGCTGAGCCAAGGCATAAATCACAATCTAACACCCACGAAAACATAATCCATATGGCCGTGGCGTTGTTCTATGCGTCCATATTGTATAGTGGAATCACCCACATAGCTAACGTAATCTAATTTAATATGATATCAAATACTCTAAGTGTGCTCTGTTAGTACGTTCTGAAGTTAGAACGATGTCAAGAAAACCGCTTTTCATTTTATGACTAACCGAATTACAGTTACGTTCGATTCATAAACAATGATTCCTTGTCAATAATAGATTATAATAGAGTATTTTATAGCTAAACAGTAATTGGTGCATCGCTCGAAAGCGATACTTCAGGTAACAATGCGTTTATAATTATAAAGGCTACTTTGTAAAGACCTGCCCTAAACTCGTTTTACAGATTGTACCGAAATTACCTGCATACGGGACAGGTGTTGTTATCGCCGTGCCATTTTGCTAGGCAGGTATCATGAAATGAATGATTGCACAGGATCGTAAGAACCCCCTCGACACTCTCATCCATTCGCTCCAGGCAAACTGGACAGGTCGGCAGCTCCGTATGCCCCGTGATGGGTCCTGCATCCAATCTGCTCCAGCTGTAGCCATCGTTTCGGGCGTCCTCCGCGCTGATTCCACTAACAACCTCGACCTGTCGGAAATAGCCACAACAACAACAACAAAAATCGACTTCTAGAGAGACATAGTGGTGCATTTATAAAGTAAATCTAGCTTTATTTTCCACAATGCGTGTATGTATTGTTCGCTCTGCGGGGCTTGAACCAGTAATTCAATTTTGTTACTTATGCATAAGTATGTTGAACACGGTACAATATATAATAATAATGAATACTGTGTGCTTGGCATTCAGTAGAAGAACGTTTTGTATTATTGATCTTTTTCATTTCATTTCTTCAAGCTGCCGACGAGCCCAAAGGTAGAACACACCTTAGCGACGTAGACGAGATGACAAATGTCGCCTTCAATTGAATTGAAGGGCTTTCCGTTGAAGCCCTCGTAGAATTCATCTGTAGCCTTCTGTGACCGAAAACGAAGGAGAACCATGTAGACATTCGGTTTGCCATCACGAATCACCCGAATGTGCTCCGTGTGTGGCGAGAATGGAGCTACGAACTGGAGCAGATCGTGGAGTGGCAAGTAAGCCGGCACCGCCATCATACAAAGCATCAGAGATCGGCTACAGCTGTGCATAGAACACAATAATTTATTATTATTATTACTACTATTGTTTTTATTAGTTTGTTAACATATTTTGTTGCCACCATGTAAAATAGTGGTAGCCATCAAGTGATTCAGCTGAATATGATTGTAAACACTAGCTTACGGAGTAACATTAATTTCTGCTTAAATATTATGTAGTGAGCGCTAGTGCGCCATCGAGCGAGGACATAATGAATGGCTCATGTAGTTTTTGTTGTGAGTGAGTATTTTCCAACTTTAGAAGTGGCCATTTTCCAGTTGAGGGAATATCAATATTCAACTCTACAAATAATCAGGGGAGTTAAACCTACTCGGGGTCAATGGTGGTCTTCCGGTCTTCTTTGAAGAGATGCAGGATACCCTTGGTCACTTCAACGCAATGATTCCCACTGAAAAAGTGAACCTGTTCGAGTTGTCCGCTGCCGCTTGGATCATCGGCTGATCCTTCACGGACATCTGTACATACTGCTGCCTTGCTGTCTCCATCCTTTGGTTGACTTCCCGTATTATCCATCTCGCTTCGAACCTGCAAGAATTTCAGTGACTTAGTTATGTGACCTGGAAACTATTCATTCGTTCAACGAACAAGTGAAGTCGCATATTCCATCGTTTTTTTTGCTGATGCTGATGGGATGTAGTAAATGACGGTTATATGATAGCCGCGAATACTGTGACTCTAGCTGTTAATGATTCCTTTGTATTAATGACGAGTTTGTTTCCGCCTCTAAAATCCGCGTCTTCATACTCACCAAGGTCTCTATGTGAATCTCTTCAAAGCGCCGCCTTCCGAGACGTTCTCGTAGCGCCTCTTCTGGATTCGAGCTTTCGCTGCTCTTCGGGAGACCGATCAATTGAATTTCGTCTCGCTTACTCTGAAACAGAAATGCTAATTATGAATATTTTTGTCAGACTAATCTCTATATATACATATAATCTGGTTGTCCCATTAGTTCGTAGCGAAGACCCATAAATACTAATTTAAAATCCGCTATGAATGATGTATGAGAAAACCCAATATATTATTCCAAAAATCAGGACTGATAAAAAGTCATTGTGAGGGAATCATGGAGTCATTGTGAGTGGGTATCTGGAGTCATCACATTGGGCTAATATGACGCCAACCACGCTAGCGATGGATAACGAGTTAATTTTCTTTAAAGTCTCTTGTGATCATCTGGCGATGTGCATCTTCACAGATCTGCTCTTACAAGTTATCTTCTCTTAAAGTATCTTCATCTTGCGATGTGAAATAACTACTTAATAATATGGCATATATCAAGTATAAAAAGGTGTGCGAAAAAACTCTAGCCGTCCATGGACAATCGTTTGCTGTTGGCCCTCAGCGTTGCCCCATCAACAATTATCGTTACTTATCCTGATAGTAGCACAACTGCGGGAAACGCTAGAAGCAAAATCTTTATCTCGCTCATACCACGACAAGATGACCCCAGGCTTTAACTCTCTATCTATAGCGAATTACAAATAAGGCAACACATTTGAATCTGCTTGAGCCACTTATAATCTCCTTCTTCTTGTTGCTGGAAGCAGACACGTATGTGGCTCCTACGGCACAAAACATAATATTTTGCGTTCGTTGCAATTATAAAATGACACAGTTATTTTAGTTAGAGAAACTCAGATTACGAAACCACAGTTACGAAGTTATAACAGCCAATGAAATTTCATTAACACTTCGTTCACATCGTTCGTTTCATCGCTGCGAAAAGAGCTTTTGCAAATGGGACCGCCAAGGAAGCAGTTACCTTGTCTGAACTGTAGGCAACCTGGGGGATAGCCTCGCAGCCGGGCTCGAGTTGAATCAGAATTCTTACGAAATGAACGTCTCGACTCATCGCAGATTTACAGGGCACACATCATTTGTCCATTTTGAGCATCCGCCTTGCTGGCCAGAAGAGTCTTGATTGTGCGCCAACGTACGCCGCTATAATACTTCGCACGTAGATAATAAGCTTATCTGACTTGAACTGTTCACCGCCACCCTAGTTAGTATCGCATGCACTTGTTGCTTTGAATACACGCACGTTATCGCCGCTTCTTCGGTCAGCTTCTAGCTGCAAAAAAGGACACACATAAAAAAGAAAAATTGGAAATCCAAAGACTCAACTCAAGATTTAATAAATACAAAGGAGTTGTCTAGTAACCTGGATGTCTTAGGCAAGTAAAAATGAAGTTTGTTTGAGTTGATCCGTTTGGTTGAAATATATTCCGGGATTCAATGCGAACCAATTCAAGTAAAGTAATTATTATTCTGATCATTACTCAGAGGGTTTGACGTTTGCTGTTAGTCGTCATTAGTCAGATCTCTGCTCTCGGATAGAGAAGACGTATTTATTTTGGATTTCGTGCTAACGTCGTCTGCTCACAGGATCATCAAATCATTTGGCGCCCATTTTGAAAGTTCTTTGGGTTTTCCTGGTTGAACAAGTCCAATAATAAAAGTAGAAACCAAGCTTGCTCCATACGGCTGCGATGTAATTTACATATAGGAACGAACCTTACAATAGACCCTGCTAAAAGTTGAGTAACGTTGTGTTCATTTCGTTATGGAAGTTATAGTGAAAAACAAAAATTATTTTTACATCTGTCTTGCTTGCACTAAGAAATGTTAAACCGACGACAGCTATCGGATTCTGGAGAAACAACGGCTTTACGCACTGTTCATGCTTTGTGGTTGTTACTAAAAGAAGTATGTGTGTCCTAAACAAAATTCGACATAGCCAACACGACACGGGATGTGCAAAAGATGCTACCCTTACAATGTCTTATGCTATAGTCTATGTGGTCTGCAAATATGTATGTTTGCGGATAATATAAAAATCGATTCCTTTTAGCGTTATTCGAATACTTTCTGCAACCAGGTAACAGCTCTAAACTAGCGGACTGGCTCAATAGATTTTATTTGGAGAAGAAGGCCCATGAACTGTTTCTTTAGCTTATGAATTGATTTATCTGATTATGATGCAAGTGAACAGCACGTTTTACCTGTAAATATGATAAAAGGCTCTTTGAAATGGATGGTTCACGAAGTACCAGTTGCATTTAATTTGAATAAAAATAAGTACATTTCAGTGATGGTTTCTCGGGTGGCATTCTGGTGGCTCTTTGGACGCTCCATGTTTCAGAATAAATTCTACTCAGATTCAGCCATATCCAGAGTCGCAAAATCAACATTTAATTTCGTTTTGGGAGCTTCAGGATCGTTTTTTCCAATTTAATTATAATTATGTTTTTGAAACGTGTTTAAGATTGAATTCCAGGGTGATCACAGGTAAGAAGTACTGCTACTACACTAAATATTGGTCAAGTAATTTAGAATCTTGGTTTCGTCTATAAATAAAGATAACAAGAAGCGTTCTTGTAATGGCCACGGCATCCATCACGTTCAGGTTCATTTTTCAAGGACAGTGACAAGAATGGAGATGAATAAGAGAAAGCAAATACAAACCAGATAAAGCACAATACATATTGCGACTCAATTCACTGGTTCATTATAGCTTCTTGTCGCATTTCAAAGCATTGACAGATTTATCGCTGTACATCCGAAACACTGTGAGAAGATAACATTCAATATTGATTAATGGACCACCATGTGGTATCATCTGCCAAACGTAAGACAAATAATGTAAAAAAAAAAACGCCGTCAGTAACTAGCAGTCAGGAGTTTCTATAGAACTGGTATCAAGATAACTGGGCAGCAAATGTATCTACATTTTTTTGGATGAGGGGAATTGCTTGATGTGGTCACTCAGACCGTCAAAACGCGCCCCTAGCTCTGTCTATCGGTAATGCGTGCGGAAATGATTAAAATCGCGATTCAAATTATCGCAGAATAGAAGTAACATATATGCTCTGACTTTTCTTGACTTTTGGAGAAGTCTTACACTAACCTATTGTTACACCATTACACAAATCGTTGCGTCGTGCAATGTATGCGTCCTGACTGAGATCACTCCCATTATGTAGAAATAACGATGAAAAATGACGAGACTTTCACACTGTTCCATCTTCGGCCATCAGATACCCAAACAAAAGTTTGAAATCGCACCTGCTCAAGTAAGAGAGTTGAAGAGATATTCAAGTGATTCTGCCTGCCAGTCAGTGCCAGCAAGACTTCTCTTGCTGGTATCCTCCTATTCCAAGCACCATAGAGGTCTATCCTTGTGCAGCTGGTTCTCTTTAGCGGGAGTTTGCTTGAGCTATCTTAAACGACAAAGTGTCTTGGCCTCTAGTGACGATATTTACGTACTAAAGAAGTCGCCGGGTATACAATACAACTTTTTATTTGGTTTATTGACGGAACTGCAACTGTCACATCGCTTAAGTTCTCCTCGCAGAGGTAAACAACAAGTTAGAAGTAAGTAACAAGTAAAACTAAACTTGTGTCACTACGCACAACACATCGAGAACAGCACCGTTTGAGTATAATTATTTTATAACATTATTTACACATTCTTACGAATTATCTACATTTCTACACTTTCAATTCAAATCATGGTTTATTATCGGAACTGCAATTTCACAATGCTTAAGTTCTCGAAAAATAAAAAAAGGATAAAAGTATATGTAACACATCATAATAAATATGACCACAAAAGTCGTACTAAAAGTTACAAGAGCAGCGCAGGGTACAAAACCGGAGTATTCTATTGAAGCTATACTATGCAGACGCCCATATTATTAGAGGTGCATCACCACCCGAACATTACACAAAACATTTAATTGCGCACATAAAATCTACATTTGTTTATATACAAATAGTTACATAGTTCCATTTTTAGCAGCTTTCTTAATTCGCAAGCGAACTCTTTTGCTGAGGTGAGAGATCGAATCTCGCGAGGAAGCGAACCCCAGATAATGGGGAGGCGGTAAGCTAGGCCATGCCGGCTAGACTCCTTAATAGTTAATGACCTCACAAATTCCGTCTGTCGCCGGGGTCATGAGTCTTTCAATGGGAGTAATGGCAAGGGGATGGCAAAGGAGATGTCATTCGGTATTTTTCCCCTAAGTATCTTGAATGCAAGAAGGGCTGTCTGGATCGTGCATAGCTCCTCGGTTTAAGGAAGGTCAAGGGCTCTCCAGAACATCCGCAAGGGGCTCCCTACGGTGCCGACCAAAAATAGCTCTAAGGGCATAATTTTAAATGACATCGCCCCTACGAAGAGTTCCTCTGAAGCCCCGCCCCAAATTGTTAAACCATAGCAAAGTAACAGGACGAGCAGCATTTTATATACCAGAAGCAGACGCTCGCCTGGTATTCCCAAACTCTTGACCCGCCTCAGTGAGGCAATGACCGCATAGCACCTAGAAGCCAGTCCACTCATGTGGTCTTTCCAACCAAGTGTGTCCCGGATGGCAAGGCCTATGAATTTGACAGTAAAGGTCAACGAAACCGGCAAATCACAGAGTTGGACTGAATCAACCTGTACTGTACTCTGCGGCGCTCGAAAGGGGATGATGACTGTTTTGCGTGCATTTATAGCCAGTCCGAATCTCTCAAAGATTCCGATCACCTCCTCAGCTCTACCACCTGTTGCTTGAATATCACTCTGAGCCGAGGACGGCGAAACACGAAACAAAAGAGACGTATCGACCGCGTACGTTATAGTCTTACAGAAGTTCCCGGATGAGATCTTCAACCCGCTGAACCTCGGCTGCTCGTAACTTCCGATAGCTCAAACATAGGCTCCTCAGACGGAAGAATCCCTGATAGCTCCGCGCGAATGTCCGCTTCAAATTGAAGTGAGGATATCGTTTTTGAACCAATCGTCGCAAAATGATGATTCAACGCGTTAGCGATGTCTTGCGGGGATGAAAATTGGCCATTACTGACCTCTAAGTTAGCCGAAAGCTCGGCTTTACCACCACCTCTACCATAAGGAGCATTCCGGAATTTCCACATATGACCACTTTCTATACATATCCACGTCTTTCGCATCAAGGACGCTAGGCTAAGACAAGTGGCTCACTCCATCGACAAAATTGACAATTCCAGCGTCATCGTGCTTCCTGACCATAGCCTGCGATGGTGTATTTCTCGGACAAACCGAATCCCTACCCGATATAAAAACCAAAACCGGATGGTGATCATAGAACAGTGGAGTGCACCAAACTACCGGAGAGACATTAGAATTATGGCAACCTAGTTATATATATCTATGAACCTCTCTTGCAAACCTAATCACAGAAGTGTGTGAGTCAATTGCATCAGGCAGAGGGTAGACTATAGGAGAAGCTGTCAGGTCTACGAGTTTCATTTAAAACGAAAGGTATCTCAAACGTGGTAGCATGACGATGATAGCGGCTGGTGACGGGGATGAGCGCGAATGAGATTTCAGGCTGAATCCTATCTTTCGTCATCTTAAATGCAAGCAGGGCAACCCTCATACTGTAGAGTCTATCGACCGAGAGCAAATCATTCGAGGTAAATAGATCATGAAGAGGAACTCTGTGGCTTCTACCAAACACAGCTCTCAGCAGCATTATGGAGGCCCACAATGGCTCACAATGTGCCAACGACGAATTGCCTTATTTTCTTTCGTTTTGCTTGAGTATGTATGCGTCTATGAATGTTATATCATTATAAATTTCGCGTACAATTAAATCGAAGGGTACGTATTCTCACACTACTTCATTGCTTTGTTCGTTACTTATCTATTGGTCTCTTATACGTCGTCATTTGCTCAAATCGCTTTGTCCCTGGTAATAAGGTCTAGCATTTGGAAAAGTAAGTCTCTGCCGTCACGAACGAGCCGAGTAACTACTCGGCTGGCTGAAAGATCGGATGATTCCGTCAAGTCGGGCATTACCTGAAATAACATTTTACAGTAATCACACCGGTTAGAATGGATAATGACAAATCGGGATTACGATACCAATTATACTTGGTGTATTTATTCAAACTTACAATAATTAGGAATTATTTCTAGGGATTATTGCGCGCTTGTCCCCGGTGGCAAGGATCAGCCTATGGTAGACCCCTTCGAGGAAGTTCGCAGTGAGGGGGCCGTGCCCGCCTAAGGTCTCAAAGGCAAGGGGGGAAAAAGGTGGGTTACCTGGAGTGCGAAGTACTTCGGTAACCGCACGCGCTACCGCGTAACCGGGGGTGGTTGCACAGTGGTTGACATAACAAGGTGCTAGAGTGTCAACCACCGTGCCGTCCCAAACGAGGCGCTAGCCTCGGTGGAAGGGGATGAGAGTGAGGTCGTCAGGGCGGCGCCCAATTTATATCTTTTAACTCTTTCCCATCTACGGGAGTGAATGGTCACCCCTTGCAGGCGGAGAATGGTGAATCGTTTCGAGGGACAACAAGCAAGCTATGTAACTACTGATCATTTATAGCATGATAATGTATATAGGTTGCATCATCCCGCCCTCGTCGTCGCCTAAAGCATCAAGAAGGTCTATTCAAGGACAGAATTGTTTGTCAACAATTTAACAGTTGACTTGGATTTTTTTTATATTCATTACGACTCAAGCCACCACGAAAGTAACCAAGTCCTCTACTTTTGACTATGGACTGCGACATTACTTGTCTTTGCTAAAGTTGACTAATAAATACTATAAAAATGATGATCGAATGCGCGTCTCGACCCATGCATCTGACTATCTATATATCTATACATCTTATGTATTTATCGCGTACCTCGTGTATAAATGATGATTTGATAAAACGGTCTAAATCCTCAATTTCGCTACTCGGTCCGCAGGGCTGACGCAACAGTCGATGAAGGAACTTTACATCACGGAGTATTGCTTGAAGTTCAGAGAAAATGTGCATCCTACGAACATCGACTGACTTATGCTCGTAATAAGCGTTCTGCTGGATCTTATTAATTAGGTCTGTGTAGAGAACAACCTCGGCACCGAAAAGGGAGGACGCCATTTCTCCGATAGCGGCTGAGGTGTCGACGGCAGCGACACTAAGGAGAAGCGCAAGAACATGAGTCCGTCCCACGTCGCTGACATTTTGAAACCAGTATCGCAGGGCTAGATAGGAGAATAGCTTTTTGGGCGGCACTTGCTCCACGTCGTCGTCATGAACATTCAACATAGTCAAAAATGTCCTCTGCCTTTCTAATCGGCTCAGCGTGTCGATGTCGTTCATTGCGGGGACTGGACCCCCATGTGTGGAGATTTGCCAGAGAGGTCTAACTTGTATCGGGACAATGTTAGCGTCACCACATCGTAAAGTCTCGGTGACAACGATCGTATCCCGATTGGGATTGCAAGCAAGTAAGATGCCGTAGATATACTGTCGGAGCTGGGTTGAACAAAGGTCAGCAGATGGTTGTGAGAGGTCCTCAACATGTGGCCAAAATGTGTTTGTCTGAAGAGTGAGTACTAACAAAATGAAATTAAGTAATTTTCCGTCAATAAAGTCCCTCACGATCCACGGGGGTAATGTTTGCCCGTGTACAGAGAGACACGGTGTCGAAGAGTCGAAACGCCACAAGACGTTCATTGCACTAACGTTACTACATTTTGATGCAGCATCAATTTCTTCATGCATTTGATCCCACAAGTCCGATGGTACAGAGCTGTAAAGACGGTCTTTAGCCTCCTCAATAGTGGGACAGCTCCGAAGAAAATAAAACGTCCTATATACTCGTTCGCCTTTTTTGTGGTTGTCAACACTCATTGTAGACTGAGAACCGTAAAATCCTTTAAAAATATCATCTTGGTTCCGAAGCATAGCAAGTGCAAGTGAAAAGAGGCTTTGTCTGGGCGTACACTCGAAGTAGGATGCCAGACGATCTCTGCAGTAGCTCCACAGTTCGATGTAAGTCCCATCGTTGTCTCGTCGCACCATACATCCATCTTGGAGGAAATTCGGCATGGTAATTAGACACGAGCCACTAAGGTCGTAAAAATACAAATTATTGTTACTACTGGTTAGTGGAGCTTTTCGAAATCGTGCGTAGGCAACCATTTCGTGCAAGTATCCTTGGGGGCTAACGACCTGAATTATCGGCAGCTGTAACAGCTGGAGTATGTCGCGAAAGATAAGCTGCTCACGGTAGCCATGCTTCACATAGCTCACGTGAATGTCACCTGCTGTGCAACCATTGTTGAGTGCACGTATATAATGCAGATGTGCGGCGGTGTTGTTGCGAGAACGTAGCACTTTGTCGTCTGTCGATGGGCCGTTGAAGAAGAAGATAGGAGAGACGTTTGCTTTCCTTAGGGCATCGGTAATTGTGTAGATCTGCAACAGACACGCGAAGTAGATCCAATCTACCATGTGACACGATTCAACGAACAGACACGATTCAAATCTCACTTTGACTCTCGTCATATACATTTGTATGGTGTAAGTTTCTCAACCCTTCCCACATCAGCAGTCGCTATCCTCCACTTAACTCTGAACATAAGAGCTCACAAGAAAACATTTCGCCGTTGTTCTAGAATCGTATGTGAGTTCATAAATAATGTAGCATTACAAAAAATAATTGATACGCTCCACCAAGGCGACAAGGGGAGTTACGTGCTCGATACATATATCTATATACTATATTTGATATCAACTTTGTTTCGTTGATGACTCTTACCCGACCAACGTAAAGGTCACTGTCTCCTCCATGCAGCCACGACGTTCCCGCAGCCAGCTCCGCAATCATGTTACTACCATCGACGATCAAGTCGCAGTTTTGAAGTCGTTGTTTTGCCATGACGATATCCTTATGCTTCTGCATAAAGGGAAGGATATTTGTAATGCGTTTTGGCGCTGGTGATAACTCTGCGACAAGGAAAGTCGGAAGAATAGCGAGCCACAATTAGTCAAACAATTTATCACATTTAATATATTTAATTGGAGTTCAGGTATTATTATTATTATTATCATCATTATTCCCAAAGGTTGGTTGGCAGGTATTCCCAAAGGTCATACGAGAATCAAGGTGCAGACTTCGCGAGGCGATCGGGTATACGATCTATTATTTATTAAGTGTAGCCTTCAATGTTTTTTGTTTGGACGTTGACATTTAGTGTGTTTGTATGACCATTGTGCATGTCACACACATGCTCGCCATTCATAGTTAAAACCGGCAATGATGATTTATTCTATCAGAATACACGTCAGTAGGTGGTGACGAGAATAAGTACCATTTACATTAATACAGCCTATTAAAGAAGAATATACCATTGTCGAAATTGTACCACCTAGATCACGCGCAAAAACATCCATCTTGGGCTGAACATCTTAAACACTCAGGCAAACCCTTTTAGGGGAAAAGATTAGCGATAGTGATACTGTATATATATATATATATATAGTTCTATGGTTATCAATAAAAGTCTCTTGTATCACCTATCATGTCGATCGTGACACCGCTGTTCGCCGATGTGGCCATGGTTGAGGTTAGCAGGTGACATTAGCTCTTTCGTGACGCCGATGACATCTCTATAACAAACAAAAGAGCAGTCATGTTTATCAAAATATGATAAGGACAATTATGATAATGAAGTATTACAACATTTTGATAATATCATCTCTGTACCCTATGTTATCTACGTCCTAACAAAATATAAATAAGTAATTATTCTTATAGAACACGATGCGAAGTGCGTGCGGATATGCGCACGAATTGGGTGAAATTAAACGAAATTATTAAAATATTGTATATTAAATAATTAGTAAGCTATTTACTACAAATAGTTTGTTAGCATATAATTGTGGTGTCTGCAGTTATTATCTGCATCACCCATGGAAGAGGGCAGCAGAGCTAAGGTTCAAATTACTTCGATACCCATATTGTGTGCATCAAGAAAAGAAAATATAAATGATTTGTACAACTCAGCAGTCTTGTCACATCAGGCCAAGGAGCAAAATCAATTTGCGTTTCAACGACTAAGAACGCTCTAATAAATACTCTTGGCAATATAACGTCTTTAATTTATCACACACACTAGGTGTGTGTCGATTGAGAAGCTTGAACCAGGGGAAAAAGTGTCAATGTCGTTGACAATGGCGATAGCGATAGAGTGGCCTCGAAGACGGGGAAGGTCTATTGAGAGACAGTCATCATTGCGCTGTAGGATCAGTAGCCATTTTTTTTAAAAAATGGGGGCATCATGTAATAATTAGGCGCTCGTTTGTAACCGCAATGTTAATTCGGTGATCGCTATTCACTCGGATGCGGTCCCGATTATGTCGTTTGCATTAATTTTTGTCGTTTGATGACAGCGAGATTTCATTTGTATATCTAAAAGTGGCCAGAAATATTGCTATCTTCATCATTGCCGAATAGCTGCAGCTAGCCATAGAGAATAGTGAGCGGAAAATAGAGATATCTAAAGGTGAGCGTCCAACGTCCCGGTTGTAATGATGAGAATGGCAATATTTGTTGCCACTTTTACAGAAATGGGAGCAAGGTGTCACCACAAGACAAAAGCGAGTGCTGACGACATAACCAAGACCGAATCTGAGCGAACAGCGATAACAGAATTAACATTGCGGTTAACGACGAGCGTAGTCTCGAATACAATTAGCGCAACATTGACGGCTATTATGGAGAATTGAAAAGAATGAACTTCTGTGGATTTAGCACCGTCTCGACTCCTCGGGGGCGGTGGCTTGAACGACCGAGTCTCTGGCCATACAAAGCTGGAGACTGCAGGTTTGAGCCCCGTAAAAACCACAGATCCCTTTGAAATGAATGGAGGAGCCCTTCGATTGAACTGACTTGTTCTACATGCAAGAACGACAACGCTTACACACAAACTACAATTACTATTTTATTGGCAGAGTTACGGATGAGCTTTGGTGGCTTGCGCTCTTGCCAACCGGTTGCTCTCACGGGTCGCGAACAACTGCACTTAATCTTCTGAGGGCAAGTCGGGACCTTCCTATCCTGGATTCGTAGGGTGCAGCTCTCGTTGGCAACTGCCTGATAGTTGCTACTGCAGCCACAGATTGGTATACCTAATATATAATATATAGATATATATATATATAGGATGAGCTAGAGCACACCGTTGCAGTGGACGAGACATGGGTCAACCTGTATAGGGGACTGGAAAAAAATCAAGTGAAACAGTGGGTACGACCAGGTGAACAGGCAATGGCGGTAGCAGAACCAAGTAGATTCGAGCCTAAAGTAATGATAGCACTTGACATGGATTTCGACGGAATTTGCTACTACGAAATTTTGGGCCCAAAAGAAAAAATGGATTCGGCTCGATGTCTCGAGTTCTTGAAGGGACTCATGAATAATTGGCATGGCGATAGGAAGCACCGAGTGTGGCTGCTCGACGACAATGCTAGGGCACATCGTAGCAATGAAATTACGTTTTGGTTTAAGGCCAACAAGATTGAGCGATAGCATCACCCCCCCCATTCTCCCGATTTAAGCCCGTGTGACTACGGTTGCTTCCATCGATTAAAGAGGGCAATAGGTGGCAAAAGGTATGCAAACATCTATTTACTCCGAGAGGCCTTAAATAACGAAGTTATAAATGGTAATAAAAATGGTACATACCTAGCCGTTAGAAGGCTGCCACAAATCTGGGACCAGTGAAAAAATAAAAGAGGTGCATACCTCTAGCTCATACTAAATCTTTGTTTTAACTTACCTAGTTTAGCCGATATTGAATGTATCTCAGTATTTTTGGGTCGTCCTAATAGTTGGCTCAAAAATGTGCCAAGTGAGTGATAAATGAAAAAAATACTCGAAAAACAAAATAACGAAAGTACAGAGTGGGTTAAAAATCAGTAAGGGATGTCTTAGAGCGCTCGGCAGTATTTAGGTTAAACTTCAGACTAAGTTTCCGGTGGGCCAAGCCCTATAGTCAAAACGGGGGTGGGGAGGGGGGGGGGTCTGAGAGAAAAGCCAAACCCAAAAGGCTGGGTAAAAACTAAAACATTTATTGACCTTTGGCCGATCTTCAGATCGTAGGATGACCTCCTTTGAATATGCCAGGCTTTATCCACGTAGAGGTTAGTAGTCTTTAATGAATAAACAGTTTTCGTCTTTGGGGAGGTAGTCAGTATTCAAGCTTCCCGCCAAGGGACCGGGACGCACCCAAAAGGGTTACGCGCACAATAAACCAATGTCAGTTATCTCTCAGCTCTCTGTTCGTCATCATCTAAGCGGATCCAATGCATGACACTACAAATGCATGATATGACAATATGTATAATACCTGAATTCCAGACGATTAGGCTCTCCCACAGGAATTGGTACTAACCAGAAAGCATGACGTCTTCGACATGGTCGATTGCTATTACGATTGTGGCAGGTCTTTGTCAGCGTGTTTATAATAACGAACATGAATCCACTTCTGACAAAACAACCTGGAGTGAGAGAGCAGTCAGTTCTGGTTGACCGGAAACAACTCACACTTGGCCTTTGGGAACAACATGATAAGCGGCTGGTGTCTCTGGCCGGCGCTGCCGTGGCTGAGTTATGGCTTCTGTTCACATGCTCGTAGTAGATGGCGGCAAACCAGATTGTGGTTTCTATGCAAGATTCAACGGTGAGTGAGAAATCAACCCTCTGTTGTATATGACCATAGATGCCAGTTTGTGACTAGATAAGATTTTGAGAGATGCTGTAGCATTTACTCTGCACTTGGGATATCTATGGTCTAGCATCGCTGAATCCGTTACAGCTATTAGATGTTATCCATGAAAACAAAAATAACAGCCACCGTTGACGTCGTAAATAGTACACAATACGATGCTGATCTCATCTAATATTTGGTATAGTTATATAAATGTATTCATGTATTGTTTCAAGAGTAAGCTATATGTGATTGAGGAAAAACCGATACTTCTTTAGAAAATATGCTTTTCTTTTCTTGGAACCAGCCCAGAATACGCGAGAAGTCAAGTAAGCTTACAGCAGCATGTATAGATTCACGTTATCATTATTATTAGAAATGTGGGCTGTAACTCGTTTTGCACCGGCGGTGCCGGCGATACCGTGGACGTTAAATGTTGGCTGAGAGTTAGCCCGACAAAGTTTAGTTTAACTCGATTTGCAACATACGGTTTTCATTATGTTACGCAATACAGAGGGCTACCCCATGAGCCCAACTGTTTTTATGTCGACATTGAAATAATGTTTGTATCCATTAATATTGTCCAATAATGAATGTGTTAGATATCATCACGTTGGAGAGTGCACTCGACAAATCTCACTGATCCAGTCGCCGGTCCACCAACAATTCCAAACATGTTTGTTCTGAGAATTGTATGTGCTCCTCTGTTTATACAAGCAAACCCCCTCCCCCTACAAGTTTGACTGTTTACTGTTTTTACAACTGTTCTACTAGTAGGTACCAGGTTATGTATGTATAACAAAATACTGTGTGAATAAATGATGAAGCATTTTTTTTTATTATTACTATTATTATCATCAAAGGTGAATTTTCATAGCACACTCACTTGGCATTGACTCATTACTGGCAACAGCAGCACGGACTATCGCAGAGTAGTGCTGGTAGCAGCATTTCCGGCAGAAAATTGGCGTTACACTTTTAGTCCCTCGGGGACATGATCATCTATCACAATGCACTATTCTAGTATCAGCGAGTGACATCCGCTCATAGGCCCCAGTTCACAATTTCACACAGTTGATCAACACAAACAGTGTTTGGAAAGGATTCGTTTCTATTACTGATCTGAAATTGACGAACGTTTCGCACTCATGGTAGTCGCTCGTAACGTCGGCAGCACCGATCAGCTGGGCGGCATTGGTTCACTCTGCGGCCTCCGTCGCTCGAAATCGGCGCAGAAGCCAAAACCAGCACACGCTGGTAGGCAAGGGCCGTTCATCCGAGAGGCTCTATCTCGCTGTTTGTAGATAGATGGCTCGTTCAGTCGATTAGATCATGATCGTAGAAGAAACCCGATGCCGGGCAAGTCTGTACTTGGCGTACGGTTGTGGTAACGAGCACTTGTTTATGAGATTCGCTGTGATCTCAATAGAATGTCCATATCACCAATATGCCAAAAGCGTTTGATCCGATGTCTCTTGTTTGCCGCGTGCTACGTGCGTTATTTTAGCAAGTGACCAATTCAACGTCAAAAAACGCTCGGCTTTATGCCCCCTGTGGCACATTGCGAATTGTAACATGACCATCTTATGAGGATTTAGTAAAAAAAAATCAAGGCATCGAAAGATTACCTTCTGCTCATATTTAGAGAGTCTGCAGTGAAGAATTATTGTGTTTTATGATTAATCGAGTCCGAGTGGAAACTCGTGAATGACATAGTCTTCACTCATTTTTCGACAGAACTTTTCCGATAGCTGTAAATATATAACAATTTCACTGTCGCCCCTTGGGAATCGACAGCATAGATATGTGCATAGATAAAACTAGGTAGATACGCACGTAGAGGTGATCAAGCATAAAGTGAGTTTGAATAATATAGAATGTTATATTTGGTCCTAACGTCAGTCCCGTACTCTGCAACAAATAGAGACAGCGAGTTAAAACGAGGGTACCCTTAAGCATTACGGGGTCAAAAAGGCAATTATGCAATACAACCAACCAAAGCGGATGTTCATGCTTATGAACTAGCCACTGGCTGCACGATTCTCAAATGACCGTTTAGTCCACCACCCTCAGTTCCTCCTAGCTCGTACATATTAACAATAATAATGTATAATTTTTTATGCCTTTATTTATATTTATTTACGTTTTTCTTAATTATAGTCATTTATTATTTGCTTATTCATTATTATTATTTCATTTAGTTCCTTTTTATTATTAAATCACTATCTTGTTCTCTCTTACTGTGTGTTCGAGCTACACTAGAGACTTACATGGCAATCCTATATGAATGATATAGATCTATACAAATTTGCACATTTGGGTATTAAATTGTAGTTAAACTTTGGAGTGCTGGTTACAATGACGAAGGCAATCCGATGAACGATTTGTTAATTTATTCTATTCAACGGTGTAAAACGAGTCGATGTTAAGAAGACCCTTTTTAACACGCGATGTACAGAATGTTAATCACCGTTGTGTTGTTGCTTTTTCTTCATTTAGCCGTTGCGTTGTTCGGTCCCGATTTTGACTTTACTTGCTAATCAGTGGTTTATCACTCTCATTAGTCTGCCTTTCAACAATATCAGAAATGGGCCAGCTTGTTCTGTTCGTCCTCACACGTCATTGTTGATTAGTATCACTTTGGATTCATATTGATCATGGCAAAAAGTTGGCAATTGTAATGATACATAATTAACAAAAACTCAAAATGTATGGCCAAATCAAACGTCGCCGGGAAGTGAAGGGTCAACAAGCATCGCTATTGATTCCACGTATCGCTCCGGACTAAATAGCAAGAAGTAGATGTTTATAGTTGAGAAGTTGTCGAAAGTGAAACACCTCATTGGCGTCGGGAGGGGAGGATTAAGTACATTAATGCTATTTCACCTAAGCAAACGGTGTCAACGCGTCGCTTGCCGCAAATCGTCCAGCTTCCGGGACAAATATAGAATTAAACTTAATTAGCCTGCTCAACACGCTGTGCGCCTCCTTGGCTGGTATTAGCACCAGCTTCCAAATGGCAGCGAATGTTGGACAATGAGAGTTGTGTTTTTAAGCTTACTTGGCGCTACTCGGGTACGTAGGCATATATGAGAGAACAACGAACGCGGTCAACAAAAGACTCGAATCAAATCAGGAAATTGGGAAAACGATTTGTAAACGATTTAGCAGTGAACACGAAACAAAATACCCTGACAATTTTTAAGAATAGTTCGTGGACCCGAGAGAGGCGTTGCATTTCCTGCTCTGCTGTACAGCTAGGAAAAGCCGCGTACTACCATAGCATGGCCTGCTTTGCGCCCGGCACTGCGTAAGTACCTGGGCGATTGCGTTTATCCAGGCAATGTTTGACAAATAAAACAATTTTAAATTCGTAAGATTTTAAATTCGTGTCGCCAGACGTCTGCATACAAATGATAGTGATAAAAAAGTGGAGAATTTTGATGAAGTTCTTGTTGTGGACGGCGACATGAGTTGTTCCCATATTATTTGGGGACATTTTGCAATACAAGAGCCACTGCACACTGAAGGAAACATGTTTCTTGAAATTCTGCAGGAACAGCCTACAACAGTTAATGCCAGTCAGTCACAGTCCTTCAATGGAACTGTAATCGATCTAGTATTATAGTAGACTAAAATTAGACTCTAAAGTAACAACATATGATGATCGTTATAAATATGCAAATAAGAGTAAAGTGATAAACAATATCGCCGGCGCAGGAACCAATGTATATAAACATGATAAATTTATACAAAAGAAAGTAAATGAAAAGGAGAAATGTTCGTTCTCCTGCTCATTTTCTGTTGAATTTCTTGCTTTATACACAATAGCATTTGTCAATAAATTATGTGATTCAACTACCCAACAATAATAATACGTTCAGAATATTTTGTGATATTTACCCGTTCTACCATAGTATTGCCCCCTGGGGGCGCTGGTGTTCAGTTGACCACGCATTTGGGTACACGATTTCTATATCAAAATTACCTTACCCATCAGCTGTGAATGTCTACCCAGTTTAATATGACTAACTGTGGAAACTAGTTGCCTGCGGGCATGGCGTGGTGGACAAGGTAGGCAGTACCAAAAAGGTGAGTTTTGTGGAGTCTGAGGTTCAAATCTGAGTAGAGTCATATTTACTTTTATGGGCAGTATCTCCGCAATAAGATTTGTTAAGTAGTAGTGGCAACTAATGTGGTCTGCGGCATAGCTACCACTGTGCAGAAAGGAAGGCACCGTACACCCCCTGTATGCGTCATAAATACTGCATGTTTACATACACGGGGCCTTCTACAGACACCCTATTGATCACAGTAGTTGTTCACAGACGGGAAGTGCAGGTGCTGGGTGTTGGCATGCATTAGCATGCCAACACCCCCCTTTAAAAAAAAAAAAAAAAAAAACTGTGGAAACTAGTTACTAATAATACAGAGACACATGCATTTACTTATTCTTTAAGAGACGACAGAGCGCCTCATCTTGCCCTCCCCCACATGAACGATGGTAGATGTCATAACCAACATGCTGGCAGTTCGCCTCTCGGGCGGCTGTTCTTGCACAGTCGTGAAACACCTCAGAGCAGAGTCCACTCTCCTCCTCATGTAAATCCCCTCCCCCGACAACACATACAGGCGCAGCGAACGTGCATGCGTGCATGTGACGTACACATGCGTATTCGTGTCAGAATGAGCATTTGCACTGTCCCATATCAAATGAATAAATCAGAAGGTGTAAGTCCACAGGATAGACCCGCCGTGTCTTCTCTTTGTCGTAGTGCAACAAGCTATACTGAAAGCTCAATAGGCTGTCGACTCACGAAACCCCGACTGTCAAAACTATACGATCAACCAGCCAGTGAGACGGTATCCGGCAAATCAAACTCGGATCTACCGCACCTCTCATAGTTTGGTACCAGTGACCAGGAATTACGACTCGAGGTTTCGTCGCTGCCGTACGGGCGAAGTAAGTGGACGGCCTTAGCCCCCCAAGCCCACTGCGCTATGACCCAGCACTGACGTGGCACCCTCCCCGACTGCCATCATTGAGGCGCAGTCGTCAAGCAACACAGCCACCCTCATCAATCCGCAGTCCGTTTGCAGTTACGCGACTAAACCTGCACCACACGCATAATATGGAAAAGACGGCTCGCGCCGCCCTTACACTCTGGGAAGTCACAGCCCGGTGATCAGCGCTACTGTTTCACGAAACACCGCCGTCGACTCAACCTGCAGCACCGGAGACAGTGAAATTCGGATTCTCGAAGTGTGACAAATGGTGTGACAGCTCGATAGTTCGAGCTCATTGTGCGAACTTATCCCTGACTCAGTGCAAGATCTGTCGAAATCGCGGCTGTGTGGCGAACTCCGAAGTGTTCTCGTACTAGTTAGTGAACCGTGTATTTTGTGTGTGGTAAATCAACAGCGCGTCACGATGTCCCTTTGCCAGCGGACCCCACCGCGCGAGCAACAGAACGCTGAATCAGCAACGAATAGCGCCGCGCCGGCAAAATTGCGCGTCCTACGCGGTCAACGAACCCGCTTGCGAAGGCAATTGAACACCGACGGCGAGTCAGTTAGTACATTTGACATCAGTGATATGGAAGGCCGGACACGATTGATCGCGACCGTCGAGAAAATCAAGATGCAAAAAATACGCCTGAATTCCTTGGACATGCAGATTATCAACCACCCCGAACTAGAGCCTGACAGCGAGGACGCCGAACTCGACGGGGCCGAAGAATGGGTCAGTCAAGTCGATGGGTATATCCACCTCGGCGCTGCACGGTTAAGCCTGGCTGTTGAAACCATTGACGACGCAGGCAGCATCGCTGACGCGGCACAAAATGCCCCCGCGACCCACCAAGGACAGACGACGTCACCATCGACCAGCATCACGCAATCCGCGCCTGAGTTGAGATCGACCTCTTCGACAAACCATGGCCTCCCCTCTCCAGCTCTGCCGTCGACCACCTCCTCCCAGGCAGACAGTGACCGAGCACCTCCGACAGCTCCGCCAGCAGCGTTCGTCGATATACCGGTGGAACCATTTGGGGCCAGTAACGACAATACGACGTTCAAGATATTCCGTGCCCAGTTTCAGGCCTGGTGCCGCAGAAGACCCGATGCAACTAATCTCGAGAAGCTCCTTCATCTAGTCTCGAGACTGCGCGGAGCGCCTCGTACACTTATTGCTAGCCTAGAGATGACTGACGAAAACTTTGCTGTCGCCATGGAGTTGTTGGAGGACAACTACGGGCAGGACCAGCAGGAACGGCGGCGTGTCATGGCCCGTCTCACTACGGTACCTGCCGCGCGTTCTGCCAGTGACACTACCGGCCTGCGATCGCTCCTTAACCACATACAATCGACGATGCTCCAGTTGCGAGCCATCGGCCTCGAACCGCAGCACTACGCGCTGCAACTCGAAGAGACCGTCCGAAAAACGCTCCCGCACCAGCTGTTGTACGATTTCGATAATGACGTACGGCGCGATCAGTTGAACCGTCCAGCTGATGCATCGGCATCGGGCCAACCACCGACCATGATCGACGCTGCATTGAACCGGTTGCAGCAGTTGGTCCAGTGCCTAAAGCGGTATACCACCCATCTCGAACAGCAGCCAACTGCACTGTTTCGAACCAGAGAACCACCGAGACCATCACCGGACAATCGACGGGAAAATGGCGTGGCGAATTTCGCCCGTTACGAACTCAGCTGCAGTCTACGGCAGCCGCAGCGACCAGCCACCTTAAGCAAGGGCGAAGCCACCCGTGCTTCCTCTGCGACAGCATTGAACACCGCCCGTCGCGATGCACACACCCGATGACGACGCAACAGCGAAAGGCTGTCCTCCAGCGTAAAGGAAAGTGTTTTTCGTGCTTTGCCAAGCAACACCCCCCGAACAGCGATGCGGAGGACCCAAGGTTCCCTGCTCGCGGTGTCATAGCCGTGATCATTACACCAGTATGCACGCTGATGGATCTAGACTGAGCCACGCTAGCGACACAATTCACGCTCGCGAGCGGTCGGCGTCCACCTCCGCTGTGGCCTCGATAGCATCAGCTGCCCCGGCTAGTGGTGCAGGGTCTCTCGTCATGACGGCCACCGCTTTTGTACTACATGGCGGGGTACGAATACCGGTCCGCGTGTTTCTCGATCCAGGGAGCATGCTGACATTTGTTTCACCGTCACTCATCGAGAAGTTTCAAGACCTACTCCCGTCCGGTCGAGCTGATCTCGGGATCAAGGGAGTAAACTGCGAAAAGGCGCTTGTAACGGAACGCTACCAGCTGCGTCTCTGCGGCCGTAGGGAGGACTCACGATACGTCACCATCACCGCCTTCGCCTACGACTTCGACGTCGATCCCTCGAACAGCTGTCCGTCGGACACGCTGCGGGCCATTCGCCGCTTCGGCAAGAGGTTTCCATTGGCTGACGAATCGTACAACAACGATGGGCTGGTTCAAGCGCCCACGATTCTCCTTGGCATGGACTACTATTACGAAGTGGTTGATCGTTCGATGTTGGATGTTACCCAAGGGTTGGTCGCAACGAAATCAGCGTTCGGCTGGCTGGTGGGCGGTATGCCCAAGTCGCCTGTTCGTCAGGTGGACGTAGTACGGGTACACCCATTTGTTGCGTCGCGGCATTGTCTAAGCCCGCGCGCGGCATCGAGCGCCTATGGGCCACTGAGGCCATCGGAGTTGTCGACACACCAGCTGACGTGCATACGGTCGACGAGGCCGAGGCTGTCCGACAGTTTGACGAAGGTTTGGTGTACGATGGCCAGTCCTACACTGTTGCGGTGCCCAAACGAGAGTCAATTTCAACACTCGCAAACAACCTCGAACTAGCGCAGCGACGCCTGGAAACCAAGCGCCGGTCGTTGGCAAGGGATCCAGCTGCTTTCGCGCGCTATAATGATGAGATTCTGACGTTTATTCGCGAAGGGTTCGCTGAACGGGTAGGCAATTTCGACAGCAGTTCTGCGGGGCTGGTCGACTCGACGTACTACATGCCCCACCATCAGGTGATCACCCAGGGTGAGGGTGGCGACGCCAAATGGCGGATTGTTTTCGACTGCTCGGCAGCAACACCCGGCAACACCTCCTTAAATTCGCACCTCTTGCCAGGCCCCAATCTCAATCCCGACATCGTCACACTGCTCCTTAACTTCCGGACTCAACCAGTCGCCGTTTCAGCAGACGTAATGCGGGTCTACATGATGATTAACGTTCATGACGCCGACAAACGGTATTTCCGATTTCTGTGGCAAGGTCCTAATGAATCGACGGTCAGTTGCTATCAATTCAACCGGGTGGTATGGGGAGCGGCCCCAAGTGGGTTTCTTCTCGCAGCAACACTACGCCGCATGTTCGAGCGGGTGGACCCTACCGGTGAACTGCGTTTAAGCGACTCTTATTATCATGATGACATGCTCCGTAGCTTCGCTAACGACGAGGAAGCCATACGATTCATCGATGCAGCGATCAACTGGTTCGACTCGGCAAGCATGAAGCTCGCAAAATGGAAGACGAACTCACCAGCCGTCATCGAGCATCTACGAAAACGAGGGATCGAGTCAGAAAAGGGATGCTCGATCGAAGGCGCCCTCCTCAAAATTCTCGGCATCGCATGGACCCCGAGTCGTGATGAATTGAGAGTACGGCTAACGTCTCTCGGAGAGGAGGATGGTAAAATTCAGACAGCAACGAAGCGCACCGTTCTTCGCTTTACTGCATCGATATATGACCCCATCGGATGGTTGGCACCATTCACGTTGCGGGGCAAACGCCTCATTCAGCAGCTTTGGTCTGAGGCGCTCAAGTGGGACGATCCCCTCTCGGACACCGCCCTGGCTCAATTTCAAGAGTGGGCGGCAGAGGTCGAGTCGCTTTGTGACTTGCGCATCCCGCGCCATTACATCAGCTCCGACAAGACGGTCGCCAGTTACCATCTCCACCTGTTTGGTGACGCCTCCGTAGCCGCATATGCGGCTGTTGCGTATCTACAGTCGGTCTTCGAGGACGGCAGCTCCCAGTGCACGTTTGTGATGGCCAAGTCAAGGCTCGCACCTCGGAGCCCGATGACCATGCCGCGCCTCGAGCTTATGGCGGCTCTTATCGCAACTCGCCTCCGTACCTTTCTTCTCGAGCGCCTCACCATCAAAATCGACCGCGTTAGCCACTACACGGATTCTACCACAGTCTACCACTGGTGCACGAGCGAACATCCCTCCCGTTGGAAGGAGTTCGTCTGCAACAGGGTTGCCGAAATTCAACGCACCTCGCACACTGACGACTGGTATCATGTCGACGGTGAGGAGAATATTGCGGATTTCGCGACCAGAGGCGTGACTGCAGAGCAACTCAAGGCCAGCCATGAATGGTGGAACGGACCGCGATGGCTGCAGAAGCCAATCGAAGAGAGACCGTGCCGAAAACTTCACACGGCAGGTGAATCCGACCCGTCCGTTTCAAGCGAAGAGCGAACGATCGCTGCGCCGGTGGTAGCGCTCTCGCCCTGCATCGACATTGCCCGCTTCAGCAGTCTGGAGGCGGCCCTACGCGTTTTGAGCCATGTACTCATCGTCGCCCACCGGCTGTGGAAGAAAGAAGTCCCGCCGCCACCAACGCTCCGTGTTGAGGCCGAAAAGTGGCTCATTCGCTGGACCCAAGCCGAATACCTCCCTGAAGAGCTAGCCGCAGCTCGCCGCCAAGCACCGACGCCCAACCGATCATCGTTGGCCCCGTACAAGTTGTTCGTCGACGCGGATGGACTATTGCGAGTGCAATCCCGGTTAGTAATAAATCGGGACATACCGTACGACGAGGCTAACCCCATAGTCATTCCGGGGTTGTCGCCTCTCGCTCGATTGCTCGTAACATTCCATCACCGCATAAACGCACACTTTGGTGTGAACGTAATTTTGTCGGCACTGCGTAGGAAATATTGGGTTACTCGTGGGCGACAAATCATCAAGACCATTTTGCACAGGTGTGTCGTTTGTCGCCGAGCCCATGGGCCCGCTGCAGACCAAGTCCAGCCACCACTGCCGTCGGAGCGGGTCTCGCTCGTCGTGCCGTTTGCAGTTACTGGCTTAGACTATTGTGGGCCTTTCTTCGTGAGAAACAACGGTGGCACACGCAAAACCTACATCGCACTCTTCACCTGCGCGAGCGTGAGGGCGGTCCACCTTGAATTGGTCCCGTCAATGACCACGGAGTCAACGCATCTTGCCCTACGGCGATTCCTTGCCGCGCACCCTGGCTGCACCCGACTGTACTCTGACCACGCAAGGAGCTTCGAACGTGCGGCCACCCGAGATCAAGCGACTGTTCAACAACGTCAAGGACCCGGAGACCCGCGAGCTCCGCTTCCCACTCGAAGTCGTGTAATGAGGATGTACATTATGATCATACTGTTATAACCCCAAATTTATCCAATTGTGAAATGTCTTAATAATAATATTGCAGATGGCTGCTCTCCGCGCACCCATCGGGTGGACTGTGGAAACTAGTTACTAATAATACAGAGACACATGCATTTACTTATTCTTTAAGAGACGACAGAGCGCCTCATCTTGCCCTCCCCCACATGAACGATGGTAGATGTCATAACCAACATGCTGGCAGTTCGCCTCTCGGGCGGCTGTTCTTGCACAGTCGTGAAACACTTCAGAGCAGAGTCCACTCTCCTCCTCATGTGAATCCCCTCCCCCGACAACACATACAGGCGCAGCGAACGTGCATGCGTGCATGTGACGTACACATGCGTATTCGTGTCAGAATGAGCATTTGCACTGTCCTCTATCAAATGAATAAATCAGAAGGTGTAAGTCCACAGGATAGACCCGCCGTGTCTTCTTTGTCGTAGTGCAACAAGCTATACTGAAAGCTCAATAGGCTGTCGACTCACGAAACCCCGACTGTCAAAACTATACGATCAACCAGCCAGTGAGACGGTATCTGGCAAATCAAACTCGGATCTACCGCACTTCTCACACTAACCATCGCGTTTTCGGGGCACCGCCGAGTTTGGGGTCAGGTGCGCCCGTCTTCGTCTCTAACAATGAATAAACCAGACAGAATTGTGTCTCCTGTCGAGGAGTAAAGACGTACGTCACAGTGTCTTGCTTGCCGTAGGTACTCGGCCACTAGCCTACTCGGCGCTATACGATCGCCCCCGGAGAAATGAGTCTAGGTTACTTATACGTTTACAAGCGTCCCTCTACCGCCTAGCGTATACCCCACTACACCACACCGGGTGTCCAAAAGGGATTACCGACTAGACCACTCTGTTGCTCCACAGCATTAATTTCTTATTGTACTCGTCACCGTCTGGCAAATCTTTTCACTGAGGAAAGGGACCGAATCTCTCGAGGGAACGAGCTCCACATGGGAGACAGGCGGTAGCCAAGAGCGTGGCGACTAGATTGTTTAATGACGAACACAGTGGCATGGTTGGAAGCCTTTCTTCCGATGGAATTGATTGGAAATTGGGACATTTTGAAGACAGCGAGGGCTGTCTGAACTGTGCAGAATTCGTCTATACGAAAGAGCCTAAAACTATCGAAAACGTCAAACGGCGTTGACATGCAAACTACTCAGACGTGTCCGAGTCTGCTACATATCAAACAACTCAAGCAAACAGATTTGAAGTCGCCCTGAAACACTGCCTGCAATCTTCTTCAAAAGAGCTGCCCTTGGCCGAGCTTGTCCGTTGAGTCATCTACATGTTCCCTGACTACATACCGGATATGTATGCGGATATTTTGCCACCAATGCCAGGAAAGAAGAGAGAGACTATGAACACTAGATCCGGAAAATTAGGCAAAAACCAGCAAAAGGACTATACTCCAAAAAAATATAATTCGAATTACTAAACGCATTGAGGGGGCAGAATTAAAACCATTAAGTCGGGATCAAGTGGTCTGGTGGGTTTTGACCTATGCAGTGGACCTTTGTGAGAGGCTCTTAATGAGGAGGGGGACCCCAATAGGTGATCCCGGCCAAATGTTCTGGTGGCGCCAACCTCTTCTCCTTCCAGCTCGTAGCACCACAAACGAAGATCCGGGCTGCGTAAAAGTGGAAGTTAGGTGGGGCGCGAGGTTAGTGAGTAGGTGTTATGTCTTGCATCTGATCCGCTTCGGTAAAAGTGACCAGAGATCCGAGTGATAACTAAGAGGCTTTCGGGCTGACTCTTAGCCAACATTGAACGTCCACGGTAGTGCTTTTTGCATTGCTTCGTAAGACGGACCCCTAGATGCAAATGTGCAACGGTGGGGATCGAACCCGTGCACCTACGTGTCTCCACCGATTGCGAGGCGCACACGAATGCACCACGCCACCGGGCTCGATCTGAGTGATAACTGATCATGGCTTATTGTACGCGCATCTTTTGGGAGCTTCCCATTCCTGAGTGCTTTTTGTTAGGATGTTTGAATACAGACTATGTCTCCAAACAGTAGGTCTGCCGTAGGATCAGGCAGGAGTCCCACGGTAGCATAGCGAAAACGCAGTGTGAAATCTGGTCTGTATGAGCATTCCCCGTCTCAAAAAAAAAACAGACGCTTTTCCCTTACGGCTGTCTCATGCAAGATGCTAGGAAGGTTGATCGCGAGGGAGATCCGTGGGAGTGTCAAAATGCAATTAAGTAATTACAGGGCACAAAGATTTTCAACAATGGAGCGATACGATATGTGCACATCTATGCAAGCTGTGGAGATAACCTAAATATGTCGTTAAGCCCCCTTTATCCGGCCTAAATTAGGTGCGGCGAAACCCGTAACCATGACCGCCCTGTTGAAATATTTGCAGAGATGCTCTATTTTGTAATAGAGGGTTAACTGTGCAATGCCTTCGTCACTGATTCCTGTTTTTACATCTTGGAGGTGTGGCACCCACACCCACTGAATATCAGTCACCCACCTCTTTAGGTTGACTGATATCCCGCATGTTCCTTGTTTACCTTGTCTCCAGTTTTCCTTGGACTCGCATATGTGTTTCACAAGTCCCTGATTCTGTTGAGCAATGTTATCCTGATTTTCCAATTCCTGAACGTGTCTTTATTTTTAATTCACAATGAAAAAGGTGTAATAATAAGATATATCATATCGACTTAATTTTGTGTGTTTACAATACTCGCCATACGCTATGGATAAAAATTCTTTACAGGCTGACTTAATATGGCTCTTTTTTTTGTGGTTTAGGCAAATCCATTTGCGCACTAGCAATTCACAAAGGACACATATCTGCGCCTTGCCTATCTAGACCATAACCTTTAGGAATTGGCCGTCTCCGGCAAAGCCTGCGTAATCTCCTATCATTTCCGAAGGGAGGCCGTTCGTGCCTTCGTGAGGCCCAGGTCATCGTCCAGGCCGAGCTTTGCCCTTTCGAGAGGCGCCCAGCGAGAAGGTCCCACGGGAGCATCTTGACTAAGACGAGGACAGTACGGTTCAGGAAACAGTCCCGTAAGATCTCACGACTCGGACAGCGACAGTTCTTCGGGCGCACAGAGGAGTCTTCATATTTTTCTTAATACGGAGTGCCACGCCCTCCCAGATCGGAGACGCATAGAGTGCTATTGACTAGGCCACTGTTGCCAGTAGACATCTCGTTCCTTATGTCGCTCCGCCAACCCTCGGCAATAAGCCTAGCGACTTTAAGGGCCATAGCCTTTCCGGCGCGACTTGGAGGAAGTGTTTTTCCATCCAGTACCTCTGTCATGGCCAGTACTTCGTTCGCCTTGTCCTTGAGATCGTTCTCCGTCCTGGCGATGACCATCACCTCAAAGCCATCTGCACATGCCATGGATTCTACCCATCCAGGCACGTCAGGCATCCCGAGAACATCGTCATATGCTGATTCCAGAGAGTGGGACCCAGCACCGACCCCTGAGGCAGCCCCCGGAAATATCTCAGCACCCGTATGCAGCACCCCTTCCTCTATTACGTCTGTCTGGCCTTCTCAATTTCCTCTAATGTTACCTCTGGTGTTACATCCTCGGTATCTGTATCGGGCTCGAGTCTCTGGCGATCGCCTGGGAACTATACATGTGACGACCTCATCGACCGCGTCCGCCGGCAATTGTGGTGCCTTGTTTATTATCTTATGCGTGACGATCTGGTACAGCAGACCAAACTATCTCTCTCCACCTCCTCAAGCTCCATTTGGACGCTGTGCTTCGCCTAATGAGAACGCGAAATCGCTTATGCGCAGTCTCCTCATTTTGCCCCCTCGATCTTGCCTCTTATTTCGAGCTTCCGTGATTTCGGCCTGCTACCAATGTTCAGGTCGCCTCCTACTTTATTGGGGTTTTGTTCTTGGTGTAGCCTTTTCACGGACCTTAAAAAATTTTCGCCTCAACATATGCTCGTCTACCTCGCGAGTTGCTTCCCTATATCCTCCCTGCCTATTTCTTTAATCAGTTGGGTGCGGTACAGTTGAACCTCTGGCATGTCATTACCCTCGGTGTAGTCACGTATTGTTGGCTTCATTATGACCTCGACGCCTTTGACCATATTCCTCAGCGTATCGGCAGGTAAGGTTCCGTTTTGGGATGAATCTCACCTCACTGTACTTCCAGGACCTGAAGGATTTTCGTTTCTGACAATACGAAAAAACAGAAGCAGCTGGGAACTTTTTGAAGAGAACCTTGGTAGCCACCGCCAGGCTCTCATCCGGCCCCGGGACCTTTCCGCCCTCGATATAAAATAGTTTGTTCTCTTTAAGTCAGTCCGGAAAATGTACTTCCCTACCGTGACTTCCGAGATAACCTCTAGATTTGGTTACTACAAAGTCAAATATATTGAATGGTGGGTGCTTTGATCTCTCCATTTTGGGGGTCCAGGAATTGCTGTTCTAGTCTTGTTTGTCATAATTCCTCCTGTTCCCAGGGATCCTCCTAGATCTCTCCTTAGAAAGCTTTTCAGCTCAAGGTATTTCTATTACGTACTTGTTGTTTCAGTATCACTCGACATCGTCTGCATCCTGGAAGCACTCCACGTACACGCGTTACTTTTTTCCCCTTGCCTCGAGTCTTTGTCCGCATCGAAATCTCTGGCGCTCCGATCAGCTTTTTGCAATATCTTGACTCCACCTACACACAGTTTTTATCGGACGCCTACTGTTCGGGTGTATAGTAGCCACTTCGCACGCGCTTCCCGGTAGCTGCTGGAGCTTGTCTGCCTCGGCCGGGGGCCCAGTATGTTCTTTTTTTTTTGAGAGGAGGAAATTTTCTTCAAACGCACGGACACTACTACAGACGTTCCAATCTCCATGAAAGTGGGCCGATCCAGTGCAGGGTTGATGTAAATGACAAAACGCCTCTGCCTGCTAAAACCATCCTGTGGTGAGAGCGTATCTCTTCCCCAGAATCGGCACGCTTGGCATTACTTCGATCTCTGGGGAAGGTGTGTACTGCTCCGGCTAGTGTTCTATAGCCGGGTGCCATAATCTCGTATGACTACTGTGACTTCCGTGTTGGGGTCCTGACCGGGAATGCTCGGTCACCTAATCCCCGGCCCGTAGCTGGAATGCACGGGGTTAACAGGCTGGCCAATGTACCCAAGAGGTACCGGCTGCTCGGTCCACCTATCCCCGGTCCACCTATTCCCGGCCCACCTGACCGGGAATGCGCGGGGGAAGCCGGTCTAGCTAACGGTGAAGCGGGCCGCCGAGGCCCGCCGGGGGTTGGGGCTTTGGTGGCTCACTCGGGCCCTTTAGTGTCTCTGCTTACTCTCCTTTAGCTTGATGATCCCCCTCATCCAGTCTACGACCTCCGCCCAGGCTTCCCTCGATTTGACCATATGGGCCACAAGCTCTCTGACCGATCTCCCCATAGCCTCCCTCGAGCCCCCCTGCCTGGCTGCGGCTAGTGACCCACATTGTGTCAGTGTGCTCGACGTCGTCCACCTCGCCCGCGTCGCACAGCACGCATACGTCCACCTGCGTCTTTCCGATCTTAGCCATGTTGGTCTGGAACTGCCCGTCGCCCGTGGCCCGTCAGCACCTGCGTCGCTTCATACGTGAGCTCACCCATGTTGACTTCTCTCAGTAGCTAGCAGGTCCCGTGGTAACATTCTGGCTAGGGCCAGGAGGACGTCGGTCGACACAGTTTGGTACGCCCGGCTTACCCAGATTGCCAGCGTCCGTTGGGCCGACCTCAGCATCCCCCTATTCTTCGCCGCGCAGAGCGCCTGGTTCGCCCATACTGGTGAACCGTAAAGGGCCATAGACTCAGCTACCGATGCCAGCAGTCTCCTCTTCTCCTCCGACACTCCCCCCACCTAGGCATCAGGCGCGCCAGGTTCAGGGATACTCGCTGTGCATTGGCTGTGGCGTACCTGATGTGCGCTAGGCCGTTTAGCCTTTGGTCAAGAATGACTCCGAGGTATTTCGCCTGCCGCCTGATTTCTATCGGGTGACCGTCGAGCAGGAGGTTGATCCCCCGCGTTCTCTTCCTGCCTGTTAGGTACACTGCCTCTGCCTTAGCAGGTGCAAGCTGGAGATGGTGGGAATCCATCCACTGCACCACCCTACGTAAGGCTCCATTGGCCGTGCCCTCTAGGGCGTCCTCAGTTCTCGCCGTAACCATCACCACTAGGTTATCCGCGTAGGCGAGGAGCTCGGCGCCCTCATAGGCAAGGTTCCCGAGTACGGGCCCCAGAATCGAAAGCTGGGGGACGCCGGCAGTGACCTTGTGCTCCAGGCCTCCTGCGACCAGACCTCGCCCTCCCAGGTACGAGGACAGGATCCGTCGGATATCGTCGGATATTCGCTTTCGCTCCAGCGCCGTCATGATCACAACCCAGTTTACACTGTTAAACGCATTTTTTACGTCCAGTAAGATGAGGAGGACGAATCCCCGCGTCCTGCGGGTTCTCCCTGATTCCTCCCTGGCTCGCCGTATGACTCGACGCAGGGCGCCCAGGGTGGACAGAACCTTCCCGAACGCCGTACTGCGTGTCCGACAGTACCTCCTCCTCGATTTCAGCGGTGAGCCTGTCGAATATTATCTGCTCGAAGAGTTTACCCACCGCGTCAAGGAGGCAAATCGGTCGGTATGCCGCGGGGCCGGTTTCCCCCCCGGTTTGGGTACCAGGACCATTTGCGCTCGTGTTCCATGCAGCCGGATATATACCCTCCCGAAGTATCTTGCTCGCCAGTCTCGCGATAGCTACGGGCCAGCATTTAGCTAGCACGTGCACAACCTCTGGTGGGACCCCATCCGGGCCAGGGGGCTTCCCTGGTGCCAGGCGTGCCACCGCCGTCTTGATCTCTTCGCGGGTCACCTCCGGGATATCCTCACCCGTGGTCTCGGGGAAGGTCTCCCTCTCCTTTGCCGCCTGTGTCCGGAGGAGGTAGAGCACCGCCTCTCTCAACTTGTCCGGCGGCAAGGCAGGCGGCGGCCTACGAAGTTTGGCCATGACTATACTTTATGGCCTTTCCCATGTGTCTTGTTCAATGGACTCGAGCAGCTCCACCCACTTCTCCCTTTTACTCTTAATGATGTGGCCGATTAAGTCCCTCTTTGTTCACACGTACTCCTCCTGAAGCTCCTGGAGCCCGTCGGCCCGGTCTCTGCCGTGCAGCCAGCTGTTGGCCAGCCTGCTACGAGCCCTCAGTGCGGCCTCCTAGCCCGTACACAAACTCTCCTTGCTCTGGCTATGGCCTCGTTCCACCAGTAGGTGCTTTCCCACCTATCCCCCCTCCCGCGGTCTCCCCCTGGCTGCCGTGCAGGCATTCCTAAGCACTTCAGTGATCCCCTCGGCGGTAACCCCTTCCCTGGGCAGATCGCGTCCATATCTCTGCGTAGTGGCCTGCCTTCTAAGTGCCGCCACTGCCAGCGGGCCCGACCTGTCAGGCCTCGGTTAGGTTGAGCTCCACCGAGAACGGTCAGGAAGTACCTATGATCGCTATGTGATTCTTCGTCGAGGACTTAACACCTGATGGATCCGCCAAGCGCGGCCTCGTTGGCTAGCGTGGGGTCCAAGAGCGATGCCTGAGCCCCCTGACGAAGGTGGGTGTCCTGCCGTCATTTAGAGCGGTCAACCTCTCCTGGGCCATCCACTCCTGCAAGACCTGTGTTCTCCTTGATATATATCTGCTGCCCCATGCCTCTCCTGGCGTGTTGAAGTCGCCCATGAAGTACACTTTTCCCGCCCTGCGTTCCTTGAGAGCCTCGCTCACCTCACCTAGGTATGTTTTGAAGTCGTGGATGGGTTTGTTGGGTGAGAAGTATATAGAAATGAAGGTACCTACCCCCTCTATGGCCACACACGAGAATCCCGCCCCTGAACCCCGGTCTCTGACTACCGTCCCCCGCGCAACCCAGATGGCCGTGTCTGTGTCCCTGTCTTTTATCCAGTCATCGTCATTACTCACTCGTGCAGCATTGGGCTCCGAGGCCAAGCAGAGCTGGACGCCCTCATCCCCGACTGTCACTTCCAGAAGGTCGTGGGCAGTCCGGGATCTGTTGAGGTTTATCTGGAGCACCCTAAACACTTATCTGTTGCTGCCCCCCTCCCCCGTTCTATTTACTTTCCTGACTGTCTCCACCCGCTCGAAGCCCTCGTCGTCAGTCACCCGGAGCCTTTTCCCTTCTCGGGGCGATCTTTCGAGGCTCCCCCTCGTGCTGCGCAGCTGTCGATCGGGGTCCTGCCGCTGGTTCCGGCGCTCTCTTTCTACGCTCCCTTTCCAGCTCGATGGCCTTTCGGTTCTCAGGGCACGCCGCACTATCTGCCCGGTGCCCTTCCGCATGACACATGAAGCACGTCGAAGTCGTCGACTCGCACTCCTTCGCGAGGTGTCCCGCCTGGCCGCATCTGAAGCAGGCCCGGTGTCCGCTCTCGGGCTGCGGGCATTCTCTCGCCTGGTGGCCGGTTCGCTGGCATCGTAAGCAGACCTGCGGCCTCAGCCACTCGCTGGCCCTTGCCCACCTGGTGCCGATCCTGACGGTCCTCATGTCCAAGAGTCTGGCCGCCGCCCGGGATGGCACTGTCGCCACGGAGAACCAGATTTACGAGCGCGCGAGCCTGGGCTCGGTGACCTGGACCTCTTCGCCCCTGCCCAGGCCGAGCACCGCGTCAGATCTAAGCTCGCTGGCCAGCTCTGTCTGATCCAGCAGCGGGTCGACCCCCATCTGATCTGTGAGGCCGCCCGCTCTCGGTTTGTGGTCCGTCGCGACCCCTAGCTGACTCTCGATCTTTTCCGCTAACGATTCCCCGGCACCCTCGGACCGCTCCCGGACTCTGAGGATAACGTCTCCGTCCTTGCTTTGGATAACTCCCTTTATTACTGCCCCCTGCACGCCCCGGACTTCCTTTCGCTCTCTGAGGTCCTTGACCATGCCTTCTCCTAGGCGCAGTGTGATGGTGCTGTTTACGACCTGAGGCTGAGTGTCGTCTCCTCCTCCCGGCGGGTCCCTTGGGTTGTGGCAGACCTCAAGTTCTCCCGCGACCTCGCTCTTCCGGCAGCCCAGTTCCAGCAGCCGCCACGTCGTTCGCGACCTTGCCTCCCTCCGGACGTAGAAGAGCGGCCTGCCCTCTTGGCCTGTTTCCGCGAATTTAGCCAGTGCGGTACGAACCACCCTCTGGAACACACCGACAGATTCTTCTCGCAGCCCTGCCCAGTCCTGCTCGAGCATGCCGACCACCAGGAAACGATGTCCCTCATCCTCTGTACGGCGTGCTCCCTCCGCGGTGATGATTTCCACTGCCCCCCGCTCCGGTAGACGGCACTCCCCCGTCCCCCAATCGAAGTGCCCCTGGTGCCTGTGGGAACTGCACCCCGAGCTCCTTTAGCAGGCTCTCGCCTGTCTCCGTCCCCCTTGACACCACCACTGCCCGGACGGCCCATGGTGTCAGTATGGACTGCTCGGTCCCCACCAGTCTCTGGACTAGCGTCGTCGGCCACACCTTCTTGGCGAGCCGGAGCCAGTCCGCCGGGGCGTTTGCCCTCTCGATTTCTTCGACCGTAGCCGTGTGCGCGGCCTCCGGGCAGGTGCATGCCTGGCGGTATCGCCTGATGTCCATGAGCTCTTCGCGCAGCGCACTGTTTATGGCTCACAGTCCCCCCACAGTGGTCCGCCACAATTCGCCGCACTTATCCCAGGCTAGCTGGAGTCCTCTTGCAGCACTGGTCAGCTTCTCAGTGACGGACGGATCTCCTTGTTACGCGGGGTATCGAGGGGGGCGAGCGCGCCGATTTGCCCTCGTAACTCCTGCAAGGAGGCCTCCATCGCTGCGGATTCGGTGTCTCACTGCGCCCAGTGACATCGTCGCCCTCCCCGTCATGCGGTGGGATCTCTTCCTCCGGGATTCCCTGAGTGTCCATGCCCTCGGCCTCCTCCTTTGAGATCATCGTTACCTTGGGCTTGGCTTTACCGGTGGGCTTTCCCCGCAGCTTGGGCCGTCCAACGGTACGTCTGAGCCGCGCGCAACGGCCCAGTACGTCTCCTCGCATTCGTCGATGGGCGCTCAGGCGTTTGAGTCGCCCATGCTACCCTCCAGCGGGATCCTTCGCCCAGCTGGTGCCACCAGGGCGAAAGAACAGAACCAAACACGAGAAACAACACCAACCACCAATACCAACAACACCAAAACGAGACACAAAAACCAAGATGAGAGACTGCAGCAACCCTTCGTTTTCACCAACCAACAACAACTCTATTTTGTCCTAACAATCTTTTGATGGCCTTTGCTGTGGCACCGCTGCCCTGGTAGACCAATATTTTTTGATGTGTAGTGATGATATCTAAAATATTATTGCTCATCTAGGGCCCTCTTTTTTTTTTTTTTTCTAAGCTGACTCTCAGCTGTTCCCCTATTTGACAGGCCTCAGCTCTTAACCTTTAGGTATTCCCGGCAACGGGAACGGCTCCAGGCACGGCAACAGAAAACGCGAGTAAAGAACCGGAAGCAAACGCCGACGAGACCGTTAACAAAGGCAACACCACCGCAAGCAAAGAAGAGCCACGAAAGAAGTCGAGGCAGAGAATGAGACGGCCGCAGGCCACGAATGAGTGGCAGACCGCCGGAGGGATCTAGTCATGCTCTGACATGATTAAGCTCCTCCAGGTTAATATGAACCAATGCATAAACGCCCACGAAGTGCTCGGAGAGGCGGCACGAAGACTGGGCTCCGGACTATGTCTGCTGTCGGAGCCGAACAAGGCAATCGTGGCACGCATGGAGGATTGGGTATCGGACGAGGATAGGGATACTGCAATAGTCTGGACGGGGAACCAGAGGGACATAGCGTTCAACCAAAGGGGTTCGGGAAAGGGTTTCTCGTGGGTCGAAGTAGATGGCGGGGTAGTGGTTTACAGCTGCTATCTCTCGCCGAAAAAGAATGGCCTGGAGTACGGAACCTTCCTTCAAGAGTTGGGACAGAACATGGCGGTGCATGGAGAGAAGAAGCTGGTGGTGACAGGGGATTTCAACGCACACAGCACGGTGTGGGGGGACCGGTACACAGACGAGAAGGGTGAGCTCATGCTGGAATGGATGGCCGAGCATGGCCTCCTTCCGCTAAACGACGGGAAAGTGCCCTCCTTCTTCGCACAGACGGGGCAGTCCTTCGTTGACCTAACTCTAGTCAACGAAGCGGCTTTCGCAGAAGCAGCCAATTGGCAAGTAATGGACGAAGAAGATAGCATGAGCGACCACAGGTACATCTGCTTCGAGCTCCGGTCTCCTGCAAACACCGACCCCATGCCTGCCAAAAGCAGGCGGTGGCAAATGCGGAAACTCGACCAGAGGACTCTAACTGACGCAATCGATGAAGGCTGCAGGCGGCTGGTCGAGCTAGAAGAAGTGGACGAACACAAGCTTGCTGAAATCCTCGTCTCCGCATGCGAGAAGGCGGGCCCTCCAGCCCGCCTTCAAACCCGACGACGGCCGGTCTACTGGTGGAGCAAGCAAGTGGATGACGCTCGACGTGAGTGTATCAGGGCCAAAAGAACCTACACAAGGACATTGAGTTGGCTGAGGGAAAGAGGCCCTGATGAGAAGGATGCCGCGGAAACCAAGAGCCGCGTCGAGCTCCAGATAAATGAGTACCGCGCGGCCAGAAAGAAGCTCCAAATAGAGATCGCGAAGAGTAAGAGGAAGGCATGGAAGGACTTAATCGAGTCTGTGGACCGCGACGTTTGGGGTCAGCCGTACAAGATTGTCATGAGCAAACTCAAGAGGCCGTCCCCGCGAATACCAGCGGAAGTGCTAAGAGAGACAGTAACAACCCTCTTCCCGACACAGCCATGGCGCGGCGGCTATGAGCCCCTGGTTCCTCCAGAACACATCCCGGAAGTGACGCTCGAGGAGATCAAGCTGGCCAGAGAACGGCTAGCATCCTGGAAAGCCCCTGGCCCGGACGGAGTACCGCCCGAAGTAGTCAAGCTTCTAGTGAGGCGGCACCCGAAAATCTTCCAAAAACTGGTCAACAAGCTGATCAGGGAAGGTAGGTTCCCGGCGGTGTGGAAAAAGGCTAGCCTAGTGCTGATTCCCAAGCCAGGGAGCAACACAGGCGCGTCGGCGTACCGGCCTATCTGCCTGCTTGACACGATGGGCAAGATACTGGAGATCGTCATTGTCAACAGACTCGACAAGGAGATCAGAGAAAAGAACGCGCTTTCGGATACCCAGTACGGCTTCAGAAAAGGCAGATCGACGCTGGACGCCCTTGAAAGAGTCATGAAACGGGCGGACCAAGAACACGCAAAGAGCCCCAGGAAAAGGAACTTCTTGCTCCTAGTTCTGCTGGACGTAAAGAATGCGTTCAATACGATGAACTGGGGAGTGATTATCGAGGCATTGGAAAGGAAGGGGATCTCCCCATACCTCCGCCGGATCATATCGTCTTACCTAAGCGATAGGTGTCTAGTGGCGGGCGGGCAAGAGCACGCAGTCACGGCTGGGGTTCCCCAGGGCTCGGTCCTTGGACCCATGCTCTGGAACCTTGGCTACGACGGAGTGCTTGAGATCCCTGGTCTTCCGGGAGCCGTGGACGCGACCGCCTATGCCGATGACCTTGCCCTGCTGATAACGGCCAAAACCGAGCGAAAGTTAGAGAAAACCGCCAATGACGCACTGGCAAAGGTGACTGAGTGGATGGACAATCACCTCCTAAAGCTCGCACCTGCCAAAACGGAAGCGCTGTACCTGACCGGCCAGAAGCGCAAGAAGGGCGTCCGCCTTAAGGTGGCTGGGTGTCAGATAAAGATCAAGACGGAAGCAAAATATTTAGGGGTTATGCTTAACACTGGGCTAAATGGAAACGCCCATGTCGCCTACGTCAAGAAGAAGGTGGAAAAGGTCGCCCAGAATCTGGCGCGGATCATGCCGCGGGTTGGCGGAGCGTCGGAGGGAAAGCGAAGACTCTTGGCATCCGTTGCAGAGTCGACGGCCCTCTACGGCGCAGCCGTCTGGGGAGACGAGGCCATGCGGTCGAAGAGGAACAGAGCCGCCTTGAGGTCAGCGCAGCGGACGCTCGCGATCAGAGTGTGTAGAGCGTACCGCACGGTCTCAACGGGCGCCCTCCTGGTGCTGGCGAGGATGCTGCCCTGGGATCTTCTAGCGCGTGAACGTCGTGCCAGGTACATGAATGACGACCTCGACCCGACGAGGGCGAGGAGAGCCACCATTGACGCCTGGCAGGACGACTGGAGAAACACGAAAGCAGGCCCGACGGGCCAGATCCCGGGAAACTGGACCCGCCGCCTTATACCGGACCTCAGGGTATGGCACGACTGCGGTCACGGCGAACTGACATACGGAACCACTCAGGTGCTGTCCGGCCACGGACAGTTCCAAGCTTACATGATGAAGATCGGGAAGACGGATTCCGACACATGTGTGCTCTGTGGCTCGGGAGAGACGGACGACGTGAACCACACTATTCTCCGCTGCGAGGCCCTGGCCGACGTCAGGAACGCCGGGTCGGAGGCCGTGAAGGACCGACCAGTGGAGGATATCGTGAAGCATATGCTGACGACGACCGAGGCATGGAGGGAAGCGACCACCTTCTTCGACAAGATGATGTTGGAGAAAACGGCCAAAGAGGAAGCAAGAAGGGCCAGGTTCGGGCCAGAGGGCAATAGGCACAGAAATAGAAATAGGGTAGACGAGATCGGTCGAGATGGAGAGCCAGGGAGGGGGGAGGGGGGAAGTGCTGGGATTGGTGGGCAGCTCGGCCTCCAACCAGTCCTCGACGCACCCCCGCGGTCCGGCGATGGGGGTATTGCCGCCCTACCTGAACGCGCCACTGCGCGCGTGTAGGTAGGGTAGATTCGTTACACAGGAGATACTCCCACGGTTTCGAAGTAATGCTCACGTAGTCCCGAGCCGCGGGGGTGGGGGTGAATGCACCGGTTTAGTTGGTTTGTGAGTCCAACACTACCCTAATAGCTGCCTAGGGTGTTAGTGCATCAGGCATTCCGGAAACACCCCATAAAAAAAAAAATAAAAAATAAAAAAAAAACCTTTAGGTATTACTATGAGGACCTGTCGGGGCTACCTTTGCTTATTCTCTGCCTTACTCGTACCTGACAAGAATCCTCAGATAAAGAAAGATGATAAAGAACTCCAAGGATTCTCCGCTTCTGACAGGATTTGAACCCAACACACACGTGTCCCTCCGGTCTAGTAGTCTAAGACGCTCACCATTTGTGGCCACAAGATTCTAGCCTATTCGGTTAGTCATCGGTGGGCCCAACGTTTCTAAAACGGCAGCTAAGTCTCCTGTGTAGTAGACAGGTTACTATGTAACCTCTCTGGAAAATTCTACTACACTACATCGTTAATGAGTTGCCCTAAATCTTCTAGATCCTCATTCGGGCTGCTCTAGCATTAGTATAGTCTCCATACGTCTACTATACAAGTGTCCATATCGTCGTTCCTAAGCAACTTCGTTCTGTTCTAACGAATCCCACTTTGGTTCGCAAAGTAGAACCAAGTACACTTCCTCTCTGATGACCAATTCGACAAGAAGGACATCCTATTCTGTCCCGGTTACAGTTTAGTCACAATTCTAATAATTAATAATTAGACGGTGCATATTCTCAACGGGGTCTGAACGTTTCAAATGACTCCTCAGCTTCCAGAGATAAGCGCGCAGGCAAAAACCTTGAGGTCAAAGAAACAACTGATGACCAACAGCTGTCAAATACAGGCCAGGCCTAAACAGGTTACGTCGTATCGAAGACTCAATAGATCGATTGCGAGACCAAAGTGTTTTTTTTTTCTATTCTTTACCTTGTAACTCCCCCATTGTTCCGAATTGCCGTTTCATTGTTGGCACCTCGTGTCCTGCCCTATGAACAGTTATCTGGTAGATCGAACTTCCTGTAAGCGAGTAGGAAGATTCAAGTCTCCTCCTGGCTTGCGCCGATTATCCTGCAGCAAGGCAACCTTTCACTTGATGATGATGCATGTTATTTTGATAATGATTTAACTTACTTGACCACTGATGCCAATGCGACAGCTTTAAAGTTTGTCGATCGATAGTCGATATATATATATGTATTATATATATATAAACATTTTATTTACCATTTCTTTTGAAATCACTTTTACATCAGAGGATCGTCTCGTGTGTAACCCAGTTCGCTGCTGCTGGTATTGTTGTTGCACTCAGCGGTTATTTACAATACTAGCAGTTAGTCCGTATGCTCCGGTTGCATGAAAGGCGCACACCAATGCAGCACGCATCCGGGTTTGACAAAATCGAAGCACTTAAAAAAATTAGTTTCATGACTATGTCGAGCCCGGTGGCATGCTGCATTCGTGTGCGCCTTCCTTGCAACCAGAGAGGAGACGGACGTAGGTGCTCACACGGGTTCGATCCCCACCATTACACATTTGCATTTATAAACGAGGTCCGTCTTATGAAGGAATGTCGAAAGCAGTTCAGTACCGTGGACTGAGTTGAATGTTTAAGGCTCAGCCTCAGCCCCAAAAATGTACTACCTATTATTATTATATGATATCCATATTGCCTGTTTTCTTTTCATTTTCATTGCTCTCCTTCCACAAAACGAATATATCGTTTGTAAAGCCTTACCGGATCCGTTATGTTCATGTCTCGTTCATCTACCCACCTTTGTATCTATTCCGTCTCAGTGTTTACATCTCCCCACGTTTACTACTCTTGCTTCTTCTTCTCCTTCGACCCATGTTTTCCGCACAGTTATGGCATGATCACTTCAAAATTTCTGGATACTTTGCTTCTAATGTTGTAGTAGTCTTTAGCATTTTACCGCTGTGCTGTTTCAGCGAACAGTCCCGACGCTCGCGAATTAGAGAGAGTATACGACCGATTCGGTTAGCACAGACGGTATCGATTTTTGTGTTTCTTACATAACTGGGGAGCTGTGTATTTGCGCTTTTGTCCCGTTCCCCCAGCTAAACAATTCTTACACGAGTCTTTGTACAAGTCAGATATCATTCACGAGTCTTTCTTTCTTAATATGAGATTAAGAATTCATTGATTGATTAGCGAAGAACTCTTATCAGTGAACGAAATTATTGCTGCTCTCCGTTCAATTACAGAAATGAATTACACCCACATATCGCCGATGCTGTCGCTAATATCCATTATCTGATTTAAACCAAATATATCTCGTGTAGGAACGGTAGTAATAATATCGTTTATTCAAACATACAGTAGGTCGGAATTTCTAGGCATTATGGGGGGGGGGGGGGGGGCTGAGGACGACAATGTCCCGAGGAAGGCGATGGCAGGCGTGTAGGAATGTTTCTTATCGATTGGTTACGAAGTAAATATCTACCGCCCAATTAATAAACACAAGGTGTATCACAATCATTTGCTCCAAAACATCTAGGTCAATTATATGAGACGACGTGCTGAACAACCAGCTTCTATTGTTCTTCGAAGAGGTGCCATCTTCCACAATCACATATTGAGAATCTTTCGTAGTCAGTTGCACGCAGTATAGTCAAATGAATGAATACATTGTGACGTATACGTCACATGACGACAAAACGCGTAAACATCCACGTGGAACATAGTTAGTAATGAAATGCGATGATTGGCGGGTGTTCGACCTGGTTGTGCTATATGAGTCAAGCACTATTCTGCAAGATTTCCAAAAAACAAAAATTTCCAATCCACTAAATGCGGCAATGTATACATTCAAAACAGGACCTTATTTATAGGGTGAGACACGGTCGATGTTTATACTTGGCTGAAAAGAATATTCGAAACAAAACCAGCTATAAGAACTGTTTTGGCGGGGGGAAAAAATCAAACCGAAGGTTGTGCCAGCCAGTACATTCACAGTTGCATGAGATACTGCCGGGTGTTTAAGAGGTACGCTTGGAAAGCTCGTCAAACTACTGCCCGCATATATAATCTTTTAATAGCGCGAACATCTCTAGGCTACCATCATCATAAACGCGGTGCTGCTGGATGGTGGAACAGTCGAACTGTGTTAATTGTCTATTGTTTAAGTAATATATTATCCTCTATCCCCCACTATCGTGTCAGAGACTAATTATAGATTGCTATCTCTGGGTAGCTTATATGTTCAGGCTTGCCGTTCGACCGTGAACTCATCCAGTCACTCGCCGTGTTTTCCAGATGAGGAAAGAATCTATCAGTTGGTGTCCATTGCCATTTTTATTGCATATCACATATTCAGGTATTGCTCGTAACATACTACTCGTTATAGTCAGTCACTAAAATATCTTAAAAAATCAACCAATTGTTGAGTTTGGCTCCCAGAAGCATATTCTGTGAACAACCTATGCGGCGAACGTAAGCAATTTGCAAATGCTTATATACAAGCGAGACTTAGTAAGCGCTGGTAACTATAATTGCACTATGTATTGTCTCACATATAAAGTATTATTATAATTTTTTTGCTTTTTATTTTACGGAAGAACAGAATACCAACCCTGCTTCCCCGCGCCTCCCAACTGGGGGGGAGCCCCCTGGAAAACCGCCGCAATCAGGCATACCCTCACGGAGGCCCAAAAGTTCCTATCCCAACCCCCATCGTTTGACACCCTTAGAGATCGTCGCTCCCCTCTGCTCTGCCGCTCTAGTTTTTTGTTGTCCTTGAGCATCGCCTCGGCGTATCTTCGGATATTGGTCCATCCCTCTCTGTCTCTCATCATCAGGGCAAAGTATTATATCTGTGTGCTATTGATTAACTGACTCGCTCCATTTATTGTCCTTTAAGCTACATCATGCTTGCAGCCCGTCCGTCTCTTGATCATTTATAGATTAGAGTATAAGAAATACCAAAGATACCATACGATTTGCTCAACAAAGCTACCAAAGTGTTGTTCAAGCGAGCCGATTTCTTTAAATAATGCTTCTCTTTTACCCTTTGAGCTGACACTCAGCTGTTCCCTAAGCTGAGACGCTTCGGTTCTGTAGGTATTACAACACGAAGATATAATATGTTGGTGTCACCTTTGCTTTATTTCTCAACCATGTTATACCTCAACTAAACGTTCTCGGGCTAACTCTCAGCCAACAGTTAACGTCCGCGGTACCGCTTACCATGGACCATGTTATACCTGGCAAGAATCTACAGATAAATGAAGATGATAAAGAAATACGTTAAAGGTTCTTCGAGTCTTGAAGGATTTTAACCCAAACAAACATTTCCCTCTCAGCAATCTGAGATACCCTCACAGAACCACATAGGCGAACATGAATAATTCTAGGAACTAATCTGGCCGCTAGAGGCTATAAAATACACTGCGATAATCCATAAGTTAAAATAGCTCAGCGCACTTTATAACTTAATTTATTATTATTATTTACATAATTAGGATACTTCATAGAGACTGTCGTGCCCTGCAAGTATGTCTATATAATAATAATAATAATTATTATAATATTATTATTATAGTAATAATAATTATTATTATTATTATACGTGCATGATAATACTGATATATTTAATATTTGTATATGCATGTATATAATAATAGCGTACAAAAGTATAACTTAAAAATATTTTTATACGTTATCTGGTATCATGATTAGAATAGTGTAAGTAATGATGTCCCTGCTTTGAGCAAATTCTAAACAAGGTTTCGATTGCACAGGAGTGTTCCAAACAGTTATAAAAATGACATTCGACTAGCTATCTAGACAACAAATAATTTATATATATATATATATATCGTATTGTTATGTAGTCGAACACATATATTCACGGGCACACGATTGGACCCATTTTTATCACGGATATCAAACAAATGTTCCGACTTTTTTCTGAGTATAGTCGCTCGGCTCTTTCACATAATTAGCCACATAAAATATCATGTCACCCTTTCTTCTATCTGTAATAATAATAATAATAATTATTATCATTATCATTACTGTTAGGCTGGTAGTTGCTTCGAAGACGCTCTAGGCCTGTTGAGGAATACGGCCACAATAAGGCCAATGGTTACGACGACAGTTTGCGCCGTATTTATAGCGACCACAGTCTCATAGCTATAGAAGTCGAGGATCACGCCAGCGATAAGCGGGCCGAGCGTACCACCCAAGGCAGTCATGGGCGTAAAAATAGCTGACAGTACAGCGTACGTCTCCTTAGTTTCGGCTCCATTGGCGAGGTACTTCAGTGAGTGAAGGTAACAGCAGACGAATGCTGGCCCTGTACCGAATCCGAAAAGAACCTGTGCCACATAAATTGTCTGTCTCGTTTGTTCGATCGGGATCAACGGGGCCTGAATGATCAGAGCAATAATGATGATGATCTGGCCTAGCAGGACCAAATAGCGCGGATCAGCAACCTTTCGCGAGAGATAGCCGAGAAGCAAGCTTGAAATAGCGTAGAGACCACCAGCATAGAGGAACACAAAGCCTGACTCTGAGGCACTCATGCCGAACTTCTCGTTGAGTCGAAGCGCCAGGGTCGACTCGTTAAATGAGATTAGCATGAATGTGTTAAGACTGCAGATGACATTCATGATGATTGGCGCCTTTACCGCGGACCACATGCTTGGTGGCTTTTCGTTCGCTGCGTCGGATGGCACCGGTCTTGGCTTGGGGAAGATTGCGAGTCCTAGAACAGTTAGTACCAGAAGTGCTCCACCAAGCGTCAGGAAGGGCAGGGCAAAGCCACCATGATCGTAAAGTACGCCACTGATTGCTGGCCCGATCACAACGGATACACCGTATACTGTCTCAATAATGGGAATCACAATGTGATTAATCTCACTCATCTCCGCACCAACTACGATGTACAGCATAAAGAATCCCACGGCACAACCTATTGCTTCGAGGAGACGTAGAGCAAGCGATGCCCCAAAGAAGGTATAGCCAGCTGCTGCTTTAGTGACCGAGGCCATCAGCATACAGAAGATTGCATCCACACCCCAACCGAAGAACAGGATCGTTTTGTCCCTGAAACGCCGCATCGTAACCAACTTTGCGGCGATCGGAGTGACAAACATGATGACAAAACAGTAGGACCCCATGATGATCCCATACTGGCTGGAGGAAAGTCCCTTTTCAGCGAGGGCATATTTATTGAAGAAGGCCGTCAGGTGGGAATAGGTCGAGCCTTGGAAAAGGCATCCCACCAGGATAAAAAAGAGCACTAAGGCCGTTTTACAAACGGGCAATGACGACGGCTTCGTGTCCGTTAAGGCTGGCTCCGACATTTTCACACGTGCACTCAGAACTTGAGTTGGATGCGCACAACACAGACACACGATCTCATGCGACGACAGAAATACGACAAATGCCTATATCAGTCTTTAGGAGGGATATAACCGCAACCGATCTCAAGTGGACGACGAGAGAAATTCAGTTGGATATCACTCACTAACGAGATCAGTTACGTATGGCTTTTAGCTAAGCCAGCACGAGGTCGCGAAACACTTGTTACTGCAGTGACTGGCCGTGATAGAAATGACACTTGAGTTTCGAGTCTTCCCAGTGGCCAACCTCGATTACTACTACTACGACTATTACAACTGCGACTACAACTTGCGAGGGGCGCGCAGTGCCATGAACAAGGTCGCCGGCTGAGGCCGCTAAATGACATAAGCATCGTAAACTGAGACAAAACGCTTTAGTGGTAGCGTATATAGTGGAATGGAGAGTTCGTCGGCTTTTTCAACTACTTTAGGTGCTGTTCCCGTCGGTTCCGCTTGCTGCGGCTGACGCTGCAGCTGCAGACCGCATGTGAGCTGTTTTGGATTAAACGGCAAACCATGGAGGGGGAATCAGCCACGATAAGCGACAAGCCCTGACGAGCCGCTGGATTCTGTCTTGACGGATTGCTTCTTTTCATCTATCCGTTGAGTGCGGACGCTCAAGTACCCATTAGATGAGCATGCTGAGAGTGCTTATATTCATGTTACACGGCTACTTGTGTAGACAAGTTAACAGATTCGGCCTCTACAACTGGCTCGGCTTGGCTGAGCAGTTCAAAACGTGAGCAACGAGCGATTGCCGTCCACTAGACGGAAAAAACGCATCGAAATTAGACAATGTACCTTCATATACGGGCATATATATGTCACCATGTAGTGAGGCCGGTAGCATAGAATGTCCAACTCGGAGACGTCGAACACGGTTTTCCACTGCGGAGCTCACAGATCCGAGGGAAAATATTAATCAAGACACCCGATATCGATTACGCGTCACCGATAGGCAACTGCTTTTCATTCGACATGTTCTTTGGATGCAGGAAATTAATTGATAAACTATGCACTGGCTTGAGACAGGCTAGATCGCTTACCTGCGGATCGCTACCGCACTAAATTATACTAGATAATCTATGACTTATTATTAATCATTATTATTAGCATTATTACTATTATTATTAGCATTATTATTATTATTACAATTATGTTTCACAGTACACGAATTTGTGACTAATGGTGAGGAAGGCCAAATGTTTCAGAAGGAATACAATACAAAACTAAGGTACTGCCGCTGAGGAGTTCTTCACCGAGAAGAAAATCAAGTTGTGAAATCCACGCGCATATTCTCCCGAGGAAAGTCCGTTAGACTTCTGTTGTTTTAGCCAATTGAAGAGAACTCTATCAGTCACCACAAAATTTGAACGAGTTCAAGAAAGTACTCAGAGAGAGAGGTGCATATAACCTGTCGCCCGAAGGTCATATGAATTGTGTGTAAGAGCTACCGACTGAGAGAAATTCGAACGAGGTGAATAAGTTATCGACCGAGACTCCGCGGATTTTTCCGGGGATTGCTCCAGGATTATCGCCCCAAGTGATTCAAACCCTACAAGATACCCCTTTTTTAGAAGAAATACGGGATTGCATGATGCACATACGTGTTGCGAAGAGGAAGCAATGCCTTCTTCACCAAAATGAGTTTGGGTAGAGCTATGGAGTGAGTGCTGACAAGTGAGCCTGCCATTTCATTGTCCCCCGAAAAGGTTAGCTCCAGATATTTGGTCGTCGAAGCTGACACCCACCATGTATTATCTCCAGCAGCTCGACATTCTCTGCATCGTGCGGAATAGTACTGGTCTGGATTTATTGGCATTAACAATACGACTAAACGTTTCGAACGCACGAATGACCTACTCGCCATCTGAATGGGCAAAGCAGACGTCTGCGGTTAGCTTAGCCGAATCAAGACGAAATTGCTTCGAGGTGTCCTCTGCATATACCATCGTTGCTTTTTTTTTTTTTTTTTTTTTTTCGAGCTGACCCTTAGCTGTTCCCCTATTTGACAGGCCTCAGCTCTTAACCTTTAGGTATTACTATGAGGACCTGTCGGGGCCACCTTTGCTTACCATCGTTGCTCACGCACTATTAGCAGAAAACTTGAGCAGAATGAACGTTATGAAAAGTTAAATGTGTAAGGGCGAAAAACCGATCCCTACATGTCCTGATTATGACCTCTTCCCAGGTGAACTTGATACAATCGACGTTGGCAATTTGTCGCTTTCCCGAAAGTACTACCTGAACCAGCAAATGGTGATTGGCATGTAGACCCTGAATGCAGCCCGGAAGATACAACTGGCTGTTATATCATAAGCACTCCGAGGTGGATCTATTTCCTTTCCGCTGCAGAAAGACATACTACTTTTACTGCTACGAATGTACAGATGTATGTACATAGACTCTCGAGCCTTTTTCTGAACATCGATGAAAGTTCTCAGTGCAGATTAAGTTCGCAGTATTGTCAATATATGAGCATATATAATTCTAGCAAAATAAGGAAATCATCCAGGCATAAGAAACGTCTACACGCTGGTCATGTGGTTACGTTTTTGTCTCATCGAATAGTTGGCTATGAGGAAGCTTTAGCTTGCTCGTGGTTCAAGCGATAAGAGCAATTAAAAACTTAATACAGCTGTTATCCCCAACAGTGGATTCTAACTGGTAACCGTGTAAACTGTGGTTACTAATTAGCTCAATTAATTGCTCAACTGGGACTGCGGCGAAAGGGAGGCTATATGATCTTAACTGACAATTTTTTAGGAGGATTTCTTCCGAAGGACATCTTCCGAACGATTTCTGGTCATTTTTCTTCAATCCAGGGTGTTATTTTTGTAAACATAACAGAGATGTTTCAACCTGAAGAGTTCAGGTTCCAGCAACGAATTTCGCCTAGTATCTTACTTCTGATTTGACCGAGAAGTTTTGCTGACTATACGCGCACTACATGACTAAAGTATACACCCAATTCGGGGTCGAAATCTTAATCGATAACACAGGTCTCAGACGCTCACAGTAAAAGTTCAGGTTCTACGTTTTTTTAACGTCCCTATTGCATATGAAGATGACCGAAATGATCACTGGTTGCTTTTAGCTGTTCCCCTATGCGACAGGCCTCAGCTGAGGGTCAGCTGGAAAAAACAAAAAAAAAATGATCACTGGTTGCTTTCAACTTCAATGTCGCAAATCTCGGTTTCAAATTGAAAGAAAAACTTGGAAATTTTTCCATTGATTGTGTGCGAAGTTTGTTCAAAAAAGCTAGTTTACTAGATAGAGAACGTTAGTTTGCTATCGGTCAGTTCCATTGTTTCTTCTCAAGTCGTCACTGGTAAACCAATCTCATTTGTTGGCAATCGATAATAACTTCTCCAAGGACAAATGCTGCAGCGCTAAACTCGTAATCCTAAAAATATATCCCATAATAGTACACCATTTTTCTCACGCATTGTTTAGCGAGTAATAATTAATCTGTAGCGACCGTTTGAGATTCAGCGTGGTCTCAAATCGAGTTCTGTACAGCCTATACCAATAGTTTGGTTCTTGGAAACATTCGACAGTTTTTCACGCATTGCATTTGTGTCTCAAGAATAATGTGGAGTCATTTTCTAGTATTCCGAGCTAATTAATTAAGAAGTCCAAACTAACTCATTCAAGTTAGTTTGGACTACTTAATTAATTAGCAGTTCTATGTTTGATTGTTATGGTCTCATTCAGTGTCTATCGCTGGCCGTATTGTGACGCGCATGCATCAAATTTAAAATGGCAACACACAAACTCCTCTTGGTTTTTTTTATTTATATCTCGATATCTTATAGCACCTAAAGGTCCTGCTGAATCATATGGAGGATATGAACTGTAACGCTAATAATAATAAAGTACATTAATCATTCGAAATATAAGGTAAGTGAATACGCAACAAAGTTACACTGATGATTGTTTAATCACATTATTAGACCTCCGACCCTTAATCGACTTGAAAGGACCCCGTACTCGGTACAATATCCTTTAAAATAAAGATAATATCTGAATAACCCTTACCACAGATATATATATATATATATATATATATATAAGAAATATATATCACACATTACTGCCAATCCGTTAGCGAAAATCAGAGATTGTGAGTATTTCGTTTTGCAATAGATCATATTGTGACATGATAATATTCGTTTACTGGTCTATTTTGCAAGAGACGTGCGAGTGTTGTCTGCCGCGTCACATCCTCGCGAAATCAAGATAAAGATAACGCTTCATTGTTTCGTCATCGATGTCTAATAGATGAGGGTAATTCCTACTAAATTCATCGAGTAAATTCAGGTATCGTTCACCGAGGATTTTGACGAGGGCATTGTGTAGTCGATCCAACGGATAGCAGACCGGAATCTGACCAGGAAGAAGTTGCACAGTCCTACAAACGGCCGGATCAGCTACTCCAGACGACGGACGGCTCAGACCGGGTCGTGCAGGATGCCCGTTGTTGTTAAAGGGTGTCAGCGGTCTCCTCATTGCGGGAAATGACAACGACACGAATGGTGGAACAAGATCCGGTGGAGGTACGTACGGCTTCACGACGCACCGAGCACGACTAAGACAGGCGTAAACTCCAGGGGCACTTGTCGGGGCGATTCTTCTAAAAGATCAACGAGACGCTATTTAGAACGCAAACGTTCCGCAAGGGTTCAGAAACGATTGATACTAGAGATAGTTCGCTATTGTTTGCTTCGGGAACAAATCGTTTTTATCTGTTTTTTCTCACCCTTTATTGCCGATTTGTGCTCTCAAGTTTACATCAATGACCATCTTACCTATCTCATCAGCCCTGAACAGGCCTATGACTGATCAAATGTTCAACGCGAGTGTCCTTCTGATCACACGCAAAAGATGAACGCAAGTCCCCTCGGCCTTTTTCTCATGTGGGTGATAATCCAGTACAAGGCTTGGTTTATTAACGGAACTGCAGTCTTATTACAACGCCTAGGTTCTCGTAAAAATAATAGCGAAAAAAAGTGTCGTCTCGTGGATTATTTCAAATGCTACCTATTTCTGGAAACGGCATTATTTACATCAATTTTTTGATTATCATAAAAGTAACAGTATAAAACGGGCAGCGCCCACACGAATTGTGTTCAGTCCATGCATTAACCGCAATTATAAACAGCATTCTGTAACTAAAATTAATCCATCCACTGGAATACCACGTTCTGTGATCTGATGGACAATCATTCTGTATTAAATGTAAATGGGCTAGTTGAATTGTTCCAATGCCTTCCGGGGCATAATTAGACACTCTGGGAACACGAACTGTACTACAGCAAGAACTTCAGTATTATTCTCTATTTCTCGAGACTTGCCCTAGCGTCAGCAGTCCTTCCACAGGAAACAGACATAAAACTAATATGCTTCATCATTTATTCACACAGTATTTTGTTATATTTACATAACTAGGTACCTAGTAGAACAGATGTAAGAACAGTAAACAGTCGAACTTGTAGGGGGAGGGGGTTAGCTTGTATAAACAGAGTAATAAGTAAGTAATACAGTTCTCAGAACAAACATGTTTAGAATTGTTGGTGGACCAGCGACTGGATCAGTAAGATTTATAGAGTGCACTCTCCAACGTGATGATATCTGACACATTCATGATTTCAATAGCTACAAAAAAAACAGTTGGACTCGTGGGGTAGCCCTCTCTACTGCGGAGCATGACATGATGGAAACCGTACATTGCAAAACGAGGTACAATGTGTGGGTTCGTTCTGAGTGGCTCCCCCCATCTATTTATCGTTAGTCATCGCATCCGTATTGTGAAATTCCGAGTCGATATCTGCCATTTTTCTGCCCCACATCCCAATGAATTCTGCGTCACTGGTAGCTAAAACGACGTCTTAGGTATTTAACAAATAAGGGCGTGTAATCTATTCCCTGCCGTACAGTATAACCCCATACGCGTTTCAGAAATACAGGCATCACTCGGTCCAGCTGCTAGAGTTGTGCGGGCGATAGATGTCCCTAAATAGCTCTCGCTCGCAGGATTCAACGGACGCAATCTTAGTTGCACAGGACACGACGAGGGCTAGCACCGAGTGTTAGAATACAGCCGTCAATGCTTTCGTTACAGACTCCGTTGAAGTTGTTAAAACTAAATTGTAGGTTAACCAAATGCCCTTTAGGCAAGTTAATGGTAAGCCGCCATGCGTGCACAAAAAATTCATCTGGCACTTGGGAGGTAATCTACAGATAGTTGAAAATTTTAAACGGTTCTCGTGCAGTCGTTGTTACATACCCCGTTTGCTGCAGATTACTATGGACTTTCTGCAATTGGAGTCTCTCTAGATATGGATACCCTCTGTTACTAGTGATCATTAGCCCAAGTATGTCAGATTTATGATCTAATAATCACAATCGACGTTTGGAAACCTATTATCACTATAACTTGGAAAACACGATCAAGCTTTTTCGATGCAAATTAATGTCGATGCAATTTCTCGATGCAAATTAATGTCTTCCCGTATATATAGTGCATTTTTGAGATTCACGTCTGGTCTTAATTAATTACAGCTCTCCCCAAACGCATTACGATGTCTACTTCGCCTCCCATCGCCTGCGCAGTTCAGTCCACCTCTCAAGCATAACTGCACGATCTGTTTGCTAATAATTATTGACCTTCTAATCTCCTATTTTTATCCTATTCCAACATAGTCTTAGACAATGATCTGATGCTTTTGAGCTCAAGGTTTTGTCAACCTTAAGTAATTCTCACCCAAGAGAAATTCGCAAAAATGTCTATGCATCGAATTGTGGCAATATTCTCACAGAATGCATGTGAGAAAACCAAACAAAGTTGGTTCCTCATCTCCCCCCCCCATTGACAAAATTAATGAGGAATTTCGACATTCAGTCAGCTTCGAGCACCGCCACGATTTTGAAGACGCAATTGCCAAATGATATGATCAATCCCTTCCCGTACTGTATAAGTTAGTTGTTATTTCTTTCAAGATTCGGAAAATAAATCAGCAAGGCGAGCGAAGTGTCAAACCATATGTTTGTATGTAGTAATCCCTATAAATAAGAGTATTTATTTGAATTGATCTCCTAACGGCATATTATTGGAATTAAGCACCGAACATCAGGTACGCTATCTGCATCGTTTCAAACCTAGAAATACTTCCACAGTGTGTAGAAGTTCTGTTAACACATTAGCTGTACCTAAATGGCCCATGTTGTGAGACACATAGTGTTTAAAGCCCGAAAAAGTCAGCCGGGAGTTTGTTTACCCTACCTTATTATGGAGACCCTTTGTTGGGGAGAACGACGCACTGCACTCAATGCTGAACCTACTATGCTGTGCTGTGACGCAGCTGTCGGTTCCGCGATCACGGTCTGACCTCGTAGGCCAAGTGGGATGATCCTTGGAAGAAGGCCTTGAGTAGATAACTCACTCGGCCGGATACTGATCTAGACAAAGATCAAAAGGCACCAAGAACATTTCTGTAGTCAATTGTCATTTCACAAGTTACCTGTATCAATCAATTGTTCTGATCGATGCCGGTGATTATTTGTTTTCCACCTACAACGGGGTTAGGCGTGAGGCAATAGACAGCTGGAGCTACTCTAATTGATATGTAACCACAAACGCACAATCGCATCACCGTTGTCACACGTCACGTAAACTCCGATGCCCATTTGCTTATCGGACACACGAACTTCACAAGCATGCGTTTGCATATGACATTGAAATGGTTACAGGGAAAAGTGCAATGTGATGTGTTAGTTGAAAATTCAGATAACGACTACTTTAGACGACTCTGGTACAGTCGGATAGTGAAATTAATTCGCTCAGAGACAAATTGCATTGAATAGACAGGTTGACTGTGTATTAAGCCATTGATCACTAGAATACAAAAGTTTGTCATTACTACATAATTATTTTGCTCACCAATTTATTGAATTATTGAAAAGTGGGATGAGTAACTACAATTCACGATATGCCGAACGACATAATGATCATGCATATATTTTTAAATACAACATTGCTAAGAAAATTGGAGTGGCTTCTAAGATCATTCCGAATAATTGTTCAAATAACATTTTTATTTATAATTTGTATTCCTGACCGTTTGGGCAAGAATTAAGCACCAGTCGATTTGAATTTGAATTTGAAGTCGTGTCTACGTGACATAGAGAATAAGGGAAGTTCAGCGTTATAAAAAAAACTGTAGTTCCGCTAATTACTTAATTGAGACTTCGTATTGAATCAAATATCAATTTTGTAATCCGGGCAATTATAAACAGTTAGGTAGTATAAGCAGAGTGCAACAACGTGCATGGTGAAAGACTTTATTGAATAATTAAAAATAATAATAGGTTTAATATTTACCTCATTGAGCTGTGTTCGTTCGGGCTTCTTAGAGTCATCCATCTGTGACCACGTATTAATGATTTGAATTGTTCCCTAGTCACCTTCCGCAATAAGCTTCTGCCGCGAAACCAGATTCAGATTTAAAAATTGCTCTTACATGACAACACACAACACAGAATCAGGTCGTTTATAAAAAATAGTAACAAACAATTGAGGGGAACTATCTATACTATTTTCGTTGTTGCTGAGGATACAATTTTTGACTCGGGGAACCCATTCCAAATCGGTGACGACTCATAACGGCAATACACTTCTGTTGATAATTATATCTGTACACAATAATCGCATTTGCCCCAAGCAATACTTTACCGTTACTGACAATGAGCTTATTTTGAAACGACTCGAATCAGGTTTAAATGTGCCGCTGAATGTTTTTCCTTGTTTCCGCCAACTGAATTGGAGTTGAAAATAAATAATGCAGACGGCCTGCTGCTGAGAAGTTCTTGCGGACCGCTGCGCGGAGCGATGTCATCATTACTGACGCTCGCGTCAAACGGGTGTCCTTTTTTCAATTCGCTAGCGAAGGTAGCGGGTACTCGAAACGATCAGGAACCACGGCAGAATCACCCCTTAGATTTGAGACCTTTCATTCTAAGAAACCAGTATAAGCGAAAATAAATACCATGGATTTTAGGGTCGAGGTGAATGTAGCCACTTTCAGCAACCTCAGAGTGTAGAACCTCAGAGTGTAGCCACTTTCAGCAAACTGAACTAGCGTGAAGCCACATGACAGTAAACAAGACATAGGATACACAGGAGGTCTATTTGTCCCCTGACATATCCGGTATTAATGATACGGGTATTTACTGAGAGATATGATGTGCACTTCATTGATTACAACCCCCTATGGCTGCTGTTATAGATGTAAATACAATAGTTGCTTGTATCCTATTCCATTCCTCCATTCAACTCGGCAGTCCGTTTTCACAGGCTCATTGGCTGCAGAGACTGAATTCTCGCAGCCACAGAGAGTTTCCTCAATGAGAGGTATATTTTCGGTTGTAATGGTGCACAAGTGGGTTGACCTTGCCAAGCCCGCCTGGCCACAGTCCTGAGCGCAGTCTTATACTTTCTTATAGGAAGTACAAGATCTTATAGATCTTATTCGTCCTTATTGTCACTTGAACATCCCTGGGGTCACTGACAATGCAGGAACTGCAGCCCTGTATTGACCCTGTAGGCTCGATTCCATGGATTCGTCTACGGCATCTTGTTCTTTGCTTTCCATCTGATGTTGAAGAAGGCGGCATTCTGCGTCCACTTGGTCCAACACAGTTCATCGGTTGCGCATTCTGAATCAAGTAAGACTATGGCCTAGCCTTGTCAACGGTTTGAGGTCGGGTGCCAAAAATAAGATCGTCGAGTACGCACATGCGAAACCGCGCCCACTCCGGCGTTGCTTGGATCAGTGGCAACGATCATTGGCCATGCTGGATTATTGTCTCAATATTCTCAAATACCTATTGCCACGTAGCACCCCAAGGGAAATGGTCAAGTCCTACTAACCTGTGACTTCACTGTGGGTATCTATCTCATATACGGGACAACCTTTCGGGTGTCAGATACCAAAAGGCAATGAGACACTGTTTCAAAAGCGTTTTTGAGCTAGAAGTAAGCTACCAGATATCGGCTGGAATTGTTGAGTTGATCCATAATGTCTTTGGCAATCAACCCAACAAATCTGTCGCAAAATATTCTAGGAACATATATATCACCCTTGAAATTTAAATGGCTCGCCGCATGCGCACAAAACTCGCCCGATCAGCCAGTTGCCCACTTTCTGACTCAGTTTTATTTACAACATCAACAAAAATTATATACTTGTAAGTGATCATTAATCAGTCTGGATGGGGCCAGCTCATACCGTTACCTCCGTATCATCGTGCACTCCGTATCATTAGAGTGTGCTATCATGTGCGCTTCATCACGTGCAGATCGTATAGTCATGTGCGATTTCACCTTTACAATAATGCTACTTGTAGCCGTGGTACGGTTGTTGGTTCCAGGAGCCAGATCGAACATCAGGGGGCCTAAATCACAATATTTTTGAAAACAGATTAGAGTTCGGCTTGCGATCTGATTTCGGTTTATGAAAATCCCAGCTACTTTCCTTCCATTCGCCTCCATCTCGGCCACTAAACATATCAAAAAACATTTTTTGCGAAACCTCCAGTTTGGCAACACATTCGCTAGAGCAGTAAATCCAACACTCAGAGGCATCGTTCAGAAGAATGAAGAATGAATTCTTCACCAAGAAGAACGCTTTATAGAGAATTTTGCAAGAGAAGCGACCCAAACAACCAAAACAATCCTTTCATACCATCCCGAGACATTAGGAGAACCAGAGAGTTGGTCATCAAAATTCCTGCAGATCTATACTGAAAAGATAATGGACCGTCGCAGGAGAACCGCGTACAAATGATACTTTTGATGCAAATATTTTCTTTCGACATCGAAGGCAGCAACGCAATTTCTAATTTGGCCTCGCTCAGAAGCCGGGGAAGTGCGACCATCTCGTAAATATTCATTTAGGGATATATGGAGGCGGCTCTTCTCCGAAGGCGTTTTGTGGCACATTTATATAGATAGCGATTGTAGCTTCAAGACAGGAACAAAGTAAAAGAAGCATTTAAGGAAGTCATTTGAAAGAACATCTCGAGAGGTATGGTAAACAATTGCAAGTGAAAAAGAACATCACATTTCGGTTACGGCACGCATCCAAGGACGAATGAGCATATGGATCACAGACACTCCGCCATTTTATATACTGTATTTATTATACCTGTAGCACTGGCTTGAGGAGAAACAATATGGTGCAAACGAGAAGGCTGGGAATACTCAGCTTCATGTATATAACTATGAAAGACTTACCCAGGTTGGAATGCTGTGCACTCATGAGGAACGACCTTGTGGTGTCCTACTTCGACAGCGGCTGAGAATATTTTAAATATCCCAAAGTTAACGTTGATAAAATTTTCCGAGCTCTGGACAAGGAGCACACATGAAGCACAATGAAACTTAAAAAAAAAGGCAGATTTTATCTTTTATTCTATTGGGTTGAATGTGCTGCATTCGATGAAACGAAGTCCTGCAATGTGACCGTTGTGTATTTCTTTCCACTACAACGCTGATGGTTTGATATTCGTTGAAAATATAATATAGGGAATTTAACGATAGATTTTCCCTGAGAACTCCGTTGTCATTGTTACGATTCCGGAACTTCAACAGGGTTAGCAAGTTTGTGGTTACCTGTTGTGTCTTCATATACCTCTGTTGACTGCGTACGTAAGACGTTTGCCTAGTAAATGTAATTATTAACTATACAGCTAATACTTCAATACATCGTTCTGACGGCTGACGTCATCATATGGACTCATTCCGGATGCTTTATACATAGATGACTCGTATCTCATCTCTCCTTTAATAATGATACGGTCGATCCTTTTGACAACGTTCTGGATTCACTCGGTCAGTTTGTCAAATCGGAGGTTATCTTTTGTGCCTATTTCTTTCTACGTGAGTCTAAGTTGCTGGGAGTGATTGACCGTGGAAATGATAAACTTGGTCCATTTAGCGACGACTCTCGATTAATCAGGTTTTGACCGATCTAACATATGTAACAAACGATTGGCTTGCGTTTTTCGACTCGACCACTGATTTGTATGTTGGATCCATTTTTAATCTGATTTACAACAAAACCTGTACTATTTATGTTGGGTCCACGTTTTTGCGTGACTTGCAGTCGCGAACAAATATTTCTTCACCTATGATGAGAATTTGCCTTCACGCTCCTTGACAATGGTTAAACTGTTCTTGCATATTCATTCTGTAGTTCTTGTTTTTAAGAAGGTCGCGTTCTGTTCAGAGCCTTTGCCGAACATATGTGTTTCTCCCCCTCCGGTTCCTTTTTACCATCAGATTAAAAGGAAATGGATCGGTCCAAGATGGCACCAGAGATGTAACCCAATTGCTGACAGTGCAGCTTCCTCTTTCCCGATTTTAGCTTGGGCCCGGTCAGCGGATTTGAAGTGTTAAGAAGTCGACGATTTGCCCATTACTTCGAGGGAGCAATGCAAAAGTAAAAGGGTAGTTACCTCTAACCACCTCGAAAACGCACTATGACTAGTTGATAATGGACTCCTTTGAGAGGTCTTGCGAAATTTCGTATTGCTCTATTGCTTCTCTGGCTTTCACAATGTTTTTAGCTCTCTCTCGGATTTCCTGTTGTTTTGGAGCATGATGAACGTTGCCCCACTACTTGCCCAATTTCAATTCCAGACCAATATCGAGACTACCGGCCCAAGTGTCTCATTCTTCCTATACCTGGGATCGTTACTTCTAATATCGTCTACATACGCCGCTGTTCCTTCTACTACTGCCAGCACAACGTCGACGACCTGCTGCGAAATAGCGAGACGCATTCTAAGGCTATATTGGAACTCCTTTCGGGGCAAGTTTTTGACATTTTCAGTCATGTGTAAGGTAAAGTTCCGGCCTCTAACGCCACAGGTCACAGGTTCGAATCCTGTAATGGGCGGAAAGGATGGGTTTCTGTCACAACCAGCAGTCGCAGGTTCAAAGCCTGTGGTGGGAGACGGCCTTTGACGGCTATAGCCTTCTGTAAGGCTTAGTCTCTAATTTCATGTTTTTCACTGCGGACGAGGAGAGCAACTTGTGGAGCTCCCTGTGGGCATCGTGTGGCCCTGAGGCCAGGCGAGAACCCTGCAGTTCGCTAGTAGTGACGCACGAAGTACTCCACGGGCACCCCGGCGCGGGAGGCCGCCAGGTTCTCCCGGATCACAGCAGGGGAAGGGAGCAGGTGGTGTCTAGCTTTTCCGGCATCCACAGGAGTCGGATGCACGCCAGAAGTGCCTTCCAGGAGGGGAAGTCATTATTGAGGGGATGTACCGAGACCACAATGGCAAGGGACAGCGTGGCCTTTGGGACAACGGGTAGCCGCCTGCAGTCGCAGCTGGGACGGTTTGTGGTGGCTGATGTGACTGTGGCACTGGACGAACCTTCGGGTGCCGCATCCAAAAGACCACTCATGTGTCCACAAGAACTGCGCTGGGCCATCTTGTCACCACTGCATACAGTTCTTGATCGGGGGGGAGGTGTGGCGTCTCCTTTTGTCGGGAGCGGATAATGATGGTCGTGTAAGGCGTCATATATTCCGGTTGATCGGATTAATCCGTAAATCGGTGGAGTCTTATTGAAACGGTTTTCTTGCCTATGCGACTTGGAACTCTTTGCCTCCGATGTCGGTGGTCGTGGCATCCAATCGTGTACTGCACAACAAGTATTAATGCCATAGGTCGCGAGCTCAAACCTTGTGGTGGGCGGCTTGGTCTGTATAGAAACTTATCTACTCAATCTGTTGCCTGGGCGGAAAGGATGAGTGTAAATAAAACTAGGGGTCGCGGGGTTCAAAGCAAGTGGAGGGAGACGGTCTTTGACGGCTACTCTTTTGTAAGGCTAAGTCTCTGTCCCAATTGCCAGAGGTCGCGGGTTCAAATCCTGTGGTGGGTGACTTGGCCTTTATAGAGACGTATCTCTCCAGGTATGAGCTCATAAGTCAACTTCCTGTACCGGAGCGAGCGGGTTCAAAGTCTATGGCTGAAGCTAGTCTTTTATGGCTAGTATTCTGTAAAACAGTCTCCGGCTCCGATGGAAAGAGGTCGCGCGTTCAGGTCCTGTGGCGGGAGACTTGGTCTTTAATGGCTACAGTTTTCTTTCAGCCTAAGTATCTGCCCCGATGTCTCCACCTCAGGCTGCAAAAAGTCAGGGGTCGCGGGTTCAATGCCTGTTTTGGGAGACGGCCTTTGGCGGCTACAGCCTTCTGTAAGGTTAAGTCTCTAGCTCCATTACTGCCCAAAAACAAGGAGGCAGCGCATACAGCTGCCAGTCGACATCGTGCGACTCCGAGCCCAGGTGGGAGTCCCTGAGCTCCTGGTGGATGACATTCGGTCATGCCCGATGCTGCTTGTAGCGGAGCAGTGAGAGCGGCCATCGGGGGGAGGAGCGCGGCGACGAAGTCAGCGACCTACGTGAGCGATGCAGCGTAGCAACTTGCGAGGCCGACCCCCGGGGGGAGTTTTGTTGAAGAGAGCCGGAAGGGCGTCTTCCGCCATGTCGTCGAAGACGAGGGCCATCGCCTAGTTGACGGCCGGGTGCGGTACCGTTATGTGGCCACTAGGGTCGCGCCGGGCGAACCTCCCACCAGAATCCGGGCACTGGGTACGTATGGTTTCCGGAAGTGGGGCCGTTACAGTTGCTGCGTCCCCCGCACAAATTGAAGCACCTGCGGGACAGCGAGGAAGGCAGGGCACCCAGAAAATTTGCACAGAGCCACATAGTGTTCCTCTTCAAGAAACGCCCATGTAGCTCTCACGGTCTGCACCCCGGCATCCCCCACTGCAGTAGTCGAGCGGGCACCAGAGCCCGTATTACAGCCGAAAGTTCTTGAGCATCGCCGCCGACTCGTGGGCCTGGGAGCGAACGCTTTTCCCCAACGAGTCGGCGGCAACAATCAGTCTCTAGCATCCACAGCTACCCCGTTGATACTACAGCAAATCAAGGACGCCACGCGCGCGTTCTTGAGACCCTCAGGACCAAAAAAAGGTTTTCCGGCTGACTCTTAGCCAACATTTAACGTCCTCGGTACTGCTGCTGCTTCTGCGGGACCCTCAGGACGAGAGCATTTCTACACAAGCCTCTCCACGAATTGAGCTCACCTATCGTTAGCAACATAATTTTTGCCTATGGTATCCCGCAGCATTATTAAATAAACATGTTAAGAGTTCTAAATACGTGTGACGACTATCATAAATTATGGCAGAGAACGAGAATACGAGAACCTTATTTTTCTTTACTATGTCCTTAATCCCAACTAAAACGAAGGCGAAGAATGATGCAAGATCAGTACCATTCAGCAGCACAATTTGCCTATACAAATTGTCGCGATCTCCCCCTCTGCTATTTCCCGGCCCGAGTTTTCGCAGCCCCCCGTGATGGCTCGAATGTTTTCGGGCTGACTCATAAGACCCGACTCCTGGACGCAAACGTGCAACGGTTGGGATTAAACCCCTGCACCTACGTAAAAAAACGTGCAACGGTTGGGATTAAACCCCTGCACCTACGTAAAAAAACGTGCAACGGTTGGGATTAAACCCCTGCACCTACGTAAAAAAACGTGCAACGGTTGGGATTAAACCCCTGCACCTCGACGCGAAATGGTCGTGGCGGAAGCATCCCAGTACATGGGACGACAGACAACTTGGATAAATCGTTGGCTAGTCTGTGCTGGGCTGTTCCAGCATTTTTTTCGCTGACCTTCAGCTTTATCGGACAGGCTTCAGTCTATCTGAAAGGCCTCAGCACTTGGACATCGATCGACATCTATGAGCTGACGAGGCGACAGTGGGAAGCCTACAAGCCTGACCGCAAGGCTCTACAAAAGCTCATACGAACAAGTAAGGCGGTTTGGAAAAAGCGGATAGAGGACGTGGAGCAGGACGTATGGGGGCTCCCATACAGGATCGTGCGCGGCAAGATCAGTGGCCTCGATTAATTCAAGGGCTAACGACAAGGCTGTTAAGGACGGGTGGAAGACTGTAAACCTGGTGCTCATCCCGAAGGGAGGGGGCGAGGCGTACTGCCCCATCTGCATCCTGGATACCATCGAAAGGTTGCTAGAAAGTGTCATCGTGGCCCGGCTGAACCAGGAAATTGATTAAAAAGGGGCGCTGTCTGAAGCACGATACGGCTTCCGAAAAGGAAAGTCAACCCTTCGAGTGATCGAGAGGGTACTTCAGCGGCGAGCGAGGAGAACAGGAAGACCCTTAAAACCAGGGACTTGGTTCACCTCATATTGCTCGACATCAAGAACGCGTTTAACTCTATGTCGTGGGAGGCGGTTCTCGAAGCGATGGAACGGAAAGGGATAGCCCCTACTTGAGCCGGGTCATCTCGTCCTACCTCTCAGAAAGACGGCTGTCGGCCGCACGAGTACGAGGTCACTGCAGGGGTTCCGCAGGGGTCGGTCCTGGGGCCGATCCTGTGGAACCTAGCTTATGACGGTCCTCGAGCTGCCAGACCTCTCACCGGGAGTGGAAATGCTCGTCTGCGCGGATGGTCTGGCGCTCATCTTAGCGGCCCGAGAAACGGAGCAACTACCGTACGCCGCCAATGAAGCCTTGGCGCAGGTGTCAACATGAATGGAAAAACATTCTCTCAGTCTGGCACCGCACAAGACGGAGGCGCTGTACCTAACCGGCCGCAGGCAGACCAAAAAGATCCGAATTAATTTCAACGGTCACCCGGTTGAGCTGGGGTAAAAGGTGAAATACCCCGGGGTGGTTTTCGACAAGGGCTTGACAGGCGTGGCTCACATGGAGTACGTGGCCAAGAAAGCTGCCGAAGTGGGGGCGAGTGTCGCCCGCCTGCTGCCACGAATCGGAGGTTGCTCGGAAGAGAAACGGCGGCTTCTGGCCAGCGTTGCAGAGTCCACAGCGCTCTACGGGGCACCAGTGTGGCCGAATATGGGGCTGATTACGTAAAAGGCGAGAGAGACGCTACGTGCGGCACAGCGACCGGTGGCCATCGGGATCTCCGGACGGTGTCCACGGAAGCCCTCTTGACCCTATCCACTGCGCTGCCATGGGACTTACTGGCCAGCAAACGCGCCGAGCGATGGCTCGATCCCACTCTTGACCTGACGCATGCAAGGAACAAGACCGCGGCATTATGGCAGGAAGAATGGCAGGCAGCCAACCCTGGGAGACCAACCTGGAGCCGCTGGACCAAACGGCTGATACCGGACCTGAAGAGATGGTACGAGTGCGATCTCGGCGAGCTGTCCTATGGGACCTCCCAGGTGCTGCCTGTTCACGGTCAGTTCAAGACGTTCATGACAAGGATTTACAAGGCCAAAGCTGAGACCGAGGGTATCGAGCTAGTCGATACCTGCGTGCTATGCGATTCGGGGGAGGACGACGACGTGGGATACACTGTTCTGCGATGTCCAGCCCTCCGAAGTGTCAGAGACGCTGGAGCGGCCGCTGTTACCGGCCGGCAGTCTATTGAGGAGATGGTGGACCTGATGATGACCTCGGCGGAGGAATGGCGGGAAACCTGCAGTTTCTTCGACGAGACTATTGCCGAGAAAACCAGGCTTGAGGACGCCCGCAGGGCCCGTTTTGGAGATGTGCTGCGATGGCGTCAACGACGACAAACGGTGGGGGTCGGGAATGACGACGACCAGGCCGCCCAGGTTGGTGGGTAGAGAGCTCTTCGACTCGGGTTCCGACGTAATATTCCCACAATACCGGGCCCGGGGAGAGAAACATGGAGGTGTGAAAGGGTCTTTTCACGGGACCCTCCTGGGGTTTAGTCTCGGCGGACATGACTTGAGCCGCCGAAGGTGGCTTACCATCAAGCCACTTGGTAGGGCGCGGATCTTAGAAAAGAACCTGCCTCGAGTCCGGCACAACAAGAAAGATAGGGACCTCCAAAGATTCTCCGCGTCTGAAAGCAGGATTTGAAAAAACTCATTCGTCTCTCTGGTCTAGCAGGCCGAGACGCTCACCACCTCAGGCCACCCAGGAGACGGCTCTTACTTCGTTGTTGCTGGCAGATAGTGAGCTCAATCCCACCACTGACACCAACATTGTAACGGTCTAAAAGTTCGCTATCATATTGAATAATTACTTGGGTTCGGGACCCGTGAAGTGATACATACGTACGCAATATGGGTGATTCAATCTAGAAAATAGAGTTTAGTCCATGATAACTGTCCATGTATAATATGTACATTTTGCAAGAATGTCGTTTTCAGCATAGATTTCTCGTCAAGCTCAAGCTATCCACAAAAAAATAATCGACATCGTTTGGAGCAGTATCTGTGTACAAGTGCAAGCCAGAACAGCCATCGATACAAAATCGCCCGCTCTTGGAATCGGGTGGGTAAAAATCATTCACTTTACACGTTAGAACGTGAGCATATCACGGAGTTAACGGAAGCCCGCCGTTAGCATTTATTTAACACGTTATATTCTGCTCGATGAAGTATTTAGAGCCATTGGCACAACAGTTGCTGCGTGCCTAAACTAGATTTCACTTCTAAGCGCAATTCAGAAAATCGGGTTGGAACATCAAATACGTCAGGGATTTTGTTGGTCAATTCCACACAACACCAATTCTAGGATAGATCCAACATCTCTCCTCTATAGGGAAGATATATTGTACCATAAACACGATCACAAAGGACAACAACGTTAGTAACAACAACGTGTGCTGCAATTCGGGGAGAGTTTTAGAATTCCCAATATATTTGTACTAGCTATTGGCTGTTACACATGAAGGATTCAGAATTCACATTAAAACCTACCAGGGACTGTAGGTAATGGCAGACGATTGAAGAACCGTAGTCTCGCGGTACCTGGTAGACTGTCTCCCGAGAAGGCGCACACACGACAGTCGGCACTTGAAACCTGAAGATTTGAGTCGGGTGCCAGCTCATCCTTTGTGGAGAGTGTGGAGGCACCCGACCGGTCAGGGTGACAGAGGGAAACAACAATGTTTCTCTCGACCCTTCCTTCTTCGGGAGAAACTTACCATAGTCGAAAGGGTGGGATGAATGCACTCACTCTTAAGTGATTTGTTTTCAGGCATCGCTTATCATCTCCATCGTTATCAACAGCAACAAGTCAAGCAACCTGGGAATAGAATAATTAAATCACCTGAAAATACATGATTACCTGTAAATACCAGATTAACTGACTGTTAACGGACTGTGAACTAATAGCCAGTCGAACGAAGCGGATTATACAGCGGGTGTGCAGCAAATAATTGGATGAATAATTTTCATCATTCTCGGATATGCACAACACCCAATTAAGCATTGATATATGATCTAGAGGTACTTAAAATTCACATCATTAAGAGTCGGACGCTCAATACCGAAGAAACACACCATCACTAATTGGTCAATCAGTCGGTTGGTCTATTCAATTGTTGCAACTTCGAAAATGAGTTTAATTCCGATGGGAAATCCGGGCTAACGTACTTACGCAGAGAGAGAGAGAGACAGGAAAACTAACTAACTAACGAACTAACTAGTGGAGATATTAAGCGCTAAAGAGAGCTCGGGTTAAATCACAGAGATTATTATTATTATTATATTCCGCGAAATGTCATACATCTGGAGGAATAACTCAATGTGTTCACTCTCTTGTCTATCTGATATCCGACGTCTATATAGTTATGATGCAATAGCTACTGTGAGGAGTCTTCTATTTGTGAATTATCCATTCGGATAGTTAACTGACTTACCAGATTAAAGCTCTTGGGCTTGCAAGACGTAACCTGCCGTGCATCCATTGTCGAAAGTTATTTAATTGGAGCCTTCTTCTGGCAACAATGACTTTGTTGTGCACTTCTCTCTTTCTACCCTATACAATTATACATGATAATACAATAATACATGTCTACTAATGAAAGGAAAGGTATCAAAATGTGGTCGCACGATGATTAAGCGGCTAGTAACGGGGATCAGTGAGAATGAGATTTCCGGCGGAATCCTACTTTACGTCATCTTAAATACAGGCGGCTTCTTCCAAATATAGCTCTCAGAGTATCATTCTAGATGGTTTGAGCCCTACGAGATATACCTCTATACCCTTCCCCACGTTGGAAGTGCATAACATGACATCGGTAGTAGCAGCACCTTGACAACGAGAAGAACCTTTGGTACCGCTTTTGCTAGGAGTTTCCTGTGTTGCGCAACAAACCTGGTAGGAATATTCTACATTTGTTTGCTGTTCATTGTTGGTGTTGAAAACACCTAATGAAATGGCAGGTAGGATGAGGTTACACTATAACTTCGCGGTTCTTTAAACTTGAGACGAAAGGTAAGGTAAAGGTAAAGCTTTATTGGTTTATTAAAGGACCTGCAATTTTACAATGCTTAAGCTCTCTTATATGTCACGCAGCGGGGCTCGAGCCTGCGGGCTCTGGCTTCCGATAGCCAGAGACTTAGGCGTCCAAGCCAACAGAGATTAATTAAATCGATCTGCCCATCTCAAATCATCACGTCGTCTCGCCCGTTGTGTACGCTTTCTTTGCACCTCTCAACCAACTTGTTGAGTAGATTTTGCATGAATGATGACCATCGTTACGGATACAAATTTGGCTTGGGCCTGGACTGACCTTTGTATACCCACATTTCTTGTCCTTCATGTTAGTATAAGGGCACAGTTTCGTGCCTCCAGGTGCTAATTTTGTGCAAACACTCGCCGGGGGCATGGTGCTCGGTGCTGGGCAAAATTTCGAGCAGCGATAATTAACAGATTTGTCTTGTTCACAGCGGTCAGTTTGCAGGGAACTCACGCGATAACTCTGGGCCCTCCCCATAGAGTGACGATGCTGAGATACGAGTAATTGTATACACCGTATTTACTCAGTCAATTGACTTGGCTGACGTCTGTGTTACTTTCGAGAAGGCCTTCATCTTTCTTTAAAATGAGTATAGCCGACGTCGCCATCTTTGAACTTCGTAATCCCCTTTCGAGGGCTCAGCCGTCACACCCTCTCCGTGCCTAGCACAAGTGTCTCGGCCCGCTTCGGTGCCCATTTGACTTCGCCTCAAAGCACTGAAAAGTAGAGATTTCTAAACGAGTAGGGGTGACAGATTAACGAGTATTCAGGATCATTTGAACCTGATGTCCGGTGTTGTTTCGACTTGACGGTTCTCAATTCAAGGTCCTATCTCATTGATCGATAATTATCATTATAATATTTATTCTTACGCGTGATCCTCTCCGTTTGACAATGACCTGCATTTCTTTCTGGTGCTGTTTTGCGGGTTTTTTCATTTGCAGCATCAATGTGTAGCGACCGGGTGTTTTCTGGTAGGGGTTTTCGCATGTTTGCGGGGTCAGGAATTCATTTTTGAAAGCGTCTGTCTGTCGTTTGCTCCACTATATATTTTTATTTAAAGCCACTTTTCGCCTATTTCTGTTTATTTTTGTTATATCTTGTGGGATATCTACGTGGCGGAACAGAACCAATGCGTTGGCCGAGGGAGAGGTCGCTACCTGTAGTGTCGTTCTGCGATCCGTACTAGCACGTCTGACTTACGTAACACACACAACACTCGAAGGTTCGGGAGCGGAAGAGGCTGTCTGTTTATTCATCATTCCTTTTATACCTATGTGTTGCAGCGCCATTCGCGGTCGACAGTGCCGTTCTCCAGAGATCAGCGTCACTCAGTAGCATTCTCGTTTCTTGGTCGATCGCAGCGACCCCAACGTTCTAAACTTAACTAAACTTTTTTGGGCTAACTCTCAGCCAACATTTAACCTTCTAGTTGTCTATCTACTACACCACAGAACCCGTGACTTTTATTTGATAATTTATATGGTTAACAGAACGCTCCTTTTATAAAGAAGCTAGTCTCCTTCAGCCAAAATGGGCAAGATATATTTAATTTCGGGGTCCGTCTAACGAAGCAATGCAAATAGCAATTTCGTGGATGTTCAGTATTGGCTGAGAGTTAGCCCGAAAAGAAAACTGGGCAAAGTACCCACAACCCAGGTGATGGCCTTTCTCCCCTGCGCGAAGGAATGACCCCGTCTCTTCTTGAGGTTACAAGTCTATAGAAGTAGGCGAAGGCTTGGTGGTGATTCGAGTTCTATATTTCTTCAATTTCGCTTGCTCTGCACGCGACACGACGTATCCGAGTTCGCTAGCCTAGCTAGTTCAGTTTCAAATCTAAGGAACGTACGACTCATTCAGTGAAGGCGAGAGCACACGTAAGAAGCTCGGGAAAGGGAAGGCGCAAATCGATGCAATTCGTGAAAAAACCCATAAAGATCCAAAGAAACCGTTTCATGTTGTGGTTGCACGAGCAGTAGACAAGACAGTTGACGAAACAGCTATATCTGCAAGTGAACCATTCCTGGGAAGCATTATGTCGTCGTGTGGCCTTTATCAAGAAAGTAGATTACTGAAGATGAAATTTTCTCAGCTCCAAAGGCTCTGGAGTGATTAGCGTCCGTGGAGAATCACTGAAATAACGAGTTGGGGACTATTTCGACGAACTATTTCTAACAATGACGGATAGAGGCCACGTACAATTCAATAGAGTTCCACCTGTGCAATAGTTCGATCATGCAGAGCTCACAAGGTTAACTTATATGCTTCTAGTTTCACAGTTTCCGGAGCCTTCAAGGTTCACATGGCGGCGCGATGGCCATTCCGTAGATCAGTTTATAATACGAGTATAAAGCATTAACTAGCAGCAGGCCTACTATGTTACCGACGTCAATTCTGCTTTTGAGGCGTTGTTTAGGCTGCTTTACGTTGAATACGATAGATGTTTCGTTGCAGTCGAGAATGAGAACTCAGCTTGTAGTTCTAATAAGTTTGAATTCTCTTTTGGTCTTCGTAGGCTAAGACCCAACATAAACAAGCATAACAGATGACATAAAAGGCTGCGTACTCAACAATGCAATACAGCCTACTACACATGATGCTCTTTGGAGGTATAGGCAGGCCCTGCGACTTGCCAGAAACTCAAGCGTCGTTGTACGATGTTGAAGGATGATACTTCAGGACTCTGGAAGTTCATTCGGGAATCGACAGTACTTGAAAATCAAGCCTACCAACCAGCGCAACCATGTCAGTGTTTTTGAAGTTTAGGATCATCTCGAGGGTACTATAGCTGGCTGGGGCTACAGAGCCACCAGCGTCCCTGGCAAGCTTTTAAAAAAACCGCTTCGGTCATTGCTTGTCTACTAGCTTTTTTCAATTTTTTTCAATTCAAATCTTGGTTTATTATCGAAACTGCAATTTCAAAATGTTTAAGTTTTCGAAAAAGAAAAAAAGGATAAAAGTGTTTGTAACACATCATAATAAACATGACCATAAAAGCCGTACTAAAAGTTACATGAGCAGCGCAGGGTACAAAACCTGAGTATTCTATTGAAGCTATCCTATGCAGACGCCCCTATTATTAGAGGTCCATCACCACCCGAACATTACACAAAACATTTAGCTGCACGCATCAAATCTACATTTTTTTATATACAAATAGTTCAATTTTTAGCAGCTTTCCTCACTTCGCGAGCGAACTATTTTGCTGAGGGGAGAGATCGAATCTCGCGAGGACTGCAAACCCCAGATAATGGGGAGGCGGTAAGCTAGGCCATGCCGGCTAGACTCCTTAATAGTTAATGACCTCACAAATTCCGTCTGTCGCCGGGGTCATGAGTCTTTCAATGGGAGTAATGGCAAGGGGATGGCAAAGTTGATGTCATTCGGTATTTTTCCCCTAAGTATCTTGAATGCAAGGAGGGCTGTCTGGAGAGCTCCTCGGTTCGAGGCAGGTCAAGGGCTCTCCAGAACATCCGCAAAGGACTCCCTACGGTGCCGAACAAAAACAGCTCTAAGGGCATCATTTTAAATGACATCGCCCCTGCGAAGAGTTCCTCTGAAAGCTCCGCCCCAAATTGTTAAACCATAGCAAACTAACAGAACGAGCCGCATTTTATATACCAGAAGCAGACGCTTGCCTGGTATTCCCAAACTCTTGACCCGCCTCAGTGAGGCGATGACCGCATAGCACCTAGAAGCCAGTCCACTCATGTGGTCTTTCCAACCAAGTGTGTCCCGGATAGCAAGGCCTATAAATTCGACAGCAGAGGACAACGAAACCGGTAAACCACAGAGTTGGACTGACTGAACCCGTACTAGCCTCTGCGGCTCTCGAAAATAGGGTGATGACTGTCTTGCTTGCATTTATAGCCAGTCCGAATCTCTCAGAGGTCCCGATCACCTCTTCAACTCTACCAACTGCCGCTTCAATATCACTCTGAGCCGAGGACGGAGAGACTCGAAACAAAAGAGACGTATCGACCGCGTACGTTATAGCCTTACGATATAGATACGATGTAAACCACCGAACAATATCGGGCTTACAACCCACACAACACTTACGTAACACACACAACACTCGAAGGTTCGGGAGCGGAAGAGGCTGTCTGTTTATTCATCATTCCTTTTATACCTATGTGTTGCAGCGCCATTCGCGGTCGACAGCGCCGTTCTCCAGAGATCAGCGTCACTCAGTAGCATTCTCGTTTCTTGGTCGATCGCAGCGACCCCAACGTTCTAAACTTAACTAAACTTTTTTGGGCTAACTCTCAGCCAACATTTAACCTTCTAGTTGTCTATCTACTACACCACAGAACCCGTGACTTTTATTTGATAATTTATATGGTTAACAGAACGCTCCTTTTATAAAGAAGCTAGTCTCCTTCAGCCAAAATGGGCAAGATATATTTAATTTCGGGGTCCGTCTAACGAAGCAATGCAAATAGCAATTTCGTGGATGTTCAGTATTGGCTGAGAGTTAGCCCGAAAAGAAAACTGGGCAAAGTACCCACAACCCAGGTGATGGCCTTTCTCCCCTGCGCGAAGGAATGACCCCGTCTCTTCTTGAGGTTACAAGTCTATAGAAGTAGGCGAAGGCTTGGTGGTGATTCGAGTTCTATATTTCTTCAATTTCGCTTGCTCTGGACGCGACACGACGTATCCGAGTTCGCTAGCCTAGCTAGTTCAGTTTCAAATCTAAGGAACGTACGACTCATTCAGTGAAGGCGAGAGCACACGTAAGAAGCTCGGGAAAGGGAAGGCGCAAATCGATGCAATTCGTGAAAAAACCCATAAAGATCCAAAGAAACCGTTTCATGTTGTGGTTGCACGAGCAGTAGACAAGACAGTTGACGAAACAGCTATATCTGCAAGTGAACCATTCCTGGGAAGCATTATGTCGTCGTGTGGCCTTTATCAAGAAAGTAGATTACTGAAGATGAAATTTTCTCAGCTCCAAAGGCTCTGGAGTGATTAGCGTCCGTGGAGAATCACTGAAATAACGAGTTGGGGACTATTTCGACGAACTATTTCTAACAATGACGGATAGAGGCCACGTACAATTCAATAGAGTTCCACCTGTGCAATAGTTCGATCATGCAGAGCTCACAAGGTTAACTTATATGCTTCTAGTTTCACAGTTTCCGGAGCCTTCAAGGTTCACATGGCGGCGCGATGGCCATTCCGTAGATCAGTTTATAATACGAGTATAAAGCATTAACTAGCAGCAGGCCTACTATGTTACCGACGTCAATTCTGCTTTTGAGGCGTTGTTTAGGCTGCTTTACGTTGAATACGATAGATGTTTCGTTGCAGTCGAGAATGAGAACTCAGCTTGTAGTTCTAATAAGTTTGAATTCTCTTTTGGTCTTCGTAGGCTAAGACCCAACATAAACAAGCATAACAGATGACATAAAAGGCTGCGTACTCAACAATGCAATACAGCCTACTACACATGATGCTCTTTGGAGGTATAGGCAGGCCCTGCGACTTGCCAGAAACTCAAGCGTCGTTGTACGATGTTGAAGGATGATACTTCAGGACTCTGGAAGTTCATTCGGGAATCGACAGTACTTGAAAATCAAGCCTACCAACCAGCGCAACCATGTCAGTGTTTTTGAAGTTTAGGATCATCTCGAGGGTACTATAGCTGGCTGGGGCTACAGAGCCACCAGCGTCCCTGGCAAGCTTTTAAAAAAACCGCTTCGGTCATTGCTTGTCTACTAGCTTTTTTCAATTTTTTTCAATTCAAATCTTGGTTTATTATCGAAACTGCAATTTCAAAATGTTTAAGTTTTCGAAAAAGAAAAAAAGGATAAAAGTGTTTGTAACACATCATAATAAACATGACCATAAAAGCCGTACTAAAAGTTACATGAGCAGCGCAGGGTACAAAACCTGAGTATTCTATTGAAGCTATCCTATGCAGACGCCCCTATTATTAGAGGTCCATCACCACCCGAACATTACACAAAACATTTAGCTGCACGCATCAAATCTACATTTTTTTATATACAAATAGTTCAATTTTTAGCAGCTTTCCTCACTTCGCGAGCGAACTATTTTGCTAAGGGGAGAGATCGAATCTCGCGAGGACTGCAAACCCCAGATAATGGGGAGGCGGTAAGCTAGGCCATGCCGGCTAGACTCCTTAATAGTTAATGACCTCACAAATTCCGTCTGTCGCCGGGGTCATGAGTCTTTCAATGGGAGTAATGGCAAGGGGATGGCAAAGTTGATGTCATTCGGTATTTTTCCCCTAAGTATCTTGAATGCAAGGAGGGCTGTCTGGAGAGCTCCTCGGTTCGAGGCAGGTCAAGGGCTCTCCAGAACATCCGCAAAGGACTCCCTACGGTGCCGAACAAAAACAGCTCTAAGGGCATCATTTTAAATGACATAGCCCCTGCGAAGAGTTCCTCTGAAAGCTCCGCCCCAAATTGTTAAACCATAGCAAACTAACAGAACGAGCCGCATTTTATATACCAGAAGCAGACGCTTGCCTGGTATTCCCAAACTCTTGACCCGCCTCAGTGAGGCGATGACCGCATAGCACCTAGAAGCCAGTCCACTCATGTGGTCTTTCCAACCAAGTGTGTCCCGGATAGCAAGGCCTATAAATTCGACAGCAGAGGACAACGAAACCGGTAAACCACAGAGTTGGACTGACTGAACCCGTACTAGCCTCTGCGGCTCTCGAAAATAGGGTGATGACTGTCTTGCTTGCATTTATAGCCAGTCCGAATCTCTCAGAGGTCCCGATCACCTCTTCAACTCTACCAACTGCCGCTTCAATCACTCTGAGCCGAGGACGGAGAGACTCGAAACAAAAGAGACGTATCGACCGCGTACGTTATAGCCTTACGATATAGATACGATGTAAACCACCGAACAATATCGGGCTTACAACCCAGGTGTTCAGCCGACACATCAAAGAAAACGCCTAGGCATAACATAACATTTGCGGTTTATTTCCGGAACTGCAATTTTACAATGCTTAAGTTCTCGATTAAAAAATAGGGTAAAAGTAAGAGTGTATTATCACCAAATTGTTCATGCAATTACGATTTCACAATTATAATAGATTATTCTGTCAAGAGATATTTACATTCACTCAAATTATTTACAATTTACAATATTCAGGTAATTCACACAATTATATAACATTATAACTGCAATCTTTTCTTTATCTCCTTGGCAAACTTCCTGGTAGATGTGAGCTCCCTAACCTCCTTCGGGAGCGAGCTCCAAACCAACGGCATCTGATAAGTCAGAGACTGGCAAGTGGTTACCCTGACGGCTGTAGGTAGTACAAACTCTGTTGCCCGGCGAGAAGTTTTTCTGTCGACGGCCACAATGGGGAACGCGACATCGGACGGGATTATACCCTTGATCATTTTGAAAGCCAGAATCGCGGTGGAAACCTGACTTAACTTATCCACGGTGAGGAGTCTGCACCTGCCATAGATGTCGGCAACAGACTCTCTGCGGGACCTTCCAAACACTGCTCGAAGTGCATCATTTTGAATGACTCTCCCTCTATCTACTACCTCTTTATATCCATTGCCCCAAATGGACATGACATATCCCAACGTCGGCATTAGCAAGGAATTGTAGACAAGTAAGAGGCAATTCTTCGGAAATCCAAGCTCTCGAAGACGTCGAATGCGAGCAATTACAGCGTAGCATTTAGGAGTGATAGCTCTCAAATGGGCAGACCATTTGAGATGCTTATGCAACAAAAGACCGAGGCATTTAGCCGTATCCGATAACGACACCTGCTCACCACAAAATAAAACTGAGTCTACCGGTCTCCTTTACTGAGGTGTACAAAACAGAGTAAGGCAGGTTTTCCCCGCATTGACGACTAGACCAAATTTCCCAAAAATCTTTACTACATACTCCACTTTCTCTATCGCAAGCAGTAACTCTGTTTGGTCCGCCGATGGTCTGATGCGAAACAGGAGTGTCGTGTCGTCTGCGTACGTAATTGTCTTACAGGGAACAACCGGCATAGTTGGTTAATCTCGATGGACTCCGAAATTTCCTGCCAGAGGTGAGGCAGTGCTAGCTCTATGGACCTGCAGAACCCGAACTGGCACGCGAAGAAGAGGTTCATGATCTTGAAGTCCGTGATCCCAGTACTTCAAGAAATCTTAGTTGACTCGAGCGCCCGCTAAACTTCGGCTAGTATGGTCAAGTTGTCAATTGATACAGGCTCGTTTCCAATCTGACTACAAAACAATTATTATTCCTCTATTCAACAACAAAGGTGAGCTCACCTGAAGTGCGACTTACAAGTATCTCAAAGCGTTGAAAGACTTCTCAGCCAGTCACTTTTGTTTCCATAAGTCGCGGTCGACTGCACTTGCGCTCGCACACCGGTTGCAGGAAATCTCTGACTTAGCTGAAAATAAGAAGGCCGGGTGTTTCTTGATGTCACGGCCGCCTTCATTCGATCTTCATACAAAAGTTAGAGCGTCTGAGATGCACACTCATCATGATCAACTGCTTCAAGTCATACCTCTCCGGTAGAAGGCAGACTGTAAAACAAGGCCATGTGATTCCCCTTAGGGGATAGTCAGCACCTAAGGTTCAGTACTCGGACCCTACACGTTCATCGGATAAGTAAATTACATTCTTCTGAACATATCGGGCTGGCAACGTTTGTAGAACGATTACTAATGCGGATGACACCTCGATGCTATTTCGTCTTGAATTCGCTAGCCTATCGATGATATACGGACCGCCTTTGAATACACAGATGTGGTTATTGGAACGAGACCGCCTGATTGCCAACAAGACGAGACTCGTACTGTTCCACACGCCTCAAAGGCTCATCGATGTACGACAGGTAAAACTTAGTGGGTGACAACTTCTATGGTCCGAGACTGTCCATTGCTTGGGATTAAACCTTCAAGAGACAAGGAAATGGCAGGCACATTTGGCAGCCCAAGCTCCTAAATGCTCTGTGAGTACCACAGGACTAAAGAGACCCTAAGCAATTGGTATTCTTTCCAATAATACCATTTCTATTTTTCTGTTTGTCTATAAGGCGTAGCTTTTATCGGTGTTATGTAGTGCTCTGCCGGTGTGGGGAGGTAGCTATCGAAGAGTAACTCATAAGGCGCATATTATCCAGAACGATGACTAAAGAGCAATCGTTGGCATAAGCCGTGGAGTCTCTGTCAGCGATTTATATGCCTCTTACAAACTGCTTTCGGTCGATAAACACTACATCGTGCTTGTCGCTGTGCTTTGCCTTTTAGATGTCAATAGACATGATTCCACAAGGGATCTCCTTCCCGCTCACCGATGTCGTTAGTCGCTCTAACCGTCTCACTTCCACAATTCTTATTTTAATACCCTTTGTTGCTGTCGATTCGAGTATTGTTTTTTAGAGCTGACCCTCAGCTGTTCCCATATCTGGCAGGACTCAGCTCGTAACCTTTTGGGTATTACTATGAGGACCTGTAGGGGCCACCTTTGCTTATTCTCTTCCTTACTCGTGCCTGGCAAGAATCTTCAGATAAAGAAAAATGTTAAATAACTTTAAAGATTTTCCGCGTCTGACAGAATTTGAACCCAACACACACGCCCCGTCGATTCGAGTAGACATACTCTCGCCTGCCGCCGCTTACCGTCACCCTAAACCTCCCCTCCTAGACAGATACATTCACGTACGGCGGTGAAAGTATATGTCAAACAGTGCCAATGGTCTTGTAAGAACAGGTTTGTTATAGATAATAATGTTCTAATTACAACAATCGCTGTATAAAAACTCAGTGACGATGCGGTGTCACTCGGTTTAAATTATTTCTTCTCGTGTGAACTAGAGCGTTGTCAAGGTTGCAGTTCCGTTAATAAACCGATATTGTATATTTGTATATTGTATTATTATCGATCACATGATTTATTCAAACATACACTAGTTAGCAATTATTATTTCTAGGGATTATAGGGGGGGGGGGATGAGGTCGACAATGTCCCGAGGAAGGCGATGGCATTGCCTCTCTGCACAGCTAGGGACAGGCGCAGCAGAAAGAAAGAGCCTGCACGCTTGTCCCCGGTAGCGCGGACCAGCCGATGGTCTACCCCTTCTAGGAAGTTCGCAGTGAGAGGGCCGTGCCCGCCCAAGGTCTCAAAAGCAAGGGGAGAAAAAGGTGGGTCGCTTGCAGTGCGGCGTACTTCCTTAACTTGGTCCGCTCCGTACGCGATACCGCGTAGCCGGGGATGGTTGCACAGTGGTTGACATAAGAAGGTGCTAGAGTGTCAACCACAGTGCCGTCCCAAACAAGGTGCTGGCCTCGATGGAAGGGGATAAGGGTGAGGCCGTCTGGGCTGCGCCCGTCAGAGGTATCGAGGACCTGTGGCTCGCTTGTGCAAGGGATACCGGCGGAGTGGAGGGCCCTCACGAGCGTGTCATTAAGCATGGCGACCGGTGCTGCGTTCGCACGAGAGTCCGTGGTGGCCATTCGTTGCGACGGGGTCCCCGCAACGCTCGCAGCTGTGGGCCGCAACTACAGGGGCCCCGAGGCGGAGGTATTATTATTATTAGCACCAAGCAATTCTTAGTAAGTAGATACGCACGAAGTCATTATAGCAAAATAACAGATTCTGGTCTCCTTCACGATATCCTAAGAATTGCTTGGTGCCAATAATATATATATATATATATATAGTGAACAGTAGAACAGTCCGTCAAGTAAAATCCAGTAGACCTGAATTTATTGTACCAATTCAATACTTTTTTTTGTGTAATAATTTATTATACAATTTACTAACTTCATTCGGTGGAAAAATAACTTCGCAATCTGGATTCTAAACTATTCATATGGTTGACACCTCCTCTCTCAAAAATCCAATAAATAGAATCAATGACTCCATTCGTGCTTCGGACATCCTCTACCTCCCAAAGAACCACAGGCGAGCAACAGAGATCGTTATAATTGCTCTTTGTAGCTTTTTTCGTTTATTTTAACGATGCTCATTTCCGGATATCGCATGTTGTGATTCCAGTTGCTTTTATTCAGGACTATCCATCTATTCAAACGAAAAGAAAACTAATCGTTTGCAAACAGGCAGGTGTTCCCAAAGTGAGTGGTCCATTGGGGATATGTTTCAAAAACATGGAACAAAATAGCAGATAAATTTACATAATTTATGTAAACTAAAATTTATATATATATATATATATACTATAACTATATTTTATTAAATAAATAACGAAATGTAGCTTTCGTTTTATAGTTAATTAATAAACTCCATGCTGGACTTCTTACATTCGTCCCCGTCCAGTTACTGGACCTCCCCTTAGACTTGTTCTGATTCTTTCATAAGCTGTTTTAATATTATGCACAAGAACAAAATATATAGTTTTATCTATATACACCCACAGGATACGCCCAACACAATATCAGACGCGGTATGAACCCCATGACGTATTTGATTCATCCTAGTTTGATGTTCTTAAGGAGTTTCAACGAAATCTATTTATTCAACATCATTCATCCAACGCAATAATTGTTTCAATCAATTAAAAACAACAACGATTCTTATCCTAGCATCCCCTAAAATAGCATACCGAGGACCAGTTCGCACCAAGACGTTGAACCCGGTAGTAACACTGAAGTAGTTCACAGAATTTACTCCACCACGAGTTTGTTCCATTTGCCCGCCAATAGGCTCAGTTGGAGCGTACACATTGACTGTGATCATTTTTTCCTCTGCTAGAGACCGTTGAGTTATCATTACAGAGAAGTTTGTTAGACATTTCTGTTTTGTTAAATATAATGGCTTTTTTCGTACTCATACGGCATGTAAGCAGTACACAATTGTACTACTGTGTTATTAGCGCTGCTACATCGCGTAATTCAAACCAAATTGTAACACACAGCGTAACACCGAGCAACGCTAAATCAGAAAGAAAGCCAATTGCGAGGAAGAATTTGAGAAATGCTTAGCCATAGTCGGTCGAGCTGCTTGCATAATCCCACCCCTTCGCCTTTATTTGTGAATGTGCTCTGGTGGGATTCTTGAGAACTCATCAATGACTTACGTTCATAATATATTTCTGTCATGTATTTACATTAATTCTCCATCTTTGATATATTTCCACACATACATCTGTTGCATTGCTTTCTAAAACGACCATTCATTAACCTCGTTCTATCTTTCGTTCTCTCTCTCTCTCTCTGCACACGAAATTTCTATAATAATGTGCTTCCAAACATTAGTTCACAGATCGGCGTTGTTTTTTTTTTCTTCATAAGTGTCACCCATCTGTTGATGTTCATTCCTATGACTCTGCTTAGGATTTGACACTTCTATAATATGCGTAGGTAATAAGGACCGTATTTATAGTGTAGCTGACAGCAGCCTCACTATAATTTCGGCAAGGGAATTGCTTTGCCCCTAGCTAACAGGGTCCCTAACACCCTGTCGATGATGAACGCCGCCGCCAAGTCAGCCGAGAGCGCGGCCAGAATCAAGTTCGCCTGGTCAGGTGGAAATTCGACGAGCTCAAGTTGACTTGATATATCAGGAATCAGGTTCTTAACGAGGGCCACGACGACGAGGGCTGGGGCCAGAAGCGCGTACAACAGGGGCTTATTCTCGAACAAACTTTCCATAAATGGATGACCCCTAAAATGATTCAGCATACAAATTAATAGCTAGTTCAACTCGTGACAAATCAATGGAGGAGTAAAAATGACGCCAGCAATATTTAACCGAAAGGGAACATGGTTTCACATGATCCATAATATTGAAAATATAGCAAAAGAGTTTTCATGTTGCAGCTTTATAAAAAATCAACTTTGCACCTATTTGTACCCAGCAGATGGCAAATGTATATATATATATATATATTGGATTGCACAGTGACATAACGTACCGATAATTGACAGCGAACGTAGATATTTGCAAGGCTATCGAGAGGATGTAAACGGTAGAGTTCAGGAGCGACGGCTCGAATTTCGAATCTTCCTTAACCTCCTTAGGTTTCAGTCCCTCGTAGAGCCCTGTAAGGTAGATCAAGGTACAAAGGTGCACCGCAAACTGTAGCATTACGGTGAGCAGTGTGTACGCGTTGAATATATTAGCGAGGGGCCGCTTCTGCGATAGCTTCTCCTGAGGTTTCGAACGAGAGATGAAAAGGAAGCACGCCGCCAATAGCAGACCCTGAAACGTAACAACGAATCCTCGGTTACAAACTACTTATTTGACTACGTCGACGTTGTAATTTCGAACGATCCTGCATTGTGTGAGTGAGAAATCTACCTAACAAAGTATGCCAGATAATACATTGTCTAAAAGATAGGTTTCACGGTATGCCTAATGTATGCAATAGCATACTGGATAATATTTAGCATGAAATGAATCCAATGTTTGTTTCTCAACTTGAGTACACGTCCCGACTGCGTGCTCTCTCAAAGCGCTCAATTGTGCGTGCGTGTAGCTCTACGTATGCTTTGGTAAATGCTCTTTGCATGTCATGACACATCCGATATGCAAACGTTCTTAATTAAAGCACGCAGTATCGCGTATTACTTCACTACAACATTCGAAAAGTATTTACAAGCAAATGTTACCTGTAAGGTTGCCTGCGAGTCGGAGAACTTAATTCCGTCGAGGTAGAGAACTGACTGGGAATAGGCCAGCACGAGCGCATTAAGTGCGAGGATCTTGAACATCTGTAGTGTAGTGACAAGCGTGCAGCGTCCTTGCTTCAAAATGTGAGCGAGACATTCGACGGACGAGCCTTTGTATGTAAACGGAGCCGCGATAGACGCGTCTCCCAACTTGACCACCTCGAGGGCCTCCTCTTGTTCCAATTCCTATAGTATCGTACACGAACAAATAGGACAACAACGACAAAAAATATATATCATTATATATCTATGTACATATATAATATTAGCTGTCCAGAACAGTAGATTAATCCTGTTGATGCTGCTGAAGAGGAAATGGCGATGCTTACTCTCGGGTCACGGTCGGAACTAGTTTCACTTGTATGCTCTTGATCTTGTATTAGTGCAACGCTGCCGGCATAATCGTCCTAAGGTTAACAGAAATCCTAATTAGTTTAGCTTACATGGCACACAGCGGGCATATCCAGAGTGGCATTGTCGTCTAGTGAACGACCGCTACAGCAATAGAAAGGTACCTCAAGCAGTAGATTCACGATACAGCCCATTCGTATGATAAAAATCTAGGACACCTCACATCGTGTGAATAGGTGATGTCGACGTGTACTATGTTTGTCTTACCTTAAGCATCTGTTCTAAAGCTGCACGGGTACGATCCCTAGGTGGCAGCCTCTGTAGTAACTGATCGGGCCGTGGACGAGGTTTCACCGGTTTGGGTTTCGAAGGTCCGTCTGAAAGTAGTGCAACACCGACATGGGCATGCTTGAGGGCTCCCATATCATTGGTGCCATCACCCGTCATCGATGTCACCATTCCGACGGAATTAAGTCGTGTGATTATCATCTCCTTTTGTTTGGGCTGCACCCGGGCGAACACGCGTACGTGAGCCAATGCTTTTGCTCCGCATTCTCTTTCAAACATCTCAAGGCCGTCACCAGTGACGCAAAGGTCGTGGTTCGGCGGCAGCCTCGATGTAAATGGAAAACCATTATCATTGTGAGCGCTCCATTGACGCTCATGTGGGTCGAGTACGAGACAGGGCCGCGATACAAAACTCAGTTCACGAGCAATGTGGCATGCGGTCAGCGGTGCGTCGCCAGTGATAATTGTGACGTGATGTGATGAATGACGGATCTGGCGGATGGCCTGCAGGGAGTCCTTTTTTATAGGGCAGCTCACGACGAGAAAGCCGCAAAAGTGTAACTGCGACTCGACCTGATCCCGAGTGAGCTCACGAAGGGTCGAGCTCTCGAGAGCGCCTAACTCCTTGTAGGCCAAAGCCAGTACCCTGGCCCCGTTGAACGACAACTCCTGGTGTGTTTCACTGTACTTGTTCGGCACCTCTTTCAACATCTTCTGAATGACTTCAGGAGCACCCTTCACTGTGGCTGTGTATTCAGTTGTGATTGTTGTCTTCAGACTTGACGAAATCACGGACATCCGTCCCAAGGCTGAGCTGAAGTGAAATCGTCGATGGATCTTGATGCCGGGCTGTTTCATTTTGTCTGGCGTGCAAACATCTCCCTTACCCACCGACCATTCAATCGAGGCCAGCGTGGCCTTTTCCAGCGGATCGCCCACGAGACCTGAGTCGGTCTGTACAAGAGAGTGGCATGATACCATAACTCGTATTGCCTCCGCCGGCGAGCTCTTGGCTGCGGTAACTTCTCCATCCAGCTGTGCGACTCCGTCAATTTGCAGCTTGTCCGAGGTTAGAGTGCCTGTCTTGTCAAAGCAACAAATACTTATTTTGCCGGCAAACGGAATCCTGAACGCTTCTGTACAAAATATACCCAGTTTAGCCAGAGCTAATAAAGAGGAGTTCACCGCTAGTGAAAGCTCGATGGGTAGCTCTGGAGGGACGACCGAAGTTAGAATTAAGGTGCATTCAAGCATTAATTTGTACCGGCTGCGAGCCGGATCTTCGATTCCTTTCGTCCAAACATATGAGGCGGCGGCGATTGCAAAGACTAGCAAGAACAGGATAAATGCAAACGTTTCCTTATTGTTTGCCGTAACTCGCTTAACTCCAAAAAGAATCGTTCTCAGGAGCTTCCCCTGCGAAGTGCTAAATCCGGTTCGTAATACGTAGCCAAGACATCCGCTGTCCGTTGGCTTTGTGCCTCCGGCTGCTTTTCCTGGCCCCGTATGTTGCAACACTTTTGTGCCGCCCGATAGAACGTGCAGTTTCGTATCTGCTTGCAGATCGAGGTTTCGACTGAGACTGTCACATTGTTCCAAGCCCTCCTTAATTAGTGGAATCGATTCGCCGGTGAGGAGAGATTCGTCTACGACCACAGTGCCCCGCAATAGCAGCACGTCACAAGGCAATGCGTCTTCTGAGCGCGTTACTGAGATGAGGTCACCTGGAACCAACTCCTGACTAGAAAGGTGCACCCAACGCCGAGCCCGATAAACCAGCATTCGCCGGGGTGACGTATAGTCAGCCATTCTACGAATTTCTGACAGATTGCGCATCGTTTGCTGGACGAGTGTGCACTCGAACATCACAAGCATCATCAGCGTGAATAGCGAATAGTACCAATACTCATCTAGGCACCACAAACCCACACAGAACACCTGTAACAATAATAACAACAACAACAATAATTACATTGAACAAAGGCCCTGAATGAACAGATAACAGTACAGGCACGTCGTACAAGTTCAACGTTGTCTATTATAGAGCACTATGAAATATACATGGTAACATAGAAATAAACAGAATAACATATGTCTCGCATGAAGGATGTATTTCACAAACAATCGCGGGCCACCTCGCTTATTCCAGATTCAGCGACAGAATCGCCAAGAAAAAAAGCATTCTAGAAGGACGTTTCACACTAAAGAGCACACTGTTAAAAAGCTAATATGGCTAAACAGACAAATATTTGAGGAACTGCATTAAACGATCAACTAACCTGAAATACAAAAAAGGGTGCTGTTGCCCTTTCGATAAAGAGAGGCCAGAAATCCGGTGCGTCAATAGAAAGAATATTTGCACCGAAATGTGATCGAAGCTGCCCAGCTTTGTCTTCATCGATTCCTAAAAATCACACAGAAGAAATATACGGCGATATAAGTGATACTGACCGATTCTGCAGTTCGCAAATACTATGCAAAAAACAATAGCATCATAGAGCTCATTCCACCAAAATTGTCAGTATGTGAACTGTAGCCTAATCATCTCATTAATAGCGTGCTAAGTAGTTGCGTTGAGTATTGAACATTGTACTCATTAGGATTTATGCATCATGTTCACATTGAATGGGCTGCCCACTTTCAAATTAGATCGGATTTTCTTCAAAGTAAATCGGACGTGACCCCGGATGGATTCCTTGTGTTACCTCAAATGATGATAAATCATACAGAGAGAGCACTGCCATCTCGGGCAGCACATACCATATACTTTCGAAATACGATCACTTCAGAGCTACTTGGTTGGTTTCGTTGAACCGAATGCAATTGCTTATACACCGGTTTTATGATGAGGCAAACATCAAAATTCACTGGATGAACTATGTGAACTACAATGACAACACTGTTCTTTACAAGTAATAAATTAACAGCTGAAGCTGAAGTGAAGCGAAATCATAGCATACCGTTTACTAATAACAAAGCAATTGCACATATGCATGCACATGTACATTGTCTATACAAATAGTTGATCATCATCACTGGAGACAGAGAGATAGGCAGATATAGAGATACCCACCGGTAGCGCTGACGTAGGTTGATAGCTCGTTGTCAATGGGATACAGCAATGGCTCGAATCGTTGCGTTTCCGTGTTAAGAATGTACTTGGTTTTCTATTTCGATGTAAACGAACGTAGAAGAACAATACAGAACAATACAGTTACTGTCAGCAAAAAGCAGTTATTACTAAGAACGAAAAAAAAAAGCCAAATAAATATCGTCACTTTATACCATTGCGGAGACAAAACGAAATCAGGGCGTTTTCCTCAGAAAATATGCTATCGGTATAGTTCTGAAGATTAGGATCTAACCTGAAAGATGAAGAAACGATTCTGCCGGTCCCGACAAAGTGGCACAAACTCAGCACCCCCGTTATTTTCCGTTGGTCGAACGAGACAGGTGTCAGCCAAGGCAGGAGGCGCACTCGAGCAACATAGAGCTCGTCTAACACCCACAGACCAGTGTACGGCTAGCCACACCAGAGCCTATCGAAATATGAGAATCACGTAAAAATTTTACTCGGAGTCAATGTTCAACATTCAACAGAAGCAGATATCAGGGTTCGAAGATCGAGAATAATACACAAATACTTGTTCTATGTAGATCGATGAGCACAATACGATTTGCAGGAAATAACAATGCAATACTTCTTCTGATAAACCGGGACCTAGTAAACACCTAGAAAAGTTATTGTGCCTGCCACATCATGTCAAAAAGTGAGCATAACAACGGTTGGTTAGCAAAGGTATTTAATTGTATTAAAGTATTAAGGACGGAAAATGTATTAGAATAAATATGATTTGCGAGAAAGTCCATATAAGCAATAATACAGGGGGGATACAGGCCGCTCGAGGCACCTTGACAAATCGAAGCTACCTGTTAAAATCTTAAAGCAACGTATTGCCCACTTGTATTAGTTTCAGGCTTTCTAAGCTATATATAGTATAGGGGCATTCATCTAATAAGATGATACCTGCAAAACGAAGATCGCTGGCAACGCAAGAAGGCCATATTCCGATCCGGGACCGAGAATGCCTGCCCACAGCGCGTAGATAATTCCAAACGGCCAGATCTGGATCAAATCAATCAAACAATATGTGAGATTAATGGAGTCCCGTAAAGTTTTCGTAGAATAATGAGAACCAAACATTTACACGATTTTTTTTCATTTATGGGGCGAAAAAGGACGCGCCACCTGTGATGACTGATCATAAATGAAAGCCGAACTGCGTTCAAGGAAAACAGAAAATAGCTTACGAATTTTGTTCTTCTTTTCATATTCGTTTAAATATTTACAAGACACCCTTCGAAAATATATCAGCGCCTTGAGTTTCATAAATATTGAACCTGTAATGGCCCTATATCTATATGAATATAGCGTATTTATATCGAAAACGTAATGATCGCGTCTCTTACCCTTCCATCGCGAGCAGGCGCGCGCCAAGTGAAGGTCTCAACTGTAGATACCAGATCATCGAGCGCCATCTCCTAATAACTGAGGAAAAACAGAACCTCACCTAAGTTTTAGCCCAGAGTGGTTCTATCAGTGCATAAGGGTATGAATAAATCGACGGTTCTAATAAAACCGATGGAGCGATGTAGAATTTGGCGACCGTAAGGCTAAACTGTCATCGAAAGCTGAGATAATAATTCTTTCTGCTGGCGCTAAAACCTCCCCCTGCAAACAAGTGGTTACTGCCCGTGATGCAATAGAAACCAATCGGGGTACCGCGGTAGCGAGCGTAATTATATTTGCTATCGTTTCATCAAAGGGCAAGGTTAGCTAATTAATTAATTTCGCAAAGATCATCGAGATCGAGTTAAATCATCGAACCCGAATTTTGTCCATTCTCGAAGTGCCAATATTAACTCAGTATAAATATTTGCTATTCTTATTCATAGGATCATTTAATTAAGCGTTTAATACACGCTTTTAAATGACGGACAGTACTATAAGCTCATCGGCTAATGCCAAGTGAATTAAAAATGGAGGCCAAATAAGCTGTATCTGTCGCTATTAACCAAAATATAATCACAATCCGAGCTACTTATGTATGTGTTCATGCATCATAAGAACGAAGCGGGTCAATCATAAACGCCTGCATGAGGTTGCTCAACAAAAGCTTCGTTATCACTTAATAGATCGACAAACTTTGGTTTAACCATGGCCTAAAAGCCGGAAGTTCGAAACAGCCGAACTCCGACAATTGCAAGTCGTGTTCAGTCCGATGAGCATCAGGTCAAGGAAGTGCGATTTGCATTCAAGGGGTCCGTTTTACGAAGAAATGCCAAAGCAGTATCGTGGACGTTAAATGTTTAAGGCTGAGAGTTAGCCCGAAAAAATTAAGCATTAGTTCAATGAAGTTCCACTTTTTCCGTCCACGCCGCCATTATTTGATGGGCAAACAGCTGTAACGAAACGGATGAGGTTTATGGAAAATTATTGAGACATGCGAACTATTTCAACCTTTCTATATATATATATATATATAGAAATGTATATGTACGCAAACTTCTACGGCATATTACGCCTTCACGGGTGAATTTCGTTTCGCGCACTGTGTTCAATTGAGGAGTGGATTTCTACTTGGTGAAAACGAACCCAATCATAAATCATTCTTTTTCTTCAACATACTGTAGAGTACAATTTTCACTATAGCAAGCGATGTGATGGCTTCAGTACGTCTGTCCAATCGAACAAACCAAGTGTGTACTTCAAAGTCAATCGTTCAAGAAAGCTGTTTCGAACCAATCTTCTAGCGAACTCGAAACAAAATCGCCATATTTCAAATGAGAACTCATCTGTGAATGGATTGGATCGAAAGTATTATTATTATTACTATCATTATTACGAGCATATGATTAAAATCGTTCATAGGTGAAAGCGAGTTCCTCTATTTTCGAGTATGTAGGTTGTAAAAATATCACGATCCCTATTATTCCTAGTATCATTATCATATCGTTAATATCGACGTTACCATAAGACTGGTTACTAGCAATACGTGGCTTTGTAAATGCATGCATGACAATCGGCCGCTCGCCCCGAAAGCTACTGGGACAGGCTCGACATAATTTGCAAACAACAACAGCAAGGAAACTTCCTCCTTGGAACAGCATCTGCTTGTCCACGACGCCCTATGAAGCGCTTACCGCACACACACACACAGCCATACAGGTCATCCATTTGCAGAAGTACAACATGCTCCGCGGCCACAGAAGCAGCAGCAGTGGTCCGTGCGTAACAGACAACAAAAGCGGAAACCTTCCAGATTTATTCACTTACAATAGCGAAAGAGCAAGATCGTCGCCCTTTAATGGAACTCCACGATTCACACGGTGCGGTTGCACACCCTCCTGCACCGGGCCTAGAGTTTTATTGCACTCAGCCCCCTGCAAATTTACATGTTTTTTCGGCACAGTAGCAACTATCAATAGAAACACTGGATTTGACGAGCCGATCGAAAACAGCACACCGCTCGACGGCACCGACTGTTGAGCCCTGCTGACGGCAGACCACTAGCCGCGGAGGTGAGTCGACCGAAGAATTTCGTATCAACAAACCGCGCGGTCAACTAGATCTTAAGTTGTGGCGAAAATACAACTCGAAACAATTCGTTTGATAATATCGGGTCGATTCCGAAAGACGGACCCTGTTGAACTGTGTATTCACTCAGTCAGTTTGGGGCCTCTAGAATTTTATGCTAGTAAGTTCTATGCGATTCGCTAGAATTGATTACTTGCGCCCGAGCAGACGCAGTTCAAACAGAACGCGCGGCAATTTACGCTAAGTGTTCCTTAGCCGTCGAAACAAGAAATAAAGTACTTCATAAGCAACTTGTCCGTGTACATAAGTTGTAACGTTCTGCTTTTAATTATTTGATTCAATTTAGACTTAGCAAGTTCCAAAAATCTTGATTGAACCCTGGCTCCATGCTCAAGATCAAGGATGACCTATCTGTCCTCACTGCTGCGAATGGCTCCACAATTCTAAATTGTTTCCACAAAGCTAAACTACTTTGTAAACTGTTCTAGAAGACGTAAAAAGGCCGATCCTAATGCCCACAGTTGGGGTCGCCTGCCTAAGCGACGTTCACTACGTGAACGACGTGGATCCGTGCGGGATCACCGTGTCCAATCAACTCGAAGGCCTGAGCGCCAAACGAAGCGGCAATCCTGAACAGTTTCCTGCTGCCCTTCTCTCGAAGACAGCTCTCGGCCTAGGTAAACGATTAAGCTACATTTTTGGTGATAAGCGTACTGACCCTGCAAACAAGCGCCCCGTATCATGAACCGCTGTTTCCTGTAAAATAATGGAACGCATAATCTGTAATGCAATTGTTTCGAATACGGAAGCCCAAAATCGGATGTCCCCTCTTAATGTGCTTATCGTAAAGGCCATTCAACGGTAAACTTCCTCTTTGGATGTTTCAACAGTACCGCGTTGGCGTTAAATGAAAATACTCCAGTCGATATGATTGACATACACGAATTTCAAATACAAGTGATGAAAGCGCTGAAAACAATACCACATGAGACTATCCTATCTGTGTCACCCTGCCGGGGTGTCAGACGTCTTGTCTCCTCGATCGCTGATTTCTTGCTAGGAAGTTCAATTTCAATAACTGCCTTTCCAAAACGAGCCAGGCTTCCGCCGGATTTCCGCAAGAAAGAAAGAATGTACTAGAAAGCGACTCAGTCAAATTCGCCTTATTAAACTTGTAATACTGGTATGGGATACTGAGAACTGTGTCACCCTCCACAAGGCTCTTAACCTGTTTTCCCATTGTCGAACAGCATGGAACTTAAGCTATCGGTCCGCAAATGCGGTGTTATTCTCCTTGGTGCGAAAAATTAAAGATGGAACTATGATCTGTGGGTTGAAATCATAAATAAGATGGAAACAGTCAAAGATCTTGGGTCGGGTTTTCTGCTTTCTTATACTTCAGTGGCTAGGCGGACTTTGCTCTTCACAAATGTTGGCTAATATGCTGTTGCACATTCAGGTCCATTAGGTCCCCTAGTGCCTACCTTAGACAATTTCAACTTCACGTTAGCCCTCTGTTCATGTGCACATATATCTGTGGACAAGGACTTTTGAAGATGTTGCGACAGCTTATCCGTTGAGACTTTGTCATCAAGCCCACCTATCCCTCAACCCGACTGAATATCTTGCTTTGAGAGGCCAGCCTACTGGTGTATCATTTTTTATGTTCTCAGAGACAAAATCGATTTATCTGCTATGTATTACCTAGATACGAAAATGAACCCGTAAGTCCGTGAGGTAACGACGGCATAATAAACCTAGTATGATTAACGGTTATTTCCGACTCGATTTTTTTATTGATCTGATGTTCCTATTAGCTCTTATTTGACAGAAAGAATCAGGCACACATGAAGGCATAGGGCGACCTACTTCGCAGTACACCTCACTGGACCGAAGTAGCTCGCAGTGATGCGTTTTAGTTACGATCGCCGGGTTGGGTGCCCCACTAACGAGACTAGCTTCTAAGGCATAGAACACATAGACCAACATAAGATACTGAAACCGTATCTAGCTGCGGAAACCGAAATCTAAATGCAAAACCTTTTGCAGATATGCAGCGTCTGTGGATCGAAATGAGTGGACCATGCGTGGATTTGGATAGTTTAACCCGCTTAGCTTCAATTTTGCATCACAACACGTTGGTGTTTGCCTAAAGCAGAGTCATAGGCTGTGAACACCCACTAGATAACTACTGTCTGTGACCCTCCCTCCCTGCCACCTTGTTGGGTTTCGTTAACACTTGACCACCATGTCAGTTGTCAATCTTTGTTGCGTGACTGCACAAGCATCACTGGTCTACCTAGGAGAAAAAACATATCGTACAGTTGGTGTAACAGAGCGGACGAGTAGTTTATTTAGGCTAGAAGTTGTTGCGTAATTGGCATCTCTTGGCAAAGACAATTACTAAGAGGAAGCAACTAAATTGCTGTCTTGATAGTATATTCTAGAAAGGCATCCCTTCGACAGGAAAGGTGGAGTGCGAAGACCCACATAATGGAAAGCATTCTTGTAGCAAAAAGTCATTGAGTACCGATGAATCTACTGGGAAGTAATTGTTCGCCTTTTTGGACAGCAATGAACTCCAATCGGTTTGCTTTGACTAAAAGGGTGCGTATGGTTTCAACATGAAGCGAACAGTTCATATATACCGACGACAGCAAGGGCCGTTAATTCATCCTATTGACTGTCCCTGTGGCGACACTTCAGTTTAGCGAGCCTCCGAACGCTCGTTCCAAGGCCTGCTGATCTTCAGCCGACCCAGAAAAGCAGATAAACAGTTAGTCCACGATTTATTTGTGTGTCCGTTTGTGTGTGTGTGTGTGTGTTGGTTGATTGTGTTCTTTCCCAAAGAAACGCTGCATTAGAGGGGGCTGCTATCGTACATGATGAATGAAGGTTATTTTCAACAAGCTCCCATATATTTCAAAACGTTTCTTCATTATATTAGATATCATACGATATTAAAAGGTACCGAGGGCCCAAAAATTGCCATTTCCAGAGTCTGCTAGCTCGCATCTCCCTGAGTCCCGGGTTTGTGCCTTCCGATTTTTGTATGTTGATGATATAGTATCATTTCTCTATCGGGCTCTATCATAAATAGGTGGACAAATCGATTATATTTCATCTGAAAAAATATAAGCGCTTTTCGACTGAAATGTGGTCTGCATGCATTATGTAATGACGTACTACATTGTGCTGGGAGCAAAAAGGGTTTTATTCATAAATTTTGTTCTTTGTGTCAACTAAGGGCGAATAATGCTGCGGTCTGCCTCTCTTAATTAATCGTGTATCTCTCTTAGTTCTAGTGGTACTCATTAGTCCATCTACAGTAGTTTCATCTATCTGTAATATAATTGGATGTAGGAGAGTGCTGCCATGTGGTTGCTGTGCCTGTATGATTCTCGTTGAGGTCAGTCACTGCGTACTACTCGGAAAGGTGGGATTCCGCTGCACCTACAGTATCATTTCCGTGCAGGGAAATTAATGCTGAACGAACCTCAAGACCATGCTAACTCGACACACATATATAGTAGTAACAATACCAGAACGGTACCAGAATGTTTATTTGCGCTTTTTTTGTTAGTAAATTCGATTTCGATGGTCACCTCCATAGCCATCAATTACTGTTTAGTTATACGGGTCCTGGGACATGGACCACTGGTGTCCCCTTTTGTGTGTTAATGGCTTCTTCATATTTATATTATTATTATTGAGTATGCTTATTGTAGTTGTTATAGTTGTTGTTGTTCTTGTTGTTGTACAGAGCCATATCGTTGTATGTACACTGTGGTGTTAATCCGATGATCGGCTGCTCCTTGACTCTTGTTGTCGCTGCTTCGCTTAGCAGAGGCGGCACCGCGGAGTAAAGAACCATTGCTGCCCACGGTAGGCCATGCAGATGGCGGGTTTGGCCAGGGTTGCCATTTTGTGATGTGCTGCGTGGCGATGTCAATTACTCGTGCCGGAACGCTTGTTGCTGATTTTTCTCGTACGGCATTTACCGGATAGTAGTTGTAGGCCGACTTCGACCACACCCGGAAGCAACGGTTCGACTCGCTAACAACTGTGAAACAAAACCGAACATGGGAATAATGAGAGCTATTCTTCAACAAGGCAGATCTCAGAAGCCAATTGAATACGGCCAGCACAAGTAAGTATGACTCCTGTCCAGGAAACTACAGTAGGTATCCACGTATTGTATAACAACACATCGTATTCAAACAGCGACAACTCACAATAATGATTTGCTGGCGCTTAGATTCACGGAGCACCCCTGCGCACCTGCCACTCCACGGTGCGCAGACTGAATCGTCGGCAGAAGCCGAATGCATGTGCCGATTTAAATGCCAGTACTTACCAATGCAAAACCAAAACAGGCGAACGAAATCTCTTGAAAGAGGATAATCAAGGGAACAGCTTCGTGTCTCGTATACGATTACTTTTTCTTCTCTCTCTCTCTCTCGCTCCCTCATTTTCTCTCTCTTTATCCTTCTTTATCCTTCTGTGGGTGTTTGTCGCTCTCCTGGCGACGGCCTCAACTCTGCTGTGCTTTGATTGTAGCTGCTGGCTGAGCCCGAACGCCGGCAGCCGCTGGGAACACTCGGTTTCATTCGCTTCTCTCGAGACCCTTCAAGTCTCCTGCCCCGCCGTACTCGAAACTCGAGGTGTATGCGCCGCGTCCGTCCTCGCCAGGCGAAAAGAGCAACAGCTGTAACAGAAGAATTATGACAAGGACAGTGAACATCACGGTGGTATACCGTTGTACGTGTTATTGCCGAGTACTCTTTAGCTACGAGCCAACGAGGACGACTAATGTCGGTCCGATAAGAAAAAAATAGATCTGGCGTCTAGTCCAGAAGAGTGGACAGAGGCTAAAGCTGAACGATGGCCTCTCGACAGAGAGAGAGAGAGTAGATGTAGATAGTGTTTGGATGCTGCGATAAGGGATTGAGACAAGTTTGTAGCGTATGATGATGTCACGTAAGAATAACATATATATGAGGCAGCTCGATAAAAGCTGGTTGATAGTGCGCATCGAGCTGATGGTAGGTGTTCCAACAGATTGAGCCTACAGTGTGCCGCCTGAGCTGAAATCGTCAGTAAATGGTTAGTGAGAATATCACTCAAGTGTTTTCCATTGCATAGGCTCGTGGTTCAAAAACGATTTTATCTGCATCTTCCATTGAACTTACACTACAGAGTCCATATAGGGTCATATACTTGTGAAGAACGGCCAAATAGCCGTCTGTGTGCGAAAAACCATGCGGGAGAATTCAAAGTCATGCCGTAATGTAAGTATTACGATTCTCAGCAACTAATGAATGTGCACCAGTGGAGAGATAAACGGATTTCATCGGAACAAAGCCCAGCATACGATCATCAACTGTGCTACTACCAAGGCAATAAGTAGTTGAAGGTCCCTTAAGCAAAACCCTTATTTTACTATGGGGAGTCCCCTTCTCACTAGTAACGCCCTACTGTGGTTAATGCTCAGCTCACTGATCGAGCGAGACTTTCTCGGATGACACCTTGTTCAAAGAGAATTGTGCACACATATAGGTATTATATATGCGATAATATGTTCTTGGATATTTGCGAAGTGAATTCTGATCTTGGATAATTACATTTGCGTGCCACATCCTCGTTGGGAATACGAAATTTCATGTCGGTCTTACTTTGATCTTTGTTGAAGGCACTTTAGAAATGATCTTTTCTCCAAGTAATAAACTGTGCTTTTATAATTGAATAAACTCTGATCTCGCTGGTATAGAAGATGTTATCAAGTGATTTTATTTTTGCATCTCGTCACTGATACCTCCATACAATTAGCTTCGCATCAAGTAGCGATGCAGTTAATTGCATTTTAGACTATCAGTATCCACTCAATATCTCGAGCCGCCCCACAGACCTTGAGATCATTTGGCATGCATTTCGTGGGCAACCCCCAGTTCGACGAAGGCGAACGGCTAATTGGTATATATATCAGTAAGCCTAGATATGATCCCTGAGGGAAACCAGAGGGACATTCAGTTCGTTCGAATAAAGAGTCACCGACCTTGACAATAAGGATGTGTTCTAAAAAGTACAAGTGGTAATCAGATCAATTCTGAGAGCGTCCATTCTTCTGAGGAGAAAGGGATGGCCCGCTCTGTCAAACGCTCGAAAGACGCTGAATTACACGTTGTACGTTTTGTACGAGATGATATCTTCCATTATAAGCAATAGTATTATAATCGAAGATACTAGACAACATCATCGCTTACCAAGGCAATTCCCATCCCCCCACCCGAGCATTGGGCCCTTGGATGGCAGGTCTCACTTCATCGTCATTTACATGCCAGATTTAGTCTATTGGTGTTGTGGATGACGTGACCTCTTCTTGTGGACAACTGACACCATCAAGTTTCTAGAAAGTTGTGATTCCGCTCAAACTTCGGAGCAACGGGTGAAGATCCTCAATAACGCCACCGGCGAGGGAGTGGGAAGCCTATGTAAAGAAGATCGGCCGTAAATTTCTCGCCCTTTCTCGCCTATCAGAGCCTTTGCCTGGTACAGCTTTATACTTCATGTTTAATATATTCAACTTCAAGAAAAACAAAATCAGAATTAAAATTGTTTGAAACACTAAAAGATAATCTGCCCGATTGGCTCACTTGGCCATTTATAGTCGAAACGCGCATGGTGTACATAAACTAATGTGCTAACCACTTAAAATTATCATCTGCCGTTCCACGCGTCTTGCTATTATCCGTACAAGAGCTCACGTGATAAAAGTAGATCTTATAGTAAGCCCCGTAATTCCTCGTTGTGCCTTCCGTAATCTAGGACTATTGAGCGAATCGGATCGCGCCGGATCATCAGAGGGGATTCACTATATCTCGAAGGCTAAGGCACGCGCGAAGTGGATTTTAAATCGGTGAGGCACTCAGCGGAGCATCGCTTATGTTCAAAAATAGCAGGGACATTATTTTCTACCTTGAATGAGTGCTATATTTGTGAGGCTCTCAAAAGAGACTTGCTTCTCGTTCGCGTTCCGATGAAATCGACAGAAGCAGAAAAGGAAAGAATAGCTACCTATGTGGGTATCGTCTTGCGATTAAGCCCATACATTAGTGATTGGGTCGGACGTTCCATACATTGCCAATATGCCGCTTCGAAATCGTCACGTGTATATACATATATATCCACTGTCCACGTGCACATTAATAAATATTGTAAACGACTAAAGATTTTATTCCCCCTTGCTGAGTAAGCCGTCGCAAGGCAGGGTTGCCGAATGGGTGAATCTTTCACGATGTTCTATGCCTGAGGCTAAGGCAAATCAAGTGATTACTCGTGGGGTGCATGATATCGGATGCACGATTTTTCTGAAGTGAAACCAACAATTGGCAAATGCACCAAACTAAAACGTATTCGGTCCCGTTCGTGGCGACGGTCTTGATAGGACTATAAAGCGAATTTTCAAGTATATTGAAACTTTTATGATAATCTAATCTCGATTTCGAAGGAATACATAAATATAATGGGCTCATAATATTTAAGGAACAGTTGTCAGCTGGACGTTTGCCTTTCGACGAATGACAGCAGATGCAAAATTGGGTATGGAAACAGCAAATAAATGAGTTCTGGAACAGTGTAGCAGATGCCAGGGTTAAAGTGTCTAAATAATAAACTTTTCGGGCTGATGCACAGCGAACATTTAACGTCCACGGTACTGCCTTCGGCATTGCATCATAAGACGGACCCCCAGAGTTAAAGTGTCTGAGTTCATGAGATTGGCTCATTGTGCCGTCATACATGTTTGACCGGCGTGGCTGCGATGCCATTACACTACCTGGCCATTAGTCATGAGTTCCTGGCCTCGCCACAGGCAGACAGGCTTTGTTGGCTCTGCGAGTAGAACGTGAAGAAGGAGAATTTCCTGCTGCTAAGATCTCTGAAGTGCCATCCTTCGTCGATAGCAAAAAGTGTTATAAATGTATTAATTTATGTTATTGCTTGCAACGTATGGCTCAGCTGCTCTGGTAGGATATACACACAGGTATTGTACAATGGGATTATCCAAAGACCACGCGAAGTTGGACGGTTGTATATTTTATCAGGAAAAAAGTACGCTCTCTTATTGGGTTTTTTTTGTTTGTTATTAACATTTCATTATCTAAGGCGTATGTCGCAATTCAGCTGATAATGGGCACATTACTGATTACAGACTTATAATCAGGAGTACATTGCGGCGTCATTGTTGTGTCATTGTCGAGGACAACCGTCTGGATGAAAAAGGAAGAAATCTTCAACACAAATCTGGAATACTGTACACAATAGATTACAAAATCTCCTCGATTCGATGGTGTAATCTAGTGCCGACATGTTCACCTACCGCTCTTAGAACATCGCGAATCTGATCTCGCCGCGCCGGGTCCGCTCTCGTAGGAAGATAACGTGCCTGGGATTCTACCGAGAGGCTGAGCACGATCAGCCCAACTAGGATCAGACCGCACAGGACACCACGTGCAGACATTGGGGGCGACATCCTGATTTGTCTTTCGCTTGAAGACTTGAAGAGATTTACGTTTCCTCAACACGAATGGATACCTAAAAGATACAGCAACAATAATTCGATTTAAGTGACGCCGTGTTGATATACCAATTAGAAGAGGTTAACGTTAGCCAACGAGGAAAAATTACCCATTTGTTAAACGATTCAGGAATATGCAACAAAACTTTATTTGTAGCTATTATTCGCCTTATTTAATCCATTCGATCAATCGTTTTCTCCGCAAATATATAAGTTGCTCCAATTAGAGCCCAAAGAGCTAATTAGAGCCCAATCAAGCATTTTATTGCATCTGAATTGTCAAATGTGTGCCGTTCGACCGAGGGGTTTACATCTCATAAGCTCGAAGCGTACATGCTCAACAAATTATAAATATTTCGACGATCGCCTCCTGTTCCTCCAGTCATGGCGTCACTAGCTAAACTTTTTCGAGCTAACTTACAGCCAACATTTAACGTCCGCGGTACCGCTTTCGCATTGCTTCGTAAGACGGACCCCCCCGGCGTCACTAGCTGCAATCATTCATCTGTACGTCTGTTGACATATTCCCTCCCGAGCTAATTCCGTTCGGTTCACAGTTTTGAGAGAATCAAAAAAAAAAAAAATACTAATCCCGTAAAGTGTTACAGTGATTTTTTGCAATAGGTCCCTTATAGAGGCTATGTGTCGACCTTTTCCAGAAGCCTTTATGAGACCTTACGAGAAGTGTGTTGCGGAGGATGTGCAGCAAGTATTCTAGTTTCAAATCGGGGACGGATTCAATCAATTAGAAATGATAAACTCTCAGGACGAGTGTTTCTATTTCTGTCAGCTTACGCTGAAGTCTGTATCTCAATGCGTGCTTGTGATGATTCACTGCGGATGCTTGTCTTTGGCGATCCTTATGTAAAACGAAGGTATTGCAATCCGGCACTGTTCGCCCTACATCGAACGGTGGTATCCTTTCGTGCGTAATGCACTTCTTCCGTGTGAAAAAAATAAAAGTATTGCAATTGTAAGCTGAAACAACGCCAATCTACTTCGGTCATTACAGAACGATCTAAATACAGTACATAGCATCCATTGGTTGAAGGCGGTTACGTAAGCAGTTCAGTCATTGCATTCAAGAGCTGCGATAAGCAATTATAATCATTGCTAATCATCAGGTAGTGACACAACACCTCATGACTCACTAGGTTATATTAGGTTCTGTAGAAGGAAAGATCTTGCGCGCTTGTCCCCGGTCGCACGAATCCTTCAAAGGTTGTTCGTCGGTGACGTTGTTTGTGGGGTAGAATGCTATTTGCTTTTCAATAGAATGGGGCCCAAGTATGAATGCGGTACATCAATACTGAGATCCTCATATAAACTATTGTTACAAGCATGCTCTATAGCCATAGCCCATTTCACAGGCTACTATTAAAATGTGTATTTACATAGCTAAATGCCGCATATGGAGCGGAATAAACAGAACGCGAGAATAAGCGCGATTATTGAGGTGTGTCTGATCAGGTTATGTAAGCTATAATGCGACCTCAATAGTAGCGCTCGTGAGGCTGTTAGCCGTTATACGGGGAATTGGTGAGAATGAGCGTATTTTACAATTCAATTTGGATTTCGATCTTTCCAATTTAAGGGGCGTGTCTCATTTTGTTCCACAAGATTTGGCTTCGTATAAGGCTGGCCGATGCTGAGGACAATCCGAAGTCTCTGAGCACCAACTTGAGCACCTTACTAACATGTTTATGTTTAAAGCCACAATGCCCGTGGCCGGAGATGGCAACGACAAGTCCAAAATATTCTAGTGTGATCACATTAAACGCGAAACAATTCATAGAGTGGTTCGTTTTCTATATTTCTTTCTTTGACTAGCAGAAGATTCCATTAGACCGTTTTGTGTTTCTGGTGCACGTTCCATTTATTAGTCATCTACATGGATACATCATGTGCATTTTTCAATGAAACGATGCACCATTGTAAGTCGTGTCACGCAATAGGGTTGACTAGTTGAATTCAGCCATTATAATCCAGCACTCTCTGAGATTCTCCTATCCCGTTGGCGTCCATCGTTTGGTTGTTGGCTTCTAGCCAAATTGGCTCCGATTACTTCGGAGGAGAAGAAGCAGCGAGTTAGCTAGCAACATCCGTTGATGACCTTCCCTCGGACTCGAGCTATGGAGTGTAAGCTTTACCAAATTAGACTATGGGTGGGGCTCTTCGTCACTTCTAGGCATTCATTCTCATATATGAGATTGCTGCGGGCAAATCGGCAGAAGTTGATGACCGCACACACGGATTTGATCACTGATACAGATGCTCAGTCATTCTTCATTGGCACCAATATATCAGCGTCGTGCTCCCTACTATGTAGCTGGACAATTTGTTATACTCTAACACGATGTTTAGTATCTAATAATAATAATAATAGTCAATTCCGATCTTTTCACATGTGCATTTGTAAGTACGCCCACACAGGCGTAGGTATGCCAGACATGATCAGGTAATAATGACAGTCGTCGTATCAAACTTAGTGGTTAGCTCTCGTCTGATCTGGCGAATCAGAATACAATACAGGGTTGAATAGACCAGGATACACTAGGCAATCGACTAAGCAGCCTAGTGACGCGCAATTGGCATTCAAAGTGAGCCAGAGCGACGGGATGTATCATCGTCCATTCTCAAAGTCTGTTGTGCGTCGTAGTTTGAAGCTGTTTTTTCAATGCACGTAGTACATGAACGACGAACTCGTCGACTCGTAGGCGCCTACCGTAGGCTCCCAGCCAGCTCGGCTACACAAACATTTGAATAGAGGAAGGAAGGAAGATTGGAGAATAGGGTCAGTTTACAGTAGGTTGCTGTTCCGGCTGCTGGTTCCCTTTTAACTTCAATGTTAAGTTGGTCCACGATTTTCTTCTGTATAGCAAGGAACGTTTGTCTCATGAACACTCTACAGCCGGATAGATGTAGATAAACAAAGAACCACTAAGCATTCAGACATGTGATCAGTATGAAGTTATACCCTGGTTTGTCATCATCCTCGTTTCCTTGCTGTTCCTGTCTGTGTGTGTTTTTTGTCTTTGAGTAAATTCGAGGTTTGCGAGGATGAAATGCGCAAACACGACTGTTTGATTCGCAACGAGAAAAAGGCAACACTCTATTTGTTACTGCCGCTGTTGACACCCCCCCCCTCGCGCGCGCTCGGCCATCGTCGGCAGCCCGATGATATCAGTCGAGTCGGGTACGTGAGTCCGCTGTGTGGCTACAAGCGGGAGTGCCAAGTAAGGAGTGTCAACCGCCTTATAGAGAAGCTTTTGGTGCGTTCAGCCTTAAGGGAACAATCGTGTGGGAATCCTAACCTGAACTCAGTGCTTAGGCTGTGTTTCCCTCAACTGAAACTATCGCGCGTCGCTAGGGTCGGTTCAATCAAAGTGTCGTCTAGGGATCAATTTTTATCCATTTGAATTCGCGAGTCATCCTACTTCACATCGTGGGGAGCGGGTATATATTGTATAATAATAGCGTGTCTACGGCAGATGCATGAACTAGCAGATTTCCTTTTTAGTTCTGCGTGTTTGATCTTTAGCGCCCTGTAGTTGTTAACTTAAGAGAAAACTGTCAAAATGAATCAGAAAGCAAAGGGGCCCTACAATTTTGAGGTGTACGCATGGCATATCAATATTGTGTTAACCTAAACCGACCCTTCTCCTATAGAGCTCAAATCTATTTAAGCTCAGAGATTGAACTGTGTACCTATGAATCTATATAAAATATAAGTCCTTCAAACCACAGTGTTGTAGAACTTTGTCGGAAAATATCCTGAGTCAGTGGTTTAGGAATTCATTTTTGCTTTTTCGTGTCATTGAATCTGTGTCATCATTATGAAAATGTAAAAAGGAAATTAAAAAAGAAATGAAGTAAAACTTTGTAATGGTCAAAAATAATCGTCAAATGTCTGCTGGCGTCAGAGACTTCTCACCAAGGAAAGGACTTGGCACACATATATGTCTATACACCAAGCGAATGTCTCAAAATGGCTTGGCTGGGCTGCTCCCTGTTAATTAAATATTGCAGGAGATTTGAACTCTCCGCATCAAAGCGAGTAATGTGTTTATAATCTGGTGGGGAACTGTTGCAATCTGTGAGGAACAATCTGGTGGACTTCTAAGCAAAAACACCCAAGAGAATACTTCCTCAGGATTGTTGACAAGCTGGTAGTCTAAAGTGACGATGATTTCCTGGTTAACTTTATAATATATCCTGTTTCATCGTTGATCGACAAATATTAATGGTGGGCAAGTTTCAGTATTTAGCTGCTGTCAAATGTTCAAATTTGACTTACAGCTATTTTACATATTATTTCTTAGCAGGTGGGACGACCTCGGTTCCAGCAGCGTGGAAAGGGCTACCATCATTGAGAACTACCTTACCACTTTGATTGTTTAGCTCCAATCAAGTGATACCTATTCACGATGAGCTAAATCATATCCATATAATTCAACGACATCATTTCTTTTGGTCTACTCATCGTAGCATGATCCTCTGGCGGGCCACTATTCGCCAATCATTGACTCGATCAGTATTAACCTCACTCTGTAACGGACACACTAAATATCTCGTCCGAGCCTTACACTAAACGAGGTTTTGCAAGTCTTCTAAACAAATTTTTAGTTTTGGAATGATGTAAGCGTGACTGTAAAATGAAATGTATTTAAAGCCCGCGTTCAGGTTACTCTAATTATTTAGAGTTGTAAATATAGAATTGTAATTAATTGAATCAGTAGCTCCCCCTGCTGCTTTCGAAACAGTGCGATGCGGATACGCAACGGGTAACTTGTCGACGGACTGCCTAAATTTTCCTGGTAAGTAAACAAATTGACTGCTATGGTATGGCAACTCATAACTTGGTCTGTCTATATGTCTGTCAGTAATTGTAACGCATGTAGGTACGCAGGTTACCAACTTTCTCTCATGATCAGCGAATTATATGCAGTTGTGAGTACCGGCAGCTGACAGACATCGACAACAACAATAACAATGTCTTATTATCGTACTAGGAGTTTCTTTGACTTGTTGTCCACCTCGTGTGTGGCCGTTCGGGATAGAGAAGAGAGTCGATGAGAGGACGAGTGAGTTACGGATCGGATCGATTCGCTCTTGTTCTCCTCGAGCTTGTTCTCCCGACCAATCTACCTCTAGCAGTAGGCTCGGCATTAAGCTTCGATTAGAGGTGTGCATAATTGGCGCAATGCTGCTTACCTGCTTGTTCTGACAATCAAACAGCAGATAAAATTGAGCAGGAAGGATTAGGGACAACGAAGAGCTGCTACTGTTGAGTCGATATTCAGCCATGATGAAGAAGTTCCCACAATTAGGTAGGCAGTGGGGGATTGACTCTGAGTAGCCACAGATAAGGCCGATTGGAAGGGAAAGACATAAATGCTGCTCCAAACGGTGACTCGGCACGAACGTTTAAACAGTAGTCAAACACTGGCCAGTCGTTCATAGTGGATTAAGCGACGCGCGCGCTCGGAGTTTCCACCTGAGTGGCTAATGACCCATAGAGCAAATACAAGAGCACCGCAACCGATATGATTTTCCAGAAAAAAGGATGAAAATTCTACTTGTACAAGTCTTTAATGATTTATGGATGCATCAAATTCCGCTTTTTGTGTTACAATATAGATAAAGTGTCAGTTGAACCACTTTTAGGGTGATATTTACTTTTAAACTATAATGAATAAAAATAATCATATGTTAACTGGTGTCCTCACGTTACTTGAAGGCCACCCTCTGCAAACAGTCTATGTTTTACAGAACATGGCAGGACCCCATAGAGTGTAGCGTAATACAATGGTTATTACTCGAACTCAAAATCGAGTTCGTAAAACTCTCCCTCTGACGGGAAACGTTTCAAATTGGTTTTCTACCTTTGGATGGTAAAGTGCCGAGTGGAATCGCTGCTTCGGGGTCCGGATAACAGTTAGATCAAAATAGATCACATCATCAGAATCGATGGTCCATCCATTAGCGATATCGCTGTTCAATGAGGATAGCGAAATATAATGGATAATGCTTGATCTAGAAAAACTGTGCAACGCTAAAATCGGTTATCTCAACCAAAAGGTTAAGCACATTATATAGACGAAATTACACGAATCTCACTCTATATCTCTCTCTCGAAAAGGAAATTGTCTCCGGAAGGAGAGAGAGAGAGAGATTAGTTTTTCCTAAAACCCCAGTCCTTTCTTATCAGACAACAGGAGCAAACAAATTACCAGGAAGAGGGAAACGCTCGTGCGTTTGAAAGATCATAAGCGACAGCTTTGAGTGAGTGGTAAACGATCTGTAGTGGCCAACAATAGGAGACTATCAGTGGATATGAGTGTGTGTGTATGTACGCACTCACATTTGCACGAAGATAAAATCTACTTGTAGTAGTGTTCAAATCTATTTCTATTGATTGATCTATAGGGATTTCCTGATTATCAAGTTTGGCCCACGTTAGATAGAGGCGCTTCGTGTTTGGAACAATCTTCTCGAACTCCGCTAATTCTGCGGCGATCACAACTTTATGCTGAATAAAATGATGTTATGCAGTATGCAATTGACAGTAGTTGTAAAGGGAGATGTGATATCGAAAGAAATTAAGCGCCATAATAAGTTTACTCAGAATAATAGTGGATAGTTGCCGATATCAGAATTACAGCTCATCTAGATTCTCATTATATCAAGGATAAAAATGCACTAAACGAAATTTGGAGAAATGTCAATACAGTGGCGCTTTTGTTTCTATCTATCTATAGATGTTTGTGTTTTCGTTGAGGATTGTCGTCGATAATTGACGGGCAACCAACGAAAAGGGATCACCAAATTTAATTTAATATTTTTTGTTTTTGGCAAAACCCTTTATTCATTCGAACAGCGAAGAAGATAGAAACAGGTATCACGGCATAATAATAATAGTAATAATAATAATAATAATCAGTACACCACTGTCATGTTCATTTGTCTGTGCATCTCTGTGATATTATTAACACACATTTTGCACGTTTCACTGAGACCCAGATATAAAAGAAGCACGGTCTCCGCTACGGCTAGCTCGAAAAGACTGTACGTGTATATATGCCCATGGTACGTTTGCGACAAAAAAACAAGCCGCACTCGAGGACAGTTGGCAAATCGCGGATGAAGCTGGCAAAAGCACAAACAATGTCGCTGGTCGTTGGCTATGAGGGGTGGTTCGGCCAATAGCATTTAACACGAAATTTGGCCCACGTTCTGTGTCGCTTGTTGTGATTGTCTGTTTGGCAAAGATTGGTAGGCAAACAGTCGTTGGCAAATAGCCAACCCCCCTTGAAAGGTTGAAGTACAAGCGCTTCTCTCATCTGACTACGGGATACACAATACATGTTATTGTATTGCACAACTTGCAGTGGATTTGTGGGGTGGGGGGGGGGGCTGATATATGATTTCAATAAAAATAGGTGCATTTTTTATATGAGACCTAAATGAAAATAAACAACAAGTTAATAAAAGCAAAACGCCCTCATGGCATTTGTGCCCAATGCTGTATTATACAGATTTCTATTTTCATTCGCTAACAGTATCAGTGAGCTGCACTGATCTTGAGAAAATAATCTATATAGAATAGAACAGCCCGGGCCTTCTTTGTCCCGAAGGTCCCCAGCGGGAAGAACGGCGGTTAATTCGATAGTCAATATTGATTCAATTAAATTTCTCAGTTCCCTTAGCACTAAACAACCATCGACCGTCGAAACTCCATCCTGTCAGGTGTGACGCTTCGCATAGCTTCGATATTCATTCGTAGGAAACCGGCCTGGTTTCACCTAGCGAGCCCTCTTCCCTTCTGTTTAACTGTGGTGTTGTCTGATGTTCACTGTAGTTACGTTGAGCGTAAGGCTTTGCTCGTGGAGGCACTTCCTACTTCATGAAGACTGCGAAAACCAAACTTCACTGAGAATTTTCTTCTGCACACGTACCCCTCGTTGCATTTAGTCATTGGACTAAATTCATCTTGTGACTAAACAGAACACAGTAGTGGCTTTCAATTTGGAAACAGTAAGTATTACCGAAAGGAAAAAGTGCACACGGTAAAAGCGGGTATTAAGATTCGAGTCGATCACCACGACTACAATAGATACCGTCGTATGAATGCTAATCGCTCAGGTCCGAGCATATAAACAAGCAGTATAGCTGTCAGCCGCGGTCGCTTCGGTTGATCAGTTCCAATAACTGCGTTGATGACATATTTAAGCAAGGCAATCAAGAAACAAAGTAAGATTTTCGCTCTCCTTCGCGATAGCCAAATTGCTATTAAGCCACTGGCGACATTAGGCTGAGACTCTAACTTGAACTTGTTTCAGCTTGCTCCACGCCCCTCGCCTCTAATCTCTTAACTAAGGCCACTGTTGGGTAATTGGGATGTTTTTTTGTAGTAGGGACCCTCTGTCTTCTCTTTATTTGCTCCGTTGCCCGAGGCGTTGACATCTGGGGCGGTCTCGTTGGCCGCATACGGGACGCCGGCAAGTGAAGGCGATGCCAATCATAGCCTGTCACTTGAAGTGAAACAGGAAGGAGAGCGCAGTGCATGAAGGGTCGACCTCGAAGCACGAGAGCCTCCACATCGTCCCATATGCCTTGAGCAGTATCACGATGAGATTGAAACAACGCATGTTTCGCTTTTGAAGCATGGTAAGAAGACCATCTGCAACATCAACTGGGCGACCTACCCGTTCCGGCCAACTAACTATTGTTTAATAGTTACGTGAACATGACAGTGGAGAGAGATACTAACTAAATGAATAATTAAAATAATTCGCTTGTTCCGCACATAAAGCTAAAGGTGTTTTTCATCAAAAACAATATGATCCAATACAAATGAGGTCACATGCTCCTTCTACTACATAATATGAACGAGCAAATTGTATAACACGGCCACGTGGCGCGGGTGCTGTGTGTGTCTTCGGCTTCATTATTAGTTGTTTCGTTAACTAAGATCACTGTGTGCAAAGCTGTTGAACTACTCTATAGAAAATGATGCAAAAATAACTACAAATCACTACTTTGTCTGTTAGTTAGTCACCACGTGTTGCTTGTTACGAAGCTTCCAATGTTTAGAACACGGAATCATACGAAATGTAAATTACACATATGATTAGAAATCCGCAGCTCACGATGAACGTCTCGAGGGTTCGGATAGAGGCAGGGTATGAAAGTGTGTGATCTTAAGCATAAGCCCCATACTTCGAGGAATAAGTATTTACATGATATCGATGGCTAATGATGTGCGGGTCGGAAATCTAAAGGGGTGGTATTAGAATAGAGCTCATGCTTTATTTTCTAGTTGGACCTCCAAGGAGAGTTCACTACGCAAGCCAAATCTCACTGCGCAAGTATTATTTAAATACAGAGGATTAGTATTTGATCTTTGATTTTTAAGCCAACACATTGCCACAACCACTCCTGTCCTAGTCCTAGTTGACTCGGTTTATCTCAACATTGCTCAAACCTGTGTTTTCATAGGCTTAAATCGTATATGGATTTGTCCGAGATTCGGGGGAACGAGGCGTCAGTCAGTGTCAAAGTATGGCTCAACTATAAGCGATACCGCGTTCCCGGTGTGATCGTCCATGGATAAGATTTCAACATTGGCAGATGTGCAAATCAGCATTCTAGATATATGAACATCGACTTAATGAACACATCGACTGTGATATCATCGGAGACAGTGAAGACAATAATTCATTTCATTGAGGTTGTCCGAGCCTTAACTCATATCGACTATCGCACCGATTATGTGACCCGCATTTTAAATTTAATTCGAGCGCTTATTTAAAGCTAGGCTGCTCAGTAATCCCTCCAATTGGCATTCGGTAACCCCACGCTCTCATCCGAATTCATTGGGACTCAGCTATTCAGCTCAGCGTTGCTTAAAGACTCAAATAGTCTTGATGTCGGCAGACGAGCTACTCTCGATAGGGGTCCCAGGTTTCGTCTAGTTTATACAGCTGACCGTGGGCTGGATGCGATCTCAAAATCAAGCCGCCACGACGCTGGAAGCGCTGATGTGGAATTTGGTGGCAATATTCCATAATGTCAATGACTGACCAGAGTTATTGTGGCTATTTTCGGGATCAGCATATCGTTGGCTCATTGTGCTTGTTCGGAGACACAAAGCGAAATACAACCAGAAAAAAAACTGCGCTAAGCTTTGTAAGCCATGTTTATTTCATTCGCGAAATGCGAGTACAAACCTAAAGAGAATATCTTCTTTGAGTACTGATTGTTTCGACAGGAGAATGACGTCTTGAGCTGAGCGTCTGGGGGCAGGTTATGCCAAGTTCCCAATACGCTACGGAACTAGAATCAAAATAGCAGATCAGTGCGATACCAGATGATCTCGGTAGGCGACATTGTTCCTTATAGGCTCGCTCCGACATCTGTTTAGTGTTTGGGTTCAAATACAGATGACATAAAACTAACCAATTTATATCATTTTTCACTTCTGGATATCGGCACCTATGCCACAAAAACGAATTTTCCTTTTTCAATTGATGCAGTTATTTTTCGGTCTGACTTGTTGAACGAATCATTCGTATGTTAATTAACAAGACTAGAGACTAAAAATGACGAGTGCGGCCTTGCAACCTACACCCTTCAAATGGTGGAAGCCTAGACGGATGGACAGAAAATTCGTCTTGAGTTCACGTTCTGCAATTTCTTCAACGCTTAAGAAAAACTAGTCCCTGGTGGTGCCTCTAACTTGATAGCCCCACTTGCGGTAGCCCTGACCTGGCGTATAGGTCGAGGTCACCCACCAACAGCGTTGACCATATAACTGTCAGTTTTTAGTTCGAGAAGACGATGTTTATATAGTGTCACCATAAACTCGTTTACCCGCTGTAGCGTTACATGGAAAAGTGTAAATCGCGCAGCATGCTAAGCGAGTTCAACGGTAGTTCGTAGAGATTTTCATGCGAACCATCTGAATAGGTCTGTTGGAGTCCCTTAGAATCCCGCAGAGCCTCAATGTCGCTGCATTTCGTTACGCGACGGCGGGACGACGATCAGGGAGACACATGAGATGGGATAGGTGTGAATCGCTCGCAGCAATAGAACACAGTGCATTCATAATAGTACCCATATTATTATTAGTATTATCCCGTCGCCAGCGAGCGTCCCGTCGTCACTGCATTGCCAAATACCTCGTAGATCAACAACATCGGTGGCGAGATATCGTCTATGCAATGCATATGCATTGCAGTGTATCACAGCCGGCTGTCGAAACACGGCGAGATTATTGTTGGAGGATCGAATTTATTTGTGGGTTCTCGGGGGTGAGGAAGGAACGGCCGAGAGAGGGACACTGATCCCGATCAGATCAGAATTGGTTGAGGGTTGGGATGGTTGGGGGGGGGGTGTAATCCAGTGACGAGCTTAAAACCAATGCGATGGTAGGACACACTTAGGACAAGCGCGTGCGGACGGCCGTCAAGCTGATTCATAGATGCCTAGCCACGTCGGAGCACTGGCCCGATCTTCACGACGAGCCGAAGACGGCGAGAGCATTCCTGAAGCTGATGATCTGATATTCATAACCAAGGGACAGGACGACAGGCAGAGAAAGATTGACTGGGGCGGCTGGGCAAGTCGGCGAAAGCCGAGCCAGCGATCCACCAGAGACAGACAGAATTAGCTCATCGCGACGGAGAAGGAGAGAGAGATATATAGAGGCCGGGGGACACGAACAGCCCTAGCTACGCCGCATACTCAGCGGCAGACGCACGTATCATACATAGTGCCTTTCTCGCCTTTGCTTGACAGTAATGACTACCACTAGGCACCCCAGAAGCAACAGCAACAACAACGCGAGCAGCGACGTCGACACCGTGAAGACTACGGAGGAAGAGAGATCAGAGGAGGTTATTTCTCGGAATGCCACTGCAACGGCGGGTGAGAAAAGTGCAAACGTCTACAGAATATTCCCATGAAATTTCATGGTCGTCAAAGACGAATTTAGTTCGACTGAAATTTGTGACCAATACGATTTGAGGTTAAATATTGAAACAAATATTGACTAGTAGGTCTGTGATTGTATTTCCACTGTTTTCCCGCTTTGGATGACATTTGTTTCTCAGGAAAGAAAACGCCTGGAGAGGTTGTTTTTTTTGTTGGTCTTTCATAACTAGCAGCTAAAAAGTTTTTCGTATGTTTCCAAAGTAAACTCTTTTGGATAAAACTGGCCCGTTGTTGCTAATTATGGCTAGTAGTCGAGTTAGCCTTAGAGTTATTGTTGTTGTTGTTGTAAAATTGCATAACTGTTCTTGTTTGTGAGCAGAAGTTTATGTGCAGTGTACGAATTGTATAACTGAACTAACAAATGTTGAAGCGCTATAATTAAAATTAATTATAATCAATATATCGATGCAGATTTTAGGATTATACACATACTCATTTTTGTAGCAACAGCAATTGGATGTGTCGTCCTTAGTACTTGATGCTGTTGACAGTTCTTTTCAATATAAATGATAGCTCTACGTGCACTCTGATATCGAGCTGTCTAACCATCCTTTATTTTATTCAAGGGAAATGGAATTGTCTCCAAGAATGACCTCTAGATTTAAAACATAAGCCCTCACATCCGAGTTCCATTTGCCGACACTGAGTTAAGGAAACTAAATGTCCTGACTAATACCTCCCCTAACTATACATGAGAGAATACATCCGTCGAATCATTAGCTCTCAATAGTAAAACATACAACACACAACAAGAGGATATTTAGCAACAATCTCAGCATCTCTGTATCAAGGCTGTGTATATCTGTATATATCTGTATCCATGATGGCTGGATACCTCTAATGAAATATTTTCCAACATCCAATTGATCAAATCGTTGGAGTAACGTGAATAATTACCATGATATCTAAACAATAGTGGTTGAGTTGTTCATATTCAAATGGTAGTTATTACATGTATGTGAACTAGATCGATGCTAAACATAAACATATTGTAACGCCATAGCGCACTTCTCTGTACGGCACACAGTTGAAGTTAGTTGAAATCCTTGAAAATTTATTGCAATGTTACATGTATAAACGATAACGCTCAATGCGTTACAATTCTAATAAAAGCTCACGTTAAAAATCAACCGTTTGCTTATTGCAGATATACGATATAAAAAAAATAATGTACCGTGTCTCTGCATTCAGCATTGTAAATATGGAAATTTCTCAAAAAAAAATCAGCTCTCCGTGTTCCATACAGTACCGCTTCTGAAGGATCCGGTAATCACTTAGTATGCAGTGGACGTAAATAATACACTCTACAAAAAGATACAGCGTATACAATAGATACACCTGTAGCAGTCTAACTGACAGAACCATAGAGTCGTTGGCTTTTGTCGGGTATCCATCTGATAGCTCGGATCCTTAACAGTTCGTAGGGGCGGTTATCGTGGACTTTGCGACACCAAAGCGAATGGCCGCCGGTGGCCGCTACCGCCAGAAAGACTATATGTGTATTTGTCTGAATGTGTGTGCAAAGCAATTACAAAGAAGTGGGCAGTCACTTACGGGAAGCCAAACCCACCCAGTGGCCGCCGCCTGCTCCATTGTTGGGCCCGGTGTTTGTTTGTTCGTTAACGCGACGGACGACATGCACCAGCGACGGCGGCGGATGCTGCTTCTCGCTAATAAGATCAGAGCAAAGTGGTCCGATGGGTTTGTAGCCCGTTACCCTCTAATGGGACAGCAACGAATACAGGAGTAGCTGTTTCAAGCCATTTGCAACAAGAATTCTTGGCTCTAGTGAAGCTTGCTGGACGCATCTTTGATCATCGTCTCAACTCTGGTCATTCCGTCGAGCAGCTGGACAACTGTCCAACGAATCAAGCCGGCAGTAGCCGAAAACGTACCAACAAACGTGGCACTTACCTACAAAATAGGAATATCTGTATACATCTACATACCACAAAGGTGGTAGGGTATGTGGTAAGTATATGATATGTTCGTAGGTGAATCACTCACTCGTTCATCAATTCACAAATGGCACAAACTGAAGTTGGTTCGCGTACGCACGCGAGTACACAGCTGTGGAAAAGCGTAGGAAATAACGAAAAAAAAAATGGTACGCATAGACCGCAGAGAAGATGGCAATGAGGGGGTACACAGTGACTCAACTGAAGGCTGCCCGCCAACGGACGACGCTGCTCGCCCGATTCGTTTCAACCGTTTGATTGAGTAGATTGTTCTCTTCTGGAGCTTCTACCGTGGCTCTCGTTCAGAATTCCACTACAACTCGTGTTAATTAGGATAGTAGTACTCGCGTAGTCATTTATCTGCTCTAGAGGTTTGCGTTTGCTAGTTTGCAAAAGAGATGCGGATCGACAAAATGGATGTGGTGTGCATGTGTGTTCGTCTGTCTTACTTGGTCACCTTCAACCCTTTGCTTGGTTGGGATTGTACTGTAATTACATAGGGCTACTTCTCTACTCAACTCTCAAGTAAACAATAATGCATCTTATACTAAGAGATTTACACAAGAAAAACAAGACTGGATTTCATCTTTTTGACGGATCAGTCAAATGAGTGATTAACTCATCAAATAAATAGAGACACCTACTTACCAGTACTTGCGTTGGTTTCAATCGAACTGGACGACTACAGGGCCAGCGGCTATACCGTGAGCGTAGTAGTGATGCCTCTGGTGAGTTGTTCTAGATCTTCCGTGACGATAACTCTGCAGACAGATATACAGGGAGACGGAGAGTTAGATAGACATATGCTGATGCAAGCGACGAGCATTAATCAGATTTAATATTTGATGTTACTCGTTCGAAGATGAAGTGGCGTCTGGGGGTGACCGAATTACGGCTAATACACTTGTGAATGTAGGTATCTAGCTATCAAACGTAATTCAATAAACGCACCCGTATTGTACATATAAAGATGGCTTGCTTCTGCATTAGTGGTATGTTGCTATTGCTGGGATTGAAGCAGAAATTGGACGGTTTCAAGACCCCACCGCTACGCTCTGCGCCATTCCGCTGGATCACTATGACCATGCAATAATCTAAATAGCGTTGGCAGTGGGTTGGCCGTGTTAAGTCCGATGGTTATTTAGCCATTAGGAAGCCCACTTAGGATCCCCAGATGTTTCGAGTAGATCAGCGTGATCCTTCCACTCCTCCTGATCAGGCTTGTCACAACTGTTGAGCAGCTGACTGACCTCGGTTCCAACTAATTCGAGCCGCGATTGAACTTCACGTACCCTCACCGGCGTAACCGTTAAATAGAAGGAAAATAATCTACACTGATTTTACGTCCACGTTGCTTCGTATGAATGCGTTGCTCGCAGCAGCATTCAACTTCATTCACTTACAAGCAAGATGCCTGGTGAAAATCACAAAATCAATTCCACCGCAATGTCCATCCAAAGGTGACACAAGCCACATTGATGCTTCAGTGAGTTTGAAGTGTTTTTCGATGAGTTTGAGTGAAAAGATCTCTAGTAGCAGCTCCGATCAGCTGGTACCATCGTATGCATTTTTAATTCTGTTTTTTTAAGCTTTCGCTTGTCGCTTCTATTGCGACACTTCAGAATCGAAAATGATTCCATGGGAAGCCACGAACAGAGACAGACTACTCGTGCCTTTCGAGGCATGTCATTGTAGCCCTGGAATTCGTCTAGCAGTCGCAGCAGAGAGACCTCCGAGCTCGGCCATTCACATGTTGATTCATGTCGGAATTCAACAACACGTTTCGGGCAGACAATTGAGACAGAACCCTGCAGGTATGGGGTTTCCACTCACGGCCTCAAGCCTCGCTCACCTTTCATCTCGGTGGTGACTATTCGATAAACAGGTCAACCGACCGACCGACCGACCGACCGACCCAGCGAATTCGTGTTTGGCAGGACAGGATACGCCATTGCCGTTTGCTATCCTTCGCGATCGCCACAGCTGAATACGGCCGAAAGGACCGAACTGAGGGAAAATGGGCGCAGGCAGAAAGCGGAACGATGGAGTGTTCGGGAAACACGAAACCCCGGTGCGAAAACCTCGTGGAAGAGATCAGAGGAGATGCCGCCGCATTGGCGACGGCCACGGCACCCTCATGGTGGTTCGACCACGTCGGTCGAGATTTCTATCGCTGCTGAACGCTGTGAGGTGTGGAGTACGAGTCGAACGACTCCTGCGAGGGGGGGGGTCGGGGGTCACTTTGCCGAGGGCGACAGGATTCATAATAATCCCCTATCGGCGACACGTTCTAGTCTGCCCTTCCCCAAAGCGTTGTACACACAGTCAAACCCACATATCACGAGGGACGCCCCACATACGATCGCGGCAGCGGTGACTGTGCAACCACACTGTTGCTGCTCCTACTGTTGTTGTTGCCGCCGTTGTGATCGTCATCGTCTTTCTGTTACTCGGGGGAGTGTGGAACCACCACAGAGATCAGATTGACTATTGCAGCGGTACCGCCAATAGTGGTCGTGGTTGTAGTTGTTCTGTGGGTGTTCAAAGCCGCTGTCGGCGATTTCTCTTTTACGTACTCCTCGCTCCCTTCAACCATCCTCCTGTTCTCGTGGTGCCAAGCTACTTGCGCGCCGCCGCCGCCGCCCTAGCGACTTAGCATGACTTTACACGATCGCCCGGCTCTAGCTCTTACAGAATACCGAGTCCATCAGCTCGCGCATATGCTCTTAGCTTTGTCGATTAATATTTGATTACGCCAGAGACGACGACGCCAGAGGGGTTAAAGGAAGACTATGTGGGTCAGAGGAAAACACGAAGCAGGCGCGGGCGAGGTGGGTTGGTCGTGGGAGGTCTGTGGAAATGGGGCAGCTCGCGGACAGTTCAGTTTTGCCGGCCTTGATCTCTTGAGACAACACTGTTAGGCTGTGCTGAAGTGGGATTCAGAAGTGGTTGCCGTATCTGGAAATGTTTCTTGAAGAGGCAGGAAAATCTAGTTTGAGCGTCGTATTTAAGCTAAATTGGGTGTCAGCCTAGAGGCCAAACGATGAATGCCTGATAAATGCTAGAAACTTGAGTGCGATGTCGTGAATGAGACCCGAGTTCGGAATTTTCTGATTACAAAATATTGTAATTCTATAAAACTTTCTTTAAAGTCAACATAGACAAGCGCCGCCAGTCGTACCATATTGAATCTTTACATGGATATAATACCACTTTTACTGGCCTAGTTGCCTTTGCTGGCAAAAAAAATAAATAAATAAAACGAATTATCCATTAATGCTTTCTCGTTATATGCAAAATAATCTCATCCTGCACAACCGCCACTAAACACTGATCATTTATGTTTTGTACGGCAGTTCATACAACATCCCACAAAAAATTGTTAATATACAAGTAGGTTATTTTTATTAAGGAAGTTATTAAAATACAGAGAAACACATCTCATTCACATCACAACAGTAACTGCAATTTGGATCCCTCACAGAATAAGTCGGGAGTTCAACACCGTCCATAAAGTTCAAAGTGTTATGACCCTCTTACTGATACCGCGCCAGCTCTGTCATACCCCAGACACAGACACTCAACAGCTGGGGTGAATCCTGCTGCCGTGACGGCTTCCATTGGAAACGGCACCCAGGAAACTTATGAGCTTTTGGGAGAAATACGTATTGAAACACAGCAGAAAAGGACTTCTTTACTGTCTTTTTTTGTTGTTCACATGCGATAAACCTGATAGCCACCCAACTGAGTCATGCCCTTGTTCAAAATACAATACAACATCCCGCTCCTTGACAGCGACAAACGGCGTCGCTGACCCAAGCGGCTTAAAGCTGGCTAAACCCGATCGTATCATCGAGGGGCAGGAAAAGCAATAATAATAACAATAATAACAACAATACGAAAAATAAAACAGGTTCTGAGCAGAGTCGTACTGAGTCGTACTCTGGTGCGGACTTCGTAGCTTTGTAGACTTGGGTTGACCGAAGTCTACAATGGGCGTACAACGAACGAATATGACGGATACCCCAGAGGAGTGGGGTGGAGCGAAGCCGAAGTCAAGAGCCGAATGAGACTCTCGGTGACGACAATAGCTCCGAGTGATTCACCCATCGGGATTGTCTGTCAGTCGTCCACAGTGCCTCGCCCTTCCTTAGGGCCTTACTTTCATTCGTTTTTGGGAGTCTGCTGGGTAGCCAAGAACGGCAAGTGGAACGATAGTGAATAATTCCCATCACTCCCAAAAGGCAAGTAGAGTGGGAAATTTCACTTTTGACAAATCTGATGCGAGCAGCTCTTCCTAGTGTCAGATGGAGACCTATGAGAGAGTTTTGTTAAGTTCTCAAACGTCGTCTCTCATCGCAGCTATTAATGGGAAAAGCTACATTATAAACGGGTGTGGTTTTCCAGCTTAGCTAACAGTGGCAAATCTGCACTGCTAAAATAAGTTGCGAATTTGAGAGGCGAGATAAGGAACTTCGCCCACGTTCGTTTTGGGGTTCTGTTTGAAAATGATCGCAGAGGGCTTGTGACACTTGTGAATCATTACGAGATTTTTGCCAGTTGAACCTCATTCTTCTACCTTCCCAGATCTGCATTTATGTACATATATATATATATATATGCGGATCTGGGCGGGCAAAGGAATGAGGTTTAAGTAGAGACGTGAATTTTGTGGGTAATTCTTCCCTTCAGTACCTAAGTAAACACCTTGAATTGAAGCCAGGTAAACGTGATCACTCTAAATCACCAAAAAAGGGCATCTATCTCCTATAGTATTGTGGTAGATTGCGCATACGACGGTGGCGACGATTTTGAAGTTACTAAGTTATTGGATAGGATAGCAGAGACAATTCACACTTCATCTAATGCTTTAGACTGACTCGTGAAGAGTAAGTGGGATTGCCCAGATAAGATATATATATATCATTGGTCAGTTTTGAAAATGACGTCAAGAATGAGATCAGCTCGTCCTGATTCAAGTACATCAGGCCGAAAAACTTTTCCTGAAGTTTTCCTAAAGCTTTATTTTGATTATTTTTTATTAGCAACGTGTAAGCAATCCACCCTCAACGATTTCTCATTTTTGACAATACATTATGTTAAAGGTTAGGTTCAAACATATTGGCATATATTCTTAGAGCATTATTCTTAGTCCCATGAGTTTTTCTTCGACGGTAAACAAGTAAACTCAACGCGGTGAGCCCTCATGAGCTGACATAATAGGTATTGTGCAAGTAGCATAACCATAAATAATCTTTTGGAGACTGACCGAAATGTTCTCTGATATAGCTTTTGGATTATTTCGTTCTTCTCTGCAGAAATGCTGGTAGACCTTTGCAGTGCAATAAAAACGATAGAGTGATAACACACAAAGTTCGGATGTCTACTTAGCTGCTTCTTGAGCAAAGGATACTTCTCTGGCAATGGTCTTACCAGGTTGCGTTGTTGTTCAACATTCTGCATGTTAGCCAACCCGTCTTGGAAATTTAGCATGAACACGTGCGTACATATTTATATAATGGAATAGTGAATGTTTTTATCTTCACATGAAAATACAGTCAAGAATCACATTGACATAGATGAAGGTTAAAGGTTATAGTAAAGGTTAGAAAAAAACCGACAAAACAGATTACATTTGCTATTGGCTCCTTTACCAGGTGCCTTACATGGCCGTCTATTGTAGAATTACACCATATAGACCATAGGGCACAAACAGTTGGTTTTTTGGGTTGACAATATAATATCTTTGCCAGTCCCAGAAATCCTAGACATAAAAATCGAATCCGGTAAAGACTGGCCGAGGAAGCCCGAACTAGGAAAGCAGACAGGTACCAGCCAGAGAAGTAGAGAGAGAGAAAGCACTCGAGGCCAATATTAGCTAACAAATGACAGTTCATGACAGGTCAGCTGCCTTGTGTGTTTAGTATACGAATCCATAGGCCCACCGTGCGTCGTCACCAGTATAGCTGGTGGTAGGTACACTTCATTGTGAGCCTTGGAAAAGAACAATTTCTGTTTGTTGGGCATCTTCTTGCGTCATGCAACCAACTCGCGAAAAGACGCAAAAGCATGTCGCAATAGCATGGCATTACATTCGAAGTAAAGTTGGACACATTTAGGTCGGCAAAATGTGGGTGTTAGTGACATCGACGACGCGGATTGACGACGTCCCATTATTCGAAATAGCAACGTCGTCAAATGCCACCAACAAGTACAACAAGGATCCTTACCCGGGTACAAATAATCAGAGGGTCCGTGAACAATATTCGACTATTCAGGCCCGCACGCTGTCGCTCTCGTCCAGCTGTTGTTGGTTCAATGTCCAAGTTCGCTTTGTTCAAAGCCGCCTCAGCAGTATGACAATAGCGAGGCAGTCTGTGTTATCGTCGTATTATTATATTGTTTATTATTGTCGGATGGCCCTGCCATGTCAATGTATGATGACATTTCGCCGACAGTCGAGCTGTTGTAAATCGAGTTCCGAGGCGCCACCGTGTCGCTCGCCTCCGCGAGATATCTGAGCGTCGACGGAGATGGTTGAACGCCGTTCCCGAAGCGATGACCCACTCACGCCAACGGGATGCGTAACGCGGACGACCAACAGCTGATGTAGGCGGTGCAACGAGCGACTCGTTCACCGACGAGCGAATAATGAACGAAAAGGCAACCGGGGCCCCGGTGCCAGACAACGGTCATAAACATCTGAGAGGGCCGATGATAGCAGCGACATTACTCGCTATCCTTAGTAGTAGCAGCGTCAGCTTAAACCAGCCTCGGCTCTGATTTACCAGAGCTTTAGTCCGAGGAGCTCTAGCTCGGACACAGAGCCTGACAAGGCGATACCTTTAGTGGCCTTAACTGAATCGGCTCAAAGAGGCCCGTTCCATTAAGATCCCAGTGGGACAAAAAGAACGACATGTCGTTTGTTGATGACATTTTTCTCATCTCATATAACCAGCTATTCGCGATACAAGCTGGAGCTCAGCGAGAAAAAAACAAACTTAGTGCAAAGTTGACGTACTGACGAGCTGAGATAATGAGTGAAAGTGAGTAATCAACCAATACTTGATCACCAATTTGAAGCGTCGCATCAAGGAGGGGCTGGGGTTTAAATCTAAATTTGTGTGCGTCTTTTGCTTTTCGGCGTTCGTCTGTTAGTTGGCACAACATAGTCGACTCCATAATGCGCTATTAGGTAGAATTTCGTGCTGACCCCTTTCACATATCCCATTTGTTCATCAAGTCATGCATCAGCATTAATCGTTATCACCATCTGCACGTTTACATTCAACTCTCCGGTCCTCACTACTATTTACATTTGGGTCAAGGATTTCGACAAATGGCAACAGCGCGTTACCAGCAAGCACTGAAAGAACCGTATGTTACGAGCGTGTATGTCTGTGGGTCTCTATGTACATACGCGATATTTGTGAATTTAGAATATATCGGACGCGAATTGAAACTCAAGTCGTGAAAGTGACCAGGACCTGTTCTTGGTTCCTGGTTACCTGTGTCATATACATGTATTCGATGATGATACATATCATAGATTATCATGTATTATACTTCTACTCATTAAATAACTGTATAATTATGTACTAAATGTCCTGTCATTCGGACCATAAATAGTTGATATTTAATACAATACCATCTTGGAAAATGTATGTGGTATCAATGGATATCGGCACCTGCACCCTGATCTGAACTACGCATTTCTTACCAATGGTAACGGACTAGCTAATCGTCGGGGGTGGTTTTTGCGAACGTTAAATCAGCTCTTCGCGTGCTTGACAACTTTGGCGGGATCAAACGATACATTAAGCTATTTCAGAGTCATTCATTGGGCGTATGAGATTTCCATAAAGAACACACTTATGCGACATAAAAACGTTCTCGAAAATCTCCGACAGTACCGAACGTGTTGCAACATGCACCACGTGCATCTTTCAATGTTTTAGCTTCTTGCGTAATGTATTACATGAAGCTGTTTCGTTTGCACATTTAATCGTGACTGTCATTTTCATTCTAACGACCGCGAGTGGCTCCATTCGTTGAAATGGCATATTATCTCCCGGCCACTACCCCCGGCGCCACTATTTATCCCGTCCAGGGTTAACGCGTTAGGAGATAAGGAGAATCTCTCTTGTCGGCCACAGTAAACAGCGTCATATCCAATTAGGGCCCGCACACCTTTCTCTTCGAATTCCCGCAACTGCAGCAAGCCCGATGGCAAGATTGGCCGTAACGGCGCGCTGGCGACCCTGCGCAGCATCTGAACAGAGAGAGAGGCCACGTATCTGAGGGGATTCCTAGAAACGTTTACGATTAACAGAAGTTGCTTGCTCATGGTTGTTACCATCTCCCGTCAGAAACTGCCGACCAAACTAAATCCAGCTCGCTACTCCGCTCTTTAAACGCAGTCCGAACAATGCAGCTCCGAGGCGAACTCAGGGGCCGGTTGCGTCAGACGGTTTTTGAGACGCGTTAGCAGGGCACCAGCACCAGACCGAAATTTCAGATCGTTGCAGTTAGAATGCGACTATCACAGGGGGTAATATACTCTGAGGTGATGCTCATATGGATGGGACACTCTCATATCCAGCAGCGACAGGTCCCACACGTCTTAATAAATAAAAAAAATTGTATGCATTGACATGAAATTTGAATGGCAATATGCCACAGTAGATATAACGGCTGCTAAAAACGAGCTAGCTTTTCCGTTTTATAAAATTTGAATTCAAAAATCCATATCAAAGTTTTCCTACGTTCAGACGGTTGAAGCTAGATTGTGTTACTTGATTCCACACATCCTGATTTCATTGATAATAGGTTCAATTTATAAAAATGCACACTTTGTATGATGTGATATCATCATAATACCATTACAATTTATATATATATATATATATATATAACATGATCGTCAAGATTGCTTGTCTCATTCGCGTTTACTTAATTGAAATATAGCGTTGCCCATTAAATGTTTCATGAACATTTGCGATACTGCAGTCCACCCCGGATTGCGCCTCGTCACCTTTGGCGTAAATCAATTTGTTGAAAAAAATCAACACTACGTCTCCCCAGGATACATACCCGACGTTTGCCTCCGAGAAGAAATTGAAAGAAGAAAGATGAAAAATGTTCCTTGTAGATATACCCATGTGGATCGGGCAATCTAAATCGACTCCCGACTAGGCGACTGTCCGGATCCTTTCGTAGTGACGGCTGTAGCGACTACTCAAGTCATTTCGTGTGCTCTGACTCTCGATATTCATTTAATTCAGTTACGCATTCAGTTTCCCCCTCATCGTCGTCATCGATAAACACCCGAAGAACTGCAATAAGTTTGTGCGTTTTGCCTTTGAGAAGCAGGTCACCTGAGCACGATGGCCAAAGTCGCACTTTTGCCAAAGATTGATACATTTAGACAATAAGACAATAAGAAAAAAGTCCTTAAAAAAGTCCTTCCTGTCCGATTATGAGATAGATATAACGGACTGAGACGGGTGATTATAGCTTACGCAAACGGTATCATCCGTTTTGGTCGAGGTTGTGAAGTTGCATAAGAATGCTGGACGAGGGGGTCAATAGAAAATTATGCCCTCATTTTTCTCATGTACTGCACATGGCTGATTAAAGCTTTCTATTATTGTTTAGTGTATACTGCATCATCCTTAGTGGATGATACCTGCTGGTTGAACAACACTGTTCATTGCAATAATGCTCATGGGTGTCCTTAATGCACACCAAATGTAGTGTATATATATATATATATATATATATATATATATATATATATATATATATATATATATATATATATATATATATATATATATATATATATATATATATATACTGATTAAAAGCCTTCCACTGGGCATAAACGGTACATTTACAAAATCTGTGGGTTCGAAAATCCCACCACGAACTTTAAATACAGCGTTCTGCTTATGACACAAACTCGCGACGAGGCAAATCCATTGACATATATAAATACTTCACCTTTCGGCATCGCGCGCCACTGACGTGAGTCGTAACCTACGAGAGGTGGTGCATTTTTTTCAAGTTGCACTCCAACTTTCCGTCTCTCCACAACTCCGAATCATAACTCTTATCCTGTTTATCTGCTAATCCGTCACCTGAATGACGGGCAAAAAAGTTCTACTTATATTTGTTGTACACTGCCCTCATAAGCGTCCCCCGTCCGATTCTGCTATGGTCCTGGTATTGCCTGTGGCAAAGGGAGTCCTACTTACACTCGGCTGTACCGCACTGACAAATATGCCTGCCGAGACAAAAATGTACTATCACAAGACAGCAGACAGCCGGTAATGGCTTCCACAGGTAAAAATCGTTCCAAATCCAAGATTCCCGAATCGATACTATACGTAAGAATGTTTTCCTTATTTCTACAGGTGTTGCGAACAGCCGTGGGCGTCAGCGTGAGGTAGGGTGATTATTCTATTATTGACCCTTAGCTGCCCCACTCGGTATTGTATTAATTATCATGTGGGCTAAATGAAAGCGATGGCGCCTCGTAAATATGATGCCTTCGGTGTCAGCCTTATTCTCGTCTGCGGCTCGCCAATGTTGGAGAGTAAACGCCAGAGAATTAATGGCTGAAGGTAAGCGAGTGGCTGGTTCCCTCAGAGAACTTCGAGACTCTGCGGCTGAACCTTCTGCTTGTCTGTTTGAGAAATGTGTAAGCTCGATTGCAGTGTGAGGGTCTTAAGAAAAATACAGAGTCCAGTAGGGAGTTCTACTGTATTGTAGTAATGAAAATGCAAATAGTGAGGAAATTCAGTCGACACTGAGGTAGCAGTCATCTGATTTACCTGTTAAATGGTCTATACGCTGTACAACAATAGCCTAAACCTAGCTTCGACATGTTAAGCTACTACAGATATCAAGATGGACCATGGACGTTAAATGTTGGCTGTGGGTCAGCCCGGACAATTTATAGATATACAAGATGGACGCGCTGAATTGATATGACTTACGTATAATACAACCCTCTTGCAGTTGTGCCCACCCAATAGCTTGATAACTAAATCTTATGATCATCTGTCAAAATATGGAACGCAAAATAATGCTATCGACCATTGAAAGGAGGTATTTAACTAATTGCCACGTGTTGTGAAAATTATCCTGCGCAGCAGCAGCGGCAGCACAACATGTGTTGTAAATGTTTATGATGTATGTTCATTGTGTAATTTCAATACAGGCTGAAGTGACCAAATTTCGAATGGTATATGGATGGATGCATGACGCTAGCGGGTTCATTGTCGAACGAACGCCAACTACTCAAATTAACTTAGCATATAATCATAATAAACAGGAGGGAATTTGCGATAGAGATACTCGAAAACAGTGATCACCAGTAGTCATCATATAACAGCCACCCACATATTACGGCTGTGCCGCTTAAGTGAGAGGCACAGTGTCCAGAGTCAGAGGTTGATAAAGCTTATGCATATAATGATATGCTGATCATTCATTTATGCCTGGCCGCCTGCCTGGATATATATCCATGTTGCATAGGGAATCGTTGACGAAAAGTTGGCAGTTCACGAACTCAACGGATGTCGGCCTTCATGACGCCAACTGTGGACTTCGCGAGGCCGCAGCAAGGCCCTTCAAGGTCCGCATCGAATTAAAATGCATTTGGCCACCCACTTAAGGCACTGACTGCTGCTTAAGCCTTCTCACCTTGCGAGCAAGCAGTGGATTCTATTTCCGATTCTTCTCCGGCGGATTCGGTGTCAGGGTCGCCACGTCACTCTGCGCCTCGGCGCTCTACTCGTCAACGGCATTCACCGTCAGGGCCACCTGAAAGGACAAAAGCGTCAGAAGGACAAACTTGCAAGAGCCTTAATCCAGACAGAGGAGCTTTTATTAGAAGCTTCCTCAAGAAGAAGCCGCAGCTCTTGGTTCGTCAATCCATTTAACGTTCTATACGCATTTGCCCTGACGTATTCCATACAAGCAATTCATCGAGCGAATGGTCGATTGGTAGCGTTTTGTAAAGCAGCCATAAGTCGTCAATGAGTAACAGTTATTAGATTCGTCTTCACGTGCCACGGGAAGATGCCACGATATGCCACGGCATATCGTGTATGGATGGTAAGCATTTGGAGATAGACAAACTAACATACAGAATAACCCAGAGATCATTCTTAATAGCTTGATGATGTCTCATTCATAGTCATTCTGCAGATTCAAACCCCAGGTCGGATCTACGTCCCTGCAGATTTTGACAGCCAGAGACCTTACCTATCCAAACTTAAAGTTCATATAAATCTCGACTGCTTACGAGTCGAGGATTCACTCATTAGCTGGGGCAGTTCATCATATTGAAACATAACATGGATTCTGTACGACTTTCTATCTCTTCGCTTTTCGGTCCCCCCATCTAAACTATGCTGTGCAAATGTTTGCAAATGGTCTACTTAATAAGCTCTCAACTGATAATGACCAGCGCTGTTCGTGCATCTATATTAAATATTTAAATATGTCTAGATAAATATATGACAGTCACCAAACGCCAAGTTGGGCTAGCCGAGTTCGGCCAACAAGATTACACCAACAAATATATAGGTGCCTTCCATTTTAAACAGCGAAGGTCTGCCATATGCGCAAACTGCAATCAACTTACAACTAACATCTGTCAACTAAGTTGCACGTGCTGGCTGGCTGACTGACACACATGAAGCAGATCGCGTCTTTAACAAGCCGCGAATGTAGCAGCTGCAATGTTGAACTCCGCGTGGTGATGCGGTCACCATGAGGCGTTTCGCCGAGAGTAGTTTCAATCGTATCGTGAGCTCCGTCAGTAAGAGCAGTCGTGCCAATAATTTGGCATAGTTGTCGTTAAGCTCCAAATGGTAGAACGAACGCAAAAGCACTTACTTACGCGCGCCGTAGGACCATTTTAAAGTGCAGCAAGAGTGACGTTGACGTCTACTGCCCCCAAGGGTAATATCTCGCAAGGATCGTTGTCGTTCCAACTTTCGAAACGGTGCCTTCCTTGGCGTTGCTATTTCTCGTGCTTCATCAGCCGGCCACTCATGCGACTGTCGTTGCTTATCACGCTTAACTACTGAGTAAGCTTAATTACAGAGGCAATCTCAGCCTTTGTTTTGTACATCTGAAACCGGGTGCCAGCACTGCAGAAGCTTGTCGAAATAGCCGGCTGAACGCGATTACACGCAAGGTGAAAACCGCCAAGTGCACCTTTCATCCCAATAAGGTTTCTTGTGCTTCTGATTGGCGATTTCATCGATTTTCATCGATGCTGATAATTAGCTGAGTTTCACGATAATGAGTGTACGTAAATACTAACTCGTTTAGCAATTTGTTGGAAATATTGTAGATTTAGCTTAGGCGTAAGTTGGTTCGTTTCTCGTAGGTGTAATAGGTTCCGAACCATGGCCCAGCCAACCAGCAGCACCTCCGCGGTCAAAATAGAAGTAGGTCAACCTTTGTGTACCTAAAACGAACAGCGAGTTAAAACAGCGACGAAATCCCATTCGAAACAGCACAGTTTAATAAGTAAAGCAAGTGGGTCTTAATACCTTCTTGTGTTTAGAAAGTAATAAAACCCGCCTTTTCTCACTTTAAACGATCGTCCGCGAAGATGTGTATCTGTTTGTGCGACTTTTCAAACATTCTGAATGTTACGGGGCAGTTCATCAAGTTCGATAGACCACGGTAGAGCCAGCTGGTGATGATTATGGATGACATGTCGCTAAGCTACTCCATACTAACTACCCGTTTCGATACGAAGGCCGAGAACTCGTCTTATTTTAAATATTCCGTCTGCCGTTTCATGGAATTCGCGATTATTGACATTACGACACGTTGTATAGCAGGATCAGGTGATGAGAGTAATCATTGTGCTAATTTTCAACGTCGCGCCATTTTGAAATTTGAACTCTATACTGAATAAGGTTGTTGTTGAAAAAAATTCAAGAAAAATCTATAAAAAAAACCTTCGGGAAAATGTGTTCGGGTCAAGTGGGTCCGATTGACCGTACCAATATCCTGATACCCCTGCATGAACGTTCGTCGTAATTGTTACTTAATGTGTTCGTAAAAAGGTGCATCCGTCTTGCTAAATACCACAAGTATATTACATAGAAAAGGCCTCAAGTGCACTTGTTGCGAGTTTGCATGGCACTGGTAGTGATTCGACGCAGGAATCCTGATATTTCAAATCGTAGACGTCAATTTCGTTCCGTATTGTCACATGGCAGAGTCCTTCACTGTACGGACATTGGATACGGTTGGAATATTGCAGAGGTTCCATTTCAATCTACAGATGAACTTATTTTGTATACTCGTTTGTCGCAAAGACGACCCACAGTTCTAAGCTTGACCCATCTGAGCATGACCGCTTGATCCAGCCTGTTCAAGTCTTACTCTCCGTAGAAGTCTATATTACGTAGCAGGTTAACACACAGCGACGTATGGATAAGATTTTCATATAAATTAAACTAGAGCTGGCTAATGAAAACATGTGATTAATCCCTTATGAAACCGTGGTTATAGAGAGCTTTGTTCTTCAAAGCTGAGAGCGTTTCGTAGAAGGGGTTCATTGGAGAATACGTATAATTGTCTTCCCAATGCCGGTCTTTGCTACATGAAATAGATCTTTAACTAGTACTACGAACGGAAATGTCACCTCATGAAAGAGCATCAGCAAAAGAGCAGCCCCTAGAATTTTTAAGTCACTTACACACACACACACACACACACGTTTACGTGATACTGACCTACATGTTATTATACGGAAACATCTGCCACCTGGTTTTCCAAAGTATATAATGCAATCTAATCAAATTGCTTAGCATACTGACTACCGGATTGATTTAATGAAAATACGAAAACACTAGCATTAAAGAAAACACTAATATCTGACAAATTGAGTAAAGTGGTCAATTGAGTTGAAGTACATAATTACATCCTCTATAGAACGTTCTTGAAAGCCGACGTTATGTTTCACTGGGACAACTAGTGACAAAAGATTACGTTGTTTAAGGCAATATAATATTGACAGCGGGCAAAAGTCATTTTCATTGTAGCCTCTTACAGCACATCGTGAGGGTAAGTTTTTTTTAAATTCGTGAAAAAAAGCCTGTAGCTTCGTAAAAAGTCACCGTCCTCGGGGTCGATTCGATAACCTCAGTCATCAGGATCGCCCGGATATGGCCCGACTATAGCCATGGGTCCCGTAATATCATTATATTGTCAAGATTGTTTATTTCACAATAAAAGTCGCGGACCGCTCAATGTTTCGGAGAATTTTCTCCTATCGACCCTCATTCTCCAATTTTTGTTCTCTGCTTTAGATGTTCATTTGAACTCTGTCGCAGAGACGATCGACTGTAGTATCCATCTGATAGTATTAATATTATTATTATTATAGTATCCATCTGCATTCATTTGTTGAAGCAGTTTTGAATCCTTATTGGCTATTATTTGAAAGTGAAAAATATCCTCGCATGAATATTGCAGTGGTAGAAAAATTGTGGTTCAAACAGTCTTTACATCCTCAAGTGAACGTTGTCATTCCCATCTACTCTGTGTGTTCATCCACACAGTATAACACAACGGAAAAATGTATTGTTTATTCTGCTGAATGTGTTGTTTTTTTGTAGTCGTCAAGGGCAAAGGTTCGCACGATATTCAATACGTGTGCCGATAGTTACCATCTCAGTTACATAGGTGTCTATGAGGTGTCCTGAATCCGATATAACCGACGGTCCCCAACTAATCCCCCCCCCCCCAAATAATTGCTAATTATTGTATGTTTTGTATAAATACTTGGGCATTACTGACAGTTAGTCATGATAGCTTTGTCCCCCAGAATTGTTGTTGAAAGCAGAATTTCCTTGCTCTAAACGCAAAATGCTGCACTGCTTCAGCGAATCTAAGATCAAGGCTAATAATAATGTTTTCGGGTTAATCGTCATAAACTTTACAAGAGTTTTAATGTCGGTACGGGGGAGGGCCGGTGGGGCTCTTCCGCGTGGGTCGTCTTCGCGCACCCACCCGGCTAATCGTCAGCCAACATTTAACGTCCACATTATTGCTTTTGTATTGCTTCGTAAGACAGACCCCTAAATGTAATTGTGCAACGGTGGGGAATCGAACCCGTGTATGCACCTATGTCCGTCTCCTCCGGTTGCACACGAATGCAGCACGCCACCGGTCTCGACTAAGATCAAGACTAAGCGCCCACCACAAGCCTAGTTTTCTTAGGACCCAAAGCCTATTAGGACTGCGCTATAGTCTTCTATTGGGGGGATGGATTCCTACTCAAACAAACTTCTTTGTTAATCACTTTCCGCGACTCATTATATATATAGGCCCATCCAGTTATCTTCGCGGATCCTTTAGGCGCTCGACTCTCTGTTTTAAGACTCGATAAGTCAACAATGTAATTGTAAGCCGAACTAAGATCCCACCAAAGGGAGTGTACGTAATCAAGCGTGTCACCCTCGAATCAATTCTCTCGAAACAACATAAACGAAACGGCGAACACAACAACAACGTGTTGCTCAAGTGGTTTCGTTGTGAGTTCGGCAATTGTGCAGTTTAGCAGTAGCGGACTAGATGTCAATCCTCCGATAAGCTCGCCCTCAAGCCTCGGTCTGCTTTTGTACATCGTACACATACGGCTCTGTTTGATTGCGTTCGCACATTTTCACCCCGGCTGAACGAGCTTGTCCAGTGAGAACCGCATATATCTCCACTGGTTAACACACCCCATGCATTGGCACATTGATCTATTTGTTGATTGCAAATATAATTGACAAGAGTGTCGTCAATCACCGTACCGATAAAGGGAGAATAAATGAATTTCAACAGATATCGCAGCTCTCAAGTTTTAATCATGATACGGTACTCCTGCGAACCTGTTCCATTTTCGAGCCTATACCATAAAGCGCTTAAAGATTACTGAACAACTACGTGACCGTAAGTGTTCTGTCCGTTCCGCTGCACAGCTTCATAGCCATATCGCCCGTAACTTGATAAATATTCCAGGTTAATCTCATATTTACAAGTTGCACAACAATTGATACATTTTCACAACACTAGGTAACAGTCGGGGGAGGCTACGTATGGGAAGAAACAAAGGCTATAAATATTCGGACAAGATCTTGGATCTAATATAACCAGAGGCACATGTCTAGCGCGTAGCATTTCGTCGAACGAGGTTGGTCAACACAACGTTCCGTAGTCGTGTTGAGGCGTACCGAGGTGGCTATTAATGTGCTCTACACAGGTGCAGCCAATGGGTATCCTAAAGGCGGGAGTGAGCTGCACTAGATTTGGCATGAGGTATATACAGATGTGCTTGAATTGAGGCTTTTGCTGAAATGAGCCGGTTGGCCGCCGCGCGGTTGGTTTCAGAATGGATCCGAAGCGATTGGGTGCTAGAGTGCTCATTAACCTTCTGGCATAGCGGTTGGTTAATTAATGGGCAGGTAACCGCGACTATCAGTGCTATCGCTAGCTGCCGGTTTAGCCTGCGTCGTAGTGAATTTATACGAAGATGAAGAAGTATGCCAAGGCTTGAGCATACTATTTGTAATTGAAGAATAACCTTGGGAAAACTGACCCCATAGAAAGAGAGGATCGAACGGGAATCAAGACGATAATCATTTTAGGAGGAAGAATTTTCTTTTTCATGGCCTTCAAGAGAAATTCAACAAACACGCATATCATAATAATTGTATTGATAACATTCATATGAATGCTTCATATTCGCATTACATTATTATATATATATATATATATATATATATATATATATAATACACTGTAAGAAATTTATCTATCAAAAAACTGGAAGCTAAAATTACGTTTCCAAAAGGATGGTTGCCTATTTTAGCGACAAGCCAAGCTGCTCTTCTCCAATTGAGTTTAGGTAAATGTTCTCGTTTGTACTAGAACTATCGTTACCAGTATTTATATTCAGTGGCGGGTTCTCTCTGATCTACAAATTCTACCTGAAATACGTCTGCAAGCATTAATCATATGCATTTAAAAGGTGAAATTAATGACAGCTGTTTATCATATAATGAATCTTCTACAGGAATTCAGTTTTCAGGGAATAAACTCTCACATCGTAAATCGATATTGATCTAACAGAATTATTTCAGTTTTTAAAGAGATTCAAATTAAGGTAGGCGAGCTATCAAAATTGGAGCACAACTTCATACGACTTTATCAATGACACTTGGCCCTTGGTCAGGAGAAGTGTTCGGTTTTGCATTTTGAACAATTTCGCTTCATCAGCGACAAATGTCACTAAAATCGAACACGTTTCTCAACAACATTAATATCTATCGGCATGTTTCTTAATCCTGTGGTATATAACAGGGGAGAAATCTGCTCCAGCTGATTTTCTATTTCCTTCTTAGTGGTGCACTAACTAACTATCTTTGTCCAGTCGATCTCATGTAATCATCCCATTTGTGCGCGTTGTTGCCAAGACAAAAATGGCACCTTGAAGGCGGGAGTTACCGTGTTTGGATATCCCAGATATAACACTGCTGATACCCTTCCGAAACAGGAGAGAAATGTATCGATCTTGAAATTTCGTATTCATGCTTACAATCTATTAGAAGGCACAAACGATATAGATAGAGTTCAAGTATAAAGGCGTGGGGTGGTTACGCCGGTGTGAAGTTCGGTAATTAATAATCACTGATAGCCACGCATGTGGGATAACGCAGAACGAGCATAGCGATCAGTCGAGCGATGTATAGGTCTCCGAGATGAACTTTCAAATGGTGGATGACTCCGGATGATCAGAGATCAGCTGAAGCTGATAACATTGATCCAGGAAATGGATTGGGATTACTAAATCATTCTTTCAGATTGAAGGTCGAAAAACGTCGGAAAAATTCAGCAACGTCATTTTTAGAAAAGCACAATATCAATAAGAGCAATAGTAATTAATAATAGTAATAATATTAGCTGAGTGTGCCCAGTCGGCCCTATATGAGATAATTTCCCTAGTTCACCACAATTGTCCTCCGCAGAGGCATGCAAGCGCGAATTTGTTACTTTTTGAAAGTCGATCGAATTCGATATTTGAGAGTTCGATAATACATTTCGAATAAGTTCAACCGCCTTTCTAAGCCTTTAACGGTAATAATGATAAGGTATAGAGATGACCATAATTAACTGAAATTGATCACCGACTTTGGCCTGATGATACTTCAAGATTAAGAAAAACATGTCGAGAAAAAATCGCGTTAGCAAGACAACATTTTGCCACTGAAAACTTATTGGACCACGCGGTGCTTCGAATGATGTTCGCAGGAGCTGGACATGTCGCCTTCTTTCTGAGTGTATTTTTTCTGTTTTGTTTTTACAATTTGTCTCGGGTTCAATGGGTAATTGACTAAGATGTAACTGTAGCCAGTCTCGCAATACACTACGGCACAATAGCACTAAAATAGTCATGTTAACTATTTTAATCTCCGATGATAATACAGAACTAAGTGTTGAACATCCAGCGTGACTGTGTGAGACATTAAAAATGGTGGAAATATGAGAAATGCAGATGAAACACAAATAAATTTGAGATATAAGAAGAATTCGTGTTGAAAGAATATTTTGGTAAACGAATAATTAAACAAGATGCTCTTGATAACGCTCATAAGTTGCTAATGTTTTCACATCTACACGTTGTGCATATATAAATATCCCCGTACAAACCCTGTAATTTCTAGGTCTTACACCATACAGTTGTTACCTTCTGCCCTTTAGCCTATATGCTTCGTCAAACACTTTGAAATGCATTGTAAGTTGTATGTTGAAAATTGTAAGTAATATATTTCTCTCCTAGTTCAATTGGAAACTTTTGTGTTAGCGGCGAATCGCCTCAAATTGTTAGCCGTGAATCGTGTTACACTCGTCTAGAATAACATCGGGTGTCAGCAAACTGTATTTTAGATAATTGGATTGTATATATATTGGCATTTGTAAATAAACTTACGATATAGTTATAACGTGGCTATTTAGCATCCGGATCGTACACAAATAAATCAGATGGCGATGACATAACCAAGGATTGAATGGATAGAACTTACGATCGTAGAATCTGACTGGACCGCTTGTTAATTTCGTAGTTCACCTCTCTTCTTGTGCTTGGACATAAACCAGGCACCACTTCTTTACGTATTCGAAGCAGACACCTCAATGTCCATCAACGGCTCATGTAACTGTTTCACCGTTGTTGCTGCTGCTGCTGGTGCAGTTGGCGGCTGCTGGTGGCGCGGAGTTGTGGACTCAAATGTGGCTCCGTGCCCTCGGCCTCGCCTCTTCAGGGCCTCGCCAGCGCCCGCCCCTTCATGACGTCACTCTACGACGGACCAATCAGGCCGCAAACTCGCCCGTTGGCGGCTAACTCCGAGAGTCCTAGCGGCGTCTTTTTAGCACCGGGCACTGGACTCGGTGGCCACTTTACGGAGTACCGCGTGTGAGGCTCACTTACAGCTGTTCGGGGGGAAAGAGTCGTCTGAGGGCCTCGATATTTTGTGACATGACGTCGCACGAACGAGCCTTGCAATTATGTCCACCGCAACGAGATGATGCTATTGGTCAAAATAAACGGGGACGTCAAACTTGCTGATGACAAAACGCTCGAGCCGTACACTCATTGTGAACACATGAGAGACGATAGAAAGGTCAAGCAACCAATTTATGCCCTATCGAAATCCTGTAGGCGGAGCAAGCGACAACTTCGCTAAACGAAACCAGACGTCTCTGACCTTTTTCTAGACTTTTGTCGATGCCGTTTAAGAAAGCACCTTTCCCACCGAGTCTTTCCCTCCATAGACATCTATGCGTGGTAAAGCTAAAGGCTTTTATTATTAGTTTATTAATGGATCTGTAGTTTTTTTTTAAACGCTTGAGTTCTCGATATGTACCCCAGTTCGCGAGACTCGATCGTGGATTGGTGCTGCTCAGCGTGTGTCAATTGTGGCATTTTTTGGTTATACTTTTACAAGCACACCGTTGTTCTGTAAAGCGTAAGCGGGCGTAGCTGCTATCTCGTGCTTGGTGTAACGTACAACAGAAGCGAGTGCGTGTAGTCTCCTCGGCAGAAGACTCTCTACGCAACCGCTTCTGTTGTCCGTATCAGCGTATTAGCGATCTGATGGATATGAGAGATTGCAAAACAGTGGTGGACTGTTTAAGAGACTCAACCCTGCGTTGAGGGATAACTCTTCGTGAGAGATGGATGTTGTTAGCGAGTGAGCCCCCTCTAATCAATAGTGTATTATTATAACAATACATTAATCATTTCTTTTATTAATCACTGCTAAGCAAAGGCAAAGAAGGATATCTAGATCTTTCATTTGTTTATAAGTTTTGTTCACTGATACAGTATTGCGCCCACTCAACTCGTCCAGACAAGTTAAATAAGTAAGTTGGAATGGGACGAACTTTCAAATGTTCTTTTCTTGGGAACCGCGTCCTGTACTGTGCTTCATGATGATAACTGAGTAATCTGGTGCGCGGTACCCCGGACATCAGGGACTGCTGGTTTGAGAAGCCTCGATACAAGATGTAAAGACGTAAAATATTTCTGTGAAATGAGAAGTTTATCTATTTATTGTATAGCGATGTTACTACTATTTAGTTCTTCTTAATAAGAAAATGTTTAGTTCTTCTGACTTAATGGTACAGATGTGAATAGCTGTGGAGCTTTAACGGGGGACCTGTTTCGATCCAGAAGAAATTGCGGGCGGAGATCAGCACATTGAAGATGAACAGTGAAGAGAAGCCTGTTGGGAGAGCTGATTAACATGGTCCAGTCATCGGTCCAATGGTTAACCTGTAGCGGAACAAGATGTTTGAATAGCACCTACTGGATCCCGAGTTTATTCTGCTTTTTTCCACTTTAGCTCCAATTTTGTGCTGACATGATTAAGTCCGCTCGGAGCTTTGTCACAGTTGGCTATCCCGACGAAACCGTTTCTGAAGGCGTTGAATGGATGAATCGTATTGAAACTGTTCGTGCGGTTTCCCTAAAACATGGGTGGATCAATGATACGGCACGGTTCACGCTAATCGTGAAGCCCAAGTGTAAAAACTGCAGTTCCTTTAATAAACAAATAAAGCTTTACCTTTACCTTTACCCACCTGTAGCAAGGCCTGCCTTCTTGAGCACATCAAGCCGAATCATTGACTCGGATCTCAATCTGTCATAACTGTGGCAAATGCAAGGTTCCGCAAAATTAAAAACAGCGTCCCCAGCGGCGTTAGGTCATTTGCTTTCTTCCGGAAAGGTTAAGCTGCATTTTTTCTATTCCGAGCAATAAACCACTATCGTGTAATCGACGCACAATCATCCACCCACTAACATCACTCTTCTCATCACTCGGATCTCTCGAACGAACATGCGAATCGTATGCATCACATAGAAGTCTTCATTTAATATGGGGGCCATAGTTCTACGCTCCTCGTGGGAAACGAAGAACAAATATCTTGATCCGCGCTAGAAGCCACCGAACGGCGGCGCTTTCATTAAAGGGCCGCCACATGGCAACGCACTAAAAAGGGATTTATCCATCCATGATGACCCCACCCTTTCTGTAAGACATTGTCCAAGTTCTTCCTAACGAAGCTATAGCGACATCGTACGCATGGCTTTATGACGCTCTTGCAAAATATCACATTCATTTACAAGCCACCTCCCTGTGTACGGACATATATATATATATATATATATATATATATATTGATGTTGAAATTGCACGCGGCTTTGTCGTGTATCAAACCCATGCGTAAATATTGTACTAGTCGCACCCGAAATCAATTTGTGTCTCCATACACATCATGGTCAGGTTGTTGTACACAACATTGTATCATTTTATATGCTTTACTGATTCTGCGCAACTCCCTAAGGAAAATAGACCAGTACTCATTCCGTTTTCAAAGCGAGACTGACAATTATACCACACTTTCTTCCTTTATACGCTGGTAACATCTTTCAAGATGTTGTATTGATGAAGAGGGAACACCAGCCGCTGACAGAGAACGTAGATGATCTTCTCTAAGCTACTAAGCGTGGGGGAATACATTTGGAATTGTGTCCTCAAAGGAATGCTGCACAGCAGTACAGAGGCTTGCCATGAAAATTCAGATAAGGATCAACTCAAAAAATCCATGGCTTTGGATTAAGGCCAATTACCGATAAATGAAACGTCAGAATACAGTAATTTTGAACCGGTGATAGATATTGGGGCGGGTTCATTCATATATGCCATGAGTCCCCTCCTGAACGATCCCTGTGGTTCTGCCAAGTGGCTGAAGATCCCAGGTGAGTTGAGTTAAGGAAGATGATACTAGGGCTCAGTTGTGGGTTTACCTGAATAAAAAGATGTTAAGTAACGAATTTTTTTAAAGTAAAATCCAACTAAGTTGTTCATTTGAATATCGTGTCATAGTCAAAAGCTTGCAATGGAGTTGCACTTTACACATAGCGAGTTTATTTGAAGCGATATGGCGGGGGGGGGTATAACGCCTAAGACTGGAAACCCTCGAGTCTCCGGTTCGAATCCCGCAGGACAGATATGGTTTGATGTATTGCGAAAGTAGTTCCGAATCATGGTCCACGTGAAAACGCCTCCAGGGTCAGGTAAAACAAAACATAGAGAAACATGTCCGGTTCGCGCGTCAACAAAATGAAAATATCCAATAGGACATGACAAGATTATCGCTCGGGCGCGAAGTCTTGTGGGTCGACAATCGATAGGGCAGGGTAGCTTCGGGGTGCTACGGGTGCGAAGCGGGCAGGCGTTGCGTGGAGATAGGTTGGCAGGGCGATCACCGGGCAGGCCTCGAGCGGCCTAAGTCTCCCTAGCGGTAGTACTCTAGCGCTGTGGACAAGAAGGACACACGTCTGTTCTCGTGGGAGACTCCTGCCGAAGTGATTCGGCTAACTTCGATTTATTTACAATATGGTAATTCGTCTGCACAAGTCCGCTAACGCGGATACACGATTAATAATTGATTAATTGCCCGGTGGGCGTTTCGGTCATTTGGTTATGATTATCCTGGTCACAATATGTACAATTTCGATTATAGTTCATATGATTGTCTCCTGTTCTCTTAATATACACTCAACAAGAGACTTTCGATTATAGTACTGGTGGGCAACTTGCCCCCAGCCGTCAATACTGCGCCGTACATTTCGAACAATGATGATCCGCTACGCGGCTCTCTGCCGCCAGCGGGCGTGGCGTACTTTACTAATGGCGCGATAATATAAGAATTCGATTATTTAGAGCACTTCACGGTAGCGCTCGCAGAAAGATTCGACACTCCGCCCCTGGAACGTTGTACGTTCCAGGTCTTCGAATCGTCTATTCTCGCTCTTGTAGGGGGGGTCCGGCTGCAGTCTCCAGGGGTATTAGGAGCTGTGCTCTGCGGATCTCCGTGACACGGTTGTACAAGAACGTTTCCCCCGGGAAGGCTCCTCCGCCGTGCACCAGCACTAGTTGACCCGTTGCATCTCGAATGCCCGCGGTGAGTCGTCATCGGGGCCCTGCCAGAGGAAGCGGAACAGTCGGCGGTCGGCCAATCGGAGGGTCATGTACGCTTTGGCGATGTTGGTCGACAGTGCTAACTGGTGGACGCGGAAGCTGAGTAGTAGAGCGACAATGTCCGGGTTTCGGTTTGGGCCTGGCAACAGGTGAGCGTTGTTTTCGTCCACGGAACCAGGGATGGGAGCAGCGGAATCGCTGACGCCGAACGACTCGAGAGACGATAGTCGCTCGATGTCCCTAGCTGGCTTCGAGAGTGAAGCGACACAACAGACCGGTACTATGCGACGAACGTCGTCGCGGGTCGATCGTGCGCTGTACGTGCCCCCGATCAGCCATCCAAATCGTGAGTTCTTAGCCACCAGCCCCTTGGCGACCTTTTTCTCCTGGTTAACGAACACCAGTTTGTAGAATTGGTCGATGCCGACGAGCAAGGTGACTTCGGGCGTCGGTCCGCCATTTACCACGGACGGGTCCGCTAGTGGATGGCTGTCAGCAAAACGTCGAATGGCGTATCGCATGGCAGCGGGCCCATCAGCCGGTGGGTCGACTTGGAAGTCGTGGGCGTAAGCAAGCAAGCTAACCTTGGTCGACGGGTTGTGAACGCTCTCCAGCCGCAGCTCGTAACGATTTGACGACACTGTGAACTTGTTATCGAAGGCTTGCAGATCGAGCTCTGCGCGTTCTCTGGGACGGATGCCGTTAAGCCGACCGATCAGCTGGGGCTTGACGAACGTAAGCATCGAGCCGGTGTCTAGGAAAACCCTCGCTGCGATACGTTGAGACCCATGCACTATCGTCACGGAGGCCGTCATCACCACGGCCTGACTAGGCGCGCTCGGAACCACGGCGTGTACACTTTGAGCGGGGGGCTGAAGTGATGGCCCAACAGCCGACTGGGGGGGATGCATCGAGGTATAGTGCGCCTTGGAGCTGCAAATAGTACAAGCCACTTTCGTTCCCTCACAGTCTTTAGTCGATCCGTGTTTGTGCTTGAAACACACCGCACATCTGTTGAACTTCGCCAGTATTTCACCGCGTTGCGTGTATGTCAGGTCCGCCGTACATCGAGACGGTCGGTGATCACTGCTCCGGCAGAAGAGACACTGCGTTTGCTTCGTTTGGTATGCACGCTGTCGCTCCCTAAGCACCGCAGGGGCCATGGTGTAGTTCGGACGCTGTCGTGGTGGATACCGTTTGTCGTTGCGTCCTCGTTCGGTACCAGCTGCATCCTGCTTGCGAAGCTCAATCTGCTCGATCGGCTGTGGTTGTTGGCCACTGGCGGACAACTGCTCGCGGAGACACACTGATCGGCGCAAGCTATCCAGCAGCGCAGTTAACCGTTTAGCAGCCGCTTGAGCGGGGCGCTGGGAGCCATCTGACGTGGGCGATTCGCCATGTGCGGGGACCATATGTCGCTGCCGTTCCTCGAAATCGAACAGTATGGACGCGGGGAGAGCCGACCGAACACGTAACTCGTATGTGACTGCGAAATCCTCGAGCGGATAACCAGCTGACTGCATTGACAGTATGGTACGTTGAGTCGTGTTGACCAGCTCGCGCAGAGCCGTTACGTCACCCGGCTGCTTGACTGTAGGGACTACCAAGGTGCTGGCTACGATAGCTTTTTCCTCGACACCTGACGCTGCGTAGTTCTGGTCGAGCAGATCTAACGCCACCCTGTAGTTGTCGTCCGTGAGCGGTAATGCAGAGATCAGCTGTTTCGGTGCGCCGCGCAGAAACTTCGAGAGCGCTACGAGCTTATCGGTGCCCGTTGCAGCAGTTCGTCGGTCGAGATAGTTCTTGAGCTGAGCGCGCCAAATCCGGTAGCCGCTAACCTTGCCGTCGAACACGTCTGGTGACACATCGAGTGGCGAGGGCGTAGCCGTGCAGTAGAGAGGGGCAGCGCCGGCACATGGCAACTGCGAATTGCTGCTGGTAGAGAGTGGAGGTGATCCATCATGGCCGCCGTTGGCGCCGACTGACAACGTCGCACCAGGGACGGTATGAGTTGGCCGAACCTCGTCCAACAGCGCTGCGATGCGGTGCTTGGCATTTAGTGCTACACTCGTTGCCTCTTCGCTCTCGGTGGCCTCGCGCTCGGCCTCGTCGTCGGCCAGAAGAGGATGCGCTGAGATCTGTGCGTCCAATTGGCGCAGGAGGGCGCAACGGTCTTCGATGATGCCAGCAGCTCTAACGAGCTCGCGCCGCTCTGTCTCGGTCGTCGCGCTGTAGTTCTGCACACTCAGCCATTCTCGTTGTATCGCTGAGCGCGAAGAACAGCTAGCTTAGGTGCGGCGGCGTTGCTGGTGTGGCTGGTCGGTACAGGCGAATCGTTGGCGGTGCGTCCTTGCACGGGCGAATGCTGGATCGACATTGTGCTGTTGTTGCTGCGTAGAATTATGAGCCGGGGGGTGGGGGAAATTTGATGTCTACGGACGGCACACCAGCTAGCCCAATCACTAGGGTTCGCCGCACTACCGCCGAGGTCCACGGTGTGGTGGGGCTCTGGCTGCGAGACGCTTGATGCTTCACCACCACCAGCGTGTAGACACTCCGTCCGGTTTCGATCGGCTTACCCGGATTGCCACGTGGGGCCACGGTGATGCGTACCTATCGCCTACGACGCACTACGTAGACTTACGGAACCTCGTCGCTGAGACCCTGTATCCTGGTGTCACGGCACCACTGACAAGATTATCGCTCGGGCGCGAAGTCTTGTGGGTCGACAATCGATAGGGCAGGGTAGCTTCGGGGTGCTACGGGTGCGAAGCGGGCAGGCGTTGCGTGGAGATAGGTTGGCAGGGCGATCACCGGGCAGGCCTCGAGCGGCCTAAGTCTCCCTAGCGGTAGTACTCTAGCGCTGTGGACAAGAAGGACACACGTCTGTTCTCGTGGGAGACTCCTGCCGAAGTGATTCGGCTAACTTCGATTTATTTACAATATGGTAATTCGTCTGCACAAGTCCGCTAACGCGGATACACGATTAATAATTGATTAATTGCCCGGTGGGCGTTTCGGTCATTTGGTTATGATTATCCTGGTCACAATATGTACAATTTCGATTATAGTTCATATGATTGTCTCCTGTTCTCTTAATATACACTCAACAAGAGACTTTCGATTATAGTACTGGTGGGCAACTTGCCCCCAGCCGTCAATACTGCGCCGTACATTTCGAACAATGATGATCCGCTACGCGGCTCTCTGCCGCCAGCGGGCGTGGCGTACTTTACTAATGGCGCGATAATATAAGAATTCGATTATTTAGAGCACTTCACGGTAGCGCTCGCAGAAAGATTCGACAGGACAGTTCACCTGAAATATGTGGAGGGCGAGTCCTTTGAGATTGTACAGCTGAACAGCACGGTCGACTTCGACCTTGAGGCATCAAGTTGAGTCCGACTTATCAAAACAGGGATATCATTTAGCATCACATTTTACACCATTTTAAAAATTCACCTTTTTTTTGAGGAAGAAATTTTCTTCAAAGACACGAACACCTCTAAAGGTGCTCCAATGGACGGTGAGCCGATCGAATGCAGGGGGGTTGACGTGGATGACAAAACGACCCCTCTACCTGATAAACGTATCCTCTGTTGAGAGTCTGCCGCTTCCCTAATTACGGTTGGCATTACTTCGATAGTTGACACCAACCTACAGAATAGTAAATAGCCATTGCCTTTTCGTTTTCTACATTATTAAACATATGCCTAACCTATTTGATTGTCAAGTACAAAGTATCTGAGCTGAGGCCTGTCAGATAGGGGAACAGCTGAGAGTCAGCTCGACGAAAAAAAAAGTACAAAGTATCTAAGTTCCAACTATTCAGCTTTAAATAGTACGATCGCAATAGCACCCTTGACTTGAACACAAACTGCGCAACGCGCTACATGGCTATTATAACAGCATTAAGTTGTTGGCCTACTACATGCTTGTCTTACTGCTTACTTGCAAAGGATGCACTTCGCCTGTGTCCATGTGAACTGGCTATGTGTTCACCAATTTCTTCTGGGACATTAAATGATTGCACAACCAACCTGATTCTTTATCATGTCACACAGCGTCGGGTCATCCAGATATTCGCCACGATCGTGACACAGGGCGCCGGAGGAAATCGCGTTGCGTTAACGCAGCCGACCCGTATCTCCCTTCTGTATACGTTACCGTCATACGTAAATTCGGTGCGCATTGGTGACAGATGACGGCCGGGCACCTGTATCCCGGCCATTCAAAATGTGCCCCCCCCCCCCCGCCATGTAAGCAATAGAATACTTATTCTTGAGACTATGCTTAGGGTGATGCGTGATGACAACGGGTGGCCTGATGTCCAGGAATCGTCAGCCACAAAAGAATGGAGAAGAGAATTCGGTGTCGTCAGTGGTTGCACTAGTCCAATTGCGGTCTGTGGCAAAGTTGGAAAGTGAAGAAGTGGGTGTAAGCGCGCCATTTTCTGGCCAAACTTGTGGTGAGCACATGGCAGCGGCGGCGGCGGCGGCGGTTGTGGCTCGAGCTGTAAGACAGACCCCGTCAGGGTCAGAAAAGCAGAAGTCGATGCCGGTACGACTAAGGCATCTTCTGGCATCAGAAGATGCCCATGGCTATCCCTTAGCCCGGGGCTCGCATTGGACCCTGGTCCGTCGCACGCCCCGCGCCGTGGCACCCTCATCAGCCCTTGGTTCCCTCACGTCCGTCCAAGATGCAGCGTATATATAGGCGTAGACTGCTGTCCCAGGACATCAGATCACTCACCATTGAGTCCATTGAACAGAAGTAGAATCATAGAAGTAGCGCGAAGCACACAACATCTCCAGTATCTCTACATCGTGGAAGAGCATTACGAGAGACGTTGTCCAAGATGCGCGCACCAAGCTGGCTTCTCTGCATCGTCGTGGCCATGGTGCTACTGAGTCTCGTGCCACCCTCGGAAGCTAAACTCGTGAAGAAACTGGCCAAGAAGTTGGCACTGCCGCTGCTTGCTGGCGGAGCCGCTGGAGCCGCGCTAGGCCTCGGTGCCGGCCTGTTACACTCGCACCACAGGCCCAGCCATGGCTGGGAAGAGAAGCATGTTATCCACGTAAAGGAGCATCACGGCTGGGACCACGGATGGCACGTTCAGCCTGTCAACGATGGCTGGTGGTAAATGACAGCTGATGTTCGTTACATCACCGAGCAATCATTATCGTTTCTTTGCCAAATCGCCCCAAACTTTCAAGTGGCAATGAAATGATTCTGCTTGTCGTTTCCGACAGTGAACAGACCTCTGAAGTTGACAGTTGTTGAAGATCTTTGCTCAGAATCGGTTGAGTTGAAAAGATACTGAAGAGTATTAGTTTCAGTTGTGTCACTTAGTTTGTTGTGCTTCTGCCAATGTCAGGGTAACGATAGCGCCAATCCTGCATCCTGTAGATTTTTCATTGTTGTCATCCACAAGCCAAATCACCTCCTGCAAAATGTGCGGTGATGCATCATGTATTGTAATGTAGACAAAACATATATACATATATATATATATACATAATAGATTGTAGAGCAAATGACGTATATAGAATACATGAATAAATAAATACATTGACGAGTGTAATTTACCGAAATTTGGTCAATGTTTTTATTCTAGACACAGATTTAGTTGAATGATGGACAGTTGTTAAAAAAGGCTTGCTATTTAACCTGCTTATTTTTTAAATGCAAAACATTTAAAACTTTATTTAAAAACCTCATGGGTAAGCAATGTACCCAACCGTCGGTGTATCCCATATTAGACCCAGCTAGTCCTTACACCTTATTATAGTATATATATTATTATAGTATTATATATAGAGGAGGAATAGGATATTACCTTATTATAGAATTATATATTGAGGAGGTCTGACTCAATTCGGTTACTCTCAGTTCCATCCCACAGTGGAGCTTCTCGTTCTCTGTCGAATGAATTCGATATACGACATTCAAATCAATTGAAGTTCAAAACATCCACTGAGCCAGCAGGTGCGTTACTCAGCATCACTACAGAAGAACTGCATAACTACACGCTACCGAGCAAATTATGTAATGTGTTACAAAATGCCGATATTACAAGTATTGTATTCCCTTGTTCACCACCTATTACGCCCTATAATAAGCAGTTAGTGTGTATTCATTGGCAATAAATTAATTATGTATCCTTTGACAAGACCATATAAGAATAAAACTTTATAATTTATCTTTCATTATTATTATTATTATATTCGTGTAACCATTATCTCAAATACTTACAACATGGCTTACCAACGGTTATAATCAAATTTCACCACCCTCACGGCACAAAAACAGGTGTCCATATTGACAAACGGGATGTTTACTTAGCATGGGGAATGGGAATTTTAAACAGGGATGAGATAGAGAGGGAGAGCGAGAGAGTTAATCTAATCAAAAACTACAAAGGCACACCCACGGTAGTTCCATTGAATGTATTGATTATATTAGACCACCATTTGGATAACGGTCAATAAAGGTCAAGTTCAGGATTTTCCGTCAACCCAAAGTCTCCGTAAAGATTTATAACAGTGTAGGTCCACTGTTAAGGAGGCCTGCATGCAAAGGTTCTTCAGGCAATTTTTAGTTTTATACGTAGCACATTTCCTTTCATTGAGATTTGGAGCAACTCCTGTCAAGTCGTTCCGGGATGCAAGCGCCCAGGGAAACAGGCCATGCCAGCGACTCGAATTCAATGGAGGCAAAATGCATCGATAGAATATACAATAGTCGCCGACTTAATGTATGTTTTACCAACACCAACTAACAAATAAAATGAAAAAAAGGTAATGCGTAAGTCCGTAGAGAAAATCGAGTAAATTTCAAAGCCAAGATATTTCAAAATATATGGTTTATAATGTTTTAAAATATTGTATAACTGAAAGATATTTATTCAAACATACAATAATTAGCAATTACTTGGGGGGGATTCGTGGGGGACTGGGGCTGAGGTCGACATTGTCCCGAGGAAGGCGATGGCATTGCCTCTCTGCCTCACAGCTAGGGACAGGCGTTGCAGAAGGAAAGATCCTGCGCGCTTGTCCCCGGTGGCGCGGATCAGCCCATGGTAGACTCCTTCGAGGAAGTTCGCAGTGAGGGGGCCGTGCCTGCCTAAGGTTTCAAAAGCAAGGGGGGAAAAGAGGTGGGTTGCCTGGAGTGCGGCGTACTTCCATAGCTTGGCCTGCTCCGCACGCGCTACCACGTAACTGGAGGTGGTTGCACAGTGGTTGGTTAGAAGGTGCTAGAGTGTCAACCACCGTGCCGTCCCAAACGAGATGCTGGTCTCGTTGGAAGGAGCTGACAGTGAGGCCGTCAGGGCGGCTCCCATCGGTAGTGTTAAGGCCCTGTGGCTCCCGTGTGCAAGGGATACCGAAGGAGCAGAGGGCCCTCACGAGCGTGTCATTAAGCATCGTGTGTCAAGTTTTAAGATAATAACATTTTTTAACCTTAACAAATCAATTTTAATCAGCTAAATATATTCCATTCTGTTTAGAGACTTCCTACCATCTCTCCACGAGCTTCATTATAACTCGATAATAGAAGTTAAGAGACCTTTGGGCAAAGAAACCACGCAAGGTGTTTTTGAAAATATCCCGGACACTGAAAGTTTGATCATTCAAACTGTTCCAGAGCGCCCGAACAACGTGATCACCTAAAGACGCGAGGTCCGGACTATAAGGGCGGGTGAGTGCACCAAAACATCCCACTTAAGGCGCAATAATTTCTACCGGCTCATCAAAGGTGATGGAAAACAACGGCCCTTCTATTCTCGAATTCGGGCCACTTCCAATCGATTGATCGCTTTAATTTGGCCAATTTTGAACAACATTTGGTCGAAGCAGTCGTTCAACCCACGTTTCGTTGGGTGCAGCTTATAATCGACCACTCCTTTCCAACAGACAAACACACTTTCGCTTACGGCACTCTCTTCGATCGCGTCACATATTTTTGTTGATCTGTCGATCGCGTCACATGAGTTTGCGACAAGTTTTTATCTTTTCATAAATAAAAAAGCGAAATGACACGATATATGCTATTTTCTTCCATGTCCAAAATACAATCTAACCTCGCTTACGCCATCGGATATCGGTGAATATGATCTTTAATTGTTGGCTTTCATGCGATCTTCATTTGATGCATGAAATGCTTGATATAAGCGCCAGCGGAAAAAAAACAGGAATCGATAGTTTCGGACATATGGATCGTACCAATATATATATATATATATATATATATTAGGTTGGTGCATGTGTTTGCGCGTTTCTTCAAGCGGTTCTCTCTCCCATTTCGCGACCACTCTCTTTATTTCGACCCACCGCTCTTTCAAGAGCCCTGTTCCTCCTCTATAAGTGAAACATAACAGCAGCTGATGTACGCAGCATTGTATTATCGACGAAGGTCCCAAACATGAACGTCCCAAGCCCTTTTATGCCCTTCGCTTCGGCCAAAAGGCAGCGGAAACAGCTCGGGAGATCTGTTCTCTATACTGGGACGATTTTATCAGTGGGAAGACCGCTCAATGTTGGATGGTCGTGTTCAAAATGCACCCCGCTCGGGTGTGACTTTGATGAGGAGCGTCTTGAGGAGACGTTGTTGAAGAAATACGGCCAAAACACAATGCGGGAATTAACCGAGAAGATGAGTGTCAATCACCACACTGAAATGTCTCACCTTTATTTATTGGGATGTCACTCAAAGTTTGGTATGTGGGTGCCCGGGGCATGATTTACTGAGAAATGCTGAAAAAACAATCAAACTCTAAACCGATGCGTCTGTATGGACCAATTGCATCCCGTAAATCGCACTTTTGCAGAGAAGAGGCCCGATAAACTTCTGAACGTCAGTATAGTTTCCACGTGCATTGCCACACCATTTCGTTATCTAGATCTTCCTAAAGCAAATCGATATTTACATAATGCACACAATCAAAGGTGACATATACGAGAATTTAAGCATTGTGAAACTGCAGGTCTTTAAATAAACCCATAAAACTAATTCCCCTATTTACTGCGTCGAAAAACAAAAGAACTTGCAAAGGTTTTGATCTGGAGAATATTCAGGTCGAGTCCATCGATGAATATTATTAGCCTCTATCCAGTTCATTATTGCAGCTTTACGGTGAGGTTTGTTTGGGGGCAAAGTCATCCGCAGCTACAATTTCCAGGCTGACTCACAGCCAACATTTAACGTCCACGGTACTGTTTTCGGCATTGCTTCATAAGACGGATCCCTTTAAATGCAAGGGGGATCGAACCCGTGCACCCACGTGTCTCCTCCGAGTGCAATGCGCACGCGAATGAACCACGCCACAGGGCTCGACACGGTTCCCTGTACCTTTTTTTTTCTTTTTCTAAGAGGAGAAAATTTTCTTCAAACGCACGGACACCACCAGCGACACCTTCCAATCTCCATGAAAGTGGGCCTATCCAGTGCAGGGGGGTTGACGTGGACGACAAAACGCCTTTGCCTGCTAAAAGCACCATCCTCTGCTGAGAGTGTATCTCTTCCCTAGAGTCCCCGTACCTAGTCGACCGCAACGGTGCGCGTTGGCCAGGTTTCTTGTTAGTTATAGTCTTGCAGGTGGCATTAAAATTATACCATATATGTTTGCATCTGCACCGGCGTCAACTCGTGGGGTACGTATCTCGTCATACCTGAAGTGAAGTCACCCCCCCCCCCCACACACACACTCTGTGGTCTTCAACAGTCCAATCACCCATCCTAAATCTTTCACACCAGTAGTATACGGCTTGCTGTGTAAAGGCCTCCCTGTCTAATATAATATATTCACGAATTTCATTTACTTTGGGCTTGTTTCTTCAGGAGACAGAAACGTTTGATCAAGAGTACTGATTGAAGGCATTAAACGCTGGCTGAACTTCTAGATTCACATCTAGAGGTTCAGCCAGCGTTTAGTGCTTTTTAAAATTGTGAACCGTAGTTCTGATTTCAGATGCAAAACCCGCTTGAATGACCTAACAATGCAGTGAATTTAAATAATAACTCAAACGAAAATGTACAATACATAAATTCAGGTTGGTGTCCGCATGGTGCATAGGCATTGCCCGTAGTATCAGCGTTGAGTGTTTTTATATTAAAATTAATAATCCTCATCCATTTATTCGTTCCCCAAAGAGCAAAAATACCTCAAACTGAATTAATCCCGATGATCTTTGTAGATGACACGTGCTGCTGATAAGTACCCTACGGGTGTAATTAATGAACAATTTTTCTGTGCAAGCCGATCGCTACCCAAATTTCCCTTGAAGGAGTCATTACTGCGCTTCTAACACCGGGTAGAGCAAAATCACTGTGTAAATATTTACCTTACAACATATACACGTACCGCTACACCAAAGCACACCGTTTTTTTGGTTTTTCGATAGAGCTTTTTCTTATTTCTGCTATCACTGCCACGACATCATAAAGCTACAATGATGCGAGGCGGGGGATCAGGAGGATGAAACGATCAGGATGGTGAAACGATGTAACATCTACTGACTGTTGCATCATTTAGCATTTTTATTAATGAGATTAATTATTTTTTATTTTCGATTTTCGACCTAACCGCCGACGTATACTGACACCTGTGCTACCTTGATGTATACAAAGAAGGAAAAGCAGACAAATAGAAGCTATACCCTACACAGTCGGTCTAAATATAAGATCATTTTCGTCTTCGGCTGAAGGTTCGCCAGTTCTTCCATAATCAAAACATGTTTCGTCATTTTTATCATTTTACTTATTCTGGATGCCATTACCGGACGAGTAATATAGTTTCATTTAATTGTATTTCGTGTAATGTCGTCGTTTGTGACAGAATCGTCTTAAGTACCCCACAGACGTACAGCTAAACATACACAAATATCGTTTTATAGGGGTAATTAGCTTGCTTGAGAATTACGAACGCGGCTCTCAGTTATTAACAGAAGAATTCAGCAATAATTATCTATAAATGGAGACGTTAATCGGCATATATATAATTAGAAGGAGTAGATGCATCTGACTGTATTCATCATGTATTTACATATTTTTATACCTTGAAATCTTACACACGATCCATTAATTATTGTATCGGAACGAATGATTCCATAGAAACAAATGAATACTAATAAGGCTACGAATTTATTAGGCTGACCCAAAAAATGAGACTCCTGTCGTCTTGCGCCGTATTCTTACTATGGGCCGGTTTAAATTCAAATCTGGCGGATAGTGAGACGCAACAATTAGCAAGCAGGCGGCGCGAAAGCCGTTAGCATTCGGCTTTCGTTAGGCCTTTGAAATAGCAACCGGCGGACCAGGTGCCTCAGCCTTGCATTCTCAGAAGAAAAGTGTCAGGTTTAAGTTTCAAGAGAAGAGGGCTTCCACCCCTTTCCAAATCTCGATTCGACGAATGGATCGAGATAATCGAGGGCTTCCACCCCTTTCCAAATCTCGATTCGACGAATGGATCGAGATAATCGAAAGAGCTTGGTCATTGACGACTTTGTCGGCGGAAATTGGCGTGCCTCGTGAAACACGCTTTTGAATTAAAAATAATCTGAGGATGCAGAAAGGAGTGCAAAATGGGTCCCTCATTAACTCTGTCCTAGCCAACTGAAAATGAGTAAGGAGTGTTCACGAGACAATGTGAAGATATATAGGCAGCAAAAGAGACGCTTAGAGCATACCCTTACAGTGGACGAGACATTTGATCGTGGCAGGTGGTTAACATTCGAACCCCCCAAGGGTCTGTCCAGGGACCGTTCATGTTTGTTATTTTGATCAATTTCATTCTGCTCAAAATCTCGTCTGGCGATTATTGTAAGACTGTTGCTTACGCTGATGACACCTGACTCCTATTACTGATACGTCCTTCAGAACTGAACTCCGATATTCAAGTTGCTGTGGCGAATGTTGAGGGAGTGGTGAAGACCTTTGAGCGGTTCGAACTTGTTGTGAATACCAACAAAACGGCTTTTACTCTGTTGCGAACACCACAAATGACTCCAATGATGGATCCGGTGTGGTTTTGCGGGGCGCCGGTCCCGATGTCGTCTACGGTCAGATGTCTGGGTCTGACCATTCACGAAACACTAAAGTGGCATGCCCATCTTGAAGCTCTCGTTCTCAAGTGTTCTGCCGTAATTTCCTCGACCCGTCGCTTCAGAGAGCGAGGTCGTCCGTAGAAGCTGCCTGTTTCGCTTCGTCGCCAGTGTCTTGTTGAACCACGATGGGGCTCCGAAGAGGGCGATCGACTCGGCCACCGACATTAGTAGTCGGCACCAGAATATTGCGCGTGGATGGACGGCCTATCGGCCCGTGGATATTTGGCAATATTCTGGCGATGCCGGCCCTGGCGGTGACCTGAACCTGTGGTGCCGCCCGCTTAGGCTCTTGTCAAGATGAACACCGAGGTGCCTGGCGCGCGACACCACCTTGAATCTCTGGCCGTTGAGTGCAAGGTTCGGGTCCCTCAACTTATTCTTCCCTATGAGAAGTACGCCTCGCTCTCCTCCGGCGCGAGAGATAATCCGGCCTTGTCAGGGCTGCGCTGGCGTAAAACTCTGTTTCCGCGGCTGTTCTCGCTTGCACGGTGGTGGTAGGGTGGTAGCTTCGCTAAGCATGCCGTCGAGCCTGAGGATCCCGTCATAGGAAATGTTCCATAACAGTGGGCCGGGTATCGACCCGTGTGGCACTCCGGCTGTCATGGCCATCTCGAGGCCCGAGCTGGTGATGTTCCTTTCGTGCAGGTAATGCGAGATAACCCTTACGAGGTACCCGGGGGCTCCTCTGTCCCTCAGCGTCGTCAGGATAGTCTTCCAGGGCAGGCTGTTGAAAGCATTTTTAACGTCCAAGAAGACGGCCAGGTAGACCTGGGTCACCGAGAAAAAATGTGTCTCCGAAGGTAAAGTCCTGGTCAGCTTACTTTTCGAAGACTTTTGACACGAGGTCGGCAAGGAGGATCGAAGTCGTGAAGAATGGAATAACTTTCGCATCTTCTCAGTTTACTTGGAAGGGACCCGGTCTCAAAAAACAGAATAGATATATTAACAAGTGGGCGATCAAGTGTCGAAGATGTCATCGTCAACAGCTTCCCGAGAGCTTGGCTAACTCCACAGGTCCAGTTTGTTCTATCTGAATTCTGCTCGCGGATCATTTTAGATGTTCAACGATGCCACGATTCTAGAGTCTACTTCAAGAAAGTGACTATTCAGTTCCAACTCTATTCAGCCCGTCAGCAACAGATTGAGGGGTTTACAGCGCCGTATTTGTCTTACTCCTCTCGAAGGATTAGTCAGTCAACCTCCGGAGTCACGGGCAAGTGTCGCCTTTATGAAGCGCCCTTCTGTAGACTTCAGATGATGTAGACTTCATACGCCTTTCGAAGACTCTAATATTTATGATGCAGCGGTCCGACTCCTGCGTGCCACTTCTCGAGTACCGGCGATACAAGTTGTTGACTTCATGTCTAAGATGACGGCGTCTAGGCAAAGAGCAAATTTGTCTGTATGATGCGCCGAATCCTCTACCTTGATGATGGCAAAGCAGTCGTCGTGCTCACGGTTAAAATGAAACTACTGATGGAGTCAAACGCTGAGTCAACGTTAACAGGATCAGGATCCTGGAGTTTACAATTTCGACCTGAATTTCGAAGAGATCGATGCTGTGTTTATTGTGCCATATTTATCTAGAACGGGGACAGCAGAAGTAACTTCTCGCAGGATCGCACATTCGTTCCTAATCACGATAATAATCGGGTAGTGATCTGAGAAGAGCATAGTTGGCCATACATATACTCAGTGATAGCTTTGGAGAATCTACTACAATTCGACCGCAGGTTTATGTTCGAATTCCCTATCACAAACCAAGCTAAGGAAGCAATCCTCAAAATAATGTGCTCCAGGACATCGAGCGATGTGACGAGTAGCACGAACAAAAGTCGGCGACATAACACTCGAAAGCTGTATTTTTTCTCACGCGGACAAGATGGCAAGCGGCGTACAAATTGCTTGTACGCCGTTTGCCATCTGTGCTTCCCACTGCAGTTGACAAGTGACAAGTGCAGCTAGATAGAGAAGATACCAACAGCGTCACCGCGTTTATTAGTGTCACAACCTGACGCGACCAAGCTAATACCAGTAAACATCATAGTTAGCAAAATCAGCACTTTTCAACGATGTCTCAGTCATGACAACCACACCAAAGACGGGTCCCGGTGTCCGAGTCCTCAAATTCTCAAATTGCCCTGATTTTTGAGGCCAGCATTCATATGGATAATAGCCAAGTTACCAGATGTTGGAGCGATGTATACTGTTACAATCTTTGATATGCTAAAATCCAACATATTAATAATATTAAATCTGCCAATGACTAGTATGGGGCGGGGTCCTTATGAATATTTATGAATGACGGTCCATATATAGGGATATGCAATGGAAGTACTACAAACTATTCGTCTGCATTTTAAACTGTCGAAGACAATATGATTCTTTCAATTTATTTCTGTTATGGATCAACCTGCTGACGAAATTAAGATGCTGTTCTTAGACCCCTACAGAGAGTGTTGCCACACAGTGGATATGCATTTGTAGACAATTTGTTTGGTGAGCATACGATTTTCGGCAGAGTACTCGTTCAATCGCCACTTCGTCAATGCGACACAACGCCACCGAATGGTTTTTTAGGGGCGCAATCTTGCAAGTATTGTGGCTCGAAATTAGATATTTACAATCAGTGTGTATATATGTGATAAAGTTTTGTCGTTTGAAATCTCATTTATATACTGTGTATGTACGTAATGAAGAGGGCATATACAATTCAAGTATTTCTATGGCAGAACAGCCGGAAATGATTTATTTGTCCTTTTACGAGTTAGCCGTTGCCAAGTGAATACACAATTGGAAATCATAGGTAGGCTTTGCGTGTTCCTTATCACACGAATGTGAAGTTATAGTACTAGAGTAATGTCCTTAGTGGATTGTGATTTTCGATCGTTTTCTTTAAATAATAAAACAAATGTGCTGTTCGCCTTTCGAAACCACGCTTCTTTTTAACGGTAAAAATAGGTAAAAGCAACTTTTTCGGCGATTTGATGGTCGTCGCTCGAGATTATCATTCAGATATTATAATTATGAGATTATGCTTCAATTCCTTTAGATAACGTTCAACGGCAACTGCGCCGATAGCATTCGGCAGCCTATATGTATGGCCTAGGGCCTATGGGGTACATGCAGCCTATATGTATAATAGTATGTATACAATAGAACCTATATGTTTTCGGGCTAACTCTCAGCTAACGTTTAACTTCCATAGTGATCAACAATAGAATCTGGGCAAAAGGAACCAATCGGCAATAGACCGCCTCGAGTTAACAATAAGAAAATCGCTGATAGGGGGACAGTATCGAGTTAGTATACAATATATATTTGTAGTCTTGTCTGTATCAATGGGAGTAGCTCAACAGCTTACCAGTAATGCTAACTGACTTGAATGGAAGTCGGTGTACGAATATCGAGTGTGTTCCTCTGCACGAGAATCTGTGGAGAAAACGCTTTTCTCTCCACTCTCAGTAGGGACGCCGAATACCATAAAGAGACTCTCCTATACAGAAAAAGGCTAAGACGAAACGGGGCTTTTTTCATCAACGAATTGAGCAATTCGAAACTCTCAATGATTCGTGAGACGGTGTCAGTTGTTGCGAACATAGATCGACACTTTTAACCCAAATCTTGTTTCGGTGGGAACCCATGGATTATCCCTATAATTGTGTACTTAATTAATAATCATATTGTCATATCAGACAAGGTTCACTTGTTTACGTTGTTTTTTTTACGAACGCGGACACTCCCTTGGTCTTTTTGTCTTTGACGTTTTAAGACTATGCTTAGTATTATACAATATAGGAGTGTTTAATAAATATAATATATATGTTTTATAATACGGAGTGTTTAACAAGAACACAGAAACGATCTCTTGCCATAGCGGTGGTTCGAGTAGTATTAGTCATCGAGTTTTGGGATTCCAGATTTGAACATCGTGGAAAATCCATATGAGCACCTCGATCATCGTGTAACCATTTTTGTTGTTCTTCTTTTCTTTAGGCTCAATGGGGGCGAATGAGAAGGACTCACCATGACGCCTTAACCGTTAAGAAAGAATTCAGTACCATGATGCCTTTTGAACTTATTAAACGCTTCAGCCTTCACGAGCGAAACAGCGAATCACCGATGGACTGGATTGGCTGACGTTTTGTGGATTCAAATAGCATCGATCATAATACTCTTCGGTGGAGTGATATCGTTCGACCCTTACATAAAGGGCGATGCCCTTCATAGCTAAAATGGCTGATACAATTTAGGTAACTCCAGACTACTGAATGTGTACAATTTTACCCCTTCCTCGTTACGACGACCATCGCCATCGTCATCATCATAATAATAACATCAGCACGAGCGGCGTCGCCGTAACCGAATGTAACACAGGTCATCAATGTCTGTTATTGCTGCTAGGGCTACTACAACTGTTATTATTACACCAGTTTACGATATATACGGTAACACAATCCCTGGTGGCAGCATGTCCAGGGTCGCAGATTCTGCGTTCGGCCTGTCCACATCCATGGAGTCCTTTGTTTGATGGCACTATTTGTTATGCTATCTAATACACGATCACTTCAGCTGCTGACACTTGCTGTCGATTGTTCATGCGGATCCGTTAGCCTCGATTCAAAATGATGAGAGAGAGAGGAGAGAGATGAGAGTAAACACAAAAATACCAGTAAATGATAATCCTTTAATACGATGTTAGGTATATCATAGGCAGTTAGGATGTAATAACCAATTGAGTATGAATGTTAATTTTTCACTTAGTCGACGTTGTTATTGGTGAACTCGCGCATCGAACATAAAGGACGTGAGCTATTTTTGCCGAATAATTAAGTTTGTTGATTTATTTTTTGCGGGATCACTCGACACCTACGCGGGTTTCTTCGGTTGTTCAGATGGGCTATTTATTTAAAGACACATTGCCGACATTATGAAGTTGTTAAGTATGGGACGCGAATTATACCGAAGGCTAAAGACCGGTCGTCAAAGCGCGTGATTCACCGTTTGCTAATAGTTACTACAACAAGCTAACTATAAATAACAACATTGATCCCAAATTGGGAAGTCACAAAATTGCTAGTTAATGTATATATGTATATATATATAATACATACGATGCAATAGAAACGTATGTAAATGTCTTGTAGAAGATTTGCCGGGTACTAGTCCATACTATACTCTTGCTAAAGATTACTATTATATTTTGACGAGGCGTGTGAATTTCAAATAGTAATTAACAAAGTAAATTGGCATTTGCCAACATTGCTACGTATCGTTAAGAGAGAGTATTGGGTTGATTTATTTTATTGCAAACAATTAACAACACTATACCAGCGTAAGTATTCGTCTCGGTTGAATGAATACAAATGTGTATTCAACGATGAATAATCCCGGTCTTTCGGCATTTATTCGTGTTTATTGGATTCAATGAATTTCAATAAGATCCCATGTCTCGGGATGCGCCGTCAAGCCAATGTTTTGGTGGAGGGATCAACCATGAAGAGACGACTGTGTCATAGCTAATCTTGTTGACGTTCATCTTGATTACTATAGTGCGGTGATTTTCGAAGAAGCGGCTTATTCCTAACGATGCCCCATTCACTATACAACCCACGGAAGGAGCATGTATCCTCTCCGCATTGCTATTTAGTAGAAATATACCACACAGAAGTGAATTTACTTTAAACCCGCTTGTCCCTGTGCTTAACCAGCAGCATATGGCAATTGTAGCCCATTTTTTGGAGCCACGTTATAAACGTGGCGCGGTTTTGCGTATTGCTATGGTTTCGTTCAAATAAAGAAGGCACACAACTCCTGCGACAGCAGCTAATTTGCAGATTTATCTTGATTGTTACTTTCAACAATATATCAGATTTCATTCTGTCATCTACCGTCCTTCTCAGAAGAAAAGATTTAGTAAAGCCTACCTAGAAGTTCATTCAGAAGCTAAATCCTATTTCGCTAACTCACTACTGTATATCGTAAATTTAGTCTTAAGGATTATCCTCTCATACTGTTAATATAACTACAGCATCCTTGGTACCCTGAGCCTAGACAAGTTCATATCTCATTCTAAAGCTTAGGGTACGTGTACATGATTTGGTTTGGGTACGTGAGTAAATTGCGACATTTTTTACCAAGCCACACAGAAAGAAGATCTATTACTCCATCTCCACCCAAGGTTGATACGAGACATTTAGAATTATTCGCGTACAGTGTCTGTCTGTGTGTGTGTTTCACTGTAGCGCGCCACTATAATCGTCGGCAACAGTATGATCTTTGAGTTTTCTGTCCGCTGTGGTCTGCTCTTAGCTGCAGAGCAGCTGGATTTGAAGTCGACCGTCCGTCCGTCCGTCCCCACATATATATATATATATATATCTCATAATTTTTCTGTGTTCCTATGTAATAATCTAAAAGTGTCTGTCTGTGTGTAGTGATTTGAACGCTGGTACGATCGAGCTGCGAACGATCATACTATCGGGTCTGGGGTCGGAACCGGGTTTCCACTGGTCCTGTGCCTTCCGACTTCAGTGTCTGTTCATCCGTATGCTCGCTCAATGATCAACGCTACCACCGCACTGTAGAACACTGTAGGTCCCTGTGTGGGTGTGTGTGTGTGCGGTAACAAAAATCCAGAACCCGACGGGTATCCAAGGCCGACTGTTTTGCTTGCTTATTGCCTGCCTGCCTGTCGATAGCTTTCCATAGTACAGCTCGACGCGGGTCTATGCTGTGCTGCTCCCTGTGATCTTCAGCAAAGTCCTGCAAAGATGGCCGATCGCGCCCAGACGCAGTGCGATCCGAATGCCACATATCTATCTATGTATTATTACTAAGATATATAATAAATAAACCGTACATTGGGATCGATTGCAGTTTTGCTTCGTCAAGAAACGCATGATGACGGCTGCAGCAGCAACATTGACGGCGCTCCTACGGATTCGCAACGATTACGTCTCTTAACAACAAAGAGGACCAAGGTCCAAGATTATTGGTTCAGAACAGAACAGAATAATAATATAATAATCTGAGCATTTAAATACGGCCAGCGGCGGTGTTCAAACCAACGGCTGCTGCCGACAGCTATATTTCGATGGCTGGTCGGTGTCTCGCCCCAACCCAACATGCTGTTTGTGTGCTATAGTCGTCAACATTATAAGTATTAATAACATCAGCAACAACACCTCGATCCCTCGCGTTCCCCGTCGACACTAATAATCAATATCGTCATTGTCAGTATCATAGCTGAATGTTGCTTTCCAACGAGCTTTTCGGTGACGACCGAGAGACCGAGATTTGGTCGATTCTAGCGACAGTGGACCGAGGTATACCATCAGTGGCTCCAAGGAAAATTAATTTGTGTGTGTGTGTATGGTATAATAATATCTATTCTGTAATGGGCCGCGACAAGCTTCGGTGCACTTTTTATAGCACACTATCTATGAATAATAGATCTTGATACAGACATGTTAATGGATACTGCTAGCTGTTAGAACGGGACGACGCAAGTAGTAGTTGATATTGTATAATAAGACGTAATTATAGCATGACGTGTACATTGTTTATACATACATAGCTATTACATATATATATATATATATATATATAGCTGATTGTTTTGACTTTAATAGTAGCAGTACATTTTATTAGGCATGTTTGTTAGGCCGATTCCTATTTGTATTTGTACTCAAATAGTATCACACTACTTGTGGAAATTGAATATGTACTAATATTATACGAGGCGACAAATGTCAGAGGTTAGGCCATATAGCTGCCGCCTGCAGAAATGAAATTGCTTGCAAACGATGCGGGCTATCGGGACACTTGGTGGACAAATGTAAAAACTCTGCGAAGTGTGTTAACTGCAGAGGGTCTCATATCTCGTCCTCTCCATCCTGTCCGCTTCGAGCGTGCGAAATCGAGAAGAGGAAAGCAAGGATGGAAAGTCGTCTTATTCAACAACTGAAATCGCACCATCCAGAGGCAAATACTGTCGAAGTAGTCAGCACTCAGCGTATCCTGGGCCCAGATTCAACAGGAGGTTCCGCAGAAGCGCCGCAAGCAATGAAGAAATCTTACGCTGCTGTTGTGAGAACTGTCATCGTCGGGTCCGAAGAGGGTACCGAGGTCAAAGTAAACCTACCTGGCACGACCTCGATACCTCTGGCTCCAAAGAAGAAAAAGCCGCTGAAGAAGGTGGCTAAAATTTCGGGAAGCAAGAGCAGCTACAAGGCTAAGACGGCTTTCACCACCTCATTGAAGCCCGTGTTCAGACTTCTTAATGCAGTGTGTCCCCGAGCCGCTAGGTGTTTAAAAAGTCTAACTAACGTTTTAGGACCGCTAATGTCAGTGCTAGTCTCAATGAACGTTAAGTCAGTTGGTGCCAAGGCATACTCCTCTATATAATTATGGATACATTTACCATAAATCCCCCCAATTATAATAATATCAGTGATTGCCAGACCTGGTGCGGTGTGCCGGAGTTTTCAGTTACAGGTTTTGTTGGTTCAAGAACCCCAGTGTATAGTAATTTCACTGCACTTCACTTGAATGCTGGTACTGGAGGGCTCAAGAAATCGGGAAAACTCGAGACACTTGCAGACCTCCTGGAGGGAGAGGGCTCTGACTTGCACGCGGTGGTAGTGAGTGAGACGTGGTTAAAAACGGCTGACTTCGACAGTTTTGGCATCTCGGACTTCACTTTTTTCGGGTCGGGGCGGGAAATGGCCAAACAGGGAGGTGGAGTTGGAATCTTCGTTCGAGATGGTTGTAGTGTTCTAGAGACTTCGGCAAAGAGCAGTGATGATGGCAACGTTCAGGTCATTCGGGTGCACATTAGGAAATCTGGATTTGAGGGTTACCTCATTGGTCTCTATTCCAGTCATTTCGCACACAGGGATACTCTACTTAACTTGTTAGACGATATTCTTCCTGCAGGAGGATCCTTGCCGTGCATAGTTATGGGAGACTCGAATGTAAACTTACTGGTTAGTTCACTCAGTGAGAATTATTCGCTGTTTTTTACCTCTAGAGGCCTTCGCCATGTCATCGATAAGGTAACGCGGCCCGCTTCTGGCACTTGCCTCGATCATATTGCCGTTGGCAACTGTGATGAGTTTCTGGTGATCTCACCTGTGGTCTGGTGCACTCCTCTCTTTTCTGACCATTATCCAGTGTTGCTCTCGTTTGCAGGTAGACGCTCTCATTGTCCAAGAGAATCCGTCACTCCAAATTTGGTCAGGAAACACAGCCCCGAGGAAGTCTCAAACTTCTTGGATCGCATGTCGCGCTTATCATGGCTCAAGGTTGTCGATGCAAACGATGCTGATGCCAGTTTTGAAGCTTTCAGCAGCATACTCCATAAGGTGTATGAGGAGTCCTTCACAACTTTTGTGTCTGACGCGCCTCGAAAACAAAAGAAGTTTCGTTTCTCGGCTTCGCTTCGCCGCCTCAGGCAGAATGTCAACAAACTGTACCGCTGGCATCTGAAAACACCTTCCCAAGAGTCTAGGACGGCCTACTGCCGTAGTCGACTCAGATATATGCGAGAACTCAGGCGCGCGAGGACCTCGTTTTATGAGAACCAGTTTCTTCATCTACGGGGCAAGAGCGGGCAGCTATGGAACTTCATCAATAGCTCTTGTGGCAGAGGCTGTGGTAGGGTGGAACTCCCGGATTCTCTCGAGAGCAGTGCAGGCCCGCTTTCCTCTCCACAAGCCATTGCTGATGAGTTAAATCATCACTTTGCGACTGTCGGCTCGAGAACGGTCTCCGCTCTCCACCTGGACGAGGACATTCGGCCCGAACTGCAATCGATTTTGCAAGCTTTAGAACCCAAATTTGAACTTCCCGGGGTTGACGTTCCAGAGGTTCAGAGGGCGTTGACTTCAACGAAAGCATCCTGGAGTGTCGGGGCAGTGGGTGTGCCAAATAAGCTGATTAGGTTGGCTGCGTCAACCCTAGCATTGCCACTGGCTCACGTCATCAATGTCTCGATGAGATCAGGTTGCTTTCCCCGCAGGCTGAAAGATGCCAGGATTGTCCCTCTTTTTAAAAATAAGGGCGATCGCAGGCTGCCTTCAAATTATCGGCCGATTTCGCTTGTCGACTATCTGTCCAAAGTTCTGGAAAAGATAGTCTTGTCTAGGCTGGCGGATCACCTCGCTTCCATAAGCTTTTTCTCGGCATGCCAGTTCGGCTTCCGCAGGTCACGCTCCACAGAACTAGCCCTGGGTCATCTTTGGCAGGAGATCACGGACGCCATCGAGAACAATCAATTATGTCTGGGTGTCTTCCTTGACGTCTCTGCCGCTTTCAATTGCGTACACCACTCGTTTTTTCTTCAGATGTTGGAACATTTAGGATGTAAGCGGACTGTTGTCGCTTGGTTCCGGTCGTACCTCTTGGAGAGAAGACAGAGGGTGAAAGTCGGCAAAGTGGAGTCTACCTGGAGGGTAGTTGACATAGGGACACCCCAAGGCTCAATTCTAGGGCCGTACATGTTTATCATCCTAATCAATTTTATCTTAATGAAGATTTCATCTGGCAACTTCTGTAGGACTATAGCCTATGCTGATGATACATCGCTCCTATTCCGGATAACCCCCTCGACGATCCAGGCGGATATTGAACTATCGATGTTAAAAGTTGAAGAGGTCATGCGCCTTTTTGAGAGGTTTGGGCTTGCTATAAATGCAAGTAAAACTGGTATCACTCTCTTTCGAGCACCGCAGAGGTCAATCCAGATCCAGTCTGTGCAACTGCGTGGCTTATCGGTCCCCACGTCACGCAACGTCAAGTGTTTAGGCCTGACGATCCAGGACAGTCTGAGGTGGCACGACCACTTGACTGGACTTGCCCCAAAATGTTATGCTGTTATCGCATCACTTCGCCGTCTTAGGGAAGTTGGGGTGCCCGTCGCTGGGCTACTTCTAATCTACAAAATGCTCCTTATTCCATTGCTATGCTACGGTATCACAATCTGGGGTGGCGGCTTCAGAGACACGCTTCGCCGGGGTGAAATCATTCAGAATGATGCTCTGAGAGCTGTGTTCGGCCGCCGTCGTAGGGACTCTGTTGCCGATGTGTTTCAACAGTTTGACCTGCTTTGCCTCAAGGACATATGCACCTTTCAGACTGCTCTCCTTGCATTCAAAACATGCAGTGGTAAGATACCAGCCGACATTTCCTTCCCTATCACGATGGTGAGGAAGCGTTCGACCCGTCGCCCAACCACCTTTGAGGTGCCATTTACTGTCAAAGAGTCCAGCCGCCAAGCTCTGGCTTACCGTCTACCGGTCGTCTGGGGCTCGCTCCCTCGTGAGCTTCGTTCCCTCACTTCAGCTAAAAAGTTTGCAAGTGAGGCAAAAAAGTTCCTTGCGGGGAGGGTTTAAAATGTGAATATAATTACAATTGTATATTTCAGATCCCGGTTACGATATGTCTCAGACTATCCTGACCACGTTGTAAGTCAGATTGTCCTGACCGTTTTATAAGTCAGATTATTCTGACCTTGTTGTATATACACCTTTTATTCAAATTTTTTTTTTTGCGAGAACTTAAGCATTGTGAAACTGCAGTTCCGAAAATAAACCACTAATGAAATGAAATGAAAATGAAATACGAAGCATGCGTACATGGGTATCAATCATACATTTTGACATGATCAACACGTTTCGTATTGAACGATTAGTAAAAAAATAAATAGTATTATAAATAGTATGAACAATTAGTGAGTGATTCCACTGCACCAACGGCGCAATGGCGCAAATACAAATTGTACACTAACTGAACAATTAGTATTTGCATTCGGTCTAATGGACATCGTTGTCAATGTATACCAATGACATACGTCTGGGGGCATTTTTATTCGATTCGAATAATCTAAGTATGTGTGAAAGAAAAAAATCGGCTTATTGCTATTGGCTCTCGTCTTACCGAGTCACTGATGTAGCCAGTAAGCCAAGACATAGCCCCGGTCTAATGTCTCGTAGTTCATAGTCGCCCAGTGACTCCATAATATTCTACGTTATTTCTCGCTGTCAGGTATCTTCAATCTGAAAGCAAGCGTAAGCAAGCTCGTTTCTCGGATGATTGGCCTCACAATTTCGTTTTGTTCATGGGATGTTTATGATGGACGTTATACACATTGCATCTTCATAATATGCTAATGTAATATAATGCTGTCGCCCAATTCTGATGGATGCATGCGTGACTCTGAATGCTACATATCTGCGGAGCAAGTTTTCCGAACGATCCGAAGCCAGCTAACCAACTAAGCGGTCTCAGCACCACTCATACCTTACTTACTCCGAGTCTTAAGTAGGATGCTAGAGATAAAATGATGACTGATCTACGCCCAGACTTTATTTCCCTGTTGATTTCGCCTCTTTCATTGATACTACGATTCAGTTCACTTTCACTTCTTGCCACCGTGGACCGTTTTTCTGGCAGAAAAAAAATTGTGTATTCCAAAACGAACGACCATTTCAACCTGAGGCGCAACACTGTTCCGCATCAAAGGAACTCCACAGATTACGTTGGCTATTTTTCAACGTTGTTCGGATTCACTTCAGCACGTCTGCTATTGAAGACAGATGAGCAAGGAACACCCCTCACACTGTGAACAGTGGAACTCACCATTTGCTGTAACCGTGTGAGCAAACGAAATTGTAAACCTTCTGGAACGTAAACCAAAGTAGCCTACCTATTGTTAGACAGATCTGTTGGGTGCGCAATAGTTGGACAGGTATATTGTTGGCGTTTGATATTGTACGCCTCGTGTTCGTGAAAACAGAATTAGGAAAATATTCAAGCAGAAAAGAAAAGTTTTAGCACATTGCGAAAGAAAAATGAGCAAATTACGAAAAATTACGATTGAGTTATGCCATTTATTCAATAATGCATAATGCATGGTGTTCATATCGGGACTATCTAGAGATCATGATTATGCGAATTCGATTAGCGTTTAGTTTGTGAGGCAGCCGAAAGCGATATGACCTGAAGGCTTTACGTGGTCGTGTGAGATTTTATAATATAATATTGCTATTTTCTGCCTATTACGAAGGGCGTTCCAAAGCCGTCACATCATCTTATATTATGAATATGCAATGTGTATTAAGTCCATCGTTTACCTTGTTGATAGCACTTGTGCTTGCTTGCACGAACGTTTGCACTCGTCCAGATCAACATGGTCCGAAACCCTGAACACGAAGAGACCCTCATGGCAACAAATGAGCAGCACCGCTGCAGAACACTACGATGCAGGAGGTAGTCAGTTGGTATATGAGTGATCTCTAAACTAGTCGCTGCGTTTGGTAGAAAAGGATCTATAGAATGTTGGTCGGAAAGGCCACGTCCGCGTCAGGGGGATCTCCGGTGATATGTCTGCCTTTTTTTTCGTGCTGAGCTCAACTATTAATCTTTTAGGCATTACTGTGAGGACCTGTCGGGGCCACCTTTGCTTATTCTCTTCCTTACTCGTACCTGGCAAGAATCTTCAGATAAAGAACTCCACAGATTCTCCGCGTCTGATAAGACTTGAACCCAACACACACTTGGACTGCTAGACCCTCCGGTCTAATAGTCCAAGACGCTCACCACTAGACCATCTCGGGTACCCGGTGATATGTCTTAAGCTGAGGTAAATATCGGCTAGTTCAGCGAATTGTATTGACGTGAAATACAGAAGACCCCGCGAGTTAGCAGACCCAGGAGAGAACATCGCCACATTTCTACTGCGACCAACGCTTACTGGGCCATTTTTAGGACTCTGAAGATTTATGTATCCCAGGCTGGAAATACCCATTCCTAGCTGTTAATCCTTCTGGGATCGAAGAATCTAACCAAAGTGGGGTCTCCCCGGGCCTGTGCTACCCTGACGGACGTAATAGAGACGGATAGCTGGGCCAATAATCGCTATGTAAAACTGGTAGCCAAAAGCTTCGGTCTCTCCGTCAGCGGAGTTGGTCCAGCAGATAGACTACCTATCAATGTTTAAAGACAGCAGCAAATTCTTCTTCAGTCGTCATCGTTTTCAACTTTTCAGTTGGTTCGTATCGATTTTCCTAGTTCACCAGGGTTGTGCTAACAATACGGGAGCACCGAGACTCCAGAGGATTTCTTGGAGAACATCGTCCCCAGGCCAGCGCGCTTCGTAGCTCTTTAGACATTATGATTGCAATTATGACAGAGTGACTCAAACCCACTCTAAGTGATACCCAGATATTTCGATATCGGCTACGGCGTCCAAGGGGAACAGCTGAGGATCAGCTCGAAAAACAGTTTTTTTACTGCGTCCGACCAAATAATAATGTGGTGTAAAGCAAGCATGATTGAACAAGCAGCATTGAACACTCGCAAGCATGATTGAACAAGCGACTTATAGTTTACAGTAGGTACAAAATTAGACAGAGTTACTAGGACAAAATCAATATGTAGGTAGTTCTGTGTACTTATGTTATACTCGATCGAATGACATTATTTCTTCTTAATCGTTCCTTATGCATTAACTGTATTTCTCTGTTAAATCTCTCCTCCGCCAACACATAACACATATATTTATTTATTGAAAATCAAAGACCGAATGGCAGTGGCGGACGTCAATCAACTGAGACAGACAAACTCTTTTCGACGAGATTTTTGGCTTGGTAATGCAGCCCACCGCAAAAGCATGCATGGAAAGAATACAAAGCTTGTTCTTATGAGGATTAGATAGACATTATTATATGAACTTGAAGTTTCGCGCACAACTTTTGTCTCTAGTCATAAAAAACGGAACATACCTTTAGCAAATATTAATAATATTATAAAAACGACGACAGACTAAGCCTATTATCTTGACATACACTTATGATGATGGTGTGATGTACTGCCTCCACCTCTAATTCTATATGAATAATAAAAACGATCGTTTTCCTACAAAAAAAAATTCATATGTGACCAGATTCTTCCGATGGTTCTGTTTTCCTGCCACGCTTATCCAATGTCAGTATCCTCAAAATATGGTAATATATTCACATATTCCCGCCAAGTGGAAAACCGAACTTTTTTAACTTTTTGTATATTTTAATAATCTCTTGTCTTAGTTAGAGTCCACATGGAGTCACAACAATGTTTTTTTTATATGCGCTTTGGAGTTGCTGCGGTTTTCCGTATGTTAAGAGATTGTCGGGGGAATCAATCATTCTCTAATAGGGAATTGTCTAGGCGAAGGGGTGCACCTTGGTTTTTTCAATCGATAGGGTACAAGCTTTGGAATTGAAAGTCTATAGATAAACTTTTTCCTAAAGTTGATAGTTTGGATAAATAATATGTCCGAAATGCAACTAGCAGTGATGTACATTGTAAACAAGATTTCAAGCTATCTCCAGAAGAACTTAATTCAAAATTACTTCTTCGAGTCTATGAGAAATACGATGTCAAAGAGTACCATGGTATTACATGCGTCTCCACGAAAAGCCACGACCTTTCTGATTTAAGAAACTGCACTTCGAACAAAGATTTCACACTTTGGATCGCAATTGTAAATGCATAATTTAGCCACCCCGTAGGCAAACCACGATATATCGATATTGACAATATGTATATCAAGTCCTGTGCGTAGCATTTTTTCCGGTTTCAAACAATAAGACAACCGCATTATACGGGTGTATTCATACTGAGCCTCCCGTTATCTACTATGCAATGATGTAAAGCCGGCCAGGAAATATTGTCTCTGTTTCCAAGCACAAAATCAGATACTGTGAGAACGTAAGGGTTAACTAATTAGCAGCATTATTTTCCCTATGCAAAAGTCGCATATCAGTGATCTACCAGTCGGTAAATTCTTATCTTGTAATTGTTTTTCATTGGCTGCCGTTCGAACTACTCGCAGACTAGAATTTTGTTCTAATCATGAGATTATTATTATTATTATTTTAACAGATCCCTCTCGAATCTGAGGCTACCTATGTACCTGAAAACATTCGTCGTGTTACCAAGAGTGTTTTACCCGTCCTAACGATGATTTTTGACAATAGCAAATTAATTGCACCTCAAGCTATCGAATGGCTATTAGAGTTATCTTGCTAAGTGGTGTTTTTTCTCTTGTATAGATTTTCGCTCGAGGAAGAAATTTCGACTACATTCACGAAAGCCGATAAAGTTATAACAGGGTTTTAGAAAACTCCTAAGTACCCTCTCAATTCAATTTAAACGCTCCTTCATTAACCAAAGAAGGTGGTACAATAATTGAAAGGTGGTACAACTGGTAGCGCGTGCGGAGCGGGCCAAGCTAAGGAAGTACGCCGCACTCCAAGCAACCCACCTTTTTTTCCCCCTTGCTTTTGAGACCTTGGGCGGGCACGGCCCCCTCAGTGCGAACTTCCTCGAAAGGGTCTACCGTAGGCTGATCCGCGCCACCGGGGACAAGCGTGCAGGTTCTTTCCTTCTGCAACGTCTGTCCCTCGCTGTGAGGCAGAGAGGCAATGCCATCGCCTTCCTCGGGACAATGTCGACCTCAGCCCCGGTCCCAGCTAATCCCCCCCCCAATAATCCCTAGAAATAATTCCTAACTACTGTATGTTTGAATAAAACACAACCATTTACGGTATATAATTGAAAATATTACAGCGGATAAAGATGCTTTATAAGTGTAGGATTTACCGTATGCAATATTATCAGATAAGGAGATTATTTGTTTCTGTATCAAGTTCAAGTGCCACTAATGAAGTCTTTTATACGGTCTTCTGTCAGCAGAATCATGTAACTTGGCTATGGAGAGCAAAGAGCATACACTCTAATGGAAAACCAGATCGTTTACTGACACTTCGTATAATTCTCGACTGGGCCTCTCTAATGTCTCGATGTGCATTTTTTTAAGTACAGGTTCCAAACTATCGAACAGTATGTGTACTTCGGAATGACTAGGCTCTTATATAGTTTGATATACAGTTCCGAATTTTTAACTGTGAAACACTTAAACATATTGTTATATTATATTGCTTGTGTTGTATTTCTGGCAACAAATCTTGCAAACTAAAAGCACTGGAACCTCTCAACACCTGATCAAAGACTTTCCGGAAACGGTCGCCGCGGTTGCGAACGGAAAGAATAATAATAATAATATAAGAATAATAATAATATTTGACAGAAAGAATCTTTCCTCACGGTTGGAAATCGGCACTATCTCGTTCTTATCCCAAAGGGGGGGGTGGGGTTTTCATTCCAATCTGCGTATTAGGCACACTAGCGAAACTACTTGAATCAATCATTGGGGTACACTTAGTAGATTACACGAAACAATCCAACCTGCAATCCACGATGCAATACGGTTCGGGAGAGCAACAATCGATCCACCGAGTTATATACAAAGCTGAAATAGTTTGAACATCGACAAATGAGACGAGGGACGTCTTTATCACGATCTTATTAGATGTTAAAAATGCATAATAACAATGTCTTTTCCGAAAGTAATCCTCCAAGCCCTCGCAAAAGAAACAGTGCACATCAACTCCTGTCGTAGATGAGGACGAATGAAGACTTCCTGGGAAACGGGCTCTCATGGGCTAAACCACGATTTTGCGACAGGTCGGTGAAGGAACTGTGGCCTCACTTCAGATTGACGATGACATAATGGAGGAACTTTAATCGAACTGTCATCTCTGGGTGTGGCATTTTCTTTCCAGGAAATCAGCGTGTCGGAGATTGAAACAGAGGAAACTCGATTCCACAAAAGCTAGCTGGAGCTGTGGAGCTACGGGTACACCCAACAAGCTGGTTAAAAACATCGTCCAACGTATTGCCTCGACCGCTTGCTGACCAGATGCTAGCATAAGCACGCTGCTCAAATGTGCAAGGAACGCGAAGAACATTACCTGCGATTCGAAGAATCTCTTCACTTTGATATTTGGAGCATTGGGCAGAAATCACATTCTGGCATAACCAATTATTGGATTTCACAATGCTTTCTTTTAATTGGACGGTTGGATTCTGTCAGTTCGTGTCAGTTGTGAAGTAGTGCTATGCCCCTGAAGGTTGATCCAGTCAGGTTGACAGTAGAAGCATCTGTGTTGTCGCTGAATGAACTTCGTATATGTTGGAATGATGACCGAAGTTGTGTATATGGATATCGTTATCTGCAATGCGAACCATCAGCCTATCTCGACTATCTGTCAAAGGTGATTGTGAAATTAGTAATAGCCGAACTGGGTCAACATCTGAGCTCACAGATGGCAGAAAATTGCCGACACCATCGAAAAAAACCAGTTGTGTCTAGGTGTTTTTTCTGGATGTGTCAGCTGCTTTCAGTTGTCTAGGCCGCTCTTTTTCCCTACGAACGTTGAAATGTCTTGGAAAACTGGTTTTGGTCTACCCTCACTGCGAGAAGGCAAGCTGTAAAGGTTGACGGCACAAACCCATCCCTGTGGGATAACAATTCCGTTGGTTGAGTCTGTGAAGTGCCATGACCATGCCTTCACCATGCATGAAACCTCCGATGGCGGGATCATCTTGGAACGCTCATACCAAAACGGTACGCAATCGTAACCATGTTGAGACGCTTTAAGGAGCTGAGCGTCCCAGTGGAGAGACTGATGAGTGTCTACAACATGTTGCTCCTATGTTATCTAAGGGACAATCTGCCAAAACTAATTGTAATGTATTCCGTTCACGATGAAATGGCAAACTGAACTATTTCAAATGACATAGCCTTTCCGATCACCCCAATGGTGAAAAGAACGACTCCTAAGCCGACCTTATTCATGACACCATTTGCCGTTAAAGAATCTAGCCGCCATGTCTTACCTTATCGACTACCTGCCGTCTGGAGCTCACTTCCTCGCGAGATTCGTTCCCTCTTTTCAACAAAATAGTTTGCAGTAAAGGCAAAAAGTTCTTTATAACCAAATTGTAATGTGGAATGTATAGTTTGTTGTACATGATTGTCTTGTGTATACAGCTATTACCTTAGAATTGTATCAAATGATTCATGATATGATAGGTGCGCAGGATGATCAGCAGTAGGAAGAGAGATGGAAGAGAGAGTTCCGCAATGGTAAATTCCCGCAAGGAAAATAAAAAAAGGTTCTTGCACTTACAATTATCCAGGGCTACAGAACAGTGAGCACCTAGGCCGCCCTAGCGGTTTCAACCACAGTACGTTGGGATATAAAAACGGCAGAAAGAAAAGTGACGTGGATTGACGCCCTGGCCATCATGACAAGCGGAATGAGACGCAATCCCAAATGGCGCTCACGACGCTGCGATCAGAGAAGTCGTCAAAAACTGGATCAACAGAGCCGGCAGTGCAGATGTCCTATTTCTCAACCTAGGTGATCACTGGACACGGAAACTTCCGAGCATACCTGCTGAGGGTTGGTAAAGCTCAGTCGGACGTGTTTGTCCTATACTATGAAGGGCTGAAAGATAACCCTAGTCACTGGCGAACGCGAAGCGCTATAAGATGTGGAGAAGAACCACACAAACCATGCGATCTATACACATGGCACAGGTCGCATGCCACTCTCAAAGATCTCAACACAATGGACATAAGGTGAAATCCAGACCAAGGTAATACTACTCGAAAAGGGCCATTTACAGAGAGTCATAGTAATAAGGGTAGTGACTCAGAAATAAACGACAACAGCAAAAATATGCAATCAATTATCTAACCAATTACGTTAGCATCAGAAACATACGAAGATTTCCAGCACGGTCACTGCTGTTGAGTTCACGAATGAGTGCAAGATAGGGCCGACGCTGCAGAATTAAAGCCTTTCGAAGTAGTAGGGAACTCCAAGTGTGACCTAGGCCTGATCACTCCTTTTGACAACCGTTAGCACTATTAAATGCAGATCTGGGCGGGTAGAAGAGTGAGGTTTAAGTAGAGAAGTGGGTTTCGTGGGTAGCTCTTCCCTTCAGTACCTAAGTAAACACCTTGAATTAAAGCCAGGTAAATATGAGCACTCTTAATCACCAAAAAAGGGCATCTATCTCCTATAGTATTGTGGTAGATTGCGCATACGACGGTGGCGACGATTTTGAAGTTCCTAATTGGATAGGATAGCAGAGACAATTCACACTTCATTTAATGCTTTAGACGGACTCGTGAAGAGTAAATAAATTGTTTTTCGAGCTGACCCTCAGCTGTTGCCCTATCTGACAGGCCTCAGCTCTTAACCTTTTAGGTGTAGTAGAGCAAGGTAAAATAGAAATTGCCCAGGTAAGATATATGTATATATATATATGGGACAAGTCACAACGTTGATTTTGGAAATGAATACTGGCAAACGTTCAGGAGACGGTTCAGAAATTTAGTGCCATTTCTATTCCTCGATTTTGTTTACTGACAGAATTTCAATTGGTTATTCTGCTATGTGGAACCGCCAACGAATATTTTTGTCCCTTTGACTACGACGAAGCGAACTAACCAGACTAACAAACATGCCGAACAAAATTTGTTGCTTTTATAAGAGTCAAATCATCTATTATATATGTGTAAATATAGTCTGGGGGTCATCGATGGGACAGAACCGGAAATTTCAAGGAAAAAGTCACAGAACTGAATAATGTAGAGTGGAATGCTGTTGGAGTGCAATGGTGCTTTCAGTTCAACTATATATACATATATTTTTTTTGATTATTTTAGAAGTGTCGTAGCATTTTTATCGTATTTCTTGTAGTGTTTTTACCGGAACAATGTAATATAACAAATAATCATAGGAAATTATCTTTGTTTAGAGTGTTTACTTTATTTAGTCTTTACCATGTTCTAACTGTAGTTTTTGAAAACGAACTCAAGTATATCACACTTTTTTTATTACCGTCTCATATTGTTAATCAGCGCCAAATTATATGTATGAGTTATTCTAATACTTAACATAATCCAGTTGGAAAGTCGTAATCTTCTTCTGAGATGGAGGCTCAACTGGAGACAGTTCTTCTGCCAACTGGAAGACCAAATGCGGGGAGAAACAAGGAGCACTCGAAGACAATCTTTTATAGAAATGTACAGTCTGCAATCTTTTATAGAAATGACACTAGCTGCACTTTTCACTAATCATTATACTGTTCGTTTTCTACAAACTAGGGGTTCCCTTTACAACGAGATTAAAGATTTAGTTAATGTTCAACTAAATTATTACTAGGTATATATGTATTATAATTATAAATTACTACTAAAAGGTGGCTTAGTCTCTGGCGGTAAAAAACCAAAGACCGCAGATTAGTATACTGCAACATGACACATCCCAATGAAAGAAAATGCGCTATTGTACTTTAATTGGCTTCTTCGCGTATAATCATTAGTGTCACATATAGCTCAGTCTCTGTCCTGTATAACAGCTAGTCCCTAGGACCGCTGGAGATTACACCAGCGTAACTTCCTCTTTCACGTCAACTGTTGTCCTCAACGGTCGCGTTACGTATTGTTTGGCACATATAGCCCCATATCCCCATAAGCCTTTTATACCTTCGAGACATGAAAAACGCCAGCAATTTAGTTAAATACGACGTGTTTATTGGTCTTCTTATCTTCCTTCCATCACTGTAAAAAAATCCCTCGCTACAGCCAACCGGCATTTACCTCCAAGTGCAAACAGTCTCTCAAGCTGGTACTTCAGAAAATAGCGAATACACCTTGATCTCAGCATAATATGCTATAAATCGTATCTGACCGGCTGTCACGCGGACACACTTTCGCTCATACAACTTGGAGGTTAACATAGCTTTAGAGACACGTTAAGCCGGCGGCTCGCCCGGCTGCTAAGCGCGACTGAGGGTAATGATGTACGCAGGCGTTCTAGACGCCGATGCCATTTGCAGGATGAACTATCATCGTCGTCACCGTCTTAGTCCATGCGTGTCTTAAGGTACCTTTTGGTAACCTTATCCTTCTCGATTATGTACACAACTGCACCCCAACCTGTGCTGGCTTCTCGGTCCATAGCATTTAGCATTGCCTGAGATAGACTTTCGAAGAGCTCCTCTGGTTCCATGTTCGGTCTCCAGAGTGTTTCACACATACCGAATGCCTGTTGTTCGCCGCATCCTGAAATTTCAGTTCGTCACAGTTGATACATTAATGAACAAACAAAACGCATCTTCAGTTATGCACACTGTGTCATTGAATCAGCTAAATAGTAATCCTGTGAATTGTTGCAATACTGGTCACGTGATGAATGTACTGGCAACAGCTACCGCACTCAAATAGCAAATATTATGGTAACTATTGATTAGAAATCGATAATATTATTATTTATCTTAGTGACATTTGTTCGAATTTGGTAATTTGAGGAAAAAACGTCAATGAGCGTTCTCAACTCATCTACTAAAAAGCATTTTTTTCGCTATCTAACTTTGAAACGAATTATTCAATTTATTTCAGCCCGCGAACGTAGACTCAGTTCAACTCTACCCCATGACACTCTTTCAAAATTGATTAAATATAATTTGGGACAGAATAAATATACCTTTCGATTGAATATAATTTTAATGGAGTATTTCAAATAGTTAAGTTAATTAGTTAACGGCACGCAAGCTTTTGGTACATTAAAAGCACGTTCATAGTCATCGAATGCGGTACGATAGCTTATTTTCTCGGACGACTATGCGAATCATGGTATTCATTATGCGTCCGTACCTGCTACTGCGAAGTCATCAGTTTCAGTCATACTACCAAGGAGATCCATGGAACACACGTATGGCTTATTCGTCTTTTCGTCTAGGCCTGCAACGACGGGTTCAACGAAATAAGGCCCAAATCGATGTTCGTACAGAAGTCCACTGGCCACTCGCGCGAACGTACTCGGCTTCATGCGACGATTCTATCAAAGTGTAAAGCACAAAATTCCAGACCAAAATAGCCAACATCAAGTTAGCGATGAACTCGGTAACGTTATGCTACAAGATCAATGCTAGATTAAACCCATACTGTCTGAGTGATCTTCGAAGCATGGGAGGCACCCACGAGTGGTCATGTCTTTATGAACCCAATATGAACCCATCCACTTTCAATTGTTCTTATTGAGAATTATTTCTTATTTCTCAACGATTAGTATATCGGCGGACTGGGCATGCATTTTAGCCTTTCAAATTCAACGTTCAAAAACTTGAATATGTACCATTTTATCTATAACTATTGACAAACTATGAGCATTACATACATTGCCTAAGCAACATGTGACTTCAAAAACCTGCTTACTTAAATAACGACCTTAGCATATACAAAGAGTTAACAAAAACGATCATTAATGCAATCCATTGCGAATTTGCCTACATAGGAAGTTCAAGCCCTGACCTGTGACAAACCTATACTCGTGTTATACGAGCTGACCTAAGCAATATACATAATCACATGTCCACTAGTGGATCTTCTAAATTAACCAATACCAAAAGCAGTCGATCTACACTTTTGATTTAATCTTAATCGGACTCTATCGCAAAAACATTTATTCACCTGAAAAGAGAATTACTGAACTTTACATCAGAGTGAACTCTGATGTAAAGTGTCCAGCCAAGCTCTATCCAAATGTTCCTACTCATGGCCGCATGAACGTTTCTTAATCGACATTGTATCCAATATATAATACACACAAATTGTTATATTTATGTGATTACCACACACGCGTAGAATACAAATGTAGCAAAGCACTCCATTATTATTATTATTAGTAATATACCTCTTGAAGCTCGAAGAGGTTCATTCGGAACTTGAGCCTCTGGAATACGGTCTGGGTGTCTGTTGCAAGTCCTGGTAGTCCAATATATAATTTGGAACCTATTTCGAAGATTCGTTCGAAGTCGGTGGAAATTGTGTGGGTACGGGCACCGAGCCGGCGATCGGCCACGATCCCTACACACTCATTGCCTGTCATAGCAATGACCGCACCACCATTATATTCCATAATACTCATGTTGGTTAATTATTAAGCTAGCGTCACTTGCCGAAAAACAATTGACAGTTAATAAGAACACACGCAGACCAGGCAGTTGCACCAAAATACGATTCGGAATAGGAGCACTTCGCTACCGACTCCACCGTACACGGATACAGAGAATCAGCAAGTCACTAGCGGGTGGCAGGCGGCTCTAGCGTCGACAAACAACAACAACACAGTTACAACTGTTCAAAACAACAACAATTTGTATGATAATGCGCGGAAGAACAGTAAGCGGCCGGCATACAATGAAACGTGTTGAGCAAATAACATTTTAAGCAACACACTAATCTGAATTGATGTGCGCTACATAAGTGACAACTTGCCAGATCGTATATATATATAGATATATGGCAATTTATTTGTGCAATACAATCTAGTATGAAAGGGGAGTGAAGAATTGCAGGCTCAGCTGTTCGATTTATTCATAAAGGACGGAACCGCGCTCGACGGTGCAGAAGTGCCCTCCGCTGCGAGGATATGTCGTCATGTGAAACGCGCTCATTGCGGCGTATTTCAAATAAAGCTCCACAGCTGTTTTTGTTGCCGACTTAATTGATTTTTTTCCTCTTTATTTATCATTATGTCGAAGCCAGCAATAACAAAGAGTCCTCTCTATGAGACTCTAAATAATATCGAAAATCCATTTGACGGGCTCGACATATCTGATCCTTCTTTTCTGGACGAAAAAGAATCTCGCGAAAGCTGTTTGCAATGCGGCCGATCGCGAATGTGGTTTTGCTATGAGTGTCGAATTCCTCTGCCTTCGCTGGTGGGGCATCTGCCCCAAGTTAAGGTTCGTTGTGGCGGTGATGATGTCGGATAGAATAAATCAAACAAATTAATGACGTGAAATATATCACTCTCATCTCAATTCATTGAGCCAGCTTTATTGTTTTATTTAATGTTACTTGTTTTATTTTGTGCCTTTAAAATGTGAATATACACATGAGAAATATGACTTGATAATGATATGAAATGTTGTTTATGTGTACCATTACCATTTGAAGATTTTAATATAGTCAATAACATTGACTCAAATACCGGCTTCCTTAGTAGTCCTGATTTCCTAATTCAAAAGACATATGCGGTCTTCGTACAAGTACCTTTCGTTGGGTAACATTTGGAGAAAGTGCTGCGATATTTGAGTTATATTTATTCGAAACCTACCATTTTATACGAGTTTATAATTGTCTCATCTACGATTAAAATCGATTCTTGATTTTCGATTGTATTGTGATTAGCTTCCGTTTATCGTCGATATCATTAAGCACGAGAAAGAGTTGGACGGAAAATCAACTGGAGTTCAGGCCTCGATCCTCAGTGAACAGGTGAATCTGTTCACTTACCCAAATGTTCCAGAATACAAGGACACAAATAAGGTGTGTTCCCACTGTTTCGTAGTATAAGGTAGAGCTGTCGACGACCTCCAAATGGAGTGAAAATGTTTTGGAAGACGCATTACAAAATGAAAATTATATCGAACATATGTGAGCAAGTCTATTCGTGTCCAGTCTGAGTTTCTTTTTTGCAAATACAAGTTAAAATCATAGTGCTGGGGAAGTGACTGAATTATGCCAGAAAAAAAGTAAAAATAATCATTTTAAACCTGTCAACGTTTTTTCTAAGTACCGTACTATTTCCAGGAATTGATGAAATTGTATTATTATTATTAGTACGACACTACTAAGTTTATTAATATTATGATTACTGTCTGGCCTATTTGTGCATTGTTCTGGTGCTGCAATTTTAACTTGGTATGTTTACAACAAACTATATGGCTAAGTTTCATATTATCCAGTAATATTGCCAGAGGCCACTGGTTCAAACTCGGCCATGACATGGAGCTACTTAACTTGAATGATTAAATAAATTAATTATTACCTAATATTCAAGAATACCTGATTTGTACAGGGCCGAAAAGCGGGTCTCTTATTTGCGATCAGTGATCAAATAATGTAAGCCACTTACGATGGTGAATCATACAAATTTGTTAAATATGACCTTTATTCAATCATAAAACTTGGCGACAATTGTATCCGCTAAACGTGAAATACATATAAAAACACCTTCCTCTGTATAATCTTAATGGGGTATCTAGAACAAGGAGGCTCCACTTTCGCAGTTTCTAAGCGGGTGCCCAAATAGACATCGCGTTGCGCCTTTGGATATCCAAGGAAAACCTTTGCCTTAAAAATTCGGTTGAACGTGGCTCTCCTGTAGCGGATGCTAACCTTTCTTCTAATATCTGAAGAAAGTTTAATGATTGTATCCTCTATCCTCCTAATGTTTCGAAGTCTATGGGTCGAAAGTAGTACTCATTGATCAAAGAGGCGTAGTATCTGTTCTTGGCTTGTTCGGCTGTATTGGGCTGCATGACCAGGCTGTGTTGCTCCGCGACTGACATAAGAATGTGCTAAAGTGTCAGCCGCAGTGCAATCCCAAACCAGAATTTTACCTCTCGAAAAAGTGGATTAACGACATACCATCAGGACCGTTCCCATCAGGGCGACAAATACCTGCTGGTTCACGATTGCAAGGAAGAGATGTGGAGCGAATAACAAATTTATTTATTCGTATCCTTTATTCGAATTAAACATAGATGATCACATACTTGCTACATGGATAAGAAACGGACGAATACACGATCAGTCAATGCAATAATAGGGACATATTTTTTTCCCGTGTATAGCAATAGCGCTTACTACTATTATTATTATTATTAGCTTTATTTGAATAATACCATAAAATTGTACTTTATAGAAATTTACATCAGCATTTATGTGAATACATATAGGTCATCAGGGAATCCAATCTAATTTTTTTCCACAGCTAAAGGCTGTTAATGTTCTCAACACAGAAGCAGCCCGCATTGCACAAGAGGTTTACCGTTGAAACTGGTCAGTCCTCTGGTCGGTTCGATCCCCCACCGTTGCACATTTGCATTTAAGGGATCCGTCTTATGAAGCGATACCGAAAGCAGTTACACCATGGACGTTAAATGCTGGCCGTGAGTCAGCCCGGAAAATTGACTTGCTAGATGCATCACGTAAGCGATCTCCAATATCCGTCAGAAAAGCGAATGTGAGGGGTTTTTCTGTACAAGTCTATTAGCTCTCGGGTGCACGGGATCTGAGCACTTTGGGGCTTACCCGGAGCCAGTGCGTCAGCACTGAATAAGGTGGAAGGCTACCCGCACCTTACCGACACGAAAGGCCGTGCGGATCATAAATGTCCACTCGGGTATCAGACTGTTAATTGTACGGCACTAGGCGGGAGTCTAGCCATAACTCAGTATTGATACGCTGATACTTGTGTCGTAGTATCTGCTGAGTATCTGCCGGTGCAAGTTGAAGGGACAGCATGAAGCCAGATCTCCGGACACCTGACGAGATATCGCCAACGGTTGCAGTTGCATTGTCGTTATTTTCGTTGAAATTTCGCAATAGGGCGTTGTGTTTCTCTTTCCTAAGAAGTGCCTCGCTCTTATGGAGCTATATCGCTTACTCTAAATGATCGTAAATAAATTTAAACTGAAAACTAAGATTTCATTACTCTTAGTAACAGGGCCGCCGGGTGGCCAGCTGCCTCAACTCGCTAGGTTGCTTAGACATGTGACTACAATCACTATAAGACATCGGACGATATCTTAATATCGATTTAAGTCCTCACACCTGTTGCTCGCTCTCATGAATCGGTAGCTTGTCTCATCTATTATCGAAAGAATTATTTATATAGATTTATTTCGCGTTGTTTCTGAGAGTGCCCTTCTTTCAAGTGTAGCTTGGCTATCCGTCGTAGTAGTTAGCTTGACAGTATTAATTAAACTTAGCTGCGCAACCTAAAAAGTGAAATCACCACTTTGCGATACTTCAGAGTGGCCACCATCAATACAATATTACCGTGTATACGAGCATCTGGTTACCCAGGTTGGCACCAGCTATCACATTTACATTGAACATAATTTATATATGTAAAACTATGAACTATGTAAACTGAACTCACTTAAATATATACTTACGTATATATATATATATATAAAAAAACTGTTTTTCGAGCTGTTCCCCTATCTGACAGTCCTCGGGTCCTTAACCTGTTAGGAGTAACAATAATAACCTAATACTTAAGTATTACAGGTCCTCATAAAACTGTTTTTTTTTTTTCAAGCTGGCCCTTAGCTGTTCCCCTATGTGACCGGCCTCAGCTCTTAACCTTTTAGGTATTACTATGAGGACCTGTAGGGGCCACCTTTGCTTATTCTCCTCCTCACTCGTACCTGGCAAGAATCTTCAGATAAATAAAGATGATAAAGAACTCCAAAGATTCTCCGCGTCTGACAGGATTTGAACCCAACACACACGTCCCTTCGGTCTAGCAGTCCTCATAGTAATACTTAAGTATATATATATAGAAAGGACTCAAATAGAGAGACTGACAGACTATTATTATACTGTTAATATTGGTGACTTTCTACTATTTACTTGATAGTAGATAGATTGAAACCATAGCTATGTGTGAAAATCTCTAGGTGATACCTATACAAATTTTCAAAATTACAAAGAAGTAAAGCGGGAAACATACAAACAGACTGGCTAGAATGTAAAACGTATATGAGTGACCTTCACTTGAATTTAAGCTGAATACAGGTAATATTAATTAAATAACGAATCACATATATACAAAGTCAAATTAACAATGTGATGCGCACGACAAGTCAATTATTGACCGAGAATTCCACACTGCGAGAATCTCACAACGACAATAGGTGCAAGAAAGCGCCCGAAATTACAATACTAAAAACAACGAACATGATTATTCATACGATTGGTGCGTTATAATTATAGCTTTCCTCGCAAAAGCTTACACATCTGTTCCCAATTACTTTCTATATGGTACTTAGTAAAAAATGGCCCTACTTCACAAAAGTATCCACCTTTTTGTTGCATTGCATTTATTTCAGATATTACTAATCTTCCCATGTGAGGAACAATTCGATGATGTATGCCGTCGGAGATTCGCTCCATTAGATATTGAAGAGCAGTGTCTTCTATGCGGGAGTCAACACAAGAAATTCCCTTTTGATCGAGTTATCCTGGTTGATTCAACATGGTGCCAGACCAAGAGGATTCTTCTTGATCAACAAATTGCCAATATTCCTCATAGGTGAGGCTCGAAAGTAAAAGGATTTATTTATTCAAAACTTACGTGAAGATTCGCTATAAAATATAATCGACGAAAACTAACCGAGTTGACGCCAAATCGCCGGCTCGCAAAGTAGGTGAAATATGATCGTTATTAACTATTAGATTAATGTCATTGACTGCTATCACTTAGTTTTCCCTCAGCGAAAACTCACACATACACATTTCCCTACACATTAATCAATTTTCATCACTATTGTTTTGTAAAAATTGATTAATGTGGAGGTCTGGTGTTTCTAGAGCAGATTTTTAAAAAAACCGCCGACGAACGGAGCCTATGAGTAAATCGAGTTTGTTTCTTATTACAGAGCAGGATTGACAGGTCGTGAAAGCGTGTTTTGGCGCCCTCAACGAGGGCGGAATCTCGAGCATTTGGCCACTGTTGAGGCCCTTCACGAGATCTGCCGCCGCTGGCTGATGATTCAAGGTTGTCCCCACGCGGAAAAAGTGGACAACATCCTGTTCTTCTTTCGCTATTTCCATGATAAAATCACCCGCAGATACAGGGCACTACTAAAAGAGAGGGAATGATTAATTTTTGTACTCTCATCTGTGCCTTTGTGATACAACATCGAGCGTTATCATCTGTTTACTCATACCA